>CM066982.1:113082003-115482003 GCA_033977485.1 Hydrangea macrophylla | reverse complement strand
TTAACAACGCCGAACCACACACAAATCGCTATCTCTCTCTTTCTGTCTTCTTTTCAATCCCCCAGTGGCGGATGCAGAGAGGGGGGTAGTTTTTGGGAAATTACACTTTTATACATGTATTTTATGTAAATTTTTAATTTTATTAAGTTTTGCCCCCCCCCCCCCCCCCCCCCAAATAATTAAACTTATTATATATAGTCCCCCAAAAAATATTAGTTAGGCTAAAAACAAAGAATTTCATACGTAATATGTTGGCCTAATTATACTTCATTCTCCCAAAAAAAAAATCTTATTATATGTAATATATTGGCTTAATTACAAATAGACCCAAAAAAATTTGCCATCGTGTGACTCTAAATTCTTACACTGTCCTCAAATTGAGATTCCTGGATCCACTACTACAATACCCTCTTTCTTTCTTATTGTTAAGAGTGCCAAATTCTAGTTGCTATACAGAACACAAGAATACATGAGAGCACTGGCGGACCTACATACAAGTCAGGGGTGACACAGCCCCACTTGAACTTTTGAAAATTACAGAATTACATATGATATTTTACAAATTTTACAAATAGGCCCTTCTAAAATTCACACAGGCCCCTCTTGAACTTTTAAAAATTCTAAATTTACATACAATATTTTATAGGTTTTAGACACAAGCCCCTCTAAACTTTTGAAAATTCTAGATTTACATGTAATATTACAAGTTTTAGAAATAGACCCCCTAAAATTACATGATTTACCCCCAAACTAGGGGTGTTAAACCAATTTTATACATAATTGTGTATAAGTAGACCTAAAAAAATTCGCCTCAGGGGCACGTATAATTTAGGCCCCCTTTGACAAAAAATCCTAGGTCCGCCCCTGCATGAGAGTATTCTCATACATGCCCTACGATCTGTCTCATCATACATTCAGTGGCCCCCATACTTTTATGTTTTACCAAAGGGTAATGTTATTGTGAGAAGTTTCTCACATGAGAATGTGAGTTTTAATCGTTCGATGAGCATCTAGCCTTAAAATATTCTTGAGAATCTTAAAGCTAAATGCTCATTCAATAATTAAAACTCGCATTCTCATATAAAAAACTTCTTACAATAACATTACCCTTTAGGCCTTTACCATAAGGCATCACCTTAAGCCTTGCAATTGCATTGCCCTCAGCTTTTGTTGAAACCACCAAATTTCCTACCAGTCCCTATTACATGCAGCCTAACATTGAGAGACTTCCTAGAGTAAAATAATCTTATCCACACACACTTTCCAACAGCCTTGTAAATGCAATGAATTAATCAGACTATGGAAACTGATCTGATACTCCTAGTTGTTATCCCTTTAGTGGGGCCCTACAGGTTCTTCTTTCCTTCCTTTTTTGTTTCCCGGCTAAGTTGGTGCAACACATCCTTTGAAGATAAAACCTCTATAACGAAAAGTCTTGCTACTGTTAACCAATGATAATGTGCCAAGTTAGACTTCCACAAAGAATTAGTACTGTTAACCAATGATAATGTGCCAAGTTAGACTTCCACAAAGAATTAGTACTATGAGGTGTTTGTCATTGTTTATTTGTTTATTTTAAGCAGTTTTGATGGCCCAAACTGCTTATTGATCTGTTTGTTTCAGCAAAAATATAAGCAGATTTGATCCAAAAAGCAATTTGACAATAAGCAGGTGGGGGTGCTTTTCAAGATTATCTCTATGATTAATCAATTCACAACATATTAACC
The DNA here is from genome assembly GCA_033977485.1 of Hydrangea macrophylla. NCBI lineage: Eukaryota > Viridiplantae > Streptophyta > Magnoliopsida > Cornales > Hydrangeaceae > Hydrangea > Hydrangea macrophylla. Next base: position 115,480,276 of record CM066982.1, on the reverse strand, counting down.
AAACACCCAAATCATAATAAGCAGTTCTACTTTTAAGCAGTTCTACCAATCACGATCAAGATCGCATAAGCATAAGCACAGACAAACAAGCTCTATATCTGTATCAGTTGTAGTGGGATTTTGGTATTTTAAAATAAAAATAGAGAATTCCATGCACTCTATAGATGAACTAATATATTCCAAGAACTGTACGGTATGTAAGTAGTATTATGAAGTGAATTAGCTCAATTTTAGAGTGGAAATAACAATTCCCTAAAAATAAAAGCATGTTTGATATTAACCAGAATTAGGCTAGGTTCAAAGGGAGTATCAATTTTGCAAATACTATCTGCTATTTTGATTGATAATAAGGGGGGGAGAAAATAGTAACTCATCAGTCATTTTTTATTTTAAAATGAGTCAAACCAATTCTTTATTCCATTTGATCGACACACCTTGTAAGTTGTAACGTTATTTCAGAATCCGAAATTTTTTTCAAATTACAGTAAAACTCATATAAGGGTGATAATCACTAGATAATTTCTCCCGAAATAGGCCTTTTAAGTTTGAATTATTATCGCCAACTTGCATCCGACCAACTAAAGCGCCTATTCTTGATACAGCTAACGTGAGACATGGAGGTCAAATCATCAAAGCGGTTCTACTACTGTACTGCATCATACATGGGGCAATGTTACAGTGAACAAGTTCTTATATGTGAAGGCAGGTTTAACCGTTAGATGAGCATCTAGCAATAAATGTATTGCTAGATGCTCATCCAACGGTTAAAATCCGTCTTCTCATATGAGAAGCTTCTCACAATAGACTTACCGTCATACATATTATAGGGTAATACTTGGGACACACTTAAAGACACAACTTTTGAGACACAACTCAAGAGATGTGTATATCTCACTCCTGTGTCACTATGGGGTCCAGTAACATCACATGAGAGAAATAGACACATCTTTTGAGTTATGTCCCAAAAGTTGTATTTTTTAATGTATCACAATCTTTACTCTTAATAAAAAATGCTACATTCATATCAAACTTTACACCCAATTATTCTGAATCTTGATTTCTGTGGATTCCCTACTGGAATCAAGGTCAGAATTATTGAGTGTTGAATTTGGTGTGAGTGTAGCTATATATATATATATATACATATAGGGTTTTGTTAACGTGTGTGCCCTTAGGGGATATGTCAACATTTCAAAAATGAAAATAAACAAGAGAGACAGAGAGAGTGCGCTCTCTCTTTATTAAAGAAAGTGCATTTGTTTTAGCCGTTAGATTGTGTTTAAAAACTATGAAATAACAAAATTACTCTTAATAAAAACACAATACAACGGCCAAAACAGAGCCCCCACTAAGACACCCATTCCTGAACCTCTGACTGTATTTTTGTAGATATATGGCACATCCCTCACCTTTATATAGTGGCCACTCTTTTGTTGTTCCTCAACTTATAATAGCACACAGGGAAAGCAAATATTCCCATTGTGTAAATTTCAAAAAATGAGTCGCCCCACTAGTACTCCTCCTCTCCATGTCCTATTCCTTCTCTTATTATTATTATTATTAATTGGTGTCCCATGGCCCACAGGCGAAGCCCGTCCGCCGTTCGCCTGCGACCCGCAAGATGGTCCGACCAAGAATTTCCGATTTTGCCGTACATCATTGCCTATACATGTTAGGGCGAGAGACTTGATCGAACGGCTGACATTGCAAGAGAAGGTTAAGCTGTTAATGAACAATGCTGCGGCGGTGCCAAGGCTGGGGATCAAAGGGTACGAGTGGTGGTCGGAGGCTCTACACGGGGTGTCCAATGTGGGCCCGGGGGTCAAATTTGGTGGGGACTTCCCTGGAGCTACTAGTTTTCCCCAAGTGATCACCACCGCTGCTTCTTTCAATGCCTCCTTGTGGGAAGAAATCGGACGGGTGAGATTTCTCCATCAAAATTGCTTCCATTGGATTAACTTTGAGTATAAATTAAGTTTTTCATTAATGATGATTTACATTATTGTCCCTGCTGTTAGACGCTAACTGGTAACCCACTTTTTTTGTTGTTTTGTGTGGTGTTTTAGCACCTATATATAGATGAAACTTTTGGTTAGGTAGACTTTTTTTGTCATTAAAATAATTAATTACACTATTAAATAACCTAGGACTTTTATTGCCAAGAGATTGTCTCGTTTACATGTGTGATGCCTGCCTTTTAATGCGATTTAGAGTAAAGTATTACTTCGGAGTTCGGTCCTAAGAGAGAACACGATCGATTTAGACACTTACATGACAGTTTTTGTTCCCATGCACACGATCGATTTAGACACTTACATGACAGTTTTTGTTCCCATGCTCTGGTTCATCATGCACAGAGATTCCCTTATTATTGACAGCATAAATTAATATATGGGTCACTACAATCATACTGTAAATAGAAAGTCACCAACGTTAAATCCTAGCCACACATGAAAAAGACATATATGCGATATTAGGTATGCACATTGGTACGTACAAAAAGCCCTACTACTACGTATTACCTTATTATATGTACACTGTTGGAAATGTTGTTACTCTACATTTGTAGTTTTCGAACTTTACATGGGACCAATTTACATGAATATATGATCATGAAATATTTCATATTTTAAATATGTATTGCAAACTGTTTGGCCCTACAAATAACAAATCCCCCTTTTGTTAAAATCACACCTTCTTTAAATATATATTATATATATATATATATAAAGTGGCATTCGTAATTTAAGAATTTTCCCAACAGGATTCAAGTGCTCGTTAAACGGTGGTTAAGAAGGAAAACCATATTCACTTTTTACATGTAAATTAAACGGATGACATATTACTCTATGCAAATTGCGTAGGATAGCATTGGGAAATGTGATAATTCTAAAATACGCGTAGGTGGTGTCGGACGAAGGAAGAGCAATGTACAACGGAGGGATGGGTGGTCTGACGTACTGGAGCCCAAATGTGAACATATTTCGTGACCCAAGGTGGGGCCGAGGGCAGGAGACTCCCGGTGAAGACCCGTACGTAGCCGGTAAGTACGCGGCCAGCTACGTAAGGGGTTTACAGGGAAATGACGGTAACCGGTTAAAGGTGGCAGCTTGTTGTAAACACTACACGGCGTACGACCTCGAGAACTGGAGTGGCGTAGATCGCTTCCATTTCAATGCACGGGTAAGTCAAATCAATGCTGCTGTGCACTATAAGACGCTACACGTGACTCTGATCAGATCATTAGTTTCTCTGACCATTCATCAGTTTTTTACACGTCACTGGTGGGCCCTGATTAAGGCCATTTTAGATTGATGATTGTAGACCATGGCCGGGGGCATACATATCTTAATTCGGAAAGTATTTGCAGCATGAAATTAGTATGGGTCTTGTCTTTTTCATTCTTAAAGCAACGTCATCTTCTCTTTTTCCTTTTTTTCTGAACAAAAAAATTAATTTTGAAAAAACTAAGGGCGATTAGGTGTCACAGCCGTTTTGAATTTTAATTTTAATTTTAATTTTTTTTAAAAAAAAAACTGAAAACGTGTTTTCTGTGAGCTTTTTGTTTTTTAAAAAATAAAAATCAAATGCCAAAAATATGTTTGGTGGCAACAAAATTAAGCCAGAGAATGAAAAAAAAAAAAGTAAAAGAAGTTCTTCCTAGTTTTTCAAGAGATATTTTGGTAATTTCGGTTCTAGGAGCAATGTTTTCCTATGAAATATTGTGTATATCGTATTAGGACATCTACAAGACTACAGTGCATTCTGTAAAAAATTTCTTGTGCCCGTAAGAAATGGTAAAAAAAAAAAAACTGAAAATCTTACTAGTAGTTATGTTGTAACCAGCTGGTATTAAGGTGAGCAAAGTAAAAGTTTGGTGTTATTTTGTTCTTCTATTTGTCTTTTTAATTATTTCAGTTTTTCGTACTCCATCTCATTCATCCCGGAATAGAGGTAAATCCGTAATAGACCATTATATATGCTCAGTGTCTTTGCAATGATTCTTTACAGTGAATTAAGGAAGGTCAAATAAAAATTCTCTGATTGGCAAAACAAACCATTTTTATTAGATTTTTTGACACCTCGAAAAACTAAATTTAACATGATTCAGGAACTACTCATTACTTTTTTCTTGTTAAAAAGAACCGCAATTAATTAAGTGGAATTGGCGACTTGAAATCAATTTGATTAGTTGAAACTTCTGAATAATTTTGTATATATTTTGCCTAATTTCCAAGCAAGCATGCTTAATAATTCCCACTCAAAATTTGATTAGTTTCGCAAACTGCATGTACTACTTGCTTTCAGGTTAGCAAACAGGACAAGGAAGATACATTCAACATACCATTCAGAGCATGTGTGCTTGAAGGTAAAGTGGCTAGTGTTATGTGCTCTTACAATCAAGTCAATGGCATCCCCACCTGTGCTGACCCCAACCTCCTCCGCAACACCATCCGCCGCGACTGGCACCTCAATGGGTATCTCTCTCTCTCTCTCTCTCTCTCTCCATATATGTATTGATCACGTACATATACTTTTTTCCAAGACTATATATGAGTTTGGACCTTCATGATTACTGAAACTGCATCGAAATGTTCTAAAAAAAAAAAGGTACATTGTATCGGATTGTGATTCAGTTGGTGTTCTTTTTGACAAACAACATTATACATCAACACCAGAAGAGGCAGCTGCAGCTGCAATTAAAGCCGGTTAGTCCTACTCCTATGTTTCACTCTTTTTTTTTTTTTTCCCCCTCTTCTGATTTAAGTGGATGTACCAATTGATGAAAAACAAGCCTTTTAGTCATATATATATATATATTTATATATATAAATTTACAAATTATTTGCAGGATTGGATTTGGATTGTGGGCCTTTCCTAGCTACACATACAGAGGATGCCATAAAGAGAGGGATACTTAATGAGGCTGATGTTAATGGGGCGTTGGCCAATACAGTTACGGTCCAAATGAGACTTGGAATGTTTGATGGTGAGCCATCGGCCCAGCCATTTCGGCACCTAGGCCCGAGTGACGTGTGCAGGTCGGCCAACCAAGAACTCGCTCTTCAAGCTGCTAGACAAGGCATTGTCCTCCTTAAAAACCGCCGTGATTCGCTGCCTCTAGACCCTCGTCGCCACCGCACCGTCGCTGTTATTGGGCCTAATTCAGATGTGACCGTTACAATGATCGGAAACTATGCCGGTAAGCAATGTTTGGTCACTGCAGTTCAAGTCCTGTATTTGTATATTTATGTTGGGCTACACAAGCTCAATTAGGTTCGCAAATGTAACTTTCGACAAATTGTTTCTTCTTGTTTAATTGGTTTGCCAACTAGGTGTTCCATGTGGATACACAACTCCTTTACAAGGAATAGGGAGATACACAAGGACAATTCACCAGCAGGGTTGCGCTAAAGTCGCTTGTGCTAGCGATGAGCTCTTCGGTGCAGCTATTGATGCCGCCAGTAAAGCAGATGCAACTGTGTTGGTCATGGGCCTTGACCAGTCCATTGAAGCGGAATTCATAGATAGGGCCGGGCTTCTTCTTCCTGGACGCCAACGCGAGCTCGTGTCAAAGATTGCTATGGCATCTAAGGGCCCAACCATTTTGGTCTTGATGTCTGGTGGCCCTATTGATGTTTCATTTGCTAAGACCGATCCGCATATTACTGGCATCCTTTGGGCTGGTTACCCGGGCCAAGCTGGAGGAACTGCCATTGCTGATGTCCTATTCGGCACGCATAATCCTGGTACTTCTCTAATTGTTTAACATTAAATCCAAAACAAATCATTTGGGCCGATGGGGCCTTTTTGTGATAAAGGGGGGGACTGCAAGACCCACATTATTCACGAGCTTTGTTAGGATTGTGCCTCACAAAGATTTGACTTCATGATTTTTCATCCTTACGTTTATTCAGGAGGGAAGCTACCTATGACATGGTACCCACAAGACTACATTTCTAAGGTGCCAATGACAACCATGGACATGCGATCGAACCCATTGAACGGCTACCCTGGCAGAACCTACCGGTTCTACGATGGCCCGGTGGTGTACCCATTTGGGCATGGATTGAGCTACTCAAATTTCATTCACACCATAGTTGATGCTCCGACGGTTGTCGAGGTTCAGATTCATGGCCGCCACAGGTCCCAAAACAGGACCATTTCAAGCAAGTCCATTAGGGTAACACATGCCAAATGTAACAGGCTCACAGTGGGCCTGCAAGTTGATGTTAAAAACATGGGCTCTGAAGACGGCTCACATACAATCCTCGTCTTCGCGACCCCGCCGCACGCCGGACACTGGGGCCCGCATAGACAGTTGGTTGCATTTGAGAAAGTGCGAGTCGCCGCCAGGACACAAGAAAGAGTTGATATGAATATTCATGTGTGCAAGTACCTAAGTGTAGTGGACAGATCCGGAATTCGAAGGATTCCAATGGGTGACCATAGTCTTCACATTGGTGATACAAAGCATACTGTCTCACTTCAAGCAGAAACGCTAGGGGTGATCAAGTCCTAAACTTTTTGGTGGGAAGACAAAGAGAATGCCCACGTGCCTTTAATTCTGTGGTTTTGTCTTCTATCTTTGTCCTAGTTCCTTCAAAAACCTTAAAGCTTATTCAGTTTGAGGGTTATTTTAACTTAATAACCCCGGCCGGCCTATTATTTTTTGAAGATTAATGTAGTTTCATTTATAGATTTACAAAAGAATTGGTCCTCAATAAAAAGATCGGATCATTAGGAAAGTTCAAACAACCAAAAGCCATGTATGTTTGGAAAATTGCGCGCATGAAATAAATGGAAAGATGATTGCGAACGATCAGCCTCCTTATTCAATCGGATAGATAGAATTCTGTCTTTGGATTGTGATGTTTTTTGTTTTAATTTAGTTCGATCTTTAGGATGAGATTGTTATTACCACATTTTTTTTGTGTCTTAAAAACGAACAAATTTTAGTTCCTAATTTCCAAATACCGAAATACGATCCCCGTGTGGTACAACCTACTGTCCAAGTAATCATAACTTGGGAATTTGATCAATTTCAGTTTTCTGAACACTGAATGGGCCTGGGTTTTTAATCTAGCCCGAATGGTAATGGGGCCGTTATAGGTTATACATAAACACTATCCATAGCAAGCTCATCACATTATATATGTGCTCCACTTGCTTCCCTTGACCAACCAACAAAAATCATTACTGAGATTAGCCTTCTTTTTTTTTTTTTTCCTAGATGGCAAAGCACTCACAGGTGCCACGCACACACACAGGGGGGGCGCAACTGACCCAGTGTCCAATTTGTTTGGCAAGAGTTACTCAGCCCCACAAGCCCCAAAGGACAACTCCCCAAAGGGGGTGACTCCCAAAGGAGTCGAACCCTGGCCTCCCCTTTGGGAGAAGCCAGGCATGCCAAGTGAGACACAAGGTCTCGGCCATTACTGAGATAGTTGATTTGTCTTTAGTTCAAAAGAAATCCAAGTTTAATGGCAGTACAAAAAAAAAAAAAAAAAACCCCTATTTGGGAAGGCACATATGACACAACCGGCTTAGTGGTTCACAAGTGAACTAAGTTAGATTTAGCAATGGAGATTAGGGTTTGAATATGGAGAGAGAAGGTGAGAGAAAGAAGAAGAGACGTGACAACTAACAGGGTTTAATAAAAAATCAGCCCCCAAATCTGCATTGTTTCATATACATATATATATATATATATATAAACTAGACATAAAATTACACAAGTACCCTTAATATAAAACTAAAGAAAAAATCCTCTAACACGCCCCCTCAAGTTGGAGCATACATATCAAACATGATCAGCTTGGAAGATGTCACGACCTATCCCGCTACGCGCGGAAATAGGACACATGGCACGCCATCAAGACTTATCCAGTTCCATTAAAGTAAAATCGCAGCGGAAAAACATAAGTAAAATCCTTTAAAATCATAGTTATAAAAAGTTTTGCCAATTGGAATACTTCTAATAGAATACATTTTGAAGAAAACAGAAGTTCAGTCGACTGAAGACCTAAAGCAGAAAGGTTTTCAAAATTCACCAGCCCGTCCAGTCGACTGTGACTGGGCTCCAGTAGACTGGGGCCTAAATTTATCAGTTGACTGAAATTGTCCGGTCGACTGGTACCCTATACAAGCAGAAAGTCATGTTCTGGGATCTCGTCCAGTCGATTGTTTTCTCAACCCAGTCGACTGATCCCCAAACATATCAAAGCAGAGCTCAGTTCAACACAGTAATCCAGTCGATTGAAACAAAAACCAGTCGACTGATCGACCTCAGCACAGTAAGTATTCTGCAGAATTCAAGCTACACTTTTCCGATTTAAAACCAACACAAACACGATTGTATACCAACGATTTTCAACATATCTACAAGAGTTTACTAGCAAGTACAATACTATAGCAATAGTCCAAACTTCTATTACAACATATTTTCACTTCCCAACATCTTATACAAGTTTAGGAAATGAACAACATATAAACAAGAGTGGTTCCCATCATCTCATAGGCCTCACTCCTCACGCTTCTTCTTGTCTTTTTTCTTACCTACAATGGAGTAAATCTTCACTACTCAGCTATATGCTGAGTGTACAAGCTCTAACATATGCAATATATGATGTCACGCCCCGGAGTAGCCAATAATAGGGAAATTTTAAAATTTCCTTTCTGGACCCGTAGGGAATGACGAGTTACACAAAACTGACATGTCCGTGCAACATACTAATAAAATATATATCAGAGTAAGGAATTACAAAAGCATCTAATGGTATTCATGGGGGAACTTAAAGTGTTTTGCTACTTAGGCTATTACAGAAGTTCCAAATGAAAACCACAAAAGATAAGTTGGGCGATCGACGCCACTTAAATTATTACATCAACCAAAAGATAATTAAAACATAAAAGAAGTCTTGATACGGAAATAGGCCAGAGTCCTCCTTCTAACTGGCAAACCCGTAACCTTCGTTATCAAACTTTTCCTGATAGTCTGTCTTAGGATCACCTTCCTGATAGTTCCCATCCTGAGGATAGTGATATGCATCTTCAGGGTTACCTTGATAGGCCTCCTCATAATAACCTAGACGTAAAATGTCCAGGGCAGGGAAGGAGTCGTTAGCTTTTGAAGCTAAGTGAAATCGTCTTAACCGATCACTCCTAATACATTTAAGGATATACATGTACAACAATATTTTGAAACAACATTAATGAACATATGACATGGTAGTATGCTGACATAATGCAGTATCGATATATTCGACTTTTACTCAACCATGGACACTACAACTGACTCATATGACTTGTTACATTACCAGTGTAATGCCGTTGGCTTATAGTAGAATGATTACGTTACTATCGTCGCCTAGCAGGGCCCTATAGCAAATTTTGGTTTTAAAAATGGTGTAATCATTGGACTCTTAGGTCTTTGTGACCTTGCAATAGAATAGTTACAGCACTATCGTCGCCTAGCAGGGCCCTATGGCATTCAAAAGGTAACTATCGTATTCTGATGGATACTTTGCTATCGTCGCCTAGCATGGCCCTATAGCGTATCAACCATCAACTCATACACAACTTCAATGATTTCAATGGAAACTCTGGCTATCGTCGCCTAGCAGGGCCCTATAGCAGTTTCATCGTTGTTCCCATTTACTTGATTGTACCACTCAGACCACTGCGGTCCACTCAACATGTATGACAATATGACTGGATTAGTCCCCGTGACTAACCATGCAAACGTCAACATTGACATCAAGACTCGACTATGTTCATATGAATGTTCATGAATTTGTATAAACGGAAATCATGATAAACAAGAATATCAATGAACATTTAACTAAGCATGGAGTATAGTTAACTAACATGCGCTCATCATACAAGTAGGAATCTCAACATTTACATAATTAATATTTATCAGTATCGTCCACACAGGACGCACTGGGTATACATATATGTACAAAGAATAATTCTATAATATACCAAGTGAGTTAGGACGACTCACCTCGAAGCGGGTGCGTAAAAATAAGCGTAGCGGCTACAAAGCATATATAAATTCGTAGAAAGTTGATTAATAAGCGTACTAGAATCAAGGGCATAATGGTAATTATGCCGGGTGGGTTCCTAAACCTCAACATGATGATCTAGACATCATTCTGAGTCCAACGCCATTGACTAGACTCAAATCGGAGTCTGTCGCACAAAAGGCTGGGTTTTCTATACCAGTTTGGGCCCTAAAGATAAGCTGTATTTTTTACCATGTCGAAAGGTCACCAAATTTTAAGGGGATGTTCCAAACATTATTCTAAGACTCTGGGAACTGACTGCGTATTTTTCTGAGGTACGTTTTATTTATTATGAATTTCTGAAGTTTAAATCGTCTAATAATAGACTGCGGGGTCCCATAATTATAAAATATAATTTAGGGAGATATTTGACCCTTATAAATATTTTTATTAAATACTAGGCCTGAAAATAGGCTAGTGGTATTTTTCTCGTAATTTTCGGGGTTCGTTTGGTATTTTAAATAATTAAAATACAACCAAATTGGGCTTTTAATAATAATTAATAATTATTAGAAATACTAAAACTTGGTTTTATATATAATAATTTACAAAATAAAAGCATTAGGCCTTAGGAAAATTTAGTATAATTTTCCTATATTTTAAAAATGGTCATTAGGTATTTATTACCTAATTATTTTAATTTAAAACAATTACTTTAAATAAATACTCGTAATAATTATACTATATAAGAATAATTCACAATTTCATAATATAAGGATATTATCAAAAATAATATTCCAATTTATTAAAATATAATTTATAGTATTTTTTTTTTAAACCATGTTAAGGAAATTTGAAAGTTTTTAAAACCATTTATAACTTCTTTATTAATATAAAATGTATAATAATTAATACATAATAATATTAATTTAAGTTAACAGAATAATTAAAACCTTAATCATTCTTATTCGGGTCTTAATCAGGGTTAATAGAATAATTAAGAATATAAAAATAACTTAATTAATAGATTAATTAATATAAAATAACTAATAATCATTAAAAACAAAGACCCGCGGGTTAACCTTGGACCCGGTCCAAACTAGCGGGTCACCCGCTTACACTAACAGATTGATCCAACTTAAAATATCCGAACCCGACCCATTTTGATTTGATATAACCCGAATCCCCTACCCATTTTCACAAACAAACTAACCCGACCCTACCCCTTACCCTACCCGGTCCATGGGTTATTGTAATAACCCGAAATCCAAGCAGGTTTCTTCTTCTACAAAATACCACGCCGCCACCGCCGGCGCCGATTTCGCCGGAAAAACTTCCAACGGCCATAACTTGGCCATTTCCCCATGAAAATTCATGAACCCAACGCCAAAATGACCGGTTGGCAGCCCTCTATCGCATAGTATGAGCCCAAGTCTGGGTTAATTCGTTTGTTGGTCCTACCATAGGATTATTCTTTTTGGGTTTTCAAGGAATAATCGCTTGCATGAGTGTCTAACGGCAACCATTTGTAAAACTGCTACAAGGGTGTGTTAAGGGGATCATGAGGATCAATTTGGTGTAACTTTTGTAAGCTATTGTTGAGTTTGAAAAATTGAGCTCCGGTGAGTGAGCTTTAATGGCTACCGGGGCTTTTCTTGAGCCTTAGGCTCTGTTTGGGTCTACATGAGGGGGTCTGTGTGTGCGTGTGTGTGAGTCTAAGGGTATAGAAAACACGGAATGAACAAGGGGGGGTGAGTATACCTCAGTAGCCTCGGGTCTTCTCTCTAGCTCCGACGAGATCTCTCTCTCTCTCTCTCTCTCTCTCTCTCTCTCTCTCTCCGGCATCTCTTCTGCTTCGCTGCTTCTCCGATGGGTGTGAGTAAGACAGAGAGTGTGTGTGTGAGTTCTGAGTGTAGAGGCAGAGAGTGTGTGTATGTTCTCAATCTCTCGGTACAAATATATATATATATATAAACCCACATACATAGTTACATATGTATACACTACTATCTATACCCAGATATGAACAGATTTTGAAATCTGTTGGAGATGATGGAGGAGATGTGATTGAGATGAGTTTCTTGGGAGGGGAACCAAGGAAGGCCGGCGGTTTGGGTGGGGTGTTGGTAAAATCCGGTGAGTATGGGGGTTTTGTTTGGGTAGTGTTATTGCCCACTAGATTTAAGGTAGTTTAGGAAATATTCTCTTTGTACTAATGCTTCTATAAATGTAGGAATAGTCGTCGCCAGGAACTACGTGCTATGCAGTCCAAATAAACGCAAATTTTACAGATTCGCGTGTCGAGTCAGTCCGAGGTTGAAACTTACAGTCTAAGTAATTAAATAAATATATACGTGTACGTAATTGAGTTCTAGAATTAAGAACTTAAAATATTGGAATTAATACAAACGAAATACGGGGACCCATTTCATTATTTACAGAAATTTGCAGGTACTACATATGACAAAACATGCTTTAATCTCATAATTCACATCAATAGTCTCTAGGGAGAAAAATACGCCTTCATCCGGTAGCGGCAAGTCCAATGCTTAAACCGTGATGTCAATGGCTAGTCCAAGCCTACAACCATTACATCCCCAAATGCCCTGGCAAGTCCAAACCTTAAACCATGCACAGTAGTCGTCGCTACTAAAATTCTCAAACATCGAGAAGCTTACTCCGGCATGAATTTGTATAAGTCCCCCCCTGACTCACATAAACAACTCAACGTGCTCGCTTAAATTTAGACATGCTTTTCACATTTAAGCGCGTACATAATTAACGGGCCTAAGATTAACACATGAATTTTGCCCGGATCACAATTTCGTCGTCGAAATCTAAAACATGTATTTCTCTATATTTCACAAGTTAGAACTTCATACCTCGTGCGATTCTCTTCAAACTTTGAAGGAACGATTAGAGGGCCGATTAAACGTCGGATATTAGATTTGAAGTGATTCCTACAAGTTTTACTGAGTTTTTTTTTTTCCAAAAGTCTAGAAATTAGATTTTTACAAAAGTTTTCCAAACATGACCTAAGCGGTATCAAAATGGAGATCTTACCTCCACGAGTTCAAATCTCGAATTTGGAGAAAATCTGACAGACGAAGGGTCGCCGATGGTCGTCACAAAACCCAAGGGATCAAATATCATTTTCTCTCTCCTCTCCCAAGATATTATATGAGTTTTGCAACTAATGCAAACTCACCCTCACCTATTTATAGAAAAACTCTTCAAAAATCGCGTTTACCTCCCCACGAGTTCTCAAAACTTCTAATTAACTCATGAAATGTCGCACACATCCATTTTATGCCTTTACCAGTGAAAACTAAAATTTACAAAAGTTTTCGACTAAGTTTCATTGGGTCCAAAATTACGTCCGAAACTAAATTTTGTGAAATCTCTATACAACCTACTTTTTATATAACGTGACACTCATGTCCTCACCACAGTTCTCAAAATGATATATAACAATATCGAAATTACCAGAAAATTATACTACACAGGTATAATTTACTATTCCTAAAATACTAGAAAAGTCAAATAACATTCAAATCATATAATGCCATTTAACCATGCCAAAGCAACATGAAGTACCATGTTCCCGTTTTTTCAGTGACACCTCACCATTGACCTACAGTCATCCCCTTCCACCGTTATCAAATAACATTGATAATTCATAAAATTTCAAACATGCATGCTAAAACCATAAAATTCTGGAACGGGTGTGACAGAAGACAACAACGGAAAGGAACACGAGCCAAAGGCTGTAACAATGTCTCCCAGTTGATTATCCGAATGAATATGAGCAATAATAATTTGTTTCTTTAGGAGGAAATCCCGAATAAAGTGAAAATCCACCTCAATATGTTTAGTGCGCTCATGGAAAACAGGATTGTTGGCGATAAAAAGAGCATCTTGATTATCACAATAGAGTTTCATAGGTTCAAAAAGATCAACACCAATATCCCGAAGAAGATAACGAACCCATAATATCTTAGATGCAGTGTAAGCCATAGCACGATACTGAGCCTCAGCACTAGAGCGTGCAACCACATTTTGCTTCTTACTACGCCAAGTAACTAAATTCCCACCAACAAAAGTACAATAACTAGATGTAGAACGCTTATCAAAGCAATAACCAGCCCAATCAGCATCACCAAAACTGTGACAGATAGAGAAGTAGAAGGCTGGTACAAGAGGCCCCTCCCACAAGCACTCTTAAGATAACGCAAGATACGACAAACAGCTTCAAAATTGGGTTGATGTGGAGAATGCATATATTGCTAACCACGCCAACGGCATAAGTGATATCAGGTCGAGTCACAGTAAGATAAATCAATTTCACAACTAGTCGGCGGTAGCGACCTACACTCATTAGTAGTGAGAATTTCACATACTTTTTATACCATTGAAAATTTCTCAATATTTAACCTGTGAAATTCATAAAACATTGTGACAATCTAGACTAATTAATGCCAATTTCTCTCAAATTTATTCGATTTATCAACAGCTAGTGACAATTTCTGACAATTCTGGTTACTAGAACAAATTGAACGATGACAATTTCTCACCTTTTTTTTTTGTTCATTTTCAAAAATAAATTTCTCACCTTTTTTTTTTTGTTCATTTCAAAAAGAATTTTCTCACTTTTTATTTATTTATTTATTTTTGTTTTAGAATTTTCACAAATACCGATTTTCGGAATATCAACAAAAAAATTACAATTGATGGGGAGTAGGAAAAAAAGGGAAAACCAAAATTTATAAATAATAAAAATTGTGACTGAATGATGTATAACAAAATGAGTAATTTCTTATTATTGTTCTGACAATCAGTTTATTCACGGAGATTTTGGTAAAAAAATTTATCACCTTATTGTTTGGTTCATTTAAAAAAAGAAATTTCTCACATTTTTTTGTAACAAGTTTTACAAATACTAATTTTTTGAATATCAACAAAAAAATTATTCGTCATCGGAGCTTTCTTCTTCACCGGCGACTTGATGCTCTTAGGCTTCTTCACAGTCTTCATCGGAGTTTTCTTCGCCTTCACCACCTTCACCGTCGCCGCCTTCTTCTTTGCCAGTGACATCACAGTCACCGTCTTGGCAACCTTCTTTGGCTTCGCCACCGCCTTCGGCTTCACCGCAACCTTCTTCACCTTCGCTGGAATAGCACCACCACTCTGCAGCTTCACCACAACTTTCTTCTTCGCGTCAACCACTTGGAGCCTTCTTAGCAAGAGCGACGGTTGGCTTCTCCGGCACAGAAAGCTTGAACGAGTTCTTCACCTTCGTCAGCTTTCTAGCAGCGTTGAGCTTCTTTAACAGAACGAGCAAGGGATTCGGTGATCGCGTACTGGCTCAAACCAGTTCTCTCCTTCAACTCCACAATCACCTCTTTGGTCATCTCAACGTAAGGAGGATGAGACCTGGGTTTCTTAGGAGCAGAGACCATGGATGAGTTGATGAGAGAGAGAGGATTTGAAAATTTTTCACCTTTTGTCCCATCGATTCTTCTGAATTATTTTCTTTGTGAGAAATTGGGAATTTTTGGGAAGTGGATGAAGATGAGAAGGAGAGTATACATTTTTGTGATAAATTTTAAATTTGAACCCCTAAATTGTAGTCAGAATTAATGGATGTTAATGATAGTTTTTAAAAATGCAGTTACCACACACATATATATATATATATATATATTTCTATAATATGGGGGTTCTTTGGTCTTCAAAATAGGTGAGGGACTAATTCTTAAGTTGTGTTATACTATGGACCAATTTTTAAAAAGAGTGACTATATTGTACTATATATTAAGTATCCCTAGGTTATTATCCCACATTTGTGTCTTAATAATGAACAAATTTAAGTACTGAATTTCCAAATACGCTCCATGTGAGGTCCAACCAAGTGTCGAAATGATCTGGGTAATTGATCAATTTCAGTTTTCTGAACACTGAATGGGCCTCGGTTTTTAATATGGCCCAAATGTAATGGGCCCGGTGCCATTTATATTATCCAGAGTAAGCTCATCACACTTTATATGTTCCTCTTGCTTCCCTTGACTGACCAGCAAAAATCATGACTGAGATAGATTATATGTCTTTAGTTCAAAAGTATTCCAGGTTTCATGGCGTAGTTCAAGGGCTGCATGGGAAGGGGCACAACCAGTTATTCGGTTCACAAGTGAACTAATTTCTACATAATCAAGTGTTTAGTAGGGTGTTCATAAAGGGGGTGGGGGGGGGGGGGGGGATGAAGAAAAAGTGTTAATTTAGTTGGGGCTTATAGATTGCGTGTGGACGAGCATGCTCAACCTAAAATCACTCTTGAAATTGGTTCATTGATTTTCAAAAGAACCAAATAGAAATAGAAAAGTGGCTGACTCTAGTAGTGTTTTGAGACCCCAAACAAGCCCTAGGGTTACAACCACGTTTTTCATAGTAGAATTGGATCCGATACCAAACAGCAGACAGGTGGGTTAGAAAGAGTTCATACTTTTCTTTTCACCCAAGCATTGAACTTTTTTATGAAAAAATTGTAGGGTTGGATTGTTTTAATGTGTAACAACTGTGTGTGTGAAGAAGCAAAAGGAATTAAATTGGAGTAAAGAGGGAACTTTAGCAAAGGCTGACTGGGGTGGGGGGAGGGCTCGAGATTATCATCAGAACTCTGAACCCTCTGAAGTGCCCATTACTCAACTTAGTTTCATGCACACCTTTTTAATTTCTAATAAATATCGAAAACATGCTTTGACCTTTTCTAATTCACCAACATATGATTAGTTTTAGGGTTTTGTTAACATGTGTTCTTAATTAAAGTATATATTAAGATTCTAAAAGTGAAAATAAATAAGGAAGACATAAACTAAACCACACACTGAACACTGAAACTCACACTATACTCCTTATTTATTTCTACTTTTAGAATTTTAATACATACCCTAAGGACACATGTTAACAAAACCCTTAATTTTATATATAACTTAAATCAAGACAACAACGTGTTGAGCTGGGTTTACGAGTAAAAACTATGTTATATATATGATCACAGTAATAGGAACCATATTCATACACCAATACACACGTACATATGTGCATACATATTACATATAGAGTAATATTTGGAGCACTAATAACTTCCATTTAGTGAAAGTTGTTAGTGCCCCTAACATTGCCCTTATATATATGTAACAAAGATTCTCTAAAGAGGGCACCCTCTCTTTATTAAAGAGAGGGCCTCTGTTTTGACCGTCGGATCGTGTTTAAAAACTGTGAAATGACAAAACTGCCATTAATGAAAACACGATCTGACGGCTAAAACAGAGACCCTCTCTTTAAGAAAAAAAGGGCGCCCTCTTTAGAGCCTGACTGATATATGTAAACCAAATCTATTAACTATCACACACTGGGTCAAAATTAATGTGGGCATGTATAAGAAATTACTCAATTTATTTCCAGTGTAGCAAGGGTCGGGTCGGGTCGGGTCGGAAGGACCTTTAATTGTTGAACAACTCGTTGCTTATGGTCAAAGAGATCACTCCTGATCACCGTCGCATCGATGTACTGATGATTTGTCAAATTACTGGCTCAATAATGACTTTTTGTCCAAATGATTGGTGTGGGGCTGCCCTAGCTAAGCTATTCGTTCAAAAATCTCTCCTTCTCCGTTCCCATTTATTTGTCAATCCAATAACACCGATATCACTATTCATCAGTAGTTATTCGTTAACTTTATATAAACATGAAGTGCAATGTACCTATAATATTGTTTTCAAACAGGATATGATATTTTACTGCAGTCTGCCACACACATTTAAATGGGTTTCGAGGCTAGCGATCCCACCTGAATTTTTATTTTTTATTTTTTTATTTTTTTTTTGTTGTTCGTTGTTGATAGACTTATTATAATTTTCAGTTCTAGAGTTTTAATATTTACAATCTGGTTGTTCCATGAATTTCACACACATATTTTTTTTTATATATATATATATAGAGGATTGAGATTTAAAATATAATTATCCAAATATTTTTTTCAAAAAAAAAAGTAGTGTTTATATGCTTTATTTTTGTAATTTTGTTATTAGTTTCAAATTATTAGATAAAGAATTCCTAATATGTTCAAAAGGAATGTCTCTAAGGCTTTAAATATTTGAGGTTAATTGAATAAATAAGATATTTTTGTGTGGGTGAAAATTATAAAATTGTAACAACTACAGTGAGATTTCTGTGTTTACAAACAAATTTAAAGATTCAGCATATGGAGAGATCTGAATGTATATAATACATAAGGTAAAAAGATATATTTAGAAAATTAAGCGTGCCACGGGCACCTGGTGATTACGTGAGTCCACCACCACTGACTATAATGAAAAATTTATTACACCATAGTTTTTTTTTTTTTTTTTTGTACAGGAATTTATTATTGCTTTGTTGACGTGAACTTGAAAATTTTTTTTTTTTTTTTTTTCAAAAAATGGTAAATACAAACGTGAACTTGGAACTTACAAATCATTAACTCTTTAAAATTTAAATCGTGTATTATTAATCCACTGAAGGCACATGAACCTCTAAATAATTTTACAAGCATCTACTCTTCTTAGATAGACATCACTGAAGGCACGTGAACCTCTAAATACTTCAAATATATGTTTTCGTTCATGTCATAAATTCAATATGAGTAATGCTAGATACATCTAAACGGGACACTTAAACTATCCACTTGCTGATGTGTCGTGACAATATTGAAATGAATTCAAACTTTATTTGATACCTGATGAATATTTTTATAACTACACATCGAGGGATAAATAATTTAAATGTCTCATTTAAATGTACCTATGATTTCTCATTCAATACATGGCTACCTTACACTAGAACTGGAATAAGCTTTGGATGCTCCTTCTTTGTGGTTGTCAATTAAAATGCTTAATTAATATCTAGCTATGACAATATATACCTGCCCAAGAGCCGAGCTGGCCGGCACTGGCTAAACCTCCTGTACTCTTATGTACAGTGATCATACAGACACATATAAGATAGATAGATATATACATATATATATATATATGGGCATGTAAAACCTTGTTATAAATTAAACGGATACTGACTCAGTTTTTAAATTAAAGAACATAACATTAAATTCCACTCAAGAAAAAATTAGTTGCATTATAAGTTACCTTTTCAGCAAAAACAGCCCAATTAGGCTGGCCATTCAAATTAGCTTCAATTAAGTAGTAGGAGTACAATACTTGTTAGTGACCAGCACGTCGTTCTCACATGCCACGTGAAATTTCATCACACAGCACGTGCGTCCCTCAGAGCCTCCCAGAGTGTTTGCAGAGGATCAAAAAATAAGACAAAATTTTTTAACATTGGAAAGAGAGTGATCACTATATATACATTGGATGTTGAAATGAGCAAACAGATCGATGGTTTGTTGAAACGATCGAGCATATAATTAATAAAAGCATGTTCATGCCGTCAAAACAAGATAGCTTAGCTATATATATATATATATATCTATATGTACCATCTGATCTATATAATAAGATGATTGTTTAGATTTAATTAAGAACCTTATCTAAGTTTTGTGTTGATTATAGGTACACTAATAAGAGAATCTTTAGGAGTTCACGTCACACTATTGCTCCCTCCAATGCCAGCATGTCTAGATAATGGGAGCGTTACCTCATTAACCAATTATCAATTTATTTACCCACTAATTGTAAATAAACATTAATACCCATCTCCAGCTCTCTCTCTCTCTCTCTCTCTCTCTCTCTCTCTCTCTCTCTCTATATATATATATATATATGTATAAAGATATATAGACATTTGACATTGGATTACTTAAAGGAGAGAGAGAGAGGAACACCATGCATGATTTGGTTGCCTTTAAATTATAAGGATCTTGTTAATTGTAAGCATAATCTTTTTTTTTTGCTGAGAATTGTAAGCATATCAGTAGGAGAGGATCCTCATTTTTATTTTTAATCTGATTTTAGGGAAAGCAACCGTTTAATTGGCGAGGATTTATACGCAATAATATAAGACATGTGCCAAACAATCATGCATGTCTAGACAAGAAGTTATTTTTGAGCCCGTCATGCCACGTCAGCATGTTGACATGGTATGATTATTTAATTTCAACCACCCACTTGTCCCCCTCCTTCTAGGAAGATCATGATAAGTGGTTAGTAGAATTTCAAATTTTAAATCTGATAACCACTTGTCATGATCCCCATAGAAGGAGGGGCAAATGGGTGGTGTTAAGATTAAATAGTCACACCACGTTAGTATGATGATATGGCGTTACGGGCTCACTGAATAATTTCTCTGTCTGGACCGATTCACTTATAAACATCAACAAAGTTCATTATTAATTGAGTGGTTCTATCTACACACACCTCAATTACTCTCTAAACCCACATTTTAATGAAACTTTCATATTTCCAATACACCCTTATACAAAATGACAATAAAGGGTAAATAGCTAAATAGAACTCTAAACTGATTACTCTTTACACCCACCTATTTTAGAGAGGTTCTATCTACACCTACCATATTTACTCACTACATCCACCTTTTAATGAAACATTCACATTCCAATATATCATTGTACCAAAAGAACTCTAAATTGATTACTCTCTACACTCACCTCTACAACATATCAAACGTATTATACTTTCTACACATTCACCAACATCAATAAACCCTAGATTCAATTTTAGTTAGTTTCTTACAATTGTTTTCTTTGGGTTGGAGTTTCTGTTTTTGAAAGGCAAACATTTGTGTTAGAGTTTTATTCGCTACACCATATGGCCTCATTACTAACGGATATTTCCGTTGGAAAAAACATTACTAATGGATATATCCGTTAGTATTTTAGCGTTAGTAATATTACTAACGGATTTACTAACGGATATATCCGTTAGTAAATCCGTTAGTAAGTGAAGGGATTTGTAACGGATATATCCGTTAGAAAGCTACTTACTAACGGGTATTTTTCAGCCAATTTTAAAATATTTATATTGAATACTAACGGGTTGTCAACTATTACTAACGGATATATCCGTTAGTAATTGTCCAAAAAAAAAAATTACTAACGGATTTACTAACAGATATATCCGTTAGTAAAATGCGTAAATCTAAAAAAAAATATTTATTTAGATGCTTCCCAAATTTTATTTTTCACCTAATTAACAAGCATATTAATCTGTACCAAACACAAAACAATAACAAGATTAATCTATATCCATGCCTAACCAACATCTTTATACCCAATACAACAAAACTAATACATAATAATCAAAAGTAAAGAGTTCATCTCTCTCTCCAAGTGATCTCTCTTTCTACTCTTATCAGATCTTCTACAGTGATCATGATCATCGTCAGAAGATTTGTCATGCTTCTGTCTATGTCGAGATGATTGTCTCTCCTTGGAAGAACGTCTTTTCATGTGCTTACGCTTGTCTTTACTCTGATGTGAAGAACTCCTTGGAAGAACTCCTCTTCTTCTTCTTCTCCTTCTTCGAGCTCATCTTTGTGTGAAGAACGGTAAGATCGATGTTTTTTCATAGAGTCCTCGTGGTCCCTTTCTTCGTCATTGTCATCTTCATCTTCACTCGAACAATGAGAAGAACGATGCTTCTTTCTAGAATGCATGTGATCCCGTTCCTCTTCATCTTCTCTTTCTTCCTTGTCTTGTGAAGAACGATGGAACCGGTGCTGCTACTTTGAGTGCTTGTGATTCCTTTCCTCCTCATCTTCATCCTGATCTTTATCTTCATCTTCTTTACCATGTGGTTCATGTGAAGAACGATGAGACTTGCGCTTCTTAGTAGAGTGTTTGTGGTCCTTTTCATGCCCATCTTCTTCTTCTTCTTCTTCTTCTTCTTCTTCCTCTCTCATAGACCTCTATCGGTATTTCCTTCCTTGTCACCTTTGATTGAACTCATCATCAGAAAATCTGTTACCAGACTTCTCATTAGAAAATAAGAAAGGAAAAAAAATGTTATATCTTAGCAATAAGGCAATATAAATACTATGCATGAGATACTCAATGGCATTACTGATATTAAATTACACAGGCCTAAAATTATGATAGTGATACTAAAATTACTCAATGGCAATAGTTCTTGGTGATCATAGATTGAACAAGCAAATACATGGCAATTGTATTTAACAATATTGCAAACTACAAACTTTTATACATGTGTGTATATATATAGGTGTGTGAATATATCAAAAGGAGAAGAAAAAAACCTAAGTGGGTGTCTTGAAATCTTACTTGTGCTTGAGACTCGACGGAGAAAATGATCATTGGAATTCAATGGAGAGACCGCTGAATAAGTTGCCCCCTGCCAAAAGGTTTCATTATAAAGATAAGGGCGGGCTCAAACAATCAACCACCTTAAATGTTAATTTCAATTATGTCCCTATACTTCCATATTTAGAATGTGATCCATCTACTTCACAAGCATTTCACTTTTAGATCTCAGTAAGTATAAAAAAATTAGTTTGGACTGAAAAAGTACAGTGAGAAACTCCAAAAGGAACATAAGGAACAAAGTTGCACCTTAATACACAATCCCGTTGAATGTATGTCTGTCCAAATAATTGAAGGGAGAAAATGCGTAAACGTAAAATGAATATCTACAATTCACTTTGAATTTTAAGTCAGGATTTCTACAATGCATAAATTCCATGTTTTGCAGAGAGTATGATCTAATCATTTAAATCATGATCCACGACCAAAGTAGTTTATGTGGTCACTAACTCATATATATATATATATAATACATACTATAAGAAATGTGATAATGACATCAATTAAAGCAAACTGAACCTATAGACAATCATTAATCCAAAGAGTTCAGAACTAGCATCTTCTAGAATTGCACTAATAAAAAAGCGGCAGAGAACAAGTGTTTCAGGGAAATACCATCACGAAACCTATCCTACAGCTTGTAAAAAAAAGGAGAAGAAAAGGGGAAAAAAACAAAGAGAGGCAAGGTATGTCTAACAAATGGTGCCTAATCGGTAAAGAAACACTTAAACAACCTAGCGACAATGCTAAACCACTGGAACTTCTACCCCTCCAGAATTCAGGGTTTCAGAACCCCCTCTTTGGGAGGCACAAAGTTCTTTAAAGTGTCGTTTCTAGCTAAGAATCCATTGCTTTGGGCAGAGAGTCAAAGTGTCAAACGTTTCAGCACAAGAGCTAATCCATTTTTTGTATGAAGCTTGAAACACTAAATTCATTCAGCAAGTAACAAATCAAACTTGTGTCTAGAAAAAAAAAATACCCTGTAAGGGGCTCATAACGATGTACCCATGACAAACCTAACCTACAGCTTGCAATCAACGACATGGAAAAATAAAATAAAACCTAGCCACAATGCTGGACCACATGGAGATTGGAGAGTCACACCACTGGAACTTCTAATCCCTCCAGGTTTCAGGATTTCAGAACCCCCCGTTTGGGAGCACGAAATTCTTTAAATCATTATTTTATCAGATAAGAACCTATTACTTTGGGCAAATAGTCAAACGTTTCAACACAAGAACTAATCCCTTTTCTGGTCAGAATTGAACACTAAATGCATCTCCATAGTAACAATTCAAGTGTTTGTCTAGAAACATACATCCCACAAGAGACTCATAACATTGTACCCATAAAGGGAGCATGGAAAACAGTTAATATTTGGTTGCACTTATATTTGCTAGGTCCTTATTCATTCACCCGCGTTAAAATGTTTTTGTTCTGTACAACATTGCAAACATCTGATTTAGCAAAATAAGCCTGGTTGTATTTTCTACCCCACTGCAAGTATGGATGCGTGACAATCAACAGAGATTCTTTTCTTTTTTAAAAAAAAATTATATAGCTAACAGCTCCTCACTGTGTATCGGGACAAAATAGAATGGCAGACAACATAACACCTGAGTAACAGTGTGTATCGGGACAAAATAGAATAGCAGACAACATAACACCTGAGTAACATCATCCATATGAGATTCCTCATGGATGATGTTACTACAATTAAATGGGAAAAGATCTGCCCATGTCCAACAATAAATTGACAGACTCATGGTCCATACAATTAAAAGAAAATGAGAGGACGACTAAAGATGATCCACCCTTGTCAATAATTGTTTATTTGAAGACATCAATTAAGAAAATAGTATTATGTTTGGTGACACAGAAACAACACAGTGATACAGAAAAAATTGTAAATAGGACACAATGCGACAATATTAAAAGATGTACTAAAAAATAACATTATATTTAGACAAACTAAGAAATAGAAAAAAAAAAAAAAAAACTCCCCATTTAATTGTTCAGCTCATTCCTTGAATCAAAGGTAACTCCTAAGCTTTGAGTTATTAGCTTTCTTAATGTCAACTTTAGAAAATATTTCGGTCATATATTGGTTATATATTCGCTATATCGAGAATTTCAACTACTACACTGACCATGGTTTTTATGAGGAAATCAAGTTCCTTTAGACAAGGATTTGAAGGTTTCTCAAGAGAAAGAACAAGGTGCCTAAAGAAATACCTCAATAACATAGAAATGCTTAGCTAAACAACCAGGGACTCTTAGGCCAGAAAATGCTACTTGCGAAGCGGAATAAATGCAATAAATTTCTAAATCAGGATTGTTTACCTTTGTCAAGAATCCATGGCCAAACACCATCTTAGGAAGGCTTATTCCGGCAGACATTAACATAGCTGGCCAGTAAACGGCATGAAAATGCAAGATATTCTGCACAAGAAGTCGACAACACATGAAAACAAATAAAGCAAACAATAATACCATATTGCTCATCTCAGTAATGTAAACGATGGAAGTGGATAAATGAGAAGATTGAAAAAAGGAACGATATTTAACTATTTGAAGTCCCTCAAATATTACAAAAGAACGAGAAGAACTGCCTCTAGCATAGAAATGGGCCCTAGTAAACTCTTCACATATGTAACGCATAGTAGCATATATGCAAAACACAAATATACAAACACAGACAATCAATCAGAAATTGACAGAAACGAAACATCACTCAAGGATAACTACAAAACTACTCGGATTCTATAACAATATGCGATGACTTATAGCAAGAGCTTTCATTTTCTATTGTTACTTCAGTATCAGTTATGAAGCTATCTTCCAAAATCCAGTTGACTCTATTTAAGTCCTTGCATGAGCAAGCTCTAAATGATAAACGGACTGTCAAATCCTTTGGTTTGATACAACTACAAGTGGTATTTTGTTGCTTCTCTCTTTACGGAAGCCCCAACGTGGGTCTATTACAAAAAGTGGAAGAAACCTCATGGAATAGTTGGACTGTTCGATCGTATTAGTTTTCTCATTGCTATGTTGCCTTTTAGAATTAGTGTTTATTTAAAATTCCAATTAGAATAAACTACCCCAAACAATACACCCCACACTGACCAATCCTCTCAAGGAACTATATCAAACCCAAATCAACTAAGCTACCAAAAGACACAAGAAGACCCTGACCACCCCCTAGAAAAACAGAAAATGTTTAGATCCAAAGAGGTTTCAGCTTCATTCAATACAATCTTTTGGCTTCATTGATTCCATACTGAAATTAACATTAGAAAATTAATTTATAAAAAAAAAAGAACGAAGAAAAAAGAAAATCATAACCTACAAAGTCCATGAATGAAACAAATATACAGTCTTACAGAAAAAAAAAATTTGATGAAAAGAAAAAATTAAGGAAAAGGGAAGAAGGGGACTAGGGCATGAATCAATCAATCAATCCATGCAATGAAGATATTGAGAAGAAAGCAATTAGATTTTAGGGCTTTTACCTTTAAGAAGTCTGAGAGATGAGATCGTCGCATCCACGGTGCTCCGTTATCGCGAGGGCCTGAAAGTCTCAGAGTGAATGTCTGATTAGAATTTTTTTAGACAGAGAAAGAATATATATATATATATATATGTGTGTGTATATATATATAGAGAGAGAGAAAGAGAGAGAGAGAGAAGCTGACTAAGAGAGAGAATCACCGAGAGAGAGAGAGAGAGAGATTTCTCGACAGTGGTAGGCAGCAACGGCCATGTATGTGTGTGTGTGTGTGTCTCTACGCCCAGATCTAGAGGGGGGTGTGTGTGTGTCTGTGTGTGCCCAGATCTAGGGGGTGTGCAGATCTGGTGTGTGTGTGTGTTTGTGTGTGTGTGTGTGCGCCCAGATCTGGGATGTGTGTGTGTGTGTTTGTGTGTGTGTGTGTGAGAGAGAGAGAGAGTGAGAGATAACCAGCTGAGATGGAGAAGGAGACGGCGATGGTGGAGTGGCGACGGACCAGCGAGGGGCCGGCGGGCGACGGACCAGATCCCCAACCCCCCATCTCTCTCTCTCTCACCTCTTCTCTCGATCTGTCCGGTCTTTATTCTTATTTTTTTCTTTTCTTCTTTTTTGTGTAGTGAGGTATATTAAGATCTTTATATATATATATATATATATATTTTTTGATAAAAAGTTTTCTAACGGATATATCCGTTAGTATTATTTTTCAAACCATTAAAAAAAAATATAAATCTATCTGAGGCTTCATTACTAACGGATTTTCCACCTTTCTAACGGATATATCCGTTAGAAAGCTTAAAATATGTCCGTTAGAAATTGGTCTATATGGTGTAGTGATTATTATGCTCATAAAAAGGCTTTTATTGAATCTTCCCATCCACCGATACATATATACAGATGCTTGTTTTTTTAGAAGCATATATACATATCTATATATATACTTACATATATACATAAAGGAATGGATTCAACTCGATCCATCACCAACCACTAATGAAGGAATAAAAGTAAAAGCTCAATATTTCAAATAAAACAATACGAGAAAGTGAATAAAAACAATTAAACTCATCCCTAAAGCAAAATGTACATAAAATGGTGATAAATCAAAGATTTAATTGAGATATTTTGAAAATGGGTTGACGAAGAGGAAGGGAGGATGTTGGGTGTAAAGAGTAATAGAAATTAGGGTGAAGATTGTTGATTTTAAAATGTTGGGGTATTTTAGGAATGAGGGGTGGGTGCTAGAGTAAAATGTTTTATTTGAAATACAGATGGTGGGTGTAGAGAGTAAGTGAGTGTAATGAGTAAATGTGGTGGGTGTAGATAGAGTCACTCTTATTGATTTTCTTCAAATAGCTCCTAATGCTCTGTTGGTTTGCAAATTTAGAGATTGAAACGAAAAAAGTAAGGAAAACCATTTCTAATATGTTTTCCTTTCTATTGTGACTTACAAAGTTTTATTTATTTTTACTATATATTTTTTTCTTTCCTATTTTCCTCTCTCTCTCTCTCTTGTATATCAACCAAACAATGGAAAGTATTTAATTTTCACTATATTTTATTTCCTTTTTCCTCACCAAATGATTAAGCTATGAACCACAACCTAAGGGTACTCAAGGTATTTTAATCCAACACCCTTTTTTTTTTTTTTCCTTTTTCCTTTATTAAATTATTATTATTATTATTTATGTTGGGCACAATAGTCACTTCTCTGTGTTTGCGTGTTTGGGTAAGGCACTAATTGGTTTTTTTTTTTTTTCCCTTTTCAATTGTATTGATTAGGCTTGTATTTAGGTTGGATTCTTATGCAACGTACCATGCACAGTATAAATTTCAAAAATAAAAAATAAAAATCTAGATGAGTTCCTTGTTTTCCCATTTGAATTCTTCATTTTTCTATTCCAACAGAACCTCATTTCTACTGGTATTTAAAACAAGTTAGCCTGATTAATTAACAAAGTGGGCAGTTCATTATACTGCTATAGAATCAATTAACGTTATCACAAGTGTTAAACATCCTGATTATTTGTTAGGAAAAAATATAATTGAAAAACTGGTTGGTATAACTGTTTCATAAAATGTGTCATCTACCTTATATATACTCTTATGATTGCTAAAAAGAAACATCTCCTTATGTGATAAAAAGGCCATTATATGGGTAACAAATAATTGTCAATAGTAGGGAATGACAACTGATGTAATAAGTAGATAGAAAAGAATGAATACGAAAGCAGCACCAATTATAGAGCTAGCAAATTTGCATGCAAATGAGAGCCTACATACATATATATATATATATATATATCGTCACTTATATATATCGGTCTAGGGACCTGATTTTGAAGTTCTGATGCCCCACGTAAAAATTGTCAAGTCACTTAAAACGAAAGGTGTGGCACAGCATGTCTCTTCTACATAACATAGATAGCTACATAATAGTAGTACGTTTTTTTTTTTTTTCCCCCTTAGTTTTTCAAATTGTGCCTGAAATTGGGACTCTTTTATTACTTTATCAAAAGGAGAGCACCAATATATATATATATATATATTTTTTGGTAATCGTGGGTGTCCGGGTCAGCTTGCGCGCACCTAAACTAATCCCACGAGGTCAGGATGTCCGGGTGAATCACCTGTGGCCACCCCTTGAGATTCGAACTTGAGACCTCTGGGTATAACACCGCCACATTCATGTACAAGACTTATTTATGAGAAGTTGTTGGATAAGACTATCACACTGTATTATAACGCTAATGTAGTGTGATGCTCAATTTCATATTAGACTATGTATCCTTTAAAAATAAGGGTTACTTGATAAATAGTGGCGGTCCGACCACCTAAGCATAGAGGATGAGCTAAGAATAAAAGGGTTATATGAAATCATATGATTCAAGCATCACTGCCACGTCATCACGCAGTTTCGCTGGACAATTTCTTTTTATGGAGACACCTATCCCTAGAATATAGGGGTACAACAAAATTTTCAAATAAAAACAAGCCATGATTTGAGTGAGGAGAGGACTTGGAAGGGAAAGATTCATTTATGCATGATTGGTAAGAGGTACAGGTACAACATGTAATGTGTAAGAGATTGTTCCACAATTGTATATCACATAAAAACAAGTGGATCCTCCAGCTAGAGGCCATCACAATTGTTGCACATATATTGATGATCTAACCTATAAAATGGGCCACCTTTATCAATCATGGGCCCCTCTTTTTCTCCAACCTGGAGCGGCCTTAGCTGGTACAAGACTTCCAACTTCTATGGCTGGAGGAAACTAGCTACCCTAACTTAGAACCCTGATTATATCATATGGTCCCAAGCTTATATTGGTACACGACACTAGACAAAATGTATCAAAATTCATCATTTTTAGGCTAGGGAATCAAATAAAAAAGAATTGAGTGGTTTGCCTGCCTTTTCATGCATCTACTTGTTAGTTTTACCTTTTAAAATAATCATTTTTTTAAACAAGAGATTTTTTTTATTAAAAAAAGAGAGAGAGATCCAAATTGATCATTGATCCGGAGAAAATATAAACATTTTTTTAGAAAGTCTAAATTGATCCTGAAAATGTACAAATTTTTTGAATGAAGGTTGAAAAATTGAACCTGAGAAAATACAAACATTTTATTTGAAGGTCCAAATTAATTCTGACAAAATACAAACATTTTTTTTATGAAAGTTCAAATTGATTCTGAAAAAGTACAAATATTTTCTTAAAAGGTCCAAATTGATCCTGATAATATACAAAAATTTCCTATGAAGATCCAAATTGAATATGAGAATGTACAAACATTTCTACGAAGGTCCAACTTAATACTGAGAAAGTATAGACATTTTCTTAAAAGTATCAAATTGAACATGAAAAAGTACAAATATTTTGTATGAAGGTCCAAATTGAACTTGAGAAAGTACAAACTCATCATGTGAAGATACAATTAATGAAATTGTGTACAACAATTGTTACATAGTGTATATGCAAAAATAATAACTTAACAAATTTAAAAAAAAAATACCAAGTTTCTTGACAAAGTATAAAAAAAAAAAAAAAAATTATCGAAGGTACAAATTAACCCTATAAAAGTTTAAAACCTTGAAACCAATCATCATCTAACATGTGTTACAACGGTATGATTGACGTCAATCAAAACCGCAGTGATTAACTACAGAATTTTCCATATTATTGAGCTATATATGTTTATATTGATAAATCTGTAAGCATAATACCAACCATAACGAGTATAAGACAAGCTTGATTTCATTTTTATTTTTATTTTTCATTTTTTTTATTAAGAGGTGGAAAAGGAAAGGTAATTGTGAAGAGGCTGGCAGATAAGAAAATTTTAGAAGTAATCACATCTCTTGTCGTCGATTGATAAGTTTTTTGGGTGTAGTATCTAATAGGTTTAGTATTCGAGTCATGAGGAGCGTGACCATTGGAAAATTCACCCAACGACTCCAAGCAGTGGCGGAGGGAAGTGGGGACCAGGGTGGGCCCGGTGGCCCCACACCCCCCCCCTCCTTGAAATTTTGGAAATTACAGTTTTACTTTGAAATTTTTTAGTATTTTACATTTAGGTCCTCACTCAATTTATGTTTAGGGCCCCTTCAACTCATGTTTAGGCCTCTTTTGGCCCAATTTAGTGTCATCAACTACATATATTGATATATGTATATATATATATAACTCAAAAGTAAAGGCCCCTAGAATTTTGAAAATTGCATTTTTAGTGTAAGAATTTTATGAATTTTAGAATTTGTCTCCCTAGAATTTTAAAAGACACCATATAATATTTATGTATCACCAAATAGACTCATATTATAAATAGATCACAAAAAGAAATACTCTGTATCAATTATGTATAAGTAGACCCTAAAAAAATCGTCACTTATATAAAAGTAGATCCCAAAAAATTCTTGCCTAAGCCCCCCCGACCAAAATTTCTGGCTCCGCTCTTAACTCCAGAGCCTCGAGAGATTAGTCGAGATGCCCGCAAGGTGGTCCCGTTGCCTGATTACCAAAAAAAATTCTTGAGGTCCTGCTAAGGTGGGACCCGTATAGGGAAATGACACGTGGAGACAGGCTAGCTGCGTTTAGTGATGTGGCATGGAAAGTGGGACCATGCATACACGAGATAGTTGGAACTAGCCAACTGGGGAGTGTCCTTGATTAAGGGAGGAGAAAATGAAATTGTTGTGGTGGTCCTGAGGTCCTCTTTGTGTGAAGATAGGAAAGGGAAGTTAGATGGCCTTTAAGACGAACCCACCTGGCAAGCTATCCATATTACATGTGCCTACATTAAATCAATTGTGGGTGAAATCAAAAGCAAAGCCAACCCCCCAAAAAGGAAAGGAGGGGAAAAAAAAGAGCATGATTCTTGTGGCTTCCGAGAGAAGGGTCACTTTCTTCCCCCCTATAAATATCCCCCTCCAACTTTACCCATTCCTCCTTCCTTTTCTCATCTAATGACTATTGTGTCCACTATTGCCAATTAGGCTCTATTGATTTATTCTGCATTTGGGACAGCCTATCCACCGGATCAAAATATCCAAAACTCCTTTTATCCTGAATTCATGGGATAGAGCATTGATATAAGAAAATTTAGTAAACTAATATTATAAAAGTAATATTCATAAACATTTAGCAATGAAAGATCATAATATATTTACAAAATAATAAAAATAAAAACTAAAAATATTTAAAATTTAAATATTCATTAAAAATCATAAAATTAATATTTTAACATAGAAAAGAATAATACCACAAAAAAAAGTCAATAATCTAAACAGTTAGTAATATCCAGAACTCTAACCCAGTACATAGCCAAACACTTAACATGATTTAAGTTCATCCGACACAATTACTTATCCTATCCAATCCTATCTGATAGTACCATATTGGTATATTATTCAATATCATCACTTATCCAGTTATCCTTGGTTTTTGTAGTTACTTTAACATTTCATCACATTTTTTTTTTGTCCTTCGTGATATTATTGGTTCAAGTGTATGTCATATATGTGTCACATAAACCAATTACATATAAAAACAGTAAACAAAATTCATTGATTTTTTGTAGCTGAATTTTTTCACTTTAAGTTTTTATTGGATTTTTGGCTGATTATTAAACGCACTGTGAAAATAAAATAATTGTTGAAATTTTTTTATTTTCACCACTGAATTAGGTTATCAAACACACCTGTAGTGTAAAACATCACTTAATCTAGGTGTTATAACTACTCCTTATAACTCTGCTTTTAAGATAAATATTACCATTAGATTTAAATTTTAGGAAAAATCTTTGACAAGGTGGGAAATTTATTCAGTACATTGATGGATATAGTTGAAATGTCACACCACATCAGCATGATAACATCAAATTAATTTCTACTCTCAAGGGTCTTTGAATATAGATGTTGGCCCAAATATGAAAACCTTAGAAGGGGGGTGAATAAGGTTTTAGCGGAAATTAACCTTTTTAAAAAAACTTAATGCAAATTAAACACAAACACAACCAATAATGTAAAGAGTTAAGGGAAGAGATACAAACAAACCAATTTTTCAAGTGGTTCGGCAATCGCACCCCGCGGCCTACGTCCACCCCTCAAGAACACCTCTTGAGGATTCCTTTAATCCCGGAGCACTTACGGGTGTGCACTAAACCGTTACAAGAGCCTTCAATCTCTCCCAAAGAAGAACACCTCTTCTTTGCACACAAGAGTTACTAACCCTCAACCTTTACAAATTGATTGAATACAAATTGATAACTCTCTCTCTCTAGAGTGGATAATACAATTAAAAGCTCACTACAATTCACTCTCTCAAATATTACAATTGAAAGCTAGAGCAAATTGATAAACTCACACAACTAGGGCTCAATTGTGAATGATTTAGAATCAACAAATTGTGTGATTGAAATAGATGTTTTCCAATTGATTGATCAACATAAAATGGTGTGGGAAAACATGTATTTATAGGCCAAGAAAGATTATAGCCGTTGGTGGCAAGTTTGGTAATTAAAAGCCCCTTTAAAAACTAGCCGTTATGCCTTTTCAAGTCGCTTCAGTCGACTGGAACATGAAGCAGTCGACTGGTCCTTGAATCAGTCGACTGAGATGTGTTTACAGAGGGTTCTGTTTGCATTTTGCTCACTTCAGTCGACTGAATCGGGCCTTCAGTCGACTGCCCCTCCCTGTTTGGCAGACTGACACATCTCCACTAAAATGGCCATAACTTCCTCTACAAAACTCGGATTTTCGATCCGTTTGATGTTTTGGAAACTAGATTCAAATACCTTTCCAACCATATAAAACTCAACATCTAATTATTCTTCAATTGGTTGGGGCATTGCTTTAAAGATGACCCATTTAAAATTTGTTTCCAAAACTTTAACTTTTAGCATTTGTTTGAGCCCCTAAGAGTGTGAGATCAAGATGCCTTACAATGATGGTCCTAGACTTCAACCAAGGATGAAATATCTTCAAGTCTTCAAGCTTGATCCTTGTTGAGCTCCTTGTAATCTTGATCTACACCAATTGAATCTCATGCACACAAAGATGTTAAAACATTGATACAATATTAATACATGAGATTATATATGAGCATGAAAATGACTATGATAATAACAAAGAATGAATTAATATGAATCATGTAATTATCATAGCATATTTGACATCATCAAAACATAATTAAATATGCCTTAATAAACCTTAAGGCTAACAATAGATATACTTAGAATCCCATCAATCTTGAAAATAAAGTCAAATTATCAGTGAGAGTTTAAATCTTTGACTAAGTGATTTACAAAATCAATTATAGATTTAGCATAATCTGAATTGTAAATATTATATAGAAGAAGAAAATTTAGATATGTAGATTATGGCAATGGCATCATGATTGGACATTACAATTTTTTTGTCCTGATAAATAAATGGTCATCGCTTTTCATTTATTGAGATTATTGATGGTTTAATCGATCAAGTGTGCAATCTCTTATCGGTAGTACTCATTTCATTTATTTTGCTAAGAGTCTAAGACTAGTACTCATATCTATTATACATCACCTTTTTTAGGATAATGAAATTGCAAATTTACATGAATTTGGAGAGTTTATTCTGTAGGGACTGATCTTTTTGGCCCAATTTTGAATGTGTCACCTTGTCATCCGAAGAAACTAACTAATTTCGCAAACTCAATTGCTATTTGGACATTTCTTATTATTTTGAATTTTTGTACTACCTAGTTCTCATTTCAAGACATCTAACATTAAGGGTGTGCTTGTTAACCCAATTAAGTGGTGAAACTAAAAATATGCCACTTAATTGAAAAATCAATTAAAAATTCACTGAAAATGTTAAAGTGAAAAATTTTTACTGAAAATAATCATTGAATGCAGTCCATTTTAGGGTTCTTGAAACACTGTTTTCAGTATTACAAATACAAATCACTTAAAATTTTCAGTATTTAAATTCAGTACTTAATTTTCAATTTTATCAAAGACACCCTAAGTTAATCTACAGTGTTAGTCATAAAAGAAAAAAGATACGAGGAGTATGATATGGTAAAAAAAATAATAACTATAAATAGCAATTGAGCAAGGATTTAGCTTAGTTGGTAAAAACGCTCCTCATGCCAAGCTCATACCAGAGTTCAAAGCTCGCCCCGGAGGAGGAGGTGGAAGGAAAAGAATAAAAACAACCTTACACGTATCAACAGGTAAAAACACTACGCCAATTATCAGGAAGAGTTCCTAATATATGCAGCTTTAGCAATTCAATTAGCTGCACCATTAGCATTTATGCTAACATGATATACCTCAAATGATGTTCATTTTGTATACAAAGTTGGTCCAACTTCCATATCATTTTGGACACAAATTCAGAAACCATATGCATTATTCATTTGAGAAAATTCACACATTAATTGAGAGTAAATTTTAAAAAATATGGAGAAAAGGGCATCGTGGTAAATTCAGATTCAACCGAAATAAATAAACTGGAAAAGTTTCTTACACTCTTTACTTTCTTGAGGGGTAATTTGCTGGCGTCTTATGTACTGTATGCGGAGTATTTTTTTTCCCCTCGTAGTTGAACCCCCGAGGACCCGTGATGAGTCACTGGGTACACCCAGTAACAATTGATTCATTCACCGCCTAAAACCGGTCATGTGTACATATATATATATATATATATGAGTCCCTTATTTTGAGTGATTTTTGTTGATTCAAATTTTATTCACTTTATTTCTCACTCAAGCACCCCGATTAAGTAACGAGTAATGAAACACTCAATCCCACAACCACACCCCCAATCATATTCAGCACATCCTAACCATTGATTGTCTTTAATTTTGATGGGTTCCACATGAATTTCACATAGAACCCATTAGAATTAAGGGACAGAATCTGCTAAATGTGGTTGAGGGAATAGGTTTATCATTATTGTTAATTGACATAAGATCTATTACTTTTCAAGGATATATCTATATATATATATAAAATAGTACTTCCTCCATCTCATTTTAGGACAAGACTTCAGTAAAGTTGCTTCAGTACATTTCGTTAGGTTCATCTCACATAGATGCACAATTTTCAAAACAATTGTTTTCAAAAAATACAATATTAAAAAGACAATTTTAAAAACTGTGAGAGGAACCTAACCAAATGCACTGAAGCAACTTTACTGAAGTGTTGTCCCTCATTTTAAGAGTCTTTTTTGGGAATTCCAACTTATTAAGACGATATCTTGATTTTTGTGAGATTTTCTAACTTTCTAATATTGTCCTTTTGAAATTCAAAATTCTAGTGTCACATCAATGAAAGAGATGAAAAAGTTGAATGCAATAAAGGACAAACTTAGAAAGTGTGTATTAAAGTGTTTTGACTTTTCAAATAGGACTCTTAAAGTGGGACATCTAAAAATGACACCAAGAACTCTTAAAATAGGACAGAGGGAGTAGGTCTCACATATTCACACCCAATGAGGTGGTTAGACTAGCAAAATCTATGCATTGCCATTCTCTTATTTAAGGATAAGTCTATTGTGAAAAGATTCGCGTATCCTATGAGAAGACGGATTTTAACCATTGGATGAACATCTGATAATAAATACATCTCTAGATTTTTAAAAATCTTATAACCAGATACTCATCTAACGATTAAAACTCGCTTTCTCATATAAGAAGTTGCTCACTATAGACTTGTCTCATAATTTAAGAGTTCACATTTGCTCACATTAGGTGAGCATAACCCAAGCATCCCATTGGCCAATGCCCTGGGATGCTTGGGTTATGCTCGACCAGCCCTGAAATGGGTGAGAAAAATACACTCATAATTTAATGGGAAAGCTCGATTTTCTCCGTAGGCTGTAGCTATCTAGAGAGAGAGAGAGAGAGAGAATCTGAGGTGCCAGCGATGAAGTTGAAGGATCAAAGCTTTGTGTTGAGGTCAAAGCTGGCAATTTGATTTTAGGGGTTTGTTCTAAAATTCTAATCACCAGTTCACCACCATTAATTTCCCCTTTTCTTATTTACACCATACGCCACTCTTAATTTAAATACATTTAAATCCCCTCTTCTTCTCACCCCCCCAGTCTTCACCTCTCTCTCTCTCTCCCTCTCCCTCTCTAAAAGGTCTCATAATTCCTCTATTTCCATCTCAATGGAAAGGAAAATGTGAGCTAGTTTGAGAGAGAGACATATTCAAACGCATATATACTACATACAGAGAGGAGAGAGAGAGTGCTAGGTTGATGATCGATCCATATATACCTGCCATGGCTACATCCACATCTCCATTTCTCACTTCTGGAGAGAAGAAACACTGGTGGCTAAGCAACAGACAGGTATATATTTCGATTCATTTATTTGGGAGTATATATATATACATATATATTTAAGGATTTATTATTTGGTATTTGAACTTTTTAATTTGTTATTGATTGATTTGTATATCATTGAAACAGATTGTATATAAGTATGTGAAAGACGCACGATTACTGATTGCAACTCAAGAACAGTGCGATGTCGCTTCGGCTTTGAATCTTCTCGATGCGGCTCTCGCACTCTCTCCGCATTTCGAGAATGCTCTTGAGTTGAAAGCTCGATCGCTGCTTTATCTCCGTCGATTCAAGGACGTTGCCGATATGCTACACGACTACATTCCGAGCCTCAACTTAATAATGACTTCCGACGAATCCTCATCTCTCTCCTCAGACAGCTCCTCGTCTCAGCAGCAGCAGCAGCAGCATCTATCAAGAGAGCGAGTCAAGCTTCTCTCCAACAACTCGTCAGGTGACTCGCTGTTGGATCATGACCACTCCTCGTTCAAGTGCTTCTCTGTCTCGGATTTGAAGAAGAAAGTCATGTCTGGACTCTGTAAAAACTGCGTCAAAGAAGGGCAATGGAGGTAATTTCATTTCCAATATCCAAATACTCCTTGTAATTAATGATTTTTTTTTTTTTTTTTTGCCTAATTTTCTTGTTACTTCTATATATTATACAAAAGTCATTAACTCTAGCTTGGTAATTTTGTACTCAGACTAGTATATTTATTTTTAAGGCTATTTACGTAATTTGAGATGTTACTGTTGATTCCCATTGTCCACTGGTTGAGTGATCAAATCAAACGAGTTAGGATTGACTCAGTCTCCTTCTTCATTCGCAGGTACTTGGTTCTGGGTCAAGCTTGTTGCCACCTGGGTCTAATGGAGGACGCCATGGCCCTCCTTCAGACCGGAAAACGCCTCGCCACCGCCGCATTCCGCCGTGAAAGCGTATGCTGGTCGGACGACAGTTTCTCCTCCTCCTCCAAATTCCCAATCTCCGGCGACTTCATCACCCTCCCAGTCCCAAACCAACCACCGTCGCCACCAAAGTCAGATTCCGAGAGCATTACCCAACTTCTCAGCCACATCAAGCTCCTCCTTCGCCGGAAAACCGCCGCAATCGCCGCCCTCGACGCCGGACTCTACTCTGAAGCCATCAGACACTTCTCTAAGATCGTCGATGGCCGACGTGGGGCCCCTCAGGGCTTCCTCGCAGAATGCTATATGTATAGAGCATCGGCGTATCGATCCTCCGGTCGAATTGCAGAAGCAATTGCCGATTGTAATCGAACCCTAGCTTTAGACCCAAGCTGCATTGAAGCCCTTAGCACCAGAGCTTCACTTTTCGAAACCATCCGTTGCTTTCCCGACTCACTTCACGATCTTGAACACCTGAAACTTCTATACAACACGATTTTACGTGATCGAAAGCTTCCAGGTCCTGTTTGGAAGCGACAAAATGTTCGATACAGAGAAATTCCAGGAAAGCTATGCTCGCTAACCACCAAGACGCAAGAGCTAAAGCAGAGAATCGCTTCTGGAGAAACTGGCAATGTGGATTACCATGGTTTGATCGGATTGAGACGTGGGTGTTCAAGATCGGAGCTGGAGAGGGCTCACTTGTTGCTTACTCTGCGACACAAGCCCGATAAAGCCAACAGTTTCATCGATAGGTGTGAGTTTGCAGACGAGCGCGGTGATGTTGTGGATTCGATTAGAGACAGAGCTAAAATGTCGGCATTGTTGCTGTACAGATTGCTTCAAAGAGGGTACACCAGTGTGATGACGACGATCATGGATGAAGAGGCGGTGGAGAAGCAGAGAAAGAAGGACGCAGCTTCATTATTACAAGTTCAACAAACTTCTTATTATGCAGATCAACAACCCAAGATTGTTGTAGAAGAAGCAGATCAGTTGAGTACAGAGGTCTCAAATTTTAAACAAGCAGACAAGTTAGAGAACAAACCCTCCTCCATTTCCAACAACACAGTGTATCAAGGAGTGTTCTGTAGAGATCTGGCAGTTGTTGGAAATTTGCTGTCTCAGGTTGGGTTTAACCGTCCAATTCAGGTCAAATATGAAGCATTGAGCTGCTGATGATTCCATTCCGATGATTCCATTCCGGTGGTCGGAGAATAAGACAGATTGGGAACTTTTACAAGTTACTAAAAAATACTACTATCAGAAAGATTAATGTTACCGGCGGGAAAGTCTGAGATTCGTCTTTTCGTGTTTGTACAAAGGAAAATTTTACTAGTGCCAGTCAGTCAGGAAAATTTTGTCAGCCATTTTTCACTCTCTTTTTTTTTTTTTTCCCCCTTCGCCCCCTCTCAATCTAGTTGTACAGAGTTAAATTCAGTACTGAATTTTCTTCATTTGGGTTTTTCTTTTAGCCTTTTACAAATTTGCGGTCATTTTCTTTTACTTTCTTACTTCCAATTTTACAGACCTGAAAATGGTGTAATGGTGAATTAATTTTATCTTCTGTGCATTGAAAAAGATGGGTTGGCGATGGGGTTTTTTGCAGAAAGAGAAGCTGAAGCTGGCCTTTTTTTTTTTTTTTTTGGCTTCTCTCTCATTTCTTATCTGCATAGCCATCAATACTGTTCACCTTAATGCAGGCGTATCAATAATCACATCTCTAACACACACACACACATACTGCCAAACCCTGACATTCTTCAACAATTTACCCTTTAGCTAATATTATCACTAATTTATATTCCCACTCAATTGTAATTTGTCTCATTCAATAGAGCATGAACTGTACATTACAATGCCATTGATCCCTCATCCCTCCATCAACTGCTCTCATCTACCCCAAAAAAAAAAAAAAAAACCTGCTCTCATTACCCAAAGCTGGAGAGTGACAGAGTTGTCAGTTTTCAATTCGATGATGGAGAAAAGAATGGGGTCTAATCAAGCACTTAATACAACCTCTCATTAAGAACCTCTTGATCATGATATTATCACTAATTTATATTCCAATTCCCACTCAATTTTATTTTGTCCATGAACTGTGGCTCTCATATTTTTTTTGTGTTTTTTTTTTTTTTTTATTTACTTACCTGGGGGACAAACGCACGCACACACACCCACACACACAATTCAAGCAAGACATAGCCCAACAAATCTCTACTGACTATGAAACAGAGCCAGTTCTACAATACTAGAAAAGAAGAAAATCCCCTCCCCACTCCCCCTGGGGAGATTCGAACCCTCTATCTCTCACTTGGGAGAGGTGGAGTGATACCACATGGGCTAAAGCCCACTTGGTGGCTCTCATATCTTATACTCCATTCTTTCTAAAATAAATATTCACTTTTTATTTTTTTTTTAAATATTCCAAAATTAGTGTTCATTTTTAAATGTCATGTACAAATTTTATATAAACTT
This sequence comes from Hydrangea macrophylla, assembly GCA_033977485.1. Classification (NCBI taxonomy): domain Eukaryota; kingdom Viridiplantae; phylum Streptophyta; class Magnoliopsida; order Cornales; family Hydrangeaceae; genus Hydrangea; species Hydrangea macrophylla. The sequence continues at coordinate 115,440,203 of CM066982.1, read as the reverse complement.
TCTATAATACTCTTATTATCAAGATAAATAACATTTATTTGGTTTAAAAATGAGTAGAAAAATCAAGCACCATCACATCAAGGGTAAAATATGAAAACTTTTATCTAATGAACAAAAAAAATGAATGTAATTAAATTTTCTTAAACAATGTGTAAATTTGTAGTGGACACTTATTTTGAACGGATGGTATACATAGCTTCCAAAAAATTGAAATGAAGTATTTCTATGGCTCAGAACTTTAGAACTTTTAACTCTTTTTTTTCCCAAATTATTTAAGGCTTAAAAATCAACATATTTGAAGCTATGTGGTGTTTTTTCAACTTATAACTTATTTGACATATACGAGTAATACATTTTTAATTGGGTAGCCGTCCTTTATTAATTTTTTTCCCCTCTATTGATATAAATTACTCTCAACTAAATTAAATCTCTCCCTTGTCCTATCTTTTGATGAGATGTACATTTTAAAATTCATACAATTTTAATAAATAGTTCTTAAATTATACTTAAGACAATTGAAAAGGTATTTTAGATAATTACACAACGAATAATCTATTTGAAAGGTTATCTCACCAAACACTATTAGAACTTGTTCACTACTATTAAAAAATTGCACCAAACAGATTCATATGAGTTTAGAAAAGTATAATCAGAAAGCCTAAAACTTGTAATCTATCTGGCTACAACAAATGACCCAATGCCATTGATATCTCCTTTGGTTGCTTTCATTAGAGGTGAAAACAAAAAATCGAAAATTGACTGAACAAAGAATCAGTTGGTTGATGTATTAAATAAATGTACAATTTTAAATCGACCAAACTCATCAAAAATTGACCAATGGAACCTATTAGTCTATGTTTAAAAACACAATAAATCAAAAGAGTAAACATTGAGATACACTCTAAGATATAATTTTTGGGACATAACTCAAAAGATATGTCTATATCTCTCCTGTAACATCACTGGACCCTTACAGTTACACATAAAAGAGATAGACACATTTTTTGAATTATGTCCTAAAAATTGCATTTTCCCAATATTACCCAAATCAAAAAGATTAAACTGAATCGGATCGCTTACAGCCCTAGCCTCTCATCCACCCAAACTCCAAAGCGAGAGTGAGAGAGGTCCCATGAGGATGTCAGTTTTCTTTGATGATGGAACAAAGAATGGGGGGTCTAATCTAATCAAGCGAAGCACTCAATACAACAGAGTCGTGGGGTTTGGAGTTGGGTTTTGTACAGACTTTTTCTTGCCATCATTAAAACTAGTGTGGTCAGGTCAGGTGTAATTAGTGCTTTGGACTATGGGCCTTCGCTTTTGTTGCTGTTCCTGCAATTCTTAAGAGGAGTGTGGGGGTCAAAGTGAATTAAAATCTTGGAAAATTAAAAATCAGTCAATAGTTTATTAATAATTTAAATGTCAGTCATGTATTTTTTAAAAAATAAAATAAAGTCCATATAAAATATATAAATTAAAAATCAGTCAACTATTTTTCTTAAATGTATACTACCCCTATCTCTTTGGTCTCTTCTCTTTCACAGGGCCACCAACACCACCACCACCACCACATGCCGCCACCACCACCACCACCACCCTCAAAGGGCTATTACCACCACCACCACCACAAACTCTCTCTCTCACTCTCGCTATATATATACATGAGTATAAATATATCTAATATACAGCCACCACCACCCCAAACTTTCTCTATCTCTTCTCTCTTTTGTCACCACCACCACCATGGGCCTCTTCCCTCATCCACCTCTGCCACTACAAATCGAAAAGGGGGGGGAGGAATTGCAGGTTGGAGTAACTATTCAAACGGTAGGAACACCTCACCAAACGTAAGGAGCAACTCGCCAAAGAGAAAGAGCACCGTTGTTCCTTACGTTTGGTGAGTTGCTCTTGCAGTTTGAACAGTTATTCCAACCTGTAACTTTTCTTTTTTTCTTCTTTTTTTTTTCTTTCTTTCTGCAGTTGCAGAGGTGGATGATGGAGGACGCCTGTGGTGGTGAGAAGAGAGCAAGAGAAGAGATAGAAAGAGTTTGGGGTGGTGCTAGCCATATATTAGATATATTTATACTCATGTGTCTATATATATATATATATATAGAAAGAGAGAGAGAGAGAGAGAGAGAGAGAGAGAGAAGTGGTAGGGGTTGGGGTGGTGAGAAGAGACAGAAGAGATATATAGAGAGAGGTTGGGGTAGTGGTGACCATATATTAGGTATATAGATACTCATGTGTGTATATATATATATATATGTAGAGAGAGAGAGAGAGAGAGGTTGGGATTTGGGTTGGGTTTGGTAATGGTGGTTGTGGTCCTTTGTGGGTGGTGTCGGCGGCACATGATGGTGGTGGTAGCTAGTGAGAAAGAGATCAAAGAGTGAGGACATTTTTTATACTCCCTCCGTCCTATTTTATGTGTCCCCTTTCTATTTTGGTTTGTCCCAAAATTGTTGTCCACTTTCTTAAATTAGTATGTAAATTTTATTTAGTTTCTCAAATTACCCTTCCTTACAACCAATACCAAAACAAAACAAAAAAGAAAGTGCAAAGATTATGGGCAATTGTGGAAAGTATGTGTAGATTCTTTTTGTTCCCCTTAAATAGTTGGATTCTCAAAAAGGGACACATAAAATGGGACGGATGGAGTATTTTACATAAGAGTTGATGTGTATTTAATTTTTAAAAAATACATGACTAACTTTTAAATTGTCAATAAATTATTGACTAATTTTTAATTCTCCCTAGAATCTACCCATTTCGTTTGGGGAAAACTCTTTGGTTCTTGCGATCATCTCAGAACATTCTCAAGCTTTTATTACCACTGTTCTCGGTGGTGCTCTCTAGTCTGCAATTAGAAAGTTATGACTACGTGAGAAGCCAAGTGTAACGATAAAAAAAAAAAAAAAGTTATCATTATGTTGCTTTACCTTATAAAAATGTAAAAATGAAAAGTAAAGTAAAAGTTTGAAGGAAAAATATTTTCTTGGGTAAATTGTTCTTTACACCCTTATAGTTTAGATGTGATGTTATTTTCGTCCCTATCGTTTTAATTTTGTCAATTTGATCTTTACAATGTAGTCTATTCATCAATTTATTTAATTATTTATTTTTTTTTTTTACATTTTTTGACAGATTTAGATTCAATATAGGTGTGTAAAGTGTAATTTCTCTAAATAAATTTACCATTATGCTCCAAATAATACCTCACGTGTGTACTATATGACCTATTTCTGTCAAAAATTCTAGAAAATTTTTATAAATGGACTACATTGAACCTAAACTGAAACTGTAAGGATCAAATTGACAAAATTAAAACTGCAAACACTAAAGTGAAATCACACTCAAACTACAAAGGTACGAAATAAATTTACCCTATTTTCTTTATAGTAATCTTATTTCATGTTTGAATTACTTATAAATTGAAAACTTTAAAAATAGAATAGGAATTCAATCAAATAGGAAGGTTATAGTGATTACTGATTTGTAGTAAAATTAAAAATTTTAGTCCACTTTTTACCACTCTTTCTTTTCTGTTATATTCACTATTCTCTTTAATAAGTGCATTTAGCAACTCCCTAGCTAGATTTCTCAGTGCTTTCATTATGAATGGTGTTCTTTTTACTATTTGTGAGACAGCAAACAGAAGAAAATATATTGAGCTTTGAATTGTGAGGGATTACAGTATTGGACATTGGACGGCACTCCTGTAGCCAATGGCCATACTTTTAAATCCACACACTGTAAAGTTACTTTAAGCGTTATTGTTTTAATAAAATGGTGGTCCTTTACTTTTAGGGACTATTTAAAATAAACAGCCACAGGTAAACATATAGAGCAATACTAGGGGTGTTATTTGGAACGAAAATTCTGATTCCGACCGATTTCGATTCAAAAAATTCCAATTTTGGCAGCTAAATATGCATTTCGAATTCTGAATTTTCGAATTCCGAAAATTCCGAAAAAAAATCGAATCGGAATTGTTTTTAGAATTCCGAAAATTCTGAAAAATTTCCGAAAATATTCCGAAAGTGTATTTTCCGAAACTTTTCCGAATATATTCCGAAAAATTTCCGAACATATTCCGAAATTGCATTTTTCAAAACTTTTCCGAAAATATTCTGAAATATTCCGAAAATTGTGTTCATCCCACATCGAAAAAACACAAAAAAAATGGGATGTGATGTGCTTCTATAAAAGGCCTACAAGTCTCAAGTGAAATCTCATTAAGCTTGAATTCTGAATATTCTGATGAAAAATTTCGAAAATATTCTGAATATTCCGAAAAATTCCGAATCTGATGAAATTCCGAAAATTCTGAAATTTCCGAAATTTCGGAATCGGAAATAATTTTGGAATTTTCAAAATTTCGGAACGGAATTTGGAATGCATTTTTGGCTTCTGAAAATTTCTGAATTTTTTCCGAAAGGAGTGTTTCCGATCCGTTCCGACCGAAACACACCCCAAGCAATACAATTAGTCCCTTTGGCCTTTGCTTGCAAGTTGCAAGTGACATAATACTCTTTTATCTTTGAAAAATGGGCTTATTTTCCCTTCCACACTAATCAATATATATATATACAAGTAATTCTTCCACACGATAGTGTTGCCATAGAGAAAAATAAGCGTACTACTTTTGTGGTTTTCAAACTTGGGCATCTAAAATGTCAAAGTACTACATGAAGTGGTTTATAATATTAACAATATTAGTACTAGTATATTTGGTATAATTGACAGAATATTTGAAAACTACAACATCACTCAAAGAAATGGGTCTCTCTAGGCAGTGTTCTCCACCCGGACAACGTTATGCACCGCTATAAAAGAAAGAAACAAACAAACAAATAAAAAAAATACTCATGTACAACATGTCCATTCATAATTGAGTGTATCATTTTTAATGTGGAGATCCATTTGAAGCTTCAAGCATGTCTTATTTGCGAGGAATTTTGCGTATATTGAAAATTAAGAGAGTATTATATAATAGTATTTTAAAGTCAATGGGGATAAGTTTTTTCAGTAGACCCCACTTCCCGGAAGTCACAATTTATTGGAATTCCTTTGCATGCTGGAAGGTCTACCATTCAAAAGAATCAGTTCTATTAACTAAAAGCATGCGGCGGTCTCTATTGATTTCTTTAGCTTCCTCTAGAACCCCAACTCTTGTACCTTGTGTTTTTCTTCTTTTTGGTGTTTTCTTGATATTTTTTTGTTTTTTTTCTTTGTAATGTTTGTCCTTCAATTTTAATTAATGAATTCTAATTTCCAAGCAAAAAAAAAAAAAAAGAAGAAGAAGAATAACACGTACAACTGCTACAAAATTTATTCTCGTTTGTAGTTTTCTAAATGAGTTGAATAACTGCAGAAACTTTATGACTCAGCTGGAAGCAGCTAATCATGTGGAGGTTACCAAATCATGATGAATTTTAGTCTATTTTATTATTATTATTATAGAAATTTGGTATTAAATACCAAATTAGGAGAAATATTTGATTATAAGACACAAAGGAAAAATATTTGGGGATAAGGATATGTTTTGTGGAAGTTGTTGGGATAAACTCAACTACTTCTAGTTCGGACCAATATACCCCTTTCATTCATTTCTAGTTAGAGAGAGAGAGAGAGAGAGAGAGAGAGAGATGATCGCACCTTCGGCCACTTTTATGGCGCCTCCATCTAGCACTATCGCAGCTCCGACCAGTATTTTTTTTGCAAACTCCACCATCTCTGGTTTGGATCTACCTCTTTTAGATCTACCACCACTACGACCTCCTATGTCTCTCTCATTTTCGTCGGACATCACCATCACAATCACAACTAGATCACGCAGTCGCACAACCAGATCTGCTGAGTATTTGTCTCCTCCAACAACTAGCAAATCCACATCCACAACCAACACCACGAACAGATTAACGACCACAAGCTAGTGCCGCAAGCATTTTCACGAGTAGACCGGCCACCAGTGCACCGATCCACCACAGACCTAGATTCTTATAACACCCACAATTGTGTTATTGCTTTTGCATTTCATTGTCATGCATGATAATGTGATGTGGTGTGTCTTATGACACATGGTTGAGTGAGTTTTGTCTCACGAGTTGATTTGGGTGTCTGTATTAGAGAACCCTTTGAAACTGTTGTGATTGAGGATTATTGTTTGTGAAGTCTCTCCGAGTATGAGACGGTCACTGTGGAACATTTTGAATGTTTATCTGAAAATAAATGTTTACCTGTGTATTTCAATATCTGTATTATTTTCTGTTTTAGAATTTATATCTGTTGTTAGTTTTAGTATCCTGGTGAGAACGAATGAACACGCTATTAATTTGGTAGGCTAATTAGCAACTTCGGAAACGTCATATAGAAATTCGCGTTTTAGCGACTAAACGAAACTTAGTCGAAAACTTTTATAATTTTGAAGTTTCACTTATAAAGCTATGAATAAGCTGTATAGAAAGTTTCAGAGACTAATTAGGAGTTTTGAAACTCGTGGGGAGGCAAACGTAATTCCCGAGAGTTTTGCCTATATATAGATAGAGATGGTTGAGATATTTTTCATAAGTCTTAACCTAAGTTCAAGAAAGGAGGCCATAGGGAGATTTTGGGAGCTTAGAGCTTTGCGACGCCAAACGACGACCTTCCGTCAGTCTGTTTTCTCCTAGATTTCATATTCGAGCTCCTCGAGGTAAGAGCTTCGTTTTGATATAGGTTAGGGCATGTTTGGCTAAGTTTTCCAAAAAGTTATTTTCTAGAATTTTTCATAAAAGTTGATAAATGGAATTTTGATTCATAGGAATTGTACTAGACGGACTTCTGCACGTTCTTTGTGCACGGGTTTTCTTTGGATCATATTTTAAGCGCGTAAATCGGAGGTGAGTGATTCAACAATGTTATTGGAATGATTTCTTGACATGTATTCATGTTTTGTGTGAATAACATGTATTAATTCTTAGAGATATCTTGTGTAGTTCATATTGGGCAATTATATTGATAAGTAGGCTCAATAGCACGGTGATATGTTTTGATTACCACGAGTATGGTGATATGTATTTGAGCATGTTAAGTTGCTTATTTGGGTCAGAAGGAGCACGTGGTCACCGTGCCATTTTGTGGAGCCGATATAGGCATTAAGGTCGCACGATTGAAGAGAAGAATCGTGGGTCTTACCCTTTCGCGTGGACTTATTGGCGAGGAGTCGCGGATTGGGAGTATGGACGGGCACGTGAGTCTCCGGCGACTAGTATGAAATGTAGAGATGTGAATGCGGACATGTTTATCATTCATGTACATATGTTGATTTATTCACTAAGCATTAGCTTAAACATATCGAATATCTGTGATTATTCAAATAACCATTTCAGGTGTTAATGCTGGAGAGGAATCGCAGAAGTGAGCACGAGGGTTGGGAGTTCGCTTGGGAGGCAACTTGAATGTTAACCTTGTAGTTTTGGGACAATAAGATGTTGTAATAAGAATTTTTATCGTTTTAACTTATGTTTAACTTCGTATGATAGAATGGATTTTAAACCGTTGTAATAGTTAGTGGCATGTTGTAATCCTGCTTTAGAAATGTTTTAATACAGCTAGGATTACTTTGGATTGAGTTTGGATTGAGTGGTTGATTATTGGTGAAAGTTAGAAAGCTTTTAAAACTTGAAATTCTGCAGATTGGGCTGCTGCCAGGGGAGCAGTCGACTGGTCCTGTGTTCAGTCGACTGAACCCCTGTGCCTGCTAGCTACTGCTTGTTAATATAGTAAAAGCAGTCGACTGGGCCATGCCTCAGTCGACTGGACCTCTGTCGGATAATGTGTTCTTTTTTATTCTGCTTGATTCAGTCGACTGGTCCCTGATTCAGTCGACTAAAAGCTGGAGACTCCAGTCGACTGACCCTAGTCTCAGTCGACTGGAATTGCTATTAAACCCTTTTGAAAACTCTCTGCCTTCTTCAGTCAACGGAGCAGTCGACTGAACCTCTGGTTTTAAAATGTGTTTTGTTTTTCCGCTGCGTGTGTTCTTCAAACAAATCTTTTGGGAACGTTAATGAATTGGTTTAGCCTCGGTGGCGTGCCACGGGCTCCGGTTCCGCTATTGTGGGACCGGGCTGTGACAATTCTTTGTTGGAATGGTGTCCAGTGTGGTTTTTTTTTTTTTTTAACACATTTTTTTGAGAAATTTATCAAAAAAAAAAAAGTCAATGAAGTTACTGAACATTTTCCAGATTTTGATATCAACTATAGTACTTGTTTGATAGATCTCATTGAGTAGGTTGTAAGAAAATAAATTTTATGCAAAAAAAATTTGCAGATCGATATGAATGCTCAAATTTGTAAAACGTTTTTGGAATGTTTGTTAGAACACTGGTTTTTTGTGAAATTTCACAAACTTTGTGAAATTTCACAACATTTTTTTATTTTGAAAATTTCACAAATTTTTTGTATTCGTATAAGAAACTATATTTCAAAAACTTATTTTGTGATCCCTTCATGTTAATGTGGTGGTTTGGTTGTGAAAAGATCGATCAGGTGATGTCGTGGTGATGATCGGCTAAGGTCTGGTGTGGCAGTGGTGGTTTCGTAAAATTTCACGAACTCTGTAAAATTTCACAACTTTTTGTTGATAAATTTCACAACTTTTTTCGGTGATATGATAAATTATCTTCAAGAAGCTTGTTTTATGATCATTTTTATGTTGCTATGGTGGTTTGGTTGTGAAGAGATTAGGAGAGGTCTGGTGTGACCTTGGTGGTGAACGGCAAAGGTCCGGTGCATATGGTGGTGGTGGTCGCTGGGGGTTTGGTGTGGTAGTGGTGGTGGTGGTGGTGGTGCTCGCCGGAGGTCAGACAAGCTCAGGCGAGATCGCCGGAGCTCAGGCAGTGTCATGATTGTGGTCGCCAGAGGTATAGAAATTTTGAAACTGTTTGTGTAGAGCAATATTGGGGGTAGTTTTGTCAAAAGAGCACGGAGTGGATCTAATTCTAAAAACTTTTCCTACCTATACTTAAATCACTATATTTTATGTAATTTAGATTTATCACTAATTGTCCTTTATTATTATTATTTGGTTTTAATTAGTCAAAATACACGATGGATAAAACTAAAGTTCAAAGTCTTATGTGATATGACTCTAAAGCATGGAGTAATAATTTATCAATGGGCCAGTAATATTGAGTTTTCTCACATGATGGCTGTTGGTTGATAAACAATTTAAATTACTCACACCTTCGGTAGGGTAGTTGAGATAGCAATAAATCATTGCATAGGAAAACAGTAATCAATATGATTTGGCACTATCTGATTCGTAAAGCATAGTACAGTATTCCCGATTCATTAAACTTCATCCAAATCTGGTATGGTAGGTCTATACTAATATTAAATACCATACTAATATTAAATACCTCTTATATCCAACTAACCATGTCTTTTTCTTTTCTTTTTTTTTTTCTTTTCTTTTCTTTTTTTTTTTTTGGGTGCTGGGCTCCAATTAACCACGTCTTCTTTGAATGCTTAAAGAACCCAAATCAGATCATTTCACTCTGGTTGTATACAGTATACTTAACATATTTATACATGCACAATTACAGAATCGTCCTGATTTATTTATTTTTATTTTTAGTGTCGATTCTTTCTAAACACGCAGATAATTCAAACTACCAGTTCTATTGAACTAATACTATTTTTTCAGAATAAAGCTGTAACTTTTTAGACAATTGGACCCCTGTGCTTAATTACTTATATGGTCCTTTTGATGAAATTAAAGATTAAGAACTGACAAGCTATTGATCAATTGATTAAATTGTAAATAATATTTTATTTAGAATTTTTAGTAAAATTTTTTTTTATTAAATATCTTTAATATAGATCTTCAGCTACTTTTTCAGTGAAATAATGAGTCAATCCTTATACATTAATCAACCCACTGAGAAGAAGAAAATGGTGAGCTCTTATATATTCATACGCGTACACCATACTCTCGCAATGATAGTTCAAATCGATCCATTAAAAATCACTTAATTATCAACGAATCACATGCACGTTCCCGCCGTCACGTGAATAATGCTACTACGTGCTACATGAATGTGCGTAGTAGGATAATATTGTGTTTATTTTAAATGGACAATAACAAACTTTGAAATTCTATTTAAATGATAGCACTAAAATTATTTAATTATAAGTCTTTTATACGATTACTTAAGATCCCTTATTAAGAAATTGAAAAGTCCTTAATTTTTTCCTTCAACTTAAGAATGGCATAGTACTACAGTCATGTATGGTAGTATGACTACGTACACATACCGATATACGTACATATATATGTCTATATATATGTATCAAAACGCTATCCTATTTCATGTATAGTTTAGTAAATAATTTTATCAATTCTTAATGCATAATAATTTTTTTCGACCTCATGAAAGTGACTCAATAAAATAAGAGTATTAAAACAATTTTTACAAAAAATAAATTTATAAAATACTTAAATACTGATCAAAGTGGCGTCTTTTGAGAGAGAGAGAACAGATCATAGTGCCTCTAAGCTGATCGCACCGTCATATATTCTGCTTGGAATAGTATATACTCTTTACTCAGAAATAATAACAATTAACAAGTTAACAACCTACTAACTTTTACTAATTATCGAACAGTCATGGGTCATTCTTCAGTGAAAGATGTAGTTAATTGGATAAAATGAGAAAAATTAATGCATCTGATGCATAATTAATGTTTTGTCAATTGTACATTTATTAGCTTAGTTGTACCTAACCTTTATTAGCTTAGTTGTACCTTGATAAACTTGGTTTGTGCGTTTGTAAGATTTGTTTAATTGTATCTATGTTATTTGCAAATAAATGTCAAGTTTTATTATCAAAGTACAAATAACTCTGTAATAAAGTTCTAAATTTGGTTAATAAAGTCCAAACAATGCTTAACAAAGTACAATTGTATCAACAAAAAAAAAATGCTTCATAAATTAAGTACAAAGATTTGTAAGAAAGTTATAAACAAGGTTAAAAATCACCTTCGCCACATGTCATGCTAAGATCAAAATTAAAGCTTTAGAATTTTCATTGAGAAATGATATGTGCACCGAAAAACTGCACATAAAGTGTGCATCGAAAAATCCTGATTACAGGATGCAGCGGGCTCCACTAATCTTGCGGTCAAGATTTTTCGGTACACATGTTTATGTAATTTTTCGATGCACATAGCAAAGTCCATTTTCATTTAATCAATAGTCAAAAAATTTCCTCCTCGCGCTTGCCCCCACTTTCGAATTTCCCAACAGTCATGGCATTTGCTGGATTAATTGGTTTGCATGACAGAGAACCCCGTGCTATATAGATAGTAGATACATGCATGTACAACCACAAAAAAAACATATATAGTAGTAGTAAATAAAAATACACATGTTCACTGCAAGTTACTGGAATTGTGAATGCCCTCCTTAGTGGGAGAAAATGGAAAAACATGCCTTCACGGCTTCACATCTCACTATCTCAGAGATCTCACTCTATCATAAATTTTCATTAAATTCTCTTAAACTAGACAAAGTCAATAATATATATGATTAGAATAAAAGAATTTGAGTGTACATAACAAATACACAAATGTACATAACAATTTCATATATATATATATTTTTTAGTAATTCTCAACTCTTATATTCTGACAAATATAATTTTCAATAGCTGTTCTCGTTAAATTAAAGAATGCATGCCTATCTATAATAACATATACATTTATATATATATATATATATATATGGCTAGGCTCTTAAATGAACAGATTGAGTGAACTTACCCAGTAAACATAATTTTAAGTCTAAAAGGACCCGCGGGCGCCTGCCGACCCCCGCACACGGCTAATTCGCGAGCTTTTTTAGACTTAAAAGTCAGGTTCACTAGATAAGTTCACTTGACCCTTTTCACTTTAAAACCTATATAATAATTAATCTTATATCATTTCAAAGTGTTTCTGTATTTTCTTGTGGCGAAAGAAAAGGAATTTTGCAGGCTGCTCGCGAGGGGAACCTTTTTTTCTCAAGTCACCAACACTCTTTTATTCTTTTTAATCACTAAGCATCCAAGGTGAAACATGCAGTTGTTGGTCGAGTTCACACTATAACACTTATTCTTTAATATTGAATGACGTTACTAAATTCCTTTTTTTGGACTTAAATAGAAAGGAAGAATGGAATGGGAAGGACACGAGAGTAATTTTGAAAATAGGGTTGAAAGTGGAATTTGAGTTAAGAACTGGGGAGGTTTGGGGAAATAACAAGTGATGTTTGAAACGTTGGGAACATTGAAAAGAGGAGAGGTCGTGGCCAGATATGATGATGTCAGTGATGGCATGTGATGGAATCATGTGCCTTTTACAAACTCTCTCTCTCTCATCTTCGCACTAGCCCTGTAAACGGGTCGAATCCGGACCGGATCTAGTGCATCTAAATCCAAATCTGTTAAATTATATATGGATTCGGATTCGGATCTGACGGATCTGTTATAAGTCAGTCCATATCCGGATCCGCCAAAATATACCGAATCCGGATCTGGATCCAGATTTGATCCGAAATAATATATAATGTGTATATCTATACTATTTTTGTATATATGTATAATCAGTCAGGCTATGGAGAGGGCGCCCTCTCTTTAATAAAGAGAGGTCTTCTGTTTTGGCCGTCGGATCGTGTTTTCATTAAGGCCAGTTATGTCATTTTATAGTTTTTAACACGATCTGACGGTCAAAACAGAGGCCCTCTCTTCAATAAAGAGAGGATGCCCTTTCCTGAGAATTCCTCTATATATAATATGTATATATATATAAATATATTTGTATATACATGACTAATATGTTATGAGAAAAGTGTAAACCAGATCAAAATCTTGAAATTTATTACTTACTTGTTACCGGAAACCACTATTACAGAGAGAGGGGGAGAATATTGGATAAGATACAAAGAGAGAGAGAGAGAGAGAGAGAGAGAGAGAGAGGGAGAGAGAGCTGCGAGATGCCCATCCACATACCAGAGGGTCATCTTAAATAGAAAAAGAAAAGTCTACAGTTCTAAAGACAGGATACTGTAGATGAATAGGAAAAAGATAAAAAGCAATACACGTGTCCTTTGGTGGTGGAGTCGAACCGATTGCTCTTATCTTGACACTGTAACAAAACCACTGGTTTTCCAAATCGGTGGGTGAAACCTGTGGGCAGAGAGACGTCACTGCATGCGTAATTACTGAGGAATTATGTCATCTCATGCGTCACTTATTCTAGTTTGTCATTAGGCTTGCTGGACTGGGATGCCGTGGCAATCATAGCATCAAACAGGTCCTCCATAATTGGTACCTGGCTGGAAATGGACGCTGTATCCATTTCTTCTTCATCATCATAAGGATCTTGAGCTTCTCCTGCCAGGCAACCAAAGGTATTTGGCTGTGTTGCTTGAGAAGACTGACCCAGTTCCTTAGTCTGACTTGAATTAATCTGACTAATTCTTTTAGGAACCTGGGAAGCAAGAAACTGTTCCTTGAGAGCTTCCATTACCTTGACATAAACTTCTTCATGAGAGAGAAGTGGATTTTTCCCCCTAATGGAAGCAAATAGGAGCTCAAACATATTTAAATGGGAGGCAACAGAAGAGGCTTTAGCCAAAAATTCATCAGCTTTCTTCTTTTCTTCTTCCTCAAAAATTCTAATATAATTTTTTACAGCAGGCTGGATTTTAGAGAGAGCATTATCAATATCAAATCCAGGCCACCATTTCACCCAGAAAGTTCTCTGGAGAATAGGAAGTTTAAGAGAGTCTTCAGAAAGAAGAATATCCCATTTCCAAATCCAAACTAATCTGAATTCGGAGAAGAAGAATAAGGTATTTCTTCCAAAAGGGATATTGTTAAGAGATTTTCCTCTGAGAATGGGATGGTTTAGAAACCAAATTTGAAAATAATCCAAAATTTCTTGAGGAACTATACCAATTTCTGGACCCATTTTTTCACACCAATGGTAAAACCAGTTGGGGAAAGTTTTAAGACTAGCTTTTATAATTTGATCATTTATAACAAAGAGCCAAGTATGACTCTTGGTGGGATTTTTATATAAAAATGCTTTATGCCAAGCTTCAACATAATCCCAATAATTATATGTTGCTCCATTTATTTTTAAAGTTCTTGCCTGAGCAGGGTTAAGACCCCATTGGTGGGCAAAAGGGACTTTAATAATATAACACTTAGAATGTATTATAGGAGACTTTTTATCATTTGGAACCAAATGGAAATGTTCGATTTGAACAGAACCTGTTTCCAAAAGAATTGCTTCAAATGCAAATCTAGGTTTAGATTCCTGGGTCATCCAATTGTGCATGTTTAAAAATCTTTCTTTAAGACCCCAGGGATCTGGATTTATCTTTTCCTCATTGGAAATATCTTCTAAAACAAGAAAAGTTTCCAAAATCTGTTTTTGCTGGAAAACTACATCTTGAATCAGAAATGTCCTTGGCAGAGGGTTTCTGCTGAGGACCAGCCTTATTTGGCTGATTAGATCCTTTATTCGGATTGGAACCCTTTTGTGGGTTTTGTTGTTGGCCTTTCCCTTTGTTGGGACGCCTCTGAGGAAACTGGAATCCTCCTTTATCCGGAGGTTGCATCTTGTTTTTCCTGCAGAAATTCTCTAGTTAGAAAATCAGGTAAAGAGTTTTGATCTCCTTTAATATATTCAATATGAAAATCAAAAGCAGATAAATCAGACTGCCATCTAGCAAAAATTTGCTTAGAAACAAGATTCTTAACATCTTGTTTTAAGATATGTTTAGCAGCGCTGCAATCTATGCGAAGAAGAAATGCTTGATTAAGTAAGTCACACTTAACAATAGAAAACATTTCTTTTTTAATTGTAGAATAATTTTTTGAAGAACCTTTCCAAGTTCCAGAAGTGAATCTTAAAAGTTCTTCTGTGTTGGTTGTGGGATTCTTTTGTTTGAGAATTCCCCCATAACCAAGATTTGAAGCATCTGTTTCAACAATTTTGTCCCATCTTGGATTTGCTAATCCGAGACATGGTAATTGTTTAACTCTAAGTTTAATTCTTTGAACAGCTTTAGTTTGTTCAGATGTCCATGGTAAAGGGTTCTTTTTTAGCCTTTGATGTAAAAGGGCACAATCATGGACAAGTTTATTATAATAATCCCCAATAAAATTAAGGCTTCCCAAAAATCTCTGTAATTGGGTTTTCTCTTTTAATTCATCAGGGAATTTAGAAGTAAATTCATTACTTCTATCAATGGGAACTATTTTCCCTTTATTAATATTAAAGCCTAAGAATCTAATCTGTGTTTTGAAAAAATCCATTTTTGTGGCTGAAAGAACAAGACCATTATGGATAATAATATCTTGTAAAGTTCTAAGATGTTTAAAATGCTGATCAATAGATGATGAAAAAACTAAAATATCATCTATGTAAACCAAGCAGAATTCAGAGAAAGGGTTAAAAATATCGTTCATAATATTTTGGAATTCTGATGGCGCATTTTTTAATCCAAATGGCATGACATTCCATTCAAAGTGTCCAAAAGGAACTGTGAAGGCTGTCTTATACCTATCTTCTTCTTTAATCTGAATTTGCCAGTATCCAAATTTTAGGTCAAACTTGGAGAAGATAGAGGCATTAAAAAGCCTATCTAATAAATCTTTTTTATTTGGAATAGGATATCTAATCCATTGTAAGGCATCATTTAATGGTTTATAATTAACCACTAATCTGGGTGTGCCTCTTTCTTTTTCAGCATTTTTATTTACATAAAAAGCTGTGCAGCTCCAAGGTGAATAACTTTTCCTTATGAGCTTTTTATCTAAAAGACTCTGTATTTCTTTTTTACAAAGCTCTAAGAGTTCAGAATTCATCTGGCTTGGCCTCGCCTTAGTATGAATCTGTGATCTTTCATCAAAACCTTGCTTGTAAGGGAGAGAAACAACATGTTTCTTTCTTTTCCAAAAAGCATTAGGAATCTCACTACAAACTTTATTTTGAAATTCCTCTTTTAGCTTTATAATTTTGTTAGAAATTTTTGGCATCCTAAGTTGATGCTCAATTTGCATAAATCTAACATCATCTTGTAAAAAATCAAGGTGTCTTTCTTTTGAATTCAAAAGATTTAATTCATTGATAATCCTTGTTTCTGGTTCTTTGAGAAAAGTGTAAACCAGATCAAAATCTTGAAATTTTGCATATATGCCAGTTTGGTCAACTTGGATTGGCATAATAAGTTTTAAAAAAGGAGTTCCCAGAATTACTTGTTGTTGTAAGTCTTTAACAAGTAGAAATGAAGATGGGATACAGACTCCTTCATTACAAATATAAACATCAGAAAGCTTAAACTGTATTTTCATTCTCCTTCCACTTGCTGATGTTAAAGATTGTATAGTTTTTTCAAAATATTTAGTAGGAACTATGCCTTCTTGGATGCAATTTAAATCTGCACCACTATCTACTAAAGCAATAGCACTTATAGGATATTCTTCTTGGATTACAAGATTTATCCTTATGTACCATTTTTGAAATGTAATTTTATTTAATATATGCAGGTATTGGTCTCCTGTCATTTCCAAAGGAGTAGAGGTGTCTCCTGTTTCAGGAATATTATCACCAATACTAATAGAGGAAGTAGAGATATTAATGTTATCAATTTTTTCTTCCATTTTTGAAAATGCAATTTGGAGGTCTCTTATGTCAGACTTTACCAAATTTATTTCTTGTTTAAGATCGGTGATAGTAATGGGTTTTTCAACTTTTTCCATTCTATCAAAAACTTCCTGAATACTAAATTGCATACGCTTGTATTCTTTTTTCTCAGGAGGTTTCTTAGTATGATCAATACATAATTGCATTAATTTCACCTTTAGTTCTGGATCAGTAATTTTCTCAATTATGTCTAACATTTCACTATGTTCAGCGGTAAGAACATTAATTGTAAGACCATTCATAGTGGCAATGAACTTCCAATAATCTGCATTCTTACAGCCATTACTACATTCATGAGAATTAGATGGTTGTTTTTCTTCTTGATCAGAATAAAACCCATCATCTTCTTCGTCATAGACTGGTTCTTCTTCAGAATTTTCTGGAGAAGTATTTAATAGAATTTTACAGAGTTGAGCCCTCAGGCCTTCATCAACCTGTAATTCTTCTAATTTCTTTTGTGTAGTACATTTATTTGCTAAATGTCCTATTTTATCACATTTCCAACAAGTCCTTGGATCCTTAGGAGCAGAACCTTTGGCCGGTCTTTGTCTTGTTGGATTGCCTTTTCTAGGAAGTGGTCTAGATCTAGTATTTCTAGGATTAGGATTGGTATTCCTTCTCCTATTCTGCCTTGGATTTTGATTTATTTGCCTTTTCTTCTTTTTAACCATATTAATAGGCATATCAAAACCCCATTGTTTGCAGAAATCTCCTATTTCTTGTCTACCAGTAAGATTTTGTTTCTTCATCTGGTATTGTAATTTCATATCATTACAGATACTAAGACCTACTTAGTGCTATATGGAATAGTATGACCATCATTAAGATCTCTAAGTCTTTGTCTGACTTTTTCTGCAAATAAAGATGGAAGACCATCAATAAACTTGGCTTTCCAAAAATCATCATTTGCATCATGTCTTTCCATGACTCTACAAATAAATACATCTTTATACCATCTGTAGTGAGTTAAAGATGGACATCTAAGATTCATAAGAAGTTCTCTGCTTCTTTCAGACCTTTGAGGATGAGTACCAATAAAATGAGTAATAATGGTCTGAATTAAAGTAACAATGGCATCTGGAACCATAGTAGGTTGTCCATTAACCGTTTCTACTTTTACTTTGTCTAATATATCAGTTATTTGTTGATTAGTGAGAAAGTTATCCCACCAACCTTTGAGGCAATCTGAGAAACCGCATGAAAGAAGAGTTGCGGTGTCTTTGTTTGTATTGCCACAACTAATACTCATTGAAGACCACATGAGCATTTTATGTATAGTTTCCATAATCTGGTATTCTGTAAAACCATCTATGTTCCATTCAACTACCTCTTTCCCAGTATAGGAAGTTTGGAGTCTCCAATTACTTTCTTCAAAAAGGAGATCCTGAGGTGTTGGTCTATTATAATAATGAGGAATTGTCTCATGTTTCATGAAATTCATTTGTAGAAGAGAGTTTTGTTTAAAATTATCTTCCATATCTTGGAAATTATTATGACTAATATGTTAAATATACATGACTAATATGTTAAATATTATTATCAAGAACAATGTCCTGTTCTACAGTTATAACATGATCTTGAATTATAAGAGAGAAAGTACCACTCTTATATATCTGTTTAGTAGAAATCGATGGGATTGTCCATTGATTTAATTGTTCCGTTTGGTCAAACACAACAAGCTCTGTATTAATTACATTAGATCTGGATCTTGATGTAGATCCAGGTCCAGACTTGGTTGTTCTTTTGAACATGACCAAGATGAGGCTACCTTGGTATATATTGTTTCCCTTATTATGAATTTTCTAATAAATTTTTATGATAATTCTTATAGAGCCAAACAGAACATCGACCAAACACAGCCACTCCTTGGCATAAACAGGCCATTCAGTCTGCAACATGACCCCCCAAAGAATTCTCATAATAATTTACTTCAATTATTCATAATAATTTTAATAATATATACCATGGTGGCCTCAGAGAGAGAGAGAGAGAATATTGGATAAGATACATGACTAATATGTTAAATATAATACAGAATGTATATGCATTATATATATACATAATTATATTATAGTATGTATATACATTATATATACACATTATTATATTATATATATATATATAATATGTAGATCAGTCAGGCTATAAAGAGGGCACCCTTTCTTTATTAAAGAGAGGACCTCTGTTTTGGCCGTCGGATCGTGTTTTCATCGACGGCCAAAACAGAGGTCCTCTCTTTAATAAAGAGAGGTGGTCGTCTTTAGAGAATCTTTGATATGTAGATATATAAATATATTTATATATATAAGTATTATTCGAATCCGGGTCTTATGCGGACCAGATATTACAAAACCATATCCGGTCCATTTTTTTTAGCATAAAATACGGATTCAGATCCGAATCTGGATATGGATCTTAAAAAATGCTTAGATCCGTCTAACAGAGCCGGATCTGGACCAGATCCGGGTCTAGACCCGATCCATTGACAGGCCTACTTCGCACTGGATAGTCTGGATTAGATTAGGTTATGGATCAAATCAGATAAGAAATCCTTGAGAAACATTCGATTATTTAGTTAATGTAATGTAAAAATATTAC
Organism: Hydrangea macrophylla; assembly: GCA_033977485.1. Taxonomy (NCBI): domain Eukaryota; kingdom Viridiplantae; phylum Streptophyta; class Magnoliopsida; order Cornales; family Hydrangeaceae; genus Hydrangea; species Hydrangea macrophylla. Next base: position 115,420,859 of record CM066982.1, on the reverse strand, counting down.
ACTCACACCAAATTTCACACTCAATATGCATAATTCTTATGCTTTTGATAATGAGATAAATATATAAAGAGAGATAAATACAAAGTATTTGAATCAACAAGGTATGGAACAATTTACGAACTAAATTCAGAATTTACATTTATGAACACATACCAAACTTTTTCAAAAATTACATATATACATCAGTTTTTTTTTTTTTTCTTTTTAACTATAAGGGGCAGTGAGCTTAATAATGTTTGAAAAAATTTAGAGGGGAGGGCGAGTATATATACTTCAACATATATTTTCGAATAATACTAGTATAATTAAGTGAATTTTTTCTGAATCCCCCCTCCCTTTAGATCCCTCCCCCCTAGATCCATCCTTATTCTTGTAAGTCCCGTGCAGGACACATGTAAGACTCACATGAGGCCCACTAAAATTAAAGACCAAAATTGTTGGATTTAGAATTTAATGTGAGTGTAGCATTACTCAATATAATGCAAAAATTCTACACCCACACCAAATAACACACCAAAAGTGCAAAGAAAATGGTGTTGTAGGTGTTGTTGAGATCAACTATTGGCTGTTGTGACCCACATTTATTCACTAATTATTTTTGTCATTTGTGAATGACATTTCCTAATTATTCAGTTAGAATATGCGATCAACGTTTCATACCAAACACAAATTTTGGGAGGGAAAAAATAATACTAAATAAAATAAAATAAAATAAATAAAAATAAAAAATTCCCAGAAATTGTACTTGTTAGAATATATAAGAGAGAGGGAGAGAAAGTGAGACAATACTATGTATTATGTATTGAATGGTGTGATGAAACCTTACAATGAATAGCCTTTATATAGGCCAAGAGAGAATCCTAAAAGGGAAAGAAAAGCACCTAGGCTAGTAGTATAACTAATAATACAATGCATCTAGACAGTAAGTATAGTAAGATACAATAGGTACAGGAATGTAGACAAATATTCTAATATTATTTTAACAGCCCCCCTCAAACTCAAAGGTGGTAGAATAGAAATCAATTTGAGTTTGGAAACTAAATCCTAAAGACGTCCCGATGGATGAACTTTGGTGAATTCGTCAACAGTCTGATCGATGGAGGAAACTGAGTTAAGTCGAATGGCACCACAAAAAAGATGATGATGAACAAAATGATAGTCGATCTCAATATGTTTTGTACGTTCTTGGAAGACATCATTGTGAGCAATTTGAATAGCACTTTGGTTGTCACAACTGATGGTTGTAGCAGTTGGATGATTAACCATGTCCACAAGTAACCAGTATAGCCAGAAAAATTCTTGAGTGGCATCAACAATGGCACGATACTCAGCTTCTGTACTAGATCGAGCAACAACAATTTGTTTCTTGCTGCGCCAGGAGATGAGAGAGTCTCCCAAGAAGAAGTAATATCTAGTGGTGGAACGACATCAGTAGGATCTCCTGTCCAGTCTGCATCTAAGTAGGCACGTAGTTTAAGAGAGGAGTGAGCATAGAAGTAGAGGCCATGAAATAAGGTCCCTTTGATGTACCTGAGAATGCGGAGAACTGCTGCATAATGAGGAGAATGAGAAGCATATAGAAATTGACTTACAATATAGACAGCATAGGAGATATCAAGTCTAGTAACTGTCAGATAAACGAGACTCTCAACAAGTTGACGATATAAATTAGGATCATCCAAGGGTATTCCATCCATAAAAGTGAGCCTACAGTAAGGCTCGAGAGGAGTGGTATTAGTCTTGCTATCTGTAAGTCCCACCCATGTAAGCAAGTCTGAGGCATACTTGGCTTGCGATAGATAATATTCGTCGGAACTGGAAGTGATCTCAAGGCCCAAAAAATAGTTAAGTTTGCCGAGATCTTTCATTTCAACATGCTGGCCGAGATGGGTTTTGAAATCCAAGATTCTAGATGTATCATCTCCTGTGATAATCATACCATCCACATAGAGGAGAAGTAGAATAATGCCCCGGTCAGTTCTGCAGATGTCACGCCCCGGAGCAGCAAAAATAGAGAAAAATAAATTTCCTTTTTAGGTCCATAGAGAATGACAAGTGAAAGTCACTAATTATCCACACCACACAGTAGTAGTCCACAAGGTACATAGGAATATAAAACAACTGAAATATAAAAATAGTATCACTATTACAAACATCAGAGTGTGATCCCAAGGATCAAAACAGCTCTAGAGACAACATATGCCCAAGTACCCGTTAACTAAAACAAAACAGCGTTGACAGAATATAAAGCTTAAACGTAAACTAGATAAAACTATCTTCAGATCTTCAAATGGAATAAGGATAGTCGTCAGCATAATACTCCTCTCTCATATAACCATCATTAGTGGGGCCACCCTCTGCATATTCCAACTCCGGGTAGTATCCATCACCGTAAGTTCCAGCACCTACATTGTTAGGGACAGGGTAGTCTGGACGGGGAATGCCCAGGCAATAAAGGTTGTCAGCTCACTGAAAACTCAGTGAGAACCAACTAACACAGTCTCAAAGAAATAACGCAATTACCAATCATACACGATAATAAGCAGTGATGATTAATATATTTCCTCTTTTATTTTGACACATCATTAATCGATCCTCATCGTCTTCCAACTTTAAGACTGACTATACCAATACCAACTGACTGTACCCAACTGATTATATCATCAAGACATACTAGTGCTCATGTCCACCGCTTTTAAGAACTCTTATTGTCACCGCTTTTAAGAACTCTTATGAGCACCATACATCGCTTTCATATAATGACTAGTCTATGGACACACTAATACTCTTGTTCACTGCTTTTAAGAACTCTTACTGTTCACCGCTATTAAGAACGCTTGCGAGTATCGTCTGTTCATAATTTATATACATCAGTACTTCTTGCTAGCACAATACATAACGCTCACATCCCACGCAGATGTGTTCACGACCAACTCATGATACTGACATACTCGACGGTCACCAATAGCCCACTGATTTAAACACCATGATTAACCAATGTTACCTACCAATATAACTCAAACCTTATCTCGTTATCGCATTGTACTGTTACTAACGTTTCAAACCTCATTACGTTTCTCACCACATTATCTCAATCTCACTATCGCATCCCATTACCTCCGTAATCCACAATATCACATAATAGAACATGAAACATCAATGAACAGCTAAGCATTATGAATAATAAATTTAAAGGAACATCAAAGTTCTATTAAGGTTCGATTAATTGAAGTCCTCTCAATCGCTTGAAGAAAGTAAGGTTCGATCGATCGAAGTGTTCTTGATCGATTGAAGTCAAGGCGGTCTCGATCGATTGAAGCCATTTCGATCGATTGAGACTCAAGGATGTTCGATTGATTGAACGTAGTTCGATCGCTCGAACTTCGTCTTCTCCAGATTCTGCAGTAAACGTCCAGAATTTGGTATGGAGTGTTTGGGTCCTTATTAATCATACAAAAACTTGTAAAACATCACAACTAGGCTACTGAGTGAGTTTGGAACTCACCGAAAGATCGTAAGGGCGCATTTGGCAATGTGTGAGCTCCGAGCTTTAATGGTGGCCTCTCTCTCTCCTCTGTCTTGCCTCCGCTCTTTGTCTCCTTCTTTTTCTTCCTCTTCCTCTTCTTCTTTCTTCAGCTTCTCTCTCTGAGTATATATATATATATAGGTGTGTGTGTGTATATATATATAGATGTGTATAATATATATATATAAAACACAAGCTCTCCCAGCTCTCTCTAATCCCTCTGGTTTCCAAACAGACAAGCATACACGAGCTCAATGTATATATAGGGGGAAGGGAGTGCAAGTGGCTGGATTTACGTAAAACCTGGGAATTCTGATGATTACACATTCGATAGATCGAAGGTAGTTCGATCGCTCGAGCTCAGATCGGTCAGGTTAGATCAATTGAAAATAGTTTGATCGATTGAAGTGGGGACCACGTATTAAATTCAGGTTGGTAGGGTTTCAATTACTCGGGAAAGGTTCGATCGCTTGAACTTATAAATGATCGATCGCTCAAAAGTTGTTCGATCGGTCAAAGGTTGGATTTCAAAGAGAGTTAAGGAAAGTATATGAAATCTCTCTGCATAAATAATTGTTAAAAATACAGGGTATTACAATAGATGAAATGAGTTGAATCATATAAGTTGCGCGCCTGTGAACTCAAAGCGCTCAACAATGGTGCTGAATGTTGCAAACCAAGCCCGAGGAGCTTGCTTGAGACCATATAGAGCTCGGCGGAACTTGCAAACTTGATGAGGATGATGATGATAACCAGGAGGAGGACGCATATAAATTTCTTCAGTGAGATCACCATTGAGGAAGGCATTTTTGACATCCATTTTGGAATAAGTCCCAACGACAAACTACAGGAACTGCAATAAGGCTACTAACAAAGGTGAGACGGGCAACAGGGGTAAATGTTTCCTCATAATCAATCCTATACTCCTGGGTAAAGCCCTTGGCGACTAGGTGAGCTTCGTAGCGATCAATGGATCCATCTGAGTGAGTTTTGATCTTGTAAACCCACTTGTATCCTATAACATTCTTGCCACTTGGCAAGTCCACCAAATCCCATGTGTAATTTTGCTCGAGTGCCCGTAATTCATCATCCATTGCTTCTGCCAAAGAGGATTAGATTTGGCCTCATGGTAAGATTAAGGCTCATGGTGAGAAAGAATTGTAGAAAAACAATGGTAACCCCGAAGATGAATTAGAGGAGTTTTTACTAGGTCGCTATGTCTAGGAAGAGGGTCAGAGTCTGGTGTAGACCCATCAAATAGAGCAAGCAGTTCAGTAGAGATTGTGGTGGACAAATCAGATGAAGAGTCTGTAAATGTGGATGTGGGTAGAGGGGCAGGCAAAGATGTTGATTCAGAGTGAGAACTAGTATCAGAGGTGTTAGGAAATAGATCTACTGAGGGGTCAGTGAAGTAGAAATGAGTACTGGCATGAGATAGATGAAACAGGGACATGGATGAGAACATTTTGTGTTCCCAGAAAGACAATATGACGGGACACACGAAGACATTTGGAGTAAGGGTCCCAACATTGACAGCCTTTGTGTTCAATACCATACCCCAAGAAACAACATAAGCGAACTCGATATTCTAATTTTGTGCACTTATGTGGATGTAGTAAGACAAAGCAAGCAGAACCAAAGACTTTAAGGCTAGTATAGTCATGACGGTGGTTATATAGATGCTAACATGGTGACTGGTTTTCAGTAGTAGGAGAAGGGACACGGTTCATGGTGTAAATGGCAGTGAGGCAGCCTCTTCTCAAAATTGTTTAGGACATGAAGCATATGTGATAAGAGCTCGAACAGTATTAAGAATATGTATGTAACACCCTGTATTTCTTTTCCATTAATAAATGTTTATTTCAATTTAATTTATATTCGAAATATTTATTTGGGGGTCAAACCGTAAATTTTCATAAATATAGAAAATGCTTTCTGTGGTTTTAAAAACAATATCTATATTTTTGTTATAAACCGGGAATTTAATTCCTACACTAATATGATTTCTGTATTTTTTATTTCAACCAGTTAATACCAGTTTACATTTTAATCTGTGTTTATTCCACATTTTGGGTGTGGGAGCACGTGAGCTCAACCACACAGTGTGATTTTTGGGAGTTGCTTGGAGCCCAAATTGGGCACAGTATATATGTATGTACGTATCCCTCTCAACTCTCACAGTATCTCATTCTCCTCTCAAATTCTCTCAAATTTTTCTCTCAATTCTCTCTAGTCTCTTGGTATCTCTCAAGATTATATACACACACAGATTATATATATATATTCAGTCACATACATAGCTATATAGATATATATATTTCAATACAGAGAAGAGAACGGAGTAAATTTCTAACGACGGAAATCGACGGCGGAAACTCTCGGTCTCAATTTTTCAGTCTAATCACCTCTGTGAGTATTATAAACTCACTCTCAACGTATATATATATGTATATTTCAGTGTATATATGTGTGTATAAGTGTATATATATAGATACACCATTAAAGCTTTGAAAATTGGAGTTTTACAAAAGTTAACCAAAATGAAATTCGTGAATTGGGAATGAAAGACCTTAGTCCCAATAAGCTACGGTTCGAATCCTACAGAGTAATTCATCCGTATCGCGACGTACCATTGATTTAAAGTTTTGACACTCTTACTTTAATCGCGAAAATTAAGAGATACAATCAGTATTTGTTTAAATTGATCGCGTATTCTTAATCTACGCAAAAAACTGTAGAGATCCATATATTACATGCACTGTTTAGAACAGAAAACAGAAATGGGTATAATTTCAGTTTGAAAATCAAAAACAGGGGAAAAACGAAGAAGATGATGAAACTGTGACAACTCGCTCGCGCGACCCGCTCTTGCGACCCATTGCCCCATTCGCGCGACCCATTGCCCCATTCGCGCGCTCGACCTGTTCTCCCCCTTCGCTCTCGCGGCCCGCTCGCGCGACCAATCCCCTTTCGCTTGCGCGACCTTGGCAGTTTGAGCAGTTTTTGTATTTTCGTATAAGGGAGTGTTTGGAAAAGGTTTTGAAAGTTTTTAAAAGAACTGTTTGACAAATATACTGTTTTAAAGGCTCACTGATTAGGTATTGGACTTGTAAGAACGTTTAAGACCGAGATTTATGTTGAACGAATATTCAGCTTTGAGATTAATAACTGTTACTATAAATTGTGAACATTGATATACATATTAGGGTCGAGGTTGTGTCAACATGCATGTGTATGAGAAAGCGTGAAAAGAGTAAAGAGTGGCGGTCTGGTGTGAGACCCCAATATCGATCGGATATTATTCCTGGTATTAGAGGCGACAGTGTTGTGTACGGCTTAGATATCGATCAGATATTATTCCTGGTATCTAAGGCACTCATTTCGGATATTGATCGGATATTATTCCTGGTATCCGAAGCGATGGTATTGAGTTACGGCTTAGATATCGATCGGATATTATTCCTGGTATCTAAGGCGCTCGTTTCGGATATCGATCGGATATTATTCTTGGTATCCGAACGATGGTATTGAGTACGGCTTAGATATCGATCGGATATTATTCCTGGTATCTAAGGCGCTCGTTTCGGATATCGATCGGATATTATTCCTGGTATCCGAAGCGATGGTTGGTCGTGATCGGCTCAGATATCGATCGGATATTATTCCTGGTATTGGAGGCGATAGTGTTGTGTACGACTTAGATATCGATCGGATATTATTCCTGGTATCTGAGGTAATGGTTTGGTTGAGTCGAGTCTTGTTGAGAGAAAAGAGTCAGAAAGATGAGATGATACATTGTTCATGCACGGTCGCATATTTATTGCTTACTTTGTTCCCCCGTGACTTATGTTGGAATTGGAACCTTGAATCTATTGCTTTTAAAGTTAAATTGCACCGCTGTTTTATTTGCTTATATATACATTGCGAGCACTTGTTTATTTTGCTCACCAGCTTGCATAAGCTAACGGCGTTGATGCGTTCTGGACTGTATGTCCAGATTTTCAGGGTCAGGAGCAGCCAGGATATTTCGACTAAGCTAGTTAAAGGCAGTGGACTTTTCAGGAGGCTGCTTTATATTTCTTATGTCTTTTATTTTGGAGTTGTAATAGACTTTATGCTAGTTTTGAATAAGGGCGTTTTGTGCCTAATACCTGGACTTATGTAACAGTTTAGTAAGTTTTAATTTTAGAGCTTATGTTTTATTAGTAACCTTTCTTTAGAAATGATGTTTAAGTTATTTGTTGTAGGGACAATTGGTCATACTCACTTGTCACGACCTACGAGTCCATAAAGGAAATTAAATGCTTTCCTGTATTACGCTACGTCGGGGCGTGACAATGTATGTGTTTGCGCTCAGCTCTCCCATTTTGTTGGGAAGTGCCTGGATAAGAACGATGGGGAAAAGTGTGAAGAAATTTAGAACACCTTTTTCTTTGTATTCTTGGGCATTATCAGCTCGAAACACTTTGATATTGCAAGAAAATTGAGTTTTGATCATGTTAGCAAAATCAAAGTAAATCTAGGGTAATTCAGATCGATATTTCATTAGATATAGCCAAGTGTATCGTGAAAATTAATCGACAAAGATTACATAATATCTGGATCCTCCCATTGTGACAGTTGGAGAGGGACCACAAACATCAGAGTGAATTAGATCAAAAGAAGTAGAGAAAACAGAGTCACTGTTATTAAATGGTAAAGCTGGTTGTTTGGCAAGTTAACAAGGTAAACAATCAACATTTTCAACTTTAATTGAACCTAACTGACCACTTGACGCTAAGGATTTTAACCGACTTGACGAAACATGACCTAAACGAGAGTGCTAGAGGTAAAAAGGTGAGGTGGACGATACTGAAGCTGCAATTTGACTAGGTGAAATGAAGTGAAATGGAATATGGAGATTGTTAAGTTCAAATAATCGTCCTATTTTATGACCTGTTCCAAGAGTTTTTGTCCCGTTTTTGGATCTTGTACTAGACATCCAGAATTAGAGAAAGAGACGATAAGTCCGAGTTCACACAATTAACCAACAACTATGAGATTAAAAGTGAGTTTAGGAATGAGATAAGTTTCAGGGAGAGATGTGTGAGTGGTGGAGACTTGCCCTATGTGACTAACATTCATACGAGAGCCACCAGTTGTGTGTATGGATGGTGCATTGAGAGTAAAATATTTGGTAGAGAATGTAGTAGGATCAGAGGTCATATAGTTACAGCAACCGGAGTCAAAAAACCAAGAAGGTTTACTTGGGGCAACAAATAGAGCAGTAGGAGACGTGTTACCAGAAATGATCAAGAACTCATTTGATAATGTCCGCAATGAGGGAAACAAAGATGGATGAAGGGGTAGACAACTTAGAAAATGATGACCCCTTTGTAGAAATAGCAGTGAATGATGATGAACAATTTCGGGACCGATTATCCTGTGAATATCTGGTCGGAAGACCGAACCCAGACTTTTCTTTATTACCACATTGCGCTTTGCTCGGTATGGAGATAGGAGAGGATTCTCATTGCAATCATCAGGATAGTGCCCTGGTCTACACTTGTGATAGAAAGTACATACTCTGATAGGACAATGCAACAGAATATATGCTGGTTTGTGACAGTATCTGAAGGAGGGATCTGTGAGAGGCTTCATGATGTAGAACATAAGTCTGAGAGTAGTAGAAATAATATGGGCGGCGGTGGCCCAGTGGTGATCTGACGGAGGGAGCCTTGATGAGGAAGTGGCAGTCGAGCAATGGAGGCAGCCGGGTGGTGGTGACCGGGCGGCCGAGGTGGTGATCGAGCGGCGAAGGCGGTGAGCGGCAGAGCCCAAGTTGAGGCGGCGAGGTGACTGGAAGGAGGATGTTAGGTAGGGTAGATGTGGATAGTGGTAGTCAGGCAGCGGAGGTGACCGGGCTGAGACAGCACGATTACGAATTTTAGGCAATTACAAGAGGGATTTCTGATGTGGCGGATCCACTATTGTGGCAACCACATACCATACTTTCCTTTTGAGAGGTCACCGGGAGGAAGAAGAGGCCACCATGAGCTTATAGCTCTAACACCATGTTAGATTATATAAGAGAGAGGGAGAGCGAGTGAGACAATACTATGAATTGTGTATTGAATGGAGTGATAAAACCTTACAATGAGTAGCCTTTATATATGCCAAGAAAGAATCCTAAAAGGGAAAGAAAATTACCTAAGCTAGTAGTATAACTGGTAGTACAAGTATATTTAGACAGTAAGAATAGTAAGATACAATAGGTACAAAAATATAGACAAACATTGTAACATTATTCTAACAGTACTGATTAATAGGATAACAATCGGGCAAAACTCGCGCCATTCAGTTTTTTGGGGTATTTTATCTCTATGAGATAAATTTCTAGACAGGTCACACATTTTTTTTAAGCCAAAATTTCCATTACTTGATTTAAAACTCTCGTTTATTGAGGCCAAATATTTTTGGTTACAAAGACAAATCTTTTCTGCTATAGTATTTACAATATAGTGACTCATTTGGGCTGTTAACTTCTTTTATTGTAATTGGAAATGCTAGATGCACAAAAAAAAGTGCACAATGAAATGCACAACTAGTTTGAAATTGTTGGACTTCGTGTTGAAAAGTCTGTACACACAAAAAGACAACAAAAAAAAAAAGAGTGTACAGCTTTTTCAACACGAGGTCCAACAAATTTATTAAAGCATGTTTTGCATTTCATTGTGCACTTTTTTTGTGCATCTAGCATTACTCTATTGTAATCACCTGTGTCGTATGTGTGTGTGTGGAGGGGCAGAGGTTTGTCAAAGGTTGAATACACCGAAAAATTCTTTCACATGGATGGCGTGTTCATTCTTATCAATACGCATTCATACAAACTTATCATATACTTGTACTTCATGAGCATATAAAAAGAGAGAAATCTAAATGGCTTGATATGTAAGCAAGCATATAACAGGCTGTCAAAGAGAGAGGCTGATGCTATCTAGTCAAGTTTAAAAGCATTACACCCTTTTCTTTATCTGTTGAGGTCCCCTGAAAGCTCAGTGCCTCAGTGATACAGCTAGAAACAAGTCAAAACAAGTATGCATGTAACAAGGAAACTATGACCGCCATAGGTGCCAACATTTCCGAAAAAAAGTTAGATACTAAGCCCAAAACAAAAGCACCGCCTCAGCTCTCTCTCTCTCTCTAGGCGATTCCTAGAGAGAGAGAGCAGCGACTGCTTCCCCCCCCCCCCCCACACACACAGCAGCCCCCTTCCCTCCCCCCCCCCCCCCTTTGGCCGGCGCCCTCTTTCCCCCTTCTCCTTTCCTCTTTTTGTCCTCCGTTTTAATAAGGCCTTGTTTGGTTTTCTCCTCTTCCTTTGTGAAGATCGTCCCCTTCCTTCGTGAAGATTGTTTCTCGTGTGCTTTCCCCAGATTTGAAGATGTTTTCTTGCAGATCCGGTGTTGTCTTGTTCGGAGCTGGGGTCCTCAAGCCAGTTCTGACACATCTAAGTTCTCTCCTCAAGGAAAGCGGCAACCGCGACCTCTTACCCGTCCAGGGTGGTACTCTGGTATTCCGGTGGATAGGGGTTCCCATAGCTTACAAGCATGTGGGTATAAACTCTCCTTGGTTGCCTCTCTTAGGTGCACGGGGATGTGTTCCTGTGTTTTCCTTTTTTATTTTCTGCCTGAGGAGGGGATCTTGTCCCTCCCTTGCTTTTCTGTTGTTGTTTGGCCAAAGATTACCCATGTGTTGTAGGGTAGTCCTTTTTTATTTCATGTACTTGTGTTTGTTTTAATGATATATATTGTTGTTTTAGCAAAAAAAAAAAGGAAACTATGACCAATTTTTTTAATTTGACAAGCAAGAAGAGTCCATTCAAGGATGGAGCTAGAAAGCTTGCATAAAAAAGGAATAATGTTATGCCTTTCAAATTTAAAACTTTAATTTAATTTGTAAATGTCACCATAACAGTTGTATTACGTACAGTAGTAATAATTTGTGATACTATTTAAGATCAAATTTGAAAAGCATAACATTGAAATCACTAATGGGATGGGAGGAATGGGTTGAAAAGCCAATTTTTCACTCTTATAATTAAAGGCCACCACCGAGTCCCTAAACAATACTCCCTACGACCAACCACCGTGTACAACTGAACAAAGGATGTTGTATGTACTACTTCTCCGTACAGATTGTGGATGTAGGGAGAAAAATTGTGAGCTCATTTAGATTTTTTTTTTTTTTCCCGTTTAAAACCAACACATGGGCTAACAATTGTGAGTTTCATTTAGATTTTCCCCTTTAAAACCAACATACATTGGTATCAATGTGTCTAATAAGCCGAGCCAAATTGACGAATGTTCTGGGCCTTACGGAGAGGGCCTCATAACCATCTCAGTTAGGTTCAATCTGCACTTAATAACGTCTTTACTATGTTTCAAAATTTGGAAAGAATCATTCGGCCCAAAAATGGAACCACATAGGCCCAAAAGTGGAACCACTATGTTTTCAGTAGCACTGCTCTACCTTTGCAGGTTCTCTAGGGGCTCAAAATTGCTACGAAGCCAAGCAAGCAAGAAAGAGGGTTAAATTGATTCCAAACCAACAGAAATAAAAACTTCTATGTTATGGCTACATCTAAATTTATAATATTGATATGAAAGACATAATTTTACAAAATATAAAAATAAAAAATCGCAAGAGAGCAAAATCAGTTTTTCTTCTTTGAAGATGTCCCTTTTCTTTGGGTCCCTTTCTTAGTACTATTGTCTTGGCTCATGTTGTTTCTGGTATTACTACACTTGGGACAGAACCAGTCCTCCTCTGGAACACCTTCCAATGGAGGATCACAGCAATCAATATGGGTACCAACACCACACCCAGTTGTACCACTTTCATCACCACAGATCAGCATTACCTCTCCTCTGTCACGGGACCCACATGCTTGACATGGCAGATCATTGTCACCATGATTTTCCGGTGATGTCTGGCCCTCAACTATCTCCTCCGCTCGTCTCTGCAGGTTAGCAAATGATCTCTCCGCCCAGGCACGAGTGTTGTATTGCACATGTCTCTCTAGTGGATACCCAGGCTTGCAGACATAGTCCACCAAGTAATCGGCTACAACGCATGGTATCTCATTTCTTAGAAACTCTTGTACCCAAACATCGACACGTGGCATGCCCGGACTGACTACGGCAAAGTCAACCCCCGAATTAAGGAAGCGAGTATAAGGCGGAGAAGTGGCTAATATGGTTCCATCACCAGCCTTCACAACTCGCTTTAGAGTATCCTGAGATATAACAAGAAAACAGAGGAACATATGTTGAAGAAACCGAGTATAATATCGTAAATATTTGTATGTATACCCACTGAACTACTTATAGTGTAAGATATCTACCAGCAGCGGAATAAGAATAACAAATGTAGATGAGGGAAAATTGAAGACCATACCAGAGGAGGGGCGACATACCAGAGGAGGGGCAATGCATTCGCCATATATGATAATGCGCATTCCATAGAAAGCACCATGACCTGTTCTCTCCCTCAAAAGACGCCACTTTCTTGGTGCCTCTAAGCTGATTGCACCGTCCTCATTCAAGCCTTTCTTGTGCCATTCATAAGGCTCCTCTGCCAGCAACCTTCCAGCTTGATTGCTAGCGGTTAAGTAATCCGTCTTCAGAATCCACCTGCATTTGAAGCACCATCAATTAACACTACAATGAGTTCACGAGCAATGAGACTTTAAGCTATGCTGGAAAGTATTTACTAGCCTAACGTGAAGTTCAAAACTACCATTCAAAGTGCGCAAAGTAAAGATAGTGGCCACTCTATACCTTCCAGATGCTGCAGCAGCAAAAAACTTTTCAGTTCTGCATATTGGATCAGGGACAATGAAATGTGTTGCCTGGTATGACCATTGATGAGAATCTCTACATACCCTTCCTTTCAAACGCCGAATAACCTGCTGAAACTCCTTTCTTTGTAACCTATGCCCTCTTAGTATAAACCACACAGGTTCAATTTTCGTTTCTGGTACCCTTTCCACTAGCATCGATGTGCTCTCAGTCTCACCCGCCTTCCTCTTCATAGGCCTTTTTTTAGCTCCAGAAGCCACTTTTCCAACCTGCTTACTATGACTGGCATTCTGATCTCCGATAACAACCGGCACATTCTCCTTCTCTACTTCCATAGCGTTTTCCAACTTATTCACTGGTAGAGTCCTCTTGGTTTTACCTCCCGGGTAGAAAATACTTTTCTTCTTCTCCTTGCTTGTCTTCTTGTTTTTAATATCATTTTTGGCTTCCTCTGCAGCAATTTCCTTCGGTTTCTCCATCCCTGTAACTGGACGAATAGTCTTTCTCTTAGTTTTACTTGATCGATGACTTTTCTTCTCAATAATGTTGTCTTCCATAGTACTTTCCTTGCATGCTGATTCACCTAGACGATTTCTCCTGTGACAAACTGTGTTTTCTAGTTCCTTTCCGTTTTCAACTTCACCTGATGTCATTTCCTGATCACGCATTCCCAAAACGTTATCGTGGGTTTCATTTGCTATCACATGCTCACCTTCAGATTTCTTGTCCGCCACTACAACTATAATAGGCTCAGGTTCAACCTCTCTATACTTCTCTTCACAAACAGCTCCCTCAAACCCATTTCCCTCATTATCTTCTGGAGACTCAGTCTCATCATCCATGGGTACATTCTTATTTAAGATGTTATTTGTCTCCATCTCCAGAGTTATAGCTGAATCGACAGTGGGAGGGATCTCATTACCATCGTGTGACGTCCCTTTCCCTCCGATCAAACAAGTTGTAGAATGATTTTGGGAGGCAGTGTTATTCAAGTAGATAGAACCTTTTTTATTTGCCGTATTACCAGTGCCCAACTTCAGCCTAGACCCCAAACTCTTCTTGGCAATCATCTTCTTTCTAAGTGGCTTTGACAGTGAGTCAGCCTTTTCCTCTTTGGACAAGTCCAAGTTAACAAGACTTTTGGATTTCTCAATCTCAAACCTTTTCGTCTCAGAAGATGAAAAGTCAACATCCTCTTGTAGTTTCTTCTGTGGCTCACCAACTAAGGCACATTCTGATTTCCTTGTGACATCTTCTTTAATGGTTTTTTTGAATCCATTGAAAGATGTTTGAGGTGCTTCCTCTTCGTTGTCATCTTGCCTAATCTCTGAGGTGGCAGTTTTGGAGGAAGATATTTCACTAGGCAGCAGTTTCCTTCTATAACTTATGGAGTTTGTTGCTGAAACAGAGGATTTCTGTGCAGCACCTGGGGAAAAACTGGCATTATGGCCATCAGGAAGATTATTTATCTCAACTGGACTATTTGTCAAATATTCTGAGGTGCACTTCTTTGGGCTATGAATCGTTTTCTGCAATTTGGAGCTTCCACAAAAAACATCCAGCCTCCTCTTTTCAGACAAATTGCCAATTAACCCCTCTTTCTGACATTGCTCAGTTCCCTCCGGAGGAGTTTTAACAAACCCAGACTGAATTCCATACTTAGCTTGTTCTACTTTAGAGTTAGCCACAAAAAGACCATTACTGGTATCGAAATTATCTACGTTTGCCAATTCTTCTGAGTGCAACGGAAGTGAGCCTCTCCTCGGGGTTTTCCTTGAGTAACTTATTGCACTTAACTTTGTTGCAGGAGATAGAGGCGACCTCTTAGTACTTTCGGAAGTAGAATCCAAATTATTTCTAATCTTGGCAGATATTGGTGTACTTTCATGCAGTTTTAATGGCTGTTCAGAAGTCTCTGTGTAAGCAATATCCCTTAGAGTTGTGGAATGATTAGATATAGGCTCCTTTCCGGAGGGTAATACAGTGTCATTAGTATTACTAACATCTGACAAAGCTATAGATACACTTGTATCTAACGGCTTCCTCGAGGCTTCCCCCTTTAATGTTGGGGACTGAAGGGTCCTTGAAGTTCCAATTTGCAAATTATGAGGGCTGGCATAGACTTTGCTCTCTTCATCTTGCTTTTTATGCACACCTTCTGCTTCTGGTTCTTCTTCAGAATCTTTAGCTTCAGCCTCCATCATCTCCAACTCATAGCCACTGAATACAACAGTAAAATGTCTGTATATGTGAGAGAGAGAGAGAGAGAGAGAGAGAGAGAGAGAGGCAGGAGTTAATTTTCGAAAAAGTTATGCCTCGTTAATGTGATTTACTTATAGTAAGAACAGTAGGATGAATTAGAATACCAGCATCAGACAGTAGTACATAACAGAATAGGATACATTCCTGTAGAACTCCAATCCACACAGCCAGAACACTGACCAAAAACAGTTGATTTATTATAAAGGGAGGGGGAGAGCGAGAGAGTTTAGTATTTAAAAAGTCATGCTGTTTATATGTCGGGCTCTTTACAGTGATAAGAAGGGAAAAAAATATAAAAAAAAAGAACATAGAAGAATAGCATTCATTTTCTGTTAACTCCACAAGGCAGCCAGTATACTGACACACACACACACAAAGGGGGTAAATTTAGGTTGTTTGATTACAATAAAAATTGAGAACTAAATAATTCTGGTGCAAAACTAAATAATACTGAAGATTTGAAGTGTGAATTCGCGAAGTTGAAAATAAACTTATACTCCAGATTAAGTTGTAAATGCACACTCCGCTCACAGACTCGGTGATAACTCCGGTCTCTTCAACTTAAAATTTGGACTCAATTTTTAAGTGATGTTTCGACTATGACTATTAGTGGTATGTTCTCTGAGAAAAATAGTAACTGAAATTTTCACTTTTAAGTACCCCCCATAACATAATAAATAAAAATAAAAGAAAATATAAAGGAAATTAAATCGTATTGACAGTATTGGTAAATCGAATGCATTACGGGTTTGTAAACTTGTAAAATGCTTAAATGAGGAGATATACAGAGTGAGCCATATGTCTATGAAACCTGCTCTGCCTAAGATGAACACTCAAAGTCTCAAACAAACAAATCAACAATCAAAAATTTGAAAAGAAATGGCTGTTCGTTAATAGATGCATACCTAGCAACAACACATTACAAATCATACAACTCAAAGCTCACCTCTTATCATAATTAGCTTCTGGAAGAATTTCCCACACCCTTAAACTGCAACAGAACGCAGATGCAGTTTCATGTGAATAAACTAAAACTAAGTAGAAATACAGACTAATAAACTTAAACAATTTAAGAGAACAAATCTAAGACATACCAATCCTCCAACCACTGGTGATTAACAAGCTTTATTTTCTTCATTTTCTTGGCAAGCTCAAACTTCTCCCCTATCAAAATGACAGCCTCAAATTAAAAAGATGATACTAATAAAGCCCACTGAACAGTATATCAAAAATGTTAGGATAACAAAATTTAAAACATTTATTTGCCAAATACCCTTACACACCCAAAAGGTATCCACACCCTGAGGTGGACCAATGAGAAGAGAGATAGAGACTGTGGGATCCACTGTCAGTCTCTTCTCATTGGTCCACCTTAGGGTGTGGACGCTTTTTGGGTGTGTTAGGGTGTACTCCTAGCATTTTGAACAGCAAAATTTACACAGCTTTAAAT
This sequence comes from Hydrangea macrophylla, assembly GCA_033977485.1. Classification (NCBI taxonomy): domain Eukaryota; kingdom Viridiplantae; phylum Streptophyta; class Magnoliopsida; order Cornales; family Hydrangeaceae; genus Hydrangea; species Hydrangea macrophylla. Next base: position 115,403,782 of record CM066982.1, on the reverse strand, counting down.
TTTGATTTTCAGAAAATAAGTGAATCATTTAATCGCAAACAAATGAAGCATAGGTAAACAAAAAACAACACATAAAGATTCGTTAGTCCAGCTGAATAAAAATTTGCTGTCCGTCAGAACAGATGAAATAACTCACCCTCAAATTTATAGCATATGAGATGAGTGACTTTGTTTGCTACCAACGGCTTGGAGAATTTTGCACCCATGAGGCCAACCATTGTCTGTACAGAAAACAGGACCAAAAGGAAAGATGAAATTTATTCCAATAGCTACTCCTTTAGAACCACCCTTTGCAATTACTAATCCAGTGTTGTCGTGTTGATGATGCAAAATTTAATCAGAAAGATTAGTATTTTATAGGAAAGAAGTAAACCATAATGTCATCTCGATCCTGCCTTTGGTATCCAGTCAAGCAAACAATTAAAGATTTGGCGCCTGGAATTCCGTTCAGGTCTCTTAGAGGCTGGTACATAATCTGTAAGGGATATACATGCCTACTAGCATAAGAACATCACACAGGAAACTTACCATTCCTACAAATTAACACTAAATAATCATTTCAGGCATGCCTTGACATTGAGCAGAATACTTAATTTAAAATCTAGACATATGTCCTACCAAAATAAAGAAAAGGTGGAGATAAAAGACATAATTTTAAAGTTTTTAAGTTCAATTTAGTTCCATCTGTAAATGTTATGGCAACCTAAATAAATAATGTATTTTTGTTAAAGGACAAGACTTTTAAACTACTACTACTAATATGTTAGAACAAAGAAAAGGCAAAGATGAAAGACATAATTCAAAAGTTTTTAAGCTCAATTTAATTCCATCTGTTTACTACATAGCCTGTAATACTTGATATGGTTTTAACAGGAATCAAAAGCTAGTCTGCCAAAAAATAATAATAAATAAATAAATTACTGCTTAAACGGATATCAAAATATGAGCTAGTGGTGGTTCAGAATCTTCATGGCATTTTTCGAGCGACGGCAAAAAGGCCCTACCCTTATTGAATTGAACTTTTCCATTGTAGAAAGCAATATCCAAGAAGCAATTTTAGGTGCCCAAAAGTTTATGACTTGTAGATATGAGTGAGCCAAACAAAAGATAATGGGAAAAAATGGTTGGTTGGATATGGTATAGAGAAACATACTGAGGTGGGATCAACAGGCATTCCAATATCAAAACTATGATCAACCCATAAACCAGTAACTAGTGTCTTTCCATCGCTCCGAGCAGCAACACATAAAGGATCATCCTGCAGCAACAAGTAACCATCAATTTTATTAACACTAAGATAAGACATTTTTATTTTTATTTTTTTTTATTTTTTTTTTTTTAACAAGGGGTGGGGGGTAGAACATATCTATTGTATTAAAACAAAATATTAAAAGAAGGAAATATTTTTAAACGAGTATAAACAATAAATAACTTACAGAAACAAGATTATCGACAATGACGTGAGTGCAATTTGGGTTATATGGACCAACATCAATCCCACCACCATTAACAAGCTTAGATCGAACCTTAAAAATTCAAAAAAAAAATAAAATAAAAATCAGAAAATAAAACAAGAAAATAGACAGTATTAGTAACAAACATATAAATCATCAAATCAAATATATATATATATATATATATGTTTTTCATAATCAAATGCAAAAGATGGAGTAATAAGCAAAAACAGACAAGGAAACTATAAATGAAGAGAGCAGTAGAAGAGAGAAATACCTTGGGGCCATTGATGGGATCGAACCCTAGGAGAACAAAGCGGACGCAACGAAACGTTTTGGATGGGTGGCCATAATCTAACGAATCTGGTTTGGCTTCCAACATTGAACCCAACAGACTCAATAATAATAACCTTAGAAACCTTTACCAAACGGGAAAATAACGATAGATAGATATAATATAGGGGGTGGGTTAGATGAAATAAGAGACCCTGAACTGAATTCATACAAGAAGTGAAAGTGGTTGATGGATGCTAGTGCCTAGTAGTAGTAGTGGTGGTGGCAGTGGGAAATAATTGGCGGAAGTTGCAAACACTAGTAGTAGTATTTCTTTTCAGACGATAAAACTTGTCGAGGAAGGAGGAAGGGTCAGGGGTGTGAATAATAATTTAATAATATAAAAAATAAATAAATAGGTAAAAAGGAGGGATTTTGCATTTTGTTTGTTTGGACCTTTTGATTTTTCGGTGCACTGGCGGGAGTAGGAAAAAACTTGACTTTTAGACCAATGTTTACACGTGCCGATGCGAAAATCCACATTTGCTCGACACGTGTGTGCCCTAGTTCTAAACTATTTGGAAGTCCAAATTGGACATGTTTAGCCGGAGCTACGGTCAGGGCCCAAACTAGGGGTGGCAAAACACACCAAAACCGCAAATCCGTCTAGATACACCCACATCTCCAATGGGGCTATCAAATCTACTACCAATGTTATAAAATGATAGCTCATCAAATTTAACCCACTCCAATGCAAGGCCAAATGCTTTACCAAAAAATGACAAAGTCATTTACATTGTCAAATTTGAGAGCTCAAATGACTTTTGTCAAATGAGTGGGCCCCACAAATATTTGCAATACCAACGGATATATTTTGTACTTTTACTTTTATACCCTTCCAAATGTTTATAAATAAAAAACTTGAACCCAATTTTTATATTGTGCTCTTTTGTCCAATTTTGTTTTTTTTTTTTTTTCCTTACAATGGTTGGTTGAGTGTCACCCAAGATCCAATTGTTGGTAACTTGCAGTCACAAAATAATTGAGTGTCTCCATTTCCATGATTATGTAATTTTTTTTTTTTTATGATTAATGAAAATGTTAAGTTCTTGTTGAATTCATTAAGCTGTAGAGATTCATAGATTAACATTTTATTACAAACATGCATACTAGCATTTAGCAGTATTGTAGGTGAAAGTTGACTAGGAGAATGGTAGTTGACCCAAAATTTGGTAGTTTGGATGAAATCTACCATTTGAGCAGTATTGTCAAAATATAACTTTTTGGTACTGTAGCAGTGTCAAATTATAGCTTTGAGATGAAAAAAGTAGCTTTTTGCATTGGAAATGCTCTAACTATGAGTGCGAGTCGACTTATAGTTCTACACGTGGATTATATATGGGTAGTAAATTATAACACATTATATATGGGTTATCGCGGGTTATTGGGATTTAGGGGTTTGGAAACACTCAAAATACACGATCGATTTCATTCATCTCTCAAAAAAAAAAACACATGATCTCTCTATCTCTCTCTCTTTCTCTCTCTCATCCTCCTCACGATCGATCCCTCTTCTCTCTCTCACAGGCACTCACTATTTCTCTCCATGTTCTGAGTCTCTCTCTCTCTTTCTCTCTCTCTCTTTTTCTCTCTCAGGATCGATTTATCCCTCTTCTTTCAGCAAAACCCTAGATCTCAGTGTTCTGAACTGCGATGGACTGAGAAATCAATGAAGCTTTTGAAGAACTTGTCATGGGGCTGCATTTGGGTTTTTGATAAGGGATTAGAGTTTTATCGTTGTCACGACCCATCCCGCTATGCGCGAAAATAGGACACGTGACACTCTACCAAGACTCATCAAATTCCTTTAAAGTATAAATAGCAGCTGAAAACATAAGTAAGAATTATTAAAATCAGAGTTATAAAAAGTTTTGCCAATTGAAAACATTGCCAAGAAGAAACTATTTTAGAAACAGAGGTTCAGTCGACTGGAGGTGGAACCCGGTTGACTGAAGATCAAAAGCAGTAAGTGTTCAAAGTTCAAGGCCCCGTCCAGTCGACTGTGTCGGGGACTCAGCCGACTGGGGTCTCTAAGTCTCAGTCGACTGGTGCTTTGTCCGGTTGACTGGACACTATGTATGCAGAATGCCATATTTTCGTGCAGAACCAGTCGACTGTTTTGACAACCCAGTCGATTGATCCCTCCCAAAACTACACAATTCTGCAGCAACTCAAGCCAAGTTTTCTTCAATTCAATTCCACATAAACACAACCATATTTTAACATATCAAAACATAATTACAGGAGTTCTACCACGGATTACAATACCATAAATCCTTCCCAAGATTTTAGTTACAACATGTTATAAAAACTAAAGTTATTATTACAAAAGTTTAGGAAAGGAAAACGAAATATAAACAAGAGTGTTTCCCCAGCATTCCTCGGCCTCACTCCTCACGCTTCTTCTTTCCTCGTTTCTTATCACTTGTAATGGAGTAAATCTCCACTGTTCAGCTATATGCTGAGTGTACAATTCTAAATGTATGTTTATATGACAATTCATATTTAAAACATCAAAACACATCAAAATAGTCTCTAGGGTGAGTGGTACGCATTCATCCGGTAAATGAAAATCGATGTTGTGGATAGGGGTGTTCTCGAGTCGGGTGAGTCGGCTTTGGCCCTCATCCGCTCATCCATCCGAACATAGTCGAGTTTTCCCTCCTTCCACCCGTCATCTACTCGTTTTGTCGGGTGCACCCGACTCATCGGGTGGTCGGGTTAGTCGGGTGAAACCCGACTGTCTCATTTGTCTCAATCAAGTATTTGGTTTACACATGACTTTGTCTGTATTTTATTTATTTTTTATTTTTTTTGGTAATCGGGGGTGTCCGGGCCACCTTGCGTGCACCTCGACTAATCCCCCGAGGCCTGGAGGCGCCGGGTGAATACTCTAGTGGCCACGCCCCCCATGACTCGAACACTAAACCTCTTGGGTAGTACACCCCATGACTTTGAATGCCTTTGTCTATATAGTCATGTGCTAGTTTGATAGTTTTAATGTTTTTATATCTCTACTAGTGACATATATATTTTATTGATATAAGAATATAACATATATATATATATAATTTAAAGACTGTATAATACATAATACATATACTAATATAAGTGCATTACATATATATATGTATATTAAAGACTATATAATACATAATGTATCTACTGATATAAGCATATTACATATATATATATTTAAAAAAACTAAAAAAAATTAAGTGTGTTTCGAGTCTGGTCGGGTGAATCGGGTTTCCATCCCCTTAGACCCGTGACTCCACCCGAAACTGTCGGGTTTCCACCCCCAAGACCCGTGACTCCACGCACATTGTTTAAAAACCAAAAATAAAGCTCGGGTGATCGGGTGGATTTTGAACAGCCCTAGCTGTGGAAGGCACACCCCTCCCACGCATCTCTTACATTGGTTAGGCCTTCCTTGTAACAGGTACCGTGTCTTGGTTGGACCTTCCTATATACCAGACACAGCCATAATCAATATCACAATCCTCAAGGTTCGAGGAGCTTACCCCTGGATGAATTTACATCAAACTCCCCTTTGACCCAAGTAGACACATAACATACTCACATAAACAGTTATACATGCTTTTTTTAACATTTTCGCGTGCATAATTAACGGGGCCTAATTAACACATGGATTTCGCCCGGATCCAAAATATCAAAACCGATATTTAAAATATGTAAATCTCATATATTTCATAGATCTAGAATTCATACCTCGTGCGAATCCTCTAAAATTTGAAGGATCGACTAGAGGCCCGAATAAACGTCGGATCTCAGATTATACGCGATTCCTACAAGTTTTACTGAGTTTTTCCCAAATTTATAGAAATTATATTTTTAGAAAACGTTAGCCAAACGCCGCCTAAGAGGTATCAAAATGAAGCTCTTACCTCCACGAGTTCAAATATAAAATCTAGAGAAAAGCTGACGGATGAACGGTCGTCGATCGACGTCGTGAAGCTCATAGCCACTAAATTTCCTTTTTCTCTCTCCTCTGGGATATATGTAGAAAGTTGTTGAAAAATGAAAAATGAAAACTCAAACTTATTCATTTATAGGTACGACTTCTGAAAATTACGTTTACCTCCCCACGAGTTTTGAAAACTTCTAATTATCTCCTGAAACGTCTTAAACGACTACTTTATTATTTCATGAGTGAAAACTAAAATTTACAAAAGTTTTCGTCTAGGTTCCGTTTGGGTCCAAAAATAAGGATAAAAAAACTAATATCCGTGGAATCTCTATACCATCTATTTTTTATACACGTATCACTCACGTTCTCACCACAGTATTCAAGACAATCTAGATATAATATCAAACTACCAGAAATTATACAAAATAGGCATACTTCTATTTACAAAAACACCAGATATCTCATATAACAATTAAATCACATAAATTTCATTTTACTCATATCAATGCAACATGCCTCTCTGATTACCGTGTCCTCAAATGACACCTCAACGTTGACCCACATTAGCCCATTTCAATTATTAATAAACATTAATAATTCACATGATACCACAATGTCATATTAAAATACATGTAAATTCTGGAACGGGTGTGACAATTGTTGCGGTTGGCGTTTCATTTAGGTTTGATAAATTGAAAAACCCAGTAAGGTACATTGCATCTTATTTTAATCCTTGGATTGTGGTTTTCTATTTTCTAATTATGATTAGTTTAGTCTGTACTGAAATTCTATCTAGTATACCATGTTTATTTGTGTAACTCTGTTTCCTATTTTCTCTGTTTTTCCTTTAACTCTGTTTGCATAGTATTAGTGTGAGATTTCTAGTTTTGATGCAGTTTTGTAATGGGTTGTGTTAATCTTTCCCATTAATTGAGTTTTGAATTGTGTTCGAGCATTGTTTGGAAACTCTTATTTCACTTTGTGTTCAAGCATTGTTTGGAAACTCTTATTTCATGTTTCTACAGAGGGATGCTCTGTAATAGATGAATACGAAAATAAAATCACAACCAAACAAGCCCTTATAATTGAAACAAACCACTAGAAGAACAATTCCATCCTTACATTGAACTTGCACAACAAACGGCCTGAATATGGGTCAAAAGGTCATGGATTTGACCTGACCTAGGACCGGTCCGTTTAAACTTGACCCGAACAAACGGGTTGGATATGGGCCAGTGACCCGTATGTTGGGTTTGTGCCCTCAAACCATTACTTTATATCGGAGACATTGACATTTTAATATATGGATATCAGTTTTACATTTTGTTATGTATGTTTCTTTCATGAGATGATTGTTATCCTTAAGTATCATAGTAAGTAATGCGTGTATGTATGAGATACATACAAGTGAGATACGAATTGCTATTCTTTGTTACTTAGAACATGTCACAGTGGATGATGAGACTAGGATATCTCATCAGGTTTACACTGTAGCATGATTAACTACCATTGGATGGAGTGATCAATCTCAATCACTAGAGTGTAACTCTTAGTTAATATGCTAGTGCTTATAGTGCATTGACGGACCTGAGCTTTCCTATTGACGCTCAAGACTGTCAATTAGTCGATAGGAACTCATAACTTGTATAAGGTACGTGTTCTCAATCTTGAGACGATTATGAACACAGATTGTGGACATGACTGCTTTGACTTACCAATCAGTGAGGTCTATTGAAGATCAACACCTGGGTAGCTTGGGTATATCATGTTCATAGGGTTGTGAACATATATTGTCAAGATAGAATCTACCCTCTGATTCAGAGTAAGCATTCCCTTGAGAATGTCACCAAGTCGATTACTGAGTACTGCAGTCTTGTTGATAAGAGTTATCAACATGTTTGGTAATCATGAGAGGTGAATGGGACTCAAGGAATACAAGAAGTAATCATGATTCAGGTTGACAGTAACAGTTATCCGACTACCTGAATATGATTATGAATGCTGAAGGTAGAGGGACATTAGTACAACATACAAGTCTAGTTATCGCTTCGGATATGTTCTTTTGCGTTGGAGTTCAGTTATCGTTTTATAGTGGAGTAAACGTTAACTGACCAGTTAGTTAGTTTGCTGATCAATGAGTTTGGTCACGGTAATTAACAAACTGGTCTGAGCCAACAATTAAGAGCCTAGGAGGTCCCACTCTTAGCTCCGCCAGGATACTTGGAAAGACACATGAGGAAGTTGTCAAGACAAGTTCGATCGATCGAAGGATGTTCGATCGATTGAAGTCTTGGCAGTCTCGATCGATCGAGAATGGTTCGATCGATCGAAGGTTCGATCGATCTAAGGTCTTCGATCGCTCGAAGTCTAGGTCAGTTCTGGGAATCTATAAATAGGGCAGCTGCGTTCTGGAAAGGTTGTTCGTCGTTTTTATTAATCAGACGCTGCAGAAACTATTTTAGTCTTCCTAAACCTTCCTATCCTCTATATTAGAGATCCCACCATCTCTAGTCTTTCCGGCAGGCATCCGCAGGAGACATAAGGGTGAAGACAACCTAGTGGAGGCTGCTGCATCACCAAGGTTGAAGATATCAGAATTGGGTTCAAGACACAAAGGTATAATCTTGCCCCTTCTTGTGCGCACCTATGGAATTGACGAGTAGTAGATCCTGGGCTACCAAATAAGTTTTTATAACTTGACTTTTCCGCTGCGCGTTTAAAACTTTTAACTTAAACCGGTTTTTCCATCAATTGGTATCAGAGCCACGCTCGTTTGGATCTATAGATGCGTTTTTGGAACACTATATTGATTTGCATGTTGATTTTAGAACTGCTTTCGAAACGGCATTGTCACAGATCTGTTTCTACAGTGTTATCGCAGCAGAATACAAATCTGTGATTGCATGGGATGCAAGGCGGGTTCGATCGATCGAACATGTTTCAATCGATCGAACATCTTCTGTACTCGAGCGATCGAACAGTCTTCGATCGATCAAAACCTTCTGGTGTTCGATCGATCGAGACAGATTCTTTGTCAGGTTCTCTGTTTCACAGTTTCAAAGTGTTTTGAAATTAAAAGTTTTAATTTTAAAACTATTCTGTAAAAATTTTTAAATCATTCTATGAAACAGAAAGTTCAAGCGATTGAACAGAGTTCAATCGATCGAAGGTTCGAGCGATCGAACGGTCTGCGATCGATCGAACTGTGACAGAGAAGTAAGATGTTGTTTTAAGTTCTAATTCAGTATGTAAAGAGTTTATATACTGTGTGAATCAATTAAGTATTCCAATAGTTACATATATTTGTTATGTATGTGTGGATGCGTGTACAACTAACCCTTTTGCAGCTAGTTTAGTCACTATCTCCCATGGCACCAAGACCTTTAAATTTTTGTATTTAAATTGTTTGAGATTGGTGCATGTTGTAATTTAAGTTTGGTTTGGTTTTAAGGCATATGTAAAGGGCGATGCGACTTCAATCCTACGAAAAGGAAAGTCACACCGGTTTCCCTAGCCTTTTATTTTGTTGTTGCTATTTCTATTTCTAGATAAATTGTAAGCTTCGAAAGAAGCATAGGAAAAATGTAATAAAATTAGAAAATCCATGAAGATGGAGCAAGGAGCCATTGTCCATGAAGATGGAGCTGGAGGCGATCAAACCAAAAGGGAGGTTCTATGGCAATAGAGCCATGGGAGATAGAGGCATCGTTTGGATGTCTTTATTTTCAATTTTAGTTTTTTGTTTTATGTGCTTGGTTGTGATTGGCATTTAATTATATTGTTACTACTTGCATGCACGTAAAACAAGTTTTCTAAAATAAAATTCAAAAACCGTTTTTAACACATTAGTAAACATTGGATGTTTATGGGTAATGTATAAAAACAAATTTTTCTAAAAAGCAAAATCCTTAATTTACCAAATCTAGTGGGAGAGGATCTTATTTATTGACACCCACGATCTTCCATTAACGGTTCACTGTAAAATGAGTAGTGCATTCTGTGTCACCTCGTCAGGGGTGATCATTCCATACGGAGGGTGTATTACTTATTGGTTACTAGATGTGAACTTATTTTGATAGGATCAATCAGACGTGTTAGAGGGTGACCACCACACGGAGGCGCTACTTGAGACGGTTGTGATTGGATCTTAGTTAATGGTACACACTAGCTAAGCTATGGATAAGGGATCCCACACGGGGCATTATTCAGAAACTTAGAGATCAAAAGGGTTCGGGAGTCATAACTTGTTTTGCAAGAGTTGCATAGCGGACAAGTCTTGATTAATAGAAAAATCGAAAATTGACCACCATACGAAGGCTTTATTCTTTTGTTTCGATATTCCGGCGACTTTGTTTTAAAATAAGAGTTTTAAGGATTCATTTATTTCAAACTGTCAAATTCTGATATCCATATTTATTTTGTTTGTTTGATTTTCAGTAATCATAATGTCTGGATCTGCATTTAGTCCACTTGCCACCATACTCACTCAAAACAAGTTAACTGGAAATAACTACACTGAATGGAAACGTAACCTTGACATCGTGTTAACTGTGGAGGATCACATATATGTCCTCAGCACCCCATGCCCCGAAGAACCCGCGGCAAATGCTTCGGCAGCTGCCAGACGCGAGTTCGACAAATGGAAGAAGTCGAATGGAATGGCTCGTTGCTATATTCTGGCCTCAATGGCTGGTGTGTTACAACACCAATTCCAATCGAATGATTCTGCCAGTGACATTATCACATCCCTGAAAAAGATGTTTGGGGAGCATGGCAGGCCTGCCAGACAGGTAGCCATGCAAAAGATAATGAGTGCAAAGATGTCGGAAGGGACTCCAGTCAAGGAACATGTTTTAAAAATGATTGGTTATTTAAACGAGCTGGAGACCCTTAGTGCCAACATCGATGCACAGACCCAAGTTGATATGATCCTCAATTCGCTGTCACCTTCATTCGCTCAATTTAAACTTAACTATAATATGAATCGAATGAATTTTTCAATGAGCGAATTGATGAGTTCTCTTTTGGCAGCAGAAGGGGTGATCAAACCGGGGGTCAAGGTTTTGAACGTTGAGAAAAGCGCTATAACACCCACATTTGTGTTATGTCATTTGCATTACATTGTCATGCATGATAATGTGATGTGGCGTATCTTATGACACATGGTTGAGTGAGTTTTGACTCACGAGTTGATTTGGGTGTCTATATTAGAGAACCCTTTGAAACTATTGTGATTGAGAATTTGTTGTTGTGACGTCTCTCCGAGTATGAGACGGTCACTGTGGAATACTTTAAATGTTTATCTGAAAATAAATGTTTACCTGTGTATTTCAATATCTGTATTATTTTCTGGCTTAGAATATATTTCTGTTGTTAGATTTAGTATCCTGGTGAGGACGAATGAACACGCTATTAATTTGATAGGCTAATTAGCAACTTTGGAAACGTCATATAGAAATTCGCGTTTTAGCAACCAAACGAAACTTAGTCGAAAACTTTTATAATTTCGAAGTTTCACTCGTAAAGCTATGAGTAAGCTGTATAAAAAGTTTCAGAGACTGATTAGGAGTTTTGAAAACTCGTGGGGAGGTAAACGTAATTCCCGAGAGTTTTGCCTATATATAGATAGAGATGGTTGAGATATTTTTTCATAAGTTTAACCTAAAGTTCAAGAAGGAGGCTAGAGGGAGATTTTAGTTGCTTAGAGCTTTGCGACGCCAAACGACGACCTTCTGTCAGTCTGTTTTCTCCCAGATTTCGTATTCGAGCTCCTCGATGTAAGAGCTTCGTTTTGATATATGTTAGGGCCTGTTTGGCTAAGTTTTCCGAAAATTTATTTTCTAGAATTTTTCATAAAAGTTGATAAATGGAATTTTGATCCATAGGATTTGTACTAGACGGACTTCGGCACGTTCTTTGTGCACGGGTTTTCTTCAGATTGAATTATAGGAGCGTTATTCGGAGGTGAGTGATTCAACTATGTTTTGGAATGATTTCTTGGCATGTATTCATGTTATGTTTGAATAGCATGTATTAATTCATAGAAATATCTTGTGTAGTTCATATTGGGCATTTATATTGATAAGTAGGCTCAATAGCACGGTGATATGTTTTAATTACCGCGAGCATGGTGATATGTATTTGAGCATGTTAAGTTGCTTATTTGGGTCAGAAGGAGCACGTGGTCACCGTGCCATTTTGTGGAGCCGATATAGGCATTAAGGTCGCACGATTGTTTGTAGAATCGTGGGTCTTACCCTTTCGCGTGGACTTATTGGCGAGGAGTTGCGAATTGGGAGTACGGACGGGCACGTGAGTCTCCGGCGACTAGTATGAATTGTAGAGATGTGAATGCGGACATGTTTATCATTCATGTGCATATGTTGTTTTATTCACTAAGCATTAGCTTAAACAAATCGAAATATGTGTGGTTATTCAAATAACCATTGCAGGTGTAAATGCTGGTGAGGAATCGCAGAAGTGAGCACGTGGGTTGGGAGTTCTTTTAGAAGGCAACTTGAACGTTAATCTTGTAGTTTTGAGACAATAGGAATGTTGTAATAAGAATTTTATGGTTTTAGTTATGTTTAACTTGGTATGTTAGAACGAATCTAAAATGTTGTATTAGTTAGTAACACGTTGTAATGGTGCTTCGGTAATATGTTAATACAGTTAGGATTGTTTTGGAGTACTTTTGGAAGTGTGTGTTTGATCCCCGTTTGATTTCAAAAGCTTTTAAACTTAGAAAACTCTGCAGAATGTGCTGCTGCCATAAATCAGTCGACTGGTTGAGGAAACAGTCGACTGGAGCCTCTGTTTTTAGCAACTCACTGCATTGTTTCATAGGGGATCAGTCGACTGGGTCGTAGACACAGTCGACTGGATTATAGTTTTCAAAAGTGATATTTTGTTCAGGCCAGACTTCAGTCGACCGGACCGTATCAGTCGACTAAAAATTTGAAGCCCCAGTCGACTGAATGGTGTTTTAAAACCCAACTTTCTGCTTAACCAGGATTAGTCGACTGGGTCTGAGGATCAGTCGACTGGACTGCTAGTTTTCAAAAATGTGTTGTTTTATTCCGCTGCGTGTGTTCTTCAAACCTAAATTTTGGGAACGTTAATGAATTGGTTCAGCCTCGGTGGCGTGCCACGGGCTCCGGTTCCGCTATTGTGGGACCGGGCTGTGACATTTAGTGGTATCAGAGCATAAGTTTAGAGCCTTGGGAACGAGTGACGTTATATATATGCTGAGTGACGTCGAGTGGAGTGTGTAATTGTGAAGATAATTATTATCATTGTAGAAATGCTTCATGTGTTAGCATTTGTTGAGTGTGATGAACTGTGCACATATATCTATATTGTGACATAGCATGCATGGTTATTATGCATTGTACTCAACAGGGGAATATTTAAAACATTATGGCGGATATGCCAAGAGAATTGTCACCGCATTCGCGGATGGACCAAATAGTGAATATGGTGGGAAATTTCATGCAAGCGGTAAGTGAAAGAGAATAGATGAACGTTCAGCCTCCACAAGTGGAAATTCGTTATTTTAATGCACCATCGACACCGCGACCTCAACACACAATCGTGGAACAGTTTCATAAGCAAAAACCGACGTTGTATCATGGACAAGTTGACATAGACTTGGTCGATCATTGGATGATGGACATGGAAAGACATTTTCATCAGGTAATATGTACCGATGAGGAGAAAATTTTATGCGCATCCGATACGTTGATGGGCGAAGCATTGGATTGGTGGAATAACGTGCTTGGACAAGGGAAACCAACCACGTGGGAAGCATTTAAGGAGGAATTCAACAAACGTTTCTTTCCACAATCTGCCTATACTCAGAAACACCAAGAGTTTGCGAGTTTGGTTCAGGGAGATATGACCGTAGGTGAGTATGTTTCTCGTTTCAATGCCTTGTTACGATTTGGGAAAACTACCGTTCTAACTGATAGGGATAAAGCTCGTAAGTTTGAGGAAGGGCTTAGAGAGAATATCCGTGGCCGTGTGGACATGTTGCAACACCCGACCGTTTCCCTCGTTGAGGAAGCTGCCCGTATTGCTGAGAAAAGTGTCGACAGATATCGACATGGACAACAAGGGAAGAGAGCAAATGACAGTCGGAGTAAGGGTCAAGGGAATGCCAAGAAACCGTTTACGCAAGGTTCGGGATCATATATGAGTAGCCAATGAGGGAGTACGTTCATGGGGGACCCGAGACCGTTGTGTCCAACATATAACCTGCGACACAGAGGAACCTGCTATCAATGGATCACTTGTTATATTTGTAAACAATTGGGGCATGTGTCTAGGAATTGTCCTTTGAACGCAAATTCGACTACACCAAACACAACCTCGAACACCAAGAGCTACAACCTAGAGATAAGAGGGAAATGTTTTGAGTGTGGCCAACCGGGGCATATAGCGAAGAATTGCCCAAGTAAGAGACAACCGGGAATGAGTACCGGGGCATCGAGTGTGCCAAGCGGGTCAAGGGTAGAACCTCGAGTAGATAAAGGGAAAGGAGTCGCGCAACAACAAGGACGATACTTCCAGCTCAGGGCGGGGAATACGGATGATACCGTCGTATCAGGTATTCTTCCTATTTGTTCGTATCCTGCACGTATACTTATGGATTCTGGTTCAACGCATTCATTCGTATCACGTGATTTTGTTAAGCATTTGACTGTTAAGTCAGAACCGCTAGGATATGACTTGTGTGTATCATTGCCTAGTAGTGAACCGCTAGTTACTTCTTCGATATTCAAGTCATGTGAAGTCAAGATAGGTGATAAAGTCTTGAGTGTTGATTTGATTCCGTTGACGGTGAACTACTTTGATGTTATCTTGGGTATGGATTGGTTGTCGGTTAATTAAGCCAGAATCAATTGTGAACAGAAACGGGTTAGTTTCTATCCGTCAGGGCGAGAAGAGTTTACTTTTCAGGGTAAGGGAGTAATCGTACCGCCGTACTTGATATCGGCGATTCAAGCAAGTAAGATGCTGAAGAAGGGTTGTTCGGGTTTCTTATGTTCAATTGTCGACACGCGAGTTCTTGGACCACTAATAGAAAACATTTCAGTAGTTCGAGAATTTCCTGATGTTTTTCCTGATGAGTTACCCGACGTATTGATTGAAAGAGAGCTTTAGTTCACAATAGAAGTAGTATCAGGGTCACAACCGGTATCCAAAGCACCGTACCGAATGGCACCGATAGAGTTGAAAGAATTGAAAGTTCAGTTAGAAGAACTGTTGGATAAGGGTTTTATCCGACCGAGTGTTTCACCGTGGGGAGCTCCAGTCTTGTTTGTGAGGAAGAAAGATGGAATAATGCGTATATGCATCGACTACCGAGAATTGAATAAGTTGACAGTCAAGAACAAGTATCCATTGCCGCGAATAGATGACTTGTTTGATCAGTTACAAGGGGCTCAGGTATTTTCGAAGATCGACTTGAGATCCGGTTACCATCAGTTGAAAGTCAAAGAGGAAGATGTTGAGAAAACAGCTTTCAGAACTCGATATGGTCACTTTGAATTTTTGGTTATGCCGTTTGGAGTGACTAATGCACCAGTTGCTTTCATGGACTTGATGAACCGTGTTTTCAAGGATTATTTAGATGAGTTCGTTATCGTGTTCATAGATGACATCCTAATCTACTCCAAAAGTGTTGAAGATCACGAGCACCATTTGCGATTAGCTTTACAACGATTGCGTGAAAAGAGATTATTCGGCAAATTGAAGAAGTGTGAGTTTTGGTTGACCGAGATAGCTTTCCTTGGACATATAGTGTCGGCAAAGGGAATTTCTGTAGACCCTCAGAAGATAGAAGCAGTTACCAACTGGGCGAGACCAACGAATGTGACAGACATCAGAAGTTTCCTAGGATTAGCTGGGTATTATCGGAGATTTGTAAAAGACTTTTTGCGTATAGCAATGCCGATGACACAGTTAATGAGGAAAGATATTGTTTTTGTTTGGAGTCCAGAATGTGAAGAAAGTTTCCAAGAGTTGAAGAGCCGACTAGTAAAAGCACCAATTTTAGCCGTTCCGTCAAGGACCGAAGGATTTATTATTTATAGTGATGCTTCATATAGAGGTTTAGGTTGCGTTCTTATGCAAAGTGATAAAGTCATTGCGTATGCATCGAGACAACTTAGACCGCACGAGAAGAATTATCCAACTCATGATCTAGAATTGGCCGCCGTGATTTTTGCATTGAAGATTTGGCGTCATTATCTATACGGAGAGAAATGTGAGATCTATATGGATCACAAGAGTTTGAAGTACTTGTTTACACAACGAGATTTGAACATGAGGCAAAGGAGATGGTTAGAGTTGATGAAGGACTATGACTTGTCAATTCAGTATCATCCGGGCAAGGCGAATGTCGTCGCCGACGCTCTTAGTCACAAAGTACCAACCAACACCGCATCAGATTTGACTTCTCAGAAAGAACTGATACGAGATATGGAGAATATGGAGCTTGAAGTGATACCGAGGATTGAAAGTGGCTTGATGTCGACGATGGTGGCACAACCACTCTTGATTCACGAGATCACGGAGAAACAACTTCAAGACGTGGCTTTGAAGAAGATTTGTGATGAGATTCCAATGGGCAAACAACCGGGATTCACGTTTGAGAACAATGTGTTGAGATTGAGAGGTAGAATTTGTGTACCTAGTGAGAAAGAGTTGAAGCGAAACATCCTAGAGGAAGCACACAACACAAAGTATACCGTTCACCCGGGAAGCACCAAGATGTATAGAGACTTGAGACATGTTTATTGGTGGCCGGGAATGAAGAGAAAAATAGCACGTTATGTTTCACGATGTACTAGTTGTCAACAAGTAAAGGTCGAACGCCAAGTACCCTCGGGATTGTTACAACTGTTACCGATAGCCGAGTGGAAATGGGAGCACATAACAATGGATTTTGTTAGTGGGTTTTCGAGGTCGGAGAGATCGAACACTATTATTTGGGTGATTGTTGATCGTTTGACTAAGTCGTCGCACTTCCTACCCATTCGAACGACTAAGCTGATGTTGTTAGCTAAGTTATATATTCGCGAAATTGTGAGACTACATGGTATCCCAGTTTCTATCATTTCGGATAGGGATAGTAGTTTTACGTCAAAGTTTTGGAGAGCCTTGCAAGAAGCAATGGGTACCAAATTGCACTTTAGTAAAGCTTTTCATCCTCAGACCGATGGTCAATCAGAGAGAGTAATCCAGATTTTGGAAGACATGCTTAGGCTATGTGTACTTGATTTTCAGGGTGATTGGGAAGACCATTTGCCGTTGATTGAGTTTGCATATAATAACAGTTTTCAGTCGAGTATTGGGATGGCTCCTTATGAAGCTTTGTATGGTCGTGTATGTCGTTCACCGATTAGTTGGACGGAAGTCGGAGAAAGAAAGATTGAAGGGCCGAGAATTGTACAAGAGACGACGGATAAGATAAAGGTAATTAGACAACGGTTACTGACAGCCCAGAGTAGGTATAAGAGTTATGCCGACAAGCGCAGACGGCCGTTGAAATTTGATGTAGGAGACTTGGTGTTTTTGAAGGTGTCACCTTCAAAGGGAATAACCATATTTGGTAGATACGGGAAACTCAACCCAAGGTTTGTAGGAGGTTTGTAGGACCTTTTGAGATCATTGGGAGAGTTGGACCCGTAGCTTATCGTTTGAACTTGCCGAGCGAGTATGCTCAAGTTCATAACGTGTTTCATGTATCATTGCTACGTAAACACTTAGCGGAAGATAGAGATCAAGTGATGACTCCGACATCGAATGAGATTCAGAGTGATTTAACGTATGTTGCGTATCCGGTAGAGATATTGGATCGAAAAGATCAAGTTTTACGAAATAAAGTAATATCGAAAGTGAAAGTGTTATGGCGTAGCCAAACTACGGAGGAGATGACGTGGGAGGTAGAAGATGAGATGCGTACTCAGTATCCGCACCTTTTCGAGACTTGAGGTATAAGTTTGGGGACAAACTTCTTTTAAGGGGGAGAGTATTATAACACCCACATTTGTGTTATGTCATTTGCATTACATTGTCATGCATGATAATGTGATGTGGCATGTCTTATGACACATGGTTGAGTGAGTTTTGACTCACGAGTTGATTTGGGTGTCTATATTAGAGAACCCTTTGAAACTATTGCGATTGAGAATTTGTTGTTGTGACGTCTCTCCGAGTATGAGATGGTCACTGTGGAATACTTTAAATGTTTATCTGAAAATAAATGTTTACCTGTGTATTTCAATATCTGTATTATTTTCTGGCTTAGAATATATTTCTGTTGTTAGATTTAGTATCCTGGTGAGGACGAATGAACACGCTATTAATTTGATAGGCTAATTAGCAACTTCGGAAACGTCATATAGAAATTCGCGTTTTAGCAACCAAATGAAACTTAGTCGAAAACTTTTATAATTTCGAAGTTTCACTCGTAAAGCTATGAGTAAGCTGTATAGAAAGTTTCAGAGACTGATTAGGAGTTTTGAAAACTCGTGGGGAGGTAAACGTAATTCCCGAGAGTTTTGCCTATATATAGATAGAGATGGTTGAGATATTTTTTCATAAGTTTAACCTAAAGTTCAAGAAGGAGGCTAGAGGGAGATTTTAGTTGCTTAGAGCTTTGCGACGCCAAACGACGACCTTCTGTCAGTCTGTTTTCTCCCAGATTTTGTATTCGAGCTCCTCGAGGTAAGAGCTTCGTTTTGATATATGTTAGGGCCTGTTTGGCTAAGTTTTCCGAAAATTTATTTTCTAGAATTTTTCATAAAAGTTGATAAATGGAATTTTGATCCATAGGATTTGTACTAGACGGACTTCGGCACGTTCTTTGTGCACGGGTTTTCTTCAGATTGAATTATAGGAGCGTTATTCGGAGGTGAGTGATTCAACTATGTTTTGGAATGATTTCTTGGCATGTATTCATGTTATGTTTGAATAGCATGTATTAATTCATAGAAATATCTTGTGTAGTTCATATTGGGCATTTATATTGATAAGTAGGCTCAATAGCACGGTGATATGTTTTAATTACCGCGAGCATGGTGATATGTATTTGAGCATGTTAAGTTGCTTATTTGGGTCAGAAGGAGCACGTGGTCACCGTGCCATTTTGTGGAGCCGATATAGGCATTAAGGTCGCACGATTGTTTGTAGAATCGTGGGTCTTACCCTTTCGCGTGGACTTATTGGTGAGGAGTCGCGGATTGGGAGTATGGACGGGCACGTGAGTCTCCGGCGACTAGTATGAATTGTAGAGATGTGAATGAGGACATGTTTATCATTCATGTGCATATGTTGTTTTATTCACTAAGCATTAGCTTAAACAAATCAAAATATGTGTGGTTATTCAAATAACCATTACAGGTGTAAATGCTGGCGAGGAATCGCAGAAGTGAGCACGTGGGTTGGGAGTTCTTTTAGAAGGCAACTTGAACGTTAATCTTGTAGTTTTGAGACAATAGGAATGTTGTAATAAGAATTTTATGGTTTTAGTTATGTTTAACTTGGTATGTTAGAACGAATCTAAAATGTTGTATTAGTTAGTAACACGTTGTAATGGTGCTTCGGTAATATGTTAATACAGTTAGGATTGTTTTGGAGTACTTTTGGAAGTGTGTGTTTGATCCCCGTTTGATTTCAAAAGCTTTTAAACTTAGAAAACTCTGCAGAATGTGCTGCTGCCATAAATCAGTCGACTGGTTGAGGAAACAGTCGACTGGAGCCTCTGTTTTTAGCAACTCACTGCATTGTTTCATAGGGGATCAGTCGACTGGGTCGTAGACACAGTCGACTGGATTATAGTTTTCAAAAGTGATATTTTGTTCAGGCCAGACTTCAGTCGACCGGACCGTATCAGTCGACTAAAAATTTGAAGCCCCAGTCGACTGGGTATAGAAAGCAGTCGACTGAATGGTGTTTTAAAACCCAACTTTCTGCTAGACCAGGATCAGTCGACTGGGTCTGAGGATCAGTCGACTGGACTGCTAGTTTAAAAAAATGTGTTGTTTTATTCCGCTGCGTGTGTTCTTCAAACCTAAATTTTGGGAACGTTAATGAATTGGTTTAGCCTCGGTGGCGTGTCACGGGCTCCGGTTCCGCTATTGTGGGACCGGGCTGTGACAAGCGCTTCCTCTTCTCGATCTACACCGAAAGGGAAGAAGAAGGCTTGTACTGGTGGTCCAAGTGTTGGACCGGTCCCTAAGATTGCAAAATCTAAGGGAAAAGGTAAGGGCAAAGGGAAGGTGGGTGGCCAAGGCAAATGAAAGTGTTTCCAATGCGGTGAAAAGGGCCACTGGAAGAGGAATTGTCCAGAATTCTTAGCTACAAGAGTTCAAGGTATGATTGAATCACATGTGATTGAAGTAAGTTTTATAATGGATACTTCAAACACTTGGTGCATTAATTCTGGTGCGACTAACCATATCTGTAATTCATTGCAGGGGTTCAGATCAACCAGGAGGTGCAGTGATGGGGAAATCGTACTTACTCTAGGTTCTAGCGCAACCGTTTCTGCGGTTGCTATAGGAGTCGTAGTTTTAGAATTTCTAGACAATAAAGTTTTGATTTTATCAGATGTACTATACGTCCCTTCAATGAGACGTAATTTAATTTCAGTTTCTAATTTATCGAATAATGGTTATTCTTTTCATTTTGGAACTGAAGTTGTGATTAAAAGAAATAGTTCTTTTATATGTTCTGGTGTTAAATCAAATGGTTTGTATGTGATTACTCCCAATATTTATAAAGATTCTTGCTTGGAACTTAATAACTCAATGGTAACAATACCATCTAAAAGAAAAGAACCTTCCACTAATTCAACAAGGCTTTGGCACATGAGGCTTGGCCATATCAATCTAAATAGGATTGGCAGACTAGTCAAAGAAGGGATCTTAGGCGATTTGGTTCTCCAACCAATGGAAGTCTGTGAGTCTTGTTTAGAGGGTAAGATGACCAAAAGGTCCTTTCACGCAAAGGGCAATAGGACCAATGCATTGTTGGAATTAGTTCATACTGATGTGTGTGGACCAATAAATATTAGAGCAAGGGGTGGTTATGAGTATTTCATAACATTTACCGATGACCACTCTAGGTATGGATATGTGTACCTAATGCAGCACAAGTCTGAAGCCTTTGAAAAGTTCAAAGAGTTTAGGGCTGAAGTGGAGAAGCAATTGGGCTCACATATCAAAGCCATTCGATCTGATCGAGGTGGCGAGTACCTCTCTAATGAGTTTATTGATCACCTCGTACAGAATGGGATTCTGTCACAGTTGACTGCACATGGCACGCCTCAGTAGAATGGTGTAGCTGAGAGAAGGAACCAAACTCTTTTAGACATGACTAGGTCAATGGTTTGTTATTCAGAGTTGCCATTATTCTTTTGGGGTTATGCTTTGGAAACCGCTGCATACATACTAAATCTAGTACCAAGCAAATCTATTCCCAGGACACCACGGGAGATGTGGATTGGGCGTAAGCCTTCTTTGCAACATCTCCGGATTTGGGGGTGTCCGACACATGTGCTAAAAGGAAAGATGAGCAAGTTGGATTCTAGATCGGAAGTATGTTACTTCGTGGGGTATCCAAAGGGTACTTATGGATGGTATTTTTATGATCCAAGAGAACAGAAAGTGTTTGTTAGTACAAATGTTGTTTTCTTGGAGGATGATTATATCATGAACCATAAACCTAAGGGAAGGATAGATCTGAGAGAGATAGAAGGAGAGCCCTCAGTCCAACCCGCAGTTGATAACGATATAAATCAAGAAAATACCACTTCTTCACCCAATTCTGTACCAGTACCTCGTCGTAGTGGGAGGATTATCAGTCAGCCTGATAGATACATGTTCTTAGGAGAAGTTTTTGAAGCTGTCTCCATAGAATCTGAATCTGATCCTGTCACATACGAAGAGGCAATGACTGATGTTGATTCAGAACATTGGGTTAAAGCTATGAAGGCTGAATTAGAATCTATCGATTCTAATCAGGTCTGGGATCTTGTAGAACTTCTAGTCAATATTAAACCCATTGGTTGTAAGTGGGTCTACAAGAGGAAAAGAGGATCTGATGGAAAGGTTAAGACCTTTAAGGCTAGGCTTGTAGCGAAAGGTTATACTCAGAGGGAGGGCATTGACTATGAGGAAACCTTCTCGCCGGTAGCCATGCTCAAGTCCATCAGAATACTCTTATCCATTGCTGCATGCCTAGATTATGAGATCTGGCAGATGGACGTCAAGACTGCATTCTTAAATGGCAATCTTGAGGAGGACATCTATATGAAACAACCAGAAGGGTTCATAGCTGGTCGGAAAGGTAACTTGGTATGCAAGCTGCAAAAGTCCATTTATGGGCTTAAGCAGGCATCCAGGAGTTGGAACATCTGATTTGATCAAGCGGCCAAGTCGTTTGGTTTCATACAGAATCTGGATGAACCTTGTGTGTACAAGAAGTGTGAAGGAAAAGTGATGGCCTTTCTTGTGCTTTACGTTGACGATATTCTACTCATTGGGAATGATGTAGCGGCACTGTCAACGGTCAAGGTTTGGCTAGCTAGTACTTTCGATATGAAGGATCTAGGAGAGGCGAGCTATATTCTTGGGATAAAGCTCTTTCGGGATCGCAAGCGAAAGATAATGGGATTGTCTCAAGCTGGTTATATCGATAAGGTGCTAACTAAATTTTCAATGGATAATTCGAAGAAAGGTTTGTTACCTTTCAGGCATGGTTTAGCGTTCTCCAAGGACCAGTGTCCCAAGACACAGGAGGAGAGGAATCGCATGGCAGGAATTCCATATGCTTCGGCAGTTGGAAGTCTCATGTATGCGATGTTATGCACTAGACCAGATATTTGTTTTGCCGTTGGCATGGTTAGCAGATATCAATCGAATCCAGGTCCTGAGCACTGGACAGCCGTTAAGCACATTCTTAAGTACTTGAGAAGGACTAAAGATTACATGCTTATGTACGGTGGTAATGAGTTAATTCCAGTAGGATATACTGACTCGGACTTTATGTCAGATAAAGATTCGAGGAAGTCAACATCCGGACATCTCTTTACCTTGGGAGGTGGTGCTGTTAGTTGGAGGAGCATTAAGCAGAAATGCATTGCAGACTCAACTACAGAAGCTGAGTATGTGGCTGCTTGTGAAGCCGCAAAGGAAGCTGTTTGGCTCAAGAAGTTCCTTATGGAGCTCGAGGTGGTACCAGCGTCATTGTCACCTATTACGCTTTATTGTGATGATAGTGGGGCAGTGGCTCAGTCCAAGGAGCCAAGGAACCACGGAAAAGGGAAGCACGTAGAGCGGAAATATCATCTTATCCGAGATATTGTTCAACGTGGAGATGTGACTGTCACCAAGATTGCCACCGTTGACAATCTTGCTGATCCGTTTACAAAGGCTTTGCCACAGAAGGTCTTTGATCGTCATCTAGATAGTCTAAGTCTCAGATGTTATCCTGTATGGTTGTGAGTGCAAGTGGGAGTTTGTTGGGTTTGTGCCCTCAAACCATTACTTTATTTAGGAGACAT
The DNA here is from genome assembly GCA_033977485.1 of Hydrangea macrophylla. NCBI lineage: Eukaryota > Viridiplantae > Streptophyta > Magnoliopsida > Cornales > Hydrangeaceae > Hydrangea > Hydrangea macrophylla. The sequence goes on along the minus strand of CM066982.1, from coordinate 115,380,489 downwards.
TGACATTTTAATATATGGATATCAGTTTTACATTTTGTAATGTATGTTTCTTTCATGGGATGATTGTTATCCTTAAGTATCATAGTAAGTAATGCGTGTATGTATGAGATACATACAAGTGATATACGAATTGCTATTCTTTGTTACTTAGAACATGTCACAGTGGATGATGAGACTAGGATATCTCATCAGGTTTACACTATAGCATGATTAACTACCATTGGATGGAGTGATCAATCTCAATCACTAGAGTGTTACTCTTAGTTAATATGCTAGTGCTTATAGTGCATTGACGGACCTGAGCTTTCCTATTGACACTCAAGACTGTCAATCAGTCGATAGGAACTCATAACTTGTATAAGGTACGTGTTCTCAATCTTGAGACGATTATGAACACAGACTGTGGACATGACTGCTTTGACTTACCAATCAGTGAGGTCTATTGAAGATCAACACCTGGGTAGCTTGGGTATGTCATGTTCATAGGGTTGTGAACATATATTGTCAAGATAGAATCTACCCTCTGATTCAGAGTAAGCATTCCCTTGAGAATGTCACCAAGTCGATTACTGAGTACTGCAGTCTTGTTGATAAGAGTTATCAACATGTTTGGTAATCATGAGAGGTGAATGGGACTCAAGGAATACAAGAAGTAATCATGATTCAGGTTGACAGTAACAGTTATCCGACTACCTGAATATGATTATGAATGCTGAAGGTAGAGGGACATTAGTACAACATACAAGTCTAGTTATCGCTTCGGATATGTTCTTTTGCGTTGGAGTTCAGTTATCGTTTTATAGTGGAGTAAACGTTAACTGACCAGTTAGTTAGTTTGCTGATCAATGAGTTTGGTCACGGTAATTAACAAACTGGTCTGAGCCAACAATTAAGAGCCTAGGAGGTCCCACTCTTAGCTCCGCCAAGATACTTGGAAAGACACATGAGGAAGTTGTCAAGACAAGTTCAATCGATCGAAGGATGTTCGATCGATTGAAGTCTTGGCAGTCTCGATCGATCGAGAATGGTTCGATCGATCGAAGGTTCGATCGATCTAAGGTCTTCAATCGCTCGAAGTCTAGGTCGGTTATGGGAATCTATAAATAGGGCAGCTGCGTTTTGGAAAGGTTGTTCGTCGTTTTTATTAATCAAACGCTGCAGAAACTATTTTAGTCTTCCTAAACCTTCCTATCCTCTATATTAGAGATCCCACCATCTCTAGTCTTTCCGGCAGGCATCCGCAGGAGACATAAGGGTGAAGACAACCTAGTGGAGGCTGCTGCATCACCAAGGTTGAAGATATCAGAATTGGGTTCAAGACACAAAGGTATAATCTTGCCCCTTCTTGTGCGCATCTATGGAATTGACGAGTAGTAGATCCTGGGCTACCAAATAAGTTTTTATAACTTGACTTTTCCGCTGCGCGTTTAAAACTTTTAACTTAAACCGGTTTTTCCATCACCGTATCCGATCCAACCCGCCCAAAACCAACCCGACCTGCCCATTTGCCACTCCTAGCCAAAACTATGTACAATTCTTTACTTTTGCTCTTTTGGTTTTCTTTTTCCAAACAACCTTCTAGCTACAATTATATATATTTTTAATCATTTTAGTGTTTGTGTGAGGACATACATGTCGGGACTTCGATAACGAGTGTGGCATGAATACCTTTTTACCAACTAGGCTTAGTCGTTGCTCAATCTAACTACATCTTTTTGATTTTAATATTTTATCCAAAGGTCCAGAATTTTCCAACTACATCTCCATTAAACAATCGTTTGAAAACCATACTCGAACTATGTGCAAAACCCACTTTCCTAAATTATTATTTTGATAAAATTGATGAATTTATTTGTTCTGTGAGTATATTTGCAAATTGTCCCAATTAGGAATTTAAATTAGCAACTCAATGTGACTTTCTTTTGGTTAATTAATAAAAGGAAAAAGGTTAAACGACACTTACAAAATATTAAAGGATATTCTTCAGAATATACAAAAAAAAAGTACAAAAACAATCATAGAGGCAATCATATTTAATTAATTTCTTAAAATTCCTTGAGATCCTCTGCTTAACTTATCTGATATGTTGGATACAAAATCCACCTGCAGGGTTTAACATAATCAAAACTTATAAGCTTTCTCAAGGGGATATCATCAACCCCAAAATTGAGACATGGATTCCATCATTAATTAATATCCACCACACAATTAATATTGCCACCCAATCCAATGAGATATTGACCCATATAAGGATCTCACCCTTTTAGGGATCAAAGTGTAAATATCAAATGTACGTGACTACAAATTAACTTAGGATTTAGAGCATAAGCACTCATAATAGCCATGATGTTTAATTATCTTATAAGTCAATATAAAGATAATTACCTCAAGTTAGTCCCGTTTAATACACAAAGTGTACCAGCATAGTGAGTTGAAACTATACCGTTTTCCGTAGTCAAGACAAACCTACTACAACACCATGCTGCAGTCCTACCGATGGTGTGTCCAATCCCATCTAAGACTGTAAACCAAAATCTTACATTCTATAATATCTGATGGCCTGATCTTCCGTATGTAAGCCGAACTCTACACACCAAACTACCTACTATATAGAATGAGAGACACACATGCATAATATTAAATAAATAATATAATACAAACATTGCCCACACAGATTCTCATAAAAAAATGGATTAACTGATTTTATTAAATGAATAATAAATCAACTACATAAAGCATGGCTTGTAGTATATATCCCTAACAGTTAGATATTTCTTGAGATCCTAAAAACCCTTCTCGCATTCTTCCGACCACTGAAACGCTTTACGGAGGATTTTGAAGAACAACAGACATCGATCGATAGCTCAGGATACAAATCAGTTCAGCGTCGCCACCCGTCCGGCCAAACTTTGAACTTCTTTGGTTGACCTGGGTGACCGCTTGTTAATAATAGCCTGAATTTTTTCGAGGTTGGCTTCGATCCCTCGCCTGCTAACCATATGTCCCAAGAACTTTCCGGACGAGACTCCAAGCATGTACTTGGTCGGGTTTAACCTCATCCGGAACTTTTTTAAGATGCTGAAGCCCCTGGACAAGTGCTCAAGATGGTCAGACTCATCTTGGATTTTGACCAATAGATCGTCGACGTACACCTCCATTGACTTCCCGATCAAATCCTTGAACATGTGGTTGACCAAGCGCTGATAAGTTGCCCCGACATTTTTAAGGCCTAAGGGCATCACCTTGTAGCAGTACGTCCCTTGGTCGATGATGAAAGGACGTCTTTTCTTCGTCCCCGGGGTACATGCTGATCTGGTTGTACCCCAAGTAGGCATCCATGAATGAGAGAAGTGAGTGACCGGCCGTGGAGTCCACAAGGAGGTCTATCCTAGGCAACAAATAGCATTCCTTGGGGCAGGCCTTGTTCAGGTCAGTGAAGTCCACACACATTTTTTACTTTATGTTGTTTTTCTTGACTAGTACCACATTTGCCAACTAGTCGGGATAGTGGACCTCTCGGAAGGACTTTGCCTTCAGGAGCTTTTCAATTTCCTCGCGCACCGCTGCTTGCCTTTCAGGGGCCATGCCCCTTTTCTTCTGCTTGACCGGTCGGGAATCCGGGTCAATTTTAAGACGGTGGGAGATAGCCTGGGGATCTATCCCAAGCATATCTTCATGGCACCAGGCGAAGACGTCCTGATTTTGTCGCAGGAATTGGATCAACTTCTCCCTGAGGCTTGGCTCTAAGAGAGCGCCGCTACTAACCGACCGATCGGGGAGTTCCGGGTCCAACACTACTTGTTTTTCCGCCGGGCCTACCATATCCCTCATGTTCGTCGGGTCCATCTTCTGGATATTCAATGTTTCTGTAACTGCTTCTTTACGCAAAGAGCTGACATAACAGCTTCGGGCGGTTGCTTGGTCTCCACGCAAGCTCATAGGCCCCTGTGGGGTTGGAAACTTAATCACTAGGTTGTAAATTGATACAACTGCCTTCGCCTTGTTGAACGTTGGCCTCCCCAAGATGACATTGTAGGCGGACGGGACTTCTACCACCACAAAGTTTGCTAGCATGGAGACCTGCTGCAGGTAGGTCCCCATGAGAATTGTGAGCTCGATAGTACCGAGCAGTTGTGTGCTAGATCTATTGAACCCTACCAGGGGAGTGGCCACAGATCGGAGTCGATCCCTTGATATCCCAAACTGATCAAAGGCTGAGATGAACAGAATATCAGAGGAGCTACCCGTGTCCACCAGCACCCTCTTGACCACATAATTTGCTATGGAGAGTATAACCACCAGCGGATCATCGTGGGGGCAGTGCAGGTCCTTCACGTCATCAAACGAGAATGTCAGTACGTCGGTCGGCAGGGAGCTGGCGGATTAGACATGCTACATATCCGATCGGGATGCCCGAGCATGCCTCTTCCTAGTTGATTGTGTATCCCCTCCGCCCGAAAGTTCCTTTGGAGATCACGTTGATTTGCTCAAGGGGTTGTGGCTACTTGTGAGCTCGGGTGTCAGGTTAAGGTCGCCTATCAGCCGTGACAAACTTGGCGAGGTGACCCTGTTCAATCAGCTTCTCGATGGCAATTTTGAGCTTGAAGCAGTCTTCAGTATCGTGACCGTGGTTTTTATGGTATCAGTAAAACTTATGTTTAGCTTTGCCGGCTGTTGGAGGGGCCTCTGGGTCTCGGCGGCGGCCATGACTTCATGGATAGGCCAGGAAAGAGGTGTGAAGGTAATCGAGGCCAGATCCTTACCGTCTCTTTGTTGATCCTGCTTCAGCTTCTTTCCGAGCCCTTCTCGGGGCTTTCGTGTTTGCGTTTAGATTTCGGGGACTCATCTCCCGCAAAGCTAGCACGCTTGGACTTCAGGAACTCCTCCGTGTCAATGTACTTTCCAACCCTTTCAGATAGCTCAACCAGGGTTGTCGGTCGGTCATGATGGAATGACAAAGCAACTTTGGTGTGCTAAACTCCCAAGCAAAAGGTTGTTATAGCGACCGTTTCATTTAGGTGGCGGATCTGGAGCCTTTGCTAGTTGAAACGGACGACGTAATCCTTCAGGGACTCCCCCTTGCGCTGCTTGACGGTCAGCAGTTGGGTGTTGAGCTGTGACTGGTTGAGCATCCCCACGAACTGGCTAATAAATAGCTTCCTGAGTGCCTTGAAATTATCGACCAGTCGGGGCTTGAGAGCATGGAACCATTGTGCGGCCGACCCCATGAGAGTGTTGGGAAATGCCAGGCATAGTAGTTCGTCGGTGGTGGTGACCAGTGTCATCTGGGCCTTATAAGTCCGGACATGATCCACAAGGCTTCCCGAACCGTCGTAGGAGTCGAGATGCGGTGGCTTGAACTTCCGCGGGATGGGGAATCTTGCGACCCAGACGGTGAAGGGCGACTTGATTTCTGTATTGGTGTGATCATGGCGCGGCTTACGGCTCAATTTCTCAATTTACTTCTACAGGTCCTCGATCTGGGCCTTGACATCTTTCTGACTGGTCTTCCGCTCCGTAACTAAATGGTACGTCGGGTCGGACGATGAGGTCTCTTCCTCGAAGTACGTTGTCCTCGGGGACAGAACCCGACTTCAACTCCGGGTAATCGTGCGCCTAAGATCTCCACGGCTCTTGGCCGGGGGGTCTTTGGCCGAATCCTGGGCCGTTTGTCCTTGCCCTTCCCCTCTGGCAGCGCGTCTGCTGTTAATGATTTCTCTGGCGTCCCCCGCTCGGCGTGGGTTGACCCGGGGAGGTTGCCCGGTTCACTCGGGGGCCTAGCTACGCTTATCGTTCCCGAACTGACCCAGAGTAGGCAGGGATACAGGTTCAGTCTGGGCACACCTTCAGACCTGTATAGGCTCATAGTCGCGCGCGCGCCTTCCCGGGCTGATTCTCAATTTGAGGGAACTTTTCCTGTTGGGCCAGTAGCGCTTCAATCTACTGCTAAGTCTGTCGCTGGCCCTCCTGGAGTTGTGAAAGAGCTGCGGTAATTTGCTCGGGGGTCATGGATGTTGCCAGTTGCACAGCCTGTGAATCTGCCTGACCCGCTAGAGCAGCAGTCTTCTTACCCTTCTTCGGTGGCATGTTGATCAGTCAAAGATTTGTTTTTCTGAGAGAGTTTGTCGAGTTTCCCTTAGACGGCGCCAAACTAATGATGCAAAAAATTAGTAAGAGAGTGAGAACAAGAAGATGAAGACAAAGGACGTTTGTATGTGGTTCAGCCCCGTTAACTAGGTGGCCTACGTCCACGGGTGCGTCGGAGCGCGTTTACTAACAAATCACCGGTAGTCTTTGGCGAACCAACAAAGGGGGCGACACTACCAGAAAACTGGCCGGGGGTATGCGTGTAAGTAATTTGTATTGCAGTTCTCATAAATAAGAATGCGGTCCCTTCATTGAGGGTGATAAGTCTTTTTTATAGGTGCAAGACACTACTCGTACATGGTAACTAGCTAAGTTAGGAAATCTAACTTGATTACATGTGACTAGCATAAATCATGGAGGTTCTCTTAGTGATTCAAGAAATTACTTGAATTAATCTTCTGACTAAGTTAGGGGACTGCCAGCAACTTTGTAAAGCAAGCCACGGGGCAGGCCTGGGCCACACCTACCAGGGGACGTATCTGCCTCGTGACCCCGAGTTGTGGGCACAAACCGAGCAGTTCGTGGACAATGAGGCTGGGTCAGCTGAATTCTAACCCCCTATTCTGGATAACTCGATGTCTTCCATGTTGACGTGGTGCTTTAGCTAAGAGTGGATATTTTTTGACCCATCATCATATGATTAAAAAACGAAAAAAAAAAAAAAAAAACAAAACAGACGTGAAAAGACTTAAAACAATACTGGAAAGTAAAAAGAATATAAGAAAAAATAGTTGGCAACAGGAAAAGGTGTCCTCTTAACTCCCCCAAACACATTTGTAAAGGGGTCTTTTATAATACATCGTAGTGGGTTTAGTTATATTGTACATCTCAACTTGGTTTTAAAATGTTAGCACTTAGGGCTGTTCAAAATCCACTCGCCCACCCGACTCACCCGTAGCCTTTTTTTTGGTTTTTAAACAATGTGGGTGGAGTCACGGGTCTTGGGGGTGGAAACCCGACAGTTTCGGGCGGAGTCACGGATCTAGGGGGGTGAAAACCCGATTCACCCGACCCGACTCGAAACACACTTAATTTTTTAAAAATATATATGTAATATGCTTATATTAATATATGCATTATGTATTATATAGTCTTTAATATATATATATATATATATATATGTAATATGCTTATATTAGTATATATATATGTATTATAAAGTCTTTATATATATGTTATATTCTTATATCAATAAAATATATATGTCACCAGCGGAGATATAAAAACCTTAAAACCATTAAACTAGCACATGACTATGTTTTTATTTTTTGTTTGGTCAGAGCTTTTGGTTAGCCCATGAATATCTAGACAAATACATTCAAAGCACAAAAAAAGAAAAGAAAAGAAAAAAGAAAATGTAGACAAAGTCATGTGTAAAGCAAATGCTTGATTGAGACAAATGAGACAGTCGGGTTTCACCCGACTCGACCCGACTCACCCGACCACCCGATGAGTCGGATGCACCCGACAAAACGAGTGGATGACGGGTGGAAGGAGGGCAAACCCGACTATGTTCGGATGGATGAGCGGATGAAGGTCAAACCCGACTCACCCGACTCGTGAACACCCCTATTAGCACTAATGAGATCAAGTTATAACATTTAGAACAAAAGTTACTAGAATGTATGATACAACAAATACTATTAGATTGTATCATAGAATTTTCCTTTGTTAATTACTACTATTCCTTGGCAAGATAACTTTGCAAAGAAGCCTTCTGCCGAACTCGTGGGTCACGCTCTTTCCACAACAGCATACAATTTTGGCTTAAATACACTAACATTTTCTTTGGCTTGGCCAATTTGTACTTATTCCCTTGTGTTTTAAATTTTGGCACTAATATCTCTGTAATTTGAATTAAAGTGTAATTGTTAAAATTTGTAAATGAAGCAAGCTAAAATAATCAAATTATCCCCAAGTCTTTATAACAAAAATTTGTTTATTTCAATTCGTTTAGAAAGAAACTTATGATTTTAAATTGGATGAGAATGATTCTTTGATTTTTTTTTAGAATTTTCTTAGTATAAGTCATGTACTTGATTCAAAGAAAATGATTTATGACTTATATTCCTTTTAATAAGACTCTCAAGGGGTAAAAGAGTTATTTTACCCTTCAAATTAAGACTCTTAAATATAAAATCATTAGTTTAAATAGATAAAGTCATGATTGCACTTTAATCTAAACCACAATGAAGTAAATGCAAATTGGCCACACCATGGGGTGGAGGTGTATTTTACAATATACTTTTCGTGTTATATAATAAAGGGAAATGCTTTTTTGCAGTAAAAAATTACTTAATGAAGTTCATGTTACCACTACTTAAAAAAAAATGTGGTATCAGTATGCACTTAATAGAGTGTATTTAATAATTCATAAAGTGTGAATAACAATTTCCTTTAGTAAATTCATAAAAGGCCAAATGACATATTAGTAAGGGTAATATTTGAAGCACAAATAAATCTCACAAATACTTATATTCATATAATTTATCTATTTTTTAGGTGGTAGTGTGATGTTCGGATAATTTCAATAGATCTCACAATACCACAAAAAAAAAGAAAAAGAAATAAACTATAAATGTAAGTGTTTATACGATACTTGTTTGTGCCCGTACCATTATTATATCAAAGAATTCGTACGACGGAGCAAACGACGAACTTTATGAGCAACAATGAAGTAGGTCTAGTAGACATTTGAACCTCCCCCAATTTCTGTCTATTTTTTTTCCTTCAACAAACCAGCAGTCAAAAAAGAATCTGTGCACCAGTGTGTGAGAGAGAAAGAGGGAGAGAGTCTTCATTGGGAAAGATGGGGTGGATGACTCGATTTCTGGCGGCGGTGGCCTTCTTGGCGGTCGGAGTTATATTCTCACCGGAGACCTTTGGATCCAAATCGGACGGCGATCATCCACCGAAGCTCTCAATTTATCTGAAGCTGGCTCATTTACTCTGCTTCTCCACAGCTTGGGGCGCCGCCTTGTGGGTCACCTTCATAGGCGGCATTATCATGTTCAAGTAATCAATTATTTACTCATTCCTCCCTATTTTACCCATTTTTTTTTTTAAATTTAGGGCATCTCAAATCCTTATAATTCTAAACCCTCAATAACTTCTTCCAGTAATTGACTCAAACCCAATATCAAATTGAGTTTTACTCAAATCCAGACCCAAATTGAACTAACACTGTTCATTGACTCAAATTAAATTTTGATATGGGTTTCAGTAAGGATTGAATTTTTTTTTTTTAGTACCCAATTTTGATTTGATTTGGGTTTTAGCAAGGGTTGGATTTAAGGAAAATTGAGTATGACCGTTAGAGGATTTCGTACCAAAGGAAACTTTTGCTCAAATATTTTATTTTTTATTTTTTCCTCTGAAATTTAAGTAAGGGCTGTAGATGGCCTTAATATTGAATCAGCAGCAACTAATTCACATAAATTTCACAATCATACAAAATGTTTATTCGTGTATGCATATTTGTATATGATTATAGGAATCTTCCGAGGCATCAGTTTGGGAATTTGCAGAGTAAGATGTTCCCGGCGTACTTTTCTATGGTGGGAGTGTGTTGTGCGGTATCGGTGGCGTCTTTTGGGTATTTACATCCATGGAAGTCTGCATCCACTGCAGAGAAGTACCAGCTCGGCTTCCTTCTTTCGGCTTTCGCCTTCAATCTCACCAATCTTTTTGTCTTCACACCCATGACCATTGGGGTAAATTCCTCCCACATTTTTTAGATTTCCAGATCGCTAGTTAATGACTATTATATTCATTGAATGAATTCATTTTGTCGTTGGAGAAATTATGGGTTAAAGGTTCATTTTTTGTTTGTTTAAATTCTTTGAAATTGTGCTTTACTAATCTAGCACTAGCAGATAGAAATTTAATCCTAGGATCAAGCTTTATAAGAAATTGTACATTTTTTATTGGGTAAATATCACCTAGACCCCCTGAGGTTTGCCCCGATCACAGACACCACCCCTCACGTTTCAGTAATATCACCTACACCCCTTGAGGTTTGAAGCGCGTATCACCTAGACCCCCTCCGTCAATTTACCGTTAAGAAAGTGACGGACTAACATAAATAATACAAAACATACCCTTAAAAGTTTGGTCCTTGTGTCATTTTAGTCCCTGTGATTTCAATTGGGTCAATTTGGTCCCGACAGTTTAAATTGGGTCAATTTGATCCAAATGGCCCATTATATGAGAAAAAAAAATTGACAAAATTTATCCATTGTTATGCACAATTACGCTAATAAGCAGGTTGGGAGATTGATGGTGTTCCATTTTTGTCCTTAAAAAGTGTGACAATGCATAGTATGTGAGTAAATTCTATTAATTTTTCTCACAGAATTGAACATATAGATCAAATTGGTTCAATTTAAAACTTCAGGGCGCAAATTGACCCAATTGAATCTACGGGGACTAAAATGACTCAAGGACCAAACTTTTAGGGGTATGTTTTGTATTTATTTATGTTAGTCCGTCATTTTTTTAATGGTAAATTGACGGAGGGGTCTAGGTGATACACGTTTCAAACCTCAGGGGGTGTAGGTGATATTACTGAAACGTGAGGGGTGGCGTCTGTGATCGGGGCAAACCTTAGGGGCTCTAGGTGATATTTACCCTTTTTTATTTGTACTGTGTCTTTGCCAATTTTACCATGTACTTGTCAATTGGTGATTGATCTTATTTATTTTTATTTTTCTTGTCATATCCCAGACATTTCATATAATAATGCATATTACCTTCTTTTGTTACTCTCACTCTCACCATGGTTTGAATTCTCTGTTTTGGTATATTGATGGACAATCTTTGAATTTAGAACCATGCTAAACTAGAAAGATTAGTCCATATGCATTCATATATATTCGAAGCCAATTTTTGAGATGATAATTTATGGTGAACGGTTATTTTCTATTACCCTTGGCGTAATGGATTTGTAGAGAAATGTGAATTGATAATCTTGTTCATTCCAAATCCTGTTGTGAGTTATGTGTAATGATGTGGTAATGGGTTCTGTAGTTAATTTGTGAAATGGCGTTGCTTTTATGTCGTAGATGATGAAGCAAAGGCACAAGATGGAGAGAGAAGAGAACATTGGAGAGGAAGTTGGATGGTCAAAGAATAAAGAAACTGCAAAGGTGAACCCGAAGCTTGCAGCCATGAACAAGAAATTTGGCATGATTCACGGGTTATCTTCTCTCGCCAATATTATGTCTTTTGGCAGCCTCGCCATCCACTCGTGGTACCTAGCAGGTAAAATCAACTTTTAGGGTGAATTTCATTTCCCTGCATTGGAGAAGGTCTCCTCTCCTTTGTTTCTGGATAATCTGTTATGCTAGTTCCATTACAAGTTATCAGATATGTATGAATTGTGAAGAACACTGTATTGTAGAACATTCGGCATTGGTTTCAACTTTCATCATAATGCTTAGTAAAGAAATTTCCTCTCCTGACTGTGGAGGAGATTGGAGTTACCCTTGAAATGAAATAACATTATTTTCGACAACTTCGTCATGACCTTTGTCTTTATTTGTACGACTACAATATTACTTTGGTTTTCGACTTCCAATGAGTGGCTTCATTTACATTTTTTTTTTCTCTGTTGAGGACTCCAAACTCCTCTCTTTATGCAATGACTCCATGTGGTATTATACTTCGATTCAACGACACCAATGTACGTAAGGTTGCAAATAAACCAAGTGGTAGCATGTTGAAGCTGGGTTCATTAAAATTTGATGAATATAAGTCGTGCCTGAGCACTGAAACCATAAATGTGTGTGTGGGTATCAATATCTGGCAAACGTATCAACGATCGACACGTGTCCATTTGCCATTCGAAGGGACTATACTCAGTGCCCAAGAGATATGGGCGAAGCTCTAAGAAGGCATCATTAGGACGCCTTGAATATTTCGTGCGAGAGAATCCATAGCACCTCACTGCGTACTACCTACATCGCTCCCAATAAAGCCGGGCTCAGATAGACCTACATGGGGGGCAGGTCTTGGTGCCACACCACTTTGCCACGACACAGTCGCTTTAGATCATGGCGTGGTAAAGTCCCTTCTGGTATAAATCGGGAACTCTCAGGTTATGTGGTTTGGTAGGCTTAAGAGCAGAGCTCGCTTAGGGAGGTCGCGACGGTCTATTCCGCGATACACGTCCTAAGCCTTTCTAAAGGTCGGTGAGACTATCTGAAATGACTCTCTAGTTTACTGCAAGGACATTCCTTGTGTTGTCTCCGGACGACACGTGGCAGTTTGGTACGCCTCAATAGGAATGAGCCACGTCAGCTGCGCTCATTCCTTGGCACGTGTCCCAACTGCTATAAATAGGAACAGTACCCTCAGAGGTGACGACACATGATTTTCCTGAGACACACTCAGAGAGAATTTCAGATATCATTCCCTTGAAATCTGTGCATTAATGAGCTCACTGTGAATATTCTTTCACATATACGCGTTCAATCATTAATTGCACAGGGTTTTCTCGGAATACTCCCCCACTCATCGTCCTTTAGCCTGTCTCTCTTTACCTCCTTTCCACTTCCCTTTGAGATTCCCTCTACACTATTGATTCTCAGATTGCTACTCTCTTACGAACTCATCCATCTCACTATACCCCACCTCATTCAAACTACCACCTACACCTACATTTTGGCGACTCCACTGGGGAGTTGCATCTTGGAAACAATGGTGACTATTCTGAAAAATGGAAAGGTCGTTGGAGAAACCAACGAAGACATCGTGCTGGACGAAATGGCTGAGAGTCATCCGGCTCAAACTTCAGGGAATCCCGCACTGGATACTCTGATGAAAACGTTCGAAGCCATGCATGCATCCATGCTTCAAGTGCAGCAAGACATGCAGCGTACTCAGCAGCTTATCTTGGAATCACTAGGAAATGCGCGGCAGAACGAGGACCGGCGCGATAAAGAAACCCCCCCGACAGGAGAGGTTACGCCATCTGCAGCGAGACATCATCCGCCTCCTGAGATCAACAGTGAGAACCAGGAGCAGGGTCCACTAGTAACTCCTGGGGGATCAACTCCCAATTCTAGTCAAGTCCCGCCACAAGCGCACCAGATGCAGAGCTCAACGCCCATCGACATTTCACTGCGAATCCAACTAGAAGTACAAGCCTTGCTCCTGCAGGAACGTGCCCGCTTCATGGGCTCTGTTCATTGCGATTTCCGCCCCCCTTATTCGGCAGAAATCGCCGCCATGCCTTACCCCAACGGTTACGTTCCCCCCGTCTTTCGATTATTCGATGGAAAGAAGGGATATTCCTATGAACATATAGCTCGGTTCGTAGAAACCTTAGCTAGTCACGGGGGATATTATAGCCTGCGTTTGAAGGAATTTTCCAAATCCTTGACCGACAAGGCGTATACATGGTACATCAATATCCCGCCTGGGACCATCGCAAGTTGGGAATCTATGGTTCAGTGTTTTCATGAAAAGTTCTTTCAAATGGAAGAAAGCGTGACTCGCTTCTCTCTCAGCAAGATCATCCAAGGGCGAGACGAAGATGTCCTCGTATACATTAAGCGTTTCCGAGAAGGATCGATTGATTGTCACGACGACATTCCTGAAACCGAGCTCATCAGAATCTGCGTCGATGGTATGTACCACCGCTTCAAGATCAATCTCGTTAACGCGGACATCCGGACCTTCTCGGTTCTTATGGAAAAAGCGAGAAACCTCCAGAATGTGATTAGAGAGAGCGCAACTCAGGCGCTCGGTTGTCCTTACAACCGAAACCCTACCGCATCACCGGTGCAAGGGAGCGATAAGAGGAAAAGAAATGAAAGGACATCTTCTCCACGCAAGAACAGGGCGGACCCACCTCCCGAATTTCCTTGCGGATTGAAGGAAGTAAGGGCCATTTTCAAGAAATGGATCGCGGACAAAATCATCGAAGTACCAAGAGTGGATAACCCGCTGAGCCGTGAAGAGCTAACTAATGACAATTTCTATCCTTACCACCACACCAAGAGGCACTCGTTGCGGGATTGTTGGTACCTCCGACGTTTATTCCACAGAAAAATCTTAAACAAGGAATTGGAAATATCAGGCTCCCAGAACATCGAGATAAATCCGTTCCCTAACCATGGGAAGGCTCACGTCGCCATGGCTTCCTACTATGATGAGATCGAGGAAATCGCCATGTATGAGGTGCCAGAACCAGAATTTGACAGTGAAGAACTCATCGTCAAACAAGCAAATACACTAACGCGAACAGTCAAATTTCAGCGATTCTATGATCAACTCGGTCTTTCCCCCGAAGCAAGGTTTGCGGCGACCAAAGCAATGATAACTACCACAGAAGTACGGGCAGAGGAATGCATGAGAGCAGGAGGCTCCATGCGCCGGACACTTCGAGAGGCCGCGTCCAAAATCTCTTTCTCTGAAGCAGACAGACAAATACCTTTTGCACACAATAGACCGTTGTACGTGCCGGTAGAAATCAACGGCATCGAATTTCAACGAGGATTTCTGGACTGCGGAGCTTCCCTCAATTTGATGTCTTTAGATGTGCTCTCCGCCGCCGGATACTCTGAGCAAGATCTGAGACCGCCCTCAATTGTCATCAACGGATTCGGGAAAGCCTCTCAGCGAAGTCTAGGGCACATCACCATCAACCTGATCGTGGGGCCCATTCGGTGCCACACCAGGTTCCACATAATTGATGCAGATACATCGTACCACGCCCTTTTGGGAAGAAACTGGATGCACAAGTTCGCCGTCATCCCCTCCACGTACCATCAATGTGCAAAAGGAATCGTTAATAACAAGATCATCACGATCATGGCCTCGAAGTCGCCTTTCGCACGACACGAATCCCACTTTGCCGATGCGGTATTTTACACCGAATTCGCGGATGAAGATGAAGGGTCAAGATCGTTTGTGTGCACTCGGCCGAACCCACGATGGGAACGAGCGAGGCGGGACAATTTCGAGGTGGTTCCTGGGAAAGGGAGAGACAAGAGAAAGGTTGACGAGGAGCCGGAATGTTACCGCGTTCGCTTGCCCGACGGGAAAATCGTATATCGATTATGACGGTTCACAGGGACTCCCCTGCGATCCAGGGAGGTCCCCCACAGCTGTAATATGATCGATACCGTCCCAAACCGATCTGACGAACCACAGACGGCGCCCGAATATTTACAAGATGGACCAAGGAACCAAAAACAGGAGTTGGAACAAGTAAATCTAGCCGTCACAAAAGAGCAGCCCGCCATGATGGTCTTCATTTCACGAGACTTAAGCAAAGAAAAGCGAGTCGAACTCATCCAACTACTAAAAGCCAATTCGGACGTCTTCGCTTGGACTTACGCTGAAATGCCGGGTCTGGACACGGGTATCACAGCACATAAATTAAACATCTCTGCCGCAGCAATACCTGTTAAACAATCAGCTCGAGTCTTCCGCCCAGAATTGGAAACACAAATCAGGGAGGAAATCACTAAGTTGCTAAAAGCAGGTTTTATCAGACCCATACACCACCCTACATGGCTGGCAAACATTGTACCAGTAAAAAAGAAAACCGGCCAGATACGTGTTTGCGTGGATTTCAGAGATCTAAACAGGGCCTGCCCAAAGGACGACTTCCCGCTTCCCAATGTGGACACCCTGGTCGACGCGACAGTTGAGCATCAGATGTTTTCCTTCATGGATGGTTTCAACGGATATAACTAGATTAAAATGGATCCAGAGGACGCGGCAAAGACGGCTTTCAGAACACCGATGTGTAATTTTTTCTACACAGTCATGCCATTTGGACTCAAAAACGCGGGAGCTACATATCAAAGGGCCATGATGGCTATATTCCACGACCTGCTACATTCAATAATGGAGTTCTACATCGACGACCTCGTGGTAAAATCAAAACAGGAGGCAAATCACTTCTCAGACCTGCAGGTTGTCTTTGATAGATGCAGAAAGTTCAAATTAAAAATGAATCCGCTGAAATGCGCGTTTGCAGTATCGTCCGGGAAATTCTTGGGATGCATCGTCCATCGCCATGGCATCGATCCTGACCCGGCGAAGATCGCCGCCATCATGGAAATGCCGCGACCCCTGACTACGAAGCAGCTCAAGAGTCTGTTAGGCAAAGTATCTTATCTGCGTAGGTTCATTCCCGCCCTCGCAGAGCTTACTCATCCGTTCTCAACTTTACTAAAAGGGAACGCGACCTTCACATGGGCGCCGCAGCACGATGTGGCTTTTGATGCAATTAAAAGGGTCTTAACTTCACCCAATACCATGACCGTCCCGACAAAGGGCCAACCGTTACTGCTGTATCTAACTTCCACGATGAAGTCGATAGGAGCACTACTCGCGCAGGAGTTGGATGGACAAGAAAAGCCTATCTATTACGTTAGTCGCATCCTCCAAGGCCCAGAGGCGAGGTACTCGGCAATGGAAAGACATTGCTTGGCTCTTATATTCGCCACACAGAAATTCCGTCACTATCTCCTGGCATTCCCGCTTAAGGTCATGACCAAATGCGATCCCATCAAGCACCTTTTAAGCAAACCAGCTTTATCGGGAAGAATAGCGCGATGGCTCTTTATCTTGGCTGAGTTCGACATTACATGCTCACCGCCGGCAGCCATCAAGAGTCAGGCGCTGGCAGATTTGCTAGCTCAATTCCCTAGCGGCGAGCCTGAACCCATCATCGAAGAACTCCCAGGCGGCGACTTCAATGCATCTACCACAGCCATCGCACAAGGAACGTGGGAACTCAGTTTCGACGGTTCATCTACTGCCAAAGGGGGAGGAGCTGGAATCGTGCTCACATCACCAGATAAGGAGACGATGAACCTATCCTTCAAATTGGACTTCCAGTGCTCAAACAACGAGTCGGAATATGAGGCACTCATCTTAGGGCTCATGATCGCTGAAAAGATGGGGGCTGGATCAATCGAGATCATAGGAGATTCCAAACTCGTGGTCAAGCAAACTAATGGGGGCTATGCTGTCAAAGAACCCGTTCTCGCAGCCTATCGTTCCATATTGCAAAGATACCTGGACAAATTCGGTCATGTCAATATCAAACACGCACCCAGAACAAGCAACCGGCACCCGGATGCCCTCGCAACTTTGGCATCAAAAGTAGAAATTGAAGGCGACTCTGTCATGATCGAGATCTTCAAGAGAACCCTCCCATGCACAATCACAGAGCTCCTCCCGCAAAAGGAGGACAAGTTGGGCGATTGGAGGATCCCAATCCGACGCCAACTACAGAATAAGGAGTCCACCATCACACCACACTTAAAGAATTTCTCAATCTATCAAGGTGAACTATATTTTAAAACCCCAGGAGGATGGATAGCTAAATGCGTGGAGAAAGAGGAAGCCATTCTCTGCCTCGAAACGATCCATAGGCAAACATGCGGCAATTCAGACATCAGCCTATACAGGATCATACAGAGGAGAGGATACTATTGGCCGGAGATGGTGAAAGAAGCAAATAACCTTCAACAAAGCTGCGCGACATGCCAAGAGTTCTCCTCTCGAAACGAATGCAATTTCGTGGAAGCTAACGACGATTGGCGCAGGCCGTATATCGATTATCTCACGGAAGGAGTCCTCCCGGCCGAAAATATCGACGCAGCTTCAATTAAAAAAAGAGCGCCGCGATTCTTCGTAAGCGAAGATAGTCTGTTCCGAAAAAGTTTTCACGGAAAGGCTCTAAAATGTCTCGCGGGCCAAGAGATAGACGATGTTTTACAGCAAGTTCACCAATTTGAGCACCAAGGAGGTAACAAGCTGTACCAACAACTCATACACTTAGGGTATTACTGGCCGACAATGGACAAGGAGGCGTTGGAATTCGCAAAGAAGTGCAAAGCTTGCCAGGTACACGCTAATAGCATACACGCTCCAGCGGTTGGGCTAAAGTGTTTGACGACCCCATGGCCATTTCATACATGGTCAATGGATCTCATGGGCGCCATAGCACCATCACGAGGGAATATCTGGATCTTAGCGGCTACAGAGTTGTTCACGAAATGGGTGGAGGCCATACCGTTACGAAAAGCAACCGGGGAAAGCATCACGAATTTCGTAAAACAATACATAATCTGCAGGTTCGGCATCCCTAAGGTAATTCTATCAGATAACGGCAAGCCTTTCACCTCAAAGCCTGTCACGAGCCTATATTTCAAGTACGGTATATCCCAGCATAAGTCCACGGTCTACTACCCTAAAGGAAACGGACAAGCTGAAGCGAGCAACAAAACTCTATCCAAGATCCTGAGCAGAACCATGACCGACTTTCCCAAAAATTGGTCGGATCAATTACCATTGGCTTTGTGGGCCTATCGAACATCTAAGTGACGTGCTACACAAGCAACTCCTTTTTCATTGGTCTATGGCACTGAAGCAGTCGTCCCCGCCGAAATCTCGGTCCCTTCGGCTAGAATTGCACTCCAAAGCGAAGTCGACTTAGACACGCGATATACGGAGTTAGATAACTTGGACGAAAAGAGAGATAAAGCCAAAGGAGCCCTGAAAGTTTATCAAGCAAGAATAACACGGGCCTACGACACCATGGTGCGTCCTAGGCAGATTAAGGAGGGAGATTTGGTGCTAAAAGCGGCAATGCACGTCATGCGAAGTATGTCCGCCCCAAAGTTCACTCCCAAGTGGGAAGGTCCCTACCTCGTTCAGGAGGTCCACGACAGCGGCTACTGCAAGTTGATTCACCCCGAAGACGGTAGCAATCAAGGAACCCTAAACCTCAAATGGGTGAAGCTTTTCTATTCTTAGGATAATTTCCCCGTTGCCCAGCACATCTAAATACAAAGCGGCACCATACGAATGTAAGCGTGCACTTTCGCACCATTTCTTTCATTGTACTCCAGGGCAGACTTCCCCACTCTCCATCGTGAAAATCTTGAATGAAAAACTTTTCTTATGCATCATTTATCACTTATCGCTCACATAAGCACACAAACGCTTGAGATAAGCCTGTTTCTACACAGCACTCGTTTGTCCGGAATCAAGAAAGCAACGCAACATAAATACATGTATAATAAACACAGCACGAACAAAAAGATAAGCCTGTTTTATTTTTACATTTACTTGCTACAGAAAAAGCGGCGAACCGCCTGTACAAAGGTGCTCGTTTAGACGCATTAGGTGTTCACCCAGATACACCAATTCCATCGCCATCAACTAAAAAAAAAAAAACAAAACAAGAAATTACAACAGATGGCCTAGCGGCCCCAAACGCCCACAAGAAAAAGACAAAGAGCCACACGCTATCAAAGACCTAAGCGCCTAGCAAGTCCGTGCCAGTCGACCAGTTATGGGTCACACCAACCATGGACACTTGGTTCTCAATCGCTTTTATATCAGCCCCCAACCGAAGAAGATAGGCGTCGGTTTCCCTAATTTTCTCATTCAGGCGCATGGAGGCTACGGTAAATTCAGAGCAAACTTTGTCGAAAGCTTGAGAAGCGGCGTCACTGATAAAAGGGAGACGAAGCTGTGCAGCAGACAAATCACCCAACTTACGGGATTCCACAGCTAGCTCTTCCAAATAATCCCTACGCTGACTCTCAAAATAACGGACGCTCTGTACAAAGCCCAGACAGCGACGCCTTTCCTTCACAAGAAGAAGGCGAGTCGTCAACCAAACCACATCCACCTGACTCCGCTGCAACTTTTCACAAAGAAAGCTCACACGATCAAGGACCGCCTCAGTAATGGAACCCAGAACGTGCCCTTCAAAGGTCCCCACAATCTCAGCTAAATTGCCCGCATACTCACTTTGCAGGTCACGATGAAAGTCACTGAAGAGTGCCAAGGTTTCGGGGTGATGATGATAAATACGCTCCAAAGTCCTATGAGAGGAGGGAGACAAAGAAATACCCCTCCAACCATCCCAAACCTCACCAAAAAGTTCAGGCAAGCCAAGATTGCTTTCACTCGGTCCAGAATTAGAAGAAGAACTGGACATCTTACTGAGAATAACGCGAAAAGAAAAAAAAGGGTAGAAAAGAGAATTCGATAGAAGATTTCTCTCTGGAACTCTTCGAAGAAACCTAAAGTGAACTGCCAAAAGCATCCAAGACCCCCTTCTTATAGGATGAAATTACTTAATACACCTCGGAATACGAGGAGATGCGACACCAAGCGTCATCATTACTACTCAACATAAATGCGCCTGTTCAACTCTCTAAAATGACGGTAGAGTTCATGTAGTAATTACCAAGTACAACATTTAACGCACTTATGCACTTATCTGTTTCTTCACATGCAATGGCGGTCCATTATTGATTTTTCAAAACCATGGCGACTCATCAAGCAGAACATGTCACATATTAAACATCTCGTTTTATTTCAAATGCAAAAGGCTAATGTAATAGCCAACAGTACAAACACAACCAAAAAAAAAAACAAAAAAAAATAAAAAGGGGGGGGGGGGGGGGGGGGGGGGGGGAGGAGAAGGGAAGTCCCCAACAAGTTCATAACTCCTACAAGTTCAACAAACAAGCAGTTAGAAGAGACCACGAGACGCCCGCGCACCACTATCAACATTTGCAAATTTTGGTCCAAGACTAGGGCGACCCTCCCTGATGAGCTTCTTCTCTTCCTTCAAAGCTTCTAAAGCAGCTTCAGCCGCAACAATCTTGGCATCAATGGCCTTTTCCTTCCGTGCTGACTCGTAGAAAAGAGAAAACTCGCGTAGGTCCTCCAAATGGGATCTTAGCCACCCAACATTAAGACCAAGCGCCTTAAAGTCATCCAAGGCATCCACATACGAATCCAGATGAACAACATCCAAGTCTCTAATCGACGTAATATCCAAGTACATAACAACCGCCGCCAAAGACTCCAAGCAACAAGACCGCATTGCAGGAAATTTACAAGAAAACGACGCCAGAGTTTCAGGACGCTTGGCTTTAATAGCTTCCAGCGCAGGAACAAAAGAGGAATTAATATCACAGCCACCCCAAGACACCAACTTGGCATCTCGAGAAGGCGCACCCAAGACACCATCCCGATTCTCCACACCCATTTCTGAACTTTCACCGAAAAGATCCCTCTCCAAATACCGCTCCAATAAATTGGCAGAATTAGTTTCAGCTGAACAAGCTGGAGCCAAGGGTATATTTAAAGGACCCTCGGGAACATCGCTGTCAGAGAGAAAGGTTTCCCTGCTCGGCAGATCATTACAACTTTGCTGAACTCTCTCTTCAATAACGGGGATATCACCTGTCAACGCCGGATCCAGCTCCGCTTGTAAGGTTTGCATAAACTCATTCAAAGCGCTATGGTCATCAAGACTCGAAATAACCCTACCCGTAGTCGGCGATGCGTATCGATCAGGCACAGAAATCATCGTCGTCTCCGAACCAGCATGATCCATCAAAGGCGACGCGTCCTCATCTCCAGCATGAGCAGAATCGGATCGAAGAACTTCATCACCAACAACAGAAGCTCCGCGATCAGCAATAGTCTGTACTTCATGATCATCCTCTTGGAAAACGACTGCGGGATGAGCATGGGCAGTAGTGGAACCAGATTCTGGCTCGGCTCCAGTGGCATCAGCCGCGCGGGGATTTTTGCGTTTCCCGCTACTCCTCCTACTCTTCTTCTTACGATGGCTGCGAGATCGATCTTTGTCCTTCCTGCGCCGCCCACCAGAATGGCCCTCAACATCAGCTCGCGCCGCATCATCAAACAGAGGGGGAGGTAGCGTCTCAATTCCTTCTCGGATGATCAGACCCTCACTTACTTCTCCATGCTTCGTACCTCCCCCAGAATCCACGAATTCCTGTCACATAAGAAAACACTCAGTCATCACGGCAAGAAGGGAGGGGAAAGAACAAATACGAAAGAAAATGGCAAAGGATAAACGAAATACCTCCTGAACTTCCTTAAAAGACGCTGTCTTTTCCGAAGCTTTAACCAGACGCCTCCTCTTCGGAATCGTCCGCGACTCTACTGCCTCGTTATCATCTTGAGGAAGATCACCGGCGGCAGATGAACTTCTAGGCGCATAAGACAACGAGACCCCGACTTTCATGGAAACGATCGACTTTTTGGATTTCGAAACTCGAAGAGTGCCGTCATTCGCTGCTATGTCATAAATTTTGGCCCGAACCGGATCGCTAGCTTGAAAATGAACAAAAGAAGCGAGGCATTTATCCCAGAAGGAGCCCCAGTTCGGGGTACATCGCCCAACCCTCCCTGGCGGAGCAATACGAACGATGATCCCGCCAGAAAGGTATTTTATTTCAGCAGAAGTAAAGCGCCTAGAACTCCCTGCATAGTCCAAATGTAGGTTGGGGCGCACGGGCACCCCCTGATCCAAACCAAATTGGCGAGAAACTCTATGAGGATGGTAACGCACCACCCCTTTCGTATACTCAGACAGAAAAGGAAGATCTGAAGGGAACATGGCCGCTGCCATGACAAAACCTCGAGGATCACGGCAAATAGACAAATCTACTTCCTCGAAGGAATCAGACGGATATAGATTCAGATCCCTTTCGCCAGTAATGGCTCTTGCATAAGGACGAAATTCGAACTCTTTTATGTCATCTAAAAATTTGCTCGGACGCTTCAGAGTTCCTTTCTTACACCACCTGTCCGCCCTGGGCTGATGATTATCGACGTAGGTAACTTGACGAGTGGGCCCGTGAAGCTTCTTCTTAGTAGCTTCGAAAACGATGGGAGGAGGAGCGTAGCCCCTAAAACGTTCGAAAAGAAACATGGTAAAAAAAGGGGTGCACAAATAACTGGAAATATCAAAACGACCGACAGAACGTCTGAAGTCGATATGAAGAGAATCCAGGCGATGATACAAAGTGCCTAAAAACAACGGAGCCAATGGCAGCGAATGACCCTTAGCCAATTTCACAGCCAAAGGAAAAATCGCGGCATTTATTCCGTCTTCAGGGGACATCGGGAGAATGTAGCGTGCAAGCCAGCTGGCGATATACGTTGCTAGGCAATAAGGGCTGTCGGAACCTGGACCAGCTCTCTCATCACGATCTTGGTCACCCGTTACCTGCTTCGAAGGCTGAATATCTTTGTAAAAATAGCGTAGCCAAGTAACAAAAGAAGCCCGTCGACCCTTGTTTTCTCCGGTAAAAGCGCTAACCAGCGCGACGCTCTTAGTGAGACACGATTGCAGGAAGGCCACGACATCCTTGTCCCCTGAATCCTCATGAAGGCCCTCTAGTGAGTAATCACCAACGACGGGTAAGCCCATTAAAGCTACGACGCGTCGACGTCTTCTATAGTAGGGGTAAATTCCCCCCAGGCAGTAACAAAAGTGTGGGAGTCAGATCTCCACCTCGAAGCCAGCTCGGCTAAACCTAGCGTTCCTTCCCTACAGTTCAAAGAAACACAAATGGAAATTGAATCCAAAATACCCACGCCGACTAATAGCTCACGACTCTGAGGATATGACAGTACGAAAGAACTCCATTCGTCCCAATCAGTACAAGGACCAGAAGAGGCGTGGAAATCTATGCTAGAGTAGGGGTAGTCCCCCCGTTCCATTTCAAGGCGTGGAATACTCGTAGGCGCAATCATCTCGGCCTCTCCCAAGGATGCCTCGGGACATTGGAGCAACGAGTCTTTGATCGGAGGAAGATTTGGGCGAAAATCATGAACCTTCGACTAAAATACATCTTCTGGGCCGCCGACAAAGGGAGCAGCGGCAGGAATCTGATCCGAACGCCCCGAAAGCTTCTTCTTCCCCTTTGACGAACGGGCGACCTCAGCCATCGAAAGAATAAAATGGACTCTCCCGCGAAAAACCCAGAAGAATATCAAACAAAACCGATAATCAAGAAGAGGCGAATAAAGGGCTGAAGGCTAAGAAAATATATGTACCCCGTAGTAATATGATGAACTGACGGAAGGCATGAGGAACATGCGACTGCGCGAACCCTCTTATATAATCTCGTGAAATCGCCAAACGGATTCGGCGAGACGAAAAGTCTTTGGGCAAAAATCAATATCTCGGTTTTCCCGCGCGAAACCATCATGGTCTATTCAAAGCTGACAAGACTTCTGCAAAAGCACTGACACAGTGCTCGAGCCACACTTCTTCCAGTACGCCTCGAGCAGGGGGCAAAATGTGGGTATCAATATCTGGCAAACGTATCAACGATCGACACGTGTCCATTTGCCATTCGAAGGGACTATACTCAGTGCCCAAGAGATATGGGCGAAGCTCTAAGAAGGCATCATTAGGACGCCTTGAATATTTCGTGCGAGAGAATCCATAGCACCTCACTGCGTACTACCTACATCACTCCCAATAAAGCCGGGCTCAGATAGACCTACATGGGGGGCAGGTCTTGGTGCCACACCACTTTGCCACGACACGGTCGCTTTAGATCATGGCGTGGTAAAGTGCCTTCTGGTATAAATTGGGAACTCTCAGGTTATGTGGTTTGGAACTTTGGTAGGCTTAAGAGCAGATCTCGCTTAGGGAGGTCGCGACGGTCTATTCCGCGATACACGTCCTAAGCCTTTCTAAAGGTCGGTGAGACTATCTGAAATGACTCTCTAGTTTACTGCAAGGACATTCCTTGTGTTGTCTCCGGACGACACGGGGCAGTTTGGTACGCCTCAATAGGAATGAGCCACGTCAGCTGCGCTCATTCCTTGGCACGTGTCCCAACTGCTATAAATAGGAACAGTACCCTCAGAGGTGACGACACATGATTTTCCTGAGACACACTCAGAGAGAATTTCAGATATCATTCCCTTGAAATCTGTGCATTAATGAGCTCACTGTGAATATTCTTTCACATATACGCGTTCAATCATTAATTGCACAGGGTTTTCTCGGAATACTCCCCCACTCACCGTCCTTTAGCCTGTCTCTCTTTACCTCCTTTCCACTTCCCTTTGAGATTCCCTCTACACTATTGATTCTCAGATTGCTACTCTCTTACGAACTCATCCATCTCACTATACCCCACCTCATTCAAACTACCACCTACACCTACAGTGTGTTCACTCTTTGGTTTATTTTTATTTTGCCAAAAGCATACTTTATTTACAAGCTTATAAAGTTCATAACTAAGATAAAATTACGACTATAAGTCAGTCGTAGTTTTGAACTCAAAAAGCTTTAATCAAGATGACAAGATTAGTCTTTGAAAGGATCTCTTTGTTTTATCTATATCACTGCTATATGAATTGTTCGTGAGACTAAACCAGCCGAGCTTGGTATTCCTCACGCTTGCATTCAAGCAATCAATGGTTTGAATGTTTTTTCAAACGTGATTTAATTATTTGTGAATGAACTTGAACGAGTTTCTTAATGAGACAAGCCCAAGTTCTTCATCTGCAACCCCAACCACAATAGTTGCGATCTGACAAAAACACAACACCCTAAAAGCTCTGCAGAAGCTTTGGCAGGGCTGAAAAAAATTTCTGTGGAGTCTATTAATCTTGTATTTTGAGGTTTCTTAACGTGTGACTGTTAGCTTTGGGGAATAGGCGAGGACGCTCGAGTTCTCTATGCAGAAGCACCATCAAGATGGCTTGCTTTAATGTGAAAATATTATTCCAGTGATTGCAGAACCAACTGTACGTACTGCATATTTGAGTTCTAAGTTCTCAACATAGGCTGAAAACTTGAACTTTGGTTTTTTTTTTTTGGGAAGAAGGGGGCGGAGAACATGGGAGTGGGGTTAACACTTTCAGATAGGTTTTTCTATAGATGCAACATGGGAGTGGGGTTTACAGTATACCTTCAAATGTTTTTGTGTCCAACACTTTCTGATAGGTTTTTCTATAGATGCAACATGGGAGTGGGGTTTACAGGGCAGGGGGGAGAGGGAGTGGGGTTTACAGTATACCTTCAGATTTTTTTGTGTCCAACACTTTCTGATAGGTTTTTCTATAGATGCAGGGGATTCAAGGAATTCTATAACTGCACGTACACATTTCTACATTATTTTTCAATGTTTTTTTTAATCACTGCAAGACCTCACCATATTCATTCTTCCGTTGGAATGAAATCACAATCGGCTGATAAATTTCATTGGGATGTTCAAGCATGTTTGGATATATGTACTTATCATTGTATGATCTACTGCATTGTTTGATCTGTTGGAATTTATTTGCTGCCATCCTTTCATTCCTAAAACTTCAGTCTCTGCTCTGTTGCTTGCGGTCGCAACTTCTTAGTTGGTTTTGTTAGTCTGAGACTGAGAAATAGGTACTATCCATAGGATTTATGAGATGTGTTATCCATGGTCCGAGTACAGCTCTGTAGACTTCGGCAGCCAGTTTATGCTGTGTTTGGGACGGGATTGATTTGTTTTTTTTTTTTTTTTTTTTTTCTTCATGGTATGTGTATAAATTGTTCGAGCTACTTTAACTTGGGTTTGGGTGGGGGGTTACGGTGGTTCAAACATGATGTGGCGGGAGGGATTCTTTTTTGTAGTTGGAGGATACCTACGGCTCTTTTCGACCATTTGGTTTAGGATGATTATGTGGCATCGAGTAATACGCTGAGAGTAGGAGGTTAATAGCACGAGACCGATTGATTGCTATTCGGTCTTTTAGGGTGAAACACCATTATAAAGCTTTTATGGCAATGATGGAAGGGTTTGGGCTATAATGGCAATGATAGACACAAAATGGAGGTTGTGAGTAAAAGGTTGTGCCCCAAGTATTACACATATTGGAAAGCCTTCGACACAAACACAAAAAGAAGAAGAAGAAGAAGAAGAAGAAGAAGATACCAATTGATTTTTTTGTGACATATCAGAGTGACATGCATCTCTTCTAACTTTCTACAGACGGATAAGAATAGAGGAATGTATCTAACTTTTTTAGACTCAATGCGTTACGTGGAAGAAAAACAAATGCTAGAGAAAATCTAAACAGTTGCACGATAGTTCAAGAAAGAGAGATGTAGAATCTAGGAAAAAGACATGACACTGAATGATACAGATACATAACCCGGTTTGAGCCAAAAAAAAAAAAAAAGATACATAACCCGGCGTTGACACTGCTGCAGTACGCATACAGAACACTGGAGACAGATTGGGCCTTTTTTGAAGATTCAAGCAAACCTACAAAACACAGTCAGCAGGGTTCATCCGCCTTGTTGGACGGATATTTTGTCAGCTATCGATAGTCTTTCCATATTATCCATTACCGTTGCCCAGGTGCCCCAGTCTCCTTTAAATATGAATCAGCATTTGAACTTTAGTCTTTATGTGGGTCATTGAATGGTCCCAAAATACACCACCTAAAGGAATGAGGTGCTCTGACAATTATTTTACCATGTTGTATTATTGTTTGCACTAAAAATATGTATTTTGTCACATGGCCGATTATTTGAGAGATTTGGCTAAAGATGGCCAAGCAAATGAGTTCTCTAAATGTGGAAGTGTGCAACTGGGCCCAAGTTAATCTTGTTTATTTTGGGATTGGTATTTTGGAGGACCAAGTCATCGGCGTGGCATCATCCGATCAGGTGGGAAGTCCATCGTGTTATAGTTCGGCCATTTAAACCGAACGGTGGAGCTTAGAAATAAAGCAATACTAGATGGGCCTATGTTTTTGTCTCGATGTGGATTTATGGCACCACTTCGCGCTCATGTTTAGCCACCTTTTATTTGGGCAGCTAACTGCCTTTGGCAATTCGGTCGTCCAAAGTGGTTGGACTTTTGACCCACGTACCAAAGCCTTCATTTGGATGTGATGCCCACAAGTTGGTCCCACAATGAGATAATGACCATTTAGTCATTTTGACCCATTAACTTCCAAAGATGTAATGGTGACACTTATATTTGACAATTTCATCCATTCGACCGTTATAACGCAAACAATAATGCTACATCAACCGAGAGGGGTACCGAGAGATATGCACCGAACTAATGGATGGGGACCGCATAAATTCAAAATGAATGAAGTTTGGGCGGGTTTTGAAGACCCATTTCAGTGGTTGAAATTTTAAACACTCGGACCTTTCTTGCGTCCTCAACTCCAGAGACACTTCTGACCTTCTCTCTCTCTCTCTCTCTGCCCATCACCACCGACCACCACCGGCCACCACCACGACCACCACCGGCCATCACCGACCACCGAAATCACCACCACAAACTCTTTCAAATCAATTATGGAACACTCCATAAAA
Organism: Hydrangea macrophylla; assembly: GCA_033977485.1. Taxonomy (NCBI): domain Eukaryota; kingdom Viridiplantae; phylum Streptophyta; class Magnoliopsida; order Cornales; family Hydrangeaceae; genus Hydrangea; species Hydrangea macrophylla. Next base: position 115,352,189 of record CM066982.1, on the reverse strand, counting down.
CCCTCAAGATCCAATTCCAAAACCCCAAATTCACAAATGTTCTCAGTAATGGTGTTTCAAATGCCAAGGAATTAATCAGAGCCACCAAAGACATCAAAGTAATATGGGTTTAATTTCAAAGCCAAGAACATGCTCCAACACAATATATCAAAAGATTAACCAATACCCAACTCAAGTAACAACCTAAAGCAAATCACATGCCACTACATAAGAAGAAAATAATTAGTAGCTACTAAGCTGCTATGAATTAAAAAAAAAAAAAAAAATCAGAATAAACTCATAACAGAAGATGCTGACGAGAAGTAGCATCTTTTTGAATAATTAGTGAGCCAATCCAAGACTCAACTTCAGTTTTTAGCACTAAATTAATTACCATTATTTCTTCACAAAATTACATCAAAATGATTGTGAATTCAAAATTTCTCAAAAAGGGGGAAAAGGTTTACAGTTCACACTCCCATTTAGCCGAATAAGATGCAAGGGGCACAATTCCACCATTAAATCTCACATCTCTCTCTCTCTCTCTCTCTCTCTCTCTCTCTCTCTCTCTCTCTCTTCACCTCTGTATCTGCAAACTTTCACATGAGCTTCACGAGCGCTTCTCTCACGAAAACTGCAGAAGATACCCCCAAGCGGTTTGTGAAAAGGGATTGAGCGTGAAGTTTTGTTGTGGAGAGAGAGAGAGAGAGAGAGAGAGAGAGAAGGGGGAGTTTCTTTTGGGTGATGTGAGAGATGAGAGAGATTGTAGCGGTTGGATTTGGGTGAACAAAAAAGACATTGTTGGGTTAAGATTTAAGAATGACCACCGCAATGGGTTAAAAGAATGCTGGAGGGGTCAAAAGTGTGGGGACCGCACTTTCGGTGCAAAATTTTCGGTAATCTTCGGTGTCTCCAACATTATTCTAACGCAAATCGGCATGGCTCATGCTTGGCAGTGACTCACAGGGTCCAAAGATAGCGGGCCACGGATATATGGGGAGTTTCAATACATTGCATGGGGAGTTTCAATACATTGCACATGGCCAAGTGCGAGTCCCAAGAAGTATTGGGAGGATAAATTGATCATCCCAAGACAAGCAAGCTTTCACAAGACAAGCAAGCTCTTCCCCATAAATAAAAGTGATCTCCCAACAATGAAGCTACAGCAATTCGGGCATATTATACATGCCTCCCATGGCATGTTTGTTTCCAATAAATTGAAAGTCCGAATAGCAGCTTACAAGTCCCATGACAAATTGCATTCAAGACAATTGGCTTATGGAGCAAGCAGAATTCCAACTCTTCCTCTATAAATACAGTAGGCTAGGCAAGGGAAAAACTCTCCCCAACACACAAACAAAACCCTCCAGCAGCTCAAACATGAACCCAAACAAAGCATTCAGTAGCATTTCTTTTTTTTGTTCTTGCATTATAATTGCTTTCCTTAGTAATTTCCTTTCTAGCAATATAATTCTATTTCAATGGCAGTTTCTTCTCCACTTTCAAAAGTTTTGCTTTATAATATTTTCATCACTTTCAAACTTGTATGCTTCAATATTGTTTGATAACCTTTAATAATGGTACTTTCCTACTATCTGTAACAATCCGCCATGAAAGACATCAGTTCGTGCATTACTTGCACAAATTATAAGGAGAGATCACATTTACCAACACACACGCCCGACAAAATATAGAGCGAACACATATATGGAAAGGGGCTTAACCACATGGATGGCTGGTGTTAAGTGATGTTTAGGTGTAGTTCTCTGATGGTTGGTTACTTGTTTAATTGGGACTCTCTCTCTCTCTCTCTCTCTCTCTCTCTCTCTCTCTCTCTCTCTCACACACACACACACACACACACACACACACATACAGATACAATAGACATCCAATCCAAGAAAGGCACCCGAATATCACACCATCTAGGAAGCACCGACACTTCGGAAAGGGCTTCGTATCCGTGTCCTACACGTATTAGACACCGACACTCGCCCGACACATCTCCGACACGTATCGAACGCGGCAAATACATGTCTTGTTTCTGTTATATAATGTTTAGAGGCGGACACATTATCCACACACGGCGGGACACTACAAGGGACATGGAGGGAAACTATTTTTTGATAAAAAAGCTGCATTTTGTTAGTTTTTTTTTAACATTTTCAAAACCAAAGCAGAGTTGATTTTGTCAAGCATTACATCACTTATCTCCTCACGATATCCCGACATTAGTCTCTCAAGATCCTCTTTGTCCGATCTCATCCATCCCTCTCTCTTCTTTAACCTCCTCACACTCTTCATTTTGTTAATATTAAACAATAACGTTCGAAAAAAAATGTGAAGTGAACATCATGTCGATAACATTTGAATAGCATTTCTGAAAACATACTAATGAACTTCAAATTAAACTTAATTTTTTTAAAAAAACAAAAAATACGCATCCCTGTCGTTTCATTTCATTATTTTTTAGGATTTAACGTGTCGACGTACCGGTGTCGTGTCACGTCCTTGTCGGCGTACCCGTGTTCGTGCTTTTGTGCACACCATGAATGATGATAATTGATAAGAGAAGGAAAGCATTAACACAGCTAGAAGTATGGAGTGAAACAAGTGAGAATCACTCATTAAATGGGTAATTGCAAATATGTCCCGAAAAAAAAAAAGAAAGAAAATGAACACATGCCTTTTAACAAGACTTTTTTTGTCTTTTGGAGAGCCGGAGAAATAATAATTGAAAAGGGCATGATTCAACACAATAATTCAAGATCTAAATAACTTTCTATTCATGATGTTCAACTGTTGCTTCTCTACAATACAACTTTTTTTCTTTTCTACAACCAATGAATAAAGAATCATCGAATCCAACTTGCTGGCCCTGGACAGTATCTTATCGAGTACATGTGAAGTGTCCATACACTTAAGTCAAGGCAAACTGATCACATTGTGTGTCCCCAAGAGTAGCAACCTCGCAGGGAACAAGAGAACCACGAGCAAATGCATGTGCTGTGATGCCACGAGCTTACTGAACCGTTTCAAAGACTCTCTCCCAGTCTGTAATACCCCAGAGAATTTGAATTGGTCTTGGCCCACGTTACCCGATCTAATCGGCCTTCCCACGATAACACCGGCATTAGTGCCAAGTGGTCCCACGAGGGGCCACCACACTTTACGCCGTTGTTCTCTTTTGACCTTCCTAATGCAGTTCAGCTCCTGGTGTATCACACTCCTAATGGATTTCAAGTAAGAACTCATATCATGATCTCTTTGAATCGTTCCCTCGGACCCATATGCAGAGCGGTCACTTAAGATCTCAAGTGGGTGCGGTGAGTTTAGGAATAAAGACTGAGCAGCTCGTAGCTGCTTCTCTGCTTCACCGGCATCCGAAACTGGGTATCTCAATAGATATAGACCACTGCCCGAAGGAAGCAGATCATGGTTTGGAGAAAACTTCTCGTCTGGCTGTAGAATCAGAAACTCCCCCATTGGCGCATACAAAAGCTTCTGTTTCAAAATAACACATGGTGGTTAGTTGTATATATAAAATGAGTAATATTTGGGGCACTAACACTCGCACCCACACTCGATCTCTCTCTTAGTGGCACTGTGGGACCGCAGTGGACCCCATAGTGCCACTAGGAGAGAGATAGTGTGTAGGTGTGAGTGTTAGTGAGGTTTGTTAGTGCCCCTAACATTATTGATATAAAATTTGTAACTAATCTACAAAAACCGAGTTCGTTGGTAACTCTAAGAGTCCCTTTGGGTCAGGTATCCGTTCTGTTGTTCAGAAAAGAACCAGTTACATAGAAACCATGCCTGATTTAAAAATAGTCCAAGAACTGGTTCTTTGTCAAACTAACACAATGCTGGTGTTCATGAAAACGAGATAAACTTGGGACTGTATCTGAGTCAGACTCTGTTATAAGCATACACAAATACCTGCTTATTGAGACATGGAAGGTTTCGGAAGTTTCCATTGACAGCCTTGAGAAGCTCTGCCACGTGATTAGGGTAATTGCAAGAGAAGGCTCGTGGTACAATGTCTCGGTGCATTGCAATTGCCTGGACATGACTATGAGGTAATCCGAGCTCCCTTAGCAAACGGTCCCCTCCACACATGATTGATGGTGCCCCAAAAGTTATGATAGAGAGTAAGGAAGAAGGTGGGACTTCGTCCCTTATCAGCAACATGAGATTTACAAGCAGGGACAAGCTTCCCCCCAGAGAGTGCCCTGTGAAGCGGAAGGTGGCACGATCACCATGAGACTTCAAGTGGGCCCGGACCTCAGGCAACATCTGTTCGTATATGCCTTTTGCAGCCTCGTATATACCTCTGTGCACAAGCACGTCCAGTCCCTACACCAAAAAGAGGTTTCTTAATCCTAAATTTGCAGTTCATCTTCAATATAGAGAATCAATATCTAGAGGTGAAAACAACAGAGGAATTGGAGGAGTATGATATGGTACCTCAAACTGAATGGGTTCAAAGAGCAGATTGGCTTGCCATGACGCGAGTGACTCAGACCCCTGCACGCTAAGAAATGTTAGTGACACCAAAACATTTAGAAAAGATATCAATAAACGAGCCAAGTCATATTAGGGCCAAATACGAAACAAAAACCCGAACACAAGAAGACCAGATTTTCACCATTCTCAAAAGGTCACCTTCAAAACTAAGATCCACACGGCCTATCAAGTCACAGGGCAAGGGTCATGTGTAATTGTCTTAATGGTATGTCAGTCCGGAAAAAACAACAGCACTACTCCATAAATCTAAAGCCCCATATCAAATTATCTCCCTGAGCGTAATAAATTGAACAGAGAAGTTGCATCAATCACAAGCAAGTATGTTTTACCCGACCTGAATGACAAAGAATCTTGTGCAACTCTGATCATCATCGCATATGAACCACTCACAGGGTGATGAATGTGTCGACTTCAAATCGTCTGCAACAGCTTGCTTCACTTCCTCCTTTGCAGCAACCACAGCAGTCATAGAGTCAGTGGTTGCCATGAAAGAGGCCATGTCATGGGTCATTATATCAACATTGTCATTGACTCCACTGCCTCCCTCGAGCAAATCTTCACTCGCCTCGGCTATTGAGGTTTTTAAAGGAATAATACTCTTTGTTTGAGAATGCAAATAAGAAGCAGCAGAGGCAGCAATTTCATAAGCAGCATATGCACTAATTTGCTTCCCATTATTCTTCTGTTCATTGCATTCCTCTGGCTCTTTTAAGGTTAATGCTGCTTCTTGAACTTCAGCTGAGTCAGCTGACACCTTCTGTTCCTCGGCTTTTGTAGCTAGTTCCTTCTTCTCCAACGATGAAGTCACAAAACGCAATCCCTGATTTTTCAGAAGATTTTTTGGCTGCACCACCACCAAAAAGATGAGAATAAATCTGAAGTCAGAGATCATCAAAAGCTTGTGAACAGATAAATAAGAGTCAGAATGTCCTACATTATAAAGTAGAGTATGCTATGCTTCCCAAATCCTAATCTCAAATTTTAGTCCCAAATGATTTGGCAGCGGGCCCCACTGGATTTTGATTGGACGATATTGAAGTGGTCCCCGTCATTATTGCCACTGAGCCCACTGCCACATCATTTGGGATGGAGATGGAGATTTAGGATTAGGATTTGGGAAGAGCATAGCATCACTCTACAAAATAAGGCACATTTAAGATTTGAGTAATGCTATGCTTCCTAAATCGTAATCCCAAATGATGTGGATTTTGATTGGATGATATTGAAGTGTTCCCATCATTATTAAAGGTGGTCCCACTGCCACATCATTTGAAAATTGGGATGTAAATTTGGAATTAGGATTTGGGAAGCATTGCATTACTCATAAGAATTTAAAGAATGGAAACATCACAGGGACATGGAATACAGAACATCAACCAAGGATTTTTCTTAGCGTAACAACACACAATAAAAGTTCGGAAACATCAGAAGGAAAAGAACTTGATACTCATACTGAAACATCAAGCTGTAAAGAGAAAGTACTCTAAGAAAATGTTATTTGTGTTAGCTGGTCCTTGTGCAAAAAAGGTAAATTGGAGATAAATCGTCTAATAAGGTTATACAAATGTAAAGTAACTTTAAGAAATGCCATTAAGATTTTCTTCCATTAAGGTTATATTATAGTACATCAGGGATGAAACGGCGGATGCATCCTAATCCTATCTATATTGCCACTGTACAAGAAATGTGGTCCCATGGTCTTGTAATGAACACCTGGAATTAAACAAGACAAGACTTGGCTAATGGATAAACAACCATCATCAGAGGTTTCAGAAGAGAAGTTTCCTCCATTTGATTGAAGTGGAGTCGTAGGAAGGTGCAGGAAAATTTTTGGAACGTATGACTAGATCAAAAAGTTCAGGCACAGAACATCTGTACCAAAAAAAAATGTAGATACTCCTACATTATACAAGTTGTATATAATGGGTTCCTTAGACTAAACTAAGTTTTTTCACAAGCAGCATCTAAGATGGAAACATCCCCAACTGGTTCATTCTCTCTGAAATCAAGATATGTTTAATATAGTTTTCTTCAATTTTTATCAGACTGACTCATTAGACCATGTAACAAAACATCTTCATTGAATAAGAATATAACACACACACACACAGTCGCACATATACAGATAAGTACTACCTTGATTTGGGAGATGCAATAAGCCAAGTTTCCCAAATAGGACATGCGAGCATAGAGCCTGGCTTCCGCCAGTGAAACCTTCCGAAGCAACTTGGAAAACGAAACCCTATCAAATTCAACTTTTTTATCAACATCAACATCAACATCATCATCATCATCATCATCACCAACTACTCTACACACATCACACTCTTCATCCCCTTCCTCCTTACCACCACTAACAGAGCATTCACACCTCTCAATGCTCTCATCATCATCATTCACCATCTCGTTTTCTTCCTCTTTTTTTCTGTCCAATTCTTCAATTAAACCCCTTCCTTCCTCATTTCTCAAGCGAAGAATCTTCAATACCCAATTACCATTTTGCCCCCCTTCCATGCCGCCCTCCTCTTCCCCTCCAATATTATCATTTTCTCTATCCTCACAGACGGCCTGATCAACGGCATTGGCGTCATACCTTTTCCCACCTCCCATTGCCGGCCACAGCGATCTCAAAGAAAACCCCCAAGGCGACGACGTTCTCTGAGGCGCCGCTTTCTCCACCGAAATCACATTTGCAGCCGCCGTCGACCGCCCCACGGCGGTGGTAAAGTGAGACATGTTTGTACGGACGTCGACACCTCCACCGGCGACGGCGATCGGCGATGCCATCCCGTGAATCCCTGCTTTCAAACAGAGAGTATCCATTTTGGTGCTCTTTGTAATTTCCTCTCCCCCTCTGTGTGATTGTTATATATATATATATATATAGACAGAGAGAGAGAGAGAGAGAGAGAGAGAGAGAGAGAGAGAGAGAGAGAGTTTAGAGGAAAAACGGAAAACCCACAGGGGAAAGGGTTTTTGTCTAAAGTGAGAATCCGGAGCGTATGGCGTTAACCCGCACAACAATCTTTGAATTTGAGGCTGGCTTGCAATGCTTGCTATCAATTTGTAGAGAGAGAGAGAGAACAAGCTTAAAGAAGATGCAAGCGAAGGTTTCTTGAGCGTTTTATAACCAAACAGGTCACCAACCATGAACAGAACACCGTCTTTCCTTCCTCAACGAACTTATATGTTTCCTTCCTTCTTTGTCGGAGAATGAAATGAAACTCTTTTACTCTTCCAACGGCATCGTTGACTGACCCTACTACGATGTCGTTTAACTCCCCCCGTGTCTCTCACGTGGCTGATACTATACTCTCAAATCTTCTACTACTGTCGAACTCCAGAGATTTTGCCTGCGACTGCGAGATGTATAAATAAATAAAAGCGCGTGTAAAGTGGGTGGAACCCACGATGACAAAGAAATGTTAGGCACATATTTCAAATCACACTCTAAATTATACATTTGCTTTAAATGCATGTATCATGTGCTGTGTAAGTGGTGCACAGAAAAGTGTGAAAAATTCAAATAACACAAGGTACATATATTTAAAGCAAGAGATATGATTTAAGGTGTTATTTGGAATGTGTGCCTAATATTTCTTTTTTCAAATATCCATTGCCACGTCATGAGAGTGCAGATGTGCTAGAAAAGGGTGTCGACTGTCGATGACGTGTTCGTAAAGTCTGTACAGTTTTTGTAAAGTCTGTAAAGTTACACACGTTACGTATCCTAGAGCACATGCGTCTGGTACAAAATGTACTAGGTAGTCTAGGTGTTATCAGCAAATGAACAGATAAGATAGGGGTGGAGTAACCAAATCCTTGGTAGCTCAAGTGGGAAGCGGATCAAGATAGGGGGTGTTTTATTTTTTTGGTTTTGTGTTTGAAATTTCTCATGGGTAAATATTAAGGATTTGGTCAGGGTCTTTGGTCTCTTAAAGGGAGGTTAGGGGTTCGAAATCTCCCAGGGGTCGTGTTAGCTAGTTGGAGGGATAGATCTCAAGATGGACTTTAAAAATGTCTAGCTTGGTGTGGGTTTAGATCCTACCGCTAGCTTGCCTCCCTGATTTACCTGGTGCGTGTGTTGTGGGGTCGGTGCACGTGCCCGGGATTTGCCCCTTGTTCTACTCCGATAAAAACGACAATAGGTATCGATCCCGAAGTTGCGGAGGACAGACATGAGGATTTGTCCTCGTATTCCAAAAAAAAAAAGATAGGGGTGGAGTATTCGGCCGATCGGGTCGGTTTTTGCCTAATTTAATTTGGTTTTATTTGCTTTGCTTTGGTTTGGTTTGATTTGAAAACTAACGAACTGCAAATCGACCAAAATATGGCCGGTCGGGTCGTTTTTGCCTAATTTAATTTGGCTTTATTTGCTTTGGTTTGGTTTGGTTTGGTTTGAAAACTAACGAACTGCAAATCGACCAAAATATAATTTGGTTATTTTCATTTGGTTAACTGAAATTTTAGTTCGGCTCAGTTTCGTAACTCGGTTAACCAAATTGTAAAAAAAAAAAAAAAATCCAAAATAACTCCATTTTTTCACTTTTCACAACTTTTTTTTAATTTTTTTCCCTTTTTTTTTCTTTTTTCTTTCATATTACTAAGGAAACATATTTTTCTTTTATTTTCAAGGGTAAACTTAATAAATAGTCCAATCTAGACACTTTTATTATAAATAAGTTCATTCTATAAGCCAACTTAAGAATTAGTCCCTCACCTATTTTGAAAACTATATTACCCCCACAATCATTATAGTAGTTTTGAAAATCTGTCATTAATATTCCATAAATCACGACCTTCTTATTATCAAACATTTTTTAAAAAAAATTGAGAAACTTCTCAAAAAGACAATCTAGGAGAGGCGATGGAAGGCGATTTATGAAAATCATCAACACGGGAGCAAGATTCGCTACTAACTATGCTATCTGAGAGTTTTGGTAGAAATTTCTCACACTTTTGATACAAATCTGGGCATTGCATGTTTCGATTCAACATTAGGGTTTCTGATAAAAGTTGGATCTTGATTCGATTAGGGCTTCGATTCATACAAGAGGTTTTCGATTGACAACAGCGACAATAAGATAAAACGATGGTGATGGCTAGAATTAGTAATAAAGATAAGTCAATGCTTTCATTTAATCTCCAAAATTTTCCTACATTGTATTGTTTTGTTAATCGTTTTGTGTGATGTGAGAAATTCCGCCTTCGCTGAGAACCGAAGTGAGAAAATCTCTCCTTCTCGACTTGATTGACAAAAACTCTAACTTGTTTAGAAATTACTCACCTGCTATGTGCATGATTTAAGAGAGTAATTCCCCCATTTTCGACTTGAGTGAGAAGTTTTACTTTGCTGTTTGTGAGTGAGTGTACCATGTGTTACGGTGAGCAAAATTCTCAGTTGTAATGTGGATGAAGAAAGTGAGAAATTATCCTTTCTCGCACATGATTGGTTAATCTGTGAGGATTTCCTCACCTGTTACGTGGATGATGTAAGTGAGAAATTTCTTACCATGATACGATTTGAGAACATCTCACTTATTATGTCAATGAGAAATTTTACAATTACTTATTTATGAAGTCAGAACTATTATTACTTATTTGTAAAATGAGAAATTTCTCCTCATTGGATTTAATATTTTTTGTGATTTGCAAGAGAACTACAAATCCGACCACTTCAACACAGTGATCCGACGGAACGCTTGAGGCTGGTACTCAAGACATGCAAACAATTGGGACTAATTAGATAAATGAGGGCTATGAAGCATTTTAGGAAACTCGAGACATCCAACTCCAGCATAATTAAAGAAATGGATATTTTTTTTTTTTAAAGAAATGTTTGTTTGGTGAATGAGTGTTTTTTTAAAAATAAAAATTGCATCTAAATATGTAATTACATTTGGTGGCAATATCTAAAATGAACCTATTTACCAATATTACCCTTAACCTCACTGTGGACATCGCAGGTTTTCTTTCTACCCACAACTTTTCAAAATCAATTTCAAAAATAAATGAGTCGCCACTTAATTTTTAAAAGGAAAAATTAAGAAATCATTTTAAAAGCAAACTGATCTTTTAGAAACCAGAGATTAACTAGGTCCGGGGATTATGGAATGAGAGAGGAAGGAGCCCGTCGGACTAAAACACCCTCTCTCATCCTATCTTGTGATAGACCTCTACTCAACATCCTTCTAATCGAATTATTAATTTAAATGTGCCCTCAACTAATATATATGTATAGATATACGTTACAAAAAGCATGTCCAAAGGGGTGTAAAATTGCAATTGATAAAATATCATTCAAAAATCACATATTTCAAGTAGCAAGCAACATGATATGCACTAGGGAACAAGAGAACTTACCCGGGATCCAGCATCGATATTAAACGTGCAATGCAACAAACAAAAGAAAATCCTAAGAAAGAGTCTCTAGTCACATATACATATAAGGCAAAATCCTAATTCTAATGTGTCGCGCATGAAGTTTGAAAAATCAATAAAATCAAGAAATTAAAATAAAATTAAAGGGGGTCCTAGAGATCATACCTTAATTGCGCTACAAAACAAAAGGTTAGTCCACATGATATACAAGATGTGAAGTTAGAAATAACAATCCTAAATTTCTAGCTTAAGCCTATCAAGCATAAAATCCAACTTAATCATGAGCATTAAATGTACATGAATGAATGAATGTGAACAAGAATAAGACATGGATTTATTCATTAATTTGGGTCACTTAGCCTCTGGATTTAAACTAAATTATCATTATTCAAAGTATGACTTGGGTCTCAAGACATTAGGAGGCCATTTGAGTTGAAATAAACAAGATTAGACAAAAACAATAGCAGTTTTTTATGAATCACAGAGAGCAGATCATAATTTTAAAAAATGGAAAAGCATGGTTCCCGTGGTTTGATCTTGATGGATTTTGGACACAAGATGCCTCTGTGTGTCTAGTTTTTAACCCAAAAAAGAAATCAAGGTTTCAACGGTTGGATCTCCGGGAATTGGACAAAAACCAGACATCACTCAGCATTTTACAACCTTCTGTCCAGAGTTCTTGCACGATTTTCTAAAAATAGCAAAAAAATCAGAAATGCTTTGTTCTTTTTAGGGTGACTTCCTAACACATTAATCTACTTAGAAAAAATTATTTTGGGTCACAAACACTTTATTAAAGCATTGGTTTACTTATTTCAAAAGAGTGTTACTATGCTGAAACTCTGGACAGATTGTAGTGTCCTTACAAAACTCACAACCAAACCACTTTAGACATGAAACCACCTTAAAACAAAAAATGCAGTGGTAGAATATTGTGTTGTTGACACTTTCTCGTTGGTTTCATTTGATTTCGACGGTTAGATCTCGAACTAAAAATCTTTGATCAAAAACAGTTTGTGAACTCACTATTTTCATTTGTCAAGTTCAACTCTTATTTGCTAATTCCAACTATTGAATCATGAAGTTGGACTTAAACTAAGCCAGCTTCTCCTACCATTTGATGGTCATTGGAGACTAAAAGACCTTTATATTTATAGATTCCAAGTGAAGTATGAATGGACTTCATGAAATCTCAAAATAAAGAATCTAAACCATGGGGATGGGCTTAGACTCAAAACCACTTTCTCCTACCATTTGATGGTCATTGGAGATGAAGACATGACTATACTCATGAGTCTCAAAGGAATATAGAAAGGATTCCATGAAACATCAAGTTTAGAGGACTCAAGTCATGAGTATGAACTTGGATCCATCTATTTGCTTATAAAATGAAGTGATGATCAAGTTTTGACTCCCATGTAAAGCATAAGCTTACATGGGATTCAAATGATCATACTCAAGAGATGTCAAGAGAGATATTGAAGATCTCCAAGAATCCCAAAAAAAAAACATAAACAAAGAGAAATAGAAGAAAGATCAAGGAATTAGAAACAAGGACTTCCAAGTTTACTTAACAAACTCCAAAACTTAATCAAGAAAAACTAAAAATGACTTGAAGATTAGAAGCTCAAAAGAAAGAAAACATAACTAAGATTAGAGGGTCACCTCCAAGCTATCCTCAAAGTTCTTTTCCTTTGAAGATATTCCAAGCTCTTCTCCCTAGTTCTCTAAACTCTCTCTTTTTGAATTGTGTTGTATATTGTATGTTGTATCACCCTCTTCTCTCTTTTTTTCACTCTCTTGCCTTGCTCTCTTCCTCAAGGAAGATCCTCCATCTTTTATAGACAAAAATTATCAAGTATTTTCAGTGAATTCGGAGTAAAAGACAGGTGTAATCATCCCATTTGGTGGTACAATACGTACTTCCTGAAATTAGACAGACTGCTGCCCAGGGCGGCATTCAAAAGTTATTCGCGACAGTCCGTGGCTGCCGCCGCGGCACTCCGCGACTGCCGTCGCGACATTCCGTGACTGCCGCGGCAAATTATTGATTGCCGTATTTTCGTCAACCTTACTTTATCAGATTTTTGTTTTTATCCGCATACACATACGTATTGTACCACAAAATACGGACTTTAAAAGCAAACGACAGTCAGAAAATGTCGGCGGCACTCAGTGAGTGCCGGGCCGGCACTTACTGGATGCCGTTCGGCACTCACCGAGTGCCGTTCGACACTCACTGAGTGCCGCATTATACTGCCGTGGCCGTTTTCTGTTGAATTTCCCTTTTTAGGTCTTTTCTTTCTTCCCTTTTTCTTAAAAAACCTTATTTTTGAATATCTTTTCCAAAAATGGTGTTTTATACCTGAATTCTCCCAAATACCTGGTATTTTCTTCTTTCTGTGAAATTTTATCGCGTTTGGAGAACTTCTGAAGAGCTTGGAATACTTCGAATCTTTTCGGTCCTTATCATCATTGGACGTGGAGGTGACACTCTCCTAAATTCGACGGTCGGTCAAAATTGGGGTGTCTACACTCACCAAATAATAGGGATTCAACTCGGCTATGAAATTCAGGTATGAGATTTGGATAGGATGACATTAATTATAAAATAAGGGATAAAAGTGTAATTGTGTATACAAAGCCCTTAACTTATGAGAAAGTGCAAAAATCACAGTTTTGAGAAGTTATGATTTTTGACTTCTCCAAATGACAGTTCTGTAGATGCATTGTTTGTCAAGAAGTCCATTCTTAAGCCTTACCAAATAGATTTCACTTCTATAAATGAACTTCTTCTTCCAGAAGTCCATTCCCAAATATTTCCAACACTCTCATTATAAATAGAGAATAAATATCTTATTTAAAATAAAATTTTAAAATTTAACTGCATGCTCATCATTATATATAAAATAAAAGCACAATTTTTCAAAAGTATTCCTTATAATACCCTATATTTCTTTCAATCCTCTCTTTTACATAAATAAAAGGGTAAATTACATTTTACCCTCCCTGTGGTTTGCCTCTGTGGCACTTTATGTAACGCCCTGTATTTTATTATCATTAATAAATAAATATTGCATTTTATTTCCATGAGTAGTTGATTTAATTTCTATTTATAAATAATTATTTGGGGCCAAACCGTAATATTTGAAAATATAGAAAATATTTTCTATGGTTTCAAAATCGATATCTATATTTTTGTATAAACCGGGAATTTATTTCCTACGCTAATATGATTTCTGTATTTTTATATCAACCGTAAAATACCAGTTTATGTTTTAATCTGTGCCTATACCGCGTCTTGGGTGTGGGAGCACGTGAGCTCAATCACACCGTGCGTTTTCCATGGCTTTCTTGGAGCCCAAAACTGTGGATTTATATATACACGTTGGTTTCTCTCTCTCTTTCTCACAGTCTCTCATCTCTCACTCTCCAAAACTCTCTCAATTCTCTCAAACTCTCTCAATTCTCTCAACTCTCTCAAGAAAACACATAACACACAAACAGATTATACATATACACTTACACACATACATAGTTATATATATATATATCTCAAGATCAAAGAGAGAACAGAGGAGAAATTCTCAACAACGGAATTGTCGACGGATTAACGGCGGAATTTATCTGTCTCAAATTTTCTGTATCAAACACCTCTGTGAGTATTATAAACTCACTCGCCATGTTTATATACGTGTATTTCAGTATGTATATGTATGTATATATATATATATATGAAATCACCATTGAAGCTTGAAATTGGAGTTTTGTCAAACTCAACCAAATTCAATTCCGTGAATTGATTTTGGAAGATCTTTGTCCCAATAGATTACGGTTCGAATCCTACGCAGTAATTCATCCGTATCGCGACGAACGGTTGATTTAAAGTTTTGACACCCTCACTTTTATCGCGAATATTTAGAGATATAATCCGTGTTAGTTAAAATTGATCGCGAATTCTTAATCTACGCGAAAAACCGAAGAGATTCATATATTACATGTCCTGGTACGAACAGAAAACAGAAATGGGTAAAATTCAGTTTGAAAACCAGAAACAGGGGAGAAACGAAGAAGATGACATTCTGCAAGAACTCGCGCGCGCGACCCGCTCGCGCGAGGCTCGCTCGCGCGGACCATCCCCCCCCCTTCGCGCGCGCGATCCGCTCGCGCGACCTGTCCTGCCCCTTCGCGCGCGCGATCCGCTCGCGCGACCTGTCCTGCCCCTTCGCGCGCGCGATCCACTCGCGCGATCAGGCCTTCCCCTTCGCTCGTGCGACCCGCGCGCGCAACATCACCTCTCCCTCGCTCGCGCGAGGTGGCCTTTTTGGGCAGTTTCTGTATTTTTGTCTAAGGGACTGTTTGGAAAATGTTTTGGGAAATTTCAAGGAACTGTTTGGCAAATATACTATTTTAAAGGCTCACTGTTAGAAATTGGACTTGAAAGAATGTTTGAGACCGAAATTTATGCTCGTACGATTATCCGGCTTTGTGATTTATTAATGGTGTTATTTATGAAACATTGACATACATATTAGGGTTGAGGTTGTGTCAACATGCATGTGTGTAAGAAAGCGTGAAAGGAGTAAAGGGTGGCGGTCTGGTGTGCGACCTCAATATCGATCGGATAGTATTCCTGGTATTGGAGGCAACAGTGTTGGGTACGGCTTAGATATCGATCGGATATTATTCCTGGTATCTAAGGCGCTTGTTTCGGATATTGATCGGATATTTTTCCTGGTATCCGAAATGATGGTATTGAGTGTGGTGTACGGCTTAGATATCGATCGGATATTTTTCCTGGTATCTAAGGCGCTTGTTTCGGATATTGATCGGATATTATTCCTGGTATCCGAAATGATGGTATTGAGTGTGGTTTAGATATCGATCGGATATTATTCCTGGTATCTGAAGCGATAGTTTGGTGTGCTGTTTTGGATATCGATTGGATAGTATTCCTGGTATCTGAGATAATGGTTTGGTTGTGTTGAGTTTTGTTGAGAGAAAAGAGTCAGAAAGATGAGATATTACATTGTTCATGCATGGTCGCATATTTATTGCTTTCTTTATTCCCCCATGGCTTATGTTGGAATTGGAACCTTGAAACCGTTACTTTTAAAGTTAAATTGCACCGTTGTTTATATGCTTATATATACATTGCGAGCACTTGTTTATTTTGCTCACCAGCTTTCATAAGCTGACGGCGTTGATGCGTCCTGGACTGTATGTCCAGATTTTCAGGGTCAGGAGCAGCCAGGGTACTTTGACTATGCTACTTAGAGTCAGGAGACTTTCCAGGAGGCTGCTTTATATTTCCTATATCTTTTAATTTGGGTTTGTAATAAACTAGCTTTAGACATTTGAATAAGGCGTTTTGTGCCTAAGTTTATGACTGATGTAATAGTTAGTAAGTTTTTATTGTGGAGGTTATATTTTGTTAGTATCCTTTGCTCTAGAAATGTTGTTAAGTTATTTGTTGCAGGGACAATTGGTCATTCTCACTTGTCACGACCTACGAGTCCATAAAGGAAATTAAATGCTTTCCTGTATTATGCTACGTCGGGGCGTGACAGGCTTTTTGGTATCAGAGCCATGTTTTGGCTCGACCAATTGTCCAAAGACACATAGGACCTCCTATTAAGATAGAATTAAGATAAGATAGTTCGACTTCATTCCGTGTTTAGGTCGCTTTCTATCGTCGAGAACTTTCTTTCTTATCTGGAGTTTGACCGTATTCTTGTTGATCAATGGATAGGTACCGTTCTCTCGATCATATGGCTGGAAGAAATCTCAGGAATCGTCCCGCTATTGAAGATGCACCCCCGGTAATAGATCCAACCGGAATGTTCGAGGCTTTTGTAAGAAGATTGGAGAGGGTTAGTGATCAGAATACGAGGAACAATAATCAGAATGGGAATCACAACGGGAATGGGAGGCAAGCCCACCAGACGGGAGACAAGCTTCTCAAGGAGTTTCGCGCCCTGCGACCTGAGTATTTTGCGGGGACTGATGAACCCTGGCAAACGGAACAGTGGCTACGCCAGATGGAGCGTATCTTTGAGACCATAGAGTGCACTGATCTGGAGAAGAAGCGTCTGGCTATCTTTCAGTTGTCTTATGCAGCGGCTGATTGGTGGGATGCTGAAAAGGCAACGATTGGGGAAGAAGCTGCAAGGAGAATGCCATGGGTGGTGTTCAAGGAAAGATTTCTCGAGAAGTATTTTCCTGAAGAAGAGAAGGACAAGAGAGAGAAAGAGTTTATGGAGTTGACTCAAGGGAATCTGACTGTCCGAGAGTACACTACTCGATTTGAGCGTCTGTCTCGCTTTGCTCCACATATGGTGGACACACCCCAGAGGAAAATCAAGAAGTATCACCGGGGCCTCAACTTGTCTCTCCGACATCTGACTATGGGGCATTTGGGCCAGTCATTTGAAGCTCTGGTGAGATTGGCTACGGGGTTGGAGAATGATGGGTGTCAGAATTCGAAGCCGTTTGGAAATCGACCTCCGCAGAAGGGTTATCCCGGCCAGAAACCTGGGTACCCTCAAGGACAGAAAAGGACCTGGGATGGAGGGAAGAAACCTCAACAGACACAAGCAGTTCAGCAGTATCAGCCTCTAGCAATAGAAGGGGCCAAAAACAACAACTGCTTCAATTGTGGTAATCCCGGTCACCGAGCTAAAGATTGCAGACAGACTAGGCGTGCTGATCGTCCGGGAATTGTGTGCTATAATTGTGGCATGCCAGGTCACATAAGTCCGGAATGCAAGGCTCCTAGGAAAGGCAACTATGGTCAGCAAGGACAGGCCCGCCTGAATGCTGTTATTCCCCAGGCTGCTGGTTATGAAGAAACAGGGTATGGAGGAGGTGCTTATGAGGAGGGATTACCTGAGCAACGAGCAGTGGAAGGTACTCTAACCTTGTTTAACTCTCATGTTAAAGTTTTATTCGACAGGGGTGCTACACATTCCTTTATATCTGTTAAGATCGTTCAGAAGTTGGGTATAGTACTGCAACGTTTAGAGGAAGCTTTGAGTGCTGTCTTACCCTTAGGGACCACAGTCAAGTTATTACATGTGTGTAAGGATTGTCCTCTACGGTTAGGAGACCGCGAACTTTTGACAAGATTGGTGGTTCTGTCGATGAAGGAGTTCGATATAGTCCTGGGAATGGATTGGCTCGAGAAGAATGATGCGAAGTTGGATTGTGCAAGGAAGAGGATCACATTTGCGGACAAGGGGAATCGACTCTTCGATTTCTAATGTAACCCTTCGGGTGATATGTTCCTCACTAGATGCCTAGCAAACATTGAGGTTGTCGGTGCAGAGGTGACAGTATCATCAATACCGGTAATCAAAGAGTTCGAGGAAGTATTCCGAGATATTTCGGGATTACCGCCGGAAAGGGACATAGAATTCTGTGTGGAATTGGTGCCAGGTACCCGAACTATAACCAAGGTTCCCTACAGGATGGCCCCTACAGAGTTGTTGGAGCTGAAGGAACAAGTTCAAGAACTTGAGAAATTGGGTTTTGTTCGTCCAAGTACTTCACCCTGGGGAGCACCAGTGTTGTTTGTGAAGAAGAAGGATGGGTCAATGCGGTTGTGTATTGACTACCGAGAACTGAATAAGGTTACTATCAAGAATAAGTATCCTTTACCTCGGATAGACGATCTGTTTGATCAGTTGCAAGGAGCCACGACCTTTTCTAAGATTGATCTACGGTCAGGGTATCACCAGTTGAGGGTGCGGAAGGAAGACATACCTAAGACTGCTTTCAGGACGAGATACGGACACTATGAGTTCTTAGTGATGCCGTTTGGAATGACAAATGCTCCGGCTGTGTTTATGGACTTGATGAACAGAGTATTCAAGCCCTACTTGGATCAATTCGTTATTGTCTTTATTGATGATATTTTGATCTATTCCAAGTCAGAGGAAGAGCATGAACAACACCTGAGGATCGCGTTGCAGACTCTCAAGGATCACCGCCTATATGCTAAATTCAGCAAGTGTGAATTCTGGCATCAGGAAGTTAAGTTTCTCGGGCATGTGATCTCTCAACAAGGAATCGCGGTTGACTCATCAAAGACCGATGCAGTGGCGAATTGGACTCGGCCGACCAATGCTACAGAAGTCAGAAGTTTTCTGGGACTAGCTGGTTACTATCGGAGATTTGTAGAGGGTTTCTCGAAGATAGCAGCCCCGTTAACTGGTTTGACTAAGAAAGATTTGAAGTTTGAATGGACTGATAAGCATGAACGCGCTTTTCTGGAATTGAAAGAGAGATTGACAACAGCGCCAGTGCTTGCGATACCAAGGGATGGTGAGAAGTTCACTATTTTTAGTGACGCCTCGTATCAAGGATTGGGATGTGTCCTTATGCAAGACGGAAAGGTTATCGCCTATGGTTCGCGACAGTTGAAGCCGAATGAATTGAATTACCCAACTCATGATTTGGAACTGGCAGCAGTAGTGTTTGCGCTCAAGACCTGGAGACGCTACCTCTATGGGGAGAAGTTTGATTTGTTCTCAGACAACAAAAGCCTTAAGTATTTGTTTACTCAGAATGAGTTGAACATGAGGCAACGTCGGTGGATGGAACTGATCAAGGACTATGACTTCACATTAGAGTACCACCCTGGTAAGGCTAACGTAGTCGCTGACGCCCTAAGTCGGAAACCTCGAGGAACGATTGCGTCATTGATGGTAAGGGAGTGGAAAGCCTTGGAGACAATCGCAGAATTTGATGTACAGATTTCAGAGGGAAGTGCCGGGCAGCACTTTGGATGCCTCATGGTACAACCAACACTTGTGAGTCGAATTATCGAAGCCCAGAAAGAAGATGAGAAGTTTCAAGTATGGTTCGCCAAGATGTCAGAAAAGGACCCTATAGAATGGAAGGTTGGGACCGATGGAGGATACCGATGTCGAGAAAGATTGTGTGTGCCAGATTCTGGAGATTTGAGAAAAGATATTCTCGAAGAAGCACATAAATCGAGACTGACAGTACACCCAGGAGGAACAAAGATGTATAAGGATTTGAAGAGAAACTTCTGGTGGGAAGGGATGAAGCGAGAAGTAGCCGAGTTTGTGTCTAAATGTTTGACTTGTCAACAAGTGAAGGCCGAACATCAGAGACCCTCGGGATTGTTGCAACCCTTACCTGTTCCAGGATGGAAGTGGGAGCACATAACTATGGATTTTGTGGTTGGATTACCCCGGTCACAACAGAATCATGACGCGATTTGGGTAATTGTGGATCGTTTGACGAAGTCTGCACACTTTATCGCGTACAATATGACTTACCCAGTAGAAAGGATGAGTCGAATGTACCTATAGCAAGTGGTGCGACTGCACGGTGCGCCTGTGTCGATTGTATCAGACCGCGATGCACGTTTTACCTCGGGATTTTGGGAAAGTTTGCAGAAGGCTATGGGAACTTCGCTCAAGATGAGTACTGCATTCCATCCTCAGACCGATGGACAGACCGAGCGTGTTAATCAGATTATGGAAGATATGCTCAGAGCTTGTGCAATCGACTTTGAAGAGTCTTGGGAGACGCACTTACCTTTGGTTGAATTTGCGTATAACAACAGTTATCACTCAAGTATTGGAATGGCGCCGTTCGAAGCTTTGTACGGACGGCCATGTCGATCTCCATTGTGTTGGGCTGAAGTGGGAGACACAGAACTTTTGGGACCAGATTTGGTGAGAGAGACCAATGAGAAGATTTCACTGGTCAAGGAAAGGATGACAACCGCACAGAGTAGGCATAAGAGTTATGCGGATCGACGTCGAAAGGACTTGGAGTTCAGTATTGGTGATCACGTACTCCTAAAGGTTTCACCTGTTCGGGGAGTAGTGCGTTTTGGTCAGAAGAGAGGGAAGTTGGCACCTCGTTTCATCGGGCCATTTGAGATATTGGAGCGTGTTGGGAATGTGGCTTATCGACTCGCGTTGCCACCAAAGATGTCTGGTGTTCATAATGTGTTCCATGTCAGTATGTTAAGGAAATACATACGGGATCCTTCACATGTGGTTAATTTTGATGATATTGAGACGAGTCAGAATGTTGTCTACAAGGATAGACCTGTGAGGATTCTTGATCAGAGTATCAAGAGGTTGAGAAGAAGAGACGTTCCTTTGGTTAAGGTTCAGTGGAGGCATCATGACGAAGGAGAGGCGTCGTGGGAGTTAGAGTCAGACATGAGGATTAGATACCCCGAGTTGTTTCGGGATTAGTTAGCTCAGATTTCGGGGCGAAATCTCTGTTAAGGTGGGTAGGGTGTAACGCCCTGTATTTTATTATCATTAATAAATAAATATTGCATTTTATTTCCATGAGTAGTTGATTTAATTTCTATTTATAAATAATTATTTGGGGCCAAACCGTAATATTTGAAAATATAGAAAATATTTTCTATGGTTTCAAAATCGATATCTATATTTTTGTATAAACCGGGAATTTATTTCCTACGCTAATATGATTTCTGTACTTTTATATCAACCGTAAAATACCAGTTTATGTTTTAATCTGTGCCTATACCGCGTCTTGGGTGTGGGAGCACGTGAGCTCAACCACACCGTGCGTTTTCCATGGCTTTCTTGGAGCCCAAAACTGTGGATTTATATATACACGTTGGTTTCTCTCTCTCTTTCTCACAGTCTCTCATCTCTCACTCTCCAAAACTCTCTCAATTCTCTCAAACTCTCTCAATTCTCTCAACTCTCTCAAGAAAACACATAACACACAAACAGATTATACATATACACTTACACACATACATAGTTATATATATATATCTCAAGATCAAAGAGAGAACGGAGGAGAAATTCTCAACAACGGAATTGTCGACGGATTAACGGCGGAATTTATCTGTCTCAAATTTTCTGTATCAAACACCTCTGTGAGTATTATAAACTCACTCGCCATGTTTATATACGTGTATTTCAGTATGTATATGTATGTATATATATATATATGAAATCACCATTGAAGCTTGAAATTGGAGTTTTGTCAAACTCAACCAAATTCAATTCCGTGAATTGATTTTGGAAGATCTTTGTCCCAATAGATTACGGTTCGAATCCTACGCAGTAATTCATCCGTATCGCGACGAACGGTTGATTTAAAGTTTTGACACCCTCACTTTTATCGCGAATATTTAGAGATATAATCCGTGTTAGTTAAAATTGATCGCGAATTCTTAATCTACGCGAAAAACCGAAGAGATTCATATATTACATGTCCTGGTACGAACAGAAAACAGAAATGGGTAAAATTCAGTTTGAAAACCAGAAACAGGGGAGAAACGAAGAAGATGACATTCTGCAAGAACTCGCGCGCGCGACCCGCTCGCGCGAGGCTCGCTCGCGCGGACCATCCCCCCCCCTTCGCGCGCGCGATCCGCTCGCGCGACCTGTCCTGCCCCTTCGCGCGCGCGATCCGCTCGCGCGATCAGGCCTTCCCCTTCGCTCGCGCGACCCGCGCGCGCGACATCACCTCTCCCTCGCTCGCGCGATCCGCTCGCGCGAGGTGGCCTTTTTGGGCAGTTTCTGTATTTTTGTCTAAGGGACTGTTTGGAAAATGTTTTGGGAAATTTCAAGGAACTGTTTGGCAAATATACTATTTTGAAGGCTCACTGTTAGAAATTGGACTTGAAAGAATGTTTGAGACCAAAATTTATGCTCGTACGATTATCCGGCTTTGTGATTTATTAATGGTGTTATTTATGAAACATTGACATACATATTAGGGTTGAGGTTGTGTCAACATGCATGTGTGTAAGAAAGCGTGAAAGGAGTAAAGGGTGGCGGTCTGGTGTGCGAACTCAATATCGATCGGATAGTATTCCTGGTATTGGAGGCAACAGTGTTGGGTACGGCTTAGATATCGATCGGATATTATTCCTGGTATCTAAGGCGCTTGTTTCGGATATTGATCGGATATTTTTCCTGGTATCCGAAATGATGGTATTGAGTGTGGTGTACGGCTTAGATATCGATCGGATATTTTTCCTGGTATCTAAGGCGTTTGTTTCGGATATTGATCGGATATTATTCCTGGTATCCGAAATGATGGTATTGAGTGTGGCTTAGATATCGATCGGATATTATTCCTGGTATCTGAAGCGATAGTTTGGTGTGCTGTTTTGGATATCGATCGGATAGTATTCCTGGTATCTGAGATAATGGTTTGGTTGTGTTGAGTTTTGTTGAGAGAAAAGAGTCAGAAAGATGAGAAATTACATTGTTCATGCATGGTCGCATATTTATTGCTTTCTTTATTCCCCCATGGCTTATGTTGGAATTGGAACCTTGAAACCATTACTTTTAAAGTTAAATTGCACCGTTGTTTATATGCTTATATATACATTGCGAGCACTTGTTTATTTTGCTCACCAGCTTTCATAAGCTGACGGCGTTGATGCGTCCTGGACTGTATGTCCAGATTTTCAGGGTCAGGAGCAGCCAGGGTACTTTGACTATGCTACTTAGAGTCAGGAGACTTTCCAGGAGGCTGCTTTATATTTCCTATGTCTTTTAATTTGGGTTTGTAATAAACTAGCTTTAGACATTTGAATAAGGCGTTTTGTGCCTAAGTTTATGACTGATGTAATAGTTAGTAAGTTTTTATTGTGGAGGTTATATTTTGTTAGTATCCTTTGCTCTAGAAATGTTGTTAAGTTATTTGTTGCAGGGACAATTGGTCATTCTCACTTGTCACGACCTACGAGTCCATAAAGGAAATTAAATGCTTTCCTGTATTATGCTACGTCGGGGCGTGACACTTTACCCCTTATAGTTTAGAATGTAACACATTACTCCCCTATGGTTTGCCTTTTGTGACACTTTACCCCCTATAGTTTGAAATGTAACACATAACCCCGCTGTGGCTTGCCTCTGTGACACTTTACTCACTGTAGCCAAAATAAATTGCTTAAATGACTAAAATAACCTCTTCTTCTTCTTCACTCTAATATACATGTTATACACACAAATGATTGAAAAATCTAAAGCATTGAGGTCAATTGAAAAAATCGGTGCAGTAATTATACTAAAAATTTTAAACTATTGAATTTACAGTTATGAAAACATTATTCAAATAATACAATGATTTTTCCTTTTTATTTTGAATTTTGAATAGTTTTTTTGGCTACTTTTCCAACAAAGCAGTACATTATACATGGATGTGACTCTTATTTTCTCTATCTACAACTGTTTGGTTTTTTCATTAACCTCCTTACTCTAATTTTTTTAATCATTTGTGTGTATAACAAGTATATTAGAGTGATGAAGAAGAAGAAAATGTTATTTTGGTTATTTAATCAATTTGTTTTGGCTACAGGGGGTAAAGTGCCACAGAGGTAAACCACAGGGGGAGGGGAAGGGGGTTATATGGGTAAAATAAACTCTAAATATGAATGCAAGGAGTATTAAAAAAAAACCTTTTCAAACAGCCCCTAAACAGCTCTCCAACAAGCTTCCAAACAACAATAAGAAAATTAAAAAGATTAAAACAAAAGCATATGCTAGTTTTTTGCAAGCTTTTGAAAAAATAATAGAGAAAGTGAAAAAAGTATAAGAGACATATTAGTTTTTTGTTGATTTTTGTACACAAGATAAGATTATTCAATTCATATCGTACTCCCCAATAACTCTTTCATAATGTTAAAAGGCACCTCAAAAACCCTTTAAAATTGCCCCCAAATAATATGAAAGTGACTGAGAAATAACAAAAAGATTTAAAAAAAAAACCATTAACTTTTGCAAGCCTTTGAAAAAATGATAACTAAAGATAAAAAGTAAAAGAGACATATTAAACTTATTGTTGACTTTTTTTAATCACAAAATAAGATTACTTTAATCCTAAATAACTTTTTTATAATGTTGAAAAGCAACTCTAAAGCCTCTTAATATTGCCTCCCAAACACTCTCCTAACTAAAATGAAAAGTGGGACAATGGGTCATAAGAAGTATTAAAAATAGAGTAATTCTTTGGTGACAACTTTCATACAACTTTCATACAACCTCTTTAAAAGATGTGTCTATCTCTCTCCTGTGATGTCACTGGACCCCACAATGACACAGGAGAGAGATAGACACAATTTTTAAGAGGTTGTATGAAAGTTGTGTGAAAGTTGTCACCAAAGAATTACCCTTAAAAATAACCCTCCAAACTGCCACTACACAGCTCTCCAATAAGTTGGGTTTTTGAAACAATTGAATTGGGTAAATAGAAATGTACTAATTGGAATCAACCACTGCTCATTTAATTGATGGCAATAATGTAGCGCCCCGACCCGCTGTGGCCGGAACGCTCGCGAAGACCCCGCTAAACGCAAATAATAAAAAAAAAAAACTACTAAATAAAGTCTATGCCAAAGTTTAATCCCAAGGGCAAAAAGGTCATTTAAAAATTTTTGCCCAAATATAATATCAAAAAGAAAATATTTGAAACACGGTTCTAACGGTTTGAGCGGTATGAGGTTTCGAGTTTTCTAGAGAAAACTGTGCCTGTTTCCGTAAAAGCCAATGTATCAATATTTGTTATTAATATTATTATTATTATTTTTTTCTTGGCTTAAGCCACAAAACTCCATTTTTAAAACCACCAAACTTCCAACTCAAAGGGATATTTCAATTCACTTCAAACACAATATTTTAGGCCTCTAATACACAACAAACATCACCATAAACACCATAAACATATTCCTATTCCTTAATCCAAGATTAAAACATGGATTTCTCAAGAACACAACATGCATTATAAATCCAGAAACTCCAAAACAGTCGCATGAATCCGACATACACATTGGTCCGTACTAACATGATGACAAAGCTCAAAATATATACAAACCCAATCTCAAATATATACATCATAAACAATACCCAAACCGTCAACCAAAATACACATATAGAAATCCGTTTACAACATAAGTTTAACCCAAATGTTTACAACTCCAACAAGTCAAACTAAACGACGCACATACATCCTAAACATACACAACAACACGAGACTCATGGCAGTGGCGCCTACACCGCAGTACCTGCAAAAAAGCTTGTGTGGGTGTGAGCAACCCTTGGCTCACAGCAAGAAAACCAAGAATAATGCAATATAAACATTCAAGTCACCACCTAATCCGCATCCAAGTTAATTCAACTAAACATATACGCTAATGCAATGCATTCCCATAAATGAATGACGCACGCACCCGGGCCCATTTCGCTCGGCTCTTTTGGCCGTTTCCAAGTTTCGCTACTTGGATTTTTATCGCTTTCGCTATGCATGTGCATGACATAGAATATTCGTGCCATGCCCAATATATGTATTTCATACAACCCACTTAAGATTTTCATTCAACTAAAATATAAACTCAACAAGTAATGTCCATACTACATTATTATGGTTTCCAGAAAAACCCACCTCGAGTCTTTATGAAAATAAGTGCAACGATTTACTCCGCTCGCTCCGGCGGCTCTTTCGGGGCGCTTCCACTTGCCTCTGAACCGTGATTGAAGAGATACGGATATTGCTTTCGCATGCTTTCCTCGGTTTCCCACGTCATCTCCTCGATCGCTTGACTTCGCCACAAAACTTTCACCATAGGAATCTCTTTGCTCCTCAACTGCCGCACTTGTCGGTCTAGGATTTGAACCGGTTTCTCTTCATACGATAGATTCTCTTCAAGCTCTAATGGTTCTGATTCTAATATGTGTGACGGATCCTTGACATATTTACGCAACATTGAGACATGGAACACATCATGTAGTCGCGACAATTCGGCCGGTAATTTCAATTTATATGCCGCAGTTCCGATTTTCTCTATAATTTCGTAAGGCCCAATGTACCTCGGAGATAGTTTCCCTTTCTTCCCAAATCGCATAACGCCTTTCCATGGTGAGACTTTCAAAAACACTTGATCGCCCACTTCAAATTCAAGTTCTCGCCTACGAGTATCTGCGTAACTTTTCTGCCGACTCTGAGAGGTTTTCAACTTTTCACGAATAATATCAATCTTACTCGCCGTTTCCTGAATAATCTCAGGCCCAAATATTCTGCTTTCAATTTTACTTTCGCCCACTTCACCCCAGCATATAGGAGTCCTACACCTCCTCCCATAAAGAGCCTCAAATGGTGCCATACCGATGCTACTGTGATAGCTGTTGTTATACGCAAATTCAACCAATGGTAGATGATTCTCCCAATTGCCTGAAAACTCCATCACGCACGCTCGTAACATGTCCTCAAGTGTTTGAATTGTTCTCTCTGACTGTCCATCGGTTTGAGGGTGAAACGCAGTGCTAAATTTCAATTTAGTTCCCATCGCTTCTTGTAGATGTTTCCAAAAATGCGAGGTAAAATTAGGGTCGCGGTCAGAAATAATAGATACTGGGGCTCCATGCAATCGGACGATT
Organism: Hydrangea macrophylla; assembly: GCA_033977485.1. Lineage (NCBI taxonomy): Eukaryota > Viridiplantae > Streptophyta > Magnoliopsida > Cornales > Hydrangeaceae > Hydrangea > Hydrangea macrophylla. Next base: position 115,324,881 of record CM066982.1, on the reverse strand, counting down.
TCATTCACATAAATTCTTGCATATCGATCAAGAGTGAACGTTGCTTTCACCGGCAGAAAATGTGCTGACTTAGTCAATCGGTCAACAATGACCCAAATTGACTCATTACCTTTTTGTGTTGGCGGAAGTCCTCGCACAAAATCCATGGTAACATGTTCCCACTTCCACTCGGGAATCGGTAGGGGTTGCAACAAGCCCCCCGGTCGCTGGTGTTCAGCTTTTACTTGTTGACATACTAAACATCGAGCCACAAATTCCTCTATTTCTCTCTTCATCGCTGGCCACCAATAGTATTCCTTGATTGTCTTATAAAGTTTAGTGCTTCCTGGGTGCATGGCATACGCTGAACTGTGCGCTTCTTCTAAGATCTCCTTTCGTAACTCCTTATTTCGGGGTACACACATTCGAGTTCCATAACAGAGAACTCCATCGGCTCGAATAATAAAGTCTTTTCGCTTTCCACTTATCGCTTCTTCTCTAAATTTCATCAACCTTGAGTCAGTATTTTGTAGCTCCTGAATTCTGTCCACTAGAATCGGTCTCACTTGGAACCGGGCTATAAAGGCTTCAGTGTCTGACATCGCTAATTCAACTTCCATTATTTTCATCTCTCGAATAAAATCGACCCCAGTGCATTGGATACAAGAAAGTAGGCCTTGAGATTTTCGACTTAGCGCATCGGCCACTACATTCGCCTTCCCTGGATGATAATGAATCGTGCAATCATAATCTTTGATTAGTTCAAGCCAGCGCCTCTGTCTCAAATTTAATTCCTTCTGTGTGAATAAGTACTTCAAGCTTTGGTGATCAGTAAAGATTTCACAACTTTCCCCATACAAATAATGCCTCCACAATTTCAATGCAAAAACAATCGCTGCCAATTCCAAATCGTGCACCGGATAATTCAACTCATGTGGTTTTAACTGTCTTGACGCATATGCTATCACCTTTTCATTTTGCATCAAAACGCAACCCAGACCCTGATGAGACGCATCGCTGTATACCACAAAGCCTTCTGTACTTGTCGGAATAGTCAATACTGGCGCCTGTGTTAATCGATTTTTCAATTCCTGAAAACTTTCTTCGCACTCTCTACTCCAATGATATTTCACCCCTTTTCTGGTCAGCTTAGTCAACGGTAGTGCAATCGATGAGAAGTTCTTGATAAATTGACGGTAATAGCCTGCTAATCCCAGAAAACTTTGAATTTCTGTAACGCTCACTGGTGTCGGCCACAACAACACAGCTTCAACTTTTTTGGGATCAACTTTAATTCCATCACTAGAAACTACATGCCCCAGAAATGCTACTTCATCTAGCCATAATTCGCACTTGCTTACTTTAGCGTATAATCGTTCTTCCTTCAATTTCTGCAATACTAATCTCAAATGATTTTTGTGTTCTTCAACACTGCGCGAATATACCAGAATGTCGTCAATGAACACTATCACGAAGCTATCTAAAAATGGCTTGAACACTCTGTTCATCAAATCCATAAACACTGCCGGCGCATTTGTCAACCCAAATGGCATCACAAGGAATTCAAAATGACCATATCGGACTCGGAACGCAGTCTTCTCTACATCGCTTTCTCTGACTCTAAGCTGGTGATAGCCCGATCTCAAATCAATTTTCGAAAATATTTTTGCTCCTTGAAGCTGATCAAACAAATCATCCACCCTAGGCATCGGATATTTGTTTCTAATGGTCACCTTATTTAATTGCCTATAATCAATGCATAATCGCATGGTCCCATCTTTCTTTTTAACGAACAATACTGACGCTCCCCATGGTGACACACTGGGTTGAATAAATCCCCTTTTTAACAAATCTTCCAACTGTATTTTCAATTCTTTTAATTCCGCTGGTGCCATTCTGTAAGGTGGAATCGATATCGGCATAGTTCCAGGAACTAGATCAATAGTAAACTCTACTTCTCTTTCTGGCACAACACCTGGCAATTCCTCGGGAAACACGTCTGAATATTCATTCACAATCGGAACTGTTTCTATCTGCATTTCTACTTTCGTCGCATCAATTGCATACGCAATAACGCATTCATACCCTTTTTTTAACATTTGTCTCGCGTCTATTACTGAAATCACACTCGTTGGTGTTACCCGTCGCTCCCCGCAAAATACAAACTCGGCCTCATTCGGGATTCTAAAGGTGACTTCTTTATTAAAACAATTTATTGACGCGTGATAAGTTGACAACCAATTCATTCCCAGAATAACATCGAAGTCTTCTATATCTAGCGGCAATAAATTCACCCCCATTCCACGATTTTCTATTTGTACCACACACCCTTCATAAACCCACTTAATCTCAACTTTATTTCCCAATGGCGTAGATACTATTAACTTTTCTCTCAACTCAGTCAAATAATCGTTAAAATTTTTTGCAAAGTTTTTGGATATAAATGAATGAGTAGAACCCGAGTCAAACAATGTATACGCAACATAGTTTGAAATTAGAATCATACCCGTCACTACTTGCGGTGTGGTCTCTGCATCCTTCTTTGTTATCGCAAAAACTCAAGCTTGTCCTCCGGTACCACTCATGCTAGAACCCCCTCTTGGTTGTCCTCGCCCCTGACCTCGACCCCTGCCTGACGAAACAGTCGTTGAGGATACGGCCTCGGTCACCACAGTGCAATCTCTTGCCATATGACCCGGTCGCCCACACTTATAGCATTCTCGCCTATCGGGCATCGGGCAATCACGAGAAATATGACCAAGAGTCCCACATCGGTAGCAAGTAACACCCCCTGAAGAACCACTACGCCCTGAAGGTGGTCTCATAGATCCTGAACCCGATCCACTGGCACCGCTTGATCCTCCGCCTCGTTGTGGTTGTACAAACCCTCGATCTCTACCCGGAGCCTCTTGTAATCTCGGTCTTGGACCCCCACGGCTAGGCCCACTCACTTCGATCCTTCCTCGCTTTTGTTGTTCTCGAAAGGTCATGGATTCTCGTACATCTTTCTCAACCAACTTCGCTCTATCCACCAATTCGAGATAGTTTCGTATATCCAGCGCTGAAAGTTTCGATCGGATCGAGAATTGCAAACCGTCCTGAAATTTTCTGCACTTTTCATATTCATCTTCTACCAACCTCATTGCAAATCGGGACAAAGCCGTGAACTGAGCTTCATACTCTTCCACCGTCACATCTCGGCCTTGCACAAGATTTATAAACTCTCGCCGCCTCTCATTACGGTATGTTTCAGTAAAATATTTCTTGTTGAACTCTAATTCAAATTTCTCCCAAGTAATCTCATTAGGTTCTCTTCTCCCCACCATCGGCGTCTTCAAATGGGCCTTCAAGTCCTTCCACCAATAATCTGCTCTGTCAGTGAATGTAAATGCGGCTAGCATCACACGGTTATCATTGTCGATTTGCATAACTTCGAATATGTCCACCATCTTTTTGAACCATTTTTCAGCTTCTAATGGGGTACCCATTCCCGAGAATGTCGGTGGATGATACTTCATAAATTTTTCGTACAACCTCCCCGGCTCCTCTTTACTCTTACTAGACCCTGCCACTGCTACTTCAATTTTTGAGTCAAAATATCTTGTCATCGACTCGATCATGTGTTCTGCTTGGGAAGGTTGTCCTTCTCCCGTCGGTCGTGATTGTTCGACCTCCTGATTACCCGGTGGATGATGTGTCCCCTCCCCCTCTTGGCCTTCCGACCGGTCTCCCGGAATCATTTTTTCGCAATTTCTGTAAATAACACAAGTTTGCAAAGCAAACATAATAATAACATTTATTGTTAGTCCACAAACGAGAACCCATACAATCCAACTCAACGCCTAATCCACTGCCATGACCTAAACACAATGACAACAACACATACAGAACCTATAAACCTAGGCTCTTATACCAAACTGTCACACCCTGGATCCACTTTCTAAAATAGTTGAAATAGTTACTTTTTTCATTAAAAATAAAATATATTACACTTGTAAAAAAAAAATTACAAGAATTCTTTTGACATAAATAAAGGCTAAAATAGCCCGGACTCCACAGTAGTCTATACAACGTCCCAATCTGACTTTACTCTAACACCTCCGCTCTCCCAGCTACCTGTACTACCTGCATTTACCAATACACATGAGGAAGTATGCAATATGACATGAATAAACAGTTCAATGAATATACAATTTGATAGGTTTAAAAATATACACCTATCCCACATTCAGCCGCTCACCCCCAAGAGCATCATACCAGGATTCCTCGTGGTAATATTGCAAGAGTCACCTTACCTCACCTCACCTTTTACCAAGTCACTCATGACTTTTCTGGTCTCTGGACTATTGGCTCTTGGCGGGTGCTCCTTACTCATATACCCATCAGTTCCGTGGTATTTAGCCAACACACTTATACCAACATATTTACCAGAAATTCATAGATTCCAAATGAAATACAGTACAACTCCAAAAGTGTACAAAGACAGATAATAAAGAAATACTCCGGAGATTTGGAAGCATATTGTATACAACCCCTGTACCTTAAATAAATATACCAATTGAAAACCAGTTGAATAGCTGTCCCAAACACTCTGATCTTTGCCAAACGTGGCCTTCCATAGTCCACACGCTATGCAGGAATTGTTATGATTGTCCGAGACTTGTGTTGCCAAGCTTTAATATATATGTAGACTTAATAAATATAACACTAGTCTAATGCCACTCAACCACACACGTGTCAAATCACTATGTAAACTTACCTTACCTACACAGCACATCATGTGACTTAACCACTTCTATTATGATAACCATCTCCTACACAATGCACACGTGCACTATGACTAATGATATATTTACTTATTTTGAATTAGACTCCCAATAAATCAATTAATCGCTATTTGACCCCATAAAAATTAATAATCATTAAAAAGAATTAAATAAAAGTCCGGGTGTGACAAATAACGTTATTTTGCCACTTATTGTTAGCTTCTGTATAAAATTAACGTTTGCACTTCACAATTTATCTAAAAGTTTTTAGGGGTATTAGTGTTACGTTTTAAAGTTGAAGGGGTCACAATGAAAATACCTTTAAATACTGGTGTAAGTGTATTTACAATTTTACCCCAATAATTTTTTTTTAGCATACAAGCTTTCAAAAATTCTGAAAGCCCCCATGTTTTATAAAACATACTTAGAAGCCCCCATATATATAAATTAACGCTAGGGTTTTATGTTGGAAAGAAAAAAAGCACTCCTCAGACACGTGATGGAGTGTTTGATATCAATTAAGTATTAAAAATAGAAACTTTGATCAAATAAATGTTTTTTTTTTTTTTTTAGTGCTTTTGATAACCACTCAAAACTCTCTCAGCAGAGTGACAGGACCCTCGCAATTTTTGAGGGGATGGTGGTGGTTACAAGATGAACAACTCTTCAGCAGGACCCTCCTCCAAAGCGAGAGTTGGATCATCTTAGTATTCAGAATCTTCATTAATTAAGCGCAGGCGAGGAGTTTTTCAGAAAGATTGTGAGTAATACTTTTCTTGTACGAGTTATTAGCTTTATTTATACATACAAAAGTACTCTTTGAGTTTGTAAGTTTACTTATACACTGTCAGTAATTACCTCTTCATTAATTTTGTTTTGTTTTGTTCTTATCTTATTGATAGAATAAAAACTCTGTGTCATTAATTGTAAGTAGCGCCAATATGTTCTACTCCCATGTTCCTATGTTTTGGAGCCAGGAAAATTTCTTCAATGTTGTGGGTCTGCAGCAGTGTTGTCTTTGAGGTCCTAGGATAAATTTAGTGTCTTTTATGATCATTTTCTGCGTGAAATTGGTTACATTGATTGTTTTTAGTTTTTATTGTTCATGTCTCCCTTGTGCATGTAACATCTTTAGTTTCCAAACCTCACAATTTTAGATGAGTATTTTATCTTCATTAGAAGATTTCAGGGGTTGTATAGAGTTATATATGCACTTGAGGTTCTATGCAGTCGGAATTATATGTTCCCAGCTTTTCTCATTTTTGCAGATACTTTTATTGTTGCCTTTTACAATTAAATGACTACTGAAATATTTTCTTTTTCAATTGATATCAAAAGTTGGTCACGTGACTAAGGCTTAGTTTGGCCCCATTTTGGTGCTTCTCCTTTTTTAAAGCACAATTTCTTGTTAATTCATTAATAACCCGTTTATGAGCTTTTTGCAAAAATTGAACTTAGGGCTTTTTTGGGGGAGCTTTTACAAGCTCTAGAATGGAGCTTTTAAAAGCTCAAGGTTGCTTTTTGGTTTTTTGATGTTTTTTTGAAGAGCAATGCATCACTTGTACAAAATTATCAAATAACTTAATAATAAATTTCATAAGGTACTTTTAAAAAGCCACATGGGGGCCAAAGCCGCCAAACTAAGCCTAAGTCGCAAAAGTCAGATATGTGCCATTGTGATCGTATATGGGGTTTCTGCCAAAAAGAGAAAAAAAAATTAAGTCACATGATGAAAGGTGCTCATAAATGTGATTTCCTGAGCTTAATCGTTGACCGTCGGGGTGACCGATCGATGATTTTATTCTTCTATGAATTACTTAAAATAAAAGCATGTCATTGTTCTTTTGACTACATCCATGACTCTCTGGACAGACACTTCCTGAAAGCGTGGCACTTGTCGAGGATATCGTTGTGGATTATATTACAGATTTGGTAAGTGGGAATTATTTTCTTGTCTCTGTTTTGTGATGTCATTTTAGAAAAAACAGATGGAACATTTTAAATATGCCAGTGACTTCTTTGCAGGTGCATAAAGCTCAAGATGTTGCTTCTAAACGAGGAAAGCTTCTAACTGAGGATTTTTCTGTTCTTAATCAGGAAGGTACCCTTTCCATATATTAATGAAAGATTCATTTGTGACTTGACAAGATGAGATTTATTCTTGATGAATTCTGTCATTACATACAGTATGATTTGAGTTTTCTTTTTCTTTTTTCCTTGGGTGTCTTTGCATCTGTTGTAAAACCTTGTTAAGATAAAATTATAGGGGATTTCTGAAATGATTCTCCTGAGCGAGCTTATGCAATAATCATGTCCACCGTACACGGAACTCTTTCTTGATTAGGAAGAACTCTTTGGAACTTTTTGGTGTTCTTATTAAAAAGTAAGAAAACTGCATCATTCTTATCATAGCATGGAAGTTTTTTTCTCTCTCTCAAAAAATTGTGAAAGAGAAAGGGGAAGACAAAATCATTTTTGGAGTGAAAACAAGCTTTAATTTCTTGTTTAAATGTTCTCACTGAACATGTTGAAATGCTAGCCATATATACCCGAGATGTCCTCACCTGATATTATCTTTTTGTTTCTGTACAATTTGAACAGAAACAAATAGAAATGGAAGTAAATACCTTTCCCCTTTCTCCCAATCATTGGTGACGAAATGGGCATTGAGGCCAGGTAAAGTGGGAAGTTATTTCTTGTAGTTATCATTTGAAAGGACTGCCATCGAGCTCACATGTGGAGCCAGCCACAAAATGGGGGTTTCGCAAGAAAGGTCATTTTCAAACGACATGTGTATGGGAAGTCCACCGAAATATGGTTTTTATCCCTTTTATGTGTTACTTTTTCCCTTTACAGTTTGAAGATGAATTATTGCCTTTCTTTTCCTTTTTCTTGGAAATTTGATCTTTCTGATAACATAATGTGTGTGTGTGGCCACGGGAGTGCATATGCAGTAATCTTGTATTATTGTTGATGCTTGGGACTAGTAATCTTGTATTTTTTGACCTTGTAGGACTTGCCAGAATAACCGCGATACAGAACTGTTGTCTATGAATGAGGAACTGAAACAAGCAAGGAAGGCATTTGAAGTGGAAGAAGAGAAGCTGGCCACAGTTGAGTGAGTGATAAGAGCACAACATAAACCATCAACTCTTTCCTTCTTTCCCTTTTCTTTTCTGCTTATCTAATGACAAAAGTATACTTGCGTTGTAAATATCAATTTAATTTTCTTACAGTGATACAAGCGACACGTTTACTTTACTTTCAAGTGCGTGCGGCGAATAGATTTTGCCCTTTAGCCAGTAAAAGTCTATTTTTGTGTCTTTATCTGTTTATTGTGCCTGTGCGGAGTCCATGCTTCTTGTCAATAGTCTTAAATCAGAGTGCAATCATCTAGCTGATGTAGTATATGATCTATGAATGGATTGAATCCACTAATATTTGGAGGGTAATTTAACCCATAATTCCTAGTGTGGCCCCTTACAATTCCTGCTCTTTTAGAAGGAAAAATTCATCATCAGCTTTGTTGTCAAGTGTGTTTCTTCTGTAGGGAAAAATGTTCTTATTTAACTCAACATGAGTTTACAGATAATTGCGATATAAATTCTGCCCACTGAGAGAGAATGCAGAAATTTTTAACTTTCATGAGGCACCCAGCTTTACCTTAAATGAGTTCAACTTAAATCTTCATTTTTATGCAAAGTAAGATAGATTTGCTACCACATTTAAGAACCATATAAATGACGGAAAAATAAAAGAAAAAGAAAAAGAAAAATATGTTTTATCCTTCAGATTTCGGTCAACATGGATTTGGTTCTTTGACTTTTTGTAACATTGAAGTTGATCCTTTATTCATGTTGATGTTTAGAAATCAGTCCTTTTCCCCATTTTGGAGATTATTTTTTGGACAGTTATACCCCATTTAATACATATTTGTGTGTGTATATATCTACTACTATACTATAAGAAGACAGCAGCTCATTTAAGCTAGCATGTCAAATTTTTTGAAGTTCTTGTTTTGCCCTCGGTGTTATAAGGCCAGCTTACCATAATACCCCTCTTCCATTGTCATTTTACACCCTACACCTGTCTATTGTGTTTCTTCCAGAGAAACGATGCACGTGGCCCGTAGGAAAGCAAACACGCCCCTTCTGTCCTCTGCATCTTCATCTCTTCCTTTCGGAAACGACCTTCCCTTCAATCTCACTGCGGCGTCGCATCACCGCCTCAGCACGAAGCTGACCTTCTCTTCTCTGGCTCTTCGTTCTCCCTTCCCCTTCTCTTCGTCTCTGTTTTGGAACATGCTGCGTCTCTTCTCCATCGTCGTCCAGAAACTTCATCGATGTGGAGCATTTGATGACGAATCGGACCCGTGTTGCACCGTTGTCCCTTTCACAGCGAAGTCTCTGGTTGATTACTTAGGTAAAGGTTTACTTGTGCTCCAATTTCAACCTAGAGTAAATTGATTTCTAATTTTGTGTTACTTTTGTGATTCTTTTATTTTCGTTTTCCCGAATTTTTGGTGTTCTCCCTTCCCCTTCTCTCTGTCTCTTCATTTGAGGATAGGTTTAAGAAAAGTATTTAATGGAATGGGACATCAAGTCGAAGACTTCAGCTCTTCAATATCTGGTAATATTGTACTCTTTTCCGTCTTTTGATCTGTTGCTTATTCCATTCCGCAGCCACATTTTAGAACTTTTTTTTTAAAGGTTTTTTTTTTTTTTTTTATATATTTTCAATTGAGCTTCTACATTACATTTCGTCTGTGATTTGATTTTTTCCCTTCATATGGGTTTCATCTAAACAACTATGTACTTGTCTAAATTCATAGCAATTCGGCAGCTTTTGATCGATTGAGAATTATTAGACTTGGGAAACGAAATTGCAGTTAAAACGCTCTATTTGTTTGATGAGAAATTGAAGGAAAATTAAAGAAAAAGGTAATTCTTCTGAATGATATGGCTTCTGATTTTGAATACCCAAAAAACTAATTTGACTAAAATTAAGGTTGATTCTTGTAATTAGTATATTGTAGATTTAGAGTAGTAGTTGTTTTCTGTTCTCTTTATTTTCAATTTTTGTGTTCACCCAGGTCCCATAAACTCAGAAGTCTTACTACTAAAATTCAAATTTAATTACTTCTAAAATCCAAAATTTATTTCGGTTTGATCTAGTGAATCATGCATATTACTTCCATTACTGTGTGAAGTAAGGATGACTTTTAAGATTGCTAATGGAATTCAACTGGTTTCAACAACCCCTTTATGCACACAGACTGATTGAGACATTCATCTTCCTTTCTTCTTTTTCTTTTATTAATAACTAAGTTTGCTGAAGTACGCTTTACTATAAAAGAATATGTGGAAGTAAGGGTATATTCGGTTTATATACTTAATTAAGGGAAAGCAAAAGAATTGTTGAACTTACACTACTATATTCCTTAATTTGTTTATATTGATATACTGTAACAAGACAAAATATAAAGAGGAAGGAACAAAGACCAACAATAGGACTTGAACTTGCAAAAGGACGCATAGGATGGTGGTGTGATGCTACTGTTACGCAGCAAATGGAGTAAAACAGGTGCCTTTCATATTTATGAATGTTATTGATTTAACCTAATCTAATCAGCTTACGTACCTACAATTCTTGGAATACTTATATTTGTAAATCATGTGATATCAAAATAGTTATGTTTTAATAGAGGAGCGGTGGTTTTGTAGTCCGTTGTACCACAACACACTAAATGTAAAAGTGGGTCTTGTTTAAAGACGTCAGCTAGCTTCAAACATGTGGCAGGAAAAAGGTATTTAGTTTCCTTTTTGTGCTTATTATCCTCATATGATTTGTATTTGTTACAGTTAATTGAACCCTGACGTTTCCACATGAATGATGCTCATTGAAAAAGCTTTGGTGTATAAGAAATCTTCATCGTGTCCTTATTTCCGTTGTTTGCTACAAGCCATTGAGATATGATTCTCTAAATTTGGAACATTTGTAGGTGCCATTATTAGCTAAAAGTTGAAGCTGATAAGCATAAGAAGTGTAGTTTTGAGTTTGATATCAACCACTTTGTACTAAATATTACCAATAAAGTATTTCTATGCATGTACTACATACACCTGATTCAATTTTATTATCTTTGCAATCCATATGGATCATTGATGTACGTCTTAAGTGATTTGACACAAAGTGTCAATGCAACTTATACTAAATGTATTCCTATTACTAATATGTCTTTCAGTAGATTTCTTGCAATCTAACTTGGTATTTTTTGATTTTCTGTTCAGCTATGACCATTAGTCTTATTGGTGGCTAGATGTGGCGATGCATGGAATCACTGATCACTTGAGATCAACTGAACACCTAATGGACAATAGGCATTAATGGTAGGTAATTCCTCTTGCTGGAATGAGCATCAATCCTTAAAAGTATAGATATTAAATAATGTTTTCTCTAACAAAAAACTAAGGTATTAGCCAGCTACATTTTCAACTAACTCATTTTTGGAGTCGAGAAAAATGTATTACTAACAAAGCAATTACACACGAATGTCGACCTTTGCCCAAAAAAATACACTAATGTCTACTTAGGAACTTGTATACATTACGAATAACTTACATATACTTTCATAAAAGTTTATCTTGCGTTCATAATTTAATGAGTAAAAAAAATATCAAGTTGATTCATAATAGGTTGAAATGTCTAAAATTTCCTTTTTATAATAACTCAGGGCTCGTTTGGTAACATTGTCGTTTTCTGTTTTCTGTTTTTGTTTTCTTTTTCAGAAAACGAAAATTGAAAACACGTTTGGTAATGTTTTTGTTTTTTGTTTTTAAAAAACGTTTTCAAATTTTGGGTAAAAAATGAAAACACCAAAAAGTCGTTTTGAGTTTCCTGTTTTTGTTTTTTTTTTTTTTAAAAATATAAATCAACAATGTTACCAAACAAGTTTTTGTTTTTTTTTTTTCAAAAAAAAAAACCAAAACTGGTTTTCGTTTTTAAAAAACTGAAAACTCAAAACAGGAAATGTTACCATGCGAGCCCTTAATAAATTCTTGTTCTGTAACATATCTGTTGATCTTAATCTTGTCAAATGACAAATTGGACAACTTCACATTTAAATTGAAATAGTCTTATTCGTATATCCTCATGCCATATGTCACCTTTCAAAAGCAAAATTGGGAACTAAAGATTTCCTTAATACAATGTCGTTCATCTTGAGTCATTGTTTGATAAATGATCACTATGATCAGAAAACCAGTAATCTTCTTCTTTGTTTGGGCTATCTTCGCTTTGTTCTGTCTATTGATAGGAACTGATTGAAAACTTTTTCCACTATGTTGACTTCTTGCTTCTACAGAAAGTATTTCTCGACTCATTTGTGTACTTTTTGAGGTTCGGAGCTTGGAAGAAGTGAAGAAAGCCATCGCTAAGGTGAAGATGAAATAGTTGTCCAAGAAGAAGAAATTGGAGGGCATGCAGTTGGTCAGGCTGGCTTGGTGCTTATTTCGTGAATGAAATATGTCCTGTTCTTATGCGAGTATGTAACTTTTTATTTTTATTTTTTGCTCAAAATATAACTTTTTATTTGAAAAGGTTAAAACCTGTAGGATGCAAAAATGTATGATTTTGTTAACCAAGAAGCAAAGAGTTGTGTAAGTATTGCAAAATTGGTTCTCAAATGCAAGCTTAGGTTGCTTTTGGATTTAATACCATCACTTGGTCATTTTTAGGACCCATGGCTACGCGACCATATGACTGTGAAAGGGTTTTTGATTTCAACACTTGCGTATTTGCTTTATTTACATATATTCTTATCCTTTCTAATTATTGTCGTGGAGCTTCAGTTGCCATAATAACCAAGGCAAACGTGTAATGGATGTAGTGAGCTCTACCATTTTATTTGGTTTCCTGATTTATTGAAGGAGACGACGAAATGTTCTCATTCAATGGTGTAAGGGATGTAGTGAGCTCTACCATTTTATTTGGTTTCCTGATTTATTGAAGGAGACGACGAAATGTTCTCATTCAATGGAGGATGCAGGTAGTTACGATGAAACCGAAAATTGTCGCTCAGCCTTCTTCTAAATTCCCTAATTGCATGTGAGTAGATATCTTCTGGATGTTTTCTGCATCCAAATACTTCCATCTTCTGTTGGTGTAGTGCACCAAAGAAGCTCCACATTTAAATCCACCATTGTGTTCTACAGGCATGTGCCTTGCACGTGCACCTTCCACTAGTGTGTATATATATATATATATATTCGTGTGTACTGTGTTGAAAGTGAAAGTCAAGTTATGGGAAATCTTTATCCCAAAATCAACGCACACATTTAAATAATTGTAGGCCCTACTTCTTCATTCATGCCTTTCCCGCTCTCCTAAACCCTTCTTCTATTCTCTCTCTCTAAACCTTTCCTCTCTCTAAAACAAAGGATTCTGTAACAAATGCACAATCTCATGCGAAAATGCCCATTGAACCAAAAACTCTGCCAAGGCGTTAGACGTTGCTCGCACGATCTCTAAAAGCGAAAAAGATAACAAAAAGTGGGTTTTGGGGAAAGGGAGTCTCGGAACGTCGTACAAGGCGGTGGTCGAGGAGGGGATGACACTGATGGTGAAGTGAGTCATATATCTATATCATATGTGTATGTATATGCATGTGTATTGTTGCTGCATTTATGAGTTTTGACAATTTGTGTATTAATTTTTTTTTTCAGTGTAGAGATTTCTCGCCAAGTGTGGAGTTTTCTTTTGAGTTTTGAAGGTGAGAAATTTGTTTTTATTTGGTGAGAAATTTCTTATCGAATCCATTAAAAATGTGATAATTTGTATTAATAAATGACGGATTTACTGCCATTATAGACTCTCATCAAAATTCTAGAAGTGAGAATTTCTCTCCAAAAAGTGAGAAGTTTGCATAAAGAAGTGAAAAAAATTTGTCATTAGAGCATTTGAAATTTCTCATTACTACATTACACACTTCCATCAAAATTTTTAGAAGTAAGAATTTCTCACCATAATATATAGAATTTCTCATTATGCTATTGAGAAATTTCTCAAATTTGGTCAGTGATGCATTTTAAAGTAAGAAATTTCTTATTATGGTTAGAAGTGATCATTTCTCACCATTATTTAACATTATGTTATTGAGGAATTTGTCACTTGACTTTGGAAACGTGCTAAAATGGTATGTGATGCATTTTAAAAGTGAGGAATTTTTCACTCTTTTTTTTTTCCCCTCTCTCTCTCTCTCTCTCTCTCTCTATATATATATATATATGTGTGTGTGTGTGTGTGTGTGTGTGTGTATTATATGGGTTTTGAAATTTAAAACCCTAATTTGTTATATATATATATATGTATATATAGTTATATGGATTTTGAATATAAAAACCTTGATTTATGGGAGTAGGGGTATTTTAGTCATCAAAATAGGTGAGAGACTAATTTTGAAGTTGACTTATAGAATATATCTATTTCTAGGAAAAAACTACAATTAAAGGACCCAAAAAAAAAGAAAAAAAAGGTACTACTTCTACCAAAAAAATTCTGGCTCAATGTATGTTATACTCCTTGTAAGATCTCCAAATTGAGGAACATATTACACCTCAAAATTGACCCAAAAAACAGGGCAAAACGCCATACACAACATGGAGCATAACAGCATAAATATATTTTTAGACAGTATATGCTATTTGTTGAACCAAAAAATAGATAAAAATTAGTGTATTGTCCTATACCCTAACCAAGAACTGCCTCGATCTTGGTCTCCTGGTCCTCAGTTAGTGACCAAGGGAAAAGGACCTCGAATGTGACATATAGGTCACCCTTCTTTGTGCTAAAATGCAATGGCATCCCTTCACCTCTAAACTTTCTCACTTCCTTGGGCTTGGCAATTCCCTGAGCAGTGAAAGTCCGTGTTTCATACAACTATTCAGTTTTGTTTGGTTTTTGAATTTAGTAAGGGAAAAGAAAGAAAACATAGAGGAAAACCTTTATTGTTGTTTGGTTAATAAGGAAAACGATACCGAAAATAGGAAAGAAAAGAGAATTAGTGAGAAATACATTAAACAATTTGAAAGTTACGAGTCATTTCCCTTCCTTTATTCATATATCACATTATTCTTTAGAAATTCTTGATTTTTAATTTTATTTAAGCATGGAGGACAACACAAGCAAAAACACGAGGTAGTAACTAGTTTTCCTCCTTGTTTTCCTTTCCCTTTTCTATTCCCTCACGAAAATCACGAACCCAACAGAGGCGTAGTTTAGTTGCATTATTCTCAATCCAATTCAGTGACCATTCTCGAAAGGGAAGGAAAAAAAAAAAAAACTGACAAGTAATAGAGAATAGTTCAGGCTCACCTTTGTGCTAATGTCCACTAGATGATCATCAAGATGTTTAATGGTTTTCTCAAAACCAACAAGGGCTTGAACCTGAAGAAACAAAGGGTTGTTAAATGAACTTCACAAGAAAACCAACCCCTTCATTACATAAACATAAGCAAACACATCCATGTAGGATGTTCAAAGCTGAAATCTGTGTATGTTTGCTTAGTTTTGATAAATAATCTGAATCCTTCTCCTCAGTTCTAGGAATAACATACATTGATATCATCGACTCCACAAGACAGCCACCCTTTCAATGAAGAGTTGAAAATTTTAAATTGGAAAGCAACATCTCCTCGTACAATCTTGAATCTCGTCCTTCCATTATTTCAAATTTATTGGAAATGTCAATCTTCCTACTCTACGGCTCTACGCAATAGAGGCTTGTGGGACCAATTCGCACTAAAAGCCTACTTAGAATTATATAAATAACAAAGCCCACTCTCAAGCTTCTATAAAAGTTGTAAAAATAAACCTGCTAAAGAACCTTGAAAGAAGATTATCACCCATTTAGGCCAAGTGCTATTGCCTTCAAGCTAATAAGTGCCTTTGCCATGAATTTTTCAAAACAGAAATTGGAAACCTAATAAAATATACAGAGGAAACTTGAAGGAAATTCTATGTTTATCAAAACTAGAAAAATTCAAACGCAACCATGTCAGTCCTAGTGACATGAAAAATATAAAAAGGGCCTTGTGAAGGAACCACTCAACAGCATAACCAATGCGAGAATAAAAATGAATAAATACTACTTACCAGTGTTATCGTTACACTAGTGTGTAGGTCATTGCCTTCCCTTCTGAACTGATCATGGGGTGCTGTACGAATGCGAAACTGCACAAACGCAGTGGTTACATGCAATGCAAATCAGTAAACTTCAATGAGTAGGTCCTGTGATTAAGCCAAGGAGGAAATCTAACCCTCAAATCTCCTGGTTCACCATCTATTATAGGCTCACCATCTTCGTAGAAAACCACCTCCTGCAAAAAGAGTAATAAATATGGGTCTTAAAACCTAAATAATAGTTGAAGAAGATGATTGTGCACTCTGTCCATTCCCAGTACAGATAAGATTTAGAATCACAGTTAGCCAAGGGAAAATATTAACTATAATTTTGGATGTAATGAATACTTCTCAAACCTGTCATATTCATTGCCACATCCATGTCAATATTTTAATGTCAACTGTAAGTTTCTTGGTTATGTAAGGGTGCCTTCGACCCATTTGAGTCGAGATCAATCTCTACGATAACAGAAATGCACTTAGTGTATTTGATGCACATAATTCCAAATCTTAATGAGTCCAGATGCTTCTCCTGTGCCCATCATCATGAAGTATGCTATGAAAAAATGGTGCTTTCTCCTTGAGTTTTGTCTGGATGAGGAAGAAAATTACAGAGGCCGGCACATGGCGTACAAGTTGTACGCAGCCCTAGCAAGTTACTGTTATAGAAGTTTTTATTCCCTGACTTGTGACGATATTAAAGAGTAGAAAAGAAAGATTGTTGCAAACACTTTGGGAAAAAACAAGTATCAGTGTTTCTGTCCCGTCCCAACAGAGATTGGAACTCCTCATAAAAGAGCAGGGTTAAGACACACTAACATTCCTCCTTTTCTTTCCCGTTTTGGCAGACAACCATACCAATTATTTTCTGTTTACTAACATGCGAGAATACTTAGCATTGAGAATCAACAGGATTCAAACTCTCTCTCTCTCTGTCTCTGTCTCACTCTCTGTCTCTCTCTCTCTCTCTCTCACACACACACACACACACACACACACATGTATATACCCTTTGGCCTTCCATTGGAAAATAAATAGGATCAAGTGAAAATGCAGGAAATAGGACACTTTAATATACTAAAACTAACTACATCAAATTCATAACTAAAGATACGAAAAGCTTACTTGCTCATCTTGCATTCCTTTCTCGATATCTACAGTGATAAAATAGCCCTCCCTTTCGAATTTCACATTTGGGCATTGTTCGCATACCTTCAGATACATTAAAAAGAGAATTTAGAAAGTATTTTTGCAGCATCAACAAGCCCGGGTAGGTGAATGGGATAAAAGAGAGAAAATATAGCTTAAGGAGAAAAGGTCAGGGCGTCTCCCATCATTGAAATGATATATAAAGATAAGCGAAAAAGTAACAAAGGCATCAAAAGGGGTGCTGCCTAATGAATACATAGTCATTGTGATCGTGCAGCAGGAAGGTATCCTGTATCCGTGTCAATACCGTCAAATCAAAATCAAAAACAAGAAAAATATAATTGTCTTTAAAAGAGTTTCCGTTGCCAGATTGTAAGAGATATGGACCTGCTCTGTCATTTGCTGGAACATCCCTGGACCTACTTGCCTGTGATAGACCTCATTTCGGCAGTTACATTGTCTATTGCCCGGCGCTGGCTTTAAAATATTCTTCTCCCTCCAGACCTAATGGATTCCATGTAACAAGTCATATAAGTGAAGAAACAATCACCCAATAATGAAGACGCAGCAAAAAAAAAAAAAATAACAAGGGCCAAAAAATCACAATAAATAAATAAATAATAAAAAATGGCCCCGAACATCTAACGTTCTTCAATACTAGGCTAGGTCTGTCCATCTTCCAGCTGCCCCAAAGAAGATAAATAAAAATAAAATAAAATAAAAATTACAACAGCACAATATTATGCTTGAAGGTAATTTGACCCATTTCGTGTATATGACACCCAATCCCAAACCTTAACACATTGAGCTCAAAACACTTGCTTTTGACATGAATAGTAATTACTAACTATTGTGTTCGACTACTGAAGGCTAACTACTTTAGAAGTGAGCTGAATTTAAATTTTATAAATGCCTCTACTTGTATGAATGAGTTAAAATGATTGAGAAATACGAAGCCTGACAAATTCTGTAACTATAACCTATTACCCAAAGACACAAAAGAAGAAGCAAACTCTTTAACCACTTAGTTGTGCCATATATCAGTCATTAAAGGCCTAGAAAATGTGAGCCAAAAGGAGAAAATAAGAATCCACTTATTTGGCAAGAAATTGAGCATTTAAACATATTTCCTACCTTCAATGATCCTCCCATGTACAAATCCTCCAGTGTTGCATCTAATTCAACAATTACATCATCTCCTTTCACAACTTTCTCTTCCTCTTCCATTGGACTTTCACCAAAAAAACTGGAAAAAATCTTCATCTAATCAGTAATAGTAGAATGTTGAACAAAGCCTTCATGAAAAATAGAAATCACTACTAAAACAGAAGAAGGCAACAACCACCATTTCAAGTGCAATACTTTGGCAGAATCGTAGAGACAGCAAATCATACAAAATTAGTCGCAAATGTAGATTACGGATGGCAGCTGACTAAAGCAATAAATTGGTAGATTCATACGGTTATGATTTTAATGTCCCACATTTTTAAGTATGTGCTCATATAATAGCTCTTGGGCATCCTCCCCTTATAAGCCGGTATTCAAGGGTGAGCTCTATTAGGGATGTCGTATCATTTGGTATCAGAGCCAAACACCATATCACGGGTTTGATTTATAGAAGGGGCGACCCAAAGGCTGGCTTATAATGTCTTAATATTATGTATGGGCATGGTTCTGAGTTACTGGATACTGATAGGTGGATAGAGCCGCCAAAAGGGAAAGGACTTTCATTGGATCATTGTCGATAGAGTGGGCTGCCGTGAACGTCTACTTGGAAGCGTGGTGGTCAGTTATGATCTTAACATCCCACATTTGTTAAGTACGAGATTGACCATGTGTCCATTAGCTTTTGGGCGCCCTACCCTTGCAAGAATGTTTTCAAGGGCGAGTTCTACCTGGGAGCACGTATTTATGCACAATGGCAGAACAAACTGCGTGCAAAAGTAGTTCCAGATGTAAGTTACGAATGTCAGTAAACCAAGTATGAACGGTGGACTTTGAAGTTCTGATAAATAACCAGATGGGGATATATATATATATATATACATATTTGTTGGGATATATCACATGTGGGTCAATCCCATTAATTTAGGGATTGGGATTTGGCTAGATTCCTATTCTGATTTGGTTTCCTTTATGATAGAGTTGTATTACTTGTTCAATAAGTAATGGGTTGTAAACTCTATATATAGGGATGTCGTATAGGAATTTATTGAAGTCCTTGGTGTACCAAGTTGGGGGTCTCCCCTCATGGGGGTGCATGGTCTAGGGTGAGAGAGATATTAATCACTGGGGTTTTCTGTGAGGGTTGAGGTAGGGATGGGTATTTCTTTATCTCTGTGATTTCTCTATGTATTACAATGATTATGTCAGGTTCTTTGGGGTATTGAGTGAGGAGTGTACAAGGGTCTTGTATTTGGGTTATGGGATTTAATCCATGTAACTTGTACCATATTTTACTCAATAGTGAAAGAATGGATCTCTCGGGTGTGGACGTAGGCAGGTGTTTGGCCGAACCACGTAGAAATCTGTGTGTCTTTTCTTTGGTGTGCATGTTTAATTACTGTTCATGGGTGTGTGTTTATTTGGGGGAATTTGGTTCCGCGTGTTAAATTCCCAACAAGTGGTATCAGAGCCAGGTTGGTGAGATCATGGTGGCAGATGCGCATGGGAGCAGTGATGTCAGCACACGGTGGAAAGAAAAGAAAAAAAAAAAAAAATTAAAACACGATGGGAGCAGCAGGACAATAGTGACGTGTTCGATTGCTTTTCTGGTACGGCATGGATTACTTGGTTTATTCTGGGGTTGTGAGCAGTCACGTGATGATGCATGACTTCCTAGATTTGTAAGGAATTACAAATGGTCACAGTGGTGAGTAAGCTTGGTAAGGGAGTGATCCAGTGTAAGCAAGGTGGATTGAGTGATGGTTCTTGATTGGTTGGAATTTCAAATAGTTAGTGTGCATAGCTATGTTATTTGGAATTGGGTCAGAGATGTTTCTTAAGGTTGTTGGGCGCTGCGGATTCATCGGTGGGTGCGGATTTATGAAATTCTGCACGGATTGGAATTTTTTTTTTTTTTTGTGATAGATCCTATATATTGCAACAGGTTGGGATCTAGGGCCGAAAAATAAATTTGATACTACTGTGATTATAGTAGGTTGCGTATGGTGGAGAGGTTCTCACATTCTACTCATACGGGCATTTCTCTTGGGTTGTTGGATTCCGGATATGGTAAGTATGTGCTTCTGGAGAAAATAATTTGATGGGTTCCAAGAAGACGGGGGCAGACACAGGCGCAATTATCCGACAGAGGTAATTGTTAGGATACTGCACGTAGGAACGTTGATCAAATATTTTTTGGAGCAGGTTCGCTATTTGGGTGGTGTGATATTGATCCCAAATTTGCGAAGGAATCTAATATTGTTGCTGAAATCACACACAGCAGTTGAGAGAAATGTGGATGGTTTGTGTCGTCTAGTTGGTAGAGTTATACTCCCAAGATCTCGATGGAAAATTCTTGCAAGTGGGGTGAATGATTTATTTCACGGTTCAGACGATGGTGAGGGGAAATCCTGTTGGAGAGAAGGAGAGGTCGAGGCTCTTCTCTGGTAGAGTTAATGCGTATAATTAACTCGGGGGCAATTGCACATGTATTGGCCGTATTGTTCGAATCGGGGGTGACACCGTGTGGATTCGAGGTATGTGCAAGCTAGTTTTGGTGATGGCCAATGATGATGTGTTTGCGGTTTTTCAAACTGTTGCAAAGGGTGAGCTTTGTGGGCACTCCAGTTGAAGGGATGCGAGCATTTTGTAAGGAGGTGCTGGTGATGTGTGGCGGAGTAATTACCCCATATGTGATATAGGGGGTGATTGTTGGGATATATCACATGTGGGTCAATCCCATTAATTTAGGGATTGAGATTTGGCTAGATTCCTATTCTGATTTGGTTTCCTTTATGATAGAGTTGTATTACTTGTTCAATAAGTAATGGGTTGTAAACTCTATATATAGAGATGTCGTATAGGAATTTATTGAAGCCCTTGGTGTACCAAGTTGGGGGTCTCCCCTCATGGGGGTGCATGGTCTAGGGTGAGAGAGATATTAATCACTGGGGTTTTCTGTGAGGGTTGTTCACAATGATAGGGATGTGAGGTAGGGATGGGTATTTCTTTATCTCTGTGATTTCTCTATGTATTACAATGATTATGTCAGGTTCTTTGGGGTATTGAGTGAGGAGTGTACAAGGGTCTTGTATTTGGGTTATGGGATTTAATCCATGTAACTTGTACCATATTTTACTCAATAGTGAAAGAATGGATCTCTCGGGTGTGGACGTAGGCAGGTGTTTGGCCGAACCACTTAGAAATCTGTGTGTCTTTTCTTTGGTATGCATGTTTAATTACTGTTCATGGGTGTGTGTTTATTTGGGGGAATTTGGTTCCGCGTGTTAAATTCCCAACAATATTATAGTGTAGATAGATTGTGGGTTTTCGGGCAACCACATACACATTGGACATGGTCCAACTTGGGCTCCAACCTAACCCAAGATGGGCTAGGTTTAGGAGTCCTAGTGTAGCACTATTAGGGTGCATGTGTGAGTGTGTATATATGTGTGTATATATATATTGACCATCTAATACAAAAAGGTTTATGCGAACAAATATGTCATTTATAGGAGAAATCTATGGACAACCATCTCCATGCAGGTATATTGGACAATGATTCAAAAGACTTCATTATGAGAATAAAGTGATAATGACGATGAAACAAACTCTTAGAAGGCCTTGTAGAGGGAAGTAAATTTAACCACATAAAGCCCCTGTGAAAGGGAACTCCAACCAATCGAAGCAGCACCAAAGAGAATCTATTGCAATCTAAAACTTTTGAGGCCCTGTGGCTATTACGTACTACATAAATGTAGAATGTACGTGCGAGCGAATGTCTGCCTTTGAACTCATCTTCTACTATCTCAACCACTTCAAATATATTATTTAAAGTAAAAATAATAACTTCAATCATTTCAGGTAGTGTTGGTTTAACATAGAAGGTGGTGGTTATTCATTCAATTACTACTACATCTCAGGGAGAAATAAAGTCAAGAAATTTCCAGCATCTAATATGCACTATTTTCCCCACATCATTCAATTTTTGTTCTAACTTATTGGATTCAATTTCCTCAGAATTTCATTTCATATCAGGGTTTCAGCTCTTCCACTTTAAGTTTCTAGTAAGGAAATACTATTATTTACAGCAATATTCTGAAGAACAGTAACTTACGATCTAAACATGTCCTGAATGTTTATTCCACCGCCGCCGCCTCCACCACCACTGGCGGCGTGCTGTTTCAATCCTCCTCACCATACCTATCATATATACTCCTCTTCACACTATCCAATAGCACTTCATAAACTGATAATCAAATGACCAAAATTAAATGACTCACATATATATATATATATATATATTCTAAAATTTAAATCGATGAACAGTTACTTAATACAGACATTCGCAAGCGTGGAGTCATATTATATACATACCATTGTTAATCTCAGCAAATTTCTTGTCAGCTTATTCATTTCCTTGATTCTTGTCGGGATGATACTTCAAAGCAAGCTTCCGATAAGCTCGTTTAATCTGCTCGTCCGAAGCACCCTTCGGAACTTGAAGAATATCATAATAGCTCTTCCTGAAATCACACTGTCTTTTCAATATATATATATACATATATATATATATATAAACACATGGAGATACTAAGCCTATATATATATGTATATATTCAGAGAGGTGATTCGTAGTAGTTACCCTGCAATGCTTACTTACGCGAATTGGCGTCAACGCCTCCTGCCTCTAAGCCTCTTCTCTCTCTAAAACTGAAGGATTAACTGAACTGTCGTTCATTCTCTCTCTCTCTCTCTCTAAAACATAACGAGAAAACTGAACCCAGGGTGAGAAAGCATCACCGTGTTCTTCCATAAACTGACCAATAACCGAAGGTTTATCCAATAATTGTAACCCACGTGTCAATTCCTTCTGGTTTTACCTGAAAAGTCTAAGTCGTCAAAACGATTTTACGGGTCCTACAACAAAGCCCCGACCTTGTCGAATTTGGGCCTTCTTAAAAACTTCATATTTGGATTTGGATTGGGTTTGCTTGAACTGCCATTGGATCCTTTTGGTCCAAGAATTTAGGTTGAACATGTCCTCAAGCCCAAATCTGTCCTGACAAACAAATTTTGGGAATACGTTTTTTCAAGACTAATAATGCTTATACTTTCTATAGAAATATATGGTTTAGTCCTTAAAGATTTCGGTCAACATAGATTTGGTCATTTGACTTTTTGTAATATTGAAATTCATCCTTTATTCATGTTGATACTTAAAAATTAGTCCTTTTTCCCATTTTGGAAATTATTTTCTAGACAATTATGCCCCCATTTAATACACATTTATGTGTATAGATATATGTATATATATATATATATATAATTATGTGAATAGAAAGTGAAAGTCAATTAATGGAAATCATTATCCTAAAATCAAGCTACCAGTTTAAATAATCGTGGACCCCACTTCTTCATTCATGCCTTTCCCCCTCATCTAAAGTCTTCTTCTATTCTCTCTCTAAGCCTTCCCTCTATCCCTTTCTCTTTCTCTCTCTAAAACAGAGGATTCTTAACAAACGTGAAATCTCATGCGAAAATAATACCCCAGTAAAACGAGGTTTTGGGTCTGAAGAATTTGAGTGGATTTTCGTGGTAAATTGATTGGGTTAGGGTCAGTTTCAATGGCTTCAAATCCTCCATTTCATGTGGACGATTAGACAGATGAGGATTTTTTTGACAATTTGGCCATGGTGATAGTGGTGGTGATTGATGGTTATGGACAACGATGGGGATGGTAGGCAGACCACCACGAGCAGATCCGGCTAGATATGTTTTTTTTTTTAAGTTATTTTTTGTGAAATTTATCAGCATTTTTTTACCAGATTTTGATATCAATTAACAATGGTAGATCTAGTTGAGCAGGTGTAGATATCAAAAGTTGTGAAATTTGACAACATTTTTTTTTTTTGTGAAATTTCACAACTTTGTTTACATTTTCAGTTTTGAAGGTGAGGAAATTTTTGTTTTTTTTTTCTTTCAGGTGAGCAATTTGTAATCAAAATACTAGAACCGAGAATTTCTCACCAAAAAGTGAGAAATTTGCATCAAAATTCTAGAACCAAAATTTCTCACCAAAAAGTGAGGAATTTCTCACACTTTTTTTTTCCTCCCTCTCTCACCAAAAAGTCAGTTTCTCTCACCAAAATTGGATTATTTGCCCTTTTTTTGTTGTTAGATCATGATGTGTTGAGTGTATTGCAGTTTAGATCGTAAGTATATAACATGTCTTTATCTGTTTGAGTTTCTCTCTATTGATCTTTTTATATTACAGAATCAAAACTCTATGTTAATTCAATTTTGAGTTTGGTCAATTTCTAGATTTATATAAGATATATATATATATATATATATGTATATGTATGTATTTTATGATTTTTGAATTTCAAAATCCTATATATATATATATATGTATGGGTTTTGAATTTAAACACCCTGATTTTGGGGAGTGGGGGTATTTTAGTACTCAAAATAGGTGAGGGACTAATTTTTAAGTTGACTTATAGAATGGATCAATTTTTAAAAACTGCTACAATAAAGGGCTGAAATCTAAAGGACCCTACTTTCTAAATTTGAATATTCCAAATTTGATTTTTATATGTTTTGTCATTCGTATCATTGCAAGTTGTACCACATGCAGTGGTACAACTGACACCACATGTAGTTATATAATTGGGAGAATACATTTTGCTCACCGCAAAATTACTCACTTATTGCTCACCCAACTCTCCCATTGATTAATGCAGTACGATCCATGATTAAATAAGAATTAATTAATAAAAAAAAGGTCATAATAGTCAATAGGAGAGTTAGGTGAGCAATTTTGGAGTGAGCAAAACTGCACTCATAATTGGGTGTGGTACAACTAATCACTGTCTAAGCTTGTGGTAAAACTGTTAAGACATTTGAGAACCAAATTGAGATTCAAATTTGGGAAGCATAACACTGTTTATCTTTCAAATCCCATGTTTATCTTTCAAATCCCAAATACTTTAACAATTGTACCACATGCTAGACAATGATTGGTTAATACCACATGCCGCTGCATGTGATAAAACATGGGAAGAAAAATGGACACATCATACGACAAGAGCTTGGTCATATCATATGACCAAAATGAGTACAATATTTTGTGGCCCTAACCTTGTATATTGTACTCAAGTGGATTTGCTTAGGTATCAAAATATTCCACTCAGGACCACAAAACATTGTACCCATATAGTTTCCATACTGATCTTGCTTAAGCAACATAATATTGTACCCAAAATAACGAAATATTCTACCCCATTTTAGTAGTATATATGATACAGTCAAACCATTTGGTCATTTCATAGAATTCTCCTTATAATTTTGTTATGCTAATGTGATTCTAATCAAGTCATTGAACATGTGATGTATCAACCATAGACATGAAAACTATGTGTAATACCAAATTAACGTGTTAGATTGAAAATTACAAATGGAGACATGCTGGGGTACTTTTATTAAAAAAATCGTTTATATATGCAAACTAATCAGCAACTCGTGCAATCCATGGACCAAAAAAAAAACACGTTTGGTATGGAGTACAAGCTCCTCCTTTTCTTGGTTAGGATGAGATTGTGAAACTGAATACAAGAAGTTTGTCTAAGAAAGTTGCATATTTATATGCTTCTCAAAGTTGAATATTATTTTTTTTTTGGGGGGGGGGGGTTGTGTGTTTAAAAAGTTGAATACTATCATCTTTAGTTCTCAAATGCTTTTATACCTCATATTTTGTTAGTGGTTGGTGGTACCACATACTTTGATAAAGCATTGGTGAAACTAATTTAGAATTCATATCATTATCCATAAAAATAAAATAAACAAATTTCAATTGGAGGATGAATGTAAACAGTCATTTGTTGGAGAAACAAATGAATTAAATGAGAGATAAAGAGGAGAGGGAGAGAGAGGAAGAACGTTGTATACGCCAAGTAGGTGCCACGTAGATGGAAGGGGCCGTTTGATAAAACTGAAAATTAAGTGCTGAATTTTAAGTACTGAAAATTTTAAGCGATAAATTTGCAATACGTAAAACAGTATTTCAAGTACTGAAATAGAATACTTTCAATGATTATTTTCAGTAGAAATTTTTCACTTAAAGTTTTTAGCAATTTTTCCGTTAGTTTTTCAATTGAGTGGTATGTTATCAAACGTAGTGAAAATAAATCACTGCTGAAAATTTTCATTTTCACCACTTAATTTAGTTATCAAACATGCCCGAAGTCTCTGAGAAGAAAATTCCACCTAGGCGCCAAGTGGAGCATTGTGAGAAGGCTTTTGGCCTTGTTCTTTATATAGGGTTAATTACAGAAACACCCCATGTGGTTAGGCCTTTTATCAGTTACCTCCCTATACTTTAAATTTTATCACTAATACCCCCTGTAGTCTGGACTAAAGTGAAACAATCAATTTTTCCGTTAAAGTTAACGGAAAATGGGTAAAAGTACAAAATTACCCCTATTACATGCTCACGAGAACACCCTTATATGATGTTCTTGTTGAGAGGGAGATTGAGTTCACCATTAAGATAATGCCAGACTCAAGACCCGTATCAAAAACACCATATAGAATGGCACCAGTAGAATTGAAAGAATTGAAAGTTCAACTGCAAGAGTTACTTGACAAAGGTTTCATTCGACCTAGTATATTACCGTGGGGAGCTCCAGTGTTGTTTGTAAAGAAAAAAGATGGCTCGATGCGTATGTGTGTCGACTACCGGGAATTGAACAAGTTAACTATCAAGAACAAATATCCGTTGCCAAGAATTGACGACTTATTCGATCAACTTTGTGGGGCACAAGTATTTTCAAAGATAGATCTTAGATCGGGCTACCATCGGCTGAATGTAAAGGCGGAAGATGTTGAGAAGACAACTTTCAGGACGTGCTACGGACATTATGAGTTCCTAGTAATGCCATTTAGAGCTACAAATGCACCAGCCGCGTTCATGGATCTTATGAACCGAGTCTTCAAGGATTACTTGGATGATTTTGTGGTAGTGTTCATCGATGATATTTTTATCTATTCACCGAGTGAGGTAGAACACAAGAAGCATTTGAGACTTATACTTCAGAGATTGAGAGAGAAGTAATTATTCAGAAAATTTAAGAAATGTGAATTCTGGCTACCTAGCATTACTTTTCTTGATCATCTGATTGATAGGAACAGCGTTTCAGTTGATCCTCACAAGGTAGAAGCTATATCGAATTGGCAAAGACCGACATTCGTATCCGAGATCCGAAGTTTCTTGAGATTAGCAGGGTACTATCGTCGTTTTATTGAGAACTTCTCGAAGATTTCATTGCCTATGACAAAGTTGATGAGAAAGGTGTTATATTTGAATGGAGTTCAGAATGTGAAGACAAATTTCAAGAGTTGAAGTAGTGTTTGACGAGAGCACCTATCTTGACAATATCATCCGGAACTGAGGGATTTGTGATTTATAGTGATGCGGCGCATCAAGGTTTACTGATACAAGGTGGCAAGGTAATTGCTTATGCTTCAAGATAGTTGAAGACACATGAGGTTAATTATCCGACTCACGATTTGGAATTGGCCGCTGTGATCTATGCCTTGAAGATTTGGAGACATTATTTGTACGACGAAAAATGTGAGATCTTTACAGACCACAAGAGCTTGAAGTACCTATTCACACAAAGAGAATTAAATATGAGATAGAGAAGGTGGTTAGAGTTGATGAAAGATTATGATCTTTCGATTGAGTATTATCCGGAAAAGGCTAATGTAGTAGCCGATGCTTTAAGCCGGAAGACGCTAATGAACTTAGCTGACGAGCTAACACAACAAAAAGAATTAGTCCAAGAAATGGAACGATTGGAGTTAGAAGTAATTCCAGAGACGAATGGTGGTTTAATGATGGCGATCATAGCTCACCCAGATATCATAGATGAGATCAAGGTGGAACAGTTTAACGACTGCTATTTATGTAAAGTGAGAGATGAGATACCTTTGGGAAAATGACCGGGGTTTACTGTGGAACAAGGAGTATTAATGCTTGGGAATCGTTTATGTGTACTGAAAGTGAAGGGCTTGAAAGAGCGACTTTTAGAGGAGGCTCATAGTACTAGATATTCAGTACATCCGGGAAGTAACAAAATGCACCGGAACTTGAGAGAGAATTTTTGGTGGAGAGGTATGAAATGAGAAGTTGCTAAATTTGTTTATGAATGTTCGGCATGTCAACAAGTCAAAGCAGAAAGATGATAAGTTCCTACAGGACTACTACATCCGTTATCTGTACCAGAGTGGAAATGGGATGAGATCACGATGGATTTTGTTTTCGGATTTCAACGATCGCCTAACAAGAATGACAAGATTTGGCATAGTTGACCGATTGACAAAGTCAGCTCATTTTCTACCAATCAAGACGACCAAACCGTCCAAGTTAGCAGAGTTGTATGTGAAAGAGGTTCTAAGACTACCTGGGGTTCCAGCAGTGATTATATCAGATCGTGATAGTAGTTTTACGTCGAGGTTTTGGAGAAGCTTGCAAAAGGCTATGGGTACGAAATTTAGTTTCAGTACCACATTTCATCCTCAGACCGACGGACAGTCAGAGCGAATGATTCAGACATTGGAAGACATGTTGAGATTGTGTGTTCTAGACTTTGGGAGCGATTAGGGGAAACATTTACCATTAATCGAATTTTCTTACAACAACGGGTTTCAGTCAAGTATTGGAATGGCACCGTATGAGGCTTTGTATGTGCGTAAGTGTCGTTCACCGGTTTGTTGGACCGAGGTTAGAGAAAGAAAGTTAATAGGACCTGAGATAATACAGTTGACTACTGAGAAGGTGAAGTTAATTCATGAGCGACTTAAGGAAGCTCAGAGTCGTTATAAGAGTTATGCCGACTCTAAGCAACGACCGATGACATTTGAAGTAGGAGAATTTGTATACTTGCGAGTATTGCCTTTGAAAGGCATTGTACGATTCGGGAAGAGGGGAAAGCTCAACCCGAGATTTGTAGGACCGTTTGAGATCCTAGAGAGAATGAGATTAGTGGCTTACTGACTGGCATTGTCATCAGAGTTGGCGTTTGTGCACAATGTATTTCACGTGTCGATGTTGCGACGGTGTATGTCGGATACGAGCAAAATCATAGTACCTGAACCATTGAATATAAGAGGACTTGACTTAAATAGAGCATCCGGTAGAGATATTGGATCGGAAGGAACAAGTGTTGAGAACGAAGACGATTCCGATGGTGAAAGTCCTATAGCCTAGTCATTCAATCAAGGAAGCTACGTAGGAGAATGAGAACGAGATGAGGAATGAGTATCCGTATCTTTTCGACCGTTGATGTATAAGTTTGGGGACAAACTTCTTTTTTGGAGGGGAGAGTTGTCACACCCGTCCCAGAATTTCATTCATTTTATTTCAACATAATTCAAATTACGTGAATTATTAATGTTTATTAATAATTGAGATAAGTGGTTGACTGTGGTCAATAGAAGGCTAGTGATGACACGATGATTTGATACTCGCGGAGCCTTTCATGTGATTAAATGGCATTTATGTGAATTAAATGTTATTTGGCTTTACCTGATTTCCATGAATAGTAGTTATACCTGTGTAGTATAATTTCTGGTAGTTTTGATCTTGTTTAAGATCATTTTGATGGTTTTGACGATAATCGATAGGATACGTTGCATAAAAAGTAGGTTATCTAGAGATTCCACGAAATAAGTTTCGGAACGTAAATTACGGACCCAAATGAGACCCAGATGAAAACTTTTGTAATTTATAGTTTTGACTCGGGAAGTGATAAAAGGGACGTGTGCGACGTTTCAAGAGTTAATTAGAAGTGTTGAGAACTCGTGGGGAGTTAAACACAATTTTCGTAAGTCGTGCCTATATATAGAAACTCAAGAGATATTTTCAGAAGTTCAAAAATCTAATTTGGAAAACCTAGAGAGGATTTGGGGATTTTGGTGGCTAAGAGCTTCCAGAGGCAAATCGACGAACTTTCGATCGTTAGCTTTTCTCCAAATTTCATATTCGGACTCCTTGAGGTATTAGCTATGTTTTGATACCTATTAGGCCACGTTTGACAAATTATTTCCGAAAAGCTAATTTTAAGAATTTGGGAAAAACGTATGTAAACTTGTAGGTTTTACGCAGAATCAGAGATTTGACGTTTAATCAGGCTTCTAGTCGTTTCCTCAAAGTTATACGACGATAGCTTGAGGTATGAATTTCGAACCTTTGTAATATAGGCAATTTTGGATGTTTTGAATATTGTGTATGAAATTGTGATCCGGGCAAAACATATGTGTTAGCTTAGGCCCGTTAATTTTAGATAGTACGTCTAGAAAAGCATGGTGACATGATAATGTGAGTATGCTAAATGATTATGTGGGTCAAAGAGGAGTTTGGTATAATTTCATGCCGGTGTACACCTCTCGATGTTTGAGAGTTTATAGTAGTGACGACTACTTACTTGGTGTGGGAAGTGGCCAACTAGAGCAGATGGATGCAATGGTTGAGTGATTGTGGCTAACCATTTGTCATCGCGGTTTAAGATTTAAGACTTGCCGATATACTGGGTATACGCGCATCTCTTTTCCCAAAGACTAAATTATGTGATTTGGATGTTTAAAGCATGAATTACCCATATGCATTTGTTTAGAATTGTACACTCAGCATATAGCTGAGCAGTGGAGACTTCTTCCATTGCAGGTGAAAAGAAAAAGGGAAAGAAGAAGCGTGAGGAGTGAGACCGCGGGAGCGACAGGGATCCTTCTCTTGTATATGTTTTTATTTTCAATTCCAAATGATGTAAAGTGAATTTTTTTTGAGAAGTTAGAACTAATAACTTCAACTTGGAAGATTTGGAATGGTTTAGAAGGTTGTATTATGTTATAAAACTCTTTTTGGTTATGTTACAATGAATGTTTTGAATGCTTAACTTGTCAAACTCGGATTTTGGAGAAATGTAATGGAACTTTTATGTTTTAATCCAAACAAGCCTTAGCTTGTTCTGTCATTGTCTCTTTTCGCATATTACCATGTCTTAACGATGTTCTTGAAAGTCTAGCATAGGTTGTGGAGTTTAAAATGTAAACATGTTTGGTGAAATGAAAGGAGTGTGAGGTTGAATAGTGCCTTAAGCAAACTTCTGCAGCATTAGGGAGAATTTTGCTAAAAGGTCATTCGACCGGTCGAAGGGGGTTGTTCGACCAGTCAAATTGACCCTTACATGAAATCTTTTTCTACCTCTTACGGAAATAATTTAAATGTTTTGACTGGTTCTTAGAGTACCTTTGGGACCCCTTTTAACATATATTCATCCGATTCGAAATATAATTACGTTTTCAATTTTATATGGATTTTACAACTCGAAGAGTAATGTTTTCAAAAGTTTTAAATGCTCAATGTGGTTTTAAGTTCTTTTCCGCTGCGTATAATTAATTTAATGGTTTGGTTGAGCCTTTGTCACACCCCAACCCGCCTCAGGCAAGTTGGGACACGTGTAACAAGTCCACACGTTCAAAACACCCTTAATTCATTAAGAAACACATGAATTAGACCGACTAAAACAGCTTCGTTGACACAAAACAGACCCAAGGGAAAAATGGTTATTAATAAAGTATAGAAAATTTTATATGAAAAGATAGCTCTTTGAGTCCCGGTTCCAACACAAAAAACGGTGCACGAATCCGAGTTTTCTAGAGAGAGTTATGCTTGTTTTTGTAAAAGCCGTCGAGGCTGAACCCAGAGTAGCGGATCGATCCGCCCCAGATCCGGATTTAGCAGATTGTCATGTTTTGCAGTTCCAGATGCCCCGGATCGATCCGCACTCGACCCGGATCGATCCGGTTCCTGCAGATTGGTTTTTCTGCTGCTAAAATACTGCTAAAAACAGTTCAAACTTTCCCAAATCCTATGATTGATTCCAATCATCAAGAAAACTTTTGGAAACACTTCTCAACCACCCATGAACATATCCACAACATTTTTAAACCTTTCTAAAACATTTAGAAGCATAATCTAAGCACATACAAGTGAAGAACAAGCCATGGGAAATCCATTTTCACAACCTAGTAAGAAAAAGGAAAGTTCTTAACAAAGTGAACTCAAAACCCAAATAAATTCCATGGAACTTATAGAAACCATCTTCAAGTATGAAACCAATTTTCTTTCAACATTCAAACATGTACATGATCTCATTTGAAAGTTCCTCTCACATTCAAATTCATTAACCCTTTCACTTGAACCTCATCTTGCATCATATTACTCCCAATCCATACATGCCATTTCAAAATAAGGAAACAAGATAAGCTTTACAACCCAAATTACTAGTTCCTACCAACTTCACTCCCAAAATACATAACTTGCAACTTGCAAGCTCAACTCATGGTTTGAAGCATAAACAACCACCATATCCAACTTTACATATTACAAGTTTAAAAAAGAACTCAAGATACATCTACATTGCTAACCAAAAGATACATTCTAGACACAAACTAATTAGGCATATGAACACATATACACATGGACACTACTCCC
This sequence comes from Hydrangea macrophylla, assembly GCA_033977485.1. Classification (NCBI taxonomy): domain Eukaryota; kingdom Viridiplantae; phylum Streptophyta; class Magnoliopsida; order Cornales; family Hydrangeaceae; genus Hydrangea; species Hydrangea macrophylla. Next base: position 115,292,085 of record CM066982.1, on the reverse strand, counting down.
ACGCCCACCAGTCGTGCGGATCATTTCCTCTCCTTGTCTCGCTTGGTACCTGCGATGGTTATTCAATAACCACAACAGAAAAATATTTTCGTTTAAGTTTTCGCTTAGTGAGAGAACTAATCGTGCCATCGGAATGCAAAGTATGTAAATGCAGCAATCAATGTAAACATCAACAAATTGATCTTCCGGAAAGTCAAGTCATTCCAGCCACCACCCCCGGGTCCTTCTCACCCCGGATCTTTCTCACTTTTGGCGCATATAGCGCAACACACACTCTCTTGTGACCCCGAAGGTGTCACCGGCATTTCATTGTGGTCGTCACCACGTCCTACTCATTGAGGACTTCCTATCCCTTACATATGGGACCTATAAATGGTGACCACTACTTGACTTCCCTTGGATCCATATAAGCACATAGACAATTTCAACACATAAGCATAGCAATTTCATAATTTCGACATGCTTTTATCCAAATTCAACAACATATATGTACATGAGCATGAGTTCAGCAACTATGAGCAACAATTATCACACTAACATACTAAACATCCAATTGAGAGATTAGGACACTCACCTCCTCGATTTACTAGCGATTAAGCCTAGATTTTCCCAATCTCTTGCTAATTTCCAACCCAAATTTTACCGGTGTAATTCCTACATAAGTTTGGTATCAAGAACATCGTCTATTAAAAACGGTTGCCGTAAAAACGTTGCCAAAAATGAAAATAAATTACATGCATGTGATCCTCTTACCTCCACGAGTCCAAAAGTGGTCTCGGATCGTGAATCCGACGCCGGACGACAAAGGAACTACAAGAAACGTCGTCGAGAATTTCCGTCGGCGACTTGGAGCTCTCGTTCTCTCCAAGCTTGTGAATCTCCAGCTGTGTTTTGTGTCTTGGAGACACATATCAACACATGCATATGTGTTGTATCAACTTTCCATTAATTATATTTACCTCCCTTGACTTTATTTAAGATTTATTATGAAACCCCCATGTTAATTATAATATCTACCCACATTTTCTATAAGGATTTAATCTAAGTCTCGCGTGGGTCTCAAACGTGGTCCCACATAATTCATGAGGTTGCTATTAAACCTACAAATTATGAATTCTATTCAAATACGGCCTCACACGGGTACCAAAACTGGTCCCCTTATCTTTCATAAGACATAATAATAACTTTAAGCATTTAAATAAATATTCACATAAACATATAATGACATAAAAATACAATTATTCGAATTAGACCCTCATTGGGCCCCACTTTTATACCAGTCCCACCTTTCACAGGACTTTCATCTGTGTCCGCATTTGAACACCTTTTCACATGTGGGTTCATAACCCCACCTTAATTCGTTTTATGCATTAATTCTCATTAATTAACACATGTTATTATCACATTAATCTTCTTTTCCGGGTACGGGTGTTACATTTCTCCCTCCCTTTTAAGAAGTTTGTCCCCAAACTTATTCTTACCTCATCAGTCGAACAAGTGTGGATATCTTTCTCTGATCTCATCTTCTCGTTCCCAAGTTGCCTCTTCAATGCTATGATTACGCCAAAGGACCATGACCAATGGAATAGTCTTTGTTCTCAACACTTGATCTTTCCTATCCAGAATCCGTACTGGGTATTCAACATACGTCATATCTTCTCGGACTTCCAACGGTTCTGGTTCAAGAATATGACTCAAATCTGACACGTAACGTCTGAGCATAGACACGTGGAACACGTTATGAACATGTGTCAATTCTTGTGGTAGTTCCAATCTGTAAGCTACCGGTCCCAATCTATTCACAATCAGAAAAGGTCCAACATATCTTGGACTTAACTTACCCTTCTTACCAAACCGTGTTATACCTTTTGAAGGCGAAACCTTTAAGAACACATAGTCACCAACTTCAAATTCTAACGGTCTTCTACCCATATCAGCATAACTTTTATAGCGACTTTGTGCGACTTATAACCGTTGCTTAATCAGCTTAACTTTGTCGGTGGTAATTTGAACAATTTCTGGTCCTAAAAGCTGCTTTTCCCCAACCTCTGTCCAACACACGGGCGATCTACATTTCCTACCGTACAATGCCTCAAAAGGCGCCATTCCAATGTTTGTCTGGAAACTATTGTTATAAGAAAACTCAATTAACGGCAAGTGAGTTTCCCAGTCAGCCTTGAAATCCATAACACAAACTCTAAGCATATCCTCAAGAATCTGAATAACCCGTTCCGACTGGCCGTCAGTTTGTGGATGAAACGTTGTGCTAAAATGCAAAGCTGTTCCCATTGCTCTTTGTAGCCCTTCCCAAAACCTAGATACAAAACGTGTATCACGATCTGATACTATAGATACCGGTGCCCCATGCAATCTTACAATCTTTTTAACATAAAGTTCCGCTAACTTTGTCGGTTCTGTGGTCTTAATCGGCAAGAAGTGGCTGACTTAGTCAACCTGTCAACGATTACCCAAATGCTATCATTAGATCTAGGAGACCTCGGCAATCCAGACACAAAATCCATTGTAATGTGCTCCCATTTTCATTCTGGTATTTCCAATGGTTGTATCTCCCCCGTGGGTCGTTGATGCTCAAGCTTTACCAATTGACACGCCATGCACTTGGCTACATATTCAGCTACTTTACGTTTCAGACCACTCCACCAATAAACCTCTCTCAAATCTCTGTACATCTTTGTACTACCCGGGTGCACGGAATACCGAGTACCATGAGCTTCTTCCAAAATTCTTTCTTTTAAATTACCAACATTAGGAATGCATAGCCGATTGATGTACCATAATACCCCATCGTGCAAACTGAACTCCGGTCGCTTACCCTCAGATAGTTCATCTACAACTTTCTTCAAGTTTGGATCCAAAAGTTGATTCATTTTAATTTCTCCAATCAAATCAGGTTGTGCTATGATTGCAGCCACTAACCCTCCTTCAACTCTAGGAATAACTTCCAATTCTAGTCATTCAAACTCTTTAACTAATTCTTCCTGCGCTGTCAATACACATGTCAAACTTTCCGATGATTTTTGACTTAAAGCATCGGCGACCACATTCGCCTTACCCGGATGATATTGAATTTTCAGATCGTAGTCCTTCATTAACTCCAACCATCTTCGTTGGCGCATGTTTAAGTCCCTCTGGGTAAATAAGTACTTCAAGCTTTTATGGTCAGTGAAAATTTCACAAGTTTTCCCGTACAAATAATGTCGCCAAATTTTTAAAGCAAAGATTACTGCGGTAAGTTCCAAATTGTGAGTTGGATAATTCTTCTCATGAGTTCTCAATTGCCTCGAAGCATACGCTATCACCTTGTCCCCATGCATAAGGACACACCCCAAACCTTGATGAAAAGCATCACTGTAAATACTAAATCCTCCGGTGCCTGTCGGAATTGCAAAGATCGGAGCAGAAGTTAACTTACTTTTCAATGTCTGAAAACATTCTTCACATTCTTTCCCCCATTCAAACGGAACATCCTTTCGCATAAGTGTTGTCATTGGAGCCGCAATCTTTGAAAAATCCCGAACAAACCTTCTATAATACCCAGCCAATCCCAGAAAGCTACGAATTTCTGACACATTGGTTGGTCTCGCCCAATTCATAACGGCTTCTATTTTCTGTGGATCGACTGACACACCTTCTTTAGAAATCACATGGCCAAGAAAGGTAACACTTGACAACCAAAACTCACTTTTCTTCAGTTTTCCAAACAATTGCTTTTCTCGAAGACGTTGCAACACCAATCTCAAATGTCTATCATGTTCTTCCGGACTCTTTGAGTAAATAAGTATATCATCAATAAAAATGATAGCAAATTCATCTAAATACGTTTTAAAGACCCTATTCATTAAGTCCATGAACGCAGCCGGTGCATTGGTTACCCAAAATGACATTACAAGAAACTCGTAGTGGCCGTATCGAGTTCTAAAGGCTGTCTTCTCAACATCCTCGGCTTTTACCTTTAATTGATGATATCCCGATCTCAAATCAATTTTCGAAAACACTTGAGCCCCTTGTAACTGGTCAAATAAATCATCAATCCGCGGCAATGTGTACTTATTTTTAATAGTTACCTTATTGATCTCACGATAATCTATACACATCCGCATCGTCCCATCTTTCTTTTTCACAAAAAGGACTGGTGCACCCCAAGGTGAAATACTAGGTCGAATAAATCCCTTGTCCAACAACTCTTGTAACTGAGTCTTCAACTCTTTCAACTCTATCAGAGCCATTCTATATGGTGCCCGCGAAATGGGTTGTGTTCCTGGTATTACATCTATACCAAATTCAACCTCCCTTTCAATTAACACACTCGGCAAATCTTCTGGAAATACATCAGGAAAGTCCCTAACAACTGGTATATCTTCTAATTTTTGTTCAGTGCTTCTAGTATCCAATATAGTACAAAGGAAACCTTTACACCCCTTTCTCAATAAACGACAAGCCTTGATGGAGGATACAAGATAAGGTGGTGACACGACACCTGTCCCTTGAAAAGAAAAGACCCTATGAGTCGGTGCTTGGAATTATACCCTTTTGTTTTCACAATCAATAACCGCGTGATTAACTGATAACCAATCCATTCCCAATATGACATCAAAATGTTGGATTACTAATGGTACTAGATTCGCTGTTAACACTTCATCATTAATTTTAACTTCACAATTTCTATAAACCCCCGAACTCACCAAAGATCTCCCTAACGGAACATCAACAGACAAATCATATTCGAGAAGTTCTAAGGGTACATTCATGTTCCTAGTGAATTGATGTGATACAAACGAGTGTGTAGAACCGGAATCCATTAATACATTAGCAGGTGTTGAACATATAGAAACTTTACCTGACACGTCCGTGTTAGCAACGGTGGTCTCCCCTGGGTTAAGCTGGAAATAACAATCCTGACGTTGTTCTCTTCCTTGTGATTGTTGTTGTTGAGGTGGTCGCAGTGTTGGTGCACTACTCACGGTTGCACTGGAACCTCCTTGCCTCAGCTTAGGACAATTGCGCATTCGGTGTCCAAGCTCCCCACAATTATGACAAACCATTCCACTATCGTCGATACGTCTTATCGGAGCATACGTATTTGGCCTCACCCCCGGACAATTCTTCGCCACATGGCCCATTTGGCGGCAATTGTTACACACCATTGTCGGTAGATTACATACACCCCAATGAAATTTCCCGCATGTGTTACATCGTGGCTTGTTACTTCCACCACCTGAGGAACCTCCAAAACTTTGTCTTTTCGAACTCCCTTGACCACTATATTGACTTGAACCCGGCCGTTTATATTGTTGAGTTACCGGTGCTTGCAAACCTTGTTGATACCCCATATCTCTCTCAACGATTGAAGCCACATCCAATGCCTTTGCTACTTTGTCCAACCGTTGCACTGATACTTGACGTCGAATCTCGTCTCTAACCCCCGTTACAAACTTTCTAGTTCGATCCCCTTCGTTTGGTACTATGTTTTCAGCAAATCATGCCAAACTTGTAAATTTAGCGGAATATTCCCGAACTGTCATCCCTCCTTGTTTCAATTCCATAAACTCTTGAGCTTTTAAATCTTTAAACAATTTCGAAAAGTATTGATTCTTGAAGAGTACTACGAACTCCCCCCCAAGTGTTCGGCCTATCGGGTCCCAATTTTGTACGCCACCAGTACTGTGCTTCTTCTTTTAAAGTATCGGCGGCAAATAAAACCTGCTGAGCTTCGGAACACGGAAGAACCCTGAATATCCTCTCCATATCTGACAACCAAAAATTGGCTCTCATTGGATCAGTCTCCCCTCTGAATAATGTCAATTTTTGCTTGTAGAATTGTGAAATTGTAGTCACCTCTACCCTCGGATTAGGATTCGGTTGTTCACGTCTCCCATCTATCGCATGAGTTTCAACTACTTCTACTAAACCGGCTACAACTATTTCCATTCTTTCCATTTGCGTAGGCGGTGTCGAACCAGACATTTTCTCTCTGGCATCCAAAATACATTTTCACACACACGTTATGTTTATACTTTTTAATGCATGCTCAACATCATTCAACATGCTAAGTAAACGTGTATGCATGATTTACACATTCATTAATCATTTATGCTTATTACGGGTCGTAATCGTCACTCGTCCCCAAGGCTCTAACCTATTGCTCTGATATCAAAAATTGTCATACCCCAACCTGCCTCGGGCAAGTTGGGACACGTGTAACAAGCCCACACGTTCAAAACACCCTTAATTCATTAAGAAACACATGAATTAGATCTACTAAAACAGCTCCGTTGACACAAAACAGACCCAAGGGCAAAATGGTCATTAATAAAGTATAGCAAATTTTATATGGAAAGATAGCTCTTTGAGTCCCGGTTCCAACGCAAAAAACGGTGCTCGAATCCGAGTTTTCTAGAGAGAGTTATGCTTGTTTCCGTAAAAGCCGTCGAGGCTGAACCCAGAGTACGTAGCGGATCGATCCGCCCCAGATCCGGATCGATCCAGATTTAGCAGATTGTCATGTTTTGCAGTTCCAGATGCCCCGGATCGATCCGCACTCGACCCGGATCGATCCGGTTCCTACAGATTGGTTTTTCTGCTGCTAAAATACTGCTAAAAACAGTTCAAACTTTTCCCAAATCCTATAATTGATTCCAATCATCAAGAAAACTTTTGGAAACACTTCTCAACCACCCATGAACATATCCACAACATTTTTAAACCTTTCTAAAACATTTAGAAGCATAATCTAAGCACATACAAGTGAAGAACAAGCCATGGGAAATCCATTTTCACAACCTAGTAAGAAAAAGGAAAGTTCTTAACAAAGTGAACTCAAAACCCAAATAAATTCCATGGAACTTATAGAAACCATCTTCAAGCATGGAACCAATTTTCTTTCAACATTCAAACATGTACATGATCTCATTTGAAAGTTCCTCTCACATTCAAATTCATTAACCCTTTCACTTGAACCTCATCTTGCATCATATTACTCCCAATCCATACATGCCATTTCAAAATAAGGAAACAAGATAAGCTTTACAACCCAAATTACTAGTTCCTACTAACTTCACTCCCAAAATACATAACTTGCAACTTGCAAGCTCAACTCATGGTTTGGAGCATAAACAACCACCATACCCAACTTTACATATTACAAGTTTAAAAAAGAACCCAAGATACATCTACATTGCTAACCAAAAGATACATTCTAGACACAAACTAATTAGGCATGTGAACACATATACACATGGACACTACTCCCACGCCCACCAGTCGTGCGGATCATTTCCTCTCCTTGTCTCGCTTGGTACCTGCGATGGTTATTCAATAACCACAACAGAAATATATTTTCGTTTAAGTTTTCGCTTAGTGAAAGAACTAATCATGCCATTGGAATGCAAAGTATGTAAATGCAGCAATCAATGTAAACATCAACAAATTGATCTTCCGGAAAGTCAAGTCATTCCAGCCACCACCCCCGGGTCCTTCTCACCCCGGATCTTTCTCACTTTTGGGGCATATAGCGCAACACACACTCTCTTGTGACCCCGAAGGCGTCACCGGCAATTCATTGTGGTCGTCACCACTTCCTACTCATTGAGGACTTCCTATCCCTTACATATGGGACCTATAAATGGTGACCACTACTTGACTTCCCTTGGATCCATATAAGCACATAGACAATTTCAACACATAAGCATAGCAATTTCATAATTTCGACATGCTTTTATCCAAATTCAACAACATATATGTACATGAGCATGAGTTTAGCAACTATGAGCAACAATTATCACACTGCCATACTAAACATCCAATTGAGAGATTATGACACTCACCTCCTCGATTTACTAGCGATTAAGCCTAGAGTTTCCCAATCTCTTGCTAATTTCCAACCCAAATTTCACCGGTGTAATTCCTATATAAGTTTGGTATCAAGAACATCGTCTATTAAAAACGGTTGCCGTAAAAACGTTGCCGAAAACGAAAATAAATTACATGCATGTGATCCTCTTACCTCCACGAGTCCAAAAGTGGTCTCGGATCGTGAATCCGACGCCGGACGGCAAAGGAACGGCAAGAAACGTCGTCGAGAATTTCTGTCGCCGACTTGGAGCTTTCGTTCTCTCCAAGCTTGTGAATCTCCAGCTGTGTTTTGTGTCTTGGAGACACATATCAACACATGCATATGTGTTGTATCAACTTCCCATTAATTATATTTACCTCCCCTGACTTTCTTTAAGTTTTATTATGAAACCCCCATGTTAATTACAATATCTACCCACATTTTCTATAAGGATTTAATCTAAGTCTCGCGTGGGTCTCAAACGTGGTCCCACATAATTCATGAGGTTGCTATTAAACCTACAAATTATGAATTCTATTCAAATACGCCCTCACACGGGTACCAAAACTGGTCTCCTTATCTATCATAAGACATAATAATAACTTTAAGCATTTAAATAAATATGCTCATAAACATATAATGACATCAAAATGCAATTATTCGAATTAGACCCTCGTTGGGCCCCACTTTTATACCAGTCCCGCCTTTCACAGGACTTTCATCTGTGTCCGCATTTGAACACCTTTTCACACGTGGGTTCATAACTCCACCTTAATTCGTTTTATGCATTAATTCTCATTAATTAACACATATTATTATCACATTAATCTTCTTTTCCGGGTACGGGTGTTACAGCCTTGGTGGCGTGTCACGTGTCCTATTTCCACACGTAGTGGGATGGGTCGTGATAGGAAGGGATTTAGAAATGCTGTAGTATGTAACCGAACTTCTTACAGCTAGTTTTGAATGAATCCGACCACATGGATTCATGTTTTGGAAGTTTTACTTGTCGAATTCATGTTTTGAATGAATGTTAACAATACTTTTATGATTCGAGCCAAACAAGCCTTAGCTTATTTCGTTATCGTTTCTTTTCACGGATTAGTATAGCACAATGATAATCTTGAAGTCTTGTTGTAGTTGGAAGGGTTTGGATTAACATGCATAAAGTTGGAGTGTTAGAAACTAGTGAAGGTTGGGTGACTCGACAAATTCTGCTGCAATAAGGAATTCTGTCATAGGGTCATTCGACCGGTCGAACGGGTAGTTCCACCGGTCAAAATTCGTGCTGCATGAACACTTTTTGTACTCCTTCCAGTAACTATTTAAATGCTTTGATTGTTTCTTAGGGTACCTTTAGGGTCCTTTTAATATAAATTCATTCGTTTCAAAATGTAATTATGTTTTCAATTTTATACGGATTTTACAACTCGGAAGGTATTATTTTCAAATGTTTTGAATACTCAATGTTGTTTTAAAGTTTATTTTCCGTTGTTATAATCTTTTAAATGAATTGGATGAGCCTTGGTGGCATACCACGTGTCCTATTTTCACCGTAGCAGGATGGGTCATGACATTCTTTAACCATTTTGGGCGATTTTTTTTTTTTTTTTTTTCTGATGTTTTATTTATTTATTTTTTTAATTTTTGGGCTAATTTTTCAAGATATAGGCAATGGAAGTGTCGATTTTAAAAAATATATATATTTTTTGTAGATATTCATTTTTGAGCTGCAAAATTTTAATTTTTTTTTGAAGAATTTATAGGCAATATGCATTTTGTTTTGTAGATTACGGATATATAAAATTTATCAAAAATTGAATTGCATTTTGAAAATCATGATATTTTGAAGATTGAAAAACTAACAAAAAACTGTTTTTGGGAAATGTGCTAATTATTCTGTTGGCTGAAATTGTGGAAGACTCACGGCTATTTTTGGTCCTAAAAAAATTGAAGGAGCTTTGACACTAACAAAAAAGCGCGAGGACTAATCTCCTATTATTAGTCATTATATGGAGTACTTGTGGCCACGCGCCCCTAAAATTAATTATATAGCTAATTTTTGTTTTCTATTGACAATTATTACACATATGTACATAATAGCAAAAAATACCATTAATAGTGTAATGATATACTAGTTTAAATAATATTTATGTAATATGTTTAGTTAAGAATTATTTAACTAATTAATATTTATGAAATAGTAATAAATATCGCTAGTAATATGATGATAATTAATTAGCATAAATATTACTTGATATAATTATATGACTAATCTAAATTTGTAATAATTAATAATTTGTATTAACAAAATAAACTAAATACGTTTTCCATGCTAATCTAATGGTAATACAACACAATTATACAATTGTCTTTTATATATTTAAAATCACTTATGCATTTATATAACCAAACACTTACAATCACTTTTACAATACATTATCTAAACACTATGACTATCAAAATCAATTACGACCATAATCTATTTTACAAAAGCCATTACCCTGGCAAAAACATATGTTACCCCGGTAAACAACTTTTAGAGCACTAAACGAACTCAACTTTTTAAAAAAAAGTTCTAAAAAAAATTAGCTACTAAACGGACTCAACTTTTTAATAATCTCATAAAATTAATTACCAAATGAGTACTAAACCCCTCCTCTACGAAGGAAAAGCATGCATTTAAATTAAGAGAAATCTTCCAAGGGCCTGAAAAAGGAGCAAACTCAACTTTTCATGACGAGATAGTAATGTAAATTTACACAAAAGATGTTATACATAGAGAATTAATTTTGGCACTCTAAAAGTTATCATTGGTACTCCATACAGTGCATCAATTACATAGTACCATATGCATTAAATGTGGTACTATGAAATACTAATGATAACTTTTAGAGTGACAAAATCCATTTCCTATATATATATTGCATAAGATGGACGTGGAGAAAACTTGAACGAGTGTATTTTACATTTCTCTTTGAAACTGAAAACGTGCTTGGAGATATATTAATATGGCCTAATTAATTAAAGCCGACCACTACAATCCCACAAAACAATTACTATAGTAAAAGAAAAAGAAAAGGAAACAAATACACTTTTGAAGAGTAGACCTTTAGGCTGTGCTTGGATCATGGATTTCGTGAGGGAAAAGAAGAGTGAAGGGAAAAGGAAAGAAAAGCGGAAGGAAATGGAGGGATACAAAATCCTTGCTCTTGTTTGGTTGTGTGGGAAAGCAAAAGGAAATCTTTTCTTTTCCCCCTAAGAATCCACAGTAACCAAACAAGGGATACTGAATCCCTCACCGAATCTTTTCTTTTCCCTCACAAAATTCATGATCCAAACACAGCCTTAAGGTAGACCCCAGACCCCTTACACCGTTACACGTAAATGATCCCACGTTTTAGGAGAAATTATTCGGTGAGCCATCAGATCACATCATAATATATGTTAAGGTGGTATGTCACTCCAATAATATGAAACTATCTATTCACTAAGAAATTTCTCAACCCAAAGCCTCTTAGACGGTGGTGGTAAAGTCATGACAACTTGACTAGGGAGAAATTGGAGAAATTTTTGTGTGCCACTAAAATACCACCGTGAAAAGGGTGAGGTGGTACCTTAACTTAACCAAATAATGACAACCCAAACTAGTAAGTTGAATTTTTTACTGTACCACCTGATCACCTTTCCACTGTGATTCCTTAGTGGCACACAAAAATTTCTCCACTATTATATATACTCCATGTATAACCCATGCTGCCATATGCAACCACAAGTCAACAGACACAAAAATTTAACTCCACTCTCTCTCTCTCTCTCTCGGCCTCGATCCCTCTGTTGGAGCACTAAGGTGTTCCAATAATTAATGGGAAGAAAACCATGCTGCGAGAAAGTGGGACTGAAAAGGGGGAGGTGGACGGCTGAAGAGGATGCGATCTTGACTAAGTACATTCAAGCTAATGGGGAAGGCTCTTGGAGGTCCTTACCCAAGAATGCAGGTATCTATATTGTGTCTGTGTGTGTTTTTGTCTAAGGGTGGGCAGTGAGGTAAAGCGACGAAGCAATCGCATGTGTCTCATTTTTAGGTCTATTTTCTTCTAATTTTTTTTCATAATTTTTATGAAATTTATAATTTTTAAGTCTATTTTCTTCTAATTTCTATGAATCTTAGTATAGATGCCTCATTTTTTTAGGTCCATTTGAAAGTTCACTTGGGACCTTGGACAATTTAATTGTCTTCATACATTTATCTGAGCAAACTAATAATTAGTTGCTTTTCTAGAATTTTCTATGATGCATATGCATTTTATTTTAGTGACCAGACTTTTAAGTGAACAGGGTTAAGTGAATTTATCCAGTGAACCTGATTTTAAGCTTAAAAGAACTCGTGGGCTGTCTCGCCGATCCGCAGCCCGCGGGTTCTTCTAGGCTTCGCAGCCCAAGGGTTCTTTTAGGCTTAAAATCAGGTTCACTCGACCTTGTTCACTTTAAAGCCTCTCCGTATATATATATATATATATATAACATCATTTAGGTTCTAAAATGTTACTATAATTTTTACATTCCAAAATATTGTAATTAGATACTACAACTTTCAAAACCACTATAATTTTTCAAAAACAAAGTAGTTTTCAGTTACAACATTTTGAAACCTAAATACGACATAATGTTGGACCAAAACTGCTAAAATGCATAATACATTAAAAACCACAGGATGTATAATTTTCATGTTTGTGTTATATTTGTTGTAGTTTTAGTACTGATCTAACGTTACCGTTTGGTTTATTGTTTGGACTTTTAAAAGGGTTACTGAGGTGTGGGAAGAGTTGCAGACTGAGATGGATTAACTACTTGAGATCTGACTTGAAGAGAGGCAACATAACATCTGAGGAAGAAGATGTCATCATTAAGTTGCGTACATCTTTGGGGAATAGGTTTTTCCTTTTGACTCTATATACAGTAATAAGAAGAGCACTTCAATGTAGTAACTTCAGTGTTGTTCAAACTGTGTTTTACAGTTTTAAAAAACTGCTTTTTTATAAGTAATTTTATTATTCAAACTATGTCTGCACAGTTTAAACAACACTGTAGTTACAGCACTGAAGTGCTCTCCATATATATCCTCTTTAATTCTTTTTTATATTGAATGGTGCGTACTACTTAGTCATGAAGGGCTGCTTTTGCTTTACAGAATCTTCAAATATTAATATCATTAAGGGGCAATCTCTTTATTGAACCATATTAAAAAAATCAGTATTTGCATTTTTTTTTTTTTTTTATATTTGTGGAAAAAATGCTTACTCTTCTTATTTTTAGTCAACTACATTGCACGTTTCTCAAAAATAGTTTTGTTTTTTTAATTTTTAAAAGGCTATAACTTTCAAATACATATCGGTTTTCGATAAAATTTATATATCTGTGATCTAAAAAATAAAATCTACAAAACAAAATGCATATTGACTATTAAATTCTTCAAAAAAGAAAATTAAAATTTTGTAGCTAAAAAATGAAGGGGCAATTAGTGATAAATCTAAATTACAGAAAATATAGTGGTTTAAGTATAAGTAGGAAAAGTTTTTAGAATTAGGTCCACTCCTTACTCTTTTAACAAAACTATCCCCAACATTGTTCTACACAAACAATTTCAAAGTTTCTGTGCCTTCGGCGATCTCGCCTGAGCTCCGGCGACCTCGCTTGAGCTTCAGCAACCTCACCTGAGCTTGTCTGACCTCCGGTGAACACCACCACCACACCAAACCCCCAGTGACTACCACAACCACCACCACCGCCACCACATACACCGGACCTCTACCGTTGACCACCAAGGCCACACCAGACCTCTCCCAATCTCTTCACAACCAAACCACCACAGCAACATAAAAATGATCATAAAACAAGCTTCTGGAAGATAATTTATCATATCACCGAAAAAAGTTGTGAAATTAAAAAAAAAAAAAAGTTGTGAAATTTATCAACAAAAAGTTGTAAAATTTCACAAAGTTCGTGAAATTTCACGAAACCACCACTGCCACACCAGACCTCTGTCGATCACCACCACGACGTCACCTGATCGATCTCTTCACAATCAAATCACCACATTAACATGAAATGATAACAAAATAAGTTTTTGAAATTTAATTTCTCATACCAATACAAAAAATTTGTGAAATTTTCAAAATAAAAAAATGTTGTGAAATTTCACAAAGTTTGTGAAATTTCACAAAAAAAAGTGTTCTAACAAACATTCCATAAACGTTTTACAAATTTGAGCATTTATATCGATCTGTAACTTTTTTTTTTTTTGCATAAAATTTATATTCTTACAACCTACTCAACGAGATCTATCAAACAAATATTGTAGTTGATATCAAAATCTTGAAAATGTTCAGTAACATCATGACTTTTTTTTCGATAAATTTCTAAAAAAACTGTGTTAAAAAAAAACACACACACACTCCACACCATTTCAACGAAGAATCTAGGTCTGTGGTGGATCGGTGCGCTGGTGGCTGGATCAACTTGTGAAAATGCTTGCTGCACTAGCTTATGGTTGTCGATCTGCTCGTGGTGTTGGTTGTGGATGTGGATTTGCTAGTGGTTGGAGGAGACAGATACTCAACAGATCTGGTTGTGCGACCGCGCGATCTGGTTTGTGATTGTGGTGGTGAAGTCCGACAAAAATGAAAGAGACAGAGGAGGTCGTAGTGGTAGTAGATCTAGAAGAGGTAGATCTAAACTAGAGATGGTGGAGTTTGCAAAAAAAAAAAATGGTTGGAGCTGCGATTGTGCTGGATGGAGGCGCCATGAAAGTGGCCGGAAGTGCGATGAAGGTGGCCGGAGCTGCGATCACCTCTCTGTCTCTCTCTCTCTAACTCGAAATGAATGAAAGGGGTATATTGGTCCGAACTAGAAGTAGTTGAGTTTATCCCCAACAACTTCCACCAAACATATCCTTGTCCCCAAATATTTTTCCCTTGTGTTTTATAACCAAATATTTCTCCTAATTTGGTATTTAATACCAAATTTCTAAAAAAAATGAATGTCGATATATATATATGTATTGTATATATATATATATTTGTAAAACCAACACTTCCATTGTATACATTTCAAAAAATTAGCCCAAATAAAAAAGGATAATACTTGGGACACCCAAAGACACAATTTTTGGGACACAACCCAAGAGATGTGTCTATCTCTCCTGTGTCACTGTGGGGTCCAGTGACATCACAGAAGAGATATAGACAAATCTATTGGGTTGTGTCCCAAAAGTTGTATCTTTGGGTGTGTCCCAATCTTTACTCAATAATAAATAAATTGTCCAAAACAGTCAAAGAATCATAAAGTTATGGCCATTCTAGCAGATGATATTGTCTTTAAGGTGTTGCCTAAGTAAACACAGTGATATTTCTTCAAATCGACAAAAAAATTATAAAATTATGATCATTTTATCAGATGTTACTGCATTTATAATACTGTCCAGGTAAAGACAGTAACATATTATCAAATACAAAACATTTTTTCAAAAATAGTAACATGTCACTGTCGCAAAGAATTGCAAAATTAGGGTCCTTCATTAGATGTTACTACTTTTACCGTATTGCTCAAGTAACATATAATCAAAGACAAAAATTTCTTCAAAAGTAGTAACATGTCACTGACAGTGCCATTACAATTTGGCATGTCACTACTTTTAAATTTTTTTTAAAATTTTTTTATAGTCACTATGGATCTTGTTTGATAGATCATTTTTTCTATATTACAAATATCTAAATTTTATTCAAAATGGAGTACTTGTGGTTTGAAAGTTATGTCATTTTAAGGTTTAAACAGCATGTTCTACGTGTGTGAAATAGAGGCAAATTTATCAATAACCTTGTTTTCAATTTAAAAAAGGACTTAAGGCCAAACAAATCAAAAGCTCATATCCTTATCACTTTAGCTTAAGAGTTAATTGACTTAATGACTTTTTGCTTAACACAAATGTTTAGCTTAGTTTAATAGCTGTTTGCCTTCTGTCTTAAGGGCAGTTTGGCTTTTGTCTTAAAGTCTATCAATTTGGCTTTTGGGTATTGTATTACAATTTTTTTTTCCTCTAACTTATGGAAAGTGTTATTAAGTGCCGAAATCAAGTGGAATCAATTACTGGCTGAAAGCACTCGTGATTCGTTTTGTTCAATAGTTATACCTAGTATAGCTAGTAACCTTTAATGAGTGTTGATACATGCTTCTACAATTCTCTCTCTCTCTCTCTCTCTCTCTCTCTATATATATATATATATATATAAGTATAAAAAGAAAATGATTTGTTTCCCGTTGTTGTCCAGGATCACTTAGATGTATTATTATTTGTGCGGTTTATAAGACCTTAGTTCCGCTCTCTTTAATACCTGAATTTTAAAGAATTGAATGAACTGGATCTTACAAAATTTCTCAAGTTTAATTGGTTTTCAATTCACATAATTTGTTAATTGTATCACATGCAGTGATATGTAGACGGCGGATCACTACCACAATATTATGTGACACTAACTGTTAAACTATGCTAAAATCAGGATTCAAATTCGAGAAACAATACACATGTTTTACACATGTCAAAATTTGGAATGTCTTACACACCAACCATGGCTAACAAACTTTCCAATACTTTGAAAAATGGTTAACTTCTTTTCCTTGCTTTTCCAACAACTTATTTTCTTGTCTTTTTCCCTCCCCATGTCCATTCAATTATATATGTCAACATCTAATTCTTTTTCAAACAGAAATAATATATATATATATATATATCACTCATCATCATGTGGAGTAATTAAAATATCTAAATACGTGGATAATAATTAATCCAGCAGATTATAATTTTTAATTTACAGGTGGTCAATGATTGCTGATCACTTGCCAGGAAGAACAGATAACGAAATTAAGAACTACTGGAATACACATTTGAGTAGGAAAATCCAAAGTTGTAGGAAACCGACCACCACCGAGACCCTACCACAATCGTCGTTGGATTTGACACTACTGTCAAGAAAGCGACCATCCATGAAGCAGAAAAACAGCTACAACAATAGTTCAAAAAATCCTACGAGCATAGTAGGAGTAACAAAAAATCATAAAGAAGACCATGACGTCAGCTACAACAATAGTTCAAGTCCTAGTATGAATTTAGCCGAAGAAGATCAAAAAGAAGACCATGACGTCATGATTCAAATGCCATGTACACCAACATTGGAGAATGAGGCAATATTGTCTGGTAAAATGAAAATCCCAAGGCAAAGAATTGATACGGGTAGCCCTATATTGTTATTGGGCCAACCATGTGAAACAGAGGAGGTAATTGAGCCAAGTCCCAGCTGTCAGGATCACCGTGGGGAGACAGAAAATTTGGTTTTGAACCACTGTGAGGAGAGGGCAAATACTAGTAGTGGGATATTTATTGTAGGCCATGGTACTGAGGATGATCAGGAATTAGATGATCTGTTGGACACGTGTCAAGGGCTAGATGTTGAAACATTGTGCCTTGGTGACATTTTTGGAGAAGGGTTTTTTGATGATTCAGACGGGGTGGCTTTCACAGTTGGTGAGGAGAGAGAAAATAATATTAATGCAAATAATATTGTAATTAGTCATGAGAAGAGAGAAAATGGAACCAATAATTCAACAGACATAGGGAGTGGTAATCTGAGCTCAAGTGGTGAATTGTCCTCTACCACTTATTCACCAAGTACATGTATTGATTTGGAATATTGGGATTTGAATTGGGATGCTGTTTTTCAAGGGCATGATCATAATAATCATCTACTGGTTGAGGAAGAAAAAATGATGAGTTGGTTATGGGAGAGCGATAATATAAATGTAGAAGAAGATTGTAATGATCAAGAAGGAGAAAAACCTAAGTGTGACAAGCAAGAGGCCATTGCCATGGCTAAATATTAAGGAGCTAGCCCAGAGACGGTCTTTGGTTCGTGAGTTTTTAAGTGGGACTGTCATCCCTAGACCCACAATCATTGGAAAACAGGTGGTGGTGGATCTCACTATTCAAAATACCTCTGCAGTGCACTTTAGAACTTTTTTTTTGGGTACTTTTCGCTATGTTGTAAGATAAAATTGTCCACATATGTACAACATATGTGCCACAATGACACTATTAGGGATAAATATATATATACTAAAGTCATATTTTATGTAGTCAATTTATTATTCACTTAATAAATCAGTTTTTCTATTTTAATAAGAACTAGTTATTACCTCGTGCATTGCACAAGCGAAGAATTACAAATAATAATTGTTATGCAATTATAAAATTACGTGGTGTATGTGTGAAGATACAAATGTGCGATTAAAGAGATAATATTAAAATACAAAATGCATGTATTACACGGTGTATGTGAGAAGGTTATACAAATGTGAATCAAAAAAAAATATTAAGGCTAGGTATACCTAAAAAGTCACCTAATTATCAATGATTCAATATTGTCAAGGCAAACAATTTATGTGCCTAAATCTGGTGTACTAAGTATTTTTTGAAATAATTTAATAATTGGATGGAGAAAGCTTGAGAAACAACATTTATGAATACAATACCAATCAACCCCCATTTGTTTCATTTTTTGATTTTAAAAAAGTTTGTTACCTCATAAGTAATTAGAGAGAGAGAGCATCTGTTTGTCGGCGATGGTGGAGGTCAACTATGGTGGTGATGGCCAGCGATTGAGACGTGAGTGTGTTTTGAAGTTAGAGAGAGCTGGCGATTGAGTACGTGAGTGTGTTTTGAAGAGAGAGAGAGAGAGAGAGAGAGAGAGAGAGAGAGAGAGAGAGAGAGAGTGTGTGTGTGTGGCCAGCGATGGTGATTTTGGTAGATAGGGATGGAGGTGGAGAAGTACAGAGAGAGAAACGTGAGAGGGATGCGTGTAATTATATTTCTCAATTTTGATCTATAATCTGCGTCTATTAGTTTATTTAGAGGTCAATTTATCCACCATTAGATGTTTATCATTCCATAGATTTATTTGATTATATACGTGAATTTATTCAAATTCAAATAGGATGGTTATTGCTAATTGGGAAAGAGTGAGAGAAATCAGTGAGATTTCCATATATATCCATATCCATACATAGAGATTTCCATATCCATATCCATACATAGAGAGAAAGAGGGGAAAAAAAAAAGAGAACATGGGCGCTTATTTATTATGGGAAAGATATGGAGTGAAATCAGTGAGATTATAACATATAGAGAGAAATCAGTGAAAAAAATAAAAAAATTGATGTTTACCATTCAATAAATTTATTTAGATATGAATTTATTTAAATTCAAATAGGGTGGTTATTGGGAGGCAATGAGAAAAATCAGTGAGATATCCATATACATAGAGAGAGAAATGTCATGCTAAATTGTTAATATGTTAAAAAAAAATTAAAATTCATAAAATTGCCAAGTGGCGAAAGTGAAGGCTTCTGCTTTCATATATATATATATATATATACATATATACATATACAAAGATTCTCTAAAGAGGGCCACCTCTTTTTATTAAAGAGAGGACCTCTGTTTTGGCCGTTGGATTGTGTTAAAAAACTGTAAAATGACAAAACTGTCATTAATGAAAACACGATCCGACGGCCAAAACAGAGGTCCTCTCTTTAATAAAGAAAGGGCGCCCTCTTTATAGCCTGACTGTATACATATATATTAGATTTGTGTGGGCAATGTTTACATTATATTATTTATTTAATATTGTGCATGTGTGTGTCTCTTATTCTATATAAGTAATCTAGTGTGTAAAGTTCGGTAAAGTTCGGCTCACACACGTTAGATCAGACTATCGGATCTTGTAGAATATAAGATTTTGGTTTACAGTCTTAAATGTGATTGAACACACCATCGGTATGACTGCATCATAGTAGTGTAGTAGATTGGTATTGGCTAGGGCTGGCAATGGGGAGGGTTTCCCCACTCCGTCCCTACTAGGTAGGATATAGGGGTGGCTAATTCGGGGTAGGAGTGGGTAAGGGGGGATTTTTCTCAACCCGGGTCATGGTCGGTCGGTGTCGGGGTCGGGGTCGGGGTCGGGGTCGGGGTCGGGGTCGGGGAAGGGCAAATCCCCGAACTCGTCCCGATTGTGAATAGAAATTACATTTATATCCTTATTTCTTTTTAACTACTACATAAAACCCTTCTAGTATAAATACTTACTAATGGAATTAGAGTTTCAGATTCACCGCTAAAGCAGTTGATGCGCCTCTCATCTCTCATTGTGTGATGACAACATTAGTGTGTGCTTGAGTGTGATGGTATCAGAGAAATGCCTTGTTTCATTGCGCGAGAAGGAAGGATTTGAAAAATGCTGATGTAATAAGGCACTTGACTTGATAGTTGGATCCAATCTTCCCAATTTCATAGAAAATTGACGAAATATAAGTGGGTCACGGATGTAATAAGGCACTTGAATTGGTTATCTCAAGTAATATATTGACTATATATAGTGTTGCAATCCTTTTCTTTTTGTTCTGAGTCTCTCTCTCTCTTTCTCCCTCTCTCATATTTGATGTTTCTTTGTGTCCATCAGTAGCTCGGCTGAGGGTGGTTGTGGAGGACAGGGCTAATTGGGGCGGGGCGGGGCGGGGCGGGGCGGGGCGGGGGTGGGGGTGGGGACGAGTTCCCCAATTGCAGTCGGGGTCAAGGTTGGGAGGAGGTCCTCATCGGGGTAGGGGATAATTCAACCAGGGTATGGGGCCCTGTCTCATACCCGCCTCGTTGCCATCCCTAGTCTTGACTACGGGGAACAGTATAGTTTCAACTCACTTTGCTGGTACAGTTTGTGTATTAAACGTGACCAACTTAGGGTAATTATCTTTATACTGACTTATGAGGTAAGTAACACCTCGTGATTATTATGAGTGTTATACTCTAAATCCTAAGTTAATTTATAGACACGTATATTTGATATTTGTACTTTGATCCCTAAAGGGTGAGATCCTTAAATGGGTCAATATCTCATTGGATTAGGTGATAATCTTAATTGTGTGGTGGATATTAATTAATAATAGAATCCACGTCTCAATTTGGGGATTGATGATATCCCCTTAAGGAAGCTTCTAAGTTTTAATTATGCCAAACCCTGCAGGTGGATTTTGTCTCTGACATATCAAATAAGTTAAGCAGAGGATCTCAATGAAATTTTAGAGATTAGTTAAACATGATTGTGAGTAACTATATTTAATTAATGAATATCTGTAATCTTAATGTGGGGAGACAATAAGCATTTAATAACATGGAGCTCGAAATATATTTTTGAGATAAGGGTAGGACTGCAATTATAATTCTTTAGTGGTATGAATTATAATATATGGAAATAAGAATCTGATTCAGTTCGAATCAAGGTTTCCTAATTCCATAGGAAACCTATTCCGTATTGACTTCTTATGATCCCTATCGTAGCCTATATACATGCTGCTTTGGCTCTACTCTTAGTTTACGTTTTTCATATAGAATATTATAACTCGGAATAGAAAAGAGAGCGTACAAAGAGAGAGCAGAAATAGAAGGGATTTCGAAAGAGCCCATACTCAGTCTAAGATTCTGACAGCGGAGGAATACAGCAGAATATCATGAGCTGCTATCGAGCCTGTGTTCTCGATTCGTCAATTTCAATAATCCAATTTTGCAGTTAAATTAAACCTAGTTCTGCTCTTGTATTTTGCAGTACCAATTTATACGCGCTGTCAACAGATTTTGGAAACACGATTTCCTAATAGGAACCATTGTACATATAGACTAGTTACATTTACAAAACAGTACTAATAAAAGTACCCAATGATAAGTATTAAGTTCTTCCTAAAAATTTCTCCGCGGCTACCATTTTGTTTGGCGGGCGGTGTTGCCACTACGACTTAGGGACTTTACGTTCATATGCAACAATTTTTTTTTTTTTGCTTTGCAAAAGACATTTTTTCATTAAAGGGACCAAAATCCAAGCAAATATAGCAGAAATGGAGCCATCAAAATTGGCAATAACCAAACAAAAAGATCCTTAAAAAAAACAACCACCCCAAAAAACCAAATCCAAAAGGTCAACAAAACTCGGCCTAAAACATGGAAAAAGAAACTGAGAAACCAATCGAACTAAAATATACTCAGCAAATAACGAATGTACTCAACTCAAGCACACACATTGAACTCCACCTGCAGCAAGAAATGTCAGCACAAGACACAAGAATAAAAAGAAAACCAACATATGGCCAACCCAAAGAGAACAATTGAACCAACAAAAATCAACAAGAAGCAGAGCCTCGGCAATCCTAGAAGCAGCCAAAACCATCAACTTAGTCCACTATTCACAAATGCAAAGCTAAGAATCAGCAGCTAGACCATTCCTTTATGAAATTAATCAAAAAGACCACAATCAGAAAGATTAAACTTCCCACAGTCGCCGATTGATATAACCACCACACCACAATCATCAACCATAGATACCACATTCAGATAATTCTAGTAGCATGGATTCCAAAATTAGTCGTAGAATAAAATTGTACCACACTTCACTGCTAGTCCAAAAACGAGTAAACAAAGATTTAATTTGCATCATAATTATGTTCCAAAGAGCACCATTGACTATTATTAGCTCAGTATCAACTCAACATAAATTATCAGAAACCATAGCATAGTGAAGACCACGCTCATACACACATACCTAAAGGGTATTGTTTCAAAGGAGTTGAATACTCATTGTTATGTACTTTGAAGTTCTTTTCCGTTGCTATAATCTTTCATTGAGTTAGATGAGTCTTGGTGGCGGGTGGCGTGTCACGTGTCCTATTTTTGCCCGTAGCAGGATGGGTCGTGACACCTTCTCTCAAGCCGGTGGTGAGAGAGAATAAGTATAAGGACAAAATTGTCATAAATCTATTTCCTGTATTGACCGATGGTCACGTGATACATAATCTAATTATGTTTTTTTTAGCTAACATGCATGATACATAATCATTGGACTTTTGGACTGAAATAAAAGAAAGCATTTTTGCTCACCCAATTTTTGTTCATCATTGCTCATTCAAGTCTTCATCATTGCTCATTCAGGTCTTCATTGGCGGAGGTTTGAGTTTCTGAAATCGTTCTATATCCAGAAGTGTTCCCCCTCGTCTGTCCACATACATGTTGCCATCTTCATTGTCGTCATTTCTTATTCCACTTTCTTGGGCAGCAACAGCTAGTCCTTCTATGATTCTTTCAACACGATCAAAACGTTCATTGGTGGCTTGGTCCATTAGCTACAGTAGTGCGACATTGTTAGTATAATTAAAGTGTACATGAAAGGAAATGTTAGTAGTCCATATTTCAGTAATTCCTAACACGAGGATCCTAGTTAATATCTATGTTTCCTAATAGTCTCTAGAACTACCTTACGCTTTGATACCAACTGTCACGACCCCAAAATTCATCCGTGGATTTTGAGTGCTTGACCGACCTTTTGGGTCATCTTTAACCTGTACAAAGTCTAGCGGGAGCATACAAACATTTATTTAATATATTTAATTGAGGTTAGTAGAACCACCAAACCATACTTAATAAGGTTACAGACAGAGTTCTAGGCTTACAACGCCTTTAAATACAATACTAGAAAGGAATTTATTCTAGGAATACTTAAAATACAATAAGGAGACTTTCTAAAATAGGGATCCTTCAAGGGCATCTAGAAGAGGGTCCTCTCCTTCTATAGCTATCTCTTGTTCCTCATTTAGATCAGCATAGGGCATGTCCTTGTCATCTGAAAAGGTTTAAAAATAATTTGGAGAGTGTGAGCGTAAGGCTCAGTGAATGAACATAACATGTTTAAAGATCTTAAAAAGGAATTGTACATGCTTGAAAGAAGGATATATCAATTTCAATGACATTTATATAATGAATACGAAGTAAGAATTATGAAATACGAAATAAATGAGAAGTCAATAATATTGAATTGAAATTGTTTGATATGAATGTCAAATTACCAACCACCCACCCACTCACGCACACATTCTTTTATTACATCGCACAATGATCAAAGGCAACCCTACAGTCGGGCTCAATTCATTGCATACATAGGCTATACTTTATAATTTGTTGTAGTGGTAATTGACAATGAATAATTGATCGAATGTCATATAAATCTGAATAACAAGGTACATGGATAAATGAATGTATTGTATGATAACATAGAAAGTCTGGGTTATGACATACAATGAGCATAAACCTGTTTCAGTGGAACCAAACGACAATGTTCCCAATTGAATAATAACAATTACATAATATTAATAATCGAAGGTAGAATCAGATTCACTCGAGAGGAGTAGAATCAACAATAGGAATATGAATCACTCATCTTGATAACTTAGGGATTTGATGAAGAGATAGTTCCTACATCAATAGGGATAAAAGAGCTAAACATGTAAACAAAAAGGTGCAAATGTAGGGGCAAAACAATAATTAAAGTTTTCTAGGGTATTTTGGTAATTTACTAAAATTATATTGAAAACTTCACTATTGATATATTTATACTATTCTAAGTCCAACGCCACTGACTATGCTCAATTTGGAGTTCGGGCAATTTCTATCTCAAAAGTGGGGTTTCCTACATAAACGTGGGCCTCACAAATAAGCTGTATTTCAAACGATATCAGATTTTCTCCAAAATTTTAAGCATAATATTAGACATTATTTTAAGACTATAAGAATTGACGGTGTATGTTTCTGAGTTGTAGATAATTAGTTATGAATTATTGAAGTTAAAACACTATTTTTAAAATAGTCGTAGTTAGACCGTAATTTCATTTTCATACCCAAATACCATAGTTTAAGTGTGGAAATATTTTCAATGGTCATAAAATGCCACAAGAACATTTATGTGTTTTTCCCATTTTTTTAAGAAATATAATAGGTATTTAAAATGATAAAGTTTCCATTAAAATCAATTCCTAACTATTGATTAAGATCCTAAAATCAGGTTTATTATTTTTAAACAGTGTAAAATTAGCCTTAGAATAATTACATAATTTTTTCTTCTTCAAAATTTACAAAGGACCTTAAGTATTTAATACTAATTTCCTAGATTAAATAAACAAGTATTTTACAATTTACTTTAATAAAACATATTTATTATTATTGAAAATATTATAATGACATAGTAGTTATTATTGAAATAATTATCAGAATTTTAAAAGAAACATAAACATGTTTTAAAACTAATTTAAAACCATTTAATAGTAAAATAATAATTTAAATAACATAAATGCTAAGGCTCTGTTTGTGTGCGACCCAAGCTAAAACGTCAAACACACATACATAAGTTGAAATATCAAACAGGGCCCTTGTTTTCGTAGGTATAACAGGGACTACACATAGTACAACTACTCTCAAGCATATCATCTTCTCCAAAAATAAAGAGGAGCAGATTTTATTCATTTTTTTTGTCCGAAAATTCAAATGATCATAACTTGGTCATTTCTTAACGAAATCAAGCAAACTCTATATGAAAATTGATCATCTCAACGAGTTCTATCCATCTATATCAGTTTGGGATCCCAGTTTTGAGTTAATAGCGCGAATTTTGGATAAAACCGCGAAGTGGGTCTATGGAAAAATTACAAATTCGTGATGATTGGTTAAGGCTATGGAAAAACTGTTCTTGGGGGATTAAAAGGGAGTTAATATGACCATTTTAGCATAGGTTTCATGAGTTTTGGTGATGGTCAAAAAATCAAGCTCAAACAGAGCTTTAATGGTGGACAGCCATGGCAGAGGCTTAAGGCCTCTATTTGGTTCATCTAGTGTGCAATATAAATTTGTGTGTGTATATATATATGTGTGTGTGTGCTTGAATAATTAAAATAGACATGGAAGAAGGTTACCTCTTCTTTCTTCGTGAATGCATAAGCCTTTGTGTGTGTGTGTGTATATATATATGTAATAATGTGTGTGTGTAGATTGTGAGAGAGGGAGAGAGACAGAGAGTTGAGAGTATAGAAAGAGTTGAGATGTGAGGTTGAGAGGTGTGTTGAGTGTAAATATATACATACACTTACTTGCTCACCACTCACACACACTCACACACCCTTACGGCACACACACACACACACACACTCGCACAAACTGTGCACATACCACAAATTGGGCACCAAGCAAAACATGGGAGATTATCCCTTGTGGTTGAGCTCATGCTCACACGCACACACACAGGTAAACAAATACAGTTTACCTTCCAAAATTGGTATCTTTCAATAAAAATGTGATTTTAAAATACGGGTTATTACAGAATTGGGATGCTGTTTTTCAAGGGCATGATCATAACAATCAGCTATTGGTTGAGGAAGAAAAAATGATGAGTTGGTTATGGGAGAGCGATAATATAAATATAGAAGAAGATTGTAATGATCAAGAAGGAGAAAAACCTGAGTGTGACAAGCAAGAGGCCATTGCCATGGCTAAATATTAAGGGGCTAGCTCGGAGACGGTCTCTGTAACCAGTGAGTTTTTTAGTGGGACCGTCATCCCTACACCCACAAACATTGGAAGACAGGTGGTGGTGGATCCCACTATTCAAAATACCTCTGCAGTGCACTTTAGAACTTTTTTTTGGGTACTTTTCACTATGTTGTAAGATAAAATTGTCCACATATGTACAACATATATGCCATATAGGCAATGTTAGGGATATATATACATATATATATATATATATACTAAAAGCCATATTTTATGTAGTTAATTTATTATTCACTTAATAAAATTAGTTATTCTATTTTAATGAGAACTAGTTATTACCCCGTCCATTACACCCCGTGCATTTCACTGGCGGAGAATTGCAAATAAAAATTGTTAAGCAATTAGAAAAACTACGCGGTGTATGTGTGAAGATACAAATGTGAGATTAAAAGATAATATTAAAATACAAAATGCATGTATTACGCGGTGTATGTGTGAAGGTTATACAAATGTGAATTAAATATTAAGGCTAGGTATACCTAAAAAGTCACCTAATCAAAATTGTCAAGGCAAACAATTTATGTGCCTAAATCTGGTGTACTAAGTATTTTTTGAAATAATTTAATAATTGGGTGGAGAAAGCTTGAGAAACAACATTTATGAATACAATACCAATCAACCCCTTATTTGTTTCATTTTTTGATTTTTAAAAAGTTTGTTACCTCGTAAGTAATTAGAAAGAGAGAGAGAGAGAGAGTATCTGTTTGTCGGCGATGGTGGAGGTGAACTATGATGGTGGTGATGGCCGACGATTGAGATGTGTGTGTGTGTGTGTGTGAGAGAGAGAGAGTGAGAGAGAGAGAGAGAGAGAGAGAGAGAGAGAGAGTGTGTGTGTGGCTAGCAATGGGATTTTGGCAGAGAGGGATGGAGGTGGAGAAATATAGAAAGAGAAATGTGAGAGGGATGTGTGTAATTAGATTTCTCAATTTTGCTCTATAATCTGCGTCTATTAGTTTATTTAGAGGTCAATTTATCCACCATTAGATGTTTACCATTCAATAGATTTATTTGATTATATATGTGAATTTATTCAAATTCAAATAGGATGGTTATTGCTAATTGGGAGAGAGTGAGAGAAAGCAGTGAGCTTTCCATATCCATATCCATATATAGTGGGGAAAAAATAAAGAACATTGGTGGTTATTTATTATGGGAAAGATATGGAGTAAAATCAGTGAGATTCTAACAGACAGAGAGAAATCAGTGAGGTGTCATGTTAAATACCTAAATAAAAATAAAAATTTAGATGTCCACCATTCAATAAGTTTATTTAGATATGAATTTATTCAAATTCAAATACGGTGGTCATTGGGAGGGAGTGAGAAAAATCAGTGAGATATCCATATACATAGAGATAGAGAGGGAGAGAGAGAGATGTCATGTTAAATTGTTAATATGTTAAAAAAATAAAAAAATTAAAATTCACAAAATTGCCAAGTGGCAGAAGTGAAGGCTTCCGCTTTCATATATATATATATATATTAGATTTGCGTGGGCAATGTTTGCATTATATTGTTTATTTAATATTGTGCATGTGTGTCTTCTTATTCTGTATATGTAATCTAGTGTGTAAAGTTCAGCTCACACACGTAAGATCAGACCATCGGATCTTGTAGAATATAAGATTTTGGTTTACAGTTTTAGATGTAATTGAACACACTATATATGTATTAGATTGGTATTGACTAGGGATGGCAATGGGGTGGGTTTCTCCGCCCCGTTCCTACCAGGTAGGGTATAGGGGTGGCTAATTTGGGGTACGGGTGGGTTTGGGGGGATTTTTCTCAACCCGAGTCATGGTCGGTCGGGGTCGGGTAAGGGGCAAATCCCACGAACCCACCTCGATTATGCATAGAAATTACATTTATATCCTTATTTCTTTTTAACCATTACATAAAACCCTTCTAGTATAAATACTTACTAATGAAATTAGAGTTTCAAATTCACCACTAAAGCAGTTGCTGCACCTCTCATCTCTTATTGTGTGATGGCAGCATTAGTGTGTGCTTGAGTATGATTGCAGCAGAGAAGTGCCTTGTTACATTGCGAGAGAAGGAAGGATTTGAAAAATGTTGATGTAATAAGGCACTTGACTTAGATAGTTGGATCTAATCTTCCCAATTTTGTAGAAAACTGACGAAACATAAGTGGGTCACAGATGTAATAAGGCACTTGAATTCGTTATTTCAAGTAATATATGGACTATATATAGTGATACACCCAAAATTGGTTCTATCTTATGACCGAGTGGTTCATATCAGCAGCTAGTCTATGCTCCGGGAAAATCATGCACCACTCCTCAGAAGCATCAGCCCGAGCGGTTTAGTCTACTCATCATCCCGAGCGGTTTATCTATGACCCGGCCAATAGGTCGGGAATACCGCACAGGCACATCCCACCGCGGGAATAGCTCATCCGTGCCCACAGGCATGATCCCGAGCATTACGGTCAATTTTCTACTCAAGCTAGAAGACTAATGGAAAGTGCACACTATTTCCTAATCCAATTAGGAAATCCCCATAATTAATGCCAATCTATATCAATAGGATTATATTTCCTTATCCATGTATGAGTAGGTCTCTTACATCTATAAAAGAGACCTCTCACCCCCCATTGAGGGGGCCGCCAATTCTGTAGTCTACACAACACCTCTATAAAATTCACCATTATACGCATACACCCGGCCGGTATTACTGGTAATGCCGCCCCTCTTTGTTGGCTCACCAGGCCCGCCGGTGTTCTGCTAGTGAACGTGCTCAGACACACCCGTGGACGTAGGTAACTTCATTAACAGGGCCGAACCACATACAAAAAATAGTCTCTCACTCTCTTTCTCTCTCCTAAAATTGCTCTACTTTACTCTTACCAATTTCTGGCATCATCAGTTTGGCGCCGTCTGTGGGAAACGACAAGTCTTCTCATCAAAAAATCTCTTGACTGATCGTCATGCCACCGAAGAAGGGTAAGGAGGCTGATCAGCAGTCCAACTGGGATGTTCCTCCGGCCCCGGCACCGGCTGCGGCAGTCGTGACATCTGAGCAGATCACCGCAACCCTCACACAACTCTTGGAGGGCCAACGTCAAATCCAGCAACAGATCGAAGCCCTGCTGGCCCAGCAAAGCCGTCCTCCAGGGGCCGGAAAACAACCCGGGAATGTTGCGTACGGTCGGGAACCAATCTGGACCAGACAACGTGCCCAAGCCAACCCGTCCCGTGTTGAGGATGCCAGAGACATCAATAGTGGGCGTGCTGCCCGAGGGAAAAAGCGGGAGCATATGGCCCGGGAATCAGTCCAGGGTCACTCGGTCAAGAGTCGAGTCGTCCCTGGGGACACGGTTACCCGGAGTCATAGCCGAACTCGATCCCAGAGGACAGCACCCTGCCATGAAGAAGCCTCTTCAACCGATCCGACCAACCCCTCGGGTACCAGTCGAGAGGGAGTAGAAGCCCGAATCAAGGACTTATAGAAGCAGATCGATGGAGTGGCCAAGAAGCTTGGTCAAAACCGTGTTCCGAATCAAGCCAATACCGAGACAGAGTCACCGTTCTCCAACCAGATCACGGGGTTTGCCATCCCGCGCAAATTTAAGCAACCTCGCCTAGATCCCTATAACGGCTCGGGAAGCCCGGTGGACCATGTCCGGACCTATAAGGCTCAGATGGCCTTAGCCACCAACTCCGATGAACTACACTGCCTAGCCTTCCCCAGCACTTTGAAAGGCCCGGCCGCCCACTGGTTCTACTCGTTGGAGCCCCGATCGGTCCGCAATTTCAAGCAACTCAGCAAGCAGTTCATCGGTATGCACGAACGGCCCAAGCCTGACATACATCTACTGACGGTCATACAAAGGAATAATGAGACCCTCAAGGAGTTCACCGGCCAGTTTAATCAAGAGAAGCTCAGCATCTACGATCTTGATGAAACCGCTGCTATCATAGCCTTCTGCTCGGGAGTTCAACACACCAAGTGCGCCGCGTCGTTCCACAGAAATTGACCGAAAACTTTGGTTGAGCTCTCTGAGAGGGTTGGAAAATACATTGACACTGAAGAGTTTCTGAAGACCAAAGACACCGGGCAAGAAAGCAACGAGCCTTCCAGAAGTAAGCGAAAGCAAGATCAGCCCGGACGTTCTGACAGTTCTTCCAGTTCACAGCGGTCTGAGTCCGGCAGCCCTGACCCGACCTCTAGTTCACATCGGTCAGGATCAAGCAGTTCCAACTTTGCCTCCAGTACAGAAAAGTCAGGAGCCCGACGATTCCGATCCGACCTCCTGTCTCCATCGGTCTAGAAGAGCCCGACTATAGTGGTACTTGCTTAATCACCACATGAGGCTACCCCGATTGTCATAGAGCTCTTGTAAAGACCTCGAGCCTAATCCTGAGGCATACAAAGACCTCGGGCCTAACCCCGAGGCATAAAAAGACCTTGGGCTCCGAACCCAGGCACCAAAGACCTCGGGGTCACGCCCAAGGCACCGGCTTCGCTTAGGTCCAACTGACGATGGGGGAAAACCCCCTAGGTGGTTGATGATGGCAAGCTTCAAAAGACCCTGCAACCACCATGTTCCAGGTCGGTTACCTACAGTTCATAGCCTCTGTAAGACCCTCGTCTTAGCGAAAGCTTGGGGGGCAAGACGGTGTAGTGAACTAAACAGGTAATCACACCGGGTATCTACAGGCCTCGCTGATAACCAAGTCAAAATCTTGGACAACTCGAGCACCTACAGTACTCAGAGGCATTAACTCTACTTAGGTCCAGACCGACGATAGAGGTGACTAAATCTCTTAGGTTGGCCGACGATAGAGGAGTAAAAAGACCCTAAAGCAACGTGATTTAGGTCGGCTCCACCAACATGGTCAAGCTCTTCTCCTAACAGTCTTGACGAAGGCTAACTGGACAGAAGACAACCATCCTGGGGAGTTAACATAAAAGGACCCTAAAGTAATACGCTTTAGGTCGGCTTTTCCAACATGGTCAAATTCTTCCACCCACAACCTTGACGAAGTTTTACGGGCAGAAGATAACCATCCTGGGAGCTAACTCAAGCAAAAAGACTCCGAAGTAGGCCGAGTCTTAACTCTCGGTCACTTCCCGAGCATTCAAAGACTCCGAATTAGGCCGGGTCTCAACTCCCGGTCAGTTCCCGAGCACCTAAAGGTCCCGAGCTAGGCTAGGTCTCAACCTGAGGACTCACCAGGCTCAGAATCCCCGAGGCAGCTTCTCCAAGCACTCAGACAGTGGCAAGTAACATCAAATAGATTTCCAAACTTGCCCCGATATAGCATCTAGCCAACCTTGAAAATGGGGGGCAGCTGATATACCCAAAGTTAGCTCTATCTTATGACCGAGCGGTTCATATCAGCAGCTAGTACATGCCCCGGGCAAATCATGCACCACTCCTCAGAAGCATCAGCCCGAGCGGTTTAGTCTACTCATCATCCCGAGCGGTTCATCTACGACCCGGCCAACAAGTCGGGAATACCTCACAGGCACATCCTACCGCGGGAACAACTTATCCGGGCCCACAGGCATGATCCCGAGCATTACGGGCAGTTTCCTACTCAAGCTAGAAGACTAATGGAAAGTGCACACTATTTCCTAATCCAATTAGGAAATCCCCATAATTAATGCCAATCTATATCAATAGGATTATATTTCCTTATCCATGTATGAGTGATCGGGAGAGAACAAATCCTATTTATACGCCTTAACGAGCATCTGTTAGTTCTTTTTTTATCCTGTTTTTGTATATTTTTACTTCGTTTTCTAGTTTTTGATAGGATTTGGAAGAAATCACCTAAACCAGGCTAAACAGGATGAAAAAGCACAAAGAAAGAAGCTGAAAAAGCCAAGTCGCGCGCTAGCCGCGCGCGCGAGAAATTGAAAATCGCTCGCGCGATCCGCGCGCGCGAAGTCCTAAATGTCGCGTTCACGCAATCCGTACAGAAATCAAAGTTGAGTATTTCAGTATACTGAAGACTCCTGTGCAAACAAAACTGCTAAACGACGTCCAGGCTGTAAATTACATCAGTTTCAGTCCGTTTCGGGTTAGGAAGGCTTCCAAAGCTTGTGTAAACTCTATATATATATATCCTAAATTACTTCAATTTGGAGGTTGGCAATTATTATACACACATTCTACAACCATACTTCCAGCCATTGAAGGGAGGGAAGCAAGGAGAAGAAGAAGAAGACCAAGGGTTTCCATGGCCTCTTCCATCAACTACTTGCCATCCATCACTTCCATGGACGGCTAGATCATAGATCTAGGGTTTCAATGAAGCCCTAGACGAGTAATAGGGTTTTATTTATGTTTTTATTTTAGGTTTATTATGTATGGATGACAGTCACATGTTTAGAGGATTTTTATAAATAAATCGTACTTCTAGTGATTAAATCATTACTTTCAGAATTTATTCTTGTCTTAGATCTATTTTGACTGTGATGTGCTCAACGATCTATGCTTGCTGTGCTTGTTTAGATTGTTTACATGTGATGGTGCTTTATTGATTTGTGCTATCAAGTATCCGAATAGTCCATGCCTAGGTTAGACGGATTAGATCACAACCCTAGTTTAGTGTGGGATATTTCGTGCTAACCAAAGATGGATTATGTTGGTGCTTGAACCATGATTATCTTCTTGTCGGAGGAATTGGGCTTGTAGCTACAATTCCCCATTATCATCCAACGTAATAAGCTAAAGTAATTCATAAATATTCCTATTATGAAGCTAGTGGTGGATTTGCAATCCTAGGTTCCCTTAAACATTATTTAAAACAACTTTAATTGCTTTCATAGTTTAGATTTATTTTTATTTGTTAGTAGTTTAATTCAAACCAAATCAAAACCGTTTTCTTAATTAGTTAAATTTAGATTTTAAAACTAAGTCGTTGAAGTAATCAATCTCTGTGGGTTCGACCTTTACTTCCACACTGCAAATCTTTTGAAAGTAAAGCATAAGTAAGCATACTTTTATATCTTGATTCTGACGCGATCAATGAGTAGGTCTCTTACATCTATAAAAGAGACCTCTCACCCCCATTGAGGGGCCTTCAATTCTGTAGTCTACACAGCACCTACATAAAATTCACCATTATACGCATACATCCAGCCGGTATTACTGGTAGTGTTGCCCCTCTTTGTTGGCTCACCAGGCCCGCCGGTGATCTGCTAGTGAACGTGCTCAGACACACCCGTGGACGTAGGTACCTTCATTAACAGGGCTGAACCACATACAAAAAATAGTCTCTCACTCTCTTTCTCTCTCCTAAAATTGCTCTACTTTACTCTTACCAATTTCTGGCATCATCATATAGTGTTCCATTCCTTTTCTTTTTGTTCTGAATCACTCTGTCTGTCACACCCTGTAATACCCTGAATTTCTGGAGAGTATAAATAAATAAAACTTCATTCTGTAAATTTTTCTTTCTTTTTGGTGAAATTTGATTACCAATCGATTGCCATTTATCCCAATCGATTGAGACTTTTTGGTTACCAATCGATTGACATTATTTTTATCCCAATCGATTGCCATTTTATCGACTAAAATTGATTACGTGTCAACATACCAATCGATTGACATTTTTCCCAATCGATTGCCTTTTAATATCTGTTGTCAATCGATTGACTTGTATCCCAATCGATTGACATAAGCTGAGATAAGTTTTCTTCTTTTCTTTAGCTTTGAACGTGTGGCACTCTCACACCTCTATATATATGTCTTCATTTATGGCTTTGGGCCAGTTTGGCAGCTTGAGAGAGAGAGAGAGAGAGAGAGAGAGAGGCACATCTTGTGAGATATATATTTATATCTATATCTATACACACTCACACACACTCATTGCTAGGCAGCAGGAGAAGAAGAGAAGAAGAAGAGGAAGAGAAGAACAAGGAGAAAGAATGAGAAGGAGAGGCAGAGAGCTGGGCAGAGAGGAGAAGAAAGAGAAGGGGGAGAGAGAGAGCTTGAGAATACAAGCCAAACGCACCCTTAGTGAGTTTCTAACTCACTTGGTCCCTTTATGTAATGTTTTTACAAGTAATTATGAAGCTTAGAAGTGTAATATGCATGTGGTGTACGTTTATATATTGTAATACCCGTATCCGAAAAATGGAGGTAATATTTATTTTGACATGCATTAATTAATATAAATAATTGCATGTGATGATTTGGGTAAGATCTAGTTATCGTGATGTGATAAGTGCTTGATAAAGGGCACAATTGGACAAATATGAAACGGGACCCACAGGAGGTCCAGATTGGATAAATTGCATTTGGTTGCATTTATGTGCTTAAATGATAGACATGTTGTCACACCCCAACCCGCCTCGTGCGGATTAGGACACGTGTAACAATGCTACAAGCTCCCAATCACATTAATTTGTAAAGAAATATACGAATTACTAAGAAACACATGTGTTTAACCCCATTAAATAACTCTGTTGTTACAAAATAGGCCCCAAGGGCAAAATGGTCATTTATAAAGTATGTAAAATTTTTATACCAAAAGTTAGAATTTTGAGTCCCGGTTCCAACGCAACAAACGGCACGCAAAACCGAGTTTCCTAGAAGAAGTTATGCATGTTTCCGTAAAAACGGACATGCTGGGGAAAAATACAAGGCGGATCGATCCCTTCATAATGGGCGGATCGATCCATTTATATTAGTCTCCCGCAGAATGTCCCCTTGGAAGGGCGGATCGATCCCTTCACAAATCGCGGATCGATCCCCTTCACAAATTTTGCTGCTAAATTTCCTTTGCTGTCAAACAAGTTTCCAAGTTACCAAAACACAACCAAAACATATGGAAACCTTATGAAACTTTGGAAAACATCTCCAATACACTTCCAAACACTTTTAAACTCAATTTAAGCAAGGATCATAGAATCATACCCACAATTGGATCAAGTTAACCATGAACTCATCTCATTTGGTTCCAAAAACAAACTTTTCAACTTTAAAACTCAATTCTCATCCAAAGTTTATAAAACTTGTTGTAATTCAACTCAAAATCATAACTAACATTATAAACACTAAAGAAACATGTCCAAGACACTAACGACACACCCGGACTTGCCGAGATGGTCAAATCCATTAACTTGCATCAACTTGAGCAAAACAAAAGGAATTTTACATTGGTTCTCAAATTCACATCCAAACTTTCCAAAATACAAGTTAGGATCCAAATATGAACATCAACTTAAGTAAAACCATAATTTACATCTGTGTACAAGTTCAAAAGTAGTTCCCAAGCTCAAGGATCAAATCTCCCCCGTCTCTCACATCTCTCCCATCTCTCCCAAAGCACGCGTCATTTCCTTTCCGAATACGGCACCGAACCTGCGGTGGTTGTTATGTACCACAACAGAAATAGGAAAACGGTTTTCTTAAGCAAATTGCTTAGTGAGTAATCTAGCATGATTGTATGTTTAACACGTGCAATGCTACAAATAACACATAAGCATAAACGTAATCGCCGAGTCACCGGTTATATGGTTCATTCAGACCCGAAGACCTCCCTTGGTCCCGTGGTCACTTCTATTCCTTGAACTTCCGTATTTATCGGATTCTTCCTCTTCGCCACCCTTATTACTCCCAACAATGAACCATTTCCCCGGTGCTCATTGACTACCACATAGACATATAAGCACATAACACATATTCATGTATCAACATATGATTTTCATAAAATTGACATAGAATTCACACAATTAACATCTTTATAATTCCTAATCATGAATTAACATCTCTAACATCACATATAGCTTGAACCCATTAAACACAATCAGATTTAGGTGTAGAAAACTCACCTTATACACAGATTTTACTCAATTTACACCTAGAGGATGCTGAATTTCCCCAATTTGAGCCCAATTCCCTCACCAAGTAAATCCTACAAGAATTTCGGTAGACGACGTCTCACCGTTAAGTACGAGCTACTAAAATCTAGCAATTTAAACAGAAATTAAGGGTATAGAAATGATCGTCTCACCTCCACGAGTCCGAAAACGGCTTCGGTTCGCGAATCCGACGAACGGCGGCGACGGAACGGCGAGAATTCGACGTCGGTGACGGTTTCTCCGTTTCTCTCTCCGAGCTCTACTCTTTGTTTTGTTTTAATTTCTGTAAAACTGAGAGTTTCTCACTGCCTCATGACACCTACACACACATGCAATTGTGTGTTGGCAATATTTTGCCTTATTTCTATTTACACCCCCGAATTTTCTTAAGTTCTTATTATGAAATCCCCCAAACATTCCATTAACTACCCAATTAATTAATGAGTGTTTGTCTAAGTTTCGTATGGGTCCCAACGTGGGTCCCACATATTTTGTGAAATTGCTATCGCACCTACTAATTTTACATCTTTTTCATTTATACCCTTATTTGGGTGTCCAAACTAATGCTAACACATATCAACATGTAATATGAAAGCAACTTAGCAAATATCCATAAAAATGCATTTAATCACTTAAAATGCAAATTACCAATTTACCCTTCAATGGGTTAAATTTCAATACCTGTCCCACCTCTCTGGGGACTTTTCCAACTAGTGTCCCTCTCTGAACACTTTTTTTTTTACTTGGGCGAGTCCAAGCCTCCCCTTAATCCATTTTATACACTAATTATATTAATTAATGCATATTATCACAAATAATTAACCCGTTTTCCGGGTACGGGTGTTACATTTCTCCCTCCCTAAAAGGGAGTTTGGTCCCCAAACTTACTCTTACCTCAAGAATTGAAGAGATGCGGGTACTTGGCTCGGATCTCATCCTCCCGCTCCCAAGTAGCCTCTTCCACTGAATGGCTTCGCCATTGAACCATCACCAAGGGAATCACTTTGGTCCTCAATACTTGATCCTTCCTATCAAGAATTTGCACTGGATGCTCCACGTAAGTTAAATCTTCCCGAATCTCTAACGGTTCCGGAATGATAACATGTTTCGAATCCGGCACATAACGTCGAAGCATCGACACGTGAAACACATTATGAACATTCTTTAATTCTTGTGGCAGCTCGATAAGCTAATGGCCCAACTCGATTAAGAATCAAATACGGTCCAACATATCTCGGACTGAGCTTACCTCGCTTACCAAAACGTGCTATGCCTTTTGAAGGTGATACTTTCAAAAACACATAGTCACCCACCTCAAACTCCAACGGTCTTCTACCCGTATCCGCATAACTTTTATAACGACTTTGAGCCGTTTGTAATCTCTGCTTAATCAGTCGGATCTTGTCAGTAGTGATTTGCACTATCTCTGGTCCCAAAAGCTGTTTCTCTCCAATTTCTGTCCAACATACTGGCGATCTACACTTTCTTCCATATAATGCCTCATAAGGCGCCATTCCAATGCTAGTTTGGAAGCTGTTGTTGTAAGAAAATTCAATCAACGGCAAATGAGTTTCCCAATCAGCTTTAAAATCCATAACACATACTCTCAACATATCTTCCAGAATTTGAATCACTCGCTCGGATTGACCATCGGTCTGGGGATGAAATGCAGTACTAAAATGTAAAGCTGTCCCCATAGCCCTCTGTAAACTCTCCCAAAATCTTGACACGAACCGAGTGTCACGATCTGACACTATCGACACTGGTGCTCCGTGAAGTCTAATAATCTCTCTGATATAAATCTCTGCAAGTTTTGATGGATCTTTGGTCCTAATAGGTAGGAAATGGGCTGACTTAGTCAACCGATCTACAATCACCCATATGCTATCATTTGACTTTTGAGACTTTGGAAATCCCGAGACGAAATCCATTGTAATATGTTCCCACTTCCACTCTGGTATCTCTAAAGGATGTAACTCTCCCCCGGGTCGTTGATGTTCAATTTTCACTTTTTGACAGGTCATGCATTTAGACACAAATTCTGCTACCTCTCGCTTCATACCACTCCACCAGTAAATTTCTCGCAAGTCTCTGTACATTTTGGTACTACCCGGATGTACAGAATATCTTGTATTGTGGGCTTCCTCCATAACTTTATTTCTCAGATCTCCAACTTTAGGTACACATAATCGGTTTATATATTTCAGAACACCATCTTGGAAACTGAATTCTGGCCTTCTCCCCTCTGGTAACTCATCCACAATCTTCTTGAATTCTGGATCTAAGAGCTGATTAGTCTTGATTTCACCAATTAAACTTGGCTGTGCCACGATCGCAGCCATTAAACCACCTCTAATTTTAGGAACTACCTCAAGCTTCAATTGTTCAAATTCCTTTATCAACTTTTCCTGTCCAGTCAAGGCATAAGCTAAGTTTTCTGACGACTTCCGACTCAAGGCATCGGCAACTACATTGGCTTTTCCCGGGTGATACTGAATTTTTAAATCATAATCTTTCATGAGTTCCAACCATCTTCTTTGTCTCATATTAAGATCCCTTTGGGTGAATAGGTATTTCAGACTTTTATGATCCGTGAAGATTTCACAAGTTTCCCCGTATAGATAATGTCTCCAAATCTTTAACGCAAAAATTACCGCCGCTAACTCCAAGTCATGTGTCGGGTAGTTCTTCTCGTGAGGTCTCAACTGCCTTGAAGCATAGGCTATTACCTTGTCATCTTGTGTCAAAACACATCCCAAACCTTGGTGGGAAGCATCACTGTATATTCTGAAATTTCCAGTGCTTGTTGGAATTGTAAGTATTGGTGCCGTAGTCAACTTTTTCTTCAATGCTACAAAACAATCTTCACATTCCTTGTTCCACTCAAACGGTACATCTTTTCTCATCAACCTTGTCATTGGCGTTGCAATTCTAGAAAAGTCTTTAACAAACCTTCGATAATATCCGGCTAACCCCAAGAAACTTCGAATCTCGGACACATTTGTCGGTCTTGACCAATTCATAACAGCTTCAATCTTCTGTGGGTCAACAGAAATACCCTCTTTAGAAATCACGTGTCCTAGAAAAGTGACACTCGTCAACCAAAATTCGCTCTTCTTCAACTTCCCAAACAATTGTTTCTCTCGAAGTCGCTGCAAAACTAGTCTCAAGTGTCGTTCATGCTCTTCCGGACTCTTAGAATAAATGAGAATGTCATCAATGAATACAATAACGAACTCATCCAAATATGATTTGAATACACGATTCATCAAATCCATGAAGGCAGCAGGCGCATTAGTAACCCCAAACGGCATCACTAGGAATTCATAGTGCCCGTAACGGGTCCTAAAGGCTGTCTTCTCCACATCCTTAGCTTTAACTTTCAGTTGATGGTACCCAGATCGTAAGTCAATCTTTGAAAATACCTCAGCCCCTTGAAGTTGATCGAATAGATCGTCAATACGTGGCAACGGGTATTTGTTCTTGATGGTTACTTTGTTGATCTCCCGGTAGTCAATACACATCCGCATTGTACCATCTTTCTTCTTCACGAATAGTACTGGTGCACCCCACGGGGACACACTAGGTCGGATAAAACCCTTGTCTAGCAACTCTTGCAACTGTATCTTTAACTCTTTCAACTCAATTGGTGCCATTCGATATGGTGCTCGTGAAATTGGTTGGGTTCCCGGCATAACATCAATACCAAATTCAATTTCTCGATCAATCAATACACTAGGTAACTCCTCAGGGAATACATCTGGAAACTCTCTAACTACCGGAATATCTTCAAGTTTTAAATCGGGACCTCTAGTATCAAGAATACTACACAGAAACCCCCGGCAACCCTTCTTTAATAAACGACAAGCTTCAATAGCTGACACGATATACGGCGGTGATACAACACCCTTACCTTGAAAATAAAACTCATCTTGATTCGGAATACGGAATGCTACTCCTTTAGTGTTACAATCAATATTAGCATGATTAGCCGCTAACCGATCCATACCCAATATAACATCGAAGTGCTGAATTACTAATGGTACCAAATCAACAGTTAACTCTTTACCATTCACATTAATCTCACACTTTCTAAACACACCCGAACTAACCAACGGAGCCCCCAATGGTATCGCGACAGATAAATCATAGTTTAGGAACTCTAATGGTTTATCTAAATGTTTAGCAAAGTGGTGTGACACGAATGAGTGTGTAGATCCCGAATCTATAAGTACATTTGCTAGATGTGAGCAAATGGGAACCATACCTGAGACAACAGTGTCGGCAGAAGCAGCATCTCCCGGCCTGAGTTGAAATGATCTTGCCTCTCGTTGCTCCCTCCTCGGAGGTTGAGTAGTCCTTGGTGTGATAGCGCTAGCCGCAGAAGAACCTGAACCTGATGCTCCTTGGCGTCTAGTAGGACAATCCTTAGATTGATGTCCCAATTCCTTACAAGTGAAGCATCGACCTCTCATATCTATATTCTGATTTGGACAGTTTCTGGCGATGTGTCCCGGTTGTCGGCAACTATTGCAAATGATTGGGTTTGGAAGTTGATTGCACCGGCCCCAATGAAATTTCTGACAAGTCTGACACCTCGGTTTATTTCCACCGGAACCACTACCAATACTAGCTGATGATCCTCCTAAACTCTGTCTTTTTGCACTCCCCTGACCACTGAACTGACTTGATCCCGGTCGTTTACTTTGTTGACTCGGTGGTGGTGGCAAGTTTGAAATATAACCAAGGTCTCTCTCAGCAATAGAAGCAATGTCCAATGCCTTAGCATAAGTCTCTGGACGGAATACGGTCACTCGTCCTCGGATGTCACCTCGAAGTCCCGCTACAAACTTCCTTGCTTTCACTTTCTCGGTTGTTACAATGTCCCCGGCAAACCTTGCCAAACTCGTAAATTGCGTGGAATACTCCCGGACTGACTTTCCCCTTTGTACCAACTCCATGAATTCTTGAGCCTTTTGATCCCCAAATGACTCTGGAAAATATTGATCATTGAAAGTCTCCAGAAATTGGTCCCACGTTGTCGGTTGACCCGGACCCAGCTTAGTACGCCACCAATATTGCGCTTCATCTTTTAACGTGTCTGCAGCAAATAGCACTTTTTGTTCATCAGTACATGGTAATACCCGGAAGATCTTCTCCATATCCGAGATCCAAAAATTCGCCTTCATCGGATCGGCTTCCCCGCGGAATATGGTCGGCTTTTGTTTGTGAAATTTAGAAATAGTAATAATGTCTTCTCTTGGATTCGGATTCGGTTGTACCGGTCTCTCTTCGATCACATGAGTTTCTGCTACTCGTACCAACCCTTCGATTGCTCTTTCAACCCGTTCCATTCGGTTTGAGGTGTCACCTCCAGACATAATGCCTGGCACCCACATATAGTACACACATGCACGTTACTTTTAAATAAATACATGGCATGCTTATCAACATTAAAACATGCTAAGTAAA
This sequence comes from Hydrangea macrophylla, assembly GCA_033977485.1. Lineage (NCBI taxonomy): Eukaryota > Viridiplantae > Streptophyta > Magnoliopsida > Cornales > Hydrangeaceae > Hydrangea > Hydrangea macrophylla. The sequence goes on along the minus strand of CM066982.1, from coordinate 115,250,405 downwards.
CGTGTATGCATGCTTATGCAACTACATGTCATTGTGTGCACACTACGCGTCGTATACGTCTCTCGTTCCCAAAGGCTCTAGCCAACTGCTCTGATACCAAAAATTGTCACACCCCAACCCGCCTCGTGCGGATTAGGACACGTGTAACAATGCTACAAGCTCCCAATCACATTAATTTGTAAAGAAATATACGAATTACTAAGAAACACATGTGTTTAACCCCATTAAATAACTCTGTTGTTACAAAATAGGCCCCAAGGGCAAAATGGTCATTTATAAAGTATGTAAAATTTTTATACCAAAAGTTAGAATTTTGAGTCCCGGTTCCAACGCAACAAACGGCACGCGAAACCGAGTTTCCTAGAAGAAGTTATGCATGTTTCCGTAAAAACGGACATGCTGGGGAAAAATACAAGGCGGATCGATCCCTTCATAATGGGCGGATCGATCCATTTATATTAGTCTCCCGCAGAATGTCCCCTTGGAAGGGCGGATCGATCCCTTCACAAATCGCGGATCGATCCCCTTCACAAATTTTGCTGCTAAATTTCCTTTGCTGTCAAACAAGTTTCCAAGTTACCAAAACACAACCAAAACATATGGAAACCTTATGAAACTTTGGAAAACATCTCCAATACACTTCCAAACACTTTTAAACTCAATTTAAGCAAGGATCATAGAATCATACCCACAATTAGATCAAGTTAACCATGAACTCATCTCATTTGGTTCCAAAAACAAACTTTTCAACTTTAAAACTCAATTCTCATCCAAAGTTTATAAAACTTGTTGTAATTCAACTCAAAGTCATAACTAACATTATAAACACTAAAGAAACATGTCCAAGACACTAACGACACACCCGGACTTGCCGAGATGGTCAAATCCATTAACTTGCATCAACTTGAGCAAAACAAAAGGAATTTTACATTGGTTCTCAAATTCACATCCAAACTTTCCAAAATACAAGTTAGGATCCAAATATGAACATCAACTTAAGTAAAACCATAATTTACATCTGTGTACAAGTTCAAAAGTAGTTCCCAAGCTCAAGGATCAAATCTCCCCCGTCTCTCACATCTCTCCCATCTCTCCCAAAGCACGCGTCATTTCCTTTCCGAATACGGCACCGAACCTGCGGTGGTTGTTATGTACCACAACAGAAATAGGAAAACGGTTTTCTTAAGCAAATTGCTTAGTGAGTAATCTAGCATGATTGTATGTTTAACACGTGCAATGCTACAAATAACACATAAGCATAAACGTAATCGCCGAGTCACCGGTTATATGGTTCATTCAGACCCGAAGACCTCCCTTGGTCCCGTGGTCACTTCTATTCCTTGAACTTCCGTATTTATCGGATTCTTCCTCTTCGCCACCCTTATTACTCCCAACAATGAACCATTTCCCCGGTGCTCATTGACTACCACATAGACATATAAGCACATAACACATATTCATGTATCAACATATGATTTTCATAAAATTGACATAGAATTCACACAATTAACATCTTTATAATTCCTAATCATGAATTAACATCTCTAACATCACATATAGCTTGAACCCATTAAACACAATCAGATTTAGGTGTAGAAAACTCACCTTATACACAGATTTTACTCAATTTACACCTAGAGGATGCTGAATTTCCCCAATTTGAGCCCAATTCCCTCACCAAGTAAATCCTACAAGAATTTCGGTAGACGACGTCTCACCGTTAAGTACGAGCTACTAAAATCTAGCAATTTAAACAGAAATTAAGGGTATAGAAATGATCGTCTCACCTCCACGAGTCCGAAAACGGCTTCGGTTCGCGAATCCGACGAACGGCGGCGACGGAACGGCGAGAATTCGACGTCGGTGACGGTTTCTCCGTTTCTCTCTCCGAGCTCTACTCTTTGTTTTGTTTTAATTTCTGTAAAACTGAGAGTTTCTCACTGCCTCATGACACCTACACACACATGCAATTGTGTGTTGGCAATATTTTGCCTTATTTCTATTTACACCCCCGAATTTTCTTAAGTTCTTATTATGAAATCCCCCAAACATTCCATTAACTACCCAATTAATTAATGAGTGTTTGTCTAAGTTTCGTATGGGTCCCAACGTGGGTCCCACATATTTTGTGAAATTGCTATCGCACCTACTAATTTTACATCTTTTTCATTTATACCCTTATTTGGGTGTCCAAACTAATGCTAACACATATCAACATGTAATATGAAAGCAACTTAGCAAATATCCATAAAAATGCATTTAATCACTTAAAATGCAAATTACCAATTTACCCTTCAATGGGTTAAATTTCAATACCTGTCCCACCTCTCTGGGGACTTTTCCAACTAGTGTCCCTCTCTGAATACTTTTTTTTTTACTTGGGCGAGTCCAAGCCTCCCCTTAATCCATTTTATACACTAATTATATTAATTAATGCATATTATCACAAATAATTAACCCGTTTTCCGGGTACGGGTGTTACACATGTAAATGTAAATATATACATTAAAATACATGTTGATGCCATGTAATTATTTAATTGATAAAATGTTAAGTGTATTAATATTTTATTATTGTTCATGATTATGTATGGGACCAGTTTGGGTACCCTTGTGAGGGCGCAATTGAACACGTGGCATAATTAGTAGGTTAATTAGTGCCTTCATATAATATTTGGGACCACGTTTGGGGCCCATACGTGATATAGATATAGACTCACTTAGATATTGGGATAATAATATAATTAGTTTGGGTGTTATAATAGAACTTAGAATTTGTGGGGGGTGTAAATAGAAATAGACATAAGTTGGAGAATATTCCTTAGAATATTCCATGTGACTCATTAAAAAAAAGTGAATAAAACCGTGAGTGTGTGGCATATGTGTTAGGCGGCGGCGGCGGCGGTCGTTATATATATATATTATATATTTATATTAGTTAGTCATAATCACTAAAGGAAAAAAAAAAAAAAAAAAGAACAAAGAAGAACAGTGCGTGAAGAGAAGAAGAGAAAAGTGAGGGTTTCGACCCTCTCAATGTCATAGGTTCGCTGTATGTTGTCCAAATTGTGATACGAAGTTATATTCGAACTCGTGGGGGTAAGCCTAACCTTCTGGTATAATTTATTTTCAGTTTAATCGATAGATTTTTCGTGTCTCAAATGAGTTAGTAATATTTAGTTTACCAAAATTGTATAGGATCATCATTGGAATCATTAGTAGCTAATTTTACGAAGGAATTTGGGAATTCTAAACTTATTCATGAGGTGAGTGTCCTAATCCCAAAATTGGATGTTTAATGTCTTTTAATTGTTATTATATGCTTAGAATGCTTAATTTATGATTAAGTAGAAAAGCATGTGATTATTTATTATTTAACGTGTCTAAAATATTAAAATTGCCATGTTGACATGTTGAGCTGCTTATGTGCTTATTTGGCTCAAAGGGTCTCAAGTGATAATCACCATTACTTAGCCCATATATAAGGGACAGAGAGATGTTGAAATCCTTATAGAAAAGGGGATAGTGGTGACTACGGTCACAAATGAATGAGTGTGATTTCGCTATATGCGATGGAAAAAGTCAGAATGGCCCGGAATCAGGGGTCCAGAACGATGGTGATTGATTACTTGACACGCCTGCGACCATTATTTGTTGTGAATGTTTAATTGGTGTTATGAATCATTAAATACTCCAATTGCATGATTATTACCACGTACTCACTGAGCGAAAGGTTATTCAATTTTGTGGCTAATGACCACGCAGGTTCAGATGAGCATCACGGTGAGAAATGATCAAGACTACGGGGTTGGGTTGCTAAGATGGGTTTTGTAATATTCATTTTATTTATTTATTTATTTTTAAAATTACAAGTTAGAGATGTCTGGGAGTTGTGGTATAATGATTATAGTTTTATGTATAAGAATATATTAGAGGTTATGATTTCAACTTTTATTATGTTAGAATGAATCGATATATTTTAATCGTGTTTTTTATGTGTTTTAGAATATTTAAATAAATAAGTGTACCAAGGGTTAAAATATTGGGTAATTTAATATATAGTCCTAATATATGCATCTAACTAGAAATATGTCCTTTTTTAAAACGAATCTAGAAATTAGTCCCTTGCCTAATTTGAAGACTAAAATACCCCTATATCATTTTTATAGAAATGTATATATATGTATAACTATTTATGGTAATTGATTTATCATCATTTACTCCACAATTCATACATGTACATATATAAACTAATTTATATATGATAAATTAGTTACCATATATAGCTAAAAACTGAGAAAATATCTCCATATAAAGTCCAACATCACCAAGAAATTTCTCACAAACTCTTGATAAATTCGCACTACGTATTCAGAACTTCATACTTAAAAACTGAGAAAATTATCAATGAGAGTGCACTAAAATAATGTGATATTGCTCACTATATTAACTAAGTATTGAAAATAGTGAGAATTTCATATTTTAATGTGTATAATAATGAAAATTTTCTTACTCATACTAAAAGGGTAGAACAACCCACTTTTTAAAACAAAAATAAGCATACACATAGAGAGGATTTGATGAGAAATTTATCAACAATTAACAATTTTCGAGAAGAATTCCAAAAAAATAAAAAATAAATTCACACCTTTTAAATTGATATGACAAGTAATTTCTCACAAAATAAAAATAATTTTCTCACTTTTTAATACAAATTTCTCACTTTTAGGTGAGAAATTCTCACTTTTTGAACATAAATTCTCACTTATCTCTCTATACCAGAACTCCAGACTGTGCTTCTCTCGAATTTATGATCTGCGATTCTCTTTCTTGCATCAATCTGTGTCGAGAACTCTGGCCCTCAAGTTTCTTGTTCTCATTCACAACACAAATTGTTACCAATCCTGTAGAGCCTCCAACGATGGCATGTAACTCTCTAAATCGTCAACTCCGATGACGGCATCGGCATCAATCAAAAGGTAAGGATGATTGGTAGTGGCCACCGGAAAGTGATTGAGGGGCTTCTTTAATGGTTTGTAACAGAGAAATTTATCCCTCCAATCGAATATGGCTGCTTCAATATGCATCGAAAATCCCAAACTTCATCTCAACGATGATGATGATGATGATGATGAGTATAATCCTTTTGTGTGATTGTATTTTAGAGAGAGAGAGTGAGAGAGATAGAGAGAATTGGAAAGAGAGATATATAAAATCTGTGGAGTTCCTATCTCTCTCTCTCTCTGTATATATATTTATATATAGATAGTTGTTTGGAGTTTAAATTTAAAACCCCTAAATTTAAGTCTTTGTTACTATATATATCTTTATTACTATATATATAGTCCGGATCTTAAAAAACGGACTGTGTAAAAAGTGAGAATTTCTCACAAAAAAGTGAGAAGCGTGTAAAAAGTGAGAAATTTATTTTCTCACATATATATATATATATATATGTATGTATGTAACGAAGGGCATATTAGTCCATAAAATCTCTATCAAATTGGAAAAATGGACTAAATATTTATTACCTTTCAAAATCAGGGACTAATTACTATACATGCAATATGGCTATGATCAATTCCTATTAATGGTCCAAAATAGGGACCAAACCTTATATTTCTATAAAATATTCCTATTTTGAAAACAGGGTGAATGGTGCTGTAATAGGGGAAACTTTGCCCCAGTACCATTTGAAGGTTTTAAAATTTTATTTTATTCCTTTTTATTAATTTATTTGATAAAATAATATTTTACCCCTGGTATTTCAGTCAAAATGTAATTTTTGGAACATTAAAAATGATTGTTTGGTCCTTGGCTTTGTTACCCGTGTCCTAGCTTGCGGGGGCGGGTTGGGGTGTGATGAATTTTGGTATCAGAGCAATAGGTTAAAGCCTTTGGGGACGAGAGACGAATACGACGCGTAAAAAAAAAATAATAAAATTAAAAAAAAAATGCATGTATATAATAATCATGACACGTAGCTACATGTAGATGCATACATGTTTAATGCATGTGATTTAAATGTTGTTGAGCATGCATATCGTGTTGCATGCATTCTACATATTATAATATGTGAGGAGATGGTTGGAAACTTCATTGTGATAAAATGGAGTATAAATGGGGATTGTGAATTAGTAAGAAAATCCGAGTTTGGAAATATTTGTGGAATTTGGGTTCAGAAATCAAGAGTTGAGTTGGTCATTCTGAAATGATTTGACTGGTATTATATTATCAAGGGTATTGACTTGATGAAGGGTTATTGAGTATTGGTTATGATTGTGGGTATGAATTTCTTTCTGAATATTATTAAGTATTTTTACTTGTGAAGATTATTTCTTATTTTCTGTCAAGAAAATGGATATCTGGATTCCTTTATTTACAGTGGGTCTTCTAGTATTCAAATATTATAGTTTGAGAAATTCTGGATTTCTTATGATTTATATGGGCATCATGAGCAGATACGGTATTATCGTTATCTCTTATTTCTCCATTTATTCGGTAATGATCTTTGGGAGTATTTATCGAGCTCCTTATATATTCTCTTGGAATTGAGGGTGAAATATTGAGTTTGTCGAAGTGATGAGATATTTGGGGGATTTATCCAGTTGCTTCAGTTATCCTGGGTTATTGATGAATCTCTCAACTCTATTTGGGTTATATCGGCTTGTTGAGGAATCTCTCAACATAAATTTATTTATTTCTATATCTTGATATGCCTCTTTGTTATCAAATAATGATTGGTTCTCAAACGTGTCAGTATAAATAATCGATTTGGGGTTAACTCCGAGTAACAGACTTTCCTATTGTGTTCCTATTGATTGGGTATCACTACAGTTATAAATCATTATTTTCTGCTTAAGGACATGGTTGATTGGGACCAAGATTAAGTAGTTGTGTTGTACTAATAACTAATGGGGTTGCCTGGCTATACGAGGGTATCAGAATTTCTACCAGAGATCTGTATTTGAAAATGGGTTTACAAATTTGATAAGTAGTATCTCTTTGATATCCAAACCACTCCAAGCTTCGTTCAACTACCATGTGTATCAGGTAATAGTATTCTTATTATTTCTTTGTACTTTATATGTAAGCAATCGAGATCTGACTAATGCACTGCACTGTAGCAATTGTCAAGTATCCTATTATATCACTGAAAACTTTCAGATTTTGGATTTAGCCATTAATAATGTATTAGAAATTTTTGGTATATTTGAATGACGTTAAGTGAGTATGTATATGTTCAAATGAGTAGAAAATATTTTGGAATTATCTTTTGTAAAAAAAAAAAATAAACACTGATTTATTGTGAATCAGGAAGTGTTTAAAAATATTTTGATAAAGAAAATGGTTGGAGTTGACTCAAATTGGGTAAAATGGGGAAATTAGTGGAAAGAATTTAATCAAATGTAGGTATTTCAATTATTGTTTAAAGGAGTTAATAATAAAAAATATTTTGATTATACGATAGTTGGGTAAACATTTTTATTCTATGGAAAGAGATTTTAAATTAATATTATTGGGCTAGGAAGCTAAGATGAATGCGCTACTTTTTACTTTTGTTTTGAATTGGAGTATTGAATTTTGAAAAGAATTCTAAATGACTTTAGTAAGAAAATGGTCTGGAAGTAACTTGTAATATTCTACGTATTATTCTTAATAATGTTTGTTGCGGGTACATGACTGGGTTGATGGGTTATAAGGAGCATCAATTTATTTCTTGGGAACTGAATTGGGATACTCTTGGTTACAAGATGAGTATTATACTCCTTGAACGTATGGTTGTATAGAATTCTAACATTGGAAAAAAATGGTAGCTTATTGCTTGTTGCTTGGGATTACAATTGGAGATCAACGAGTGATCTTGTTTACATACAAGTGACGTTTTTAAAAGAGTATTGCACACTTGGGTAAACAGGAGAAAATTTTAAGATTGAAGAGTGTTGGATCAGATTTAAGTTTTATCACGACAAAATCAGTTGCTTATTGATTGTAAGAGCTATAAAGAGGGGACAAATGCATATATTGATTTCTATATATTGGGGTTTAGACAGCTTAAACCGAAAGACGAGTAAGATCTACAATCTGAATAGTTTGAGAATTATGAAGCTTTGCCTAATGTTGAACATCTGGGGGTGAGTTGTGTTTCTGGAATATGTGATTTAAAAGGGATAGAGATTTTGTGGGTGTCGTTGGGAATTAATCAATCAGGATTTATGAAAGTGATATGAATTTGAAGTTACGAAATTGACTGGATATTATTATAAAAATATATTGAAGATTTCTTTCTGTACAAGGACGCGTGTGAAATTTATATCGGTTACAGTGAAGTTCTCAATAATCAAAGAAAATCGATCTATGATGATACTGATATTATTATTGCAGAGGTTTGTGCCAATATTCAGTTTTTTTTTTATGCAAAAGTGATTTATACTGCATATGGTTGAAATTTTATAAAATGAATTATCTGGTACAAGATTCAGAATTCATGGTATTCTTTTTAATTTGAGTATTTGGCATAATATTCTTACGAGCTGGAAGTTTATATAAATTGTCATGCTTTGGAATATTTAGTTATACGACGACAAGTGAATACATGGTACAGAAAATAGTTGAAACTCATGATAGCTACAGTTTGGAATTTTATATTAATTTGGTGAAGATAAAATGGTCATTGGTGCTCGAATAAGAGATCAATAGGGGTTTGGTGTGCACGTTGACTATTCAGAAAGGATTTGAGTCAAGATTCAGAATTTATTAGAAACTAAAATTTGTTCCGGAAATTGGGAAAGGAATGATGACAATAAATTGGGTCAACCATCATTACTATAATAGATGAACGGAAATTGATTTAAAGATCGATTTGAGTTTCTGTTTTAGAAATTTGTGATAAAGCATTGAAAGGAAAGTGATTGAGCTCTACTCTGTAGTAAAATGTGTCAGAATCTTAAGTCAAGTATATGTACTTTGCGTGAAGATAGCTCAAGGAAATGGGTTAAGAAGAAATATTGAAGTATACAATGAGATTTGACTATGCAATACATTAGTGATTGGGTATGCGACATTGCTAATTACATGTCATTATATATGACGACTTATTAATTAGTTACAGGGGCACAAGTCTTCATAAAGATTGAGATGTCGAGAAAGCTGTATTCAGATGGAAAATGTGAGGTATTCTTTGCAATGTGTGGTACAAGGGTAGAAACGATGAAGATTCATGGGATTATTGTGATTGACATTATTGACAATCTGAGTTGAATGTTATCGTATTAAATTTCCTGACGTGATTGCCAAAATCAACGAGAATTAGCCATTGTCATATAAATGATTGTGGACAAGGTGACCCAATCAAATTGTAGTATTGACTGAAACTGCGGATTTGCTGGGATTAAACGACTTATATGTAAAAATAATTATGAAATTATGTGGGTACTAGCACTTGTCATTCTAGAAGAAAGTAGTCAATTATGAAAAAGTAATAGAATCTTGCAAGAAGCAATGAAAGTGGAACTGAACTTTTGCGAGACATTCTATCATCCACTGATATCTAGTGGGGAAATATAATAAATGCAGGTGAGTTTTTGAATGATTGGGGGAAATGACTACTATGGGGTGAAAAATATTTCTTGAAGTTCTATCTTCAGAAAATGGTACAGTTTGACAAACTGAGTGAGATTGAAATTCCAGTACGCTAAATGGAAATATTGAAAAAAAAAAGGGACCATTCGGTTGCGATTGTGGTCACACCAGTGGGTATAGTGTATTCTCTAATCGTGTTGCTGCATATGAACCAGTACAGGTTCGAGGAGGAATGTTTACATCTATTAGATTTGTAAGGTGAGAAAAGTTTGGTGACAAACTTCCTAAAAGCGAGGGAGAGATGTAATACCCGTATCCGAAAAATGGAGGTAATATTTATTTTGACATGCATTAATTAATATAAATAATTGCATGTGATGATTTGGGTAAGATCTAGTTATCGTGATGTGATAAGTGCTTGATAAAGGGCACAATTGGACAAATGTGAAACGGGACCCACAGGAGGTCCAGATTGGATAAATTGCATTTGGTTGCATTTATGTGCTTAAATGATAGACATGTAAATGTAAATATATACATTAAAATACATGTTGATGCCATGTAATTATTTAATTGATAAAATGTTAAGTGTATTAATATTTTATTATTGTTCATGATTATGTATGGGACCAGTTTGGGTACCCTTGTGAGGGCGCAATTGAACACGTGGCATAATTAGTAGGTTAATTAGTGCCTTCATATAATATTTGGGACCACGTTTGGGGCCCATACGTGATATAGATATAGACTCACTTAGATATTGGGATAATAATATAATTAGTTTGGGTGTTATAATAGAACTTAGAATTTGTGGGGGGTGTAAATAGAAATAGACATAAGTTGGAGAATATTCCTTAGAATATTCCATGTGACTCATTAAAAAAAAGTGAATAAAACCGTGGAGTAATTCTTTGGTGACAACTTTCATACAACTTTCTTACAACTTCCTAAAAAAATGTGTCTCACTCTCTCCTATGATGTCACTGGACCCCACAGTGACACAGGAAAGAGATAGACACATCTTTTAGGAGGTTGTATGAAAGTTGTCACCAAAGAATTATCCAAAACCGTGAGTGTGTGGCATATGTGTTAGGCGGCGGCGGTCGTTATATATATATATATATGTATATTATATATATTTATATTAGTTAGTCATAATCACTAAAGGAAAGAAAAAAAAAAAGAACAAAGAAGAACAGTGCGTGAGGAAAAGAAGAGAAAAGTGAGGGTTTCGACCCTCTCAATGCCATAGGTTCGTCGTATGTTGTCCAAATTGTGATACGAAGTTATATTCGAACTCGTGGGGGTAAGCCTAACCTTCTGGTATAATTTATTTTCAGTTTAATCGATAGATTTTTCGTGTCCCAAATGAGTTGGTAATATTTAGTGTACCAAATTGTTTAGGATCATCATTGGAATCATTAGTAGCTAATTTTGCGAAGGAATTTGGGAATTCTAGACTTATTCATGAGGTGAGTGTCCTAATCCTAAAATTGGATGTTTAATATTTTTTAATTGTTATTAAATGCTTAGAATACTTAATTTATGATTAAGTAGAAAAGCATGTGATTATTTATTAATTAACGTGTCTAAAATGTTAAAATTGCCATGTTGACATGTTGAGCTGCTTATGTGCTTATTTGGGTCAAAGGGACTCAAGTGATAATCACCATTACTTAGCCCATATATAAGGGACAGAGAGATGTTGAAATCCTTATAGAAAAGGGGATAGTGGTGACGACCACAACGAATTGACTACGGTCACAAATAAATGAGTGTGATTTTGTTATATGTGACGGAAAAAGTGAGAATGGCCCGGAATCAGGGGTCCAGAACGATGGTGATTGATTACTTGACACGCCTGTGACCATTATTTGTTGTGAATGTTTAATTGGTGTTATGAATCATTAAATACTCCAATTGCATGATTAATACCGCGTACTCACTGAGCGAAAGCTTATTCAATTTTGTGGCTAATGACCACGCAGGTTCAGATGAGCATCACGGTGAGAAATGATCAAGACTACGGGGTTGGGTTGCTAAGATGGGTTTTGTAATATTCATTTTATTTATTTATTTATTTTTAAAATTACAAATTAGAGATGTCTGGGAGTTGTGGTATAATGATTATAGTTTTACGTATAAGAATATATTAGAGGTTACGATTTCAACTTTTATTATGTTAGAATGAATCGATATATTTTAATCGTGTTTTTTATGTGTTTTAGAATATTTAAATAAATAAGTGTACCAAGGGTTAAAATATTCCTATTTTGAAAACAGGGTGAATGATGCTGTAATAGGGGAAACTTTGCCCCAGTACCATTTGAAGGTTTTAAAACTTTATTTTATTCATTTTTATTAATTTATTTGATAAAATAATATTTTAGCCCTGGTATTTCAGTCAAAATGTAATTTTTGGAACGTTAAAAATGATTGTTTGGTCCTTGGCTTTGTTACACGCGTCCTAGCTCGCGGGGGCGGGTTGGGGTGTGATATATATGCTGTTTTTACAATCTGCTGGTGAAGACGAAGTGCCAATCGATTGGCATAATTACCAATCAATTGCCATCAATCTGGACCCAATCGATTGGATAGAATTCCAATCGATTGACATTATTTTTATCCCAATCGATTGCCATGAGTAGCAATCGATTGACATAGTTTTTATCTCAATCGATTGGACCTTATACCAATCGATTGGTATGGGCAGAACATGGATTCCTTTGCATGTTTATTATATTAAGGGTTCGGTGGTTCGATTATCGATTTAGACTTCCGTTATGTGATTTTGGGTTAGACAGGGATAATGTGACATCAAAGTTAAGTATAATTATACAGAATGGATAAAAGTAATAACGTGGGTTACCCGTTGATTCTTGTATGAGTTCGATATCCATTTCCTTTTAATCTGAGTAGTCAGGCCACATTGGGAATTGTCATATGTCAATATTAGAACGTAACTCAGGTAGGTTTGATAAGTTCTGGAATGGTACGTGGGATGACGCTTGGTCATGATATGCGTTCATATACCGTGGATGGTTTATATCCTTAACGAGCAGTGAGCGGAACCATGTAGTCCTAAGGTATCCAGATGATCTACGATATATCCTTAACGAGCGGTGGATGGTTTATATCCTTAACGAGCGGTGGATGGGTGATCACTGGTATACAGCGATAAATCATGGCAATAGATTTGATGTACTGTTATTTAAAGCGTTGTATCCCTGACATGCGGTGGATGGTTTATATCCTTAACGAGCGGGGGATGAACTGACGTGGTGTCCATGAATGCGGTGGATGGTTTATATCCTTAACGAGCAAATGGACAGAATGATGGTATATCTACATATGTGAAACGATTGAGTCTGTTCTTCTAGAGAGTATTGTTAATCATTGGTCTTTGAGTAACAAGACAATAAGGTTTGGTTACGATGTTTAATAAAGAAACAAGTTCTGATTATCATTATAATAAGCTTGTTAACTCGTGTTTTCATAAGCTTGTGTTTTCTTCAGATAACTGGTACCTTGTTAGTTTATACTCACATAGCTCTCAGTAAGCTGGTGGCCTTTTATGGCCTGGACTTTCCCCGTCCAGACTATCCTGTTCCTTATTCTGCAGGCGAGGACACTTATGATGACAGTTACTACACTGAGGGTGATTTCACAGAGGGTGGCCCCACTAATGCCTGTTATGCCAGAGAAGGCTACTATGCTAGTGACTACCCTTACGCCAGCTGAAGATCTGAATATAGTTTATCTAGTTTATGTTTAAGCTTTATATTACCGTTGAACTTGTTTAGTTAGCGAGTACTTGGGCATATGTTGTCTTCAGACCTGTTGTGATCCTATGGACCACACTCTGATAGTTTGTAATAGTATTACTTTTGTTATATTCCAGTTGATTACTATTCTTGTTTGGACTAATACTGCGTGGTGTGGACGATAGTGACATTCACCAGTCATTTCCTATGGACCCATAAAGAAAATTTATTTTTCTCTATTTATGTTGTTCCGGGGCGTGACACACCCGTCCCAGAAATGTATATTTTTAAATACGTATTCAAAATTTTGAAAATTATCAATGTTATTTGATAATTGTGGTATTGGTTTACGGTGGTCAACGGAAGGTGTCAAGTAAGGACACGGTGATTCGGTAACATTGAGGCATTCGTGTGATTAAATGACATTTATGTGGATTAAATGTTATTTGACTATCTGGTAAATTATGAATAGTGATATTACCTGTGGAGCATAATTTCTTATTATTTTAATCATGTTCAGTTTATTGGTTTTGACGATAACCAATAGAATACGTTACATAAAAGGTAGGTTATCTAGAGATTCCACGAAATTAGTTTTCAGAGCATAATTACGGTGACAAACGAGACTTCGACGAAAAGTTTTATAATTTATAGTTTTCACTTGTGAAGAGATAATATGGACGTGTGCAATGTTTCGTAGGATAATTAGAAGTTTTGAGAACTAGTGGGGAGGTTATCGTAATTTCCAAGTCTCGTGCCTATATATAGTGGAGGCAATAAAATTTTCATTTACAACTTTTACAAATTGAAATCAAAAGAGGGATTTTGGAGCTTAGAGCTTGCTGACAAAAATTGACGGACTTCTGCCCGTTTATTTTCTTCCAAATTCCATATTCGAGCTCCTCGAGGTAAGGGCTTCGTTTTGATATCTTTTAGGACTCGCTTGATTAAGTTTTTATAAAAAAAATCCTAATATTGGAATTTTGGGGAAACGCATGTAAACTTGTAGGAATCGCTTGAAATTCAAGTTTCGACGTTTAATTGGTCCCTTAGTTCATCCTTCAAAATTGTAGGACGTTTGCACGAGGTATGAATTCTAAGCCTATGAATTATAGGAAATTTCATGTTTTGATTATCGGACTTGATAATCTAGATCCGGGAAAAATTCATGTATTAAGTAGGCCCGTTAATTATGCACATGAAAATGCCATGAAAGCAAGTATATGTGATTATATGAGTATGCTATTTGTCTATATGGGTCAAAGGGGAGTTTGATACAAGTTCATGCCGGGGTACGCCTCTCGATGTTTGAGAGTTATAGTAGTGACAACAACTTGCTTGGTTTGGGAACCGGCCCTGCCAGAGCAGTTGGGTGCAATGGTTGATAGACTCTGGGCTTGCTATTGGCATTGCGGTAGATAGACTTTGGGCTTGGCGATATACTGGATGAATGCGTGTCTATCTCCCTAGAGACTATTTGATGTGATTTAGATGTTTAAAGCATAAATTGTCATATAAGCATATGTTTAGAATTGTGCACTAAGTATATAGCTGAGCAGTGAAGATTTAGTCCATTGCAGGTGAACGAAAGAAAGGAAAGAAGAAGCGTGAGGAATGAGACCGCGGGAGCGACGGGAATCCTTCTCTTGTATGTGTTTTTGTTTTCAATTCCAAATGATGTAAAATGAAATTTTTTGAGAAGTTAGAACTATTTACTTCAAAAGAAGATTTAGAATTGCTAGAAGGTTGTAATATGTCATAAAACTCTTTTTGGTTATGTTGTAATGAATCCGAACTCATGGTTTGTGTTTTGTAACTTAACTTGTCAAATTCGGAGTTTCGGAAGAATGTAATAGTACTTTTGTATTTTAATCCAAATAAGCCTTAACTTGTTTTGCTATCGTTTCTTTTCAAGGATTAATAAGATGGGGAGTATTGGATTGAAGAATGGAAGTCTTGAAAAGGTTTTAGGTGAAGGTTGTTTACTGCCTTAGGCAAAATTCTGCAGCTTTGTGCAGGATTCTTCTAAAGGATCATTCGACCGGTCGAATGGAGTCGTTCGACCGGTCGAAATGACCCCTGCAAGAAATCTTTTTCTACCTCTTTTGAAAATAATTTAAATGTTTTGAATGGTTCTTAGGGTACCTTTGAGACTCCTTTTAACATAAATTCATCCGTTTCAAAATATGATTACATTTTCAATTTTATACGGATTTTATAACTCAGAGGGTAATGTTTCCTAAAATTTTAATACTCAAGGTTAGGGCTACGCATGGGTCGGGTCTTTATAGAACTGAAACCGACCCGATTATGAATGATTCCCATGTTTGAGACCCAGACCCGACCCGATGGGATTTGGACCTGGACCAGCCCGACCCAACAACTTTGGTTCGGGTTGGGTCGGGTCTTGGTCTGGGTCTGGGTCTCAGCCCATTTTTTAAAAAAATTTTAAATTTATTTTTATTATTATTTATTTTATACACACACACACATATATATATATATATATATTCATTATTATTATATATTTGACACTTTTACTTAATTTATATGACAAACCTTGTGAAAAAACAAAAAACAGTAATAACGCAAGCAAAAACCAGCAGTTACTGAAGGTTTCAATTCAGAAGCTATTCCTTTCGTCCTAGCTATTGCATAAACCAGTAGTTAGCTCATGTATCCCCAAGATACACCTCTCTCTCTCTCTCTCTCTCTCTCTCTCTCATTTATTCTTTTAGTCCCACAATATACACTGCACTAAATCGAAAACACCATAGAGCACTCTTCACCATAACAAGAATTAAAAAATTGATCAAAAGACCTCTCAATAGCTAGCCAACCATTCTCTGCTCAATTGACAAGAAGTTCTGGAAACAAATGCATCTCACAGCCTAAACATATCATTTCAATTAATTTAGGCCACCACAAAAAGAAAATTCAAGCCCAAACTTTTTCAAAGTTCATCCACTATATAGTATACACTAACCTTGTTTATATCGAAAGACCCAACTTTGTTGGAATTCCTAAGAAACTTGATGATGGGAAAGTATAGCATTACTCCTAAATGAACAAAGAACTTAGGTGATAGAGAGGTAGAACAACTTTATCCTCAGACAAGCAACAAACAATTGTTTGACCCACACTTACAAGAAGAAACTTATTAGAAAATCATATCAAATTAGAACTGGTAACAAGTTTTAAAACCCAAATGAACAAAAGAGAGTTTAACATATATCATAATACATGAAATTCCAACATAACCCATCTTGTTTTTCTAAGGTGTAAATACTTAAATTGTTTGTACCATGTAATTTCTATATTTAGTTGGGTTTTGTGGTTATGCTTAAGCTCTTATGAAATGTTTGGGTTGAGTTTTAGATACATGAGTGTGGGTTTGGGCTGGGCCTATTATGGTCTGTCAAGTTGATTAGTTTACACTTGGGCTTGGGCCTAGGCCTCGTTTGGGAGAATGAACTTATGGCCCAGCTTATTTGTGTTAGCAACCTTGCTTGTAAACAGAGCCTTAATCATTAGATTTTAATTAATTAAATTGTTATTCCATTAGTTAATTATTTTAAATTTTAGAAAGATAGTTTTAATGGTATTATTAGTACATTTTATAAATGCTGAAATATTATTATTTAATATTTTATATTATGAAAATTTAATAATACATATTATAATTATTATTTATTTAGTTTTAAGTAAATAATAATGATTTGTTTAATTTAAAACAAAAGATATGTGTAGTTATTAAATATTTTTAAATGGTTTTATAGTATTATTAGTAGTATTTAATATTCTGGAAAATATCTATTTATTATATCCTAAAATTATACTTTAATAATTATATAGTGTACTTATTACTTATTTAGTTTAGATAAATAATAAAGAGTTAGTTTTAAATCAAAATATTAGGTATTAAATACCTAATGGCCATTATAAATTCCAGAAAATTATATTACTATTTTCAAGGCCAAATACCACTATTTTATAAATTATTTATTCATAAAACCTAACTCTGACATTTTATTTATTTAAATAAAGAAACCGTTTGGTTGTCTTTTAAATTATTTCATATACCAAATATGTCCTGAAAATTATGAGAAAAATATCACTAGCCTATTTTAAGGTCTAGTATTTAATAAAAATATTTTTAAGGGTTGTTTGTCTTTCTAAATTATATTTTATAATTATGGGACTTCGAATACTATAAATATATAAGTAGGACTTCGATAATTCATAATAAATAAACCGTAGCTCAGAAAAATACGCGGTCAGTTCCCAGAGTCTTAGAATAATGCCTAAAAATAATCTTTTGAGTTTGGAGACCTATCGACTCAGTCAAAAATACAGCTTACCTTTAGGGCCCACACTGGTATAGAAAACCCAGCCTTTTATGTGACGGGCTCCGATTTGAGTCTAGTCAATGGCGTTAAACTTAGAATGACACGTAGATCACTACCTTGAGATTTATATCCTCATTTGATAAAATTACCATAGGACTGTGACTTATCCGCTGTTTGGAGAGTCATAAGCTTGAGAAGACATTCAGTTAAGTGTTTCTAACCTCACCCTCAATATACATAATGACTGCTAAAGTGTTTGTATGTATGTACCCTACTTATGATGGTTATTCGATGTGCTTTGATATTTGCGTTATTTATATGTTATGGAATTGACTGTCATGAGACAAGCATGTTAGATATTATTATGATATATTAATAAGAAGTAAAAGAAAAGAACTATATGTGATAGTCGTTATGAGTAATCGATTATGGAATGTTAAATTGTACGCTTTATATAACAATGTCGATTATATGAGCACGTTATTGTTTATTGCTTTGAAAACCATGCTAAAGTATGAAAATGAGAATAAAGAGCTTGTTAAGAGTCTTATTTATATGTCTTACCGAATGAAGTTATGTTATCAAGAATCATGTAACTGGATATCACATCATAGTGTCAGTACACGTAGTCAGTGTCAGTGACTCCGGCCAAGTGAGGTCGTGAGTTGAAGTAATTGGGAGTCTGGGGAAGTGTGAGTTGATATAATTGAGATTCTTGTATCATGAGTCAGGAATTGTTACGATTTGGAAACCTTACGAGATGATGGGACAGTATGATTGAGATACTGGATATTGTGATTATAATAGTAAGACAACAGTTAGAGCTGTTATTGTGCTAATCGTCCGTGTAATTGGCGGAGATGGTACATGCGTTTGGGTTTAACGTCATACTGCTTAGCAGTTAGCACTCTAATGTACTAGTCGTCCGAGTGGGTTGCCGGAGATAGTACACACGTTGTATGGGTTGCCGTTGTGCTGTATATCATGCGCTAGTCAGTTACTAATGTACCGTCATCTGCGGTGGGATTGCCGTGATAGTACACATGGTGTGTGGGCTTGCCGCCATGCTTGCCGTTTCACAGTTAGTATTCTGACGTGCAACTCGTTGGGTGGTGATTCACCAGCGAGGGCATAGACGATCGAGCCAATTCCACCATCGTGCTATTTGGATTATAAGGCCGTAAGGCGACGACATTACTATGAGGCCGTAAGGCGATGATGTTAAGTATGAAATGAATATCAGAGTGCGCAGTAAAAGCGTGGTTTGTATTATGAAAGTAAGTTCAGAGTAAGTTGTCGATGTGGGTTGTATAACCCGATGTTATTGAGTTGCATTGCTTATGGGATTTTATATTCCAGAGTTTGGGTTTGGGTTCATTGAGTACGCATTTACATGCACGTGCATAATGGAGATGAGAAATTGATTAGTACGAATATATTGTTATGATTCCGAGAACTAGATAAGCATGTTATGATCATATTAATCCTGTTATTTGGTTAATGGTAGATGTTTGGTGAACTGTATTACATGGTAATTGATACCTTTGCTATATCCGTGTGAGCGACGTCAATCGATAATAGACTAACCGCATCCTAAGATACAAAGTAATAACGTGAGATGAGTAGTTAGTGTATGTATATTGGTAGTGAATATGGTTATGAACGCCCACTCAGCTTTGTTGCAAAGCTGACAGCATGTTACGCCTGGACAATCCAATGTCCAGATTTTCTTGCAGGTTGGTCAGAGAACAATTCAGTCTTGAGAGTAAGATGCTAAGGAACACTGGAAGTATAGAGCTAGACTGAAGACCAAAGATAGCCGCCAGCATTGCGTATTCAGAATAATCTGTTGTATTAGTACTGGGTCCTGTGATTTGTAATTGTTTAAATTATTCGGATTAAAGTTTAAGTGAAAATTAGCTTCCTTCCCTTCATTTTCATATTGTTAATAGTGTTAGAGGACAGGACGGCTTTGTAACTCATCATTCCCTACGGGTCCAAAAAGGAAATTTTAAATTTTCCCTATTTTTGGCTACTCCGGGGCGTGACATGGTGAGAGTTAAGGGTTTCAATTGGTATTGCGGTTGTGGGCCTCTAATTGTTTGTGAGGCTGGAGGGACAGGGCACGTGACGCTGGTCACGTGTATCTCTTTTTCTTTGGGACTAACCCTAACTTTGCCTGTGAGGCGTTTAGGTAGGGAGATGCCCTTGGTTCTAACCATCGAGCCATGAGCTCTCGAGTTCCCAATGGACATGGCCACCCTTAGTACTGCTTCATGACCAAGGGAAGAAAATCCACGTGTAAGTGTGTGCTTGTGTGTGTAGTATATTGTTATGGCGAGTATCGATAAGACATCTGTTGAGGCACGTGAGGATCTCAAGCGGGTGGGACCCAGGAGAGTGAATCATAAGGGACGTGATTGAGAGCGAGTGATCATTCCAAGGGATGGCGAATTCTAGGGAGTGGTCATTCCAAACGATGACAAGTCTCGACGAGTGATCGAGAGAGTGACCACCTGAGGTTTAGGTTGGAGATAATGTCCACGTGTCAAGTGAGTGGTGATGGATCGAGTGGAGAGGGCAACAGGTGAGAATAGGGCCACTTTGCTTTGGTGTAGGCTCCTTCGTAGTGGGCTTTGTTTGTGGGTATTCTGAAGTGGGATTCTGAGTGATTACTCTGAAGTGAGCTTCGGAGTGAGTACTCTGAAGTGGGCTTCAGAGTAAGTTGTTAGAACATGTTCCTTTGCAGTGGACTTTGCTTGCGGGTATTCTAAAGTAGGCCTCAGAGTTGGTACTCTGAGGTGGGCTTTAAAGTAGATACTCCGAAGTGGGCCACATAGTAGGTTGTTAGAATGGGCTCATCGATAGGGGAGGCATGCAGACTGGGTGCTAATGGTTATAGATAGGGCCCATTAACTGGTGGAGGCATTGAATATACGTGGAGTCGTTGGTAACATGTGTTGGTTAAACTATGTGAGTTGTCAACCATTACCTACAACTATCATTAGCTCAGTATCAACTCACCATAAATTATCAGAAATCATAGCACCAGTGAAGACCACGCTCATACACACACACCAAAAGGGTATTGTTTCAAAGGAGTTGAATAATCATTGTTACTTTTAAGTTCTTTTCCACTGCTATAATCTTTAACTGAGTTAGATGAGTCTTGGTGGCGTGCCACGTGTCATATTTTTGCCCGTAGCAGGATGGGTTGTGACACCTTGTCTCAGGCCGGTGGTGAGAGAGAATAAGTATAAGGACAAAACTGTCATAAATCTTTTTCTTGTATTGACCAACGCGTGATACATAATCTAATTACGTTTTTTTGAGCTAAATGTGCATGATACGTAATCATTGGACTTTTTGGACGAAAATATAAGAAAGCATTTTTGCTCACCCAATTTTGGTTCATCATTGCTCATTCAGGTCTTCATTATGTGACATGTGTCCCATTTTATTCCTATGTTGCCCTTAAACTATCAACATAATTACTAGAATGAGACGCATGTCACCTAGTGAAAACCTAAGTGAGCAATGGTAAACTAAAATTGATTGAGCAAAAATACTCTCAAAATATAACAAAAGGGGCTTATACTTCAGGGTTGACCTAATAGATGGGTAAATAGTTTAGACTATTGAGCTAAAAATGTATCACAGTTGAGGGGGATGTTCTTATAAGAATACTAGGTGGGGGAACGTGCTACATGCTTAGCTTTGGCTCGCCGCTACTACTACTTTTCTGTTTAATTCTAGATGTTTTTTTCTCTCCTTTTTTTTTTTTTTGGCTGGAAAAGATATTCATTACGAACAAAAAAGAGGCACAGAAACTTAGCCCCCTTATGGCCATCCTCAAAGAAAAAAAAATAGCATCAATTGGGATCGGACCCGTGACCCGTGAAATTACAATTCGCAGCTGTACGCAATAAAATTCAAATATAGAAATAACGAGAAAATTGAAGAACAAATATGATTTTATTGATTTCACAAAATATACGTACAATCTCTGTGGAAGTCTTTTACAATGAAAAGAATAATCCTTTGATTCGATCTCCTTGGTTGTTCACGATTCAAGGGCTCCTGAACTTGTTCTTGAACGCGGATTTGTCCTTTAAATCTTCACACTGGATGAAATTGAAGGAAAAGTTTGAACGAAGGCCAATGGCTTAATCTCAAATAATGAACGATTAATCTTTCTTCTAATTATTGAAGAACGGATTAAACAGGCTTAATTTGAATTTTTGAATCTGAAAAACAGCAGAATTTATGCTTGTTGTTCTTCAAAAAGGCTTGAGTGATTTGATGTGTGAGAGAGTTCTCAATTTTATAGAGAAAGCTCAATTTGTTGAAAGGCTCAAAGTCCCTTCTACATGAGTGGAGACCCCTATTTATAGGCCCGGGGTGTAGAATTTTAATTTGAGACTCAACACATCCTAACCATTGATCCAAAGTCATCCGTTGAAATTTTGACACATGTCACCACTTTAGAATCCATTGTTTGTATGATTTCATATAGTGTATTCAGCACATCACAACTTAATTGGTCCACTTGTATTTTGTGGGACCCATACTAGAGATTATTTAATCTCTTGATTTGATTAAAATTAATAACTAACTAGATTAATTATTAATTAATCAAATTGTAATTAGGAGATTACCAAAATTTTAATGTCTACAGCAACCCATTGGGCAACATTGTGAGCAACAAATTTTGCCGATCGATGAATTTTTTGCATAAACCAAAAATTAAAGGAGGCTTCAAGTAGACTCCTAGGGATGGCAATTTGTTCGTTTACAACGGGTCCTCGCCCCGTCCCGCCCCTAATGGAACGGGTTTGGTGGAGTCTTAAATGAGGTAGGGGCGGGTATGGGGGAGAAGGGTAAAACCCGTCACGGGTATGAGACGGGGTTGGTATTGGGGCCACCATACCCGGAACCCCGATTATATACTGCGAAACATATGAAGTATCCCACCTCGGTTGCCCAAACAAGATATGGACTATCTCCAAGCTATAAAAAGTTGTCCCATTAGATAACTTAAATTTAGAAGTCAAATAGCTCTAGTGCCCAATTAAATGTGTGTCATGATTGCTTTGGCAATTGTGTAATATGTAATATAAAATGGAAGCGGGGTCGGAGATGGGACGAATAGTGAGCCGGGGCGGGGTCGGGACTAAGTCATGTTTGGCAGGGCCATACCTGCCCCGTTGTCATCCCTGGACTCCTTTCTTCCATGATAATAGAGTCCATAGCCCATTTTGTGGTTAAGGACACATCTATTAACGGAGAACACACCAACGGAGCATCACTCTCCAAAAATAGATTTGAACGGCCCTGAGCTTCCTTTATAGCACAAACCACAAACCGAGCTTCGGCAACAGTGGGATTCACACACCTGGACTGCCAAAGCATATATACTGACTACATTAGCATCATGGTTTTGCAAAACAACTGCCAACATAGCTTGATGGTCTCTGATTGCCACATCAAAATTTGCTTTCACCCAACCAAAAGGAGGAGTAACCCAGAGTTCCTTAGTAGTGACCTTATCGGGTGGAACATATTTGTGACATTCCCAATGCTCCCTAGCAAGAATATTAATACAATTACACCAAAAGGGATATAAAGATGCGGGTTCTAGTTTCCAAGTTCAAATTCAAAAGAAACGAATTAGTTTACTGAGTGCAACGACTGCATGATCAGAGCAAGATGCTTTGCTAGAAAATTGCAGCCGCTGCTAGAATATAGCCATGGAAGACATGAACCATGTGAATTGTGATGTTCATATTTTTATATCAAATGACAGTGATAATGCAAAAAAATTTTATCCTCGATCGGTCCACATTTCGGCAGAAAAGAAGACATATAGGTGAAGAATAGAATTTGAATAACCAAACTGATAGTGCAGGAAACTTCAAAATATGTCACAAAAGAAATTTCAAAATCTTCAACAGAAAAGAAAAGAAAAAGAAAAAGAAAAGAAAAAAACACTACACCTTAATGTGTACAGAGCATAGAGTTGTCTGTGTAAACCCTCCTCCAGTTAAAACTAATGAAATTGGATTTGAAGTTTCCTTGCAACAATAGTAACAACAAATTCTTCCTGACAAATGTCATGATCTACTTGCTCTTCATTTAATTCTGTGGCAATTAACAATTTCATTCTCAAATGATATGGCAGACAAAAGGAAACTATTTTCAAGGATGTAAAAAATAGAAATGGAAAAAAGGACCAATCAGATAAATCAACTCATATTGCAACCAACAAATGATCAGTTGCCTGTGTATATAACCATTGTTTAGGACCTCCCTCATAACAAAAACAAAGAATGAAATTCAGTGGTTGGCATTGATGATTGGGCCATTCAAAGGAAATGAGGCTTGTAAAAGCTTTACCATAGCCCATAGTGTGTGAATAAGTAACAGAAAAAGAAGGGAAAAAAAATATATAACTAAGCCAGATTTTTTTCTGTTCAGTCCACTGCAGGCAATTACAAAAGCAGAGTAAAAATTCCTTTGACTGCACGTATGAATTGCATAATTCAGGAGAATTAATAAGATTGAAAATTTAATGAAACTAAATGAAACCGTTTAACAGGGAAATAGAAATTCGACTTATAAGTTTTTACTCTTTGTACAGTTCACTGCAGCCAGCAGCAGACCTATGCATAAGCAGGGTGGCACAGTCCCCTCTGGATTTTTGAAAGTTATAGAATTAAATGTAATATTTTGCAGATTTTATAAATGAACCCTCTTAAAATTCACACAGACTCCCTATACTTTAAAAATTTTAGATTTACATATAATATTTTATAGGTTTTAAACACAGGTCTCCTAAACTTTTGAAAATTCTATATTTATATGTAATATATATTACAGGTTTAAAAATTAAAAAAAAAAACCCTCTAAAATTACATAATTTATTCCAAACTAGGGGTGTTAAACCAATTATACACGCAATTGTGTATAAATAGATCTTAAAAAATAGTATAAATAGATCTTAAAAAATTCGCCCCAAGCCCTAACCAAAAAATTCTGAATCTGCCCCTCTGGCCTCATCTAGTTTAGTTTACTCTTTTTAGGGCGTTTGGATTTGGGGTCATTTTTAATTAGAGCCTCTCTTTTGTTGATTTTCTTGATTTGCTAACTCTCAGAAAGCTTGATTTGCTTTAGAACCTTCAAGAACATGATTGATTTTGTCCAAGTTCAAAAAGCTCTGTGATCGATTGTGAGCGAGAGACGAGATGTTGTAGGGTTTATTTGTTTGGGAGGCGTAAATAGACCAAAACCCCAACAGACAAGAAAGATGGTTAAAAAGAACCCTCACTTGTTGCCGGCCTATATTTCACCGGACAGGAGATTTTCAATGAAGGATCTATGTCGTCGATGTAAGACCATCTCTAATGGGCAATATTCATGTCATTGTTAAATTATAACATGACCTTGAAAAATTTATCTCTAATGGCATGTTAAAGCTCATGTCAAATTATAACAATGCTATATTCTGTGCCAAATTCGGTATAGCCTTTGGCATTGTCATAATTTGACATGATATTTGGCGCACCGTTAAAGATGTATTTTTGAAAGGTCATGCTATAATTTAACACGTCAATAAGGCAATTTCTTATTTTTTTTCAATACAAAAAAAAAAAAAAAAAAAAAATTATTTTATTTAGTATGTACTATTGGAGCAAAATATAAATTTGACACGAAGAAAATAACATTTACCAGATGTTATCTCATCTGTTTCTGTTGATCTCTGGATATTACGGAAGAAGCTATGTGTAGCAAAGGAACATGACCGACAAGAAGGAGGGCTACATGAACTCTCCAAATGCCACCGACAAGAAGGGCAGAATCGTCTTTTCTTACATCAATGATCAATAATTTTATATTTCCTTCTTATATATTTTGAAATTACATTTTTCACCTTTCAAGTTTTGGTAATTTAGTAATTTAGACTTTAAAGTTTTAAATGTGATATTTTGGTCCCTAAAGTTTTACAACTTCTGTAAATAAGTCCAATTATCCCTTTAGTGACGAATAATTTCGTCATTAAAAGTAAAATTTCGTTGCAAAAAGTCTTCGATGGACCAAATAGTAACTCATTCCAAATTCAAGGGACTAAAATACCACATTTAAAATTTTAGGATCTAAAAAACCACCCAAACTATAAGATAGAAAATGCAATTTACCCTTCTTATAATTACCCTTATTTTAGATACTGTGAAATACTTAATCAAATCCTCTCAAGTTCATTTGGATTTTATATTCGCACATTAATTTTTCATTTGGATTTGGCGTGGCAAAAATAGAAACAGAAGTTCTGTATCTTCTTCTTTTTTTTTTCTTTTTTTTTTTCTTTTTTATAAGAAAGGAACCAACTAATATCAGAAAGATGAAACAGTTTCCATATACTAAAGGACAAAACGTTCAAAAGAAGCAGGAATATCCACACACACACACAAAAAAAAAAGGAGGAATTTTCTCAAACCAAACCCGAAATTCACCAAACTCCATAGTAGCACGAGCGTGGTGGTGCACCACCTACAAATTCAGAACAAGCACCGTTTAGCCACCTCCCTTTTTTTTTGGTAATGGTAGGCTAGTTAGTACGCACCTCGACTAATCTCCCGAGGCCCTCAAGTCACCGGGTGAATTCCCAAGTGACTACGCTCCCCATAACTCGAACACTAAACCTCTTGGATAGTACACCCAAAAAACTTACCACTCAATCACAAAAAATGTGACCAAACAACGCAAAATCGTATTCACATGAATTAAATCCTTTCCCCATTGTAATGGACTCAAGACTCCAATTCAATCCCATAAGAGCACCAATTGGCTTTTGCATCACATTTGGATTGAAGATTCATTAAATCCCTAAAAACATTTTGTGGATTGATAAACCTATATAGTGAAAGAGCAATTCTATGATTTCCCTAATTTCTAGCCAAAAAAAAATATTTTATTATTCCCAAATTAATAATTCAAATTTGTTTCCCAACACCTATTACACTGGCACTATCTAAACAAATATCCAATAAAAATTCAGGTGTTCTCACTGTACTCAATGGGATTCCATTGATAGGTGTGTTAAGAATCAAATTTGGAATGCAATTTGAGAAACATAATATTATTCTATATGCAACAAAGTTGTTTTGATAGTCCCCTACCAAAAAAAAGGGAGGTGTGGTCAAAGGTCCCTAAAGTTGAGTCAATTTGGATTAAAAGACAAGTCATAAATAAAAAACCACACAATGACACATTGTAAAAAAACTCTCTTCTAAAGTCCACTAAAATTTAATTTTTCCTCCTAAAGTCCCCCTAAGAGACAAAATTGTCCTTGAAAAAATACATGCAACTACACCCTAATAAATCCCATCTCTCTCTCTCTCTCTGTGTGTGTAACGATCTCCTCTACTCCTCCGCTAGCAACCACCACCACGCTCACCAACACCAATACCATAGTTGTCGCCACTACCATGTACAGCTCCGCCGCCGTCGCACACCACTACCATCGCACACAACCACCAACATCGCGAGCACCATCTCCGACCACCACCACCAGCACTAGTTCGTCACTTCCATTGTCTTCTTCATCTCCGACTACCATCGATCTTATTCATCTTCGACAACGTGCAACTTCGTGATTGAGATCTAGATCTTGATCTAGATCTCGATCAAGAGATCTTGACCAGAGATTGAGATCTAGACCTACATCTAGATATTGATCTGGATGTTTTTGCCATAATGAACTTCGGAGACTACCATGCAAGGCCACCATGTATGAGGTATGTTGCAGAATGTACAATCTTAAGTGAAATTTGACTCAAGATATCTTAAGTCAAATTTCACTCTTGGTAACCAATAAAGCAATCTTAAGTAGTGATAGTGGTGGTCAATCGAGATCAGTCGAGTGGTAAGGGGTGGTTACCGATGGTTAGGAACGGTGGGGGATAATGGTAAGATGTTGAAAATGTGGTGGTCAAGAGGTGGGTTAAAATATCTTAAGTCAAATTTCACTCTTGTTAACCAAAAAGGGTAAATATCACTTACCTCCCATGAGGTTTGGCCTAATAACACTTACCTCCCTCCACATTTCAAAGGTAACACTTACCTCCCCTCTTAGTAGACGCCGTTAATAGAGGTCGTCTTTTTACTATTTTGCCCTTTCACTATCTAATGAATGCATTGATCTGATCTCAAATGCACTGATCTGTACCTGTTTTGGTGGTAGCTTTAAGTGACCACACCCATTTCATGAGAACATAGAAAAGCACTTGAGAGAACCCCATTCATAATTTCTGCAGAGCAACACATACCCACAATTGTAAATCAGATCAAATGAAAGGAGCACCTAAATATACAAATGCGTGTATATAGATAGATATATAGATATAGTCTCCACAATTGTAAATCAGATCAAATAAAAGGAGCACCTAAATATACAAATGTGTGTATATAGGTAGATATATAGATACAGTCAAGGTGGTCTTGAGTTGACATGGTTTTATTCTAATGAATGCATTTACGGGTTAAAATTTGTAGCAGAAAATTCATTGTTGCAATCCCAGTCGCCATCATCAAACTCACCCCTCTCTTTTCTTCACTCTGTAATTGGCAGTGTTGATTATTTGGTTCAAACCAAGCTTTCAATGAAAATGTGGGCAACAATTGATTATTTAGTTTCAATTGAAACCATATTGGGTTTCACTCTTTGGGTATAATATATATATATATATATGTATGTATATATAAATATCTGTGTAAGCTACTATGTTTGGGTTTCAATTTGGTCTAATTTTTAGAGAGAGAAATGGGTAAGAAGGACGAATAGAGGTGAGAGAAAGAAGATGAACAGTAATGGAGGGTAATTTTGGTATTTTAGAAGTAATATCATCATCATTCTGTTAATTTTCTAGCAGTTTGTTAACGGAGGGGAGGTAAGTGTTACTGAAATTAAAAAATAAGGGAGGTAAGTGTTATTCGTGAAATGTCAGGAGAGGCAAGTGTTACAAGGCTAAACCTCAAGGGAGGTAAGTGATATTTACCCTAACCAAAAATAAAATCTTTAGTAGTGATAGTGGTGGTCAACCGAGGTCAGTCGAGTGGTAAGGGGTGATTAACGGTGGTCTGGAGTGGTAGAGAATGGTGGTAAGATGTTGAAAAGAAGGTGGTCAAGAAGTGACTTAGTAGTAGGATGTGAATCTTAAGACAAATTTGACTAAAGATATCTTAAGTGAAATTTTACTTAAGATCTGGAGGTGACAGAAGAAGTGGCGATGGTGATGGCTAGGAGAGGAAGAGGAAGAGGAAGAGAGAGAAGAAAAGAGAAAAGAGATCTCCAGATCTGGTCGGCGGTGGCGAAGGCAACGACGGAGGTTAGCAAGTGTGTCGCCAGAGGTGGTAGTGATGGTTGCCGGAGGTTGCTGAAGGTGGTAGTGGTGGTCATCAGAGGTGAAAGTGGTAGTGGCTGGAGGTTAGGCATGGGTGATTGTAATGGTAGCTAGGATTTGGTAGTATGGTTAGCTGATGAAGATTAACGTATTTTTGTCCAAAAATGTTTTTAAGATCTTAGACCAGTTGATTTATTAAGTGTTTTTAATTTCAATTTGACTTCTCCTAATACATTTTTTTTTTTACCAATTTTCCCAAAAAAGAAAATAAAAAGTTGTTTCGATAGAGAAATTATCCCGTGCGAGCATATCAAATGTTTGACATTATTCTTGCAAGATAGGGAAATTTTCACTATTTTGTCACTTACGAGTTATATGGAAAGATCAAAGCAGTCAGTCGTCACATAAATAGTTGTAAGGTTACCCGGAATAATTTTCTCGTTTTCTGGGTCGAATCCGGTCGGAGCTATGAAAAAATAAAAAATAAAGGGTTAATTTCAAAAACACCCCCTCAACTATGACCCGTTTTCAACTCACTTCCCTGAACTTTTTTTTTCGACAAATTGACCCCCTCCGTTTATTTTATTCGACAAGTTGACCCCCTCCGTTTGTTTGCAAATGAAAATGGGCATGTGCCCATCACGTGAGAGCAAAAATGGACACTTTTACCCTCTGTGTCCAAAATGAGTTTGATCTCTCTTTACAGTCTACCCTGATTTCTCACTCTCCCCTCTCCCTCTCTCTCTCATTCCCTTGCCCCACACCACCACGACTAGTGGCGGATGTAGGAGGGGTGGGGACCCTTGGCTTTTGAAAAATTACACTTTTACATGTGTATTTTAGGAAATTTTTAAATTTTATTAAGCTTTGCCCCCCCCAAAATAAGTAAACTTGTTATATAGCCCTCCAAAAAATATCAGTTAGGCTAAAAGAAAATGATTTTATATGTAAGATGTTGGTCCAATTATACTTCATTCTCCCAAAATTTGAAAAAAAAAAAAAAACTTATTATATGTAATATATTGGCTTAATTACAAATAGACCCAAAAAACCTTATTATATGTAATACATTGGCTTAATTACAAGGAAAGAGCAATGCTATGCTTCCCAAATTTTGTATCTCAAATGGTTTCCACATACATATGACGGCAGGACCAACTTCAATAATGGTGGAACGACTTCAGCATCCTCCAATCAAAATCAGGTGGGCCTACTACCACGTGTTTGAGAACCACCTAAGATACAAAATTTGATAAGCACAGCATTACTCATATTTTAAATATTATTAGTTTTCGATATTATTAATCATGGATGAAATAGAAGGGAAAATACCTGAGAATTAATTTTCTTTTTCGATTTCATTTCTTCTTTTCTCTCCCTCACTAAATCCATGAACCAAATAAAGCCTAACAGTAATAAGGGTTGATAGTTGATTGAAATTTGTAAAGTTTGGCATGATGGTAAAACAATTTGTGTAGACTAAACTAATAGGTGAGATGTAAATGAGTTGGGACAAATGTTTAGGGTGTGTTGGATTACAGTTGGACCAATGTTTTTTACGTAGTTATTTTCTCTAAATTGTGGGGTTGATTTTTTGGACCAACATATTACACATAGTTTTTTTTTTAAAATTGGGACCTTATAATTTAGAGAGAGAAGTTGCAGAGAGAGAGAGGGAGGGGAATGGGGTGAAGTTATTCACTTTTTTTAGATCATGGGGGTGTACTCGAAAATGGGTCATAGTTGAGGGGGTGTTTTTGCAATTCAAACCAAGGGTATATGCGTCATTTCATTACTATCGTTAACGACATTTGAGATTAAATAATTTTTGATAGTTGAGGGGGTGAAGTTGTTCACTTTTTTAAATCAGGGGGTGTACTCAAAAACGTGTCATAGTTGAGGGGGTGTTTTTGCAATTAACCCAAAAATAAAATACGGAGTAAAATTTAAAGCTCTTGATTGTGGTTGGCAAATTGGGGGCAAGAGCCAGCAAGAGAAGTAGAAAGTAGAGGAGAGAGAGGTTCCTCCGGTGCTGAAGCTGTGGATGTGCAGGTGCAGGGACGAAAATGAATAGTATATCTCTGCTATTCACTGGTAAGTCATCTCGCAAAACCCTAATACCCTTAGCTGCTCCTTTATTTAGATTTCTCTTTCTCTCAACAACCTTTCCATTTCCCTCTTTCATTTTATATACTAGTAAAGAATCTCATTTTTGAAAATTTGTTTTTGTCACTCAAAATCTATTCAGTTTCAGGCCAACACAAAAAAAGTATTTTCAAAGCCATATCAGTCATTCCGAAGCTTCATTTGTTCAACTTCTACCGTTTTGGTCTCACAATCACAAATAGGTATAAGTCTCGGTACTCTTCCTTCCAAGTTTCTGTATGGTGTTGTGTAGAAGAGCATTTTATTATTATTTTTTTTATTATTATTATTATTGAATATTAAATGTCACGATGTAATTGCTATTAAGAGTATCCACAATGGTGGTGTGGTGCATACCACAACCTCAGGGCAAATTTAAGTTTGTTGTGGTACGAGCAAACGGTGTAGTGTGAACAGTTTGTAACCAAACGGCAAAGTGTGAGCCGTTTCGTGTGAATGCTCCACTCAAAAATTACTCAAGATTTGTTGCCATGAAACTATGAGACGGCTCTCTATAAGCCGTTTGGCCATAAAACGGTCCACTATAAGTGCCGTTTGGGCATGAAGCGGCTCACACTGCACTGTTTGGCCATCTACACCATTGCACAGAAATGGTACCACAACTTAATCTGAGTTTGTCCTAAGTTCCACCCCACCATTGGGGATGCTTTAACTACTAAGCTATAGCTCAATTTAAGGTTTTGTTTGTTAGTTCCTAAATAGCATCGAATTTTTAGTAGAAATTTTAACTGTTTCAACACATCTGTATCTGTCTGAACAAATACAAAACTATGTGGACAAGATTTCTCAAGTATCTGATGTGAAACATGATTTTGTCTTGTTCAAGGTATTTGTTCAAATTGGAACATTAATTGACTGGATGGATTCAAGAAAGTAATAAAAGTACAACTCTATTTTTTGAATTGTTGAAGCTCATAAGAGGCCATAATTTGATGCAAATATGCAATGGTAAAGTTTGGCTCACAAGTGC
Organism: Hydrangea macrophylla; assembly: GCA_033977485.1. NCBI lineage: Eukaryota > Viridiplantae > Streptophyta > Magnoliopsida > Cornales > Hydrangeaceae > Hydrangea > Hydrangea macrophylla. Next base: position 115,218,176 of record CM066982.1, on the reverse strand, counting down.
GAGTATTTCGGTTAGAGTTTGAGAGCAGCTGCTAAGAGTAGTATTGTCGTCAGTTTATCCATCAGTGGGCTGAACCATCACTCGGGAGTGACCCTTCTTTCTTGTCAGTTAACAAGGGTCTAAATACAATGCTGTACTATGTAATTTTATTAATTGCTAATTTTTATGTCTTTGCCAATCACTGGGAACTAGAAACAGATTACACCTTCAAAATGTTGAATGCATACTTCCAGATCATAATGGAAATTTGGAATGTAGACAGGCTCATGTTTATAATATTGTAAAGATGATCAGTGCCTTACTCGAGAACTTTTTGCCACACACACAAAAGGAAAAAAGAAGTTCAAGTTCAAGTTAATTTCTTATTCATTTTTCAAGGATACTAATAGGTGAAGAGCTAACGTGAACGCATAGGGTTTTTTTATACTTCATTTCTTTGGTGATAGAATAATATGTAAAGATGTGAGATATAGTCTGAACTCTTTTAGAGCTATAGACGATACTTTTTTAGTTGTTTGATAGATACCTTTTCTTCAGCGAGTGTATTTCACATTAGATCTTTTGCAGCCTCCAGTTGCAAGGAAATGAAAGCTTCAAGAGTTATTTTCACAGTAGTTCCGATGAAGAGGACGAGTTCTCAGAATTGGGCCCGCCTTCAGCCCTAGGTGCTGGTACAGTGCTGAAGTTGATGACTGAAAAGCGTGAACCGTTTACAGTATGCACAATTTTTTTACTTGATTATATATAGTATAGAATTGTAGACATTTATTTACGTATACTACTAAGAGATATAAATGAAATTAGATGAAAGAGATGGGGTAGAATTTCTGATGTATTATTCCTCAATATAGAGCAATATTTATATACAACCTAGATTACAAGTATGGAAACTAAGGAAAAGGAAAGAAAAATATAAAAGGAAAAGAAATAAAGATAAGATCAAAAATAAAATCAAATTAACTCCTAAGATCCTGTAAAAGGATTTGACTGAAATCTTATCTATATAATATCTTATTTCCAACACTCCCCCTCAAGCTGGGGCGAAGATATCCACAAGACCAAGCTTGCTAAGAGAAGCTCCTAAAAGAGACGGGCCAACCAGCTTGGTAAACATATCTGCCGTCTAATCAGATGAGGGAACAAACTGTGGAGTAATAACACCTGCTCGAACCTTCTCCCGTATGAAGTGAATATCCACCTCGATATGTTTTGTTCGCTCATGGAGAACAGAGTCAGAAGCAAGCATTATAGCTGATTTGTTGTTGCAAAACAGAGTAGAAGAGTCACGTATAGGATACCCAATTTCTGTCAACAAGGAGCGAAGTCAGATAAGCTCACATGTGCCTTGAGCCATAGCTGGATACTCGGCTTCAGCTGAAGATCTAGAAACAACGACCTGTTTTTTACTTTTCCATGAAAGGAGATGGTTGCCATAGAAAGTACAAAAACCTGAGGTAGAGCGTCTATCAGTTTTAGAACCTGCATAATCAGCGTCGGTAAAACACGAGATCCTACTCTGAGGACCAGCTGTATAGAATAACCCAAGACCAGGCCAAGTCTTGAGATATCTAAGAATATGGTGAACAGCATCCGGATGTGAAGAACGTGGAGCATGCATGAATTGACTCACAACACTCACAGCAAATGAGATGTCTGGTTGTGTGTGAGTCAAGTAAATAAGACGACCAACAAGTCGCTGATAGACAGTAGCATCAGGTAGAAGTTCTCCCGACTCAACTGATAACTTCTGGTTTGGATCCATAGGGGTAGAAGTTGGCCGACACCCCATCATACCAGTATCTTGAAGTAGATCGAGAGCATACTTCCTTTGAGATAAAGAAATTCCATGATGGGAGCGAGCCACCTCAATACCTAGGAAATAACGGAGAGGGCCTAGATCTTTGACATCGAAAACCTTTCCAAGAACCGTCTTAACTTTGGCAATACCTGGGACATCATTTCCAGTGATAATGATGTCATCAACATAAACAGAGAGAATCACGCAACGACCATCCGGGCGACGATGGAAAAAGCACGTGTGGTCCAAATGACATCGAGTAAAGCCCATAGACAAAATAACCTCACTGAAGCGATTAAACAATGCCCGTGGGGACTGCTTAAGGCCATAAAGAGACTTGCGAAGACGGCAGACTTTCCCAGAATACTCCCCCTCAGCCCGAAAACTTGGTGGAGGATTCATATAAATAGTTTCAAGAAGATCACCGTTCAAGAAGGCACTCTTGACGTCCATCTGATGTAGAGGCCAAGAATGTGAGGCAGCTAAGGAGATGAGAAGTTGAACAGTTGTCAATTTAGCCACAGGAGCAAAAGTTGCACTATAGTCCTTTCCTGGAATCTGAGTGAACCCTTTAGCCACAAGGCGGGCCTTATACCTTTCAATCGACCCATCCGCTTGGTACTTCACACTGAATACCCATTTACATCCAACCGTCTTTTCCCCGCTCGGGAGAGGAACAAGCTCCCATGTTTGGTTACGCTGAAGAGCATCCATTTTCAAAGTCATAGCTGCTACCCAATGAGGTTCCTGAAGTGCCTCAGATACAGACCGAGGAATCGGAGTGGAGTCCACCCGGCTAAGAAAGGACCGATAAGTATCAGAAAGACCTGAATAAGAAACATACTGGGCAATTGGGTGGTGAGTACTAGTAGAGAAACCATAACGATTAGGAGGACGACGAGTACGAGAAGGGTATCGAGAAGTAATAGACTTAGGGGGACTAGAAGCATTACCAGAAACCGGAGAGGATAATGGCTGAGAGATCGGAGCAGTTAGACGACGGGAGTACACTTGTTGAGGATCTGTAGTAATGACTGGAAGTAGCATGGAGTCAGTTGTAGGGGGCGAGGAGATCACCAGAGGAGATTCAAAGGAGGAAACAGGACGCGGAAGCACACAAGTCTCCTCTGTGACTTCGTCAACTGCAGTTCCTGTTGAAGAATTAGGGCCTGCAAAGAAAGGAGTATCTTCCAAAAAAGTGACATCCATAGAGATATAAGTGACGGGAAACAGGATCATAACAACGATATCCTTTAGACATTGAAGAGTACCCTAAGAAGATACACCGAACTGCTTTATCATCCAATTTAGTTCTAGTAGGGCTCCCATTCTGAACAAAACAAGTGCATCCAAAGACTCGAGGTAAAATCGGAAAAAGAGTACAATCGGGCTGAAGAATTTGTAAAGGGGCTTTACCATATAAGACTCGACTAGGAGTTCGATTCAAGAGGTAGGTTGCAGTAAGAACAGCCATATGCCAAAAATATTTGGGGACATGCATCCCACACAAAAGGCACCGAACAACAGCCATGATGGAGCGGTTCTTTCGCTCCGCAACACCATTCTGTTCAGGGGTGTATGGGCATGTGAGTTGTTGAAATATTCCCTGCCATTGTCAGATCGAAGATTACGCACAATTGTATTAAATTGGGTTTTAATCATTTGCAGAAAATTGGTGAACAAAGTGAATACTTCAGATTTTTTCTTTAGAAGATAGACCCAAGTGCAACGAGTGTAATCATCTATAAATGTGACATAGTAGCGGTGGCCAGAGATAGCAGTAATTGGGGAAGGACCCCACACATCACTATGAATAAGATCAAATGCACATGGGGCACGATGCATGCGAGGAATGTAACTAGATCGTGTATGTTTAGACAATCCACAGACAATACAACTAAAATTCAACTTCCGACAAGTTTTATTTAGTAGAGGAAATAGTTGACAAAGATATTGAAAGTTCGCATGGCCCAAACAGGCGTGCCATAAATGTAAAGGCTCTAAAGAAAAATTTACAGACTCAGAAGTAGGCAAAACAGATGCCTGAAAACCAGAAAACTGCCCATGCTTCCCCGGAGGATCCCCTAGTACAGTCCATCCCGCTCATATCCCCTGCCAAAAATCCTCTTCGAAGTCTGGTCCTGCAAGAGACACCGATCATGAAGAAAACAACAGAACAATTTAGGTCCTTTGCAACCCGACTAATAGAGAGAAGGTTATAAGAAAAGTTGGGAACATGAAGAACTGAGGATAAAGTAATATTGGGAGATAAAGTAACTTCACCCTTGTTCTTGATGTGGACTATGGACCCATCCGCAATTTGAACATATTGAGAAACGGGAATAACCGGGGATGAAAAATAAGGCAACTTACCAGTCATGTGATCATTGGCTCCAGAATCAAGGACCCAAGTAGGCTGGCCAGACTTAACATAAAGAGCAGTGGAGGTAGTACCTGCAGCTAAAGTAGCAGTCGAGGTAGGTCCAGGACGAGTACTCTGCTGAATAAGTGATCTCAACTGAGACTGGAGCTGACTCATTTGAGCTTGGAGTTGAAGCATTTCTGGATTAGACTGGTTGGGTAGAGAATCTGCAACTGCTGCAGTCCGAAAGGGAACTTTGCCTTTGTTCCTAGCATATTTTTCCCGAAGCTCTGGATGAAGTTTGAAGCAGCGATCCCTGGCATGACCATCTCTGTTACAATAAGTACAATGGGGTTTATTCCCCTGAGAGTGAACAACAGAAGCTGTGGATGCTGCAAAAGTCATCTGATCAGGTATAGGAGTCTCATGGACAGTAGGAGATGGAGGCTGTAATAAGCGGCGGCGACGCTCGTCACCATCAAGAGTGGCAAATGCCTCGTAGAGAGAAGGCATAGGGGATGAGTTTACAATCTGGGTTCGAAGAGACTCGAACTCAGGTTTCAAACCCATCAAAAACTGATATGTATGTTGACGATCGATGCGCTGAATGGTTGTGTCCGAAGAATCATTGAGAGGCTCATATTGAGCCAATTCCTCCCAACGAGCCTAAAGATATCCGAAATAGTCGGCAACAGAGAGTCCCAAAGTCTCCTGGGTAGCATGATGAATCTCCCGATATAGCTGAAAAATCCGTGAATCATTGCACTCATGCGCATACATTTTGGTTAAGGCAGACCACAAACCACGTACCGTATCATGGTACATGAAGATATGATAGATACGTTCCTCCATGGAGTTAAAGATCCACCCCAAGATTGTGCAATTGTCGATATCCCATTGCACACGCTTAGGGTCAGTGGCCGGTGGTTTGGGTTCAACATCGAGGATCCAACCAAATTTGCCCTTTCCACCTAAGAAAAGGCGAAACGAACGAGAACAAGCAGCAAAGTTCCTTCCGTTCAACAAAACACTAGTAACACGATGAACAGGTGCATGTTGGGATAGAGAGAGATCTTGGCGTGAAGTTTCGGTATTCTTAACAGGATCCGTCATTGTAATACAAGAAATAAACCAAATAAACTGTAAGAGAAGAACTCCAGAGAAGAGGAAAAAATGGACTTGACCGGACAATATCGGTGCAAGAGCAAAGAGAGTGGCCACCGGAGAATAATCGGTAGCCAAAGGAGGTGACGAAGAGCACAAAAAAGGCTCTAAAACATCACAGTGATGAAAAGAAGGCCCTTACGGGCAAAAAACCAGCAGTAACACTGCTGGAACAAGCTGCCTCCGGCAGCCGGAGAGTCACCGGAGGTCGACGACGGCTGGCGTGGGCTGCCGGAGGGTCGCCGGGACTGGGCGAAGAGGCTGGGAGTGATTGGTGGTCTGGGTGAGGGCTGGGCTGAGCTGCGGAGGGGTTGGTGGTAGCGGCTAGGGCTGCGGCTTGTAGTGGTGGTGGAGAGAGTTTGCTCTGATACCAAGAAGAAAGAGATGGGGTAGAATTTCAGATGTATTATTCCTCAATATACAGCAGTATTTATATACAACCTAGATTAGAAGTATGGAAACTAAGGAAAAGGAAAGAAAAATATAAAAGGAAAAGAAATAAAGATAAGATCAAAAATAAAATCAAATTAACTCCTAAGATCCTGTAAAAGGATTTGACTGAAATCTTATCTATATAATATCTTATTTCCAACAAAATTAGTATGCACTATAAGTTTCTGAGTTCTCACACACACCTCCAGGGGCAGATCCAGAAATTCGAAGATGTGGGGCTTGGTAGAGATGAAACTAGGAAGGGGGTGGTTGAGTTTTAGGGGATTCGGGGGCAGCGGCCCCAAGGCATTTTTTTTTGGGTTTGTTTGGGTGGGGGTCTATTTAGACATATTTTCGTGTAGATGACGTAGGCTAATGCTATAAGAATTAATACAAAACTCAAGAAATCTTCTCCCATATGACCAACTAATTTGGTTGTATGATAATCTATACATTCATCAAAAGTTTAACACATTTTGGGACCAGATACTACCGATACAAAATTGTTGCTAACAAATGGCAGCTAAAAAATTACTATCGAATGGCACATCAGAAAAGTTACTACTAATTGGCACCAAAGAACAACAAAATGACACATTCTTTTTACTACAAAATTGAGACCAAGTAATTGGATGTATCTTACAATCAAAAGGTACTTGGTTGTATTGTTGAATTTTCCAAAACTCAAATACTAATAACCAGGGAGTTTTCTGAATTTTTGGAGGAGCTTGAGTGTTTATATATATATATATATATATATTTGGGTAGAGCCAAAAAATTTCAAAAAATCAGGGGGCTTGAGCCACCCCCCCCCCCCAAACCCAGTTGTCCCTTGGTGCATCCGCCCCTGCCCACACCCAGACATGTACATATGTATAGACATATATATATATATATATATGTATGCATATGCTTATGGAATTTCAGTTTGGTTATGTTTCTTTTAGAATCTGGTAGTGGAAGATATTAATTTAGCTCTTTTGTTCTTTCAACTTGTAGCTTCATCCGAAGCAGAAAACTGATCCTGGTAGAAAACATTTGTCTGGGAGGTCTTCGCCCCAAGAATACAGCCTTATCTTGAAGGATATTTTTTGTAATCACAGTAAACATTCTCCAGCTCCGCACTTAAAACCTGACAACCATAATGATGATTCTAGATTCACTTCTAACAGGGAGAAAACTTCCAACTTGAAAGCTTCAAGGTCCATTACTATTGAGAATGTACCTTCTGTAGTCAGCCTTTCGCAGCTGATAGAACCAATTTCTAGATTTGGAAAGATATCTACTTCTTCCATGAGGACTGTAACCAATGATCTCAACTGCTGTGATGTTGCATTTGAGGTAGATTATGATTTATTTGAGGGTCTTCAGAGTTTACAGTATGTTTGGTGTGAGGGGAAAGTGGAGGGAAGAGGATAGATTCACTTTCTTGGTAGGATGGAGAAGGGCAGGGAATTGGAGAGGGAGGGAAGTCTCTCCTCCGGGCCCAATTTCAATCCGTCCAAAAGTTGAAGGATTGGAAGAGAGAAAAAGTTTCCCTTCTCTTCTAACTTTTGGCCATTAAAAGACAATAATTATTTTTCTAAGTTTGGGTGTAATAGTAAAACATTCAATATTCCCTTCTTTCTTTCTTCACTTCCATTTTTGGTGCCAAAGATGGTATTTTTAATGATGGTTGTATTCGCCAATTTTTGCAATAATAGCTTACTCCATAGCAGGATTAACCGCATTTTCTATGTGTCACATCTATTTACCTTCTTTTGAGGGGCATTTAAATGTTCATTTTCAAAACTAGAGTGGTGAAAAGAATATTCCTTTTAACCAAACAGAGAGGGAAGACTCCCTTTCTTTTCCTAGGATACCTCCTCCATCCTTCCTCCCTTCACTTCCATTTTTCCATCCCTTGTGCTGAACATAGCATTATTGTGTTATATGTGTGGGTTTGGGTAATATATGTTAAAGATGTCTAATAAGAACATATTCATATATTTCTTGAACACTATTGATGATCAAGAGTGTAGAATCTACCAGGAGAGCAATTTCAACAGGTGGGATTACAGTAAGGGGCTTTCATCTTCCAATCCGTCCTCTGCATGTCTTGGAGACTGTTACCATTAGAATTTGGAATATCAGCAATGAGACCACCGAAAGTGCTATACATTCGATGTGTGTGTCTGCTGGTTCATTGGAGGGGATTTCAAGGGCAAAGAGAGATGCAGTAGATGCCTTCTATAGAGTGAACGACAAGTTGGACTCAGAAAGCATACTAAAAAAGTAAGAATTGGTTAACCAGACTAAATGTTGCAAGATGTCTTTGTTGCACTTCATGGTTGCTTTCCAATATCATTGCTATTTTTTTTCTATTTTTAAATGCAGATGTTGTAGCTAGTTGTATCTGGCTGAAATGAATCTACAAATAATTTTTTTTTTGTTTCTCACATGCTTTTACTAGTTTCTATGGATTTTGATCCAAATGGTCGACATGAAATAGTTTTAAATGGAGGAATGAAAGTAGGTTGTTTTTGCAGTGGCTTGCAAAAAATATCACTGTTTTTAAAGGATTTCGTGGGTATTTTTTGAGGTTGAAAGTCACTTCTTGAAATCCCAAAGTATTTTTAAAGTTCTCTCTATTTATCCAAAAGCAGGAATTTATTCTTTCATTTTTCAAAAACCTTTTTTGGTTAAAAATTCCTCTTGAAATCCCTCACATGAATATAATCTGGATCATTTAATTGCATTCAAGATGGATTCTTTTGCTTGTCTTGTACACAATTTAATGACTTTCATTGCTTTCCATCATCATGTGCATTTTTCTTCGAATAAGTAAATGTGTGTGCATGTGTTGGAATGTACTTGAAGTCTTGTTCTTTTTTAATTTTGTTAGGTTGAACGACACCATCATTGATGACTGTCGATGGTCGGCTAATTTGCTACCAACAGACTCCAACCCAGCAGCGATGACCAACAATGTGAATGCTAAATGCAAGTTGGGGTTGCAGATTGGCAGTCATCTAGCTGAATTGAAAAAGCAATTTGATATGAAGAAAATTTATGCTGAAGATTTGAAGTTTCTGCATATTGCTATTGTGCACCTTGAATGTCACCCTGTTGTCAGTGATGCATCAACTGTTGATTGAGTTCCATTTTCTGCACCACAGTGGTATGTCAGTGTATAAAGCAGGTTCCTCTGGGAAAGGGTGAAGAAAGGTCTCCATGGATGAAGATTACAATGCAAGGTAGAGAAGGAAATGAAAGAAAATAGGGGTGTAAAGCATGTTCGGGTTCAGCCTTGAGTAACAACTTTGTCATCAGTATGTATAATGTCCTGAACTTGAACTTTCGGATTTGGACGTCTAGATATGCTGATTGAAAAATTAGTTTGGTATTTATTCTCTTCAAGAGCTTAACAAATAGCTTGGTCTTTATGGCAGTGATGTACAAGCCCAACAATTGTATGCAGGCATTCTAGATTCACTCGGCAAAATTTACATCAGTATATCAATATAACTAGCTCTTCTTTCTCTCAGTGAAAGAGGCTACACATTTTGAATCCAAGTCTCCAACCTGACCCTTTCGGTTTCGCAAGGAGAAGCATTGGGAACTCCAATTTCTTTCTTCGGAGCCGTTTCTTTTACCGTCCTCCACCCCCCATCTCTGCCAAAAAAAAAAAAAACCCACAAAGTTTTACATAAACCTTACATGATTTCCATCAGAAATTAAAGGGGGGCTTCTTTTTTTCTTTTTTTGGCTAAGAAATTAAAGGGGGACTTGCTTATAAATAATACTTGTATATTCTAATCAGAAGCAGTCAGCATAAAAAAGAAAACACAATAAAAAGTCCGCAGCAAGAATATCAGTCATATCCTGATTATAAAAGGAGGCCCGGTGTGAAAACTCGTGTTCCTTCCCAAGTAGCCACTTGCCAGTTTCTTGAAGTTATAACTGGCTTCAACATGTCAAACCAGAATAAGTTCCCAACATAAGGTTAGAAGAGTTATACCAAACAAAGTAAACCCATCTCACAAAAAACTTAATCTACCGATTCATCCTGTTTCAATTTCATATTTAACACTCTGCAAGACTTTTCCGGGTTGTAATCAAGCTCAGAAACACTCGATGATGAACCTTGGTCTACCTGATATTCCCTATCATCCACTAATGATTTTAGGTACGAACATTGAGGCTCTTCGGCTTCTATGTTGTGTTGCCCAGGACCGAACGGCAGATCGAATGGCGATGGGCCCGGAGGTTGTGTTCTCATCTGCACGGATCGCAAGAGTGCAGCCCTTCTCAAGTCAGCCGAGTGGCATATGTCACTAGGTGATGATGGAAACCGGCCTTCGGAATCGGAGCCTCCTCGTTGACGAGGCTGTGAGGATGTGCAGCCATGTGGCGGGTATGGATTGGTTGGAGGGACAGAGGAAAATGAACTCATTGGTCTTTGATACCTGTAAGGAGAAACTGGGCTGGTGGGTCGGCTATCGGGTTGGAACGAACATGTGTTTATGGGAGTTTCACAGTATCGAGAGTCGTCCGAGTCTTCTGACATTGGTGAATACTGTAAGCACATCTCATCCCTGTGGCATCATAAGCGAGGAAAAAGTCAACATAAGTTTATGCCCTTGAGGAACAAAATAAAAAGAAGGATCTGTTCAACCATGAAAAATTAAGAGGCAGAAACTGGAGAAAATATGTGTTGGTATAACGGTAACTCTGATTACATGGTACCACAAGACAATTAATCTCATTATTAACACACTAATCAATATAATTACGTAGAAAAATGTTTGTACATAAGCATCATGTATATATATTACTCAGATGTGGTCACCATTGCATTAATATTTTCTCCAGAAAATGAGCCACAATTGTTAATTGATCATATATCAGTCCATTAACGTGCTATTTATGGGATCTATTTAGCTTCCAATAAATTTAACAAGAATTTCAACATACACTTTGGAAAGATATGAGAAAATACAGAAGCAATAACATTTGCTACTTCGTTGCAGTTTTTCCTGATACCCTTTCTTACGACTGTATGGGATGGAGAGTAGAGCTTATAATGGCTCCTTTGATCTGCTCATTATAAGAGCATGTTTTACAACCGTCTAACATGTTCTGAATTATCCGTGTTCTACAACTCACCATACATTACGTGAGAGCTTTACAAAAGAAAAATAAAATCGCCATTGCAAATTGTGAAAGACAGTTGTATGAAAAATTATTCACGTATCAACGCCATAGTCAAATTGACACCTAAAACTCAAGGGAAGACATTTATCCATATGAGTACGGGAAAATATATTCACCAGCTTATATCAGGAGCAATCTTTTGTTCATTTTTCGGTTCACGACAAGCTAAAAGCTGGTCCTAAAGTGAAGATATGGATAAAATTTGATCCATAAAACCAACCTCACTTGCTTATCATCAAGGATTGTTTTGATGGTACAGCAAAAAAGCCGGACAAGAAAAGAACAATTAACTGTATCAGACATTCATTTCCATCGAGATCGAGATCGAGATCGAGAGAGAGAGAGAGAGAGAGAGAGAGAGAGAGTACAAAAACACAATCTATCGAACTGTAAAGTCATTCTGATTCAGACAACATATTTCCCTCATTCACTCCTCATAATATAGTAAGAACTTTCACAAGGAATACCCAGTGATCAGGGCAGGAAACGCATAAATGGCACATATGATGGTTGCATTCTGCTCTAATAAATCTCTTAAACCTTTCTAGAATGTTATGGCTTAACAGCCGGGTCCTATATGAGCCCCCGTCACTAATTAGAATGAATAGGCGTGAGACTAATTTTAAGGAACTACAGAAACTTCAAGACCTATTAATCCTCCAATTTATTATTTTGTGACAAGTTAGGCCATGAAACCACACTTCATTATCACGAATAAAAGAACCTTTTCACAATCTAATGAGCAAAATAAAAAAATAAAAAAAAAATTTAAAACCCAGATACAGAACATGATACAGATATTTTAGCAAGTATAATTACCTTAGGTAGAATATACTTTCAACAGACCTTGCTGGAGATTCCATGAGATTGTCCGGGAGGGGGTCTCCAACTGTCAATCCATTCAAGCTTGACGCCATTATCTACAAAGCACCATCACCAATTCTAACTTGAAACAACACTCCAAAAGCATAGACCACTTGTGCATAAAAACAAAGAAAGTGCTGAACTATATATCCGGAGGTGTGAGGTATCATTCAATTCTCATTCTATTTTTTTTTTATATTAAAAAAAAAAAAAATTTAATTAAAAATTACTAAAAAGAGTGCTGATTAGAAGCTAAAATAATCTAAAACACTTGCCCTAAAAATCGAATCAATTTCTTTAATTAAAAAAAAAAAAAAGGAGCAGCAAGATAAATTTATTACAGAATTCAAAAAAACGTTGACAAACAAAAATAAATGTAGATATACAAATACGCCAGGAAAAATTGAAAGCCCATGGATTGAGGACTCATTGGAACCAAAATTGTGCTAAGCGTTGACAACATCATATCCCATTACTAAAACTCAACAGAAAATCAAAGAAGACAGAGGAGAGAGAGAGAGAGAGAGGACCTCGCTAAGGTAACGCTTGTGAGAATGGAGATTATCGAGATAAACCTCGTCTTCTGGATCTCTACTTCGCTTCCCATTCGGAGACGCTGATACTGATGCGGTTGATGAATTCATCTCCGAACCCATTCTCACTCACTCTCTCTCTCTCTCTCTCTCTCTCTCTCTCTCTCTCTCAGTTCGTTGTCAATTTTATTCCTTCAGATCAGATATAAAGGAGTAGTAATAATCTAAAACCTAAATCTACAATTCTTCACACAAATGATTTGTATAAATAAATAAATAAATAAAACCTTATGCCGAAAACAATCAAATGATTTGTATTTTCTGGGAGTCAATTAGGAGCATCCAATTTCTATATCTAACTTTTGGGAAAGTGATGGACGATATATATTTCTCCACATCGCTGGTGTATGCTAATTAGTCTGAGGACGGCTCATTCCACCCGTTGATGATGTCGAAATCTATCCTCCACTTTTTTAGTAAAAAAAATAGGGTAAATTACCTTTTACCCCCCTGTGGTTTGCCTCTATGGCACTTTGGCCCCCTGTAGTTTGAAATGTAACACATAACCCCCCTGTAGTTTGCCTCTGTGGCACTTTACCCCCCTGTAGTTTGAAATGTAACACATAACCCCCCTGTAGTTCGCCTCTGTGGCACTTTACCCCCCTGTAATTGTTGGTCATTTAAGCAATTTGTTTTGGCTATAGGGGGGTAAAGTGTCACATAAGCAAATTACAGGGGGGTTATGTGTTACATTTCAAACTACAGGGGGGTAAAGTGCCACAGAGGCAAACTACAAGGGGGTTATGTGTTACATTTCAAACTACAGGGGGCCAAAGTGCCATAGAGGCAAACCACAGGGGGGTAAAAGGTAATTTACCCAAAAAAATAATAATAATCACACGTTTCAACCATTTTTTTTTTCCCTCACTCACCAATTGCATTTGAACTTGTGTCTGTCATATTCAGTAATTGTGTTCATGCTGCACTATTCAGTATTGTATAAATTATGGTTAATTATCCTAGTATAATTAATTATAGCATAATCGTGTTTGATTTGTACTAGATTATACTAGAGATAAATCTAATATCTATATATGAAAATAGGATCCTTTGACTATTGCCACGTGTCACTTTTTCTAAAATATTATTATTTTTTAAATAAAGTAACTATATTGTCGCACCCGTCCCGAAAATATATTCTTTTAAATACGTATTTGGAATTTTGAGAATTATCAATGTTATTTGATAATTGTGGAATTGGTTAACTGTTGTTAACGGAAGGTGTTAAGTAAGTACACGGTGTTTCGGTAATCATTGAGGTATTCGTGTGATTAAATGACATTTATGTGGATTAAATGTTATTTGACTATCTGGTAAATTGTGAATAGTAAAATTTACCCGTGTAATACACTTTCTGGTAGACTCGATCTAGTTTAAGATCATTTTGATTGATTTAGAGATAATCCATGTGATACGTTGCATAAAAGGGTAGGTTATCTAGACATTCCACGAAAATAGTTTTCGAAACGTAATTACAGAACGAAGCGGTACTTAGTCGGAAACTTTTATGAATTATAGATTTTCAATTGTGAATCACTAACTTAGACGTTTAAGACGTTTCGAGAGATAATCGGAGGATTAGAGAACTCGCGGGGAGTTAAACACGATTTTCGAAAGTCGTGCCTATATATAGAAAACCATGAGATATTTTCATTAGTTACAAATTCTAACCTAAATCGTGAAAGAGGCAAAAAAAAAAAAAAAAAAAAAAAGAGGGGGGGGGGGGGGGTATTTATTGCTTCGAGCTTCAAGACACAAATCGACGAACTTCCGATCGTCAACTTTTCTCCAAATTTCATATTCCGTCGGACTCCTCGAGGTATTAGCTACGTTTTGATATCTATTAGGCCATGTTTGGCAACTTATTTCGCAAAAGGAATTTTAAGATTTTAGGGAAAACGTATGTATACTTGTAGGAATCGCGTATAAGCAGAGATTCGACGTTTAATTGGTCTCCTAGTACTTTCCCTGAAATTATAAGACCGTAGCTTAGGTATGAATTCTTGACTTGTGACATATAAGGAATTTTGGATGTTTTAGATATTGTGTATGAAATTGTGATCCGGGCAAAACTCATGTGTAATTTAGGCCCGTTAAATTTAGTGAGTACGTACGAAAAACATATTTGTATGACTATGTGAGCATGCTAAATGTCTATGTAGGTCAAAGGGAATTTTGGTATAAGTTCATGCCGGGGTTCGTCTCTCGTTGTTTGAGAGTTATAGTAGCGACGACTACTTGCTTGGTTTGGGAACTGGTCCTGCCAGAGCAGTTGGGTGCAAATGGTTGAGAGATTCTGGGCTTGCCATTGGCATCGCGGTTGTGGATATCGCATTTTCTCTTACCCAAAGCTTTTTTTAAAATCTTTTCCAGATTACAAAATATAAAAACACGAGTCGCCACTTAATTTTTAAAAGAAAAATTAAGAAACCATTTTAAAGCAAACTGATCTTTTTAAGAAACCAGAGATTTCTAGGCCTGGGGATTGGAATGAGAAGGGAAGGAGCCTGGCAGACTAAAACACTCCCTCTCATCCTATCTCACGATAAGCCTCTACTCAACATCCTTTTAATCGAATTAATAATCTAAATGTGTCATCATCTAATACATATGTATAAATATACATTACAAAAACATGTATAAAAGGATGTAAGATTGCAAATGATAAAATATCACTCAAAATCCCATATTTCAATTAGCAAGCAATATGATGTCCATTTAGGGAACTAGAGATCTTACCTGGGGTCCAGCTGCGATATTAAAACGTGCAATGCATACAAAAATAGGAAATTCTAATAAAGGGTCTCTAATCACATATATACACATAAGGCAAGTCATAATTCTAAGGTATTGCTAATGGAGTCGAAAGATAAAATCAAGAAATACAATAAACTAGAGAGGGGTTAAAAAATCGTACCTCAATTAGCGCTACAAAACAGAGGATAGTCCACATGATATACAAGATATAATATGAAACCCTAAATAACATCCTTAAACTTCTAACTTAAATTTATCAAATATTTGACATAACTATGAATTCCTTCTAATTAATTGAAAATGTATCACTTCTATAGATATACAAGTCTCAACTAAGAGCCAATGTAATGTCCATATAGAGATGATGTAGCCCCAACATGGTCACAAGGAACTCACAATTATGTTTTATTAAATTTAATCCAAATACAAAATGAATTCTAATTACAAGTATCAATCTACATGGATGAATGTATATGAATACATGAATGTGAATAAGAGTAAGCTATGAATTATTCCTTGATTTGGATCATTTAACCTTTGGACTTAGGTTTAACTAATCATTATTAAAGCATGGTTTAAGCCCTGGGTCATAGAAAAGTCATTTGAACTATTATTTACAAAGTTTACCAAATCTGTTTCAAAATTCTGAAAATTTACAGAGAGCAAATCAAAACTTCAAAAATTGGAAAAGCATGGTTCCCATGGTTTGATGTCAATGAATTTTGGACAGAAGATGCCTCTGTGAGTCTAGTTTCCAACCCAAAAAGAAAAATCAAAGATCAACGGTTCATTCTCTGGGAATTGGACAAACACTAGGCATCGCTCAGAAATTTACAACTCTCTGTCCAGAGATTTTGTACGATTTTTCAAAAATAGTAAACAAATTAGAAAGACTCTAATCGTTTTAGGAGATCTTATTAACACATTAAACTTCATAGAGAAAATTATTTGGAGCCACGAATGCTTGATTAATGTTTTGATTTACTTATTTCAATAGGTGTTACTGTTTTGAAACTTTAGACAGATTAGAGTTGCTTCACAAAACTCATGACCAAACCACTTTAAACATGAAATCTCATTAAAAGAAAAATCACAGTGGTAAAACTTTGTGTTATTGACACTCTCCAGTTGGTTTCATTTGATTCCAACGGTTCATTATTTAATTAAAAATCTTTGATCAAAAATGGTTGGTGAAATCACTGCACCATTTGTCAAATACACCCTTTATTTGTTAACTTTAGCTACCAAGCCATTCAGTTTGGCTTAACTTAAACTACTCCTCCTCCCATTTGATGGTCATTGGAGGCTAAAGACACTCATACTTATAGACCTCAATGAAGTATTAAGGAACTTCATGAAATTCCAAAATAATGAACCTAAACCATGAAGATAGATTTAGATCCATAGACCAAGTATACTAATGTCAACCTTAATCCCCTTGTAAAACATGAGCTTACAAGGAAATAAGGGATTTCAAGTCAATAGATTCAAGTAAGACATTGAGAGTCTTATGAATTCTAAGAGATGATTATAATCAAAAAGAAAAAGAAAAGGAAAACAAGACTCAAGTAATATCTAAGTTAACTTCATGATTTATTCAACCTTAAACCTAAGATCATTTTGATCCAAACCAATAGATTGGAAGCATTGAGCTTTCCCAATCAATCATTTCCAAACTGTGGAAGTATTTCTTATCCCCCATCAAAGGTACTATCTAGTGAGTAATTTAAAAGTTTATACTTTTCTTGGAACTGTTTGGGAATTTCAAGAATTTATTTGTTATTTACAAACGAACTGGTTCTACAAACTTAAGAAACTGTTTAGAAAGAAGAGTATCCGGTTAAAGTCAGTGATTCTTCAATGAAATCCAATTATGTACCTATATATTTAACTACTCGGTAAATATCCTTAACTATATATGAATAAGATTCCAACGTACAGGGATATTTTGACTTCTTAGAATCCGTTCTTTAGTCCACAAGTAGAATCCGTTCTTTAGTCCACAAGTAAACATATTTTAATTTGGAGCATTTAGTAGATGTTCTTTTATTTCGTGGGATTCTATGCTCGATCTAAAATAACACTTTAAGATATATTATTTGTAAAACCAACGTGTTACTAGTTTCCATAGGAACCAGATAGGAAATGACTGTGGAATTGAAACTGGTCCCATTTTATGCATTCCCAAACATGTAATAAAATCACTTTTAAAAATTGGTTGTTTGTCAAACCAACATGATTCTAAGTTCTTAAAACTAAATACACAAATGAGAATGAGATTGAACTTGATCTTTATTTCTTATATTTCCAAATAGGCCCCAAGTGTTTAAAAGGTTTTTTTTTTACCACATAGAAGTCCGTGTCTGATCCAAACATACGATTAAAACCATATTTCTATCAAACCAATATGATGTTAGTACTTTCTCATAAAGCCAACAAGAAAAGGAGAACATGACTGAATTTGATTCCATTGTAATTCTCAGACATTAATTATACATCAAAATTTATGTAACCCATTATTATTCCATTGGTTTTCAGGTTGATATAGCTCTGGAATGTGCAAGATTGCAGCATAGGCTTTCACTGCCTCCATTGGAGGTTAAAGACTTCCCCCAAGCTGGTTTTCTCAACATGAAAATGCCAGAGTCAAGTTCCAACATCCAAGGAAACACAAATGGAAATGACATATTGCAGGAAATTCTTTCTGTTGCTCATGCTTCACAGGAACTGACTAACCAAGACTCATGGGGTGGGAATTATCTTCCTGCTGATGATTTTTCATTTCCAAGTCATGCTCATCAAATTCATGATCACGCGAGTTCATCGAGGTTTATGGAAAAATCAAGGAAAAATCAGAATACCAGGTCTATAGAGATTGAAGATTTGGATGGAGAGTTCAAAAATGAGAGAATTGTTGAAAATTTGAGATGGGTGGGGATGTCGAGCAAAGATTTAGAGCAGGTAATTTAGGCCCTTTTTGGAATCACTTCTCAAACATACTTTTAGCCCAAAAGTACTTCTAAACGTACATATCAGTATGTTTGGATAAATTCGAAGAAGCACTTTAGAGCCCAAAAACACAATTTGGATGAAGCAGGTTCAGATGTACTTCTCCCCAAACGTGATGCAGGAAACAAACTTGGGATTTACTAGGATTTTTCTTAATTCCCATGGTGCCCTTGTGTATAGGGCTACTACTTCTGTCTAAAAGCAAAAAATCGAAGCCAATCCAAATGGGCCCATAGTCACTTTACTTAGTTTTGGGGTTCACTTCTTTCTGTGGTATTTTTTTCTCCTAAAAATAAGTGGAATTCTGGTATTTATATATTTCCTTGTATTGGACAGAGTATTTAATATGTGCAAAGGACCCTAGGGCGTCCTATATATTGTGATTAAACTTGAATTAGAGACTAATTACTTATAGGTTACCTCCAAGTATTCTCAACTTCTTGGTTGCTTCAAGATTTTCCCAAGGATTAATCAAGCTTTTCTTCTAGCTCCTCCTAAAAACTTGCTTCTAATTGTGTTTAGAAAATTTTGAGAAGCTTAAAACAAAGAGATTTAAGATAAGATTCAAAAATTCCAAACCAAAAAAGATGAAGATTTTAGGTCTCTTATAATGGGATATTCATCCCCTTTATATAGGCAATTTTTAAAAGGGTATTTAAGCATTTTCAAGGGTAAAACCCTAATTTTGGATGTCCTTTTGAAGGTACAAAATGTACTATTGAAAAGTTGGCAGACACAAAAACGCGACACTCGGTGGAGATGGAAGCGACACTCAATGGGTGCCGGAGCGGCACTCACTGACAACCGGCGCGGCATTCAATGAATGTCGGTGCGGCACTCAATGAATGTCGCGGACAACTCCGCGAACTGACGCTTTTTTTTTAAATTTTGATTTTTGCGACATTTGATGTATATTTGCGATTCTCACTGACTGCCGGTGCGGCACCTTCTGACTGTCGTATGGCAATCAGAGAGTGCCGCAACGACAACCCATGACTGCTGCAATCTATGCCATGTGTCGTTCTCTTTTATTATCTCTTTTTTTCTTTCTCTTCTCTTTTGTTTGAATTGCGGAGCTTTTCGAAGAGCTTGAATTACCTTTGAAAGTCTTAGATTAGTCAAACATTGTCATCCTCAGATTTGGAGGTAACACACCCCTTAATTCGACGTTTGGTTGAAATTGGGGTATCTACAGCGGTTGATAGACTTTGGGCTTGCCGATATACCGAATGAATACATATCTCTTTTCTCTAGAGACTATTTGATATTGTTCAGATGTTTAAAGCACGAATTGCCTCATATGCATTTGTTATAGAATTGTACACTCAACATATAGCTGAGCAGTGGAGACTTACTTCATTGCAGGTGAAAGGAAGAAAGGAAAGAAGAAGTGTGAAGAGTGAGGCCGTGAGACGGTAGGAGGAGCATTCTTGTTTATGTTTTTGTTTCCATTCCAAATGTTGTGGTTTTGGGTATTTCGACTCGTGTTTTAACTTAGAACTTTTGGATGGATTTGTAAGGTTGGAATATATTTCAATACTCTTTTTTGGTTAAGTTGTAATGAATCCGAACTTTTGGATTTGCATTTTGAATGGTTAACTTATCCATTTCGGATTTTGATTAAATGTGGATAGAGTTTTGTGAATCGATCTAAACAAGCCTGAACTTGTTTCAATCCCGGTTCTTTTCGATGTTTGACAAGGTTTTTGTATGTCCTTATAACCTTGATATGTTTGAAAAGTTTGGATTTAAAGTGGAAGAGTTTGGGAGGTTTACAAAGGTGGAGGTTGTTTGATCCTTAGCAAAAATTCTGCTGCATCAAGGAATTCTGTTAATGGGTCATTTGACCTCGTTCAACCGGTCGAAGGGGGTCGTTCAACCGGTCGAAATGACCCCTGCATGAAAACTTTTTATACCCCTTCCAGAAATTATTTAAATGTTTTGGTCTGTTCTTACCTTTGGGGCTCATTTTAACATAAAATTCATCCAGTTCAAAATTACGTTTTCAATTTTATATGGATTTTACAACTCGAAAGACATCATTTCCAAAAGTTTTAAATACTCAACGTTGTTTTAAGTGTTCTTTTTTGCTGATATTGACGAGGGTTGATATTTGTAAAATATTGGCTCGATAGAGAGGAAAATTGGTTGAACTTAGCCCTCTATCTCTAGTTTTACCTGCATTTGTGTCTTAATTCATCTCTTTACACAATGATGTGCTTTCCATGGTATGTTGTTGTGTTTGGTTCTTTGAATGCAGGTCCTGAAGTTGAAATAAATAACAAGACTAAAAGAGATAACTCTTAGCAAAGAGACCAAGTCAAAATTGAAATCCAAGTACCAATCGATTGCCATGATAGCAATCGATTGCCTGCAAACCAATCGATTGGAATCAGTTACCAATCGATTGGTAAAATCTGGAAGTCAAAACTCTTTAATGGAGCAGATTCTCAGCCATCAGAGTTAATGACGACGCCCAGTCGTTACATTGTGAACCTGGACACTTTCAGCTCGCATTTGTTACTTTATAAATAGAGGAGAGATGTATAGAGAGGGGGTTGGCTCATTTTTTTTTTATTGTTTTGTAGGATTTTTTTTTGGTTTAACAAGATTTAAGTTGAAGAAAACTCCATTTTCGAATTCAATTTCAAGTCAGGTTATTTCTCCCATGTCTTGCTGTTTTAGAATTTGTTGATTGTAGACACTATTATAACTTTAGTTTGATTTTGAAATCTCTTATTCATAAGATTAATCTATTTGTGATTCAGATTTCAGTTTTTGTGTATCCATACAAACTTAAATATGTCAGACTAGAATCCTGGTTGGGAATAATGTGAGGAAACATTATTCCTAACCACTGCCATGATTCTGTTTTAGAGTCAGTGGCAATCGATTAGAAACAGAACCCAATCGATTGCCATAGATTCCAAGACAATCGATTGGGCCGGGACTTATACTAATCGATTGGGAGTCATGTCATACCAATCGATTGCCATTAATAGCAATCGATTGGCATGTAAATGTCTTGGGCAGAATCCTTTTAGTATTCCAGTAACTTCTGTTTCAGAAACTAAGCCCAATTTGATCTTTTAAGTTTAAATTGCAATTTGATTTTGAAATATAAGCTCTTTTGATTAATTAATTCAATGAACATTTGTGACAAACATATCAAATATTCCATACTCGATTTGTTAGTTATAGTTCATGATTTAGTTAGTCCTGATTTCAGTTCTTATTGTAAGTGAGGTAGTTTAACCACTAAGTATGTGGAATTCACATACTTAGTGTCTAGATTACTTAACTTAATCTTTTTTGAAATAAGGAATACTAGAAGGACAAAACCCCAGTTGTTTGTTTTTGCTAAATTATGGCAGTGGTTAGAATTATGTGGACTCACATGTTCCCAACACTTTTTCATTCATTATTTAAACTACATTGTTCATTCTTACTTAACTTGATTGCTGCTTTACTTTAATTCCTTTTATTATAATTTCAAATTTAATAGGATCAGTAGAATCTCCATCTTTAAAAGAAATCATCTTTTACTTTCTTTAGGATTCAATCTAGTATTCTTTCCCTCAATTCCGTCCCTTGGGAAAACGACTCGGTCTTACCGGTTATAACTCGACGCGACCGTTTACACGTGGACGTACTCTTCTGAGAACACATTTCCAAATCGTGTCAGCTATAATCTTTTAAAGAATTGATTGAGCCTTGGAGGCATGCCACGTATCCTATTTTCGCCCGTAGTGGGATGGGTCGTGCCATTTATTGGTATCAAAGCTATAGGTAACAAAACTTTGGGAACATTCGATGACGAGTGGAGTGTGGAGTGATTTGGTGCATATTCTTGCATCCATACATTGTAGAGATGTTTGATGCATATGTATCCTGTTTTGCATACATGAATTATTGATTGTCATACATGCATAGTGTTTATGCATTGAGATTGACAGGATTGTAATCATGAGTGACGATGATCGAGATCTATCACCACATACTTTTCAAATGAATCAAATTACAGAAATGATTGGAAATATGGGAGATATGATACGAAATATAGCAGAACGATTGCCTCCAATGCCTCCATTTGAACCAGCACTGATAGCTGTGGTGCCAGTACCTGAGAATAGGGGTGTGAGGTCTGTGTCAGAACAATTTGCAAAGAAGAAGCCGACAGAATTCCAAGGGACATCTGACACTACCCTCATAGAACATTGGATTATGGATATGAGGAGAATTTTTCAATCTATTCCGATGACTGATAGGGAGAAGATTGAGAATGCTAGTGATATACTCAGGGGTGAGGCCCAAAATTCGTGGGTAAACGTTCTAGACCAGGGAGCACCGATAACTTGGGAGGGATTCAAAGCAGAGTTTAATCGCCGATTCTTTCCGAGGGCTGCTCTCAATGCGAAGAAGAGAGAATTTGATAACCTTCGACAGGGGGATATGACTATGATGGAGTACACTTCGAAATACAATGCTTTGTTGAGATTTGGAAAAGGGTCTGTGTTGACAAAGGAAGACAGAGCAAGGAAGTACGAGTATGGGTTGAGAGAGAATATCTATTTGAGGGTTGAAACCTATGAACACTCTACTGTTGCCGCAGTGCAGTAAACGACGCTTTCAGTTGAAAGTGGAATGGATAGATCAAGGCAAAATCAGCAAGGCCAATAAGGGAAGAGAAGCTATGAGGGTGGTGACCGGAACCAAGGTGGATTTTTCAAGAGGCCTTTTGAGAGGGGTTCTAAATCTAGTTCCAGTTCCAGTTTCGACAGACAAGGAAGGACAACGAGCAACATACCAATTTGTCTGCTTTGTAATCGACCACACACTAATGGGTAATACAAATTCTACACCTGATATGAGGGATAAGTGCTATGATTGTGGGATGCTTGGACATCGATCTAGGGATTACCCGAGGAAACGTCCTCCGTAAGGAGCTAGTTCTATGGCTTCTAGTGGTTCGAAGCCTAAACAGACCAACGATGGGGGACAGAGGACGGAGCAACATCAGGGAAGGTCGTTTCAGATGAACCCAGGAGATATGATTGCTTCGGAGACAGTAGTCTCAGGTATGGTGCATATATATTTATATCTAGCACGTATACTTGTTGACTCAGGATCTATGCATTTATTTGCATTGCATGATTTTATTGAACATTTGAATGTTAGATCGACACCGTTAGGATATGAATTGTCTGTTGCAGTACCCCTTAGTAAGCCAAAAGTGACATCTATGGTGTACAAGGACTGTGAGATCAAACTAGGTGAGTAGTTAATGAATTTAGATCTTATACCAATTGTGATGAACCACTTTGATGTGATACTAGGGATGGATTGGTTAGCCCTTAACCAAGCTACGATAGACTGTAAATGGAAGGAAGTTAATTTTTTATCACCGGTATACAAAAGCTTTTGTTTTCAAGGGAGTGGGGTTACACGGCCACTGTATTTGATTTCGGCTATCCGATAGGTAGATTGTTGAGAAAATGATGTCAGGGATTTTTTTATGTTTGATAACTGATATTTAGGTGACTTAATTAAAGGTAGAAGATATTCCAATACTACGTGAATACCCATATGTGTTTTCTGACGACCTACCAGATGTTCTTATCGAGAGGGAGATTGAGTTCACTATTGAGACAATGTTAGACTCAAGACCAGTATCGAAAGCACCATATAGAATGGCACCCGTGGAGTTGAAAGAACTGAAAGTACAACTCCAAGAGTTACTTGACAAGGGTTTCATTCGACCTAACATATCGTCGTAGGGAGCTCTAGTGTTGTTTGTAAAGAAGAAAGATTGCTCAATGCGTATGTGTTGTGACTACAGGGAACTGAACAAGTTGATAATTAAGAACAAGTATCCGTTGCCGAGAATTGATGACTTATTTTATCAACTTTGTGGGGCACAAATGTTTTCCAAGATAGATCTGAGATCGAGCTACCATCAGTTGAAAGTAAAGGTCGAAGATGTTAAGAAGACAGCTTTCAGGACGCGCTACGGACACTATGAGTTCCTAGTCATGCCATTTGGAGTTACAAATGCACCAGCTGCGTTCATGGATCTTATGAATCAAGTCTTCAAAGACTACTTAGATGATTTTGTAATCGTGTTCATTGACGGTATTCTGATCTATTCATCGAGCAAGATGGAGCATGAGAACCATTTGAGACTTATACTTCAGAGATTACGAGAGAAGCAATTATTCAGGAAATTCACTTCCTAGCATTACCTTTCTTGGACAAGTGATTGACAAGAATGTTGTTTCAGTTGATGATCTTCACAAAGTAGAGGCTGTATCTAATTGGCAGAGGCCTACATCCGTATCTGAGATCCGAAGTTTCTTAGGATTAGCGGGATATTACCGTCGTTTTATTGAGAATTCCTCCAAAATTTCATTGTCAATGACCAAGTTGATGAGAAAGGGTGTTACTTTTGAATGGAGTCAAGAGTGTGAAGACAATTTTCAAGAGTTGAAGTCGTGGTTGATGAGAGCACCTATATTGACGATACCATCCGGAACCGAAGGGTTTGTGATTTATAGTGATGTTTCGCATCAAGGCTTAGGATGTGTATTTATGCAAGGTGGCAAGGTGATTGCCTATGCGTCTAGAAAGTTGAAGACATATGAGATAAACTATCCGACTCGTGTTCTTGAACTGGCCGTAATAATCCCGCTTTGAAGATTTGGAGACATTATTTGTACGGGGAGAAATGTCGTACCACGGCCGAACCGGAAAGGAGGGGGACAGCAAAAATTCTGGGTAGAAGGCAAAACTAGCTTATTGAATCTTTTGTCTCTATTGATTAGGCTAAGACCTCTATCTTGCTATTAACGGACCACAAGAGTCTGAAGTACATGTTTACGTAAAGAGATTTGAATATGAGATAGAGAAGATTGTTATAATTGATGAAGGAATATGATCTTTCGATAGAGTATCATCCGGGAAAGGCTAATATAGTAGCCAATGCGTTAAATCGAAAGACGACAGGGAACTTAGCCGACGAGCTAACCAAGCAAAAGAAATTCTTCAAAGAAATGGAACGTTTGGAACTAGATGTGATTCTAGAGACGAATGGTGATTTGATGATGGCAATCATAACTCACCCGGATATTATTAATGAGATCAAGACAGAACAATTCAACGACCACTACTTGTGTAAAATGAGAGACGAGATACCTTTGGGAAAGCGATCCGATTTTATATTGGAACAACCAAAGCTTGGGAATCGGTTATGTGAAAATTTTGAAAGAGCGACTCTTAGAGGAGGCTCATAGCACTAAATATTCAATTCATCCGGGAAGTAAAAAGATGTACCAGAACTTGGAAGAGAATTTTTGGTGGATAGGTATGAAACAAAAAATTGCTAAATTTGTTTCTGAGTGTTCGACATGTCAACAAGTCAAAGCAGAGAGACAAGTATATGCAGGACTACTATAGCCATTACTTGTATCAGAGTGGAAATGGGATAAGATCATGATGGATTTTGTTTCTGAATTTCCACGATCGCCTAACAAGAATGAAAAAATTTGGGTTATAGTTGATCAATTGACAAAGTCAGCTCATTTCCTACCGATCAAGATGACTAAGCCTTTGAAGTTAGCTGAGTTGTATGTGAAAAAGATTGTGAGACTACACAGAGTTCCAGCGGTGATTGTATTGGATCATGATAATAGTTTTACGTCGAGGTTTTGGGGATGTTTGCAAAAGGCTATGGGTAAGAAATTGAGTTTCAGTA
The DNA here is from genome assembly GCA_033977485.1 of Hydrangea macrophylla. Classification (NCBI taxonomy): domain Eukaryota; kingdom Viridiplantae; phylum Streptophyta; class Magnoliopsida; order Cornales; family Hydrangeaceae; genus Hydrangea; species Hydrangea macrophylla. Next base: position 115,192,251 of record CM066982.1, on the reverse strand, counting down.
CTGCTTTTCATTCTCAGACCGACAGACAGTCAGAGTGAATGATTTAGACATTGGAAGACATGTTTCAGTTGTGTGTTCTAGATTTTGGGAGTGACTGGGAGAAACACTTACCATTAATTGAATTTGCTTATAACAACGGATTTCAGTCAAGTATTGGGATGACACCGTATAAAGCTTTGTATGGACGTAAGTGTTGATCACCGATGTATTGGACTGAAGTTGAAGAAAGAAGGCTAATAGGACTTGAGATAATACAGTTGACCACTGGAAAGGTGACGCTAATCTAGGAATGACTTAGGGCAGTTCAAAGTCGTTATAAGAGCTATGCAGACTTTAAGCGACGAACGATTATGTTCGAAGTACGAGGCTTTGTATACTTGCGAGTATCGCCTTCGAAGGGCATTAATCGATTTGGAAAGAGAAGAAAGCTTAACCCGAGATTTATAGGACCCTTTGAGATCCTAGAGAGGGTAGGACCAGTGGCTTACCGATTGGCTGTATCATCTAAGTTAGCTTTTGTGCATAATGTATTTCACGTGTCGATGTTAAGACGGTGTATGACGGACACGAGTAAAATCATAGTACCGAAACCTATAGATCTAAGAGGGCTTGACCTATCTAGAGCATCCAGTAGAGATCTTGGATCAGAAAGAACAAGTAATGAGAACGAAGACGATTCCAATGGTAAAAGTATTGTGGCGTAGTCATACAGTCGAGGAAGCTACGTGGGAGAACAAGGAAGAGATGAGGAATGAGTATCCGCACCTGTTCAACTCATGAGCTATAAGTTTGGGGACAAACTTCCTTTTTGGAGGGGAGAGTTGTCACACCTGTCCCGAAAATATATTCTTTTAAATGCGTATTTGAAATTTTGAGAATTATCAATGTTATTTGATAATTGTGGAATTGGTTGACTGTCGTCAACGGAAGATGTTAAGGACACGGTGTTTCGATAATCATTGAGGCATTCGTGTGATTAAATGACATTTATGTGGTTTAAATATTATTTGACTATTTGGTAAATTGTGAATAGTAAAATTTACTTGTGTAATATATTTTCTGGTAGACTTAATCTTGTTTAAGATCATTTTGATTGATTTAGAGATAATCTAAGTAATACGTTGCATAAAAGGGTAGGTTATCTAAAGATTCCACGAAAATAGTTTTCGGAACATAATTACTGAACCAAACGGAACTTAGTCAAAAACTTTTATGAATTATAGATTTTCACTCGTGAATCAATAACTTAGACATTTAAGACGTTTCAAGAGATAATCGGAGGATTAGAGAACTCGCGGGAATTAAACATAATTTTTGGAAGTCGTGCCTATATATAGAAAATTATGAGATATTTTCATTAGTTACAAATTCTAACCTAAATCAAGAAAGAGGCAAAAAAAGGGAGATTTATTGCTTCAAGCTTCAAGACACAAATCGACGAACTTCCAATCGTCAACTTTTCTCTAAATTTCATATTCGGACTCCTCAAGGTATTAGCTACATTTTGAAATCTATTAGGCCATGTTTGACAACTTATTTTTGAAAAGCTAATTTTAAGATTTTGGGAAAAACATATGTATACTTGTAGGAATCGCGTATAAGCAGAGATTCGTCGTTTAATTGGTCTCCTAGTACTTTCCCTAAAATTATAAAATCGTAGCTTAGGTATGAATTCTTGACTTATGACATATAAGGAATTTTGGATGTTTTAGATATTGTGTATGAAATTGTGATCTGGGCAAAACTCGTGTAATTTAGGCCCGTTAAATTTAGTGAGTACGTACAAAATACATGTTTGTATGACTATGTGAGCATGCTAAATGTCTATGTAGGTCAAAGGAGAATTTGGTACAAGTTCATGCCAGGGTTCGCCTTTCGTTGTTTGAGAGTTATAGTAGCAACGTCTACTTGCTTGGTTTGGGAACTGGCCCTGCCAGAGCAGTTGGGTGCAATGGTTGAGAGACTCTGGGCTTGCCATTGGCATCGCGGTTGATAGACTTTGGACTTGCCAATATACCGGATGAATGCGTATCTCTTTCCCTAGAGACTATTTGATGTGGTCTAGATGTTTAAAGCATGAATTGCCTCATATGCATTTGTTATAGAATTGTACACTCAGCATATAGCTGAGCAGTAGAGACTTACTCCATTTCAAGTGAAAGTAAGAAAGGAAAGAAGAAGCGTGAGGAGTGAGGCCATAAGACGGTGGAGGAGCATTCTTGTTTATGTTTTTGTTTCCATTCCAAATGTTGTGATTTTGGGTAGTTCGACTCGTGTTTTAACTTAGAACTTTTGGATGGATTTGTAAGGTTATAATATGTTTCAATACTCTTTTTTGGTTAAGTTGTAATGAATCCGAACTTGTGGATTTTCATTTTGAATGGTTAACTTGTCCATTTTGAATTTTGATTGAATGTGGATTGAGTTTTGTGAATCGATCCAAACAAGCCTTAACTTGTTTCAATTCCGATTCTTTTCAATGTTTGACAAGGTTTTTGTATGTCCTTATAACCTTGATATGTTGGAAAAGTTTGGATTTAAAGTGGGAGAGTTTGGGAGGTTTACAAAGGTGGAGGTTGTTTGATCCCTGGCAAAAATTTTGCTGCATCAAAGAATTCTGCTAAAGGGTCATTCGACCGGTCGAAGGGGGTCGTTCGACCGGTCGAAATGACCCCTGCATGAAAACTTTTTATACCCCTTCTGAAAATTATTTAAATGTTTTGGTCGGTTCTTAGGATACCTTTGGGACCCTTTTTACCATAAATTCATCCGGTTCGAAATCTAATTAAGTTTTCAATTTAATGCGGATTTTACAACTTGAAAGGCATCGTTTCCAAAAGTTTTAAATACTCAACGTTATTTTATGTGTTCTTTTCCGCTGATATAATCTTTTAAAGAATTGGTTGAGCCTTGGAGGAGTGCCACGTATCCTATTTCCGCCCGTAGCGGGATGGGTCGTGACATATATCTATATATAAAGTGCATATATCTTGCACATATATCATGCACATACACATGCGCATGCTAGGATTGCCAAATAATATTCCCTATCATTCTTGATTTTCCTATACCAATCACATAATTCTAAATCACTGATTTTAAAGCTAGCCAATCTTAAATTGAATAGTCATCACCATAATTCTCTCTATAAATTTTTGATAAGCAATCTTAAATTGGATACTCATCGCCATAATTCTCTCTATAAATTTTTGATAAGCAATCTTAAATTGGATAATCATCACTCACGCACCCTCTGCATTTCTTTTATTGATAAGCAATTTGATGATGAATGGCATGTCCATTAGAGACCTTCTGGCTCTCTCTAATTTGATGAGTCAACGATAACTTGAAAAACTCAATATCTTTGGAAGCAACACCCTCAAAGAAATGTTCAATTGGTATGCTTTTGATTTATAATATTTTTTTCTTTTTTAGATAGGAACTTTTACTTTCTTTTTGACTTCAAAGCTTAAGTTGAGTTGGGTCATATTATATGTTTTTGACACCTTTTGGTTTCCATTGTAGGATTATAAGAAAAGCATACTACGTCAAAATGAGCTATGAAGATCAACACTTGAACAGGTAAGTGTTGTGTTTATATGTTCTCTATTCATAGTTGAGCATTACTAATGTTTTTTTTTAATAAAAGTTTGAAGACAATTTGAGAAAACTAGATAAATGATTACATATATTATTCATTGTCGTCAGGTTATGAATATATAGAGTACTAGGAACTTTTTGATTGAAAAATTTTATACCTTGAGAATTGGACTTCGTTGTGGGCTTTTTCATTGATTTGCAACTGTTTTCTAATTCTTCAAATTGTAAGGCAATTATACAAATAAAATAAAAGTCTAATACATAGACTATTGACAAAAGAGTTCAAGTCTAACAAGAAACATACAAGAGTTCATACTAATAAGTTTTAAAAAGATCGTAAATACTTAAACTATGCTCAAAATTCACATTTGATTTTTGTAATACCCTATATTTTTATTGTACTTTTATACCCTTTTGATATAAATAAGATTCAGTATACTTGTATTTAGCCTTCCTGAAATTTTCAGTCTCAATCGATCAAGCAAGCTTTGAGTGAACGAGAGCTTCATTTCTCAATCGATCGAGCCCACTTAAAGCGATCGAACATCTGCCAACCTGAATTGTGACGTGTCCCCTTTTTTCAATCAATTGACCTGCTCTCAATCGATTGAACTCACTTCGATCGATCTAACCCTGTATTATCAGCATACTTGTTTTGCCACATACATTTCCCTTCTCCATATATATATATATGTTAGTTTGTGTGTATGTTTTAGGGTGCTGAATTGCAGAGAGTTAGAGATATATATATAGATAGTATATACATACACACTCATATATATACATATACATACCCGGTTATATATATATACACAAACACTCACACACTCTCAGTCAGAGTGACAAGAAAAGAAGGGGAGGAGTAGAAGGAGACAGAGAAGAGAGAGAGAGAGATAGAACTCACCCCGAGGAACCTGCGGCCACCCCAAGCTCGCAAGCATCGGCGACGTTAACGGTGAGTGCCTATACTTACTTAGTAGCGTAGATATGTATGTGTATTTATGTTTCGGCAAGAAAGAACGGACCCAATACATACGAGGAAGAGTTTGAAATAACTTCTCAAAGAGTTTGAAATGGTTGAGAAACTCCTATGATGTTTAGTTAAAATTTTAAGACACTTGGGAATGATTCACAAATGGTTTTGGATGTGACTATAAGGATTTGGTATGGTTTAATCAAGTTTTGACAGAGTTTTTACTCATGTTTAGTTAAATGTTGAGGTGAGATGCAAGTTGTATTAATGTCTTGAGTTTAATGGTTTCTTAGTGTTTGAGAGAACTTATAAATGCTTTTGGGGTAGTTTTTGAAGTGCCTTTGAGGTTTGGTTAGGTTTTGGTTATGTTTGGAACTTTTTGAACAGAGGAAATCTGTTAAAATTGTCTTTTGCAGAATCCAGATCAATCCGGGTCTGGTGCGGATCGATCCGGGGCATCTGGAGGAGCAGAAGATGGTCTGGTAAAAAAACTGGATCGATCCGGTTTTGGGGCGGATCGATCCGCTGGTCTGGTTTCAGCCCGATGGCTTTTACGAAAACAAGAATAACTCTCTCTAAAAAATTCGAATTCACGCACCGTTTTTTGCGTTAGAATCGGGACTCAAAGACCTATCTTTTGATATAAAATTTTCTATATCTTATTAATGACCATTTTACCCTTGGGGCTATTTTGTCATTCTAAACTTGTTTTATGAGGTTAAAATCATGGGTTTTTAGTGGTTTGAGGGTAAATTATTGTGTGGGCTTTGTTACACGTGTCCTAATTCGCCCGAGTTGGGCTGGGGTGTGACAATTTTTGGCATCAAAGCAGTAGGTTAGAACCTTTGGGGATGAGTGACGATTACGACGCGTAATAACATAAGTGGTTAAAAGATGTATAAATTATGCATACACATTTACTAGCACGTTGAATGATGTTGAGCATGCATTGAAAAAGTATAAACATAACGTGTGTGTGAAAATGTATTGTGAATGCCAGAGAAAAAATGTCTGGTTCAACACTGCCTGCACAAATGGAGAGAATGGAAAGAGTTGTAGCCGGTTTGGTACAAGTCGTTGAAACTCACGCGATAGAGGGAAGACACGAATAACCGAATCCTAATCCAAAGGAGGAGGTGACCATAATCTCTTAATTTTACAAGAAAAAATCGACAATATTCAGGGGAAGACTGATCCAATGAGAGCTGATTTTTGGTTATCCGATATGGAGAGGATATTTAGGGTTTCTTTCGTGTTCCGAGGCTCAACATGTTTTATTTGCCTCCGATACTTTAAAAGAAGAAGCACAGTACTCGCGGTGTACAAAATTGGGACCTGATAGGCCGAACACTTGGAGGGGGTTCGTAGTACTATTCACGAAGCAGTACTTTCCGAAATCGTTCGAAGATTTGAAAGATCAAGAGTTTGTGGGATTAAAATAAAGGGGGATGACAGTTCGGGATTATTCTGCCAAATTTACAAGCTTGGCACGATTTGCTGAGAATATAGTACCAGAGAAAGGAGACTGAACTAGAAAGTTTGTGACGGGGCTTAGGGACGAGATTCGATGCTCAGTATCAGTGCAACGATTGGATAAAGTTGCGGAGGCATTGGATGTGGCTTCAATCACCGAGAGAGATATGGGATATCAACAAAGTTCACAAGCACCATCAATTCAACAATATAAGAGGCCGAGTTCAAACCAATATAGCGGTCAAGGGAGTTCAAAAAGAAAAAGTTTTGGAAGTTCCTTATATGGTGGAAGTAATAAGTCGCGGTGTAATACGTGTGGGAAGTTTCATTGGGGTGTGTATAATTTACCGACAACAGTGTGTAACAATTGTTGACAAATGAGGCATGTGGCAATGAATTATGTGGGGGTGAGGCCAAATACTTACACTCCGATGAGACGTATGGATGATAGTGGAATGGTATGTCATAACTGTGGGGAGCTTGGACAACGAATGCGAAACTGTCCTAAGCCGAGGCAAGGAGGCTCCAGTGCAACTGTGAGTAGCTCACCAACACCGCAACCACCTCAACAACAACTACAAGGAAGGGAGCAATGTCAGGGCCGTTATTTTTAGCTTAATCCAGGGGAGACCACCATTGCTAACACGATCGTTTCAGGTAAAGTTCTTATATGTTCAACACCTGCCAATGTATTATTGAATTCCGGTTCTACGCACTCGTTTGTGTCGCACACCCATTCACTAGAAATATGAATGTACCCTTAGAACTTCTAGAATATGATTTGTCTGTTGATGTTCCGTTGGGAAGATCTTTGGTGCGTTCGGGGGTTTATAAAGATTGTGAAGTTAAAATCAATGATGAAGTGTTAATTGCGAATTTAGTACCGTTAGTAATTCAACATTTTGATGTCATATTGGGAATGGATTGGTTATCAGTAAATCATGCGGTCATCGATTGTGAGAATAAAAAGGTAGAATTTCAAGTACCAACTCGTAGAGTCTTTTCTTTCCAAGGGATAGGTGTTATGTCACCACCTTATCTCGTATCAGCCATCAAGGCTTGTCGTTTATTGAGAAAGGGGTGTAAAGGTTTCCTTTGTAGTATATCGGATACTAGAAGCACTGAACAAAAATTAGAAGATATACCAATTGTTAGAGAATTTCCCGATGTATTCCCAGAAGATTTTACGATTGTATTAATTGAGAAATAGATTGAATTTAGCATACATGTGTAATACCCGTACCCAGAAAATGGAAGTAATATTTATTTTTCATGCATTAATTAGTATAATTAATTGCATGTGATATTTGGGTAAGTTCCAGTTACCCCGATGTGATAAGTGCTTTGAGAATGGCACAGTTGGATAGATGTGAAATGGGACCCACAGGAGGTCCAGATTAGATAAATTGCATTTAGTTGCATTTATGTGATTAAATGAATAATTGCTTAATTGTTTTCAATATTTTATTACTAGTTATGATCTTTTATGGTGCCAATTTGGATACCCGTGTGAGGGCGAATTGGAATATGATTCATAACTAGTAGGCTAATTAGCAACTTCGTGAAATAGGTGGGACCACTTTTGGAACCCATACGTGACATAGACACATACCCACTTAGATATTTGGTAGTTAATATAAAGTTTAGGGGGTTTCATAATAGGACTTTAGAAACATATGGGGGTGTAAATAGAAATACGACAAAAATCATAACATATCTTGACAATGTTAGTCGGTTAGTAAAGAATAAAAAAAAAAAAGACAAAAGGTTAGAGTAATAGAGAGTTAGTCTGTGAGAGAAGGAAAAGAAAAAAAAAACTACTGCACGCCATTTCGTCGCCATTTCTTCGCCGTGTGACCTCTATTTCGCGAACCGAAGCCATATTCGGACTCGTAAAGGTGAGAGGGTTATTTCTATGTCTTTCTTTTTCAATTTTGGTATTTTTTTGCGACCCATTTTAAGGGGTGATACATATATGTGATATATATATGTAGGAATATCATTGGGAGTATCTAGAGCTAGTTTTGCGAAGGAGGTTGGGATTTCTAAGCTTATTTGGGACTTATTCGTGAGGTGAGTGTCCTAATCCCAAAATTGGATGTTTAATGTTATTTATTTGTTATTAAATGCTTAGAATGCTTAATTTATGATTAAGTAGAAAAGCATGTGATAAATTATTATTTAACATGTCTAAAATGTTAAAATTACCATGTTGACATGTTGAGTTGCTTCTGTGCTTATTTGGGTCAAAGGGTGATAATTGATAATCACCATTATTTAGCCCATATATAAGGGACGCCCATTCCTCAGAGAAAAGGGGGATGATGATGAAGTTCTCAGAGAAAAGAGGACGGTGGTGACGACCACAACGAATTGACTACGGTCACATGAAAGTGTGTGATATCGCTTTTAAAGCAACGACAAGGTGAGAATGGCCCAGAATCAGGGGTCCAATACGATGGTGATTGATTACTTGACACGCCTGCGACCATATATTGATGTGAATATTTAATTGGTGTTATGAATCATTAAATACTCCAATTACATGATTAGCACCACGTACTCACTAAGCGAAAGCTTAATCAATTTTTGTGGCTAATGACCACGCAGATTCGGACGAACATCACAGTGAGAAGCGTTGAATTTTGGGGGTTCTATGATGGCTCGAGATTATTGTTTTTTTTTTTGTGTAATATGTTTATATGTAAATGAGTTTAGATGAGTAGTTGTATTCCTAGTGTTTGAATTTTGGAGATAAGTTTATGTTTTAGTTTTTATTAAATCCTTGTAATATAAATTGTGGATTGAAGTTTTTAAAGTATTTTCCAAGTGTTTTGGGTGATATTTTGGTATTTCAATTCTTGTTTAACAGGGGGAAAATGGTGCTGTAATAGGGGAAACTCTGTCCAAGTACCATTCAATGATTTTAAAACTTTATTTTATTTCTTTTTATTATTTTATTTGATAAAAAGCTATTTTATCCCTGGTAGCTCACTTTAAAATGTTATTTTTGGAATGTTAAAAATGATTGTTTGGTTTGTTGGCTTTGTTACACGTGTCCTAGCCCGCAGGGGCGGGTTGGGGTGTGACAAATTTTGGTATCAGAGCAATAGGCTAGAGCCTTGGGTACGAGTGACGATGCGTGAGTGTGAACACAGTGACACGTAGTAATACGATCATGCATCCATGTTTATTTAGCATGCTTTAAAATGTTATTTAGCATGCATTGTAATTTATTTAAAAGTAACATGTATGTATATACTTTGTTGTGGGTGCCATGCAAGGATGTCTGGAGGTAAGAACCCGTCTTCGGCCCGTATGGACAGAATTGAAATAGTTATGGAAAAGTTGGTAAAAGTGGCTGAAACTCGAGTTACCGAGGAGGGACCGAGCTCATCAAACCCAGAACAAAGAACAGAATCAACAACTATTGCCATGTTCTACAAGCAAAAGCTAGGGCAATTCAAAGGAGAACCTGATTCGATGAAGGCTGACCATTGGTTGACCGATATGAAGAGAATTTTTCATGCTTTGCCATGTACAGAGGAACAGAAGGTCTTGTTTGCCTCAGATACTCTGAAAGAAGAAGCACAAAATTGGTGGACATCTGTACTAAGGCAAGGAGCACCAACTACTTGGAATGGGTTTATGGAGGAGTTCTCAAAGCAATATATTCCTCGATCGTTTAGAAGGCCCAAGAGTTTTCTCATCTCAGCCAGGGTAATATGAGTGTTAGGGAATACGTAGCCCAATTTACAAGTTTGGCCAGATTTGTAGTGGATTTGATTCCAAATGAGTTCATTTGGGCAAGACGATTCGAGGAAGGGCTCCGTGATGAGATTCGGGGAAAAATGGATACACTCCAGCTATCGACCTATTCAGAAGTATTAGATGTGGCCTTAATTGCTGAGCGAGGTGTATTGTCATCCGGGTAAAGTCAACAATTTAAGAGACCGGGAGGTAGTCAATTTCAAGGACAGGGCAGTTCCAAGAGACAGAATTTAGGGAGTTCATCGGGAAGTGGGGGCAACAAGCCCAGGTGTCAGATCTGTGGTAGGTATCATTGGGGAATGTGCAACTTATCTCCTATCATTTGCAACAACTGTCGACGGCCAGGACACATGGCAAGAGATTGTCCCAATCTATCAAGATAGAATGTGCCAAGACAAAGTAATACTCCGAGACAAGGTATAGATGATAGTAGAATACGATGTTATTTGTGTGGTGACCTGGGGCATCGGGAGCGTAATTGCCCAAAGAGAGGACCAGGAATTTCTAGTTCATCTATGGGAAGTGCACCAAGCCAGAGACCACCTTAACAACAATCCCAAGGGAGGGAGCAACGACAAGGAAGGTATTCCAGCTCAAGCCTGGGGAGACCACTGCCGCTGACATTGTGGTTTTAGGTATACTTCTTATTTGCTCACAACCTGCTAGAGTATTGCTGGATTCAGGATCAACTCACTCTTTTGTTTCACACCCATTTGCTAAATATTTGGATTAACCCTTACTGTTTCACTTCCATCGGGAGTTCCACTAGTAAGTTCGGGTGTCTTTAAATCTTGTGGGATTGATGTAAATGGTAGAGGTTTGACTGTTGACTTAAGTGTCATTGGTTATTCAACATTTTGATGTCATTTTGGGGATGGATTGGTTATCTGCAATCAAGATGTATTTTGTTTCCAAGGGACATGTGTAGCATCACCGCCTTATTTGGTGTCAGCTGTCAGAGCTTGCCGTTTGTTGAAAAAGGGATGTTGGGGATTCTTGTGTAGTATACTTGACACTAGAGGTACTGAACTAAAATTAGAAGATATACCAGTAGTGAAAGAATTTCCAGACGTCTTTCCAGAAGATCTACCTAGTGTGTTGATTGAAAGGGAAATTGAGTTTAGGATAGATGTGATGCCAGGAGCTTAACCAATTTCACGAGCACCGTACAGAATGGCTCCAGTAGAGTTGAAGGGGTTGAAGACTCAACTACAAGATTTACTAGATAAGGGGTTCATTCGGCCTAGTGTATCACCGTGGGGTGCACCGATTTTGTTTGTGAAGAAGAAGGACGGGACAATGAGAATGTGTATCAACTACCGAGAGATCAATAAGGTGACTATAAAGAATAAGTATCCGTTGCCACGTATTGATGATTTGTTTGATCAATTGCAAGGGGCACAAATCTTCTCTAAGATTGACTTAAGATCTGGGTATCACCAATTGAAGGTTAAAGCTGAAGACATTGAGAAGACAACTTTCAGGACTTGGTACGGGCACTACGAATTTCTTGTCATGCCATTTGGGGTTACGAATGCACCAGCCACTTTTATGGACTTGATGAATAGGGTGTTCAAGACTTATCTAGATGAATTTGTGATAGTATTCATTGATGATATTCTAATATATTCTAGAAGTCAAGAAGAACATGAACGACACTTGAGATTGGTTTTGCAACGACTTAGAGAAAAGCAACTATTTGGGAAGTTAAAGAAAAGTGAATTCTGGTTGACAAATGTTACTTTTCTTGGACACGTGATCTCTAAGGATGGTGTCTTTGTGGACCCGTAAAAGATAGAAGCTGTTAAGAATTGGTCAAGACAGACAAATGTTTCTGAAGTTAGAAGTTTCTTGGGATTAGCTGGTTACTATAGAAGGTTCGTTCAAGACTTCTCTAGAATCGCGACTCCGATGACTCAATTGATGAGGAAGAATGTGGCTTTTGTGTGGAATAAAGAATGTGAAGACTGTTTTCAGAAGTTGAAAGATAAGTTAACCTCAGCGCCAATATTAGCTATTCCGTTGGGTACTGGAGGTTTCAGTATATATAGTGATGCTTCTCATCAGGGCCTGGGATGTGTTCTAATGCAAGAGGGTAAAGTTATAGCTTATGCTTCGAGGTAGTTAAGGACACATGAGAAGAATTATCCGACTCATGATCTGGAATTGGCAGTGGTGATCTTTGCGTTAAAGATTTGGCATCACTACTTGTACGGGGAAACGTATAAGATATTCACCGATCACAAGAGCCTAAAATATCTTTTTACCCAGAGAGAGTTGAATACGAGACAGAGAAGATGGTTTGAATTGATGAAGGATTATGATTTGAAGATCCAGTATCATCCGAGTAAAGCTAACGTGGTTGCCGATGCGTTAAGTCGAAAGTCGTCAGAAAATTTGGTTTATTCTTTAACAGCTCAAGCAACATTGGTAAAAGAATTTGAATAACTAGAATTGGAAGTAATTCCCAGAATCCAGGGTAGTTTAATAGTGGCTATCATGTCACAACCAAGTTTAATCGAAGAAATCAAGGTGAGTCAACTTTTGGACCCAAATTTCAAGAAAATTGTTGAAGAGTTACCTGAGGGTAGATGGCCAAAATTCAGTTTTTAGAACAATGTATTGAGGTACATTAATCGACTGTGTGTTCCTAATATCCAAGAGTTGAAAGACAAGATTATAGAAGAAGCTCACAATACGAGGTATTCTGTACATCCAGGGAGTACCAAGATGTATAGAGATTTACGGGAAGTGTATTGGTGGAGTGGTATGAAATGGGAAATCGCCGAGTTTGTGGCCAAATGTACGACTTATCAACAAGTAAAATTGAAACATCAACGACCCGCTGGTGAATTGCAACCGTTGGAGATACCAGAATGGAAATGGGAGCATATTACGATGGACTTTGTGTCAGGTTTGCCACGGTCTCCTAAGTCTAATGATAGTATTTGGGTGATCATTGACCGGTTGACTAAATCAGCTCATTTCTTGCCAATTAAGACTCGTGATCCGACAAAGTTAGCATAACTTTATGTCAGAGAAATTGTTATATTACATAGGGCACCGGTATCAATTGTGTCAAATCGAGACACACAATTTGTGTCTAGGTTTTGGGAAGGTTTGCAAAAGGCAATGGGGATGACTTTGCATTTTAGCATAGCATTTCATCCTCAGACAGATGGCCAATCCGAGCGAGTTATTCAGATTCTGGAAGATATGCTTCGAGGTTGTGTTATGGATTTTAAATCAGATTGGGAAACCCACTTGCCATTAGTGGAATTCCCTTATAATAATAGCTTCCAAACGAGTATTGGTATGGCGCCTTACGAGGCATTATATGGCCGAAAGTGTAGATCACCAGTGTGTTGGACAGAAGTTGGGGAAAAGCAACTTATAGGTCCTGAAATTGTACAAATCACTACCGACAAAATCAAGTTAGTTAAAAGTCGTTACAAAAGCTACGCGGATACAGGTAGAAGACCGTTGGAATACGAGGTAGGTGATTATGTTTACTTAAAAGTATCGCCTTCGAAAGGCATTACACGATTTGGTAAGCGAGGCAAGTTAAGTCCGAGGTTTGTAGGGCCTTATCTGATATTAGATAGAGTTGGTCCAGTTGCATATCGATTGGAATTGCCACAAGAGTTGGCTAATGTTCATAATGTGTTTCACGTTTCTATGTTGCGACGCTGTCTATCAGATTCGAGTCACCGTAGCACTCCGGAATCGTTAATGGTTCGAGAAGACTTGACTTATGTTGAACATCCAGTTCGAATCCTAGATACGAAGGATCAGGTGCTCAGAACTAAAGCCATTCCTCTAGTTATGGTGTTATGGAGCCACCATTCAGTAGAGGAGGCAACTTGGGAACGTGAGGACGAAATTCGAGAGAAATATCCTCACCTATTTGACACTTGAGGTAAGAAAAGTTTGGGGACAAACTTCCTAAAAGGGAGGGAGAGATGTAATACCCGTACCCAGAAAATGGAAGTAATATTTATTTTTTATGCATTAATTAGTATAATTAATTGCATGTGATATTTGGGTAAGTTCCAGTTACCCCGATGTGATAAGTGCTTCGAGAAGGACACAGTTGGATAGATGTGAAATGGGACCCATGAGAGGTCCAGATTAGATAAATTACATTTAGTTGCATTTATGTGATTAAATGAATAATTGCTTAATTGTTTTCAATATTTTATTACTAGTTATGATCTTTTATGGTGCCAATTTGGATACCCATGTGAGGGCGAATTGGAATATGATTCATAACTAGTAGGCTAATTAGCAACTTCATGAAATATTTGGGACCACTTTTGGAACTTATACGTGACATAGACACATACCCATTTAGATATTTGGTAGTTAATATAAAGTTTAGGGGGTTTCATAATAGGAGTTTAGAAACATATGGGGGTGTAAATAGAAATACGACAAAAATCATAACATATCTTGACAATGTTAGTCGGTTAGTAAAGAATAAAAAAAAAAAAAAAGACAAAAGGTTAGAGTAACAGAGAGTCCGTGAGAGAAGGAAAAGAAAAAGAAAAAACTACTGCACACCGTTTCGTCGCCGTTTCTTCGCCGTGTGACTTCTATTTCACTAACCGAAGCCATATTCGGACTCGTAAAGGTGAGAGGGTTATTTCTATGTCTTTCTTTTTGCAATTTTGGTAATTTTTTCCGCGACCCATTTTAAGGGGTGATACATATATGTGATATATATGTAGGAATATCATTGGGAGTATCTAGAGCTAGTTTTGCGAAGGAGGTTGGGATTTCTAGGCTTATTTGGGACTTATTCGTGAGGTGAGTGTCCTAATCCCAAAATTGGATGTTTAATGTTATTTATTTGTTATTAAATGCTTAGAATGCTTAATTTATGATTAAGTAGAAAAGCATGTGATAAATTATTATTTAACATGTCTAAAATGTTAAAATTACCATGTTGACATGTTGAGTTGCTTATGTGCTTATTTGGGTCCAAGGGTGTTAATTGATAATCACCATTATTTAGCCCATATATAAGGGACGCCCATTCCTTAGAGAAAATGGGGATGATGATGAAGTCCTCAGAGAAAAGGGGACGGTGGTGACGACTGTCGCGCCTGCCAGAAAGGCGGGGGGCGGTCCTCTCGTGGGTCACAACCATTTTACTTTGAGATGCGTGAAAGTAGGTGAGGTGTATGAAAAGTGGGAGTAGGGCTAAGTAAGAGTTCAGAGTCGCCACCTAACATTTATTCGGGAGTTAGGATCCCTGCAAAGACAATCGACATGATCATCTTTGGCTTTTGAAAAACGTTTTGGAACAGTAAGGCCCTTTAAAAGTGTGACTCGAATAGTCATGTGAAACCAGAGTTCTTGAAGTGGGTTCGGGGACTCGATTATGTCGAGGGAAGGTATTAGGCACCCTCGAACATCCGTGACACACGGTTGCCGTTTTAGTGGTTTTCATAGTAACGGGGCGTAAGTAAGGAGTAGTAGAATACATATATAAGAAATTAAAACGCGAGCATCCGTGACACGCGGTTGCCGATCTACGTATCTCGACACGAGATAGTTTTGTAAGTATGTATTAGTTTGAAAGTATGTATACGTATCTCGACATGAGATAGTTTGAAAGTATAGTTATGGCCGCACCCAAGTATGGGTTGCATACGTATCTCGACACGAGAATCAGGTCGTACGTAGTTCTGTGCTGTATATGTGCGTGAGTGTTTTGGTCGATCTAGACCTTGAGTGTGTAAAATAGTATTTTTGAGTAAAGTCGGTGTAGCTAGGAACTTTAACTTGCGCGGTGTAGTCCTAGACTTTAACCTTTGAGAAAGTAGTGAGTTGTGAGAAAGTGCTTTTGAGTAAAAAAGTCGGGGTAGATCGACCGTGCGACGAGTTTTTTTTTGTATTTTTTGTTTTTATGATTTTTTTTGTCTTTTTGTTTTATGTGCCGGAAGTAAGGGTCGGTGCCCATTAAGAGTGTGAAGACTTACCTGTCTTACCTGTGCTGTTTGCAGATTCCAAGCAAAGGTGGTATTGGAGCTTTATTTGAGAAAGCCCATTTTTTTGTATTTTTCTTTTCGTCTTCTTGTTTTGTATTTTTGATTTTTATACCGTAAGAAAGGGACGGTGCCCAATGCTTTGAAAAGGTGCCAGAAGTACGGGTCGGTGCCCATTGAAAAAAAGGTTTTACCGGAAGTATGGGTCGGTGCCCGGTAATGTAAAAAAGGTGATGTGAAAGTTTTGCCGGAAGTACGGGTCGGTGCCCGGTGGTAAAAAGGTGTGCCGGAAGTACGGGTCGGTGCCCTTTTAAAGAGGTTTGAAAGTAGTCGTGAAATAATTGATAAGTTCATAGGTTTGTTACATATAATAAGTATGTACAACAGTAAGTAAATAAAGCAGTAAAGGCGGAATATCCAACCAGTGGATTTATAGGGAGGCCGCACTACTAAGAGTATGAGTTTTAGTATGTTACCTGTGCAGAGGCGACTATTGAAGTTCAGTCGATGTTTGTTGAGAAATGATGAAAGAAATCCGAGAAGCGTTGCAGAAATAATCCGAGGAGGCCTAAGTCGTATTTCGACACAAAATCGACTTAAATAGACGTCATGGTTGGGTTCGGAAGGGCCGGAAGAGTCAGTTTCCGTACGTATACTGTATGTATGAATTGTACCCGTATGTATGAATAGTACTGTACGTATGAATAGTACCCGTATGTATAAATAGTTACCTATACGTATGAATAGTATATGTACGTATATTGTATGTATGAATAGTACATGTATGTATGAATAGTGTATGCATGAATAGTACCCGTATGTATACTATATGTATGAATAGTACCCGTATGTATACTGTATGTATGAATAGTACCCGTACATATACTGTATGTATGAGATTAGAGGTGCTTATGATGGAGTTTGGATTTTATTTGGCTAATGTAGCCAAACAGGGCTTAGGAGAGAAAAAGGGTTAGGGATTCCCAAACAAAGCCTAAGGGGGAGAGTGAATTAGCAAATTTTTTGGAAGGAGGTGACCTCCTATTTATAGGAAATTATTTTATTTAAAAAATTAATTAAAAATAAAAATAATAATAATAAAGTAATAAAATATCTAGATATTGTGTGTGTGCGCCGCGTTCTATGGGATTTTTCAGAAAGCTACGCGGTTGAAAACTGGACCACTGGGTTCTCTCGACTAACATAGAATTTTGAAGTCGGAATCGGATTTTTAAAACGTTGTGTGACCCACATTCGGCACCAGTTATGGGAAAACGCGACAATCGAGGTGAACTGTCCAAAATCCGGTGTCGGAATGAGACGAAATTACATGGATCCCTTTATTTTAATGTGAGGAGTATTTTCCTCCAGTCAGAAAGTGACTTCTTTGGCACGATTGGCTCAAATCTGGATTACTTAGTCGCTAAGCAAAGAAAATATCTAAATATCTGTACAAGTGCCGCGCTTCCAAATTTTCTGGAAGGCAGTGCGACGAAAACTTGGACTTCCGTGATCCTCTCGACAAACCCAAAATATTAGCGCAAAAATGAAATTCTTGAAACACTATATGACTCGTATTAAGCATCTGTCTTGACAAATCCGTTAATTAAAATGTACTTTTTCAGAATCTGGTGTCAGATTGAGATGAAATTTTAGGGATTTCTCCGTCTCGATGTGAAGAGTATTTTCCTCAAATTAGAAAGTGACTCCTATGGCACGATTGGCCCAAATATGGATTACTTATTCGTGAAGCAAAGAAAATATCTAGATATTTGTACACGCGCCACGCTTTAGAATTTTCTGGAAGGCAGTGCGACGAAAACTTGGACTTCTGTGGTCCTCTCGACAAACGCGAAATATTAGTGCAAAAATGAAATTCTTGAAACACTATATGACTCGTATTAAGTATCTGTCTTGACAAATCCGTTAATTAAAATGCACTTTTCGGAATCCGGTATCGGATTGAGATGAAATTTATAGGGATTTCTCCGTCTCGAAGTAAAAGGTGTTTTAATCCAGACCAAAAATATCACAACCGATTTGATCTCGAAGACCAAGGCTTTCTGATGATTTATCAGTATAAATTGACGCGCCTGTGAGCAATCTTATCGCAGTTTTGCAACTTTCTTCGTTTGATGGCAACGAAATTTCCGAAGGCTCTTCATCTTGACAAATATGATTTTTTGGCATCAATTTTAAACCTTCTGAAGTTCTCTGGCGATGAAATAGAATTTTCCCGTTTGATTTATACGCCTGATAAAGTACTTTTTCCAAATCCGGTGTTCAATTGAGATGAAATTTTAGGGAGTCCTCGGTAATGTCATGCACTTCCATTTGGTCATAAAAAATGCTTGTTCTGACACCCGGAAAGCTAAAAAAGTAATCCCGGTCCCTCTTTGGCAAAATAACAGATTTGTCCGAACTTTAAACAATGATCATTTCTTCGTCTGTGGTCCGATTTTGACGATTCGAAGTCTAAGGGCCTTGTATTTATGAGCTCTTCACACCCGTCGGACTTGATGTTCATTATCTGTCTGCCTCTTTATAGGTGGGCAAAAATCGGGTGTCTACAACTGATCCGACATGCTTTTGAAACTATGCTGGTGGGTATTCAAATTGACGACAACTTGATTTGACATTTGATTTGACCTCCGAATATTCTGATTAGGACTCCAGCTTTTTCTTCCTCGATTTGTATGCCCAGTGGGCCCCCTTGTAACAGTTATTTCTTGTTTTGGTAGGTCAAAATGGGGTGTCTATAACGACCACAACGAATTGACTACGGTCATATGAGAGTGTGTGATATTGCTTTTAAAGCGACGACAAGGTGAGAATGGCCCAGAATCAGGGGTCCAATACGATGGTGATTGATTACTTGACACGCCTGCTACCATATATTGATGTAAAAATTTAATTGGTGTTATGAATCATTAAATACTCCAATTACATGATTAGCACCACGTACTCACTAAGCGAAAACTTAATCAATTTTTGTGGCTAATGACCACGCAGGTTCGGACGAACATCACAGTGAGAAGCGTTGAATTTTGGGGGTTCTATGATGGCTCGAGATTATTGTTTTTTTTTTGTGTAATATGTTTATATGTAAATGAGTTTAGATGAGTAGTTATATTCCTAGTGTTTGAATTTTGGAGATAAGTTTATGTTTTAGTTTTTATTAAATCCTTGTAATATAAATTGTGGATTGAAGTTTTTAAAGTATTTTCCAAGTGTTTTGGGTGATATTTTGGTATTTCAATTCTTGTTTAACAGGGGGAAATGGTGCTATAATAGGGGAAACTCTGTCCAAGTACCATTCAATGATTTTAAAACTTTATTTTATTTCTTTTTATTATTTTATTTGATAAAAAACTATTTTATCCCTGGTAGCTCACTTTAAAATGTTATTTTCGGAATGTTAAAAAATGATTGTTTGGTTTGTTGGTTTTGTTACACGTGTCCTAGCCCGCAGGGGCGGGTTAGGGTGTGACAACATATGATGCCTGGAACACAACCCATTTCATGAGCACCCTATAGAATGGCTCCGGTAGAGTTGAAAGAGTTGAAGACTCGGTTACAGGAGTTGTTAGACAAGGGGTTCATTCTGCCTAGTGTTTCACAGTAAAAGAAAAGACCCAATCCAAGTAATACACAATAAAAATAAAGAAATTGCAACACCCACACCCGGAAAAAGGGTTAATTAACATGTTAATATGCATTAATTTATCTAATTAGTGTATAAAACAGATTAAGGGGAGGCTTGGATCGCTCGTGAACAAAAGTGTTCGGTAAAGGACACAATTGGAAAAGTCCCTAGTGAGGTGGGATAGGTGATGAAGTGGGACCCAGCAAAGGGTCAAGGAATAAAATTTGCATTTGATGTGTTAAATGCATTTATATGAAAATATGAATACTTGTTTAAGGATGCTTTCATACTAGACTGCTATATGTGTAAGCATTTGGTATTAGTTTGGATACCCAAATAAGGGTATAAATGAAAAAAATTCATAATTAGTAGGACGATAACAACTTCATAAAATATTTGGGACCACGTGTGGGACCCATATGTGAGTTAGACAAACACTCATTAGATAATTGTCTAGTTAATGAAATATTTGAGGATTTCATAATAAGAACTTAAGAAAATTCGGGGGTGTAAATGGAAATATGGGAAAATTATGACAACTCATTGCATGAATGAGTGTAGGCGACAATTGAATGTATGTCACTCACAAAATTTACAGAAAATTAGAGAGAAAAGAGAGAGTCGACGAGATTCTGAGACACCGACGTACAATTCACGTTGTTCCATCGATTTCCGACGTCCAATTCGCGAACCAAAGCCATATTTGGACTCATGGAGGTAAGACGATCATTTCTATACCTTTCATTTACGTTTTAATCGTCGTAATTTTGGTAGCTCACGCTAATCAGTGACACGCGGTTGCCGAAGTTATGTAGGATTTACTTCGGAGTAAGATTTGAGCAAGATTTGTGAGGAAATTCTACATTTCTAGCTTATTTGGGGTAGAATATGTAAGAGGTAAGTTTTCTAACTGAAACTGATTGGGGTTTTATGTGTTTAATGCTTCAATGGTGATTAGTGTTGATAATTCATGCTTAGAAATCATAAAAATGCTAGATTGTGAATTGCATGTCAATTATATGAAAATTATTGTGCTTATATGATTATGTGGTAATCAATGAGCACCGGGAAAATGATTCATTGTTGGGAGTAATAAAGGAGGCGAAGAGGAAGAATCCAATAAATACGGAAGTCCAAGGAATAGAAGTGACCATGGGACCAAGCGAAGGTCTGCGGTCTGAATGGATCATTAAACCGGTGACTCGGCAATCACGATTATGAGATATGTGTTAAATTGTAGCATTTCACATGTTTAGCATTCAATCATGTTTAGATTGCTCACTAAGCGTAATGCTTAAGAAAACCGTTTTCCTTTTCTGTTGTGGTAAATAACAACCACCGCAGGTTTGGAACAAGGATTGGAGAGAAGGTGACGTGTGCAACGAGGGAATGGGAGAGATTGGACCTTATGTGATATGTTTATAATCTTGTTTAATTATGTAACTTGCTATTTTGGAATTTCTGGAACACAAGTTGTAATATGGGTAGTGGTAGTTTTGGAGTTTTATTTTGATTAATTCATGTGTTTCCTTGAAATATTAGTGAGGTTGTGTAAGTTTCTTGAGTTGGACAATTCCGGAAAGTCCAGGTATGTGTCGAAACCATTTCAAACAAGTCTCATTTTGTAGCAAAGTGTTTTGGAAGCTTTGGTGTTGAATTTACAAAATTTATGTAAATTTTCATGTTTTGGTTGGTTTTGTGCAAGTATTGTGTTGAACCGATCCGGCAAGTCCGGATTGTGTCGTTAGTGTCTTGGACAAGTTCCTTTTGTGTTCATAATGTTGGATATAGCTTTGAGTTCATGTCCAACAAAATTCCATGAGATGTTAGTTTGTGATAAGAGTTGAATGTCAAAACTTGTTTTAATTCAAGAAAAGGGTGCTCATGGGTTATTTTGATCAAAATGTGGTTGTGGTTGTGTTTATGTTCTACATGCTTGATTAATCTTTAAAGATGTTTGGGAGTGTGTTTAAATGTTTTTCCAAAGTTTCTTGAGGTTTGGTTTTGTTTAGGCATGTTTTGGAATGGAATAAAGCAGGGTTTTTAGCAGCAGAAATCTGTTCTGCAGAACACGGATCGATCCGAGTTAAAGGACATATCGATCCGGACTTTTAGAGAAACATTCAACGAGAAAATTAGTGGATCGATCCGGCACAAAGGGCGGATCGATCCGCTCACAAGTTTTTCCGCCGTCCACTTTTACGGAAACGTGCATAACTCTTTCTAGAAAATTCGGATTTGCTTGCCATTTTTTTGCGTTAGAACCGGGACTCAAAGATTTATCTTTTGGTATAAAATTTTACTACCTTTCCTAAATGACCATTTTGCCCTTGGGGCTGTTTTGTCACAGTAAGCCCTTCTATGTTGGTTCAAAGTATGTTTTTTCTTAATAACTAACATGGTTTCTTGCTTAATAATGTAGTTTATAGTCTTGTTACACGTGTCCTAATCCGCCGGGGCGAGTTGGGGTATGATAGAAATCAATACCAAACAGAGTATATATGTTCCAACATAGGGACATTCTTCCAAACTATCCTGATCTTGAAGCTAATCTTGAAGCAAATCTGATTGCGAAAATCCTTAAGCAAGCTTTTGTGTGTCTCTGTATTCATTGCAGAATCACCTAGCATTCCTCTCCTTCCAAATTTTCCCAAACTGTTTAAAAAAAAACTGTCTATGTGAAGTTCAAATGGTAACTAACAATAATTACTTAAAATGGTGTTCATGACACAGGTAGCAAATAAATTCCAGTGTTCATAACAATTCATATTAAAAAAACAAGTTTAAAGATAATTCCCGTCTTCAAGTGCTATAGAGGAAAACCAAAAGAACTGAAAATTAGAAATACAACTAAAATTTAATAAGTTCTTGAGCAATTCGTATAATAAATTCAAGTGTTCATAACACAAGTAGCAAATAAACAACTAAATTTATTGATTCTTATCAAAAGGAATGGCCCAAACAAAGAGCTTGGGTCCATCCAAACAGACCAAACCTCTGAAACCTCTAGGCTATACATCCCTTGATAACCCACACTTAACCCATTTCTATTAGTCAATAATTCAAACATCTAGGCTACACATCTCTTGATCACTTAACCCAATTCTCGATCAATCCCCAAGTTCTGTTTATGTTTTCTTTACCCCCAACCTCATAAAATTTCTTTTTTTTTTCTTCTACGCAACAAGAAATTTCAGAAACCTTTAAACAATCAGCAACTCTCAAGAAAGGGCATGTATCTTTGAGCAACTAAATTTCAGGAATTTGACCAAAGGGCATGTATCTTTGACAGATGTGAATTGATTGGAATGTCTTTATGCCACAAATTGACAAATTGACACAAGCACACACATCCACACACTCTATTTGTACGAAACCAAATCTACAAGTAAGATGAGCAAATGAAAAACAAAAATCAGACAACTAAGACAAGCAAATGAGAAAAATAAGAAAAGAAAAAACAAATCTACAAAAATTAGGAAAAAAATTTGTAGATCTAAAACATGAAACCCTAGATATGAACCCAAGTTTCACAAAAAATTTCATTAGGTATAGATCTGAGTAGGAAACAACATATTCTAGATCTGGGATTTCAACAATCCAAACTTTAAAAAAAGAAAAAGATAGAAGGAGAAGGAGAAAGAGAAAATCAAGTTGAACCTCTTTCCGTCGCCGTCGAGTCGTCGTCCGTGTTTTACCGCAATCATTGACTGGTGAGAGACCCTGGGCGTCTCTCTCTCTCTCTCTCTCTCTCTCTCTCTCTCTCTCTCTCTCTCTCTCTCTTCGCACATGCATAGTTTTTGATATGAGTGAGGGGTGTGAGGTATATATATGACAGCGATATTTGCGTCTTTTAGCCATACAATCCCACTTATGTCTATTCCCGTGTTTTTTAATACCCCCTTATCATTGTTTTATCCTGCCTAAGGAGTATTATATTTAACCACACTAGAATAATACTTGGGTTACATAATACTGGAAAAACCCAACCAAACACAATATTGTATCAGATTGGACTAAAATAGTCCAATCCCCCCAATTAATCCGACAAACAAACGAGCCCATAGAGTAAGGGACAATGGGTTTGAAATGCAAACACTTGTCAAAGTGCTGGTATCTTTTAAGTGATTATCTTCTTCTTCTTCCTTTTTTTTTTTTTTGCCTTAATTACAAAATATAATCTTGAAGTTTTGTCTCTATCTCATTTAGTCCATGCAGTATCAATCGTGTTAATTTGGTCTCTGATTTTTTTAAAAAAAATATAAGCAATATGGTCCAAATGTCCAATTTTGTCGCACATGACAAGATAGGAAAGGGATAAAAAATACTTATTTTGCCCTCTACTTACGGCCACGTGACTCGCACATGATGGTTTCTATTAAGGAAATTACTCGAGTTTTGAAATTGGATTAAACTGGCCTGAAAGGTAAACTACGGGGCCAAAGTGTAAGTTTTTAAACTATAGGGGGTAAAGCGTCACAACGGGCAAACTACAGGGGTGAAAAGTGTTATTTACCCTTTAATTTATTAAATATATATTTTTTTTTAAACTATAAATTTGTATTTTGAAAATCTACTCGAAGAGATATATAAGCCAAGTACTCCATCTGTTCCAAAATAAGTGTCCACTAACAATTTGTACATTGTTTAAGAAATGTGTATTATATTTATTTCTTTTGTTCTTCATTTTTCCACTTTCCCATTTTATCATTGATGCGACATTAACTTTCTTACTAATTTCCATTTTCTCATTCTCCTAGGAAATGATGCTTGTTTTTATTGTGAGGGTATAATAAGTACTCGTAGTTAAATTTCAAAGTGGACACTTATTTTGGAACATCCAAAAAAGAAAAAAGTGAACACTTATTTTGGAACGGATGGAGTACCATTGTCAGCCTGAAATTCAGAAAAAATAAAATAAAATAAAAACAAATTGATCAATTTCTCAACAAAAAGAAAAAAGAAAAACGAAAAAGCCATGTGTCACCAAACAATCTCCCACATGTCACACACTGTGCCGTCCAATTCTCAAACGACACAGTATGAGTCGCTTGGGGCTTCTTTTTTGTATAAATATGTCATATTTCGTAAAAAACGATGCCGTTTTGTCTCAAACGACTTTAAGAGAGTCATTTGAGAGCTACACTATTATAATCACACACAATTTCTACAATAAATTTGAGCTAAATTTTATTTAAGTTTATTGTTCCCACACCAGATGCTCTAAAGCCCCAACCTGAATCTCCAATTGAAAAAAAAAAAAAAAAAAAAGCAATTGTGATATCGGGAACATAAGCACCAGAGTCATGTCTGCTTCACCAAAATACTAAAAAATAAAGTGATCAGAATCAGACATTTGTTTAGAAAAGGAGATGGTGATGTATACTCCGTAGTCCATACAACAGTAACAACACCAGAGATAAGAAACCCCCAAGCCCACCATATATACAATGTAAATATATATATATATATATATGAATAGTTTTAGAAAAGACCACTCGGAAGGAGGGGAGTACTTCATAATTTATGTTTTGTCCCCACGGATGTGGACGAAATTTTCATCGTTCTCTTTACTTTAACAGTAATACGGAGTATAAGCAAATTAACTGTTTCCAACACTTGATTCGACATTTTCCACTTCCAAATTATTCTCTTCGTTTTCGATGCAAACAGTGCAATATAAAGATAGTACTAAAAAAATTAAAATTAGGACTGACACATCTTTATGACGTCATCCAGATGCCTATCCATTTTCTTTTTTTTTCCTCTCTATTTTGTTATGGTAGGGATATTATTATTAGGGTAAATTATACAGATACATTATAAGGTTTAGCTCTTTTGCACAAACCTCTCCTGAGTTTTTACATTACACTAACTTCTGCTGTCAGACTTGTCAACTTAACACCATTAACGAATTGGGTTGAATGACTGTTTTATCCTTAATTAACATGTCAATGACTCTCCTTAAAGTTTAGCAATTTTTTTTTTCACAAACCACCCCTCTTGGGATTTTATCATATATTCCATTTTAAAAATGAGTTTCTTCTTTTTTAAATTAATGAGTTGATTGTTTTAACATTGGTCCTTAATTTTATTTTAACTTTTACCCAAATAAATATTTTATCTATTAATTAATTTCACGTACGAACATACTCTTTTTTCCACTTAGTCACACTTGACGTGGAAGTTTGTTCATTATTTTTTACCTTAGTTATCTTGTAATTTATGTATATGCAAAGTTATTTTACACATAAAACTAGTAAATGAAAAAAGAAAAACCACCACTCTTGGAATTTTACTAAATATTCTATTTTTAAACTGAGTTTCTTCATTTTTTAAATTAATTAATAACCTGTTGATTAGTTCAAACTTTGGTCTATAATTTTATTTTAACTGTTACCCAAATAAATATCTTATCTACTGCATTAATTCCCCATACGAACATATCTTTTTTTTCCCACTTTGTCAAGCCTTATATGGTAATTAACTCGGTTCATTTTTTTTTTTTTTTAAATCTTCAAATAAGTTTGTTCATTAGTCAAGTCTTGTATTATTTGCATTAAAAATTTTATTTACACTTAAAACTCGTAGATAATTAATAAAGCAATTAAGCATATGACACAATTTTTTTTTTTTTTTTTTAAGTATTGAGGAGGGTTAATAATGGGTTTCAAAAAAATTTCTTTTGTTTTTTTTGAGAAAATTAAGCTAGTTACTAAAGAGGTAGAATTGGTATTTTAACAAAAAAAATTTGTTGAAAGCATCCATTTTCATCTATGTACTTAACGACCATTAATAACAGGGGGTAATTTGTTAACAAATACAAAACCTCAAGGAAGGTCAGTGTCATGTCAGAAACCTCAAGGGAAGTTTGTGATAAAGCGCTAAACCTCAGGAGGTATCAGTGTAATTTACCCTTACTATTATTATTACTTTCATGTTTTTTGTTCAAAGAAAATACACCTTGTTATTACATAAACAGACCAGCGTTCCCAGCATTTTAAACATGATGTTCTTGGGCTTTAGGTGCATTTAACTTTGTATATCTTTTTTTATTTAGCATTTGGTATAATGGTTGATCTCGTGCGAGTACTTAAGCGTCAAGGTTCAGGGAAGGGGAAGCGGAAGGGGGCAGAATTTGAATTCTGGTAATGAGATTGGCATGCATGGAACTCTCTTTCCAATTAGGCTAAAGTCATTGCTCTCATTTAATTTTGTATTTGAGTTGTTTAAAACTAAAAAGTTATAATAATACCTGCGGTTAAATACAAAACATACCCCTGAAGTTTGGTCCCAATATCATTTTAGTCCATGTAATTTTGATTATGTTAATTTGATCCTTAAAATTTTAAATAGAAGCATTGATCCAAATGTCCAATTCTGTGAAGAAAGTTGACAGAATTTACTCACATACTATGCACTGTCACAGTTTTGATGGGCAAAAAGGAGCACCACCAATCTCCCAACCCACTTATCAGTGTAAATGTGCTTAACAGTGTGTAAAATATGTCAAAATTTCTCACAAAATTAGGTACAGTATTTGGATCAAATTGCTTCTATTTACAACTTCAGGAACTAAATTAACGCAATTGAAACTATAAAAACTAAAATTACACAAGGACTAAACTCAAGCGTCTATTTTATAATTAAACCTAATACGTGCCTGGAATTCATGTTGATGAATGATTATGATTATGAAGTGGGATCCTTATTTAAAAAATCATGGAATCCAAAAGAAGTCTTGAACTTGACCTATCACGTATTCAATTAGGGCACCTAATTTTAAGTTAAAAAATTAATTTTTTATCTTATATTTTATTTAGTAAAGACACCTCACTTATTTACCACATTACACTCTCAATCTAAGCTTTGAATCCAAAATCCCCAAATCAACAATGAACCAAATCAACCCTAGGCATACCCAAATGAAAACCCACGGCTTGAGCTCCTCCGGGTCCTCCCTTCCACCCACGCTTGGCCAAATAAAAATATTCATCTTCCTTTCTCTGCTGATACATGAGTCCAATTAAATTTATTGACAAAAGAGAAATGGTCCTTATACTACATATCAGAAACATTGTTAGGGTGGTTGAGATTCCATTCTATCAGAATTTATATACATTAAAATTTGAAAAGAGAAGGAAATGAGCAATGCCCAGTAGGAAGATTTCTCAATAACACATCCTCGATAATGACTTCTTTAATAATCATATTATTTTAACTCTTCTCGGACTTTTTATCTATATACGCTTCAATAGAAAAGTACAATTCTTTCTCAAAATTAATGAAGTAAAAAAAAATGAGGAAAAACTCTCTCCACTCTACACAACACCTGAGAACTGAATCAACTGGTTATGAAAAAAAATATTAAAAAATTGATACAATAAGTCCTTTAGTGATGAATAAATTTGTCACTAAAAGCAAAAAAAATGTCACAAAAAGTGTTTGAGGGACTAAATAACACACTTATGAAACTACAGGGACTAGAATGACACATTCTAAACTACAGGGACCAAACTGACATAAAGGGCAAATTGAGAGGGTGTAAAATATAGTTAAGCCCATATACCCTTACTAATTAAAGTAAAAGGTAAAAATTGAATTTTTTTTTTACTTAAAATTAGGTGCCCTAATTAAATAATAAAGGTGCATTTATCGCCACCCTTTTTTTTTTATCTGCATTAAACTAAGGGCAAGTCTATTCTGAGAAACTTCTCATATGAAGGCGGGTTTTAACCGTTGGATGAAAATTTGACAATAAATGCATCTCCAGATTCTTGGGAATCTTATGGCTAGATTCTCATCGGGCAAGTCAATTGTGAAAAGCTTCTCATATGAGAAGGCGGATTTTAACCGTTGGATGAGAATCTGACAATAAATGCATTTCCAAATTCTTGGGAAGGTTATGGCCAGATTCTCATCCAACGGTTAAAACTCGTCTTCTCATATGAGAAGCTTCTCACCATAGACTTGCCCTAAGGGCAAGTCTATGGTGAGAAGCTTCTCATATGAGAAGACGAGTTTTAACCGTTAGATGAGAATCTGACAATAAATGCATCTCCAGACTCTTTGGAATCTTATGGCTAGATTCTCATCCAACGGTTAAAACTCGCCTTCTTATATGAGAAACTTCTCACAATAAACTTACCCTAAAGACTCTCAATCTTGGGAATCTGACAATAAATGCATCCCCAACCCAACTCGACCCGTCGACACCCTACACGGGTTAAACAGGTGACCCATGTATGACCGGACACGATTATGACACGTTAAGAATGACACGATTATGACCCAACCCGACCCGACTGCCACCCCTACCAAAATCCGACCGTCTCACCTCCACGAGTCTGAATATGGCTTTGGTTCGCTAATTGGACGACGAACGGTGACGGAACGGCGTGAAATGGACGTCGGCATCTCGTAATCTCGTCGGCTCTTCTTTTCTTTCTAATTTCTTGTAAATGATAGAGAGTCTTCCTCACTCTCTTGACATATACACACACATGCAACTTACATGAGGTGTCTTCACCTTAATTTTTCTCTCTTTTCATTTGCACCTCCGGTTTTTCTTAAGTTCTTATTATAAAACTCCTATATATTCCATTAACTACCCAATTATCTGAATATGTGTTTGTCTAAGTCACGTATGGGTCCCAAACGTGGTCCCGATTATTTTATGAAGTTGCTAACGTGCCTATTTGTTAGCCTTGGATTTCTTTAAGGCATTATTTATGTGTGTTTTGATGATGACAAACATAATGATAATAACATGGTTTGATTTGTTATATTCTAATATAATATCAAGTCATTTTCATTGTGCTAATCTCTTGAACTATGCTCTTAAATGTTCTAACTTTGTTTGTTTAATTGAGATAACATATGGTGAAGCCCAAGAGTTATTAAGCTCAACATGGATCAAGCTTGAAGATTTAAAGATCTTTCATCCTTAGTTGAAGACTAGGTTTACTTGTAAAAGCATTTGATTATCACTCATAAAGGGCTTAAAGGTTTAAAACTTGGATAATCCTTTCAAAAATAAGAAAATTGTTTTTCACAAGAAAAACAGTCGACTGGACATTTTCCCAGTCGACTGGAACCTTCAATTTTTAGTCGACCGGACCCCCTTTAAGTCAACTGGTTTCTGCAAGAAAAACAGATGTTCTGCTTTACCACATTCAGTCGACCGGACCACTTTTTAGTCGATTGAAAAAGGTATAAGTCGACTGGGTCGTGACATCAGTCGACTGGATTGTGCAGTTTTTGCATAACGGCTAGTTTTCTTAAAAGGCCAAAAATTTACCATTTTGCCACTTATAGGTATAATCTTTCTTAGCCTATAAATACATGTTTTTCTAAACCTTCTAATGTTGATCAATCCATTGGAAAACATTATTTGAAGCACACAACTTGGTGATCTTTTATCATTCACTTTTGAGCCCTCATTGTGTGTCATTCAATTTGCTCTAACTCTTCATTTGTATATCTTTGAGAAAGTGACTTGTAGTGAGCTTTCAATTGTATTATCTACTCTAAAAAGAGAGTTCAATTTTTTTGAATTATTTGTAAAGAGTGAGGGTTAGTAACCCTTGTGTGCAAAGAAGAGGTGTTCTTATTTGGGAGAATTGAAGACTCTTGTAACAGATTGATCTACACCCGTGAAGTAGGTCGGATTAAAGGAATCCTCAAGAGGTGTTCTTGAGGGGTGGACATAGGCCACTGTGTGGGGATTTCCGAACCACTTGAATAATCGGTTTGCAAGTGTCTCTTCCCTTCTTTCTTTACTTTATTATTTGTGATTGTGTTTAATTTGCAATTAAGTTTTTAAAAGGTTAATTTTTCGCTAAATCCTTATTCACCACCCCCCCTCCCCCCCTCTAAGGTTTCCATTTCAGGCCAATGGTATCAGAGCCTCGGCTCTTATTTTTCAAAAGATTTACAATCTACAGTTAAGATCTATGAAAACTACATTTTTTGAAAAAAAAAAGGTTATTGCATTAGCACTTCTCCATCGTTGAGTGGTCATAAGTATGATCATTGGAAGAGGAGAATAGAAATTTATTTTCTTTCACTTGACTACAATCTTTGGAGTATTGTCAAAAATGGATTTTCTCCTAAACCAAAGATTGAAAGGAATGAAAGTGATCAAAATAACTTTCTATTAAATCTTAGAGCTATGAAAATTCTACGTAATTCATTAGATGATATTGCATATAATAGAATTCGTTCATGTTCTAATGCTAATGAAATTTGGTTATGTTTAGAAAATATTCATAATGCTACTAAACAAATCCTTGAGTTGCAACAAAGAGTTGATGATGTTATAGGAAATATTGAAAATCTCACTCATCAACAAGAAGTACAAAAAGGGGATTTTGTAAAAGAGAAACAAGAAAGCTATATATGCTTATTTGCCAATGAAGAAGATGAGGAGAATGAGAAAATGGCAAAAGGGGGCACTTGGAGCGATTCGGATAGTGATGCATCCGAACATGAGTCGAGGGACCAAGAAGCCGCCCATGAAAGTAAGGTAAAAGAGGTAAACTCCAACTCATCCGCTAATTATGATGAACTTCAATGCATTTGAGGAGTTACATGGGTAGTTGGAAAATTTGGGAATCAAATATATTTCTCTTAAAAAGAACTTTTCAATACTTTCAAAAGAATTAAATGATTTGAAATCCCAAAATGAATCTTTGAAGATTGAAAATGAAAAACATGTTTCAAGAGCACAATCTTCTAATGAGCTTGAAAAATAAATTTTGGAGTTGAGAAAGAAATTGGAATATTCAAAATCTCAAAATGAAATTTTGAGAAAAGAAAAACTTGTTTCAATCAATCAACCTTCAAGCGAATCTATTGAAAAAGAAAAGGTTGAATTGAGAAAGGAGGTGAATGATTTGACAAAAATTTTGGCAAAATTCACACAAGGTGAACAAAATTTGAATATGCTTTTGGGAAATCAAAAATGTGTTTTTGACAAAGTCGGTTTGGGATTTAATCCCACATACAAGGAAAAGAAGTGCAAAAGCTTCTTTGTAAAGTCCACACCTTCTACTTCAAACTCTCAAAATTCTCACAAGAATTTTTTTGTTAAAGCATCAATCTCAAATGAGGCGCTCCCCTATGTAACTTGTCATTATTGCATGAAAAAAGGGGCATGTTAATTATAAATATTCATTTCGTAAGAATATTAACATGGTTTGGGTTGTGAAAGGAGATCCTCTCCTACATCCTCGTCAAATGTTGCATCCAAGAGGTGCTTGGACAATGGTTAAATCTCTCACCTTATGTCATGCCCCGGAACCAACAAGGTAGTCCCAGGTCACGTGGCACGCCATCAAGGCTTACCGACAGTGATTAAAGTTCCCAAAATGACATTAAATAAAAGCTTTGCTCCAAGAAACCAACTTCCAAAATTTTTTCCAAAGGTTATATTAAACACGTTCCCAAACATACTTTAACGAGTTTTGTTTTCAAAGGTAACAGTTTCGTAGGTCAAAGGGTCCCCAAAGGTACGCCTATACCTAATTAGAAGTTGTTCCGAACATTAGAAGAATGAGTTAAAATTTGTTGCAGGGGGTATTTCGACCGGTCAAACTGCCCTGCTCGACAGGTCGAATGGGGTCTGGGCAGAACCCAACCTCCAAAAGACCGTATTCCCAATTGCCGGCGCTTTTACACAAACGCCGTTAATTATTAGCGCTTCCCTAATAAACGCCGGCGCTTCACGACAAATGTCGTTAATAAAATAATACCTATTTTACCAAAAGAACCAAACAAAACCATTTCAAACCAACGCCGTCCAAACCAAACCATTTCAAACCAATGCGTTTCAAACCAGAACCATTTTAAAAGCTTTGATAACCATTCTAAGATCTTGTATAAACATACAAACCACTTATACAATAAATCATAGACCCCCGGTTTACAAGTACCAAAAGTACAAGCTTCACACACTCGGCAAACAAGGTCCAAAGGTGAATCAAGTGCCATACTCGCATAGATAACAGGCACAATTTAAACATATATTACAAACCACTTACTGCAAGTCGCACGGTTAGACAACAGGCACAATTTAAACATATATTACAAACATTATTCAAGTTCTAAAAACATAAGGAGCATCCGATCATTCCTCACCTCATTACCCGCGATTCTCTCCTCTAGTCCTTGCCCCTGAATGGTTATTTATATAACCACAGATATATGGATTTGTTTAAGCTAACACTTAGTGAATAATATAAATCAAGCATACAGATGACAAAAATGTCCCAATCCATCATAACACATAACTATTCGGTCTCTAGGGAATAAGTGCACATTCACCGATCCAAAGTCTTAAGACTCAATCACGACCCATGCCCCTTCGACATGTCGCGTTAATGCCTTTCTTGGCAAGTGACCGTCGCCACTACTGATCCTCCCCCTTCAAGAGGACGTCTCACGGTGAATTAGCGCAAATTTCCCTTTAACCCACATAGGCACATAAGCATGCTCATCTAGTAAATCATTATGTTTTTCATTTCAACATGCCTTGGGCCTACTTTACATATGAGTTTTGCTCAATATGAACTACACATGGTATCTATATAAAGTCTCTAGCATATCAAATGCATTAAACCATAGAATCATCCAAAAGTTGAGATTAATATCACTCACCTCAAACGATTTGCTTAAGAACGAGAAATAAAAGTTCACTTCTACACCAGGGTTCAATTTCTACACAAAATCGGTCAATTTCGGTTATGGGTCCCACATGAGCCAGTCAAGAATCTATCAATTAAACTCAAAATAAAAGATAGATATACATAGGTCTTACCTCCACGAGTCAAAAACCGGTCTCGTATCGAAGATTGGAGGATTGGAGGTCGTTCGATACTCGGATCATCGAGAAATCCGTCAAAGCTCAAGAACTCTCAAGCTCTCTCTCTCTCTATATATATATATATGTGATATATGGAAGATGAGAATAATGAGTCATCTCTTTCTCTCTCCTCTATATAATATCTAAACTATATTATGGTATTTCTAGTGAAACCCCCACTAGTTTTGGTTCATTTAATTACACCCCCACTACTTATTAAATTAACTAGTTAACTACCCAAAAGTATTTGAGTATTCAACCAGTCCTGTGTGGGTTCCACACGTTGTCCCACATACAAATTTTACGAAGTTACTAATTAGCCTACCAATTATGTAACGTGTTCAATTTTGTCCCCACCAGGTATCTAATGATCCCAATGAGTCGCTAGTAACAATATAATAATCAATTATATTCACATATACCTAAATAAATATTTAAGCACATAATTATGAGTTATTACTCATTTTTCCAACCGCAGGGAATTCTCATATGCTCAACTTCTAGACTGCTTTCAAAGCCAAATATTGGGTTCTCCCCTCAAACAACTAGTGAGTCATCACTCACTTCACACGTGTTAATTAACACAACAGTAAGTAAACCATGCATGCTAAAATAATATAATTAAATACCGCGGGAGTGGGTATGACACCTTAAGCCTAGTAGGAGTAGTTTAAATTAACTTGTTTTGTTATTTCTCTTGATTTTGATAACATGCTAATCATGTTTAGTTTATCACATTAATTTGAATTGATTGTAAAATCATGCTTGCTTTTCGAATGACACGTTGTTTTGATGATCATAGTTATCCCATCCTCCTAAGGAGATATTGCTTAATTTTTATCTTATAATTGATATTTATTCATATATGCATATGTTGAGGGGGAACATACTACTATGTTCAATTTAGTTATTTGGTATCTTTTTGCCTCCTATATATACATGTTTGCTTATCTTGAGGGGGAACTTTTAAGTTCAAACCCCCATTTTTTTGTTGTTATCAAAAAGGGGGAAATTCATAATAGAGATGATGATGGGGTTATCATTATTATCATTCTTGGGAAATTGATGGAGATGTTAAAGAGGGCAAATAGTTATCATTCTTGGAGCCATGCTTTATATATCTTGTTATTTTGAATGATAACATGAAAATGACTCTTATTGTGCTTTAATTACTATATCTCTATTGCATGTTTTGACATCATCAAAAAGGGAAAAATTGTTAGTGTTGAATTTCTTTAAGGCATTATTTATGTGTTTTGATGATGACAAACATAATGATAATAGCATGGTCTTATTTGGTATATTCTAATCTATTATTAAGTCATTTTCATTGTGCTAATCTCTTAAACTATGCTCTTAAATGTTCTAACTTTGTTTGTTTAATTGAGATAACATATGGTGAAGCCCAAGTGTGATTGAGCTCAACAAGGATCAAGCTTGAAGATTTGAAGATTTGAAGATTTGAAGATCTTTTATCCTTAGTTGAAGACTAGGTTTACTTGTAAAAGTATTTTGATTATCACTCATAAAGGGCCTAAAGGTTTAAAACTTGGATAATCCTTTCAAAAATAAGAAAAACTATTTTTCACAAGAAAAACAGTCGACTAAACATTTTCCCAGTCGATCGGACCCCCTTTAAGTCGACTGGTTTCTCCAAGAAAAATAGAGGTTCTGCTTCACCACATTCAATCGACCAGACCACTTTTTAGTCGACTGAAAAAGGCATTAGACGATTAGGTTGCGGCATCAGTCGACTGGACTGTGCAGTTTTTGCATAACGGCTAGTTTTATTAAAAGGACAAATATTTACCATTTTGCTACTAACGGCTATAATCTTTCTTGGCCAATAAATAAATTTTTTTCTAAACCGTCTAATGTTGATCAATCCATTGGAAAATATTATTTGAATCACACAACTTGGTGATCTTTTATCATTCACTTGTGAGCCCTAGTTGTGTGAGTTAATCAATTTGCTCTAACTCTTCATTTTTATATCTTTAAGAGAGTGAATTGTAGTGAGCTTTCAATTGTATTATCTACTCTAGAAAGAGAGTTCAATTTATTTCAATTATTTGTAAAGAGTGAGGGTTAGTAACCCTTGTATGCAAAGAAGATGTGTTCTTCTTTGGGAGAGATTGTAGGCTCTTGTAACGGTTTGATATACACCCGTGAAGTAGGTCGGATTATAGGAATCCTCGAGAGGTATTCTTGAGGGGTGGACGTAGGCTGCGGTGTGCGGATTGCCGAACCACTTGAAAACTCGGTGTGCAAGTGTCTCTTCCCTTCTCTCTTTACTTTCTTATTTGTGATTGTGTTTAATTTGCAATTAAGTTTTTAAAAGGTTAATTTATCGCTAAAACCTTATTCACCCCCCCCCCCCCCCCTCAACAGTTTCCATTTCTGGTCAACAACTAATTATGAATGTCATGACCCATCCCACTACGCGTGGAAATAGGACACGTGGCACGCCATCAAGGCTTATCCAGTTCCATTAAAGTCTATAGCAGCGGAAAACATTATTAAAATCCATTAAGATAAGAGTTATAAAAAGTTTTGTTCACTTGAAACCTGTCCAAAGGAACACACTCAGTCGATTGTGCCTAGGGTCCAGTCGACTGTTCCTAGCAGAAACCAAAACCCGAAATTCTCAACAGAAGTCCAGTCGCTGATCAAGAAACCCAGTCGACTGCACTGATTACTATTTGGATCAGTAGCTAAAATCTACAGTAGTTCAGTCGACTGATCAAAGGTCCCCAGTCGACTGTGTTATGCAGAACCAAAATGCAACATTTCACAAAGGGGTCCAGTCGACTGATTGATGGTACAGTCGACTGGTTTTGCCATATATAAAAGCAGTAGCCAAAAATCAACAGTGTTCAGTCGACTGATAAAGGGTCCAGTCGACTCCTTCTCTTACTATTCACTTTCAGTGTCTCAAACACACGAGATTCAGTCGACTGACATAGGGTCCAGTCGACTGCTCCCCTGCTGGGCAGCCCTGTGTGAAAATTAACAACTCACACTTCTCCACCCCAACAACAATCACAACCATAACTGAATAACAACATTTAAAACATAACCACAGACGTTCAAATACAGGATTACCATACTACGAAACTAATCCAAAGATCTATTACAACGTATTACATAACCCAATTCCTTGATACCAGGTTAGGAACTAGAAACAAAATTTTAAACAAGTAATTCCCCCGGGGTTCTTTAACGGCCTCACTCATCCCGCTTCTTCTTGTCTTTCTTCTTACCTACAATGGAGTACATCTCCACTGCTCAGCTATATGCTGAGCGTACAAGTCTAACATATGCAATATATACAAAACATGCTTTAATCTCATAAAACATATCAATAGTCTCTAGGGAGAAAAATACGCATTCATCCGGTAGTGGCAAGTCCAAGCCTTAAACCGCGATGCCAATGGC
This sequence comes from Hydrangea macrophylla, assembly GCA_033977485.1. NCBI lineage: Eukaryota > Viridiplantae > Streptophyta > Magnoliopsida > Cornales > Hydrangeaceae > Hydrangea > Hydrangea macrophylla. The sequence goes on along the minus strand of CM066982.1, from coordinate 115,155,493 downwards.
AAGTCCAAGCCTACAACCATTACATTCCCACAAGTGCCATGGCAAGTCCAAGCCTACAACCATGCAGAGTAGCCGTCGCTACTCAAATTCTCAAACATCGAGAAGCTTACTCCGGCATGAATTTGTATAAGACTCCCATTTGACCCACATAGACAACTCAACGTGCTCGCATAAATTTAGACATGCTTTTCACAAACTAGCACGTGCATAATTAACGGGCCTACAATTAACACATGAATTTTGCCCGGATCTCAATTTCGTCGTCGAAATATAAAACATGTATTTCTCTATATTTCACAAGTTAGAACTTCATACCTTGTGCGATTTCCCCCAAACTTTGAAGGATCGACTAGGAGGTCAATTAATCGTCCGATTTCGAATTTGAGACGATTCCTACAAGTTTATACCTGTTTTTCCCGAATTCCTAGAATTAAGATTTTTACAAAAATTGGCCAAACACGGCCTAAGTAGTATCAAAACGAAGATCTTACCTTCACGAGTTCAAATCTTGAATTTGGTGAAAATCTGACAGATGAAAGGTCGTCGATCGTCGTCGCAAAGCCCGTGGCAACAAATCCTCTTCTCTCTCCTCTCTCTAGATATTTTTGGAAAGTTTGGATGAGAATGAATCTTATCCACCACTATTTATAGAAAAACTTTCTGGGAATTACGTTCACCTCCCCGCAAGTTTCTCAAAACTTCTCATTAACCCATGAAACTTCGCACACGTCCATTTTATGCCTTTACGAGTGAAAATTATATTTTCCAATAGTTTCCGACTAAATCTTGTTTGGGTCCAAAACTTATGTCCGAAAACTAAGTTATACGAAATCTCTACACAACCTACCTTTTTATTTAACGTGCCACTCACGTTATCACCACAGTTCTCAAAATGATATAACAATATAAAAAATTACCAGAATTTCCACAACACAGATAAAATTACTATTCATAAAATACCAGATAAGTCAAATAACATTTAAATCATATAAATGTCATTTACTCGTGCCAATGAAAATCTCAATTACCAATTTTCTCGTGTCCTTACTGACACCTCACCGTTGACCCACAGTCAACCTCATCTCAATCCAATTATCAAATAACATTGATAACTCACAAAAGTCAATATACATGATAAAACAATGATTTTCTGGAACGGGTGTGACAATGAATCATTTTCATTTATGCCCTTAAAATGGGTACCCAAACTTGTAACACCCGTACCTGGAAAAGAAGATTAATTTGGTATTAATATGTGTTAATTAAAGAGAATTAAGGTATGGGATGATTTAAGGTGGGGATATGAACACAAAGGTAAAAGGTGTTCAAATGCGGACATAGATGAAAGTCCTGTGAAAGGCAGGACTGAGATAAAAGTAGGCCCCAATGAGGGTCTAGTTGATAAAGTTTGCATTTAGATGCTATTATAAGTTGATATACATATTTGTTTAAATGCTTAAAGATATTACGATGTCTTATGATAGGTTAAGGGGACCTATTTTGGGTACCTGTGTTAGGCCGTATTTGAATGAATATAATTGATAATTGGTAGGTTAATAGCAATCTCATAATTTGTGGGAGCATGTTTGGGACCCACGCGGGACTTAGATTAAATTCATTTATAAAAGGTGGGTAATTAATGTAATTAACATGGGGGATTCATAATAAAAACTTAAAAAAGTTGGGGGAGGTAAATAGGAATAGAGGAAAGTGATTGACAACACATATGTATGTTACATATGTGTCTCAAGCATCAAAACACAGTTGGGTTTACAAAATTTGGAGAGGACGAAGAGCTCTTGAGTCGGCGACGGAAATTTACGCGACGTTTTTTGCCGTTTCTTCGCCGTCCGATGTCGGATTTACAATCTGAGACCATATTTGGACTCGTGAAGGTAAGAGGATCACATGCACGTCCTTTATTTTTATTTTCGACAACATTTGTATGGCAAATGATGTTTGGTGTACCAAAATTATATAGGATTTACACTGGTAGAGCTTTGGTTGGAAATTGCAAGAGATTTGGGTTTCTAGGCTTAATTTGCTAACAATTTGAGGAGGTGAGTGTTCTAATCCCAAAATTGGGTATTTACTTATGCTAATGTGATAATTGATACTTTAGAATGCTTAATTCATGATTAATATGCCAAGTATGTGATTAAAGTGAAGTTTACATATCAATTATATGAAAGATTGCCATGTTTATGTGATTAGTTGCTTTTTTGCTTATGTGGGTCAAAGAGAAGTCAAGCAATGGTCACCATTTATAGGTCCCATGTGTAAGGGATAGTAAGCCCTCAATGAGTGGGGCGTGGCGACGACCATGATGATGGAACGGTGATGCATTCGGAATCACAAGAGTGTGTGATACGCTATATGCGATAAAAGAGTGAGAAATTCCAGGGTGAGAAGGACCCGGGGGTGGTGGCTTGAGTTACTTGACTTTCTGGAGATCAATTTGTCGATGTTTATGATGATTGTTGCATTTGCATATTGAGCATTCCAATAGCATGATTAGTTCTCTCACTAAGTGAAAGCTTAAACGAAAATATGTTTTATGTTGTGATTATTGAATAAGCATCGCAAGAACGGCATCAGAAGAGGAGAGAAAATGATCCATGCGAAGAGTTGGGCATGGGGTTGTAAGAAGGTTGACATGTGCATATGTATAGATGTTTTGGGTTTAAGTTGTAGTCTTTGTACTCGAAGTGTTGTAAACAACTTGTATTTTGAAGATGTTGAATTAACTTTGTGTTTTGGGAGGTTGTTTTGTAATAAATCAAGTTAGTTAGTGTAATTACATGTCTTAAAATGTGAGTTGTATTTTGTACCTCACAAGTGTTGTATGTTGGAAGAATTGGAAAGAGTTAAGAAACTTTTGAATGGAAACCAAACTTGACTCCTCCTTGTTGTAGGATTTTGCAAGTATTGGGAAAAACATGAATTTTGTTGCAAGTTCTTGATCCTAGTAATGAATTCATGGGTATGATAGTAATATTATGCTTAAATGTCATGTGTTGATGTTTGAAAATAATTAGAGTAGATCTTGGTATTAGTTTTGATGTTTTCACAAACTTCGGTTGAGTTTGGAATAGTTTTGAACTTGGAAATCTGGTGTTTTTAGCACCAGGGAACTATTTCTGCAAAAGTCGGATCGATCCGGCCTTTCCCACGAATCGATCCGCCCATTTCCGGGGACATTTCTGGTAGAAAATGGCATTAGGGCGGATCGATCCGCCCCTGTAAATGTTGACTGTCCTCTTTTACGGAAACAAGCATATCTCTTTCTAGAAAACTCGGATTCGCGCGTCATTTTTTGCGTTGAATCCGGGACTCAAAAATCTATCTTTGGTGTGAAATTTTGGATATACTTTATTATTGACAATTTTGCCCTTGGGGCTATTTTGTGTTAAAAAGCTATTTTATGAGGTCTAAGTTATGATTTTCTTAGTAAATTAAGGATGATTTAGCGTGTGGGCTTTGTTACATGTGTCCTAACTCGCCCGAGACGGGTTGGGGTGTGACAAAACTGGTACCAAAAGTTAACATATATAACACCATATACTATGAAAGCAACTTTAAACAAGTGTTCATTTAATCACATAAATGCATTTAACATATAATATAAATTATATTATCTGGGGTTTTCGCTGGGTCTCACTTCATTACCTGTCCCTCCAAACTGGGAACTTTTTCAATGGCGAGTCCAAAGCCTCCCCTTAATCCATTATATACACTAATTAATATTAATTAATGCATATTATAAGATAGTTAAACCTTTTTCCTGGATACGAGTGTTACAATTTGTCATGAATCAGGAATGCAGGTCCTGTTATATGAGAGATTTAGAAGTTTAAATGGTCAATTATTGTTTCCATGTATACCTGCAAAGGACTACTTTGTATCTACAAATATATTCATGTATAAATTAGTTTCTCTCTCTTGAGTTCGATTGTAATCTTTAAGGCTTGTGCAACCTCTTTTGCTTAATTCCACTTATTTGTTCTATCCTGGTATTGATTACCCACACACACTAAGTGAATCATTATCTTTGTTTATATGGTATTCAAGCGTTGATAAATGTTTATATGTAATATTTCTTAATTTGAACATTCTTTTTATGTACAGGTTGGTCTGCTACAGATTACAGTAGTGACTTCAAAATAATATCTCTATTGGGTTATCAGACTGTTAATAGTTCACATTTGGATTGTTAAATGCATAAAAAAGAAAAAGAAAAAAAATGTATTCAGGGTTAAGAGTTGGTTGTCATACTTAAACAAATGGAATTCGAGTAACTATTTTTTTTTTTATAGGAAAAGTAATTATTCTTTCATGCTTTATCTGTTGGTTATGCTTGAATATGTTCAATGTAAAATATTATATGGAATTGGGTGTTACCTCTTACAAAATTAGTGTAATAACTGAATATTTGTTTTGCGATTCTTTTAACTACACCATCCAATAATTATTTTTTCGCTGCATTTTCTTTAAGTTGATTTTATCTTCCTTCTTTTAAATATATTGTTGGAGAATACAATAAGAAAAATTCCAATTCCACCAATAAAATTGATAAGAGGGTGACGAAGATGAGGCGCGGTTCGCTCTCTTGAGACGATACGCGCCCTCTATGAATTAAACCGGTGCAGTAGGAAATTGGCACGCCGTCTCCGGGATACAACAGTCCGGCCACCCTTACCGTATGCCCGTCAAGTCCGCACAACTTGATAAGATGAAAAGCTTGCTCACTAGTACCTTCTTTACCCAATAAAACTTACTACAAATAAAATAAAATATATCATATAAGTATCTATAGATTTTTTGGACTATAAGAAATCTTTTTCTTGAGGTGGCAAACTGTGGTCTTCATCTTCTCTTTTTGTGGGAGCTTCGTCTTTAAAGTGGGGTATGGCCCCCCCTTGTGTGTGTGTGTGAGTTCTTCGACCAAAAAAAAAAAAAAAAAAATCTTCTCTTTTTGTAACGAAGCTATATGCACATATATACATTCATGTCTTATTTTATTTTATTTTTTAAAAAAAAATTGATACTCACCGGTAATGGCCAATAAAGGCATATGACTGTTGAAGTTTTAAAAAAGGGTGATGCTAATGTCAAAGCACAATGTGTTAATGCCAAAGCACAAAGTGTCACTAAAAGCTTTAGTGACACTTAGATATGTGTCACTAAAGCTTTTAGTGACACTTTGTGCTTTGACATTAGCACATTATACTTTGGCATTAGCACTAGCCTTAAAAAATAATGAAAATGCTTTGGTCCGTTGGGTATAACCGTAACCAATAATCATTCATTATGAAATGAACTTCAATCCAAGGTAAATGTATCATTTAGTGGCTCTAACGTCTACAAAACCTTTGAATATCTATTTGAAGTTGATTTAAAAATACCACATACTTGAAAAAGTAAAAGGTAATATATTTATATTAAAATAATTTAACATTCCCCCACTTATTTTAATAAAAATATTAATATTCGTATATTGGGTAAAGATAAAAAATTATGCATAATAGGGGTGTCAATGGCTTGAACCCCTACTTAGTGTTTAACAAATTTTGCTCCAGAGTCAGTAGTGACAACGTCTTGAACTATGACTGCTTTGGGGAAACAAAACATTGTGTCACACACATAATTTTTCAGCACTCTAATCCAAGCTTCAAAGCTAGCACGTTAATGGCCATGTGCTAGATCCCGGCTTCTTGAGTGCTCTAGAGAATTAGCCCCATTCTCATAGGAAGCGGCCCCACTTCCACACTCAAATAGGTAAGTCTATCAAGGATGTCCTCATGACTCTAACATCCCACCAATAATGGCTATAGAACTCATTAAGAGTTGTAAACAACTCAACCTCATACACGTCATGAGTTTCATGCACACGCACCATAGGGATAGACAATGAGTGAGAACTCAATTTTGTGCATGTCTATCAAATCACTCTATGATTCGTTCTTCCCTTTGAACCTAGTTCACAGGATCTCTGGGTTCTAGGTAGGGTATACTCATAGGTGATTTATTATTCTTTGGGCTTTAGGCCCATCCCCCTCGATGCTATCCAAATCTTTTCTGTAGCTAGAGCTTTTGTTAATGGATTTGCCAAATTATCACAAGTTCTGACATAATTCACTCTAATTGTCCCGTTACTGATATAGGACCTCACAGTACTGTGTTGTCTCCTTATAGATCTGGATTTCCCATTATAATATTTATTTTGCACTCTACCAATTGCTGCAGTGCTATCATAATGAATTAAGACGGGAGGTATTGGTTTTTCCCACATTGGAATTTCAGACAACAAATCACGTAACCAACCCGCTTCTTCACTGGTTGAGGCAAGAGCAATAAGCTCAGCCTCCATTGTGGATTTAGCTATTATTTGTTGTTTTTTTGATTTCCAACAAATAGCCCCACCTCCCAATGTAAATACATAACCAGTGGTAGACAATGAATCACCTGCTAAGGTTTTCCAATCAGCATCACTGTACCCCTCAAGTACAGCGGGAAACCTTTGATACAGTATACCATAATTAATGGTTCTTTTCAAGTACTTCATTACACGAGTAATGGCATTCCAATGGTCAATATTCGATTTACTTGTAAACCTTGCTAATACTCCCACTGCATAGGCAATATCAGGCCTAGTACAGTCAGTGGCATACCTCAAACTTCCAATGATGCTAGCATATTCCTTTTGATTACAAATATCATTTTCATTTTCAGTAGGAAATAAATGTACACTAGCATCAAATGGAGTATTCATGGTTTTTCCATAAAAAAAACTTTATATTTTTTCAAAATCCTTTCAACATAATGAGATTGATCAAGAAAAATACCATTAGAAGTTCTAGTAATTCGCATACCAAAAATTACATTTGCTTCTCCAAGATCTTTCATATCAAAATTATTTCTAAGTAGCATTTTTGTATTTTCAATAATATTTAAACTTGTACCAAAAATTAAAAGATCATCCACGTACAAGCATATAACCACATGAACATTATCCAAAGATCGATAATATATACATTTATCACTCTCATTTGTTTTGAAACCATTTAAAATTAAACAATTATCAAACTTTTCATGCCACTGTTTAGGAGCTTGTTTCAACTCATATAAGGACTTCAACAGTTTACAAACCATTTTTTCATTACCGGGCATTACAAAACCTTCCGGTTGATCCATGTAGATCTCTTCTTCTAAATCACCATTTAGAAAAGCAGTTTTGACATCCATTTGGTGAATAAACAGATTTTGAACTGCAGCTATTGCTATTAACAATCTAATAGAGGTGATTTTAGAAATAGAAGAAAATGTATCGAAGAAATCAATATCTCCTTTTTGTTTAAACCCTTTAGCTACCAGTCTAGCCTTGAATTTATCAATAGTTCCATCCGGTTTCAATTTTCTCCTTAATACCCATTTACACCCAATGGTCTTACAACCCGTAGGGAGATCAACTAACTTTCAAGTTTTGTTACAATTTAGGGAGTCCATTTCATCGTTAATGGCTTCTTTCCAAGAATCTGAGTCGGGAGAAACTAAAGCTTCTTCTAAAGAGGTAGGATCACCATTCACATTATACACATAATAATCAGAACCAAATTTTTTTTCAATTCTACCTCTTTTACTTCTTCTAAGTTGATCATCATCATTATCCTCATCTCTTGGGGTGAGATGTGGACGGTTCAAGTTCTATTCTATTTTCAATATTTTGACCCCTACTATATCTAGATTTGAAAGGAAATTTATCTTCATGAAAAATTACATTAAGAGACTCAATAATAACATTATTATCTAAGTCCAAAATTCTATATGCTTTACTAGTCAATGCATAGCCTAAAAATACACACCTCGATGCTCTACTACCAAGTTTAGGACGGTGTGGGTCCGTAAGCCTTACATAGGCAAGGCAACCCCAAATTCTAAAATAATCAATATTGGGCTTATGACCCTTCCACAATTCTTATGGTGTGATCAAAGTATGTTTATGTGGTACTCTATTTAAAACATAATTAGTGGTTAAGACAGCATCACCCCATAGGTTCTTAGGAGCCCCAGAACTAACAAGCATTGCATTCGTCAAGTTTATCAAAGTTCTATTTTTTCTCTTTGCTACTCCGTTAGATGAAGGAGAGTAAGGTGGTGTAATTTCATAAACGATACCCAAAGATTGAATATAATCTCTAAGACCAAGTGAGTCATATTCTCGACCTCTATCACTCCTAAACCTTTTAATCTTTTTACCAAAAAAGATTTTCAACCTCCTTTAAGAAAAATAATAATTTTTCAAAAGCTTCATTTTTATTCTTCATAAGATAAACATAACAAAATTTAGAAAAATCATCAATAAAGGTTATAAAATATCTATTACCACCACGGGTCAATATTCCTTCAAACGCACAAATATCCGTATGAATTAAATCAAGTAATTTAGAATTTCTTTCCACACTTTTAAAAGATTTTCTAGTGACTTTTGTCATACTACAAAACTCACATTTTTCAAATTCATTTTTTAATCTAGGAATTAAACCCATGTTACTCATATTTTTCACATACTTACTATTAACATGACATAAACGAGCATGTAATACCCCGTATTTTCAATAAATATTTAATGCAGAGAGATTCTATATACTTCCTTTGACCATTCATGAAATTTAATCTTCGATCGATCGAAGCTCGTTCGAGCGATCGAGCACCTTCAGTTCAAGCGATCAAACTTTGTTCGAGCGATCGAAACCCTACCGACCTGAATTTAATGCGTGGTCCCCACTTCAATCGATCAAACCCACTTCAATCGATCAAACCTGACCGAACTGAGTTCGAGCGATCGAACATACTTCGATCGATCGAGCCTGTAATCATTTGAATTCCCAGGTTTCCCGCAAACAATGCCATCTGCACCCCTCCCCTCTCTATATATACACTGCATTCGTGTATGTTGGGTGTTTGCTGAAGTTTGGGAGAGTTGAGAGAGTGTGTGCTTGTGTGTTGATATATATATATACACATACCTCTATATATCTATATATATATACACACACCTATAGATATATATATATATACTCACAGCTGAGAAGAAGAAGAACAAGAAGAGGAAGAGAAAGGAGACAGAGAGAGACATAGAACAGAAAGAAGAGAGAGAAGAGAGGAGGCCACCATTGATAAAGCTTGGAAGCTTTCAACCAAGCCAAACGCGCCCTTATCAACTTTCAGTGAGTTCCAAACTCACTTGGTATCTTAGTTATGATGTTTTACATGTTTTGGACTTATTAATTATAACCCAAACACCCCCTAGCACATTCTGCACGTTCACTGGCAGAATCTGGGGAAGACGAAGTTCGACCGATCGAACTGAGTTCAATCGATCGAACATCACTGAGTCTCAATCGATCGAAATGACTTCAATCGATCGAGATCACTTTCACTTCGATCGATCGAGAAGACTTCAATCGATCGAGATCACTTTCACTTCGATCGATCGAGAAGACTTCAATCGATCGAACATCTTTTCTTCGAGCGATCGAGATGACCTCAATCGATCGAACCTAGCAGAACATGAATGTTTTCCTTTCAGTTTATAATTCATAATGCGTAGTTGTTTAATTGCTGTTCCATATTCCTATTATGCGATATTATGGATTACGGAGGTAATGGGATACGATAACGAGATTGAGATAACATGGTGAGTAACGTAGTCGGGTTCGGAACGCTAGTAATAGTACGACGCGATAACGAGTAAGTTTTGAGATGTTAATACTGGGTAGTATTGGATAAGTGAGAAGTGAGTTAGTAAGAGGAATTGTATGTTAAGGTTGTGTGAGTCGAGCTGATGATTCGCTCAGGTTAAATCCGATAAGTGTATGTCAAGGATTTGATCAGGATCGTGAGAATTATGGGTGCACAGTACTCGCAAGCGTTCTTAAAAGCGGTGAACAGTAAGAGTTCTTAAAAGCGGTGAACAAGAGTAGTTGTGGCACGCCCATGATTTATATTTACCAGAGCTGTGTATGTATCGTACTCGCAAGCGTTCTTAAAAGCGGTGAACAGTAAGAGTTCTTAAAAGCGGTGAACAAGAGTATGGGTATATCCATAGACCAGTCGTTATATGAGAACGATGTATGGGTGCTCGCAAGAGTTCTTAAAAGCGGTATAGCGGTGAACAAGAGCACTGATATGTTGTGCTGATATAATCAGTTCGAGATAGTCAGTGGGGTATTATGGAATCAGTCTTAGAATGGGAGTCGATAAGAATCGATTAATGATATGTCTGAATAAATGAGTGAGGGATATATTTAGTATCACTGTCATATATTGTTCATAATGGTAATTATGTCATTTCTATGAGACTGTGTTAGTTAGTGCTCACTCAGCTTTCAACAAGCTGACGGCCTTTATTGCCTGGACATTCCCCGTCCAGACTATCCTGTCCTTTACAATGCAGATGACGGAACTCATGGTAATAACTATTATCCTGAAGGAAGTTACGCGGAGGATGGCCCCACTGTTGCTGGTCAGGCTGATGACTATCCGTACGCCAGCTGAAGACCTGAAGATAGATAGTAGTTTATGTTACTACTTTTATTTTACTGTTGTACTTTGTAGTTAACGGGTACTTGGGCATATGTTGTCTCCAGACCTGTTGTGATCCTGTGGACCGTACTCTGATGTTTGTAATAGATAGAACCGTGTTTATATTTCAGTTGTTTTACTGTTTCTGTTTGGACTAGTACTGTGTGGTGTGGATTATCAGTGACTTTCACTTGTCATTCCCTATGGACCCATAAAGGAAATTTATTTTTCTCTATTTATGCTACTCCGGGGCGTGACAGGGTTTTTGGTATCAGAGCTCCTGGTTATATTACGATTAGGTTCTGATATTGTCGTTCACTGATGGATTCCACACCATCTGGTTCTAGTATTTAAGATTTTCTTGAGATGAGATATGAGTATAAGATAAGTTCGTCTTCCTGACGATAGATAGTTTTCCTTTGCAGGATAGCATGGATCCAGAGTTTCATCAGTTTGTTACAGATGCTTATGGAGGACACGTGATCCATGGGGATACCGTGGAGCCAGCTGACCCAGAGTTTTATCGTGAGCGTGTGTGCCAGATAGCTAGTAGGCATTTAGAGGAGGACATGTGGAGAGCACTTTATGTGACCAGGAGTACTCACCCGACCCAGATGCGCATGGATGCTTACCACTTAGCGAGAGTTGGCAGAGACATTTGTCAGGAGATATTACGGTTAGTTCAGAGTAAGCCGGAGATGGATGAGATTGAGTTGAGAGCTATTGTAGCCGGTCCACCAGAGCCCGTAGTTGCACCAGCAGCAGCTCCAGCAGCCCCACCATCACCAGTGCCCGACGTACCCGTCCCAGAGCCAGAGCATGAGCCGATTGAGGATGAGGAAGATGTAGAGCCTCAGGATGAGGACATGGATGGAGATGGAGAGGAGGAGCCGATAGATGACGAGGACCCAGTAGAGGATGAGCATGCAGACGATGCAGATGATGATGAGCCTGAGGATGACCCCGAGGAGCCAGAGTTCGAGCCAGAGGATCCAGTACCGGACCCAGAGGCTGTTGAGGCAGACATAGTAGTAGATGAGGATGTGCCCGATGAGGAGGTAGTTGTGCCAGAGGCACCAGTTGTGCTTCAGATACCCGCTGGACCCATTATGCATATGGCAGCTATGGCCGATATGGCAGTAGGATGGATAGCTCAGATGGTCGCACAGCCAGCAGATTTTGTTATGGGAGAGGCAGCCATAGCAGGAGCTCTTGATATAGCCGATGGATTCGCCGCAGTAGCAGTCGATGTCGCAAACCAGGCGATAGCAGACGTGATAGAGGATGATGATGCCGAGATAGTAGAGGATTGGGATATAGGAGTTGTAGTCGGAGATCTTGTTGCACCAGTTGAGGATGACCCACTCGAGGAGATGGAGATGGATTCAGAGGACGAGGCACCACCAGCAGGATCAGACGCTGACGACTTTTGAGTCAGGACCTGCAAGACTTAGTTTTTGTTTGTTTTACCAGGACATGTTGTCCACTAGATTTTTGGGAGCTTGAGAGATAGCTATTTGACCATAGCTTTGTATAGACAGTAGTAGTTGACCTTAGTACTGTTTTAGCCTTGTCCCACGTGGTACATGGTATGGTTACTGTGTACTCCATGGTACATCTTTTGATATATACATATATACGAGCAGTACTTTTGATATTGATTGTTGATGGTTTGATGTGTTGTTTTGTAGAATTGTTAGCTCTTGTTACTTCGCGTTCTATCTTGGTTTCATTTCTACGAGAAGACTTTCAGCTGATCAATATGTCTCTTGTAGGCAATACTCGTTATCATCATGGTAGGACCCTTGAGAAATCACCAAGCACGTAATGGAGCACCTATTCCAGAAGGGATGGATCCAACGGGAATTTTCGAAGCATTTATGCAAAGGATGGAGCATGTGGGGGATACCTATAATCATTCCACCCACCAGAGACCTCCTGCACCCCCGCCACCAAGACAGACTGGAGATAAGTTGTTAGCAAATTTTCGTGGGTTACGTCCAGATAAATTTGATGGACTAACAGAACCATGGAAAGCGGAACAATGGATAAGAGAAATGGAGTTGATATTTGAAGCATTGGAATGCAGCGAACAAGAGAAGCGTCGCCTTGCTACTTTTCAGCTCACTTATGCCGCCGCAGATTGGTGGGAAGCCGAGCGAGCCACTATTGGGATCGATGCTGCTAAAGCTATGCCATGGGAGACATTCAAAGGACGATTTTTGGAGAAGTATTTCCCAGTGGATGAGAGAGATCAACAGGAAAGGAACTTTCTCAATTTGGTACAAGGAGGATGGAATGTCAGGGAATATACAACACAGTTTGAACGTCTATCCAGATTTGCTCAGCATATGATAGACACGCCACAGAAGAAAGTGAAGAGATTTCACCAAGGATTGAATCCCCACTTCAGGCATATGATGGTTGGTCATCTGAACCAAACATATGAAGAGATTGTTAGATTCGCTGCGGGATTAGAGAAGGATGCTTATCCAGCACAGCAACTACAGATGAATCGATCTCAGTCATCTAGAAGTTTTCAACAGAGGAATTTCCATAACTTGCCACCCAGGAATACCCAAGGTTGGAGACCTCAGAGTAATTCCCAAGGGAATAAGAGAACCTGGGAAGGAACCAGAAAGCCACAACAGGGCTATACTCGACCCCAACAATATCGCCAGCAAGGATCACAACCGCAGGCACTACTGACAGCGCCGCCAAGCAATAGTGGAGGATGTTTTAATTGCGGAAAGCCAGGGCACGTTGCCAGATTCTGTACAGCCCCTAGAGTTAATCGCAGAATGGATATTGTCTGTCGGAATTGCAACAAGCCAGGACATCTAAGCAAGGATTGCCGTGCACCACAAGGAGGATACTATGGAGCACCAATTCAAGGGATACAAGGACCTCCAGATCAGACAAGGATGAATGCTATCATTCCAGGAGAAGCATGCTTTAACGCTGATGAGCAGCAACATTTGGAAGGTACGCTTGTACTCTTTCATAGTCCAGTTAAAGCTTTATTTGATACTGGAGCTGCACGTTCATTTATTGCTGTTAAGATTGTGCGTCAATTGGGTTTAGAACCCCAGACACTTGAGTCAACACTGAATGCTGTGTCACCGTTGGGAGTGACAGTTAAGTTGAGTAAAGTGTGTAAAGATTGCCCATTGACTTTGGGAGATAGGAATCTTCCTGCAGACTTGGTAGTTCTGTCAATGTCAGGATTTGATGTTATCCTAGGGATGGATTGGTTAACTAAGTATGGTGCCAATTTGGATTGCCCTACTAAGACGATTGTTTTTCCGAGACAAGGAAGGCCGACGATTAGATTCCAGTGTCAGCCGACGAGCGATATGTTTCTTACGAGTAATTTGGCTACGATCGAGAGTACAAGTACAGAGCTCACGATGGATCAGATTCCTATTGTGCAAGATTTTCAAGATGTATTTCAGGATATTAAAGGACTTCCACCGAAAAGAGAAATAGACTTCTGTGTGGAATTAGTACCTGATACATTGCCTATTTCTAAGACTCCATACAGAATGGCACCAACTGAGATGTTAGAATTGAAGAAGCAAGTTCAAGAACTCGAGGATCTAGGATTTGTTCGACCAAGTACGTCACCTTGGGGAGCACCAGTTCTGTTTGTAAAGAAGAAGGATGGAACACTTCGACTCTGTATAGACTACAGGGAGTTGAACAAGGTTACGATCAAGAATAGATATCCACTTCCTCGGATAGACGACCTATTCGACCAGTTACAAGGATCTAGGATCTTTTCCAAGATCGATTTACGTTCAGGATACCACCAACTGTTAGTTCGACCAGAGGATGTATCGAAGACTGCATTCAGGACAAGATACGGGCATTACGAGTTTCTAGTTATGCCTTTTGGATTGACGAATGCGCCAGCAGTATTTATGGATTTAATGAATAGAGTATTCAGACCATATCTGGATCAATTCATTATAGTGTTCATCGATGATATACTGATCTACTCAAAGACGGAAGAAGATCACGAGGAGCATTTACAGATTGCCTTGCAGACACTTCGAGATAGCAAGTTGTATGCAAAGTTCAGCAAGTGTGAGTTTTGGCTACGGGAAGTCAAATTCTTGGGACATGTTATATCTCAGGACGGTATTTCTGTGGACTCATCTAAGATTGATGCAGTCTTAAGCTGGAATAGACCGACCAATGCAACAGAGGTCAGAAGTTTTCTTGGGTTAGCAGGATATTACAGAAGATTTGTAGAAGGATTTTCCAAGTTAGCAGGTCCACTGACGAATTTAACAAGGAAGGAGACGAAGTATGAATGGACGGACAAGCATGAGGGTGCATTTCAGGAGTTAAAAGAGAAATTGACTTCTGCACCGGTACTTGCGATACCTAAGAGTGGAGAAAGATATGTGATCTACAGTGACGCATCGCACCAAGGACTTGGATGTGTGCTCATGCAAGATGGGAATGTTATCGCCTACGGATCAAGACAATTGAAGGTACACGAGAAGAATTACCCTACGCATGATCTGGAATTGGCAGCAATAGTGTTTGCATTGAAGATTTGGAGACATTATCTCTATGGAGAAAAGTTTGATCTGTTTTCCGATCATAAGAGCTTGAAGTATTTGTTCTCTCAGAAGGAGTTGAACATGCGACAACGAAGATGGATGGAGTTACTCAAGGACTATGACTTTTCATTGCAATACCATCCGGGTAAAGCAAATGTCGTAGCAGATGCTTTGAGCCGTAAACCTCGACTAGTGATTGCTGCATTGCTAATTCGAGAGTGGAAAGCATTGGAAGTGTTAGCTGAATTCGAACTTCAGCCAGTGGAACCAATGGAAAGACGACATTTTGGATGTCTGATGGTACAACCAACTTTGATCAGCCGTATCATAGAAGCTCAACAGACAGCAGAGGATTTGAAGTTATGGTTCACCAAGATGACAGCAAAAGAACCCGAGATCTGGAGTGTTAGTACAGATGGAGCTTTACGATGTAAAGGTAGACTCTGTGTACCTGACAAAGAAAATCTCCGGAAGGAAATATTGGATGAAGCACATAAGTCACGGATGACTATTCACCCCGGAAGTACAAAGATGTACAAGGACTTGAAGAGAAATTTTTGGTGGGAAGGAATGAAGCGAGAAGTGGCAGAGTATGTAGCTCAGTGTCTTACTTGTAAACAAGTAAAGGCAGAACATCAGAAACCACCTGGACTTCTACAACCGTTACCTATTCCTCAATGGAAATGGGAACACATAACCATGGATTTCGTGGTAGGATTGCCGAAGTCACAGCAGAATCACGATGCTATATGGGTAATCGTGGATCGACTTACTAAGACGGCACATTTTATTGCCTATAGCATGACGTACTCAGTAGAACGTTTGAGCCGAATGTATCTACAACATGTTGTACGATTACATGGAGTGCCTGTATCTATTGTGTCAGACCGAGATTCGCGCTTTACTGCAGAATTTTGGAAGAGTCTCCAGACAGCGATGGGAACAACATTGAACTTGAGTTCAGCTTTTCATCCACAGACCGATGGACAGACGGAGAGAGTTAATCAAGTAATGGAAGATATGTTACGAGCTTGTGTCATTGATTTTGAGAATTCTTGGGAGACACACTTACCTCTGATAGAATTCGCTTACAACAACAGTTATCATTCGAGTATCGGGATGGCGCCGTTTGAAGCTTTGTACGGAAGACCTTGCCGATCACCGTTATGTTGGACTGAAGTCGGAGATACTCAACTTCTTGGGCCAGAAATGATACGAGAGACTAGTGAGAAGATTCAGATTGTACGTGAGAAGATGAAGACAGCTCAGACCCTACACAAGAGTTATGCTGACAAGCGACGCAAAGACTTAGAGTTTGCCGTTGGAGATCATGTGCTACTCAAAGTTTCACCTGTTCGAGGCATCGTCAGATTTGGTCAGAAGAAAGGCAAATTATCGCCACGATTCATCGGACCGTTCGAGATTCTAGAGCGTGTTGGAAAAGTTGCTTATCGTCTTGCGCTGCCACCGAAGATGTCAGGAGTGCACAACGTTTTCCACATCAGTATGCTGAGGAAATGTGTTCATAACCCAGCACACGAGATCAACTTTGAGGATATTGAAGTCAACGACAATGTTACGTTCAACGAAGGACCAGTTCGCATTTTAGATCGTGGAGTCAAGAAGCTCAGGAATAAGGAGATTCCATTAGTCAAGATTTAGTGGAAGCATCATGATGAAGGAGAAGCTTCATGGGAACTAGAGTCAGAGATGCGTGAGAAGTTTCCGTTTTTGTTTAACCTTGTATGTTTCTGATTTCGAGGACGAAATCTTTTGTTGAGTGGTGGATGATGTAATACCCCGTATTTTCAATAAATATTTAATGCAGAGAGATTCTATATACTTCCTTTGACCATTCATGAAATTTAATCTTCGATCGATCGAAGCTCGTTCGAGCGATCGAGCACCTTCAGTTCAAGCGATCAAACTTTGTTCGAGCGATCGAAACCCTACCGACCTGAATTTAATGCGTGGTCCCCACTTCAATCGATCAAACCCACTTCAATCGATCAAACCTGACCGAACTGAGTTCGAGCGATCGAACATACTTCGATCGATCAAGCCTGTAATCATTTGAATTCCCAGGTTTCCCGCAAACAATGCCATCTGCACCCCTCCCCTCTCTATATATACACTGCATTCGTGTATGTTGGGTGTTTGCTGAAGTTTGGGAGAGTTGAGAGAGTGTGTGCTTGTGTGTTGATATATATATATACACATACCTCTATATATCTATATATATATACACACACCTATAGATATATATATATATACTCACAGCTGAGAAGAAGAAGAACAAGAAGAGGAAGAGAAAGGAGACAGAGAGAGACATAGAACAGAAAGAAGAGAGAGAAGAGAGGAGGCCACCATTGATAAAGCTTGGAAGCTTTCAACCAAGCCAAACGCGCCCTTATCAACTTTCAGTGAGTTCCAAACTCACTTGGTATCTTAGTTATGATGTTTTACATGTTTTGGACTTATTAATTATAACCCAAACACCCCCTAGCACATTCTGCACGTTCACTGGCAGAATCTGGGGAAGACGAAGTTCGACCGATCGAACTGAGTTCAATCGATCGAACATCACTGAGTCTCAATCGATCGAAATGACTTCAATCGATCGAGATCACTTTCACTTCGATCGATCGAGAAGACTTCAATCGATCGAGATCACTTTCACTTCGATCGATCGAGAAGACTTCAATCGATCGAACATCTTTTCTTCGAGCGATCGAGATGACCTCAATCGATCGAACCTAGCAGAACATGAATGTTTTCCTTTCAGTTTATAATTCATAATGCGTAGTTGTTTAATTGCTGTTCCATATTCCTATTATGCGATATTATGGATTACGGAGGTAATGGGATACGATAACGAGATTGAGATAACATGGTGAGTAACGTAGTCGGGTTCGGAACGCTAGTAATAGTACGACGCGATAACGAGTAAGTTTTGAGATGTTAATACTGGGTAGTATTGGATAAGTGAGAAGTGAGTTAGTAAGAGGAATTGTATGTTAAGGTTGTGTGAGTCGAGCTGATGATTCGCTCAGGTTAAATCCGATAAGTGTATGTCAAGGATTTGATCAGGATCGTGAGAATTATGGGTGCACAGTACTCGCAAGCGTTCTTAAAAGCGGTGAACAGTAAGAGTTCTTAAAAGCGGTGAACAAGAGTAGTTGTGGCACGCCCATGATTTATATTTACCAGAGCTGTGTATGTATCGTACTCGCAAGCGTTCTTAAAAGCGGTGAACAGTAAGAGTTCTTAAAAGCGGTGAACAAGAGTATGGGTATATCCATAGACCAGTCGTTATATGAGAACGATGTATGGGTGCTCGCAAGAGTTCTTAAAAGCGGTATAGCGGTGAACAAGAGCACTGATATGTTGTGCTGATATAATCAGTTCGAGATAGTCAGTGGGGTATTGTGGAATCAGTCTTAGAATGGGAGTCGATAAGAATCGATTAATGATATGTCTGAATAAATGAGTGAGGGATATATTTAGTATCACTGTCATATATTGTTCATAATGGTAATTATGTCATTTCTATGAGACTGTGTTAGTTAGTGCTCACTCAGCTTTCAACAAGCTGACGGCCTTTATTGCCTGGACATTCCCCGTCCAGACTATCCTGTCCTTTACAATGCAGATGACGGAACTCATGGTAATAACTATTATCCTGAAGGAAGTTACGCGGAGGATGGCCCCACTGTTGCTGGTCAGGCTGATGACTATCCGTACGCCAGCTGAAGACCTGAAGATAGATAGTAGTTTATGTTACTACTTTTATTTTACTGTTGTACTTTGTAGTTAACGGGTACTTGGGCATATGTTGTCTCCAGACCTGTTGTGATCCTGTGGACCGTACTCTGATGTTTGTAATAGATAGAACCGTGTTTATATTTCAGTTGTTTTACTGTTTCTGTTTGGACTAGTACTGTGTGGTGTGGATTATCAGTGACTTTCACTTGTCATTCCCTATGGACCCATAAAGGAAATTTATTTTTCTCTATTTATGCTACTCCGGGGCGTGACAGAGCATGCCAAACATTAACACAAGAAACAATGTAAACAGAAACATTAGACGTTTTATTCATTTTAATGTTAAGCTTAAACATGCCATCACAAGCATAGCCTTTTTCCAACAAACATGCCATTTTTCGAAAGTACATATTGATCGGATTCAAAGACTTGCTTAAAACCAGCTTTATTCAAAAGAAAATCAGAAACCAAATTTTTCCTTATTTCGGGAGCATGAAACACATCTTTGAGAGTTACCATACGTCCAGGAGTGAATAAAATTTGCACATCTCCCGAGCTCAACACTTGAGTAGTATGGGAATCACCAAGCAATAATTTTTTTCTATTCTCCATGGGGCTATAGGATTTGAACCAGTCTCTATCAAAGCACACGTGCCTATAGGCACCCGAATCAATCCACCACCCTTCATTGCCTTCGAGATGATTTTTCTCGGTAATCATAGCCACAAACGGCTCTTCGGTGACGTTGGCCTGACCAACAGGTTGACGACCCCGGTAACAACAATTTCTAGCTTTATGTCCTGCCTTTCCACATATAAAGTATACACCATAATAATTATTAGGATTACCTTGATAATTATTTGGTGCTTGCCTTGGAGGGTGTCCTTGGTTCATCCTTTGGTTGAAATTAGCCCCATTATATTGTTGGTTCCTTTTAGGCTTGTATTTCATGTTGTTTTTCTTTGGTTTCATTCTAGCATTATTTTTTTCAAAAGTCTTTGGCATGTTATTTCTAGAAGTAATCAAGTTTACCTTAGTGGCATTTGTACCACTAAATACCTCAGTGTTGTCTTGCTTTCTTGCCTCCTCTTCAACTCTCAAGCGGGTGATAAGGCTTTCAATTGAGAACTCATTTTGCTTGTGCCTTAGAACCTTGCCAAATTCCTTCCATGCATCGGGTAATTTGTCGATGATAGCAACAACTTGCATTTGCTCGTCTACACGAATCCCCTCGGCTTGAATTTCATGAGCTAGCATCTGGAGATCATACGCTTGAGCCACCACTGATTTATCTCCCACCATTTGAAACCTGAAATATCGACTACATGCATACTTTTTCAAACCGGCTTCTTCAGCAGCATATTTTTGATGTAGTGCTTTCCATATCTTTTTTGCAGAAGAATAGGCTCGATCGTAATAGTCGTACAACTCATCGGAAAGACAATTTAGAAGATAATTTCTACAAAAGATATTATCTTTTCTCCCATTTGCTAACATCTTTTTCATGAGTTGTTTTACCCTCGTCCGACATGTCATCTTTTGCTTTTGGCTTCTTTTCGGTGAAAATATATCCCACGTTTAAAATCATAAGATAGAAAAGAGTCTTTTGCCTCCACCGCTTGAAATGCTCACCATAGAAACGGAACGGCATGTTGAGGTCTTTAGAACCAACATTAGGAGTAGTAGAAGAACCAACGGCGGTATTCTCCATCGTATCGTCTCAAATTGTTGGAGAATAAAATAAGAAAAATTCCAATTCCACCAATAAAATTGATAAGAGGGTGACCAAGATGAGGCGCGGTTCACTCTCTTGAGACGATACGCGCCCTCTACGGATTAAACCGGTGCAGTAGAAAATTGGCGCGCCGTCTCCGGGATACAACAGCCCGACCACCCTTGCCATATGCCCGTCAAGTCCGCACAACTTGATAAGGCGAGAAGCTTGCTCACTAGTATCTTCTTTACCCAATAAAACTTACTACAAATAAAATAAAATATATCATATAAGTATCTATAGATTTTTTGGACTAGAAATCTTTTTCTTGAGGTGGCAAACTGTGGTCTTCATCTTCTCTTTTTTTAACGAAGCGTCATGTCTTGTTTTTTTTTTTTTTTTTTTTTTAAATTGATACTCACCAGTAATGGCCAATAAAGGCATATGACTGTTGAAGTTTTAAAAAACAATGAAAATGTTTGGTCCGTTGGATATAACTGTAACCAATAATCATTCATTATGAAATGAACTTCCATCCAAGGTAAATGTATCATTTAGTGGCTCTAACGTCTACAAAAACTTTGAATATCTATTTGAAGTTGATTTAAAAATACCACATACTTGAAAAAGTAAAAGATAACATATTTATATTAAAATAATTTAACTTATATATATATATATATATATATATTTCAAACCGATGTTCTTTTATAAATTTATTGTACAAGTAGCTAAATGGACGTTAAGTTGTCAACTTCATAAGTGTTGCGGTCTTTGCAAAATGACAATATTTTGTACTATGCACGGGAAGCCAAAATCCTTCCATAATGTGCTATATGGTATTTTGTGGGTTTTTCTTTTATTCACTTGACATTGCTTGATTTCTTTTCCTTTTTTCTTTTTTTAAAAATTCATTTTTTTTCTTTATAACACACACACACACATTTATATGTGAATCATATCATATTTATTAGTATATGTTAATACAAATCTATCTCTTCAACTTCTCAAAATTATAACATTTTTTTTAATAAAGTCATCTTCTAGAGTTTTTTTTTATCTTTCACTTATTAAATTACATTTTATTGGACAAATAAACCTCTGTGCATTCAAATGCGTTAATTTAATTCATATATATATATATATATATATATTTTTGTTGGTTTCTGTATTAGAAAATACATGCAATAGTTTAATTACATTCAATGTATGTTCATGACTATCATTAAAAAAAAAATGTAGATCACGTATTTGTTATAAATATAAAACTCTTTAGATTTTTTAGACAACTATAAAAAAGTCTTGTATATATATTGGTACAGGAGCATTTTAACCAAAAAAAAAAACTATACATTTACACGGCGGATTATCATCTAGTTAGCATAATAACCGCAAACTTCATCGGTCTTCACCACTTTATGATAGTTGTAGACTTCTAGTTGCTTAAAGTATGTGCTGACATGTCACGTGGTTGCTTTTCATAATCATAAGAAAGCTAAATGAATCTTGTGGGTTCCAAGGAAAGAAAAAAAAAAAACCTTGTTCGATTCTGACCCCAAAGGCAATGTGGTTTATCAACTTTTTCCACAATTTAACTTTTGGCCAACAATAGTTTAACCAAAAGAAAGTATCTTTTGAAATCAAGAGAAGTCTCTCACGTCGTAATCAAAGTCAAGTAAGTTGCCGTAAAAATAAAAACACCGAATCTCAAGTTAATGGACAGCTAGCGCAGGAAATTATTATTATTATTATTTTTTCTTCGGATATGGGGAGGGGAAGGAATGAGATTTGAATGCTAAATTTACGTATATTTATGTATTAGAGGAGACATATATATGTCAAATTTTTTGCAACTTAAACTATGCCAACATATGCTAGTGCATGAAAGTTTTAACTTAAATAAAAAAAAAAAGTGTTAAATTACATTTTATTTCTATGTGATCAGGCCCATTTGCACTTTATCTCCTATAGTTTAACAATTGACACTTAATAGTTAATAATATGTGCTTTCGGGCTAAACTATAAGTGTTAAAATTTGCCTTAAAACTGGTAAAAATTCAAAAATCAGTTAAAATATTTATACTTAACCTCCTTTGACATGTTCAATTTAAGGATAATGCCTCCATTTAACTCACCTGTGTGGAATTAATTTGTAACAGTTAACACCTCGTGGGAGCTAACATTGGGCTCAAGTGCCTATGTTGGGTTCATTTTGACACTTAAACTCTCATATGCATGGCTACTTTTAACACTTAATCCCCACGTGCGACTATTTTGATAGAAATCTTTAACAGTTTCACTTTAATATGAAACCATAAGGTTAAGTATCTAATTTTGAAGTACAAGAGTAAAGTGAAAATTGGTTTAATCACAAATGATAAAATGTAATTAACCCAATAAAAAACAATAAAACAGAGACAAGTTAGGAAAGTTGTAACACCACGTGATGCACCAATGCTCAGGCTCAGACGGGCTACAAAAGAGCATCAACAACGGTGTAAATTGGTAAGGTAAAATGTAGGTTAATTTCACATAAGATAAAGTAGAGGGCCACAGTGGTGTAGGATCCAAACGGATGAGTGGTTGTTGTTCGGCACAGTAGAGGGCCACAGTCGTGTAAGCTAATTGGAGAGATGTATCTCAAGATGGTTAATGTCCAACTTAGTGTGGATTCAGATCCTACTACTAGCTTGCCAACCTAGTTTACCTGGTGCGTGTGTTGTATGATCGATGCACTTGCCTAGAGTTTACCCCATGTTCTACTCCAATAAAAATGGCAGTAGGTACTAATCCCAAAATCGCGGAAGACAAGCTGAGAAATTTGTCCATGTATACGAAAAAATATATAATAGTTTTGAAACCACTTCCGTTAAAAGACAATTGTTAAGAATACGTCGATTGAAAGGTAGATGCCCACAGTTGAATCAATTACCCTCCACTGGTGTCAATTATAATCTAGGAAGCACCGACACTTCGGAAAGGGATCCGTACTCGTGCCGACATGTATTGGACACTGAAACTCGCATGACACACCTCCAACACATATCGGACGCGACAAATACACGTCTTGTTTCTTTTATGTAATTTTTAGAGACAAACACAACACCGACACACAGATGGACACTTCAAAGGACATGAAGGGAAACTCCTTTTTGACCAAAAAAAACTGCCTTTCGTTAGTTTTTTAACATGTTCAAAACCTAAACGAAGTTGAGTTGATTTTGTCAAGCATTACACTACTTATCTCATCACATCTCCTGACATTATTCTTTCAAGACCCTTTTTGTCTGATCTCATCTCTCTCTTTCTCTATCACTTCGTTGACAGTCTCATTCTCTTCATTTTGTTAATATTAAGCAATAACATTCGAAAAATGTGAAGTGACCATCCTGGAAATAATATATAACATTTTTGAAGAAAAAAAATAATAAGAAATGAACTTAAAATTAAACTAATTTATAAAAAATAAAAATAAAAAATAAAAAAAAACTGCATATCTCCGTCGTGTCGTGTCGACGTACCAGTGTCGTGTCATGTTTGTGCCGGCATATCCGTACCCGTGCTTCATAGATTATAATACAAGGATATTAAGTGATACACTTCATATAAGAGTGCAGTTTTGCTCATCCCAAAATTACTCACATTTTTCCTCACTCTCCTTTCTCATTGGCTAATGTAGTGAGATCCAGTACTTTATACCATTAATTAATTTTCCAATAATGCTAAACTCACACAAAATAATCTTGCCCCTTGATTTCAGTGGCCCCCGTGTGAGGAACACATGGGTCTCACACGAAATCCACCATAATCAAGGGTCAAAATTATTTTGTATAGGTCTAACATTACTCTCAATTCTCATTTAATCTCAGGTCCCATTGTATTAGTCAATGGAAGAAAAGAGAGGGCAAAGAAGAATAATTTTGGAGTGAGCAAAAATATACTTCTTATAAAGGCTCTCAACTTTAACAAAATAAAAAATAAAAAAACCAAAATATGAGAGTAAAAAGGTATTTGACCCTTGCAAATACATTGTATTTTTGTTCACCCAAGCCAAAGCACCCCATTGAGCGAGCATATAAGACCCACCACTTTCCATCTTTTATTTATTCCCATGCTCATGGGTGAGCAAAATTTGGGTGACCAAAAACGCACTCTAACAAATATACAAATTTAGGTGAGCAAAACATGAGCCATTTGATTGGTCGCGGTCTAAACAGCTACAAGTAGGCCTGGAAACGGATCGGATTTGGATCCGAATCCGAATCCGATAGAAAATATCTGATAAGAAAATCCGAATCCGAACCCGAATCCGAATTTTTTGTTAGCAAACGGATCGGATTCAGATATCACAAATCCGATCCGTTTAGCTCCCCTTGTTTTGTGAAAATTACAATTTAGCTCTCCATTTTGTGAAAATTACATAATGACCCTACACTATAAAATTCTTTTGGTACTTAACGGATATTCGATTAGAGAAAAAAATAAAAATAAATAAATAAATTTGGTGCTTAACGGATATCCGATTAAAAATTTCCTTTGGTGCTTAACGGATATCCAATTAATAAATTTAAAAAAAAAAACTTGATTTGCTTAAGGGGTTTTTTTATTGCTTAATGGATATCCGGCGGATATCCGAATCCTAACAAATTCGGATTCGAATTTTGGATAACGGATTTTTTATCGGATCGGATTCGGATTTAGTTAACGGATTCTTATCGGGTTCGGATATCACAAATCCGATCCGGATTCGATCCATTTACAGGCCTAGCTACAAGCAATCCCCAAAATCTTAAAAGAGTAAATGCTATGGTTCCTAAATCTCAATCCCAAATTCTCATTCCAAATTATGTAACACCAATCAAAATCCAGTGAGCCTACTGACCATTGTGAGGTCATTTCAACAACCTCCAATTAGGTGTCCATAGCATTACTCATCTTCCGCTATCAATACACACACACACATATATATATATATATAATCTTCCATCCAAGCTCCTACCAAAAACAGATATCCCAAAGGACCCAGACCAGAAACAAATCCAAATTGAACTCCTACTAAATACTCCAACATACCAATTCAAAAAGAGGGAGAAAAGGAAAGGGGGGGGGGGGGGGGGGGGGGAAAACAAGAACAAGAAAAAGAAAAAGTAAAAAGTGCACCGATTCTTTTGATGTATCTAGCCTCAACTTTGCACGTGGCGAGGGTGAGAGGGTGTTTCAGCGTTGCAAACTCATATGATCTCTGGATGCAAACTCTTTAATATTAGGCGGAGGTTCTCAGGCTCATACTCTTTTAACTATGACAATGAGTAACCAGTCATATCATAACTTAAAAAGAATTTAGCATATTTTTATTTGGAGAGCATTTTTGCTCACCCAAAAAATAATTTTTCAATGCTCACCCAAGCATCTCATTGACCAATACAGTAGGACCCAAATCATAGGCCAATACAGTGAGATCTAAGATTAAATGTTTAATCCTAGGTCCCACTACAGTGGCCAATAGATGCTTGGGTGAGCATTGGAAAAGTATTTTCTTTTAGTATTTGTTTGCTTTGTATAAATAAAATAAAATAAAATAAAATAAAATAAATGCTTCCCAAACACGAGAGCATTTTTGCTCACCCAAAATTTGGTACACCAATGCTCACCCAAGCATCCCATTGGCCAATGCAGTGGGGCCCAGGATTAAACAATATTAAACAACATTTGTTTAATCCTGGGCCCCACTGCATTGGCCAATGGAATGCTTGGGTGAGCATTGGTGTACCAAATTTTGGGTGAGCAAAAGTATTTTCCCCAAACACTATGACTAAGATCTCATCCATCAAAGGCCCCACCATCCCTCATGCCCTGTCCAATGAATGACCCAAAACAATAAAAACAAAACGACTTCCCAAGTCTGGTGTGGGATCAGATTAAAATTAAAACCAAATTTAGCCCATGTGGATTTACATTAAACGCGTACGAAAATCCAACATTTTGACAACGAAGGATTAGACATTACAGCTAACCTAACAAATACACTACACCATGTCAATCAGGGGAAAAAAAAAAAAAAAAACTATTACGCCGATGTGCAATGTGGCTCCCATAAGCAGTGACGTTCTACCAGATATTATATTTCTGATAACATTGACAACATCACATGATCTGAGTTAATATACAGTAACAATGAGACAAAAAAATGTGGGATTTGTGATTGGTCTATGACCTCAATCTGACGAACCCCACACAGGCCAATCATGAATATAGAAGCAAAGAAAAATAATTACATCAGACACTGCACAGGCTGCTTTCAAGGGACTATACATATATTGGTACCACTTCGATCATATAAAGGTGAAATTTAATAGTACTGCACAACATTAATTACCAGATGAATTTAAACCACATTGAAAATTGGAGTAACAAAATAGTACTCCATCATTGACTTGTAAAATGAAATCTCACTCCAAGTTGATATCATACTGTAATTACAAGATTAGCAAAATCTGATACTCCTACTATAATTAAGCTTCGAAATTGGGTGTAATGGAATGTATCGTGTATGTATATATACTACGAGTAGTACAAAATATAGTAAAAACATAGATAGTGGTGGAATGAAGGAACCTCTGCAGTGTCCCAACGTACATTTTTGCCAGTCTTGGTGAGCATAGAGCTGAAAGGACCAAATTTCATCCATAATCTACGACTCCACTATACTAATACTATACATGATAAGCGTAAAATTAAGAGCAAACTAGCATACAGTGATAAAATAAGATTAAAAATGACAATATTACGAAGGATATACAAAAGCTTAAATCAAATTTTACCTTGAAGACACAGGGTTCAAGGTTCTGGTGAGTCCATAATTAAAGGCACCATAGCCCTTGGAGCTGAACCCCAAGCACCCTAGCAGTCCTTGCCTGTAGGGCAAAAAAGTTTTCTTCTTCATCTCCTCCGCTTGGGCCCTATTTGCAGCGTAATGCAACTCGTGAGGCGACCTCCGCTTCGAGACGCCGTTGGCCGGCTTTCCGGCGACCGGTTTTTTGGCGGGAACCTGTTTAACGCTCTTCAGCTTTGGCGTCTCCATCGGAGTACTCTTTTCCTTTTCGTCTGTCGAAGAAGAGGGAGTGAGAGACGGCGAGCTGGTCAGTTTCTTACCTTTCGCCGGCGAGAAAGAGATCGACGACCAGAACTTCTCTCTGTTGTAACCTCTCCCTTCGCTTTTGCTTCGGTACAAGAGATCCTTGAGAAATATCCACTTCTTCGAGTTCCTTCCGGTGGACGAAGACCTCGAAGACGAAGCTGAGCAAGACGGCGTCGTCTCGATCGACGGCGTACAAGTCTGTTTGTTCTGATCCGAATCGTCCAACTCCTCGTCGATCACATCTCGCTCGTCACCTTCACCTTCACCCTCACCTTCACCAACCGCATTTTCTTCTTCATACTCGCGCCATTGGAACTGCGAGGTTCTCAGGGGTGACATAGATCTAGCTTTTCTGTGTACAGATCTGTTACGTAACTTCAGATCTCTTCCTCTCGTACCAGGCTCCTCAAGTTTTTCACACTTGGAATCTTTTCCGTAACCAATTTCTTCGTCTTCGTCTTCAACGTCCAGATCAAGCAATGGAGCCAAAATCTGAGGCCTCTGCAAGTGAGAGGACAGCTTCATCGGCCGGATCTGACCGTTCAAGAACAACTCATCGGCCGAAATCATCGATCCGTTCCCTGCCGAACTACTCGGTGAAAACCTAGACGAGAACTCGAAATCGAACGAATTACCAGAGACGTTAGATGACTCGGATGATAAAAAAGCTGATACAGAAGTTGAAGATGGAGCTGTGGTCAAGACAAAGTGCATTGGACTCGCCGGAGCGCTGAAGAAGTAACCAGAGGGAGCGGTGGGTCCACGGCCGGGGCTGGAAGGTGCGCTGACGTAGGGAGTGGAGCATGTGCTGTCGATTTCTTCGCTGAGACGGTGCGCTTCTTCGTTAGTGTCGAAGGTGTCTCTATTCGGTCCGGAGGCGTTTGGTTCGCCATTGTTAGGGTTTGAGAGAAGCATTATTGGAGAGAGATAGAGAGAGAGGAGGAGTGGGCTTAATTGGGTTTGGGGACTGAGAAAAATCTGACTGGCTTGTTGGACACGCAATAACTAGACAGCAAGCTCTCTGAGCGAGGAGAGCATTTATGATACAACTCAGACGGTTATCCTGTGTGTAAATATATACGGTATATATATTTAGAGTAATATTTGAGACACAACCTTCATACAACTTTCATACAACCTCCCCAAAAGATGTGTTAATAGGGTAAATATCACTTAGACCCCCTAAGGTTTGTTCTAAGTACACTTAGACCCTCTAATATTTCAGTAATATCACTTACACCCCCTGAAGTTTGAACCACATATCATCAAGACCTCCTTCATCAATTTACTATTAAAAAATGACGACAGACTGACATAAATAAATATACAAAATACCCCTAAATTTTTGGTCTTTGTATTATTTAGTCCATGTAGTTTCAATTGGGTCAATGTGGCCCTTGAAGTTTTAAATTAAAGCAACTTGATCTAAATGTTCAATTCTGTGAGAAAAATTAACATAATTTACTCACATACTATGCACTATCACACTTTTTAAGGGTAAAAATGGAACACCACAAATCTCCCGACCCACCGATTAACGTAATTGTGCATAACAGTGGGTAATTTTGTCAATTTTCCAATTAAATGGGGCATTTGGATCAAATTGCTTCAATTTAAAACTGTAGGACCAAATTGACCCAATTAAAATTACAGCGACTAAAATGACACAATGATCAAACTTTTAGGGGTATGTTTTGTATTTATTTATGTCAATCCGTCGCCTTTTTAACGGTGAATTGACAGAGGGAGTCTAGGTGATACGCTCTTCAAGTTTCAGGGGGTGAGGTGATATTATTGAAATGTGAGGGGGTCTAAGTGTGATTAGAGCAAACCTTAGGGAATCTAGATGATATTCACCCATATTTGTATATAGAGAGAATAAATACACAAACTTTTTTTTTGCTTAATAAACCACATTTACTTATAAAATTTTCATCTTTTTACACAACATCATGGTCTATTTAGCAAAACATATAGTGTATTTAGCAATTTTTGCGGATATATATATATATATAGTAATTTTTATGATTTTCAAATGATGTGGCTGTAGAGCAAGTTTTAATACAACGGGATCAGCTGAATTTTGATTCAAAGTTATTTACTCGACCCCCTACTACATCATTTAAGATGAAAATTTGAGAAACATAGCATTACTCTTATGTTTATTCTTATAGGTGTCTATGTAAGAGTCCGTTTGTTTGTGTTTATGTATATACAATTTGAATCGTGATTGGTAGATCAATTAGAAAATAAAACTGCTTAATCTGATTTGGATGTTTAATCGATATATTGTACAACAACTATATATAGAGAGAATTGTGAAAAATATTCTACTTAGTGCAAACACATATTTTCCTTCCAAAAAATGCAAATCTTCTACCGTGATTTGGGCAAATAAATAATTGGAAACTTCATTTGGTGCCCACATCTACAATTTTGACCCATAATTTGCAAAGAAAAAGGTTTTGTATAGGCCCCGTGTGGTGCTGTTTAACAAGACATATTAGTTTAGAAACATATGCAACGCAACTTCAAGTAATTTGGCTATTCAATTTTAAATAAGCTGACAAAAAGTCATAAGTTCTAAATATATAAGTTATACCAAACACTTTATTCGTATTTTTCTAAATTATAAGTTATAATTTGTAACTTATAAACTTAACCTCTTTTTATTTTTTATTTTTTTTTATAGAAATTTATAGACTTAACATAATTAACCAAACGACACCGTTATATTATTCCACGACCTCAATGCTCTCGTCTTTATTACAAATTTTAATTACTAACAAATGAGCATGTTTGAAATAGCTTCTGCCTGTTGCAATTGTGACACATTTTTGGGATAGAATATGTGAAGTGTTTGCGTAATGTGCCATATTAGCTAGGGATGGATCTAAAAAATTAAATGAGAGGGGGCTTGATAGTAGGGGTGTAACCCAAAACCGCAAAATCAAACTGATTGACCAAACCGAACCAAACGGTCAGTTGCCAGAAAATTATCATACGCTAAAAAATCGAACTGACCGTCCAAAATCGACCGAAGCAGAAAAATTGACCGAATCGACAAATTCGGTCATTTTTTTTTCAAACACAAAAGAACCGATAAAAATCGACCGAACCGACCGATTTACACCCTTAATTGATTGAGGCGGAACTCTACGGGGGTTCCGAATTATTTTTGGAGTCTACTTATACATATTTTGTATAGTTGATATAAGTTAATGCTATAAAAATTAGCAAAAAAACATAGAAGGGAGATTGGAGAGTTTGAGAAGTGTGAATGAGAAATAAAGTGTTGGCTTTGCGTATTTATAAGTGGCTTAATATGACAATTTTACAATTGGGTGGGGGTGGTGGTTTGTCTTAACTTTAAAATATTACGAGTAATATTTTTAGTGTAATTTTACAATTATTTAAAATTCTGGATGAACTTAAGCCCCTTCCTTGAATGTAGATCCACGGTATCCACCCCTGGTAATAGCTACAGTATTGATGTAATTTATCATAACTGTGATTATAGTGGTGTGGCCCTTGGAAATGATTAGTTTTCACAAAATTGTTCATGTGCATATATACATATAGCAATACCGGTTGTAAATCAACTCATTCTAAACCATCAATAAAATCATATGGATTTCAATAAAAAAAAATTATGTTAAATCTATTATAAATAATAAGGATTACGCCTCTCAAAACCGCTAAAATATTTCACATAATAAATTCTATTATGTCATATGTAGAAAATTATGTCAGAAATCCACAAGTTGCACATTCCTTGGCTCCGGCCCTCTATGTACTTAGATTTAATTGACACTTTCCGCAAATGAAAGCATTTAAACCGATTTGATTTAGAGCTAGTTTTGCCATTTTAAACGATGGTGAATAAACAAGAATCGATGAAAAATTGAACAAAGAAGAGGAAAGGGGCTTGCATGGGGGTAAACAGGAAGGAGTATGCGACTACTGAGTATTGGCTAACAATGGGATGAGAGCATTTTTGTTCACTAAATTTTGATTTATTATTATTCATTTAGATTTTTATTGAGTGACATTTGTCTCATTTCAATAATTTTGTTAATAGTACAAAATTAAAATAAAAATAAAATAAAACACATTTCATCCGATGAAAGTGAGTAAATTAAAGTCTGGAGAACAATAGTAAATGAAAAAAAAAAAAAGTGAACAAAAATATTCTCCAATGGGATGGTGGCACGTTTTCGCTTGGTTTTAAATGCAAGTGTTCAACGATGATGGGTAGACGCACCAAACCAAACTTAAATGAAGACGTGGCGGCACGTGCCTGGGTCGACTCCCTGCCAATAATTTCTCTAAAACATGCTGACTTTGCTTTCCCCGTTGCCAAGAAAACGCTTGAAACTGTATTACAAATGCAAGGTTTCATATAGGGTTAATTATATTTTACTCTTTGTGTTTAGGTTTATTTTTATTTGGCTCCTCCTATACTTTAAAAGTGAACACTAAAACTCTTTTCTGTGATTTCGAATTAAAGTAAAACTACTAAAATTTCTTTCAAAATAGTGTCATATGGGGATTAAGTGTTTAAATTAGCCCCACATAGGAGAATTCAAGTGTCAAAATTAACTCCACATAGGCAGTTAAACCTGATATCAACCCCATATGGGGATTAAGTATTAAAAATTAGCCACACATTGGTGGATTAAACGGAAACATTATCCCAACATAGAGATTTAACCCCCCAAAATTAACGTTACAAAGGGGGTTAAGTGTTAATATTTTTTGCAAATTTCAAACAAATTTATCAATTTTGAGGAAATTTTAACAGTTTCACTTTAGTTCAAAATCACAGATGATTAAGTGTCCACTTTTGAAGCACAAGGGAAAAAGTAAAAATAGACCTAGCTAAAGTAAAGTATAATGTAATTAACCATTACATATATTGTGGAAAAAACTGCGATTGGAGGGATAAACGCGATTTTTCAACTACACTGATAACCATTTATGAATCAATTTTTGAATTACACATCATGACCCTGTTTGACAACATTTTTGGCAATAGATAAGTGATTATAGAATTCTAAAACTAAAATAAACTTCTTGTCGAATTAGCTTCTATTTCACATAATTTTGTGATTGACTATAACTTTTGTCCAACATCATTATTTTGCAATTGAATCGCATAAATAGAATTGTTGCCAAACAAACCCTATCAGTTGTAATGAGAGTAAAGTCAATATGTGCAACGATTCCTCTCCAAAAAAATATATAGAAATATATATATATATATATATAAGTCAACACTGTGTGAAAAAATTATCCCGTGTGACGAATTTTGGTATGACAGATTATTGTGAACCGTTGAATCAACATGAAGCTCACAAAATCAATGGTCCACAATAATCCATTACACCAAAATTTATCACATGAGATCATTTTTACGCTATGTGGTCCATTTATTTAATGGAACCAACTGATCACTGCCAAAAACTATCATTTCATTTGCAATTGCCACACTTTTATTTAATTTTGACAATTAATTAGTTTAGTCTTATCGTTGATGGCTTGTGATTAATCGGCTGTAGTCCCAAAATTTGGGAATTATCACTATTGTTTTTTTTTTTATCACATATTTGAGAAATTTTTTTATTATATGTAAATATATAATATGTTAGACTAACTGTTATTCACCCCTTGCTATATAAATATAAAGAAAAAGCGAGAGTGCTATTTCATGGGCTGATCCAAAGTGTTGCCTTGGAGTTGGGAACATTCATCCAACAAAGTCTCAATATAAAATTACTAATGCTATGTTTTTAAAATTTTCAAACCAAAATGTTTCCAAATACTCGTACTAATGAGTCCAATGAATTTTGATTAGGCGGACACGAAAAGTGAATTACGCTAATGGTGGGAACAACAGTTTTATGAGTTAGAACATGTTGAAGTGACCCCATAGTGGACCCACTACTATATATATTCGAAAAGCATTTGAGATGAAAAAATAAAAATTCTATTAACACCTACTGCTTTACACTCTACATCCATGATCCACCTACTTTCCACACTCACTATTTTAATTTAATTTTAAAATAAATTACTTTCTACGCCGCACCACTTATCTCCAAAATAACCCTAGCCTTACACACTTCAAACGTTTAGTATTACTCTCTACGCCCACTATCTTATTTTCTATCTATTCTATCTCCAATTTCACAGGCCCTAACATCTCAACCTCCATGCACTATTGCATATATACATATATATATATATATATACACACGCGTACACACACATGCATATATGGCTATCTATTTATATATACAGTGTTACATATCGATGTAATACGTACACATACCTAAATAATTGCATACATTCCTTGACTTTGATTAATTTTGATTAGTAATACGAAAAGCAAAAGATCCACGAAACACGAAACTGGTCTAATAGCGGATTTCATTTTCTTCACAAGTCATCTATCAATTTTTATAGGGAATTGTTATGTACACCTATATATTTGCTATGTACACTCAAATTCTTTTATTTTAGTCATTTTTTTTCTAAAAATTCTAACTTTTATAAAAGTGAACGGTGTACATAGCAATTCCCTTTTTATAGGATACAACATGCAAAACAATGAGATGGGTTCCACCCACAAATTGGTACTGAAGAAGAAAGTGGAAGTTAATGTAGTTCTGCTATTACATAGGGTATTCGATAAAAAAAATCTGCAATGGGTACACCATGGGCCATGGCTTATCACAATCAAAATTTGGGGTGGAGATATGAATACAGAGGAGAGAGGGAGTTAGTGAAAGGAGAGAGTGGAGAGTGGGTGTACAAAGTAATTTTTGGAGCCTTTTTATTTATATTAGGATAGATGCCCGTGTAATGCACGGGTTCATTAAAATTGGAAAATTAATTAGATGTTTTTATTGTTGATGTATTTAATATTAAATGTATTAAATATGCACTACTAATAAAATAAAGTTGTAAACGTAAAAGCTTCAATAATTCTGGTTGGAAGCAAATATATTTTCTTTTCTTTATTTTTTTTTCGTTTTCAAATCTTTCTTTAGTGTTTTCACTTCTATTTGTTTTTAGCATTTCTCTCCTTTATTTACTTATATTTTTAACCACAATTTATTGTATGATGTACAAAATAATGCAACTACATATAAATTTTACACAATAAAGTTGAGAGTAATGTTGTTTAAAAGTAACAACTTATTTTTAATATCATAACACGTGATATTTTGAAAAACCTTATCATCTTTTGTCATTTGTCTTTTTCTTTTTTGTTTAATTACATATAAACTTCATACAATAAAGTTGAAGTGTTATTTAAATGTAATAACTTAGTTTTAACATTATAACACATGATATTTTGAAAAAACTAATCATATTTATTTTTTGCTTTTCTTTTTTTTTCCTTTTTATGGGAATGATATGAAATTGCATGAAATTATAAATTTCAAAAATAAATTTATTAAATTTATTAAAACTATTATTATTATATATTTATTATGAGTATGTAAGTAATTGTAAATTATAATTTGTCTTTTAAGTTTGCAAAGTATTTCATATATATTTATTATGCATATGATAGAAGTGTATGTGTGTGTCACACCCGTTCCAGAAATTTATGATTTTGAAAATGCATCATTTGAGATTTTTGAGATTATTAATGTTATTAATAATTTGAGTTGAGGTTGACTGTGGGTCAACGGTAAGGTGTCAGTGAGGACACGGGAACATGGTAGTTCATATGGCATGAGCATGAGTAAATGACATTTATATGATTTAAATATTATTTGACTTATATGATATTTTGTGAATAGTGAATTATACCTGTGTAGTATAATTTCTGATATTTTTGGTATTGTTTGTTAAATTTTGAGAACTGTGGTGAAAACGTGAGTGATACGTTAATTAAAAAGGTAGGTTGTTTAGAGATTCCACCGAGTATAATTTTCGGACGTTATTTTTGGACCCAAACGAAATCTAGTCGAAAACTTTTAAAATTTATAGTTTTCACTCGTAAAGTTATAAAATGGATGTGTGAGAAGTTTCGGGAGTTAATTAGAAGTTTGAGAAACTCGTGGGGAGGTAAACGTAATTTTCAAAAAGTTTGCCTATATATAGTAGTAGATGAGATTCATTCTCATCCAAAACTTGCCAAAAATATCTAGAGAGAGGAGAGAGAAAGGAGATTGGAGCCAACGGGCTTTGCGACGCCGATCAACGACCGTTCGTCCGTCAGATTTTCTCCAGATTTCATATTTGAACTCGTGGAGGTAAGAGTTACGTTTTGATACTACGTGGTCCGTGTTTGGCCAATTTTTGTAAAAATTTAATTTCTAGACTTTTGGAGAAAATCCAGTAAAACTTGTAGGAATCGTCTCAAATTTGAAATCCGACGATTAATTAGCCCCTAGACAATCATTCAAAGTTTGAAGAGAATCGCACGAGGTATGAATTTTAGATCTATGAAATATATGGATTTTCATGTTTTGAACATCAACTTTGATATCTTTGGATCCGGGCGAAATTCATGTATTAATTAGGCCCGTTAATTATGCACGTGAAATTATGTGAAAAGCACGTATAACTGTTTATGTGAGCATGTTATGTGTCTACTTGGGTCAAATGGGAGTTTGGTGCAAATTCATCCGGGGTAAGCTCCTCGAACCTTGAGGATTGTGATTTGATTGTGATTGAAATGGAATTGGAATTGTGGTTGTGTCTGGATTGGAGGTGGGCCCAACCAGTACACGGTACCTGGTATGGAAGAAGGCCCAACCAGTGTACGAGATGCATGGGAGAGGTGGGCCTCCTACGACATCGACCGGATGAATGCGTACCACTCACCCTAGAGACTATTTCTATGTGTTTTAGATGCTTAAATCATGAACTGTCATATAAGCATACATTTAGAATTGTACGCTCAGCATATAGCTGAGCAGTGGAGATGTACTCCATTGCAGGTAAGAGGAAAGACAAGAAGAATCGTGAGAAGTGAGGCCGATGAACGCCGGGAAATCACATTTGTATATGTTTTTATTTTAAATTCTAAACTTGTGTAAGGATTGGTAAATTATGATACGTTGTAATAAATCTTTGGATTAGTTCCGTAGTATGGTAATTCTGTATTTGAACGCCTGTAGTTATGTTTTAAATGTTGTAATTCAGTTATGGTTGTAATTGTTGTTGGTATGGAGTGGCATGAGTTGTTAAATTTCATCACAGGGCTGCCCAGCAGGGGAGCAGTCGACTGGACCTTGCATCAGTCGACTGGATCGCTGTGTTGAATTGGTTACTGCTTTGTTTCGTCTGAGATTCAGTCGACTGGGTTGAGAAAACAGTCGACTGGATGGGGCCTCAGGCCATGACATTCTGCTGGATAGGGTACCAGTCGACTGGACATTTTCAGTCGACTGGTTATTTTAGGCACCAGTCGACTGGGTCCCCGACACAGTCGACTGGATGGGCTGGTATAATTTGAAACCTTTCTGTTTGAGATCACCAGTCGACCGGATCCTCGATCAGTCGACTGGACCTCTGTTTTCAAAACTGTTTTCTTTTGATTGGATTCAATTGGCCAAAACTTTTTATAACTCTGATTCTATTGGATTTTTCAACTCAGAGGGTAATGTTTCCTAAAGTTTTAAAACACCCAGGGTTGTTTTAAAGTTCTTTCCGCTGCGTATCGTTAGATGATGTTTGGATGGGCCTTGGTGGTGTGCCACGTGTCCTATTTTCACGCGTAGTGGGATGGGTTGTGACAGTGTGTGTGTGAATTAAATTTATAGGAATGCATATTTAATAAAAATATGATTGTAGATGTATTAGTAATTGCAAATTACAATTTGTCTTTTCACTTTGCAAAGTATTTCTTATATATGTATTATTATTATTATTATTATTATTATATATTTATGATGATGAATTAAATTTATTATATCTATTATTATTATATATTTATGAGGAGTATGTAATGATGTGAAATTAAATTTAAAAAGTAAACGAACGTATGTGTGTATGATCAAATATGATTTTAGATATATTAGTAATTGTAAATTGCAATTTGTCTTTTAACTTTGCCAAGTATTTCTTAAATATGTATTATGATTATTATTATATATTTATTATGAGTATGAAAAGATATGAAATTGTATGAAATAATAATTTTATAAAACAAATGAATTTAATTTATTAAGTGTAAATTATATGTGTGTAAAGCCTTGTTTGGGAAAAACCAAAACAAAAACCAAAGCACAAAATCGATTTGCCAAACAAGGCACCGAAATTGTTGACTTTTGATCCAATATATGTGTGTAAAGCATTGTTTGGGAAAAACGAAAATAAAAAAATAAAAACAAAGCACAAAATCGGTTTGCCAAACAAGTTAGCCGAAATTGTTGACTTTTGATCCATGGGTTTAGTGCCTTGTTTGGGAAAAAGTGGAAACAAACAAGACAAACAAAGCCACAACTGATTTGCCAAACAAACTCTATTATATTTGGAGTGCCTTGTTTGGTTTAAAAAAAAAACACAAACACAAATAAAGGCAAAATTCGATTTGCCAAACAAGGCATAGCCATCTCAATGTATTAGTAAATGCAAAATTATATATAAGGAGCAAACAATTTAAAGAATTCCAAATTAAGATAAAATTGAAATTGAAAACTACTCTAAGGCTCTTTTTATAGTATATATAGTGTAGATATGCTCGAAGTTCATTTTGTACATAGGTATAATTGTAATAAAAGAAAGTTACTAAAACGTGGATGTAGAAATAAGTTGGTAGGTGTGTATTGGATTTTCCGGATGGAAAATTTAGAAGTATAGCATTACTCATAGAAAGTGTGTTTAATGAGACCTTACTATGGCCCATTTACTTGAGGCCCAATTACCAGAAGCTCATCCACCGGAGAGAGAATGTTATTTTGCGTTGTTTTGGGCTGGTTGGTGATTTTGGGCCGGCACACTGAGGCTGTGTAATAAATAGTAGTTGAAGTAGATATAGAATTGGAATTATTACAAAAGTATTTGTATTTTGTTGGGTTGAAGTATAATTTTTCTTACAAACAATTTTCAGGTTTAGGAGTAAAGCACAATTTAGTGAAGTTATGTGGGTTGAACTCTAATTTTAGACAATTATTTTGTGATAGTTTAAGAATCAGAAGTTCGAATTTGGTCGATATATCATCAAGCAGTACGTACATAGTTGCACCGATAAAAGCCGAGAGGTTCCAGAGGGCTAGAGTGAGGTAGAGATAGAACTGGTCAGGAGAGAGAGAGAGAGAGAGAGAGAGAGAGAGAGAGAGAGTTACTGATCTCTGCGTATTTGTATAAATTGAAACTCATATTCTATGTATTTTGTGTACATGTAAGTTCGATGGTGTATAATGCTTTTAATGTACACACTGCGTATGCAGTAGAGAGTGGCTGTGTATAGTGCAATCTACTTATATATATATATATACTAGTTTTTTAAGCCCGTGCATCGCACGGGACATATAATTATAATTAGTTTGATGTATCTATTAATTGTCATTTATGAGATACATTCTCTTACAATCTAATATATATATATATATATATGAAAGCTAAAGTTTTCTATTCTTCCACATGTCACACTCTTAGAAAAAAGTAGTTTTTTTTTAATATTTGTATATGCAAATATATATGTATTAATTGAGATCCAAAATTCATGATAGAAATTTGCAATTTAAGTGACTCAATAAATGTAACAACCATAAAATATTTAAGTGCGTAAATTATTATTTTAATTAATTTTTTTCAGTTAGCAATGATATATGAGTGTAACTAGGTAAGACACGTGTTTAAAAATTTTAAGTTTGAAAGGCACCGGATTATAATATTAGTGAGCTCATTTAAATTGGGTGTTACATTGTTATTAATTTATATTGGTTATGTAAATATTATAGTCGTAGGTCTTATTAAATCGATTTAATTTAATGGTTGAAATTTTATATGATTTAAAAAGATTCCCAATTGAATAAAGGTAGGAAAGTTACGATTGTGAGACTTAGTTGGAATTGGACTATGTGAATAATGTAATACTCCAATTTATTTTAATTAGTTTATAATAAATTTATTTGATATTTTTATGATTTAATTTTTTTGCATTATTAATGTGGATAATAAAAAAAAAATTGGTATTAGTGTTTTACACCATAGGGAATCTCATCAAATAAAAATAAATAATTAAATAAAAATTGTGTAAGTGCACGGTGTGTGGTGGATGTGGCGTGTGTGTGGTATAGTTATATTGTGTGTGTGCATCATACATATAAACATATAACATAATATAATATTAGGTTACATAGTACTCAAAGGAACATTAGTTCCTATTGCTCAGCCGCCAGAGAGAGAGAGAGAGAGAGAGAGAGAGAGAAGAAAAAGAAGAAGAAGAAAAGGGAGGAGAAAGGAGAAGGATTCCGGGTTCGTGGTCACGTGGGGAATCGCGGAGTATTCGTGGTTGTCAATTTTGGATCGAACTAGGTGAGTTAAACTTTGTGTATCTGAGTATATATATATACACGTATGTATATATATATGTATGTGTATGGGAGTAAATTAGTGCATGTTAAATTTAATTGTTAGGGTTAAATCTTTGTAATGGATCGATACACGTTGCTATTGTTGAAGTAATTTAGATACATTCTTTCCCTTCGTGTGACTTTGTGATTATGACATTAGGGTATTCGAAAGGGTTAAGTGAATAGTTAGTTTGATAAAACCATATGTGAAATATTCATCGCAATAAAAAAAAAAGATATGTGAAATTCGTTTTTTTTTTGTAATTCATACAGTTGCAGAAACTTCATAAAATTATTAGAAAATCGTGGATTTGAATTTTAACATTCTGTCCGCGTGTCTTATGTAAAACGTGATTCTGCACACTTTTTGTGTTTTAAGTTTTTCCTGATTCTGCACCGTTTGGGCAGAAATTTAAGATTACAGTAGCAGTTTTCAATATAGTTCAACGTGCAAATTGGAGAATATGATTTCTTATTATGTGCTTTATGTATGCTAATATTGAATGTTGGGTTGAGATTATTGTACCTGAAATAACTGACCTTATTTTGTGGTCATTTTGATAAAAAGGAGTAAATTAGATTCGTTGAATAGTATATTGGGGATCTTGTATTTTGATTGGAAATCATTGAGGGAAGATTGTTATGGGTTAATTGATAAAACCCTTTATTGTAAGAAATCGGAATGCATCTAAAAGTTAGAGATGTGATTGGATGATAAGACGTAACTATTTGATAAACATGAAATTCACAATTATTGGGATAATACGAACGATAAGTGATAATTGCAACATGGTTCTTTAGTGTTCACCGCTCCCGTTGTTATGTTATTGTTTTTGGTAGCTCGCACTCTTTTGCCAGTGGCTTCGTGATCAAGCTGGCTTAAGACTTGTTGAGTGTACTTTTTGCCAGTGGCTTCGTGATCAAGCTGGCCTAAGCCTTATGCTCGGCTTATATTGTATAGACGTCTTGACATATTGACCAGCCGTCCGTTGTGTATACCTGGTTTGGTTGATACCCCAACCAAACTGGCACCGGAGTGGGTGTTGGTAGTATGTCCGGGCACACATGGGATATATGTGTGAGCTGTACCATGAAGGGTGGCCAAGTGGTGAAACTAGGGAACACAAAGACAAATTAAAGGCTAATAAATAATGACAATGGAGTATTTCTTAAGACTGATAAGTTTGGAATAATGAATGCGACATTTAAGTTATAATGTGGACGGCTTATGTATGGAATTATTCGGCTGGTTTGTGATCATTCGATTTACAGGATGGTGGGCCCACTAGCTTTTATGCAGGGCTGGCTCACCATATATATCCGAGGTAAGTATAAAACTCGTAGTAACTTTGGATTTTAGGCAAGAAACTACTTGCCACCACATAAATGGAAACTACTCTATTGTCCAGATATGTGTGTGGAACTACCTGTCTTGACCCAAGAGTATTGTAGTGTAATTTGTTGTCTACGGGTTCAAATTAGATCCCTAAGACTTGTTGTTTTGTTTAACTCATACCAGTCATGTGACTGACCCGAGTGTGTTATACATTCGGGGGCGTTTCTATATGAAACGTAGTCGAATGTATTTGTGCAGGTTTAGTTTTTGGAGATTTTCGTTAGAGCTTCTGTTTGTGTGAAGAGATGGTCGTTGTGTTGTTTATTATTGGAGTTGTACTTATTTTTGTTGTACTTGATTGTATTTTATTTTATGGCATTGTGGGCCAGTATGTATAATTGTAGTAAATATGGTATATTGGGTATTGGGAACGTTGTAGTTACTCTGACCAATGGATGTATAGATTTTATTCTTATTTATTTTTATTTCCGCTGAACTCTGTATGTGGACATTTTATTTATGAAAATGATTTTTTTTTAATTGAAAAGTGATATAATATTTATAATGGAACTTTATTTCTTTTACAATGAAATGGATGTTTGGGAATACATGTTTAATAATAAAGAGTTTTTCTTTAAACACAAGATCACATGTCCTTATTTAAGGAGTATTAAATATTGTTTTCAATAAATTTTCTGTTAGCATATGGAAGGGTGTCGCTCTCGTGATTTTTGGTAATTGAATATTAGTCCGGATACAGGCTCTGGATTG
Organism: Hydrangea macrophylla; assembly: GCA_033977485.1. Lineage (NCBI taxonomy): Eukaryota > Viridiplantae > Streptophyta > Magnoliopsida > Cornales > Hydrangeaceae > Hydrangea > Hydrangea macrophylla. The sequence continues at coordinate 115,113,066 of CM066982.1, read as the reverse complement.
AATATTTGGTTGTCCAAAAATCGGGGTGTGACAATAAATTCTTTGTCAACATGAGTAATTGTTAGAATTTGAATCTTAAATCTTATCCTTTCATATAGCCTATAGGATAAGTATTAAGTCTACAATTGAAATTTAAACTGTTTTTCACATTAGAGATACTACATATAGAAGAGATAAGTATTATAATTAATACTAAGCAATGAGCAATAGGATACTATTATTTATATTTTAATTTGAATTATACTATCTGAATTATATATATACATGAAAGCAGAAGTTATCACGTAGTAATTTATTTAAATTTTAATATATTACATATTCTGTTCGATAAAATGTATGTTTTATTTGATATAAATTTGATTGTTTGAATGTGATTTGAAAAAAAAAAAGTATGTTGTCACATTTCGTTGGATAAAACATAAGTTTTATTTATATAAATTTGATTTGAAAAAATGTAAGTTGTTAATATTTAATTTTAATGGTTATTCTTTGTAGATTTATATCTAAAGAAATAAGTATTAAATTGTAAACCTCAAAAAGTTTCTATCATGTACCTTTTCTAATACTAAAAAATGTAATTTGTTAATATTTATTTTAATGGTTATTCTTTGTAGATTTATATCTAAAGAAATAAGTATTAAATTATAAACCTCAAAAAGTTTCTATCATGTACCTTTTCTAATACTGTTATAAAATTTTCTTTTTTAATAGATATACGTAAAACCTAAGTAGGAACTTTTTATTCAAATTTTAACATTTAGTTTTTTTTTTAAATTATTTATATGATATGTGTATGTAATTTTTTTTTTTTTTGTATTTAAAAGGTTAATCAATATTTTATTTTCCAATTACGCTCCCTCCCATGCATTGCATGGGGTTCACATCTTGTCTTAATATATTCTGTGATCAACAAACTTTTTTGACATTTTACGAAAGAACTTCTAAATGATTCAAATATGATAGACGCGGCTCGAGAAAACTACCAAATTAGTAGTAACATAAAAATCAATTGATTTTCATTGGTTGATATTAAAGTGGTCCAACCATTTAGAGAATTTGATTAGTGTAGTTGATTTGTGGAGTGTTTGTGCCCAATTAACCATGAAAAAAATATTATGTAAGTAGCCATTTTTGTAGCCTCTTTTTCAAGTCAATTGTAATTATGGTTGCAAAAGTTAGTTTTTTTCTAACAAAAATTGACCTGTAGTAGCCATTTTTGTTAACTAATTATGATTGCAAAGGTTAGTTTTTTTCTTACAAAAATTGACCTGTAGTAGCCATTTTTGTTAACTTTTTTCGAACCCAATTATAATTATCGTTGCAAAGGGATATGTAAGTAGTCATTTTTATTGACTCTCTTCAAGTCAATTGTAATTATGGTAGCAAAGGGCAGTTTGGAAATTAAAGGGCAATTTGGAAATTTTGGAAAATTCGATAGATACGCACATGTGTGTGTGTGTGTATATATATATACAAGTAATATATAGCAGGGGTAATTTGGGTAATAGTAAAGATTCGAATATATAGCTGGGGTAATTTGGGTAATAACAAAGATTCATGCAGCTTATGGCTTTTTTTGAAGCCAATTGTAATTATGGTTGGGAAAGTTGTTTTTTTCTTACAAAAAATGACCTATATGTAAAAATTATGTAAGTAGCCATTTTTTTCACATATTTTGAAGTCAATTATAATTATGGTTGCAAAGGGCAGTTTGGGAATTTGGTAAATTTTGTAGAAAACTAAAATTGACCTATATGTAAATGTTATGTAAGTAGCCATTTTTGTTCACTCTTTTTTAAGCCAGTTGTAATTATGGTTGCAAAGGGAAGTTTGGGAATTTAGGAATAAAAATTGACTTATATGTAAATATTATGTAAGTAGCCATTTTTATCGACTCTTTTTCAAGCTAATTGTAATTATGGTTGCAAAGGGCAGTTTGGGAATTTAGAAAAATAAATTGACCTATATGTAAATATTATGTAAGTAGCCATTTTTGTTGACCCTTTTTCAAGTCAATTGTAATTATGGTTGCAAAAGTTAATTTAGCCATTTTTGTTAACTCTTTTTGAAGCTAATTGTAATTATGGTTGAAAAGGGCTATGTAAGTAGTCATTTTTGTTGGCTCTTTTTTAAGTCAATTGTAATTATGGTTGCAAAGGGCAGTTTGGAAATTAGACAAATTTGTAGAGAAATAAAATTGACCTATATGTAAATATTATATAAATAACCATTTTTGCTGACTCTTTTTGGCTTTTTAGGAATAAAAATTGACTTATAGATACGCCCATGTGTGTATATATATGTACAAGTAATATATCGCATGGGGTAATTTGGGTAATAGCAAAGATCTGAATATATAGCAGGGGTAATTTGGGTAATAGCAAAGATCCAAATATATAGCAGGGGTAATTTGGGTATTACCTAAAGATTCGACCATCCAAATATATAGCAAGGGTAAATTGGGTAATACCAAAGATTCGAGCAGCTTTGGAAATTGAACCATTGAGTCAGCCATCCATTCTCCACAAGGGTAGACTGGTAATGAAGGCCTAAAATCAGAGGGCAATTTGGGTAGTCCATAAAATTCGTGCATTGTGGCGTAATTTGGGTAATTGCAAAGATCCGAATATATAGCATGGGTAATTTGGGTATTACCCAAAGATTTGACCATCCGAATATATAGCAGGGGTAATTTGAGTAATACCAAAGATTCGAGCAGCTTTGGAAATTGAACCATTGAGTCAGCCATCCATTCTCCACAAGGGTAGACTGGTAATGAAGGCCTTAAATCAGAGGGCAATTTGGGTAGTCCATAAAATTCGTGCAGTGTGCTTAACCGACCTGATGCATTCTTATAAGATAGTAGATATATATATATATACGAAGATTCTATGGAAAGGGCGCCCTCTCTTTAATAAAGAGAGGGGCTCTGTTTTGGCCGTTGGATCGTGTTTAAAAACTGTAAAGTGACAAAACTGCCCTTAATAAAAACAGGATCCGACGGTCAAAACAGAGACCCTCTCTTTATTAAAGAGAGGGCGCCCTCTCCATAGCCTGACTGATATGTGTGTGTTTGTGTATATAAGTGCATGCATGGTGTATGCTTGTGTAATTTGGTGATGATGTCATGTGGGAATCATTCATTTGTTGTTATGTGAGTGAATAGTGTTGTAACTAGGGGTGTGTTTCGGCCGGAACGGATCGGAAACACCCCTTTCGGAAAAAAATTTCAAAATTTTCGGAAGCCAAAAATGCATTCCGAATTCCGTTCCGAAATTTCGGAAATTCCAAAATTATTTCCGATTCCGAAATTTCAGAATTTTCGGAATTTTATCAGATTAGGAATTTTTCGGAATATTCGGAATTTTTCGGAATATTCGGAATTCAAGCTTAATGGGATTTCACTTGAGACTTGTAGGCCTTTTATAGAAGCACATTACATCCCATTTTTTGTGTTTTTTTGATGTGGGATGAACACAATTTTCGGAATATTTTGGAATATTTTCGGAAAAGTTTCGGAAAATACAATTTCGGAATATATTCGGAAAATTTTCAGAATACTTCGGAATTTTTTCTGAAAAATTTCGGAAAATACAATTTCGGAATATTTTCGAAAATTTTTCGGAATTTTCTGAATTTTCGGAATTCTAAAAACAATTCCGATTCCGATCTGATTTTTTTTCGGAATTTTCGGAATTCGGAATTCGGAATGCATATTTAGTTGCCAAAATCGGAATTTTTCGGATCGGAATCGGTCGGAATCGGAATTTCCGTTCCAAATGACACCCCTAGTTGTAACCTTTAGGCTGCCATGTATGACATAAGCTTGAGTAGGCCTCTAAATAGAGCGGACTTGGATCAGATTTCTGATTACATTTTTCTGCCGATTAATTTCCCAAATCAATTTTGGTGCTTTTGGTATTCTATATTTGTTTGGAAAATATTGTAAGAATTTTTACATTTTAAAGTAAAGTTGTGCTATACAGCTAAGAAGGACCTAGAGTCTAGAGATCCAAAATTTTGTATGTCTCACACCCCTCCCTCCGGCCATCCACTTTGAAGGCCCTTTGGAAAATCAAAAAGCAGCTGCCATAGAATGCTTCTATAAATCTTTTGAAAGAGGAAATCCTCCTGTCCACTACTCAAAGATGCCCTTTTTTTTTTTTTATGTCAAAGCTCATAGTGAAACAACTAATGTTTGTTACTACTACTTCTTTGCCCCCTTGGACTTAGAATTATATGGTTTGAATCCCGGTTACAAATGAATTAACCCCAAAGTCTATGGGACTTGTCTACTCCTGTTTAATAATGGCTGGATTCCATGCATTGAGCAGTGGTGACGTTGATGTTGAAACTTCAATCTATTTGGGGTGTGTGTACTTTGTTGGTTTGTTTGGAAGGGGTGGAAACAACAGGTTCATCTCTGAGAGGAAAACTGTTTTTGGTCTTCTAAGAGGGGCTGGAGGGGAATTAATTGCAGTAGAAAAAACCCCTTTTCAGAAGAACAACCCTCATTCAGTGTTTTATGAGGAGGCTCAGACCCCTTGGGCCATTTTATAGGCCTTGATGCACCTATTCGGATGGGGTCGTGTCTGTTTAATTTTTTAATCCAGGTTTCGATGCAATTGTGTCTATTCAAATTCCATGGTCGCGATCTAGATCTAATTGCATGCTGAAAGGGTAGTTATATTTGGCCATTTCAGTGGAAAAGCTCACCATAATATCTTTAACAATGTGATCTTTCGCTGTAGCTCATCTTATTATGAAGAAGAAAAATTGCTGACAGGGAGTGCAGTTACAGTAGAAGCCACTATATTCTCTGCAAATCTTGGTTTCATAGTCATTCTCTTGCATTGGCTCTTACAAGAGCACAAAACCCATTATCCTGATTCCTCCCAGCATTCTCAAAAACATTGAAGGCAGTCAATAACAAACACTGATCAGAATATTGAGATTCTTTTTGCCTCCTTGTTGGACACCAACTGCTCTGATACCAATACCATGGGCTGTTCTTTCAGCCTTAGCACACTTGATGTTCTCAGCTACACTGACTCACGAGTTGAGAGGAGACAGGCTTGACAGAAGATCAACTACAGGTAATTAATTGGACTGTCAAGAAGCACCCACTGTTGCTAGGTTCAGCACCGAAGCTGACTATAAAGCCTTAGCTGATAAATCCACAGAGGTTACTTGGGTCCAGCAGATTTTACCTGATTTAAATACATATCAGCTTTCCTCCATCCCATTTTTGGTGCAACGAAATAAGTGCTCTGTCATTAGCTGCAACCTTATCCTCCATGCTCCCACTAAGGCTTAGTTTGGCCCCCCATTTTGGTGCTTCTCCTTTTTTAAAGCACAATTTCATGTTAATTCATTTGGTAACTAGTTTATGAGCTTTGCAAAAATTGAACTTAGGACTTTTTTGGGGGGAGCTTTTAAAAGCTCTAGAATGGAGCTTTTAAAAGCTCAAGGTTGCTTTTTGGTTTCATGATGTTTTTTTTAAGAATAATGTGTCACTTGTACAAAAATTATCAAACAACTTAGCAATAAATTTCATAAGCTACTTTCCACGTGAGGGCCAAACTAAGCCTAAGCATGTTGGAGGTTGACTGTCACTTCATTATGGAAATACTTGCAAATAAGGACCTTCAAGTTGCTGGCACTTCATCTACTGATCAACTAGCTGATATCTTCACTAAACCTTTGCCCCCTTCTCGCTCCAACTATCTGAAGACAAACTTATGCCTTCTCACTGACTCCAAGTTGATGCTTCTCCACTGGCCACCATCAACTTGACCAGGGGGTTGTAAGACAATCTAGAGCCTATACTCTACAGCTCATACTAATCATGGATCACTGACATGGAACCTCCATAACTCCACATCAACACTCAGCTGATGAAGCAACAAAGAAGACGTACATTGTGATATGTTAAGCGATATGTTAGACACAGCTCAACGAGCTCATCCAGCTTGCTCTATCAATCTGTTAATCGAGTGCTTCGTTTTGGTCAATTTTGGATAGGTGATCAGTCAATAGATCATGTGGACAATTCCCTATTATGTGTGTGTTGGTGTCTCATATTTACTGGGAATGGAGTTGTCTTTTTCTTGCTGCATGCGTCTATAAATTCCTTTTAAATAAGGGAGTTCAACTTTATTAGGTGGTTAATTGTCTGCGTCGGATTGTTCTCATAGTTTAGTAATATTACTTCGTCTTGGGCAGAGGACTCCTATCTTCTCACGGGCACAACTGACGTGGTATCTAAACTTAAGCTTGCATTTGAAACTAGTGTTCCGGATACTGTCGGGAATGATCTGCTAAAGCTCTAGCCAATCTAGCCACCAAACGTGTTGCTGGTTATAAGCTTCCTAATGTGCTTTAATACAGTTTGCAATGAGCAAAGACTTTTTATGTTTTTCCTTGATTACTTTGCTACAACTACGTACAAGCCACCTTCATGTCGACCTCGCTGGAAGGGTATATTTCTTCTGTTTACGGACTAATTTATGCTTTTGTTCCACATACTGGGCCTTCCTTTTTTTTTTTTTTTAATCCTTTTTTTTTTCTTCCAGAATTTACTTATTCAAATCATAAACTGCACTCTGTTAGGGGGTGAGGTAAATTTATCTAACTTTGTGCCTTCTGTGTGAATTTATGTAACATATATTGTAACATCAAGATGGGAGATCTCCTCATTGGCCGACCATTCATTGTTGTTCAGACCAATGGTTTCTCTCTTGTTAGAACTTAGAAGCTTTGCCATTGCTTTGGGAAAATCTAAGTTTTATCTTTTTACATTTTTTTTTATTACATAGCAAACCGCATTCATGAGGTTGACACAGGCAATGGAGCGAGTTGTCAGTGAAATGGATGCCATATATCTATGGTAAATGTAACTTTATATGTTTCTGTTGCCACTGTTGAGTGAAACTTCATTTAAAAGGTAAATTTCTGAAATGTAATGAGATTTTTTTTTTTTTTTTTTTGGCATTAATAGTGGCAGCCTTTCTTAATTTCCAGGCTGCACATTCTTAAATGTGGGAATTCATAACCAAGGTGGTTTCTATAACCTGCTATTGTATAATTTTATATGTATCAATTAGGTTTCTTGCCACATCAAGCCTTGATAGCAATGGCTAGGGTTAATGTACTTCAACTATGTATTATAGCTTGTTTATTTATTGCGGTAATGCTATAGGCACTAACAACTTTCACAAATAAAATTCACTAATTGTCTATCCCTCTCTTGAATGTCACTGTCCACTGAAATTAACTAGACCCCTACCGTGCGCGCCACCCAATAGTAGATTTTGTTTGTGAAGTTTTTAGTGACGCAATCATTCCTCTATTTAGTGAGCCTTGGATGTATTTCCATAAAAACCCTTCTATTACTTTACATGGTAAATCCTATACACAATCTATTGACTTAGAAACATTTTACTTACCACTAAGGTAATTAAAAGAACACAGAAAAAAAAAGCTAATAGACAGTTGGTGAATCTGGATACTACCAACATGACTTGTTATAGACTCCACAGTGTGCAGCGAATAAGTATATCAAGAACATACCACTAATGTTCTATTTCTTAAAAAAGAACAAAAAAAAATGTAAACTCTAAGCACCTTTCATCACTAGTTTTTTTTTTTTGGCTCAGCACTAATATGCCTTTCATTACTAGTTAGTAGTTACTAATGGTGGAAACTGAAATGGGATCTTCAGTGCTGTTAAAAGAAAAAAAGAAAAAGAAAAGAGTGGCTATACTTTTCTAGAATGGTCAAAATCACACAGGTGCTAGTTCCAGCTTCCTTGGTGGTAATCAGCACCAAGCATATCGAATTTTGAATAAAGTTAAATAGGCATATTTGATGGATGTAATTGGCTCTATTAAGTAATGGGTTTCGTTTTCCTACCCTTATCCTCCTTAACAATGCATTCATATGAAGTCACATTTGTCATGATTGAAAGGCACAGTTTACTCGGTTTAAAAATAAAAAATAAAATAGTTTTTCTTTGCAAACTGTGCCTCTAATGTGCACATGATTGTGTTTACAACACTGAAGTATAGTCCTGTGAATTTAAGGTGGGGTGTAGACAAAGTGTTTAGAGTCAAAATTATTCATCAGTTATCAAATAAGGTTCGAATTAATTAAAAAATTACCACGATACATCAACATGTGCACAAAATTGATGTACTTAACATTTTTCAAGTATTTATCATAAAAAGACAATGGCAAAACCTATAGAGAAGCCGGAATGGTGCCCCCTTTTGAGGGAAAAGAAATTTAATACGAAGAAAATAATATGAATAATATAAATAATCAGTCCCGATCAATCCGCTTGGCTGAAGATGTAGCTTAACTTTAGGTATGTCTATGCTTTGACTGAAGATTTAGCAAACCCTGATAGGGATGATAAAATTTATAGCTCCACCGATTCAACGCCCCACCCAGCCACCCTACTCCAATCCACTCCTAATGGAACGGTTTTGGTGGAGATATAATAGGAGTATGGGGCAAATTTGATACTCTAATATGTTTGCTAGACCGGAATGACCCTTGCAATGGAATGATCATTCATGAGTTTATTTAATTCTCATGTTTGTTACCACCAAATCGGTTTGGAATGATCATTCCAAAAGTAATATCATTCTCACAAAAGTAGGAATGATCATTCCTTCCAAAAACTTCAGAAATGAGATTTCATTCCAATGGAATGGACCAGTAAGGAAATAATATCCATCTTTCTACTTTCTTTGTTTCAATCTTTCCTATAATAAAAAAAATTATTACCTTTTTTGTTAATATTTAATTTAAATTCAATATTAACTCCATAAATTAGGATATGAGTAATACTAGGTGTATACAACTTTTGTACACACTTTTGCACAAAAATGCTTTAAATGCATGTACCTTGTGCTATTTGAATTTTTCACACTTTTCTGTGCACCACTTATACAGCACAGGGTACATGTACTTAAACAATTTGTGTGCAAATTTGTGTACACCTAGCATTACTCATAAGGATACCATTTTAAAGGGGAATTGCTATACACATCCATGTATTTGCTATGTACACCCAAATTTCTTTATTATAATAATTTTTCTTCTAAAAATTATCACTTTTATAAAGTTGAGCGGTGTACGTTACAAAATTAGCGATGTACATAGCAATTCCCTTTTAAAATAGAAATGATTGTATGCCATTTCATTCCTATTTACAACCAAGCATCTGAATGGAATTCTTATTCCTATTCCATTCCATTCTTGAGTTTCATTCCATTCCTACCTTATTCAATTCATGCGTACCAAATGTAAACCTATAGGAATAGAATTGGAGTTGGTAAAAATACCTTTATACCCATTAGTCCCGACTATGAGGCTAATATACTTAAGAGTACCCTTAAAGTTTTAACTTATTTATGAAAATACTCTAGTAAATAACATATGTGTATTTGTAGTGTAAAACTTACGTTGCAGTCAAATTTGCTGTGGGCAACACATGTGTTTTGGCATTGTAATTTTGAAAGAACATTGAAACCTCTTGGTGTATGAAAGAGAAAAAAAATCAAATCAAGGCAGGGCGATGGTCGGAGTGACTAATAATATATAGGCTAATAAGAGTTGGTATGTGTTACTAGACGGGGTGGGCTAGAGCCTAGAGTTGACGTAAATGTATATTTAAGCTGGATGGGGTTGATAAAGAGAGACTCTTAATTAACCAAATCAAATCCGATTTATTGTCATTCCAAGATCCCGCTTGAGTATGTCTTAACCCAATCTCCATTCCAGACAATTCAACCCACTGTTGATTTATTTTGACAAACACATGCACCATTATATAGTACTAGCATGTATTTCGTGCAATGTGCGGGTATGTTGTTTGTTAAATTGAGCATAGAATAGTGACATTGAATATTCATATTATGAGATATTCAACAAAAAAATCGCACTGCCTACTCATAGTTCAACCTTCTATAGTTTGGGTTTGGGTTGATTATTCTTTCACTATTACAATAAATGCAGCCACTTCAACGTAAAAACGATTATTGAGCTAAATGACAAAATTGTGAGAAAATCATGACAAATAAAATTGCTACGTGTTTTCAATGTTTTGTTGACTTGTTAGCAGTTCTTAGAAGATGGGATTAAAATTCTTGCTTGTGGAGAAATTTTAAGGTGCTCTCTGCTACCACGTGGGACATTATACCCTGCAAGGCTGGAACCAATTAATGATAATATATTAGTTGGGTGAAACTCACATCTTGGAACATATAATGAGACCTACTATGTGTGTGCAGTGGTGGAAGATAATGAATGCATAGGGAAGTTATGGTTCTCCAAGATTTTTTTGTAAAATTTGACTTTTACCTTGATGTTTCTAAAATTTTCATATTTGGCCGCCACCCCTCCTCGCCCCCCCGGGAATAGATTCTCACCCAAAAATGAAAATAACACATTGGCCCTTCTAAATTTTTTTTATTTTTTTTAAATTGTCTATATCTATACACAATTAGAACAGTCATTCATAGTCATAAACTATAAACCAAAGAATTACAATCTACTACTCCTTACAAACAACAAACCTCAAATAGTACATTTTAATATTTCAAATACAAAAAATCGAGAGCATTTTTCTCACCCAAAAATGGTTCACCAATGCTCACCCATGCATCCCATTGGCCAATGCTATTTGCTCACCCAAACAATGGTTCACCAATGCTCACCCATTCATCTCATTGGCCAATGAGATGAATGGGTGAGCATTGGTGAACCATTGTTTGGGTGAGCAAAAGTATTTTTCAAAAAATTATACTTGAAAATATGTATAAATAGACCTAAAAAAATTCAACTCGAAGGCGCGGCCCCAAACCCTTGTGTGACCCCCTTGGGTAGCATAACTAATTAATCGGCCCCTGATCTCCCCAAATATAAATTCCTGGTTCTGCCCCTGTATGTATGGATGTGATCCCACCTAATAACCAACTCCCATTGGTCACAATACCAAATCAACACGCCCTCGGGTTACCTTGAGTTACATAAAAATTTCTCTTGCTTATGACCTCACTAACAACACTTGAAAGTGTAGATAAGCCTATTTACTTTTTTCGGTCACGATAAGCTTATTTACTGTAAAATAAAAAATAAAAAATAAACGCCTCAAACCTATAGGGAGACAGAGAAAAGAGAAGACAAACGCAAAAAATTAAATGAGTGCCTCAAGTTTTTTCAGTTCTTATCGTCACAACTATTTGAGCTAGGATAGATATGTATCAGCTCTATGTGAATATATAAAATTACATAAATATATTTCATTAGTGCAATGGTGTGTATATTTTTTTTTTGCTGAAAACAATGGTGTGTATATATATAGGTACATAAATACTCCCTAAAAAAAAAGGTTGGCGATAAGACACCTTCGTTTTTTAATTAGGGCACCTAAATTTAAGTTAAAAATATAAGGTTTTTTTTTTACCTTTTTACTTTAATTAGTAATGGCACCTCACTTATTTTACTACTATATATTATAGGTTTAACTATATTTTACACCCTCTTAGTTTGCCCTTTATGTCAATTTGGTCCATGTATGTCATTCTAGTCCCTGTAGTTTCATAAGTGTGTCATTTTAGTCCCTCAAACACTTTTTGTGACAAATTTTGTACTTTCAGTGACAAAATTATTCATCACTAAAGGACTTATTTGACACACTTATGGACCTACAAGGACTAAAGTGACACTTTCTAAATTATAGGGACATGCACAACACACATAATTATGTATTATATATTTTCATAAATATTATAAAATTAAAAGATATTCAAAGAATAATAATAATAAATTTGGTACTTGCAACAGTGTTACTTGCAATTATAGAGTTTTATAACAGCTGAACTTACTAGTAATCCTTCTTTCAGTGCAAGACGCTTAACAGTTTCTATGGCTTCATCAATTGATATTTGGATATCATAAGATCATTAGATTATACAGGAAAAACGATGTGGTTGCTAAATTGCGACAAGTATAAATCTGGAATAAATACGACCCATGCCACACACACATGCAAATGTAATTTCATTATAAAGTGTAATAAATTGATGATGCAAAAATTCCTATTATTATATAGATTATGCTTAGGAGGATTATGAGACAGCTATCGAGAAGATAGAATAATCACAATTAGTGAAAACAAAAAAACTTACAAGAGAATAAGTCAAATCGAAGAAGACGCTGAATACAGATTAAGAGTTAATAGAGAAAAAAAATCAGAAGTAGCCAACGATTTGGACACAAAGAGAATATATAGTAAAATAAGTGATGTGCCCTTACTAATTAAAGTTAAAAGGTAAAAAGCTTATCTTTTTAACTTAAATTTAGTTGCCCTAATTAAAAAATGAAGGTGCCTTTATCGCTAGCCAAAAAAAAAAGGTACATAAATACTGCTACGTGTCACTCTCATATTTTTCTATGCTTGAACTCTCCACTATTATATATAGTAATAGATAGATAGATAGATAGATAGATATGGGCTTTTAGTGTCGCTTAATAGTTAATATCTTTGCCCAGAGCCTATTTCAAACTTTCTATGTTTGAACTCTCCACTATTATATGGATAATACTTGGGGCACAACCAAAGCCACAACTTCCATTTTGTGTCTATCTCTCTCCTAGTGGACACTGTGGGGTCACTGGCACTGTGGGACCCATCAAGAGAGAGATAGACACAAAATGAAGGTTGTGCAAAAAAATTTGTGGCTTTGGTTGTACCCCAAGTATTACTCCTATTATATATAGTAATAGATAGATAGATCGGTAGATATGGGCTTATGGTGTTGCTTCATAGTTAATACATTTGCCCAAAGCCTATTTCAAACTCAATTCTGGCTCTTTAGATAATACGAGATCTTTGCAGTTCAGAGAACAATCAATTTTAAATAGTGTAATATTTTTGTAGTCCATAGTTAGTTTAAAAATTCTACCAAATATAGAATTGGATAAAAGATATCCAATCTCAAACTTTTATACAGCCCTCCAAACATGGCTAACAGCAACACATGGGTTGGACTTGGTTAGCCACCCGAGTTGCAACCCTAGTTGTAATGGGTTGAAGTTTGTTAGAAAAGGGTGTATAGCTCAGCACAGAAAGTACCGTCACTTTTTTTATTTTTTATTTTTTATATATAGTATATATGGGACTTCACTTTGCTATACACAGAAGAGTAATGAAACAGCTCTGTTGAAATCACTCCGGTTTCCCGCTCGGACAATAAAACAAACACTTGGCGATATAAATAGCAGTTGAGAGCAGGAAAGGAGAGGACCCCGGAAGAATACCCAGAGAGAGAAAATTTTAGAGAGAGAAGAAGTAGAAGAAGAAGAAGAATGAAATACGTGTTGGTGACTGGAGGGGTGGTCAGTGGGCTCGGCAAGGGCGTTACTGCCAGCAGTATCGGCGTTGTCCTTAAAGCCTGTGGCCTTCGTGTGACCTCCATTAAAATAGGTTCGTCTTCCTCTTCTTCTTCGTCCTCTGCAATTCTCATTTTGAGACTTCAGTTCTTTGATCATGTTTTTCTTTGACGGCCGATAAATTGTGGTTTTGTGCTTCCTCGTTTTCTTTCTTTTCGATTTAATTGATTTAGTTATGTTTAGCGTTTATATGCTGAATCAATTTTTGGTAGTTTCTGAGTTTTCGTTGTTATCTTTGCGACTGCATGTTACACACCCTCTCTTTCTTTCCTTCTCTCTCTCTCTGTTGGTTGTGGCTTTATTTATTTGTTTGCCTTTGTATTCAGGTGCTTTAACTGTTTGTGTATAATTGCAGATCCTTACCTGAACACAGATGCTGGTACCATGTCTCCCTTTGAACATGGAGAGGTTTTCGTTCTTGATGATGGTGGAGAGGTTACCTCACCTTTCACATTTTAATCATGCAGGAGCGCGCACGCGCACACACACATATTTACAAGAAAGCAAATTTTGTTTGCCCTAATAAGTAATTAAGATGATGATGGTTTACCCTAAAAGCTTCTTTACCTTATAAAGTCTGAAGGATTATTTCTGTTTTTTTTTTTTCGTTGGATCTACATTTGTTATCTAATTGGGTATTTTATACGTACACAACAAATTGACTTACCCTTGTTATAAACGATAAATCTTTATAAATCATACTATATTGGTAGTTGTCAGCTATTTACGGTTTTGGTAGAACTCGTGGACTGTTTGCTGCATAGGTGGAAATTGGTTAACTTTGGTTTTCTCTGTCTTTAATTTCATCCAACAATAAGCTTTGCTTGTTCTAGAGGTGTTATCCATATTGGCATAATGGCATGTTGAAACTTGAGTTTCTTAAATAACATTGTCAGACACAACATGCAATTCTTCTGAAATTCCAAGTCCTCATTATTTATCTTTTTTATGGTAAAAATTCAAAATTTGAAAGCTTAATAACACTATGAAAAGCACAGCCCAAACTAACAATGAAAGATATTTCATGTTTGGTTTGTATTTGTATTTTGTTATCTATTCGGGCTATGATATTGGTACATGCTAGAACAAACCCAAATAGTTATATTTTTTTTAATTTTTTTTATTGTGTCTTCTTGTTCCAATTGTGCTTCTAAAGTATCATTATATATTTTTCTCTCTCTTGCTTTCAAAAGGTTGACTTAGATTTGGGCAACTATGAGCGATTCTTGGATGTGAGGCTTACTAGAGATAACAACATCACCACAGGAAAGATATACCAGGTGCTTCAAGTTTTATTTTTCTTTATGCTTATTTACTACTTCATTTGTTCTACAAGTTTTCTCTAAAGAATCAATATATATATATATATATATATTTTCTTCTTCTCAGTCTGTACTCGAGAAAGAACGAAAAGGTGATTATCTCGGGAAGACTGTTCAGGTGATTAGCATATTTTAACAATTCATTGTTCATATCTCTCAAAAAACTAGGCGATGATTGCTCACTTTGAGGGTGCTTGTTTGAGTGGATTCTAGGTGGTCCCACACATCACAGATGCCATTAAGAATTGGATTGAAGCGGTATCTGTTATTCCCGTGGATGGGAAAGAGGGCCCTGCTGATGTTTGTGTTATAGAATTGGGAGGTACTGTAGGTAAGAGCTTTCTACCCTTAGAAATATCTTGTGCACTAGAAGTACTGTCTCTGCGACATCTTCGCAAGCTAACTGAATTATCTTTTCTTAGGTGACATTGAATCCATGCCATTCATTGAGGCTTTGCGACAATTATTATTCTCAGTTGGTAAAGTAACAATTTTTTTTTTTAATGTATTCTGTATTGAATCCATGCTAACATACTATTTGATGAAAGATTCCTAGGTTCTAATGATCGATGCTGTCACATTAGTCGATGAAAGATTCTTATTCTAATGCTTGTGGGATTCTTGTTTTCTTTACTAGTTGTTATCAGACTATTGTGTTCATTAGACCAATGTGGATCACCCAGATGGTGCACTACCACTGTGTCGGGAATTTCGGGGAATTTTGTGAAGGAACTATTTTACGATCATTTTCTGGATTCCAGTTGGGCATGATCAGGGACAATGCATATCCTAAAATCCAAATCATGACTGTCCTACTTTTTTTTTTCATAGTAGAATGCAATGTGCCTTTGCATTGAATTATTTGATCATGCTCAACTATACCTTTTTATTTTGACTTCTTATCTTCTTTCTCAGGGCAAGATAACTTCTGCCTCATTCATGTGAGCCTTATACCTGTACTGGGTGTTGTGGGAGAGCAAGTAATACTCCATCCTCTAATACATAATTTTGATCTGTATTTGATATTTACATTTATACGTCCTCCATTTAGTTGCAACTTGCACATATCAAAGTTGGTTATGTTCCCGAGTCTATTTATTATCATGTGTATTGTGCAGAAAACAAAGCCTACGCAACATAGTGTGCGGGAATTGAGAGCATTAGGCTTGACTCCTCATTTGTTAGCATGTCGCTCAGCCCAGGTATGTTGTTTCATCTATTCCGTACCTACAGGCTGCAGAATAAAAGAGACCATATGGAAGGAAGAACTTGGTGTATGATTAATGCAATTGGATTTCATGATTCATTAGAGACTTCAGTCTTTTAGTGGCAACGTAGGTGACCTGTAGAGGTTTATCCCTTTTGAGTACCTCTATCACATACCTAGACCCAGAAGAGAACAGAGCCTTGGCTCACTGATCCAGGCTTGGCCTCTAAATCATTAATTTATCAGGTTATATGGAAATGACACATGCAAGCCCAAGTAGAGAAGAAATCATATATTTGTTACCGAAATCCTAAAATTAACCAGGTTGTTTAATCTTGATTCTGTAGCTACGTTGCATACAATTTACAAATATTTGTTATTAATGTTCATTGATACTGGTGTTAGAAATGAGTGTGGTGGTCTTTTCAGTGGTGTTTTATTTCTTTATGCTCTTTTACTTAAAAGAACTCTTGAAAACTTAGTTGCACTTTAGTTCCTGTCATTGAATTGTTTCTGTTTCTATTTTTCTTATTGTTGATGACACAAACAATAATTCCGTGCCCTGTGATTATGCAGCCTTTGTTAGAAAGTACGAAACAGAAACTTTCACAGTTTTGCCATGTTCCAGTAAGTTTATCAGTTTGAAGTTTTAGTCTGTGACCTTTTAATTGGATGTATGTTCTCACAGGTGGGTTTTGGTTGTATTTCTCAATTGTTTCCCACAGGTTGATAATATTCTCAATATCCATGATGTTCCAAATATTTGGCATATTCCTCATCTACTTCGGGTGAGTACAACATGGGTCTTGTATTCTCCTGTGGTCTTTACAGTGTCTCCATATTCTCATTAAATCATCATTTCTTGTTACCTAAGTTTCGACCATTTATTTCTGTGCCAGAACCAAAATGCTCATGATGCCATTCTGAAACAACTCGACTTACTCAGGTAAGTTTTTGTTTTAGCATTTACAACATCTTCAGCATGTATTCCAAGATTGGAGAACTACTCATCCTGCGCATTCCAAAATTTGCCAATTTTTAATCAGACCACTAATAATAAATACTTGATTGTGACTGACATTGATGCTCTTATTGAACAACTTTATACTAGAAAATTTATGGTTGATCTTGAAGTAGACGCTGATTGCAGGAACGTTGATTACATTATCTGACTATTTATTTAGAGTTTTGTTTCAGTGTTGCCACACCTCCTGATTTACAAGCATGGACCAAGAGGGCAGAGACTTTTGACAATCTCACTAATTCTGTCAGTATCATTTGAATGTAGTGAGCTCTTTTGAAAAGTTTGTTTTTGTACTGACAGAATAAAGTGCTGCTCTGTGCAGGTGAGGATTGCAATGGTCGGGAAGTATGTTGGGCTAACAGATTCCTATTTGTCAGTTGTGAAGGTGAGATAATGCTTTTATTCTGTGCTTGGTCTGGAAGAAGGCACATTTCGTATATTATTTTGGAGCCAATGATGAGACACTGAAGCATAAAAAATTTAAATAAAAAATAAACACAATTGTGGATAAAAGATGCTAGAACACAGGCATATATGTTGATTACCACGAATATGATCACGTTTGCATATCAGTCATTCAGTTTGTGGTATAATACGACATTTTCTTTTCTGCTTAAAGAGTGTTCCTTTTTCTGGGAGAATTAATGTGGAAGAATCAATTTATGCTATTGCACATGGTTATGTTAAAGACAATGTGAGATCAGATCTTAAATTTCTTTTGATTTCGAATGCTGAACTGTTCCAAAATAGTGGTTCCTTGGTTTATAAAGCCAGTAGTGGTGATTTTCAACGCTCAGGATATAGACGTAAAATGCCAACTATCTACTACATTGCAATGCGTCATTTCTCATGCAGGCCCTTCTTCATGCATGCATTGCATGTTCATTGAAGCCATCAGTTGACTGGATTGCTGCTTCTGATCTTGAAGATGAAAGTGCAAAACTGGTATTGGGCCCGTACCAATGAATTCATCTGGTAATTCTTATATGTTTCTGCAAGGAATAAGTTTTATAGTTTGTGTTGCTTGTGCAGACACCAGAAGCTCATGCTGTTGCCTGGGAGACTCTAAGGGTAATTTTTATATGTTGTCTGACCGGCCCTCTTATTGGCTTCTTTATCATTTTTGGTCTGTAGCTCCTCTGATCCACTTAAGTTTTTTCATGAAGACAATGTTCTTTGTAATTACTTCTGTCCTTGAGTTTTTGGCATGCGCTGCCAAATTTATAAACTTGTTAGCTTAAAATTTTCTCCCAATCCCTTTCAGACCGGATGAACAGTTGAACTCCCAGAATCCTGGACTCTCTCTTTAACAAACCGGGCTTCGTATTTATGCTGACGCAAACATATCTTAGATTTTTATCGTCACGATATTTAGTACATGTTATACATGTAGAACTTTTTTTTTTTTTTTTTTTTCCTGTTCTAAATTATGAAGTTGGCGTAGAGATTTGAACAATTGAACCTTATGATCATTTTTAGCAATTTTATAATTTAGCAAAGGGTCTGTTTTTTCAAAAGATTCCAAATGGTTTTTGGGGGTTTACCATAACTGGAGGTTTTTGTTGGCATAGTATCAGGAGATGGGTTTGGTGATTGTTTACCTTATTTTGAGGTTTCGTTTATTTCTGTGAGTTGTATGTTGGGACCCTCTTATCTCTCTTTGGGTATTTTGTAGCTTTTCTCTCTCTCTCTCTCTCTCTCTCTCTCTCTCTCTCTCTCTCTCTCTTATTCAGTGTTTGTACCTTAAGTTTGGCTGTAAGACAATGAAAATTCTTTAACTGCTGCTATGGGGTAGGACTACAATTAATTGTTTTGCTTACAATATTTCACCGGAAATTTTCGTAGTTGATACCATATTTAGTTATCAGCAATATAATTATAGAAGCTACACTTTTTCAGAATGCAGCATGTGTCTTAGTTCCTGGTGGATTTGGAGACCGGGGTGTTAAAGGAATGATATTAGCTGCAAAGTATGCTAGAGAGAATAAAGTTCCATATCTTGGGATTTGCTTGGGCATGCAGATTTCTGTTATTGAGTTTGCTAGATCTGTAAGTTTCTTTAAAGTATTATTGTTTATTAATGCCAGACTTCATATTGACCCTACCGTCTACGTACTTTGAAATGCATTTTAGGTTTTGGGGTTGGAAGGGGCAAACAGTACTGAGTTTGATGCTGAGACACCTAATCCTGTTGTAATTTTTATGCCGGAGGTACTATGTGGTTTCATTTTAAGAGCTTTTGATTTTGTTTTGTTCTTTGAAGAACCACCTATTACATCAATTGATTATCTTCTGCGACACATGAAGGGTTCAAGAACGCACATGGGAAGCACGATGAGACTTGGGTGTCGAAGAACGCAGTTCCAGACTTCTGATTGTATTGCTGCAAAGCTGTATGAGACGGATATATTACTCAATTTACATCTAAAAATGCATAAAAACTGAACCATTCCGCTAAATATAAATTTGGAGGAAATTTCACATGCTAGTTTAATGTACCAATACGCTGGTCTCTAGCCCAGTTCACTTGTGGCCTATAAGTGCTACACTGCTAGTACAGGAATTTATACTCTATATTACTGAATCATAATGTAGGTTATAAATTGTGATAGATCTCGGAAGGTTTTTTGATGAATCAGATCATTGGGAGTATCTTGCTCCTTGTAGACCGTCCTTATTGATAGTTGAAATTATTGGTCTCGGTTCACTGATCTTACTATTGACATGTTGGTGGCTCTACCATTCTAGCGCCAAGTTTTGACCACCTTTTACCAGAGCTAGGAAAGCTTTGATGTTATTATATTCTCCTAATGAATGCTCTTTACTCATTTAATTGGTAGGTACCATAATACGGAATATGTGGATGAACGACATCGACACAGATATGAGGTTAGTCTTGAATTTGGTTTGGTGGAATATAAATGTTTGCCTTACATACCAGCTTTCATGCCATGATGCCAGTAGGACGCACTCTTTATCCATTTCATGTATCACGCAGGTGAACCCGGAGGTGATTGGCATTTTAGAAGAAGCTGGCTTAAAGTTTGTAGGAAAGGACGAAACTGGAAAAAGAATGGAGGTTTGTTATCTGTTACACCTAGGCTCAAGATCCCACGAGCTTGATGATTTTCAAATTTCAATATAGAAGTAGTTAACATTAGGATTTCTTCTTTTGTCACTACTAATCTTCCTCTTTTATTTGTACCCAATCCACTCTAAACATATTTCAAGCTTGCTGGCCGTTGCCATGGTCTACTCATTATTCAATATTCATTACTTGTAAAAAAGGGACAAATTGATCTTTTGTGTGTAAAGTGTCATTGAAGTTTGACTTACTACGAAATTTTCTTCACATTTTGCAGATTCTAGAACTTCCAACTCATCCATTCTATGTGGGAGTGCAGTTTCATCCAGAATTCAAGTCGCGGCCAGGGAGGCCCTCAGCTCCATTTCTAGGTAATTAGTGGTTTTATAAATTGTCACCCACATATCTATTTTCCACATACGAATACAACAATCTAAGGCATGGCTCAAAATATCGGCCATGCCCGAGACATCTTGATACGAGATTGCGACCCATTACATAAATATTACAAGACATCATCTTCTTGTTGTGTATCAAGAAAATTTTCTTGTATATCTCGTGGCTCTGGCCAGAGATAAAAGTGTATTGTGTAACATCTTGATGTTGCACGAGAAATATTGCGATATTGTGAGGTGTCACGCTAGATGAGGACGTCTTGCATTTGTTATGAGTGATAAGGGAAAAGAAGTAAGAACTACAGGCTCTTTCTGAAGGAATTTCTCATAGTAAATATGAGAGAATTTAAGGACTAATTAAGGCACATAAACCAAACCAAGCCATGTCAAAAAAAATTTATTTTATGACTATATTTGTTATGGTTGAATTACTGTAAGAAAATAGTAAAATCTACACAAATTGTAATCTAGGTTGTCATCACCTGCTAATACTTCACATTTAGTAAGAATGATTTTTTGTTCAGCACAACACGTCAGTTAGTGGTGTCAATCGGGTCGGGTTGGCCCGGCCCGGCCCGAGTCAGGCCCGTTTTTTTCGGGCTAAAAGCCCGGCTCGGCCCGGTTCACATACCCCGGGCCGGGGTGGACACCCATCCTTTCGTTCATGGTCCGGCCCCGCCCGAAATAGTGAAAAAGCCCGGCCCGGCCCGGCCCGAAGCCCGCCACGACCCACTTCAAAAATAGAAGAAAGCCCGCTAGCCCGTCCGGCCCGGCCCGATGTCTGGCCCGCTAGGCCCGGGCCACCGGTCTGGGGCGCACACACCTCCTCCACTCCCAAGCCCGGCCCGGCCCGAAGCCCGCTCGGGGCCCGCTTTGACCGAGCCCGGCCCGGCCCGTTTGACACCTCTAACGTCAGTACATTTGTTTATTGACTTTATTCACGTGACTGGTCCATATTGTTATGCCATTTACGTAATGGAATCGCAAGGTGTGTACTTATGATACCTGAATCTTTTTTTTTAATGGTTTTTACTTGAATTGTATTTTTCGCAATGGAAATTGAGGAAAGTGACGATGAGAGATGATAATGTGGCTGAAGGGCAATGTGGCAATGATGATACATATATTGAATATATGATCAATTTATATATACCTAGCTTTTTCACAATGCACAAGTACTTTTGGCTACAAAGTAATCATTACGTCTTGTGTTATATCGGTTACCTGAAGGTCCTGAACAAAAGATTTAGACAGCGTTGCATGTGTTTAGTGGTTTTATTTTGTTTATGAGTAGTGCTACATACACACACTTTTTGACACACTTTTTGACACAGCTTTAAATGCATGTACCTTGTGCTATGTAAGTGGTGCACAGAAAAGTGCAAAAAATTCAAACAGCACAAAGTACATGTGTTTAAAGCATAGTGTGTCAAAAAGTTTGTACCAAACATTTCCCTTTGTTTATTTGCTGGACCAATATTGTTTTTGTTGTTTCTGAGTTTTCATGATTTGTTCTTAATTTTTTGAACTTCAACTTGTGTGTCGGCGCGTGATGCAGGACACTCGATAAATATGAAATATTGATGAAAATTGAAGAATTAAAAAGAAAAGATAAAGTCTTGGAGTCCACCAAGGCAAGGACTCTTGGAATTCACCAAGATCTTAAGCTATCAAAGCTAAACTCAAACGTTATTCATCATCATCGACTATTTTATACATAGCTATGGCACCATATATTTATAGAGAAATAAGATACCTAGACTAAGCAACTTTCCTAACATGAATATTCCCTAAATCAATTTGTAAAAATTTACCTAATGATGAAATATCATAGAGATATTTACTCCCTAATTTAAAATTACCTAAAAGATAATATCCTTGAGAGGTAAATCTAAATGAATAAATTAATTACAATATATTCCAGGATCAAAAACAAATATTATGAAATATCTTTTTGGATCCTTATCAACTCTCCCCGTCTTCGAGAAACTCGACTCCGGCGAGTTAGGACGTTTGTCTTGCCTGTGAAAGCAAAGAGCATCCGTGTATACATACTTGCGCTTGGAATGGACAGATGGAGGCAAAACGAACACTGCTGTAGACACAAGCCCATTAAACCCAATACTCAAAATAATTTGAAAATAGTTGTCGGCATGTGGGCCATTGTTGGGGTACGGCAACTCCATCGAAAGATACTTGGGTGTTTCCTCGTGAATTACTATTGGTAAACTATTGACCTCAAGTGATGAGTCAACCAACTCAGTGGGAAATTCCTTAGGTCTTTCCTGGTAAATAATTGTTGGTATGATGTTGACCTCGAGTGATGAGTCAGCCAGCTTTGTAGGCGCACAATGAGGAACATCTGTAGCCACCAACTCTTTCTCTAGGATGGACTCACATGTTTTGTTATCAAACTTGGTCTGGGCGAATTTGGATTTGTCTTGCTTAGTAACCGGAGAAAGGGCTAGGTTCACGAGTCTAATAACTTTTCCATGATACCGAATGCAATAGGATTTGTCTTTTCATTTGAATACACCAAACTCATCGAATTACCGACGACCAAGGATTAGATAATTAATATCTTTGCTCATCACATAACTTGCCCATCCGGGATGGCACTAAACACCGTTCGGAAACAACAAAGGTAGAGCCATCTCCCCGAAGTATCTTATATGGTCATGGACGTGGCTCGGTCTGAAGTTGTAATCTTTTAATAACAGATGGAGAAATCACATTCATCGAAAAGTTTCTATCAACAAGTATCTTGCAAACCATTTCCCTGCAGTGGATGTAGGTATGAAAACCATTAGCAACTAGTGGGGGAAACCAAACGTATCTTGCCCACGTACTATACAACGTCCAGAAGCATCAATTTGTGGTTGGAGGTGTTGGAGAATATCATACATCTTTGCCAAGGGAAGATCGGTGCTTATGGAAATATTTGAAGTTTAGGGGACTTATTCTGCAATTTTCAGAAAGTTTTGGGGCGGTTTGGTAATTTCAGGATCCCAGGGGTTCTTCCTGTAAAATACAGAAAATTTGGATGCGAGCTTTGTTTAAAAGGAATGGGCTGATGGGATATCAACTGGGGCTGTGACTTGGGCCTTTGTAAAAGTATGGGCTGACTGCTGTTTAAATGGATTTTGTTAGGTTACTTGGGTGGTTGGACTGTGTAAGAGAAAAGGACTTGGGCTGGTGTTAATACACTAGGGAAATAGGCTCTTATCATATGAAATGGGCTGGGTACACTGGGTTTATGAAGGGGCTGGGGTTCATTTATAAGATAGTGGGCTGGGCTGTAGGGTTTCTTTTAAGACAAAGGCGCTGTGAGTTAAGTGCAGGGGCGGATGGAGAGAAGGGCAAGGGGTGGCCCAAGACCCCCCTAGGTTTTCAAAAAATTGTACATTGGCACTAAATTTTTTATTTTTTTATTTTTATTATTATTATTATTTTTTTAACAATTAGCATCCCCACCCGACATTTTAAAATTGTCATACTAAGCCCTCTTTATATCATCTACACAAAAAAAATGTATAAATAGGTCCCAAAAAAGAAAAAAAAATGGGCAAACCTCTATCAGGCCCCCCTGTATAAATTATCTAGATCCGCCCCTAGTTAGTGATAAGTGGGCTGCTGGGCTTGGATTGTGGATTGGTTCTATATTAAAGACAAGGGACCTTATTGTCTTTTAAAAAGAGCAAGGGGTTGGTTTTGAGTTTCTAAATGGGCTTAAGTTTAAAAAAAAAAAAAAAATAGACATTTATATTCATAAAAGCAAGGAAGAAACCCTAGCAGCCAAGACAAACAGGCAGAAGGTTCCAAGGTCGTGGGTGTTGGTGATGGTGGTCGCGGCTAGCGTTGTGGTGGTGATGATGGTGGGGTCACAATCTACAGGGGATAACTGTTTGGTTGGAAAATTCCTATAAGGACAAATGTGAAATTATATAAGTGCGAGCGTGCCAGGCAAGCAAATTGCCAATGTCTGTGTTGTAATTAGTATCCAAACCGCACCTCACCAAGGAGATTGTGGTGACGTTCGATGCCTTAACAAGGACTTTAAACGTGTAAATATAATTAAAGAACTTCGAACTAAGTAATGTATAACTACTCTTATGAAAGAACAGTAAAATAGAAGGAAAGAGTAATGTAACAGATTATTTTATTAAGTAAAATAGACTACAATCTAACCTTGAAGATAACTTCGAAGGTGTTCTAATTCGAATTCTAGAAGTATTGATTAAAATACAATATTTGTAAAGATATAGAAGTGTATTGGTTGATCTTCATCGAGATATCCCTTTCTTGATCACAGACTCCCTCTATTTATAATCGTCGAAGCTTCACAGTGACCTCTCTGTAAAATGATCCTTCTCTCAACTGATAACTGCTTAATCATGTGGCATTGCCTCGAGTTGACACCCGTTCTTCAGTTATTCTTCAATAATCAACACGTGTCTCATAGCAGTTGTCTTTTTAAACAGAGTAAAATGGCAAACTGCCAGTAACTGTTCCCACGTTACTTCCCACTCAGCTAACTGTCTTGCCATGTCACATCCCTCGTGGCACTTTCTCATTGGCTGGATTAAATTCATCACAAACAATAACTGAACTGGGGTCGCGATGGTGGCAGAAGGCTGGTAGGTTTGGTCGCGATCTGGGTTGGCTATAGTGGTAGTGAACAGTTGTGGTTAGGGTTTTGCGATCTTGTGAAGGCGGGCTTGCGATGGTGGTTAGGGTTTTGGTTGGTGGTAGTTGTGAGGTCTACTGTTGGTGTTCGATCTGGCTTGGTGGTTAGGGTGGTCGATTAGGGTTTCAGGTTGGCTAGGGTCTGGTTCGTGCAAGAAGGAGATGATGGTTAAGGTTAGGTCAAAAGGTGACGAACAGTATCAGGTTGAAGTAGTAGCGTCTGTTTGGCTGATGAAATTGGAACAAAAAAAAAATACCATGGATCTGTTGGGAACAGGGTTGGAATTTGGCTGATAAAAATACCATGGTTTCGAGATTTGTTCAAAACTGATGGGAACAGGGTTGGATTGCACAGTAGAATGTAGTGAGAACTGGAGATCTTAGGGTTTGATTTGCTGTGAATCGGTTTGCTCTGATATCAAATTTGACGCAAAACACTTGAGAAATATGAAATATTGATGAAAATTGAAGAACTAAAAAGAAAAGATAAAGTCTTGGAGTCAACCAAGACAAGGACTCTTGGAATCCACCAAAGCCAAAACTAAAGCTCTATTCATCATCATTAACTATTTCATACATAGCTATGGCACCATATTTATATAGAAATAAGATAACTAGACTAAGCAACTTTCCTAACATAAATATTCCCTAAATCAATTTTTAAAAACTACCTAATGATGAAATTTCATTGAGATATATTCCCTAATTTGAAACTACCTAAAAGATAATATCCTTAAGAGGTAAATCTAAATGAATAAATTAATTACAATATATTCCATGATAAAAAAACAAATATTATGAATTAATTTTTTTGGATCCCTATCAGTGCGTAATGCCTGATATGGGGATGAGGTGTCTTGGCCGAGTAATCTTAGCCTTTTGAATGGTGTGGATTTTGTGACTGAACCATGGTCTCAGGTACTGCACTATGCATGTGTTTTTTGTTTTCGGCAGTTTCGTGTTCGTATTATACGTTAAAACTTGAAAATTGTTTTAGGGTAGGAAATAAGACATAGAGGCCTTTGCTTCTGTTTAGCTTGAGCGATATATTCCTGTTTGTGCAATTCTTCTTCTTCTGTTTTTTTTTTTTGGGTCCAAATTGAATGTCGCATCAGAGGGTCACATGATGAGTATGGAAACATTACCTTCGCTATAATAAATTAGAGTAGGAATCATCTCTTTGAATCGTCATTTACACATATTTTTGAACATTCTTGACTGTAAAATATAGCATGTTGTAAAAGAGATTGAACCTAAGGAACGACTTTGTGAACCCTATAAAGAACAATACTGGCGGATTAACTCATTATCTGTTTTTTATCTTGACATTTTTTTTTTATTGCATTGTAGGTCTTGTGTTGGCGGCAACGGGGCAGTTACAAGCATATCTCAGTAACCAGCAGAACGGAAGTCTATAAGCAATTTGTCAGTCTCAATATACCCAAATTGTGGTGCGAATCTTAAATTGTACAACTTTGTTCTAGTAGGGAACTTCCTGTCCAAGTGTATATGTATTGCGGCGGTTTTTATACTTGTTGGGATGAGTGTGGATTTTGCGTAGTCAGATTGGGATAGCAGTTTCGTCCCTCAGTTGGGTTATTGTTCAAGGAGGGGAAAACAAAAAAAAAAAAGAAAAAAGAAAATGTTGGATCTGGAATTGTTGGTTCGTTTATCATAATTTGCACTCCATTTTGCAATTTGGATTTACTGGTTTTTATTTTTATTTTTATTTTATTTTATAATTATTTTATATATATATATATATATCTATTACTATATAATAAGAAGACATCACCTTAATAAGCAAGCATGTCAAATTTTATGAACTTCTAAAATTGTTCATGCCCATTTTTTGTACTTCTCGATACCCTTGGTTGAAAATGTAAACCTCTAAAATACCAAAAATTCCAAAAGCGTTTTGGTGAACTGGTCGATTATGAACTTGCTCTTTTATCCCTCATTGCACCATAATTACTCATACATCTATCTATATGTCATAATGATATATTGATTTGTGTGAGGGTAAATCTGTCATTTTAGACAAATAAGTACATTCAAGTCAGTTTTTGAAAATTTATTTAATATAATAATATGAGGTTTCAATCAACAATCTTGTATTTAATTACAGTTGGGTCAATAATTTTTGGTGTATTTATTGTTCACTTGAAAAAAAAAAGTGGCTATTTTAGTGGCTATTCAGGACACAAATATTTACAATTTGGTCAACTTCTCTCAAATGAGGTTTGAATTAACAATCTTGTGTCTAATTACTATTGGGTCAACAATTTTTGGATATTTATTATTCACTTAAAAAAAAGTCAAAAAAGTGACTATTTTAGTTGCTATTTAGGAATTGGTCACTAATATTCACATTTTGGTCTACTTCTTCTCTAAAATTTAAGTTTTGAGATATTTATACTTCACTTTTAAAAATGTCAAAAAAAGTGGCTATTTTAGTGGCTATTTATGAATTGATCACTAATATTTATATTTTGGTCAACTTCTTCTCTCAAATGAGATTTGAAATATAGGATTTATGGATTGTATTCGAATATCAATTAAGGTTTATAAACACATTCATGTCCCTTTTAAGGGGAAATACCCTACTTGTGTCATTTTTTAAGTGATGCTTTATTAGCTACCTTTACTACTCATTTACAAGATAGTCAGAATTATCAACTTCTTCCGTAAGAAGAGTTTTAGATAAAATAGCTACATTTACAACTTTCTATTTAACCGTTTTAACATATTATTATACACTTTTAACAATCACTTCACCACACGAAATGACACAATTAAATTTCCTGCTCGTTATACACTTTTAACAATCACTTAACTACACGAAACGACACAATTAAATTTTCCGCGCAACGCGCATTTGTTATGGAAGCGTTTCTGCCTGCGTATCTGAGTAGTCTTGCTGATGGATATGGCTGGTGGAGAAAACAATGCTCGTGTTTACAATACTTTCCTGTTTCCTAAACTGATTTGGACTCTTGGGCTTAGAAGTTCTTTGGTACATTTCCTGAAGTTTTAAGATGTTATTTGTCCACCTGTGTGCTATATAGACACACTTGTATATTTGGACTAATTGCATTTCAAGCCAGTAAGACTTTATTTGGTTTATGGATTTGGTGAGGAAAAAGAGACAATTTATGAAAAAATAGCCAAGTCTTTATAGCATGATTCGCATGAATTTATAGATGCAATTTAGACGCGGAGAGAAATTTGGCTTACAAAGAAGTCTTAGCTGTAATAGGTTGAGGATGGAGTGGTGTTGCCTGTTAACTCTTGCTCTTTTGATCATGCCTTGATCTGCATCACACTAGTTTTCACTTTACTCTTGCTCATTTGGTAACCGCATTCAACCAGTTTTTAAAATTTATGGCCTAATTAAACTTCACACCCTCGTACTATATCTGTATTTTTAATTGGGTACATGAACTTTTTTTTTTAATTGTCAATTAGCTCTTTGAACTTCCAGTCTCGTTGCAATCTCATCCAATAGCTGATGTCGTCAGTCTAAAACTAACGAAAAGCTCATGTGACACGCACGTGAGCTCGTCCTCTGTTATAATCGAGATTGTGATTGAGGCAGAATATAAATGGCGTGAAAAGATATGTGACCTATCATTGTTTTGGCGCCAATCGTTGAGTAAAATACTCATCCCAGTGGACCACTTGAGAAATTGTTGAAAGCTTAACCCTACCAAGGAAGGGACTACATTGATTTGCAAACTCAAGGTATGCTTTTGTACTCATCTGACAAAGTTAGGGTTTTTTTTTTCATGTTTCATAATGAATCGAAGCTTCCATTTGTGTTTTTGAACTATTTGCTTTCAATATTGTAGTGGTCCTGCCACCAACCTTATTAATATTTTTTACAAAGGATAATTAAGGGTTTGAGTTATTTTAATATGACTTGCTTTTAGTATTTAAATATACTGCAATTTATTGCAGAATGGGTGTCCTTCACTTTGAAATTGTATCATGGAAGTGATTTTAATGGGCACCCAAATACTCAGCATGTTGATTTCCGTTATTATTAGCTAGAATGACGGTGTCAGCGACTGGATGTGATTGAAACGAGATTGGACTTTCAAGGGACCAATTGCAAAAAAAAAAAGGTTTATGTACGCAACTGAAAACACAAGTATAGTGTGAGAGAGTAAAGTGTAATTAGGCCTTAATTTATTTACCTAACCCAAGTTTTAGGATAAAGCATCTTTTTCTTTTGAAAAGATGTTTTGAACCAAAATTTTGGCTTTCTGTACAAAATTTGGCTTCCAAGAAAGCCTCTTTCCTTAGAATGCGGAAAGCATATTTTTAAAAGATGTTGCTCCCAAAAACTTAGGTTTGGTAAATAAGTTGACAACATATTGGGTGTGGTATATAAGTTTTGAAAACACTTATCAAATAGCTAGAAAGTTCTCTTCTTAAAACACATGAATCTATAGATCAAGGCTTAGTTTGGCCCCCACGTGACTTTTTTAAAGTAGCTTATAAAATTTATTATTAAGTTGTTTGATAATTTTGTACAAGTGACATATTATTCTTCAAAAAAACATCATGAAACTAAAAATTAAACAACCTTGAGTTTTTAAAAGCTCCGTTCTATAGGCTTTCAAAAGGTCCCAAAAAAAAAAAAAAAAATTTGAAGTTCAATTTTCGCAAAACTCGTAAACTAATTACCAAACGAATTAAGTAGTGGAAACACTGGGAATCAAATGGAAGCCTCCCTATTTGCAAATAAATTGCCGCAATGTTGATCAACTTAATTGGCGATGAATCCAGGGAGAAAGAATGTTGATGATCAACTTACACTAGTATTAAGCATCTCATTGTACTGCAGATATGCATGAAATCTGTCTCTGTAACTTCATCTGCTCATAGAATTTAGCTATGAACTCCTCTGCCTTCACATCGATCCCTTCATCTTCATACACCTCATCATGGCATTCATACTCATCATCGCGATCATCATCTCTACCTTTCAAAAAACTTTTCCTTGATTGCAATTCATCGTTATAGTAGTAGTAGTAGTACTTTTTTTCACCATCAAAGACGCCGTCAAAATCAACCTCTGGATTTAATTAGCACGGTAATCGGAATCTCATGGAGGAGCGACGGTGCATTTTGATGCGAATAATGGGAGTGTCATCGAAAGAGAGCTCCCTCTCTCCTCCGTAATGTATTGCATTTGCTGCAGAGTCATGATGAGTAGAGTTCCCCAGACTTTTCAGGTATTTGGGTTAGAGACGAATGTACTCCACTATCAATAGTCCACCTTTTCCTGCCCATAACAAGGCTTGCCGCACAATGTTCCATGCTCTGTGCATGGTCACACTTGATGATTTGTTCTTCGGCATTTTTTTGATTTAGCTAGAATGGCGGAAACAACTGGTAATGGGCAGTTTGTGAGAATTGTTGTGGGGTTTAATTGTGAGATTTTTCAGTTTAATTAATTTGGAGAAGTTCTGATGCTGAGGGAAGAAGAGATCGATGACAGGCATTATATATATATATACATGTATGGAATATGTTACGCGGTATGTGTGTGTGTGTGAGAGAGAGCTCAGAGAAGTTGTGTTGTGTGTGTGGGAGAAGCCAACTGTGGAAGGGTTGGACCCTCATGGAGTTTAAAATATTATTGAGCAACACGGCTGTACGCGTGAGGTCAATGCGACAATTTACACCCATTTTTTCCCCGAATGTACCCCTAGGACTGTGAATCTGTGATAGACTCGAGAGTTTTGCTATTTGTGTTTTTCTCTTTCTTTTTATTTATTTATTCATTTTAGTAATGTCGTGAAAATTTGAGAATTAATTTCAAACAAGGATCAATTGAGAAGTGTTATGCACACATTCCAAATCACACCACAAATCATACTATATGCTTTAAATGCATGTACTCTGTGCTGTTTGAATTTTTTACACTTTTCTGTGCACCACTTACACAACACAGGGTACATGTATTTAAAGCAAGGGTATGATTTAAGGTGTGGTTTGAAATGTGTGCCTAACATTATTGATCTTAAATAGTTTGTTACATTCTAGTTCATTGTGAATGTGTCCTTTTTTGTTTTAAATTTGATTAAATTGATGGTTTGTTTTTTACTAGTTCGCCGCACCATTGAGAGTGATCGATAAGTTATTTGCAATCGAAAGATTGTGAATGTAGCCAAAGAAAAGCAATTCATATTTTTAATCACAATATGTTAGATTTACACAAAATTTTATACAAAACAACCCTGGCATTGATTCCAGTGGGTCCTCTGTGGGGAATACATGGGTCCCTCACGGAATCCACCGAAATCAAGGGTTAAGATTATTTTATGTGAAATTTTGTGTATCTATGGGGAACACATAAGTCCTTCACGGGATCCACCAAATTCAAAGATCAAGATTATTTTGTACGAAATTTTGTGTGAACCTATCATTACTCTTTTAATCAACCTCTTAAATTTAATAATTTAATGAAAAAAGTTGTGGCAAGGCCATTTTTGTACCAATACAACATTCAAAAGCAACTAATGAAGAGAGGCCCCACGTACTTGACCCTTTGGTTTCACGGTTCTTTAACCCTTACCAACAAAGGGATTGAAGACTTTGCACTTTGCAGCACAACTAAACCTTTCCTTCCTATTTCCTCGTCTTCTAAGAAAGAGTAAAGATTGGGTAACATTCAAACATACAATTTTTTTTGTCACAATTCAAATAATATGTCACACCCATTTCAAAAATTTATGATTTTTTTTTAATACATCATTTGAGATTTTTGAAATTATTAATGTGATTAATAATTTGAGTTGAGGTTGATTGTGAGTCAACGGTAAGGTGTCAGTGAGAACACGGGAACATGGTAGTTCATATGGCATGAGCATGAGTAAATGACATTTATATGATTTAAATGTTATTTGACTTATATGGTATTTTGTGAATAGTGAATTATACCTGTGTAGTATAATTTCTGGTATTTTCGGTATTGGTTGTTAACATTTTGAGAACTGTGGTGAGAACGTGAGTGATACGTTAATTAAAAGTTAGGTTGTATAGAGATTCCACATAATATAATTTTCGGACGTTATTTTTTTTGGACCAAACGAAACCTAGTCGAAAACTTTTGAAATTTATAGTTTTCACTCGTAAAGGTATAAACTGGACGTGTGCGAAGTTTCATAGGTTAGTTAGAAGTTTGAGAAACTTGCAGGTAGGTAAACGTAAATTTTTAGAAAGTTGTCTATATATAGAAGTGGATGAGATTTCATTCTCATCCACAACTTCTAAAAATATCTAGAGAGAGAGAGAGGAGAGAGAAGGGAGATTGAGCCAACGGGCTTTGCGACGCCGATCGACGACCATTCGTCCGTCAGATTTTCTCCAGATTCAAGATTTGAACTCGTGGAGGTAAGACCTACGTTTTGATACTACTTAGGTCGTGTTTGGCCAATTTTTGTAAAAATATTAATTCTAGACTTTTGGGGAAAATCAGGTAAAACTCGTAGGAATCGCGTATAATTTGGAATCCGTCGATTAATTAGCCCCCTAGACGATCCTTCAAAGTTTGAAGAGATTCGCACGAGGTATGAATTCTAGATCTATGAAATATATGGATTTTCATGTTTTGAACATCATTTTTTATATTCTTGGATCCGGGCGAAATTCATGTATTAATTAGGCCCGTTAATTATGCACGTGAAATTATGTGAAAAGCATGTATAATTGTTTATGTGAGCATGTTATGTGTCTACTTGGGTCAAAGGGGAGTTTGGTGCAAATTCATCCGGAGTAAACTCCTCGAACCTTGAGGATTGTGATTGTGATGGAATTGGAATTTTGGTTGTGTCTGGATTGGAGGTGGGCCCAATCAGGACACGGTACCTGGTATGGAGGAAGGTCCAACCAGTGTACGAGATGCGTGGGAGAGGTAGGCCTCCTACGGCATCGACCGGATGAATGCGTACCACTCACCCTAGAGACTATTTCTATGTGTTTTAGATGCTTAAACCATGTAGTGTCATATAAGCATACATTTAGAATTGTACGCTTAGCATATAGCTGAGCAGTGGAGATGTACTCCATTGCAGGTAAGAAGAAAGACAAGAAGAATCGTGAGGAGTGAGGCCGAGGAACGCCGGGGAACCACATTTGTATATGTTTTTGTTTTAAATGCTAAAACCTTGTGTAAGGATTTGAAATTGTAATAGTACGTTGTAATAGATCTTTGGATTTGTTCTGTAACATGGTAATTCTGTATTTGAACGTCTGTAGTTAAGTTTTAAATGTTGAAAATCAGTTGTGGTTGTATTGGTGTTGTGTGGAGAAAACATGAGTTGTTAATTATCAACACAGGGCTGCCCAGCAGGGGAGCAGTCGACTGAACCCAGGATCAGTCGACTGGATCTCGTAGGATGGAGATACTGAAAGTGAATAGTAAGAGAAGCAGTCGACTGGACCCTTGATCAGTCGACTGAACCACTGTTGAATTTGGCCACTGCTTTGATTAATGGTAAAACCAGTCGACTGGGTCTCCAGATCAGTCGACTGGACCCCTTTTGAAATGTTGCATTTTGGTTCTGCTTAACACAGTCGACTGGGGACCTGGATCAGTCGACTGAGCAGTCGACTGGGTTCCCTGATCAGTCGACTGGACCTCTGTTGAGAATTTTAGGTTTTGGTTTCTGCTCAGTTCAGTCGACTGGACCCTAGGAGCAGTCGACTGAACCCCTGTTTTCAAAAATGATTCTTTTGGACGTGTTTTCAATTGGCCAAATCTTTTTACAACTCTGATTTTAATGGATTTTAATAATGTTTTCCGCTGCTATTGACTTTAATGGAACTGGATGAGCCTTGGTGGCGTGCCACGTGTCCTATTTCCACGCGTAGTGGGATGGGTCGTGACATAATATGTCTATATTTTTCTTGTGATGTCACTGGATCCCACAGTGACACAGGAGAGAGATAGACACAGTAATTAGGTTGTATCCAAAAGTTGTGTATTTGGGTGTGTCCCAAGTATTACCCTTTAAAAAAAAGAGTAAAGATTGGGACACAAACAAATCCACAACCTTTTGGACACAACCTAAATAATGTGTCTATCTCTCTCCTGTGATGTCACTGGACCCCACAGTGACACATGAGAGAGATAGACACATTATTTAGGTTGTGTCCAAAAAGTTGTGGGTTTGTTTGTGCCCCTAGCATTGCTCTAAAAAAAATTGATCAACTGAGTTTCCAACTAAACCGTGTATTTGTTGTTGTTTTAATAATCCCTACTTTTTATCATTAACCAAGCCGGGTTGGCTAGAGCCTTTGGCCTCATAAGGAGGTCAGGGTTCGAAACCCCAAGTAAGTGGGTTCAAAATTGGGATTTAAGTGGTTGGACGAATTATATCTAGAATTTGGTATGAGTTCGAATTATATCGCCCAATTACGGAGTAGAAAGATGAGCTCTAGAGAGAGAGCTTTCTCTCTAAAAATCTGATAATGGGCAAGAAAAATAGGATCAAAAGTTCCCCTTCTGATTCTAAAACAAAGCTATCATTGAAGGAATTCAAGAGTTTTGTTGCAGCCACCTCTTATGCTGCTGAGGAGTTGAATGAGGGGGATCTTAAACGATCCTCAAGACCTCGAAGACCGCCTAAAGACCCGTATGTGAATGAGTTTGTTGGTGACGTTTGGACGACGCAAATGCATTGTTCGAATGTTCATTCTCTCGATCAATCAAGTGTTGTTACGCACAGCAACTCGAGCAGATGTGGATACTCTGGATCTGAATCAAGGTAAGGACCCTGGAAATATTGTTGCAGCTGATGAGGGGTCTGTCAATAAAACTCGGGTTCATGTTCCACCTTCTGCTCCTCCCACATTTGTGTCTGCTACCTCGATCAAGAATGCTGAATTATAGCTTAAGATTGATACTCTCAAAGGTCGGTTAGGTGGTGATTCACAAGTTAGTGATGTACTTGATACCACACATCAAGTTGCAGATGAAAATATTCAAACTGATTTTGCCCATGCCCAATCTCGTGTTATTTATGTAGGACACAGCAAGTTTGAGAAGATTTTTTTAGATGTTTTACAACATGATGAAAAAGTTTTACAAGCTACTCCATTAGTTCGCGCGTCAGGTCCTACAAAAAATGCTTTGGACATTAATGTCAAGGACAACGTTTCGGCGGCTGGGTCATTTATTCTGAATGGTGCTTTTGTTACCTCTTTTGATGTTAATAATAGCATTAATGGCGATGAGGGTTTTGCAGTTTGTGACTCTGTTCAAACCCAGGGTAGTGGAGAAGATGAAGTCCCTTCTAGATCTCACGCGCTTCTTCATGTATCTGGGAGTGTCCCTAGCAGTCCATATAAAGCTGGTACCCTAGCTGCCAGAAAACCAGCCTTTAATGAGCTGTTTACCATGCCGTCTCAGACTGCCCCTTCTGTCAAAAGACAACAAGCAACCAAAAGTTGTGAACTCAGCTTTTAAGGAGCCTTGTGCAGATCACACAATGGGAGCGATTTTGCTCACGGTTTGCCGCTCACGGCGGTAATTTTACAGATGCATCAAAATTGGACACATGTCCCTCTAAGTTGTCAGCCATTGAAGAATGTAAAGAATAAAAAATCAGTGGATCCCAGCCTCCCACGGAAATTCTTTACAATTTAAACCAACCTACAATATTTACGTTTAACTCTTTGGTAATATATTTAACTTTCAAACCACAACCATTGAGTAAGAGTAACGCTACTACACCCACAATCAAAACCACAACCACACAATCATGACCCTATATATATTTAACTTTAAAAAACTGAAGGCTGGACAATAAAAATATAGAAATTCAGTAATAAGTTCCTACCTACCCTGCCCATACATCAACAGGGACTCCCCCTTTCTTAATATAGCAATATATCCCAACCCCCAAACGTGTGTAGTAATAGGACCCTAATATCATTTAAAATTGTACCAAAAAAATATCACTTAAATAGTATTTTTCTGACAAATCTACCCTTTTAAACACCAAACCTTCTATATATGTGTATATATATATATATATGTGTATGTATGTATATAAATGTATATATGTATTTAAATGCATGCAAAATTGTTATGGAAGTTTAATATATATATATATATATCCATATTTTGTAATCATTCCCATTAAACATGCGAAATAAATTAGGTAGCTAGATAATAATAAGCAATTTTTTTCCATGATTCAAGGAAGTTAAAATTTGAAATTTTGGAAGTAGCTATTGTACTATCTCAATCGATGGTGACAGAAAGTTGTATCCTTGAAACTAAGGAATATTCAATTGTGTCATCAAGCTTGTTCACCATACCACCATTGATCACCATTGAAATTAGACCCCCAAAAAACAAAGTACCCTCCAAATAAAAGGTTAGTCCATAGTAAATTTATATTAGCATTTTTTTTATATATAATCATGATATATATTACCTTTTTTTATATTATAAATTTGACAGATTCTAACGAAAATAATGCACGAACAAATACTAATGCACATAGATTTATTGGAGGCTCTTCATGGGGCTCATAACTTTGGTGGTCAACATGGGTATCAGATGTCATCAATGACCTATCCCTCATATATGTATCCATAGGTTCTACATTTTTGTACTTTTCCACTTTTCATTGTATATTGTTTAACCGTGTATTGAATCATTATTAAAATATTAACTTAATAAGAAGTAATTCAACCAAGTTTTCAAGGACCGACACGACAACTATACTTTTCATATCAATTGACTTTGGCAGGTCAAGATATATTTTTACAGTTTTCCACAGGCCACACAGATCAATTGGACCTAGTAAGGCTTTCACGGGGGCAATGAGAGAGTTGGTGAGCAATTTTGGGGTGAACAAAACTGCACTCTTATACGAAACTGAATTGATATCAATGAATAGTATACCTAAATTTTGTTTTTAACGATTGTTTTAAAGTATTGATTTTTTATTGCTAATGTTAAATAATGAAAATTTATTTTATTGTCAAATAGAAAGAAGTTAGTAAAATTTTTGTAGTAAAAGGTTGCCCCAGGTGGACCAAATTCCTGGATCCGCCCCTGGTCTCACTCATATTTCTATTGTCCAGCCTCTAATTTTTTAAAGTTAAATATAGGGTCATGATTGTGTGGTTGTGTTTTTGGTTGTGGGTGTATTAACATTACTCTTACTTGATAGTTGTGGTTAGAAAGTTAAATATATTCGTAGAGAGTTAAATGTAAATATTATAGATTGGGTGTAAATTGTAAAGAATTTTCGTGAAAGGTTGGGACCCACTGATATTTTATTCTTTACATCTTTCAAAGGCTGACAACTTAAAGGACATGTGTCCAATTTTGATGCATCCGTAAAATTGCCGTGAGCAGCACATCGTGAGCAAAATCGCTCCCGATCACAATTCAGTCTTTTTTGGGAATTGTCAGTCTAATTTGCAGCCATTTGGTCAACTCAATCTTGATAATTCAAGTCCATTTAATACTGCTGGACTAGACAAAATTTGTTTGCATGATGTTTCAATTCACGCCCAACTCCCAAGGAAAAGAAGATTATAGTCGTTTGAACTCGGCTACTGATACAGGAAAAGGCATTGAAGTCCCTTTGCAGGATAAACCAAACCAAACCAAACCAAGCCTTGTGTCCCAATCAATTGTGATCGGCTGTATGAATCTTTTTTCTCCATTCTGCACGATCAAGAGCTATATGCTTATTTAATTTTGTCATGTTTTCGTTTCTAATTTTAATTTGAGCTTTTTTAAGCACGACTGGGCTGGTAATAATCTGAATCTTGATATCCTTAAGCTTAAAGTTCCTAAATCTCTAGTTGGTGAAGCGAAAGTAGAATGGGCTACTACATTAGTAGGGCATTTTGTAGGAAAAAAGCTTCCTTACTCTATCGTGACTAATGCTACTTCCAAGTTCTGGGAGAAGAAAAGATTGGTGGATACCTTAGTAACTGATTATGGCTTGTATTTTTTTCAAATTCTCATCTAGTAGTGAGAGGAATGTGGTTCTTGAAGGTGGTCTGTGGTTCATCGCAGGCAGGCCATTGTTGTTAAGGAAGTGGCAACCTAATCTCAAGTTGGACCCGGATAATCAGAAAATCATTCCCATTTGGGTGCATCTCTATGGTGTTCCTTTGGAGTTTTGGAACCCAAAAGGGCATAAGCTTTATTGTGAGTTTGATAGGAAGACCTCTCCATGTTGATAGTATGATGGCTAGTTGTCATAGAATATCATACGCTAGGGTATGTGTTGAGGTAAGTACTGATAGAGACTCTATCAAAGAATTTGACATTGAAGTGGAAGGCGCTAATAGTGGTGAAGCTGAAAGTACTACTCCATTTGTCCCATATTAAGAGTCATTGATGCCATTTTTTGATGTCCTATTTTGTCACGACCCATCCCACTACGCGTGGAAATAGGACACGTGGCACGCCACCAAGGCTCATCCAAACATCAATATAATGATACGCAGCGGAAAGAACTTTAAAACAACCTTGAGTGTTTAAAACTTAGGGAACATTACCCTCTGAGTTTATAAAATCCATTGAAATCAGAGTTAGAAAGAATTTTGTTCAATTGAAAGTGTTCACAAGAATCCATTTCAAAATACAGAGGCTGAGTCGACTGCCCAGTCGTCTGTCCAGTCGACTGTGCCCGGCAGAAATTCAACCCTAAAACCTTATCAGAGGTCCAGTCGACTGTGTCAAGCAGAACCAAAAATGTAACATCTTGCAAAGGGGTTCAGTCGACTGCTCTGGGGATCCAGTCGACTGCTTTTCCATTAATGGAAGCAGTAGCCAAAATTCTACAGTATTCAGTCGACTGTCCAAGTGGGTCAATCGACTGCTTCTCTAATAATATACTTTCAGTGCCTCAAATACACGAGGTCCAGTCGACTGTCCCTGGGTCCAATCGACTGCTCCCCTGCTGGTAGCCCTGTGATGAAAATTAACAAGTCCTGCTACCCATTACCAACCCCAATCACAACCACAACTGATTTTAATTAATAAAACATAACTACAGACGTTCAATTACAAGATTACAATACTGTGAAGCTAATCTATGGTTCTTTTACAACATATTACCAATCCTTACACAAGTTTTAGAATTTAAAACAAAAACAACCAAAAACATATACAAGGTGATTCCCCGGCGTTCTTTAACGGCCTTACTCATCACGATTCTTCTTGTCCTTCTTCTTACCTGCAATGTAGTACATCTCCACTGCTCAGCTATATGCTGAGCGTACAATTCTAAATGTATGCTTATATGACAGTTCATGGTTTAAGCATCTAAAACACATAGAAATAGTCTCTACTCTCAAGGGTGAGTGGTACGCATTCATCCGGTCGATGCCGTAGGAGGCCCACCTCTCCCACGCATCTCGTACACTGGTTGGGCCTTCCTCCATACCAGGTACCGTGTACTGGTTGGGCCCACCTCCAATCCAGACACAACCACAATTCCAATTCTATTTCAATCACAATCACAATCACAATCCTCAAGGTTCGAGGAGCTTACCCCGGATGAATTTGCACCAAACTCCCCTTTGACCCAAGTAGACACATAACATGCTCACATAAACAGTTATACGTGCTTTTATCATAATTTCACGTGCATAATTAACGGGCCTAACTAACACATGAATTTCGCCCGGATCCAAGAATATCAAAAGTGATGTCCAAAACATGAAAATCCATATATCTCATAGATCTAGAATTCATACCTCGTGCGAATCTCTTCAAACTTTGAAGGATCGTCTAGGGGGCTAAATAATCGTCGGATTTCGAATTTGGGACGATTCCTACAAGTTTTACTGGGTTTTCCCCAAAAGTCTAGAATTAAGATTTTTTTACAAAATTTGGCCAAACACGGCCTAAGTAGTATCAAAACGTAGGTCTTACCTTCACGAGTTCAAATCTTGAATTTGGTGAAAAACTGACGGACGAACGGTCGTCGATCGGCGTCACAAAGCCCGTTGGCTCAATCTCCCTTTCTCTCTCCTCTCTCTAGATATTTAGAAGGATTTGGATGAGATGAAATCTCATCCATCACTATTTATAGAAAAACTTATCGGAAATCGTGTTTACCTCCCCGCAAGTTTCTCAAAACTTCTAATTAATTCCTGAAACTTCACCCACGTCCATTTTATGCCTTTACGAGTGAAAATTATAATTTACAAAAGTTTTCGACTAGGTTTCGTTTGGGTCCAAAAATAACGTCCGAAAACTCAATTAGTGGAATCTCTACACCACCTACCTTTTCAATTAACGTATCACGCACGTTCTCACCACAGTTCTCCAAGTGATATAACAATATCTAAGATTACCAGAATTCCCACAACACAGATAAAATTACTATTCATCAAATACCAGATAAAGTCAAATAACATTTAAATCAAATAAATGTCATTTAGTCATGTCCATGCAATATGAACTGCCATGTTCCCGTGTCCTCACTGACACCTTACCGTTGACTCACAGTCAACCTCAAATCAAATTATTAATAACATTAATAATTTCAAAATCTCAAATGATGCATTTTTCAAAACCATGAATTTCTGGAACGGGTGTGACAACTCTCCCCTCCAAAAAGGAAGTTTGTCCCCAAACTTAAACTATCTTCGCGAGTCACCAAGACTTCACACTAGTACTTCCAACATTTGCCTCATACACAAACCAATCACTTCACTGAGAAGTCACAGTCTCACAAGGAAAATAAATCCTCAGGCTCTTAAGGAAAATAAATCCTCAGAGCCTCCATTTCAATCTGATAGGAGATTCAAATAGAATCCTAGCAATACTCCGAAGCATCTCAATAGATAAGAATATCAACACCTGAGTGAAACTTACCCAATAGTCATACCTGACATTAACTCACCTCACGACATCACAAAGTCAACTCATGTATCATCTCATCGTACGTGTCACATTTCCTTTCCGGAATTCAAAAGTTTCATCACTATACTCCACCCAAGGAAATAATTCATCTCTCATTCACCTATCTTGTTTTTCGACTACAAGTCGTTGACAACACGTCTTAGCTGGTGCACAATCATACACGATTCTTCATCCCGAAGTGAACCACAACTGAGCACTATCATACATATATACCACGTTGATCAGTCAATGCTTCAATCAATTGTTTCACATACTATGGATTCAATCCCTTACTCTGCCAATCCCCAACCACTTGTAGCACTATACGCATTTCAAACGACTTCCCAGTTCTTATCAATCACACTCTTTCTTCCCCAGAACGCCATATCACAATAACATCAATTCAATGAATAACACTTAGTCGGTAGTGCGTCGCACTAATATCCTCTCTATTTTTCATAATACTTATCATTCCATTCCGGTTTTACCAACCTCATAACTCCCATCACTTGTGCCTCGTAAGGTATCAATCAAATTCTCTATTGAAAATTTCACACCATTTCACTCGTTCGAGTCTACACATGTCCCAAATCACTTACAGTGAGGTCAAACACATTCGTCGTTCATCGCTCCCAAGTTTGTACTCAAACTATCGTCAATTAACATAGAAGGTTACCCCTAACATTCACTTTAAAATGTTTAACAAAGTCCAATACATTTCTCATTCAGGTTTTTAAAACAACTATTTTGAAATCTCACAGAATACCTCATCTCTTTCTCAACACCACCACCCCAATATCCATCGTAACGAATAGCATTGTTAATCAAAATTTGACTTAGCCAATCATGAACGTACCACATAGTTTATCAAACATACCCTCTTGTTTAGAACATACCCTGTTTCTGTCACAATCCGTTGATCATTCACAATCCATCATGTTTACCTAGTGTACTCACACTCTGAGCCAATCACTTTTTCTTTCGAAGATCTCAACTGCAATGTAGTCCATTCTCATATCAGTCCAGGTAGATCCACTACCGTTTATGTAGTTTACAACTCTATAAGTCTCTGGTGTTTCACTTTCACCTTAGTACAAATCCATATCGATCACACTTCTGTATCTCAACTCTCACCGAGTTCCTGACAACCGTTCACACTAAGCATATATTCTTCGTATAACATCTCAAAGCACCATACCTCATTCCGACATTCCATGTTTCATAACCGTAGTTGAATCTAACTCAATTTCCAATTTAACTTTCTAGTCCTTCATTTATGCTATCCGGGTCTCCCATCCATTATTCTTGAATAACCTATCGCTAACAGCATTAATACAATCCCCTCATACAATCTGAGGACAAGCCGATAATTAAATCTTCCCACAAACATTATAGCATCACTGTGTTCAATAAATTTCTATATCGATTTCCAATTCACATACCTTTCACGACAATACCCCAAGGTAAATTCTCAGTCTGGTCACCAATGCCAAACGATTTCTAACTGTCATCTTTCAAGTGCTTCACACTTTGCGGATCTCATCAAGTTCTTGATTGATCAAAGCCTCAAATCATTCATTACCTCAGGTTACTCCAATACTTCAATCAAAGTCGAGCTCCCATTGGAACAATACTCACGACCACTCCTTTAAGGTCACAACTT
This sequence comes from Hydrangea macrophylla, assembly GCA_033977485.1. Classification (NCBI taxonomy): domain Eukaryota; kingdom Viridiplantae; phylum Streptophyta; class Magnoliopsida; order Cornales; family Hydrangeaceae; genus Hydrangea; species Hydrangea macrophylla. The sequence goes on along the minus strand of CM066982.1, from coordinate 115,070,313 downwards.
CCAATTAGCCAAATTCAGGTACACGACATTTCACTAACTCCTTTAGAATTCCTAAGTTCACGATCTGCCCACATAGGACTCATTCGTTTGATAACCACCGTTATATCCCAAGCACAAAGCATACCATACCCTTCCACGATACCCATCTTCCAAGGTCTACTTGATACCTAATCACAAGTATTTAAAACAAATTTTCTTGCTCAACGAAAGTTTTATTTTAAAACAATTTAAAACTTTAAAATTTTCTTAGGGTGACATTCGACATTCTCAAAACTCTCCAACCTTGTTGGAATCCAGGACACTGAGATAGCTTCCCATTGCATCCAGCACTGTACTCTATTAGCCTCACATTCCCGCTATCATATCTAATAACGTACTCAACGTACTACTAAGTCTTCATTCCACACAACTGTCCCCGTTCATTTACTCATTAAAGCTTCATTTTCTCGATTCATATTTTCACTTCTCTACATTGACTTACCCAAAGTCTCTCTACCCGTCTATCGTTCCCACAACGCTCTTGTTCATTATCGTAATACCTGTTGTACTCTAGCGTCATGCTGATAGTATCTTGTGTTAAATACTCAACGATATTTTAAAAGCATTCAAAGGAAGATTTTCGTTTTATTTTGAAAATACGTTAAAAATCCAGGTTTGAAATCGCCTGTACTTCACCCCTTTGTGATAACCACCTTCACGACAAGCTTCTTATCAAAGTACTCTCATCCCCATGATATCCAAATATCCACTCGATTTCTCTGAGTTTCTTATCACGTTCCATAATTCACACTTATCTTTTATTCTCAGTCTCCTAATCTTACTCCCTTTTATTCTATTTCTTCCGACAACCCCCGGCAAAATATCAGGGAATCTTATTACTCTGTATTTTTGTCCATTTATTCTCCATCAACCTTTCCATAGAATTTCTCTATCAAGACCCTCTTATCCTTACGTTATCGAATTATCAATTCGGTTCCTCTGGACTTCTGTCACATTTTGATAAATCCCCTTCACCTGTTATTTCTGGTCTCGTCTTCTTACTTCCTTTATTCTATTTCCTTTAGGGAACCATCTCGCAACACCAACGAAATTTCATTACTATGCATGTCCATTTATTTGTTCCTCACCAAGACCCCCACAATTTATCCTCCGACCTATGTTGTCCTTCAACATCAGTCATCATCCTCATTGTTGCATTTCTACGGGCATAACCATCGAGTCTAGGAAACCACTCTAGAAGTCTCATCATCTCATCAGTTAACCTTCGACTATCTATAAGCTCAAACTATTCATTCATACTCTATCATTTCCATTCATAATTCTCATCTTAGGTCAACCTTCAATTCCAACAATTTTCTTTATACTATTAACTCAATAGCATTTGTTACAAATCCCTACACTGCATCTGTATTTGTTATAGTGCTACGACTATTTGAAACCAGGTTCAGTTGAGAGATTCCTCAACAATCACAATACTGATAACTCGTAGAGATATTGCCCAATCCCTAATACATTCCACAAGATAGGTTGAGAGATTCCTCAACCGTCCAATACATACCGTAAGATAGGTTGAGAGATTCCTCAACCATCCAATACATACCATATACCGCACAATAAGTTGAAAGATTCTTCAACTACCCAATACACACCGTATATACCGTAAGATACATCATAAGATAACCTCGTACGATTGTACCGTAGGTTAACATCGTAAGATAAGGTGAGAGATTCCTCACTGGTCCCATACACGAGCAATACATACTGCTGAATTATTTTTCTGTCATAAACCCCCAGCTGGTCATCCCTTTTCTCTCGCATCATGACGTGCATCCCATGTCTGAAGTATGCTTCTAATCTCAAAACTCAACCACAACACTCACTTTCATTCTCTAGGTGAACTATACGGAAATCTTCTCTGACGTTTACTACTCGACTTCGTTCTCGGTAAGATCTCCCAAAGGACACTTGTCATTAACATTAAGAACATCAACAGTCAATCAAAACCATTTTCTTTTCGCTTAGAAAGTCCACTGTTCATCACTACCAAAATCTCATCTTTTCCTCTTGCCACAACACGCTGTCTATGATAACTCATGATAACTTCACCTCATCACACAGCTCTACATCCGTATGATTCCACCGATTCACAAATGCATAAATGCTATGTATGTATGACAATAACATAATCATGTATGTATAACAACATACCATATGCATCAAACATCTCTACAATGTATGGATGCAATCTAGAACATGTGACAATTCACTCAACACTCCACTCGTCGTCGAACGTTCCCAAAGTTTTGTTACCTATAGCTCTGATACCAATAAATGTCACGACCCATCCCACTACGCATGGAAATAGGACACGTGGCATGCCACCAAGGCTCATCCAAACATCAATATAATGATACGCAGCGGAAAGAACTTTAAAACAACCTTGAGTGTTTAAAACTTAGGGAACATTACCCTCTGAGTTTATAAAATCCATTGAAATCAGAGTTAGAAAGAATTTTGTTCAATTGAAAGTGTTCACAAGAATCCATTTCAAAATACAGAGGCTCAGTCGACTGCCCAGTCGGCTGTCCAGTCGACTGTGCCCGGCAGAAATTCAACCCTAAAACCTTATCAGAGGTCCAGTCGACTGCCCAGTCGACTGTGTCAAGCAGAACCAAAAATGTAACATCTTGCAAAGGGGTTCAGTCGACTGCTCTGGGGATCCAGTCGACTGCTTTTCCATTAATGGAAGCAGTAGCCAAAATTCTACAGTATTCAGTCGACTGTCCAAGTGGGTCAGTCGACTGCTTCTCTAATAATATACTTTCAGTGCCTCAAATACACGAGGTCCAGTCGACTGTCCCTGGGTCCAATCGACTGCTCCCCTGCTGGTAGCCCTGTGATGAAAATTAACAAGTCCTGCTACCCATTACCAACCCCAATCACAACCACAACTGATTTTAATTAATAAAACATAACTACAGACGTTCAATTACAAGATTACAATACTGTGAAGCTAATCTATGGTTCTTTTACAACATATTACCAATCCTTACACAAGTTTTAGAATTTAAAACAAAAACAACCAAAAACATATACAAGGTGATTCCCCGGCGTTCTTTAACGGCCTTACTCATCACGATTCTTCTTGTCCTTCTTCTTACCTGCAATGTAGTACATCTCCACTGCTCAGCTATATGCTGAGCGTACAATTCTAAATGTATGCTTATATGACAGTTCATGGTTTAAGCATCTAAAACACATAGAAATAGTCTCTACTCTCTAGGGTGAGTGGTACGCATTCATCCGGTCGATGCCGTAGGAGGCCCACCTCTCCCACGCATCTCGTACACTGGTTGGGCCTTCCTCCATACCAGGTACCGTGTACTGGTTGGGCCCACCTCCAATCCAGACACAACCACAATTCCAATTCTATTTCAATCACAATCACAATCACAATCCTCAAGGTTCGAGGAGCTTACCCCGGATGAATTTGCACCAAACTCCCCTTTGACCCAAGTAGACACATAACATGCTCACATAAACAGTTATACGTGCTTTTATCATAATTTCACGTGCATAATTAACGGGCCTAACTAACACATGAATTTCGCCCGGATCCAAGAATATCAAAAGTGATGTCCAAAACATGAAAATCCATATATCTCATAGATCTAGAATTCATACCTCGTGCGAATCTCTTCAAACTTTGAAGGATCGTCTAGGGGGCTAAATAATCGTCGGATTTCGAATTTGGGACGATTCCTACAAGTTTTACTGGGTTTTCCCCAAAAGTCTAGAATTAAGATTTTTTTACAAAATTTGGCCAAACACGGCCTAAGTAGTATCAAAACGTAGGTCTTACCTTCACGAGTTCAAATCTTGAATTTGGTGAAAAACTGACGGACGAACGGTCGTCGATCGGCGTCACAAAGCCCGTTGGCTCAATCTCCCTTTCTCTCTCCTCTCTCTAGATATTTAGAAGGATTTGGATGAGATGAAATCTCATCCATCACTATTTATAGAAAAACTTATCGGAAATCGTGTTTACCTCCCCGCAAGTTTCTCAAAACTTCTAATTAATTCCTGAAACTTCACCCACGTCCATTTTATGCCTTTACGAGTGAAAATTATAATTTACAAAAGTTTTCGACTAGGTTTCGTTTGGGTCCAAAAATAACGTCCGAAAACTCAATTAGTGGAATCTCTACACCACCTACCTTTTCAATTAACGTATCACGCACGTTCTCACCACAGTTCTCCAAGTGATATAACAATATCTAAGATTACCAGAATTCCCACAACACAGATAAAATTACTATTCATCAAATACCAAATAAAGTCAAATAACATTTAAATCATATAAATGTCATTTAGTCATGTCCATGCAATATGAACTGCCATGTTCCCGTGTCCTCACTGACACCTTACCGTTGACTCACAGTCAACCTCAAATCAAATTATTAATAACATTAATAATTTCAAAATCTCAAATGATGCATTTTTCAAAACCATGAATTTCTAAAACGGGTGTGACATATTTTAAGAATCCTCTTTGAAAAGTTAAAGTATTTTAATACACACTTTCCAAATTTGCCCTTTATTATATCCAACCCTTCCCTCTTTTTTTTTTTTTTTTTGATGTGACACAATAATTTTGAATTTCAAAAAGGGCAATATTGGAAAGTTGAACATCTCACCAAAATCAAGGTTGTCCCCTTAATAAGTTGGAATTCCCAAAAGAGACTCTTAATATGGGACGGAGGGGGTAGAATTTATGTTGACTACCAATGGACTCCATTGAGATGCAAAAAATGCTCTTCTTTTGGCCACGATTGCTCTAAAACAATTGAGCAAACTACCTATGTCAATACCTACCACAAGCATAGCAGTAGCAAGAAGGAGACCAAGGGAGTTTGGCAAGTGGTTCAAAAAAAAGAGTAAAGGTAAAGGTATTGTAGTCGATCCTTCCCCTTCATCTCTTGAAGAAATGACGAAGAATTTCAAAGCTAGTAGCTTTGGTTGATACTAGGTGTAGCAATGAGCACTTTATGGATAAAGACTCAGAAGTAACCAAAATTGAGTTTCATGATCACTCCCAAATCATCACGAGACTCAATGAAGGTTTGACTAGCCCAATGCAATCAATTCCTAATAAATTCAAGCTCTCATATTTGATCAGGAAGCGGATGATATCATCTTAATATTATAATATGGAAGACTTGAGATGCCACGTGGCACTCTCTCCATGATTTGCTTTCATCCCTCTATAACCATCTTTTGCCTCTCTCTCTCTCTCTCTCTCTCTCAATAATAAAAATCAATTTAATGTTCCTTACCTCACGCCTTTTTCTCCTATCCCTCTTAACCCTTTGTTCACTCTCTCTTTCATGCTCCCAATCTTAATCAATACACAGCTAATGAAATGAATGAAACCACTTTTAATGTCCCTCACCTTCCTACTGTACGTTACAAAGAAAATGAAAGACTTTCTCTCCCAAAATATAGTGCAAATATCATTAAAACATACTGAATTAAATTTCATTTGATTTTTACTATATGTATTGTACACTTGAAACAACTTCAAATGAGTGCTATAGTGCAAAATCATTAAAACATACTGAATTAAATTTCATTTGATTTTTTACTATATGTGTTGTACACTTGAAACAACTTCAAATGAGTGCTATAGTGCAAAATTAACTCAAACATAAAAAAAAATAAAGAATAAAGAATAAATTTGATGTTTATTTTGGTCAGACAATAATTTGACAATTGTTTTTCCTTCAATTTTTTTAATGGGAGAGCATTTAAATCTTTATTAAACCTTCCACCTCCACCCCCTCATTCTTTCTCTCTACCCCTCTATGTATCATTGTTTCATCAAAGGCTGCTTTTGTAAAATATAATCAATAAAATCAACTTTAGTGCCCCTCATCCCCTGCCAAATCTCAAGTGCATGCAATTAATCATCTTAAATTCACGGTTGCAAAGGAAATGGAGAGACTATATTGCCAATTATAATGAAAATTCCATTAATTATCTTAGGGTTTACATATATGGTCTTGATTATATATATATATATATATATGCAAACTAATGTACAAAAAAATGCAATATCATACAAGAACAATCGCTTAGGTGAAGGGTGGCATTGAGTACAGTGACTACAAGATCCAATTGGTTTTGATAGGTAGAGTCAGAATTACCTTTTAAAGCTATTGCGATAAAAAAGCTCAATTAACGTATTTATTATTTTTTGGTTCTTCTAATTTTTGTTAAAATTTGGTTGTTTGGGGGGTTGGTTGTGCTATAGCTAGGTTTGTTTAATGGCAAGGTACATTGTGGCGAGTTACTGATAATGCATTATATGCGTTTAATCTTTAGTCTAAGTGGAGTTTGACCTTGTATGTTTAGTCATGCTTATTTGATCTCATTGTTGCCTCTTTGGGTAGTTCTCTTTTGTTCACAACCAACATTATGGTCTCTTCTCTTCTTTTTTTTTTCTTTTGTGGGGGTGGGGGCTCTTTTGGAGTTGTTTTCCCTGTTTCATTTTTGAGCAAGGGGGGGCTATGTTTTATGGAGAATGTCTCATCTTCTAATGGATTTTTATTGATGTTTAAAAAACAATATCTTAGCGGAAAAAGAAGGTACAAGGAAAAAAAAACGGAAGAAGAAGAAGAAGAAGAACAAGTGCAACAACTCCAAGACATAAATTTGTACATGTTATTTCCATTCGAGATCATTGACACATGTACTCTATACCATGTTTTAAGTTTAAATTTTCTTAATTGGTAGACATAAGATAGGGAAAAAAAAGGGTAAAGCAAATCAAATTTTCTCAAATTTTTAGAAACTAAATATACATATTTTTGCAACTTTTCAAAAATAAAAAAATAAATGTCAGATTTTGGAGTGACATTAATTGAGAAAAGAGAGCATTTATCTCTTTAAAGCTATCGTGAGCAAATAAAAAGAAAAAAATCTATCTTTATGTAGTCTCCATATTGAAGAGTTTATATGATCACGGTGGATTTCTACCACCATTGATTATACATGTGCATGTAATATTAGCCACCTACATATAATTTGTATGTTATTTTATTTAAATATCACTCCAATTTTTACTAATTTTATAATTATAATTTCTCCCGTGCATTGCACGGGTTCGAAAGCTAGTTTCCCATATTGTGGAAGATGATGATGATGACTCTATTGAGGATGTTGATGAAATTGGGGATGTTTCCCTAATTCATGAGAACGTCACCTCCTCTAAACAAAGGAAGAAGAACGCTAAAATGATTTTCAAAGGAAGTCACTATAAAAGCCATCGGCGAGGATAGTTTTTCTGCTATGATTGTGCCCTATTACATCGTTTTTTTTTTGGACCCTGGTTAGCCTTTTGGCTTTGTTTGCTAGTTTTGGGGCAGACTCTAGACGTTTTTCCAGTTTGAGCCCCTTTTCTGTTCTAGCATGTTTTTTGAGCATATTGTAACATTCTGGGGTATGGCCTTTTTCGTTTTAATTAACCATTTTTCCGAAGAAAAAAAAATATATCGCCCAATAATGTCCCTGTCTTACTTGGTGCATGTATGTGGGGTCAGGTGCATCCGCCTGAAGTTTGCCATGGAAAACATGTGGATAGATTTGTCCTCCTAAAAAAATACATGTTGCAATGAGTTTCAAATAACCCAATGTCACACCCGTACCAAAAATTTCATAAGTTTTATCATGCATAATTGAATTTGTGAGTATATCAATGTTATTTGATAGTTGGTTTGAGGTTGACTGTGAGTCAACGGTAAGATGTCAGTAAGGACACGGGTAATTGGTAATCGAGATTTCATTAATTGGCATGGGTAAATGACATTTATGTGATTTAAATGTTATTTGACTTATCTGGTATTTTATGAATAGTGAATTATACATGTGTAGTATAATTTTTTGGTAATTTCGATATTATTATATATCATTTAGAGAATTGTGGTGAGAACGTGAGTGTCACGTTATAAAAAAGGTAGGTTATGTAGAGATTTCACAGAATTTAGTTTTCGGACGTAATTTTGGATCCTAACAAGACTTAATCGAAAACTCTTGTAATTGGTGGTTTTCACTCGTAAAGTTATAAAATGGACGTGTGCGAAGTTTCAGGAGTTAACTAGGTGTTTGAGAAACTCGCGAGGAAGTAAATGCGATTCCCGAAGAGTCCGTCTATAAATAGGTCACGCCCCGAATCCACACATGTGAACCCAAGACACGTGGCACGCCACCAAGGCCTTCAAACAACAATTTACAAATGAAAAGGAAGGAAAACAAGCACTTTTATACCATTACGCTAGACAAAACAAGCCCAAGGGCAAAATGATAATTAATAAAGTATAGCAAATTTTATACCAAAAGATAGGTTTTTGAGTCCCGGTTCCAACGCAAAAAAACGGTGCGCAAATCCGAGTTTTCTAGAGAGAGTTATGTCCGTTTCCGTAAAAGTCGATAGTGCAGCAAAATGACCTGCGGATCGATCCGCCCCAAAACCGGATCGATCCGGTTTTGACAGAACCCCATTTTTTGCCCTCCAGAAGTGCCGGATTGATCCGCTCAAGACCCGGATCGATCTGGATTCTGCAGCACTCAATTTGACAGCAAAAATTCATGTTCTGCAGATTCCAAACCTTCCCAAAGCATATCCAAACTTCTTGAAACTTCCCAAAATCATTTCAATACCTTTCTAAAACCATTCTAAACCATTCTCAAGATATATTAACATGATTTTAAACATAAAAACAAGATCCACCATTGCTACCACACTTGAATCTTCTCAATTTTCACCAAAACCAACCAAAACACAAGAGTCTTGATCCCAATTCACAACTAACATATCCAAACCATAGAAACAAGAGTTTGAAAGTTACCAACATGATTTAAAACCATGAACAAGATATGCAATGCAATCTCTCCCATATACTCTCCCAAATACTCTCCCATATACTCTCCCAAATACTCTCCCAAATCTCTCCCAAATATTCCCAATTCCCTCAAGATCAACCAAAACAAGTTTTCTTAAAACAAACTTCCATTCAAACATATTCCAAAGTACATTATCAAGGCAATAAAAATACCAACAACATTTTAAGCTCCGGTTACATGATTTACACGAGACTTGGAGCGATTAAGCTAAAACTAACATAATCTACTAAGTTTTAGTACAAACCCAAGTTAGCTATTACAAACTACTAGTTTTACTCAAAAACAACTATAGATATAAGCTAATACATTTACAAGCTTCCTCGCCACTACGAACCCCACGTTCATCTCTCCGGATTCTCGCCGCCGTGCTCACCTACAATGGTTATTCAATAACCACTACAATATATAAGCTATATGCTTAGTGAGAGATATCCATCAAGCACACGAATGACATATCAATGTTCATATTCAACTCAACAAATATAATGATCTCCGCATAAGCAAGTATTTCATCCACCACTACCCGCAAGTCCGCGACTCCCCCGATAGTCCACGGCACAAGCCAATGACCCACGCCACACACGTGCGGTCTAATGCCGTTGTCGGCAATAAGTGGTCGTCACCACGGAACAATCTCATGGCGGATTCATACAAGCTTTACTTTGACCCACATAGTCAACTAAACATGCTCACATAAACATATCACCATGCTTTTCACAAAATCATAGCTAAATATAAGTGATTAAGCTAAATAGACATGAAATTAACATCATATGTTCATAACCATGAATCTCATCCATAGGCAAGATTGAAACCACTCACCTCTTGGCAATTCGTTCCTAGTTGTGAAATTAAAGCTCAAATCTACTCCGGTTTCAAATCCTACATGAATTCGGCAAACTATGGATTACCGCTCCGAATTGGGTCGCGAGAAATACGACGATTATACTCAATAAAATCAGTACCAAAACGTAGAACTCACCTCTACGAGTCCAAATCTGGTCTCGGAATTGAAATTGGTAGTCGAACGGCGCGTTGATTAACGTCGTAAAGCTCCGTCGAATTCCGTCGATATCTCTCGTTTTCTCTCTACTGTAATTCCTTTTGTCTAAGGAATGAAGATGATGGTGACTAAGGCTCCTAGTGAGTCATGAGACACATGTCTCATTACATGTGACTCAAGTTTTTGGTTTCTAAGTTTACCTCCCACATTTAATAAGTTTTGCAATTATACCCCTACTAGCTATAGAACTCTTTAAAATTATCCCAAACTTAAATAGGTGTTTGTCCATGTCGCGCGTGGGTCCCATAAGTGGTCCCACATAATTTTATGAAGTTGCTAATTAGCCTACTAATTATATAACGTGTTCATTTCGTCCTCACCCAGGTATTCAAAATAACCACATAAATGGTCTCTAACAATAAACAATAAATTCTAAACAACATATAAATATTTCACATATGCCTTAATAAACATTTAAGCACATAAGGGTGATTCCACAACTTTGTCCCATCACAATGGAACTTTCTCAACTCATGTCCCAATTTGGGGCTGCCACATTGGCCAACATTGGGTTCCCAAACTGGACACCCATAATCAACTAGTGAGGTAAAACTCACTTAAACATGTGTTAGTAAGCACCAATTAATTATGCTAATGCATACTAAATCTGTCACGCCCCGGAACGGCATAAATAGAGAAAAATAAATTTCCTTTATGGGTCCATAGGGAATGACGGGTGAAGTCACATGATTGTCCACACCACGCAGTACTAAGCAACAAAAGTAATAGTGTAACAAGAATGAAGTCTAGGTTCTGATCGTAACATAACATAAAGTCAACGGAAGTTACTAACTATTACATATCAGAGTCTCGAATCAAAATATAAGGCAGCGGAAGTACAAATGCCAAGGCAACATATGCCTGACTACAAAAAGGTTCTAAAACGGTAAAGATAATCAGTTACAATTCTAGTCTAGTCTTCAGTTGGCATAAGGGTAGTCCTCGGCGTAGTAGTCTTCTTCAGTCTGACCTCCGTCGGGGAAATTCTCCACAGGAACTCCGTCACCGGCATAGTAGTCTTCTTCTGCAGGCCCTTCACCTGTATGGTCATAACCAGGATGCGCTGGAACGTAGAAATGTCCAGCGGCATAAACGCCGTCAGCTTAATGAAAGCCGAGTGAGTTAGATACTAACAGGGTATCGACTATTGATATTATTACAAGTTATAAACCGTAATCAAATTAGAATTCAGTAAGGGTGACTCCTTTAATCAAACCAATGATCCGATTACTGACGTTTTACTCATTTTAAGACCGATAGCACGTCTAGATAGGGGAACAGACTCGACAGTAGTTCAACTCTATAACGCACCATTGCTCATCCACCGCTTTTAAGAACATATGCACAGTTCACCGCATGTCATGGATACCACGTTAGTCCATCCCCCGCTTTTAAGAACATATGCACAGTCCACCGCATGTCAGGGATATAACGCTTTAAACAACAGTACATCATTCTATGCCACGACTTAGCGACGTCTACCAGTGATCACGGTCCACCGCATGTCATAGACACCTTCGTCTGTCTACCGCTTTTAAGAACATATGATTAGATCATCTGGCTATCCTAGGGCAAATGGTCCGGTTCACCGCAAGTCATAGACACCTTCGTCTGTCTACCGCTTTTAAGAACATATGATCGACCAAAGCCCGCCCACGCAAGGTTCCCGAATCTTAGCAAACCTACTTAAGTTCAACTCTATTTCCGATACATGACAATCCCAATGTGGCCCGACTACTCTGAATGAAATGAACGTTAACTCCAAAGGATTTACGACTATTCCGTTATCTAACATTATAAACGCTATTCGATAGTCTTGTTGTTACTACGACCCTACGCTGCATTAATTCGTTATCATGTCTGTATTACAATAATAAAGCATGCTGGGAAGTACTGAACAATAAATAAACAACTAAACAGTTATTACATTATCTAAACAAGTAAAACAGTAAACTGAAACTGCCAATCGATTGGTATATATGTCAATCGATTGGTATAAAAGTAGTGTCAATCGATTGGAAGAAAGTTCAATCGATTGGATCACAATCCATGTCAATCGATTGCATAAAATGTCAATCGATTGAGACATAAAAGATGTCAATCGATTGATATAGTGTCAATCGATTGGATCATGAAAGATGTCAATCGATTGGTATAGTGTCAATCGATTGACACTTCGTCTTCTTCACAGAGAAGACTGCCCAACAACATATAAACGGGAAACATGGTTTCTTCTCCATTTCTTCATTCCAAACATGTCCTAACATCAATATCAAGTTACCAAGTGAGTTTAGAACTCACCTAGGCGTTAAGGGCGCGTTTGGGAACGTTTGAAGCTTGAGCTTCAATGGTGGTCTCCCTCTTCTCTCTTTCTTCTGCTCTCTGCCTTCTCTCTTTTCTTTCTCCTTCTTTTCTTCTTTTTTTCTGACCTTCTTCTTCTTCTTCTCAGTCCATCTCTGAGTGTGTGTGTGTAAATATATGTAAATATGTGTGTATATCTATATATATATGAGTGTATATATATAACACACACACCAAACCCTCCCTCTCACTCTCTCTGATTTCTGTAAACAGAAATACGCCCAAAATGGGCTGGTATAAATAGAGAATGAGTGTTCACGTGGCCTCTCCCCAGCCAGAGCAAAAGAATCTGCCCAGCTGCCTCCAATCGATTGACATAAGTGTCAATCGATTGATACAATCAATCGATTGAGATAAAGTTCAATCGATTGGAACAATCAATCGATTGAGATAAAGTTCAATCGATTGGTATGTAAAATATACCAAGGGTAAGGCCAAGCTCATACAAGTATTAAAAGAAACATACAATGTCTTAGTTATATATAATACATTACAAGAATACAGGGTATTACATCATCCACCACTCACAAAAGATTTCGTCCCCGAAATCCGAAATAAACTGGGTTAAAACAAAAATGGAAACTTCTCTCGCATCTCCGACTCCAGCTCCCATGAAGCTTCTCCTTCGTCGTGGTGCTTCCATTGAACCTTCACTAACGGAATCTCCTTGTTTCTGAGCTTCTTCACTCCTCGGTCTAGAATACGCACTGGTCCTTCGTTGTAGGTCACGTTCTCGTTCACCTCGATATCTTCAAAACTGATCTCGTGCGCTGGGTTGTGGGCACACGTTCTTAACATGCTGATGTGGAAAACGTTGTGCACTCCTGACATCTTTGGCGGCAACGCAAGTCGATAAGCAACCTTTCCAACACGTTCTAGGATCTCGAACGGTCCGATGAATCGCGGCGACAACTTGCCTCTTTTCTGTCCGAATCTGACGATACCTCGAACTGGCGAGACTTTGAGTAGCACATGATCTCCAACTGCAAACTCTAGATCTTTCCGTCGCTTGTCGGCATAGCTCTTGTATCTGGATTGCGCTGTCTTCATCTTTTCTCGTACAATCTGGATCTTCTCGTTGGTTTCTCGAATCATCTCGGGCCCAAGTAGTTGAGTATCTCCGACTTCGGCCCAACACAGCGGCGATCGGCAAGGTCTTCCATACAAAGCTTCAAACGGTGCCATCCCTATGCTCGTGTGGTAGCTGTTGTTGTAGGCAAACTCGATCAAAGGTAGATGCTTCTCCCATGAACTCTCGAATTCAATGACACAGGCTCGCAACATATCTTCCATCACTTGATTGACTCGTTCTGTCTGACCGTCTGTCTGTGGATGAAAGGCTGAACTCAAATTCAATGAAGTTCCCATTGCTGTCTGAAGGCTCTTCCAGAATTCTGCGGTAAAGCGTGAATCTCGATCTGAAACTATTGAGACGGGTACACCGTGCAGTCGCACAACTTGCTCTAGATACATCCGGCTCAATCTTTCAACAGGGTGCGTCATGCTGTAGGCGATAAACTGTGCTGACTTGGTGAGTCGATCCACTATTACCCAAATAGCGTCGTGGTTTTGTTGAGATTTCGGCAATCCAACCACAAAATCCATGGTGATATGCTCCCATTTCCATTGAGGAATCGGTAGCGGTTGTAGGAGTCCAGGTGGTTTCTGATGCTCTGCCTTTACTTGTTTGCAAATAAGACATTGCGATACATACTCGGCCACTTCTCGCTTCATTCCTTGCCACCAGAAGTTTCTCTTCAAGTCCTTATACATCTTGTTTCCTCCTGGGTGGATAGTCATCCTTGACTTGTGTGCTTCGTCCAGAATGTTCTTCCTGAGTCCATCGTCATTTGGCACACAGAGTCTACCTTTGCATCTCAGTGCTCCGTCCGTACTAATACTCCAGATCTCGGGTTCCTTTGCGGACATCTTGGCAAACCATACTTTAAATCTTCGTTCGACTGTTGAGCTTCCAAGATGCGGCTGATGAGAGTCGGTTGCACGACAAGACATCCAAGGTGTTGTCCTCTTCCTGATTCCACTGGTCGAAGGCCGAATTCGGCTAACGTCTCCAATGCTCGCCATTCTCTAATCAAAATCGAAGCAACCAAAAGGCGCGGCCTCCGACTCAGAGCATCGGCTACAACATTTGCTTTACCCGGGTGGTATTGCAAAGAGAAGTCGTAGTCCTTGAGTAGTTCCATCCATCTCCGTTGTCGCATGTTCAACTCCTTTTGAGAGAACAGGTACCTTAAACTCTTATGATCTGAGAACAAGTCGAACTTTTCTCCATACAAATAGTGTCTCCAAATCTTCAAGGCGAACACAATTGCAGCTAGTTCTAAGTCGTGCGTCGGATAGTTCTTCTCATGCGGCTTCAATTGTCTTGATCCGTATGCGATGACATTCCCTTCTTGCATTAGTACACAACCAAGTCCTTGGTGTGATGCATCACTATAGATTATGAATTGTTCACCACTCTTAGGTATTGCAAGCACGGGTGCTGAGGTTAGTCTCTCTTTCAATTCCCGAAATGCATCCTCATGTTTATCAGTCCATTCGTACTTCGTCTCCTTCTTAGTCAGGCTTGTCAATGGTCCTGCGATTCTAGAGAATCCTTCCACAAATTTCCGGTAATATCCAGCCAATCCTAGAAAACTCCTAACTTCGGTCGCGTTGGTTGGTCTGTTCCAGCTCAAGACTGCATCGATCTTAGATGAGTCTACGGAAATCCCATCCTGTGATATCACATGTCCCAGAAATTTAACTTCCTGAAGCCAGAATTCACATTTGCTGAATTTCGCATACAAACTGTTGTCTCTGAGAGTTTGTAGAGCAATTTGTAGATGCTTCTTATGTTCTTCTTCCGTCCTTGAATAAATTAGAATGTCGTCGATAAATACTATAATGAATTGATCCAGATAGGGTCTGAATACTCTATTCATTAGGTCCATGAATACTGCCGGGGCATTAGTCAATCCAAAAGACATCACTAGAAATTCGTAGTGTCCATATCTCGTCCTGAAGGCAGTTTTCGGTATATCTTTCGGCCGAACTAGTAATTGATGGTATCCTGAACGCAAATCAATTTTCGAGAATATCCTTGATCCTTGTAGTTGATCGAACAGGTCGTCTATCCGGGGAAGTGGATACCTGTTCTTGATCGTGACTTTATTTAGCTCCCTGTAGTCGATACAGAGTCGTAGCTCTCCGTCTTTCTTCTTCACAAATAGAACTGGTGCTCCCCAAGGCGATGTACTGGGGCGAACAAAACCTAAATCTTCGAGTTCCTGAACTTGCTTCTTCAATTCTAGCATTTCTATTGGCGCCATCCGATACGGGGTCTTGGAAATCGGCAACGTTCCGGGTGCTAACTCAATGCAGAAGTCTATCTCTCTCTTCGGCGGAAGTCCTGAGATACTTCGGAACACATCTTCAAAGTCTTGAATAACGGGGATCTGATTGATAGTAAGCTCCGTGCTTAAAGTCTTAATCGTGGCTAGGCAGCTTGTGATAAACATGTCGCTCAACGGTTGGCACTGAAATCTGATCTGCGGGCAACCAGGCGTTGAGAAGACAATGGTCCGACTAACACAATCCAGGTTAGCGCCATACTTAGTAAGCCAATCCATTCCTAGGATCACGTCAAACTCAGACATTGACAGGACTATCAAGTCTGCTGGGAGATTCCTATCCTCTAGTGTTAAGGGACAATCCTTGCACACCTTACCTAACTTAACGGATACTCCCAAGGGCGAAACGGCATTAAGGGTCGGCTCAAGTGCTAGGGGTAACAAACCCAAATCACGCACCATCTTAATAGCTATGAAAGAACGGGCGGCACCGGTATCAAACAAAGCTCTAACTTGACAGTGAAATAAAATGAGTGTACCTTCCAAGTTTTGCTGTTCCTCTGCATTATACCCTGCATTGTCAGGAATGATGGCATTCACCCTAACCTGTCCTTGCTGTCCTTGAGCAGGCGCTCCATAGTAGCCTCCACGTGGTGCTCGACAATCCTTGCTTATGTGACCAGGCTTGTTACAGTTGCGGCAGACGAGGTCATTACGGCGGTTGGTCTTGGGGGCTGTGCAATACCTTGCAATATGTCCGGGCACTCCACAGTTAAAACATCCATCAGTGTTTTGTCGCTGGGCGACGGGCTGTGCCTGAGGTGGTCCTCGCTGTTGATTCTGTTGTCGAGGAAAATTAGCTTGGGGCTTCCTTGTCCCATCCCACGTGCGCTTAGTTCCCTGATAGTTGTTGGTCTGGGGTTTCCATCCTTGATTGCTCCTTGATGATTGCGCGAGAAAGTTCCTTGGTTGGAAGGTCCTGGGTGGAGGTCGATTCACTTGTGGTCCTTGTACAGGGTAAGCATCCTTTTCCAAACTTGAAGCAAGACGGATAATCCCTTCAAATGACTGGCCCAGATGGCCTATCATCATGTGCCGGAGGTGTGGGTTGAGTCCTTGATGGAATCGCTTGACCTTCTTGACGGAGGTGTCTATCATATGTGGAGCGAAACGGGAAAGTCGCTCGAATTGTGTAGTATACTCCCTGACTGTCCAGTTTCCTTGGGTTAGACTCAGGAAATTCCTCTCTTGTTGATCCCTTTCGTCCTCAGGGAAGTACTTCTCGAGAAATCGAGTCTTGAATGCTTCCCAAGGCATTCTCCTTGCAGCGTCAATCCCAATCGTGGCTCTCTCGGCCTCCCACCAGTCTGCGGCGGAGTAAGTCAGTTGAAATGCGGCTAGACGTCTCTTGTCAAGCTCACTGCACTCCAGGGCTTCAAAGATTAGCTCTAACTCTCGTATCCATTGCTCTGCTTTCCAGGACTCTGCCATGCCGTCGAACTTCTCGGGTCGCAGGCCACGAAATCGTTCCAATAGCTTATCGCCTGTCTGCCTTGGAGGGACAAAGTGGTTGTTGCCATTGTCGTTGGTGGCATGATTGTAGGTATCGCCGATGTGCTCCATCCGTTGCATGAAAGCTTCGAAGACTCCAGTTGGGTCCATACCCTCAGGAATGGGTGCTCCCAGTCGTGCTTGGTTCCTTGTGGGTCCCACCATAGTGATCCGTGTGAGGTGTACCTATGAAGGATCTAACGATTAGCTGACAATCTCCTCGGGGAAAATGATCATACTTAAATAACAGAAATCATAACATGAATCAACATCACAACCATAACATAACAATGAGATGATAACAGAAATAATCAAGGGAAACGATCTGCCATATATATATACCCAAAAGATGTACAGCGGAGTACACAACAGATCATCTGTGTACCGCGTAGTACATGATCCTATACAAGATCTAAACAAAAGAAGATACATACAAACCACTACTGGTGGCTACCTATACAAAAAGGCTACGGTCAATAGCTGTCTATGTAAGCGTCAAAAGTAAGTGGACAACATGTCCTAAAGTCAAACGTAAAAGTCTAAGTCCTAAAGGTGCTGGACTCAAAAGTTGTCCACATCGGATCCATAGATGGAAGCCTCGTCCTCTGGGGCAACCTCAGATAAGACATCATCCTCATCCATATCATCGTCATCCATCATGTCCTCATCCTCTATCACTACATCCTCGATCAGCTCGGGTCCATCATGCTCCACAACAGCTCCCAAATCTCCTGCATCAGCGGCCATGTCAGCCTGGGCTGCATCAAATGCGGCTGCAAGTGCCTCAGCCTGTACCATAGCCTGTGCCAACTCCGGTACTCCAATCTCAAATCCATGGGGATGTGCAGCCATTTCGGCGGCCCACTCAGCTGCTAGCTGTGCTATAACTCCTCCTGGTAAGACTGGTACCACTGCATCATCGTCTGCGGCTACCTCCTCTTCCTCTATCGGATAACCCTCTGCAACCACAATATCTACGCCAACTGGCACGTCCATACCGGCTGGGTCCACGGGGTCCTCCTCCTCTGGATCATACTCCGGCTCCTCGTCATCGGTGTCCTCGTCCTCCTCATCCTCCATCTCCTCGTCGTCATCCTCTGGCTCATCGTCGTTATCGGTCTCATCATCATCCTCCGGATCCTCATCTGCTGGGGGTGCATCAGCCATGTCTTCCTCCGGTGGGGGTGGAGGTGCTGCTCTAACCTGTGCAAGTAGAACCTGGTACGAAGAACGGTCTCGTAACATCAGTAGAGAATCCTCCTCGATGCGTTTGAAGGTCTCCTTGCGGTAGATCATCTCCTGACGTATCACTTCTGGGTCCTGGGTCCCAAATCTCTGCTGCTCGATCTGCATGTCTCGCTCTGTCTCTGCAATAGCTCTCTGTCTAACCTTCCAGGCATAGTACTCTGGATCGGCTGGCGCAATACTACTCTCATACACATAGTGTCCTCCGAACTCGTCTGGAACGAACAGCGGCGGTGCCATGCTACCTGAAAAGGGACTACCTTAAGTCAGAACTAATCTTAATACTCATCTATAGAATCTCAAGGTTCTAGGACCAGATGGTGTGGGACAATCTGTGAGCGAAAAGGTATACAACCTAGGCTCTGATACCAAAAATCCTGTCACGCCCCGGAACGGCATAAATAGAGAAAAATAAATTTCCTTTATGGGTCCATAGGGAATGACGGGTGAAGTCACATGATTGTCCACACCACGCAGTACTAAGCAACAAAAGTAATAGTGTAACAAGAATGAAGTCTAGGTTCTGATCGTAACATAACATAAAGTCAACGGAAGTTACTAACTATTACATATCAGAGTCTCGAATCAAAATATAAGGCAGCGGAAGTACAAATGCCAAGGCAACATATGCCTGACTACAAAAAGGTTCTAAAACGGTAAAGATAATCAGTTACAATTCTAGTCTAGTCTTCAGTTGGCATAAGGGTAGTCCTCGGCGTAGTAGTCTTCTTCAGTCTGACCTCCGTCGGGGAAATTCTCCACAGGAACTCCGTCACCGGCATAGTAGTCTTCTTCTGCAGGCCCTTCACCTGTATGGTCATAACCAGGATGCGCTGGAACGTAGAAATGTCCAGCGGCATAAACGCCGTCAGCTTAATGAAAGCCGAGTGAGTTAGATACTAACAGGGTATCGACTATTGATATTATTACAAGTTATAAACCGTAATCAAATTAGAATTCAGTAAGGGTGACTCCTTTAATCAAACCAATGATCCGATTACTGACGTTTTACTCATTTTAAGACCGATAGCACGTCTAGATAGGGGAACAGACTCGACAGTAGTTCAACTCTATAACGCACCATTGCTCATCCACCGCTTTTAAGAACATATGCACAGTTCACCGCATGTCATGGATACCACGTTAGTCCATCCCCCGCTTTTAAGAACATATGCACAGTCCACCGCATGTCAGGGATATAACGCTTTAAACAACAGTACATCATTCTATGCCACGACTTAGCGACGTCTACCAGTGATCACGGTCCACCGCATGTCATAGACACCTTCGTCTGTCTACCGCTTTTAAGAACATATGATTAGATCATCTGGCTATCCTAGGGCAAATGGTCCGGTTCACCGCAAGTCATAGACACCTTCGTCTGTCTACCGCTTTTAAGAACATATGATCGACCAAAGCCCGCCCACGCAAGGTTCCCGAATCTTAGCAAACCTACTTAAGTTCAACTCTATTTCCGATACATGACAATCCCAATGTGGCCCGACTACTCTGAATGAAATGAACGTTAACTCCAAAGGATTTACGACTATTCCGTTATCTAACATTATAAACGCTATTCGATAGTCTTGTTGTTACTACGACCCTACGCTGCATTAATTCGTTATCATGTCTGTATTACAATAATAAAGCATGCTGGGAAGTACTGAACAATAAATAAACAACTAAACAGTTATTACATTATCTAAACAAGTAAAACAGTAAACTGAAACTGCCAATCGATTGGTATATATGTCAATCGATTGGTATAAAAGTAGTGTCAATCGATTGGAAGAAAGTTCAATCGATTGGATCACAATCCATGTCAATCGATTGCATAAAATGTCAATCGATTGAGACATAAAAGATGTCAATCGATTGATATAGTGTCAATCGATTGGATCATGAAAGATGTCAATCGATTGGTATAGTGTCAATCGATTGACACTTCGTCTTCTTCACAGAGAAGACTGCCCAACAACATATAAACGGGAAACATGGTTTCTTCTCCATTTCTTCATTCCAAACATGTCCTAACATCAATATCAAGTTACCAAGTGAGTTTAGAACTCACCTAGGCGTTAAGGGCGCGTTTGGGAACGTTTGAAGCTTGAGCTTCAATGGTGGTCTCCCTCTTCTCTCTTTCCTCTGCTCTCTGCCTTCTCTCTTTTCTTTCTCCTTCTTTTCTTCTTTTTTTCTGACCTTCTTCTTCTTCTTCTCAGTCCATCTCTGAGTGTGTGTGTGTAAATATATGTAAATATGTGTGTATATCTATATATATGAGTGTATATATATAACACACACACCAAACCCTCCCTCTCACTCTCTCTGATTTCTGTAAACAGAAATACGCCCAAAATGGGCTGGTATAAATAGAGAATGAGTGTTCACGTGGCCTCTCCCCAGCCAGAGCAAAAGAATCTGCCCAGCTGCCTCCAATCGATTGACATAAGTGTCAATCGATTGATACAATCAATCGATTGAGATAAAGTTCAATCGATTGGAACAATCAATCGATTGAGATAAAGTTCAATCGATTGGTATGTAAAATATACCAAGGGTAAGGCCAAGCTCATACAAGTATTAAAAGAAACATACAATGTCTTAGTTATATATAATACATTACAAGAATACAGGGTATTACAAAATCATAATTAACAGTTAATCGCAGGAGCGGGTGTTACATCTCTCCCCTCCTTAAAAGAAGTTTGTCCCCAAACTTAAAGTACCTCAAGTTTCAAATAAGAATGGGTATTTCTTGTACATCTCATCATCCCGTTCCCACGTTGCCTCTTCAACGGAGTGATTACACCACAAAACCATAACCAATGGAATAGACTTGGTTCTCAGAACTTGAACTTTCGCATCGAGAATTCTCACTGGATGTTCTATGTAAGTCAAGTCTTCTCTAATTTCCAACGGTTCTGGCGTGATTATATGACGTGAATCTGAAACACAACGTCGTAACATTGATACGTGAAATACATTATGAAAGTTCTCTATTTCCTGTGGTAGCTCTAGTCGGTGTATGCTACTGGTCCAACTCTACCAACGATTTCAAACGGTCCAACGTACCTCGGATTCAGTTTCCCACGTTTCCCAAACCTCACAATTCCCTTAGTCGGTGACACCTTCAGAAACACATAATCACCAACTTCAAATTCTATTAGTCTCCTTTTCAAATTCGCGTAGCTCTTGTAACGACTTTGAGCTGTTTGCAATCGTTGCTGTATCACCTTAACTTTCTCTGTGGTCTGCTGAACTATCTCAGGTCCCAATAGTTTCCGTTCTCCTACCTCAGCCCAACAAATCGGCGAACGACATCTACGCCCATATAAAGCCTCAAAAGGTGCCATCCTAATACTGGATTGAAAACTATTATTATAAGTAAATTCCGCCAATGGTAAGTGTTGTTCCCAATCACCCTTGAAATCAAGAACACATAATCTAAGCATATCTTCCAATATCTGAATTACCCGTTCTGATTGTCCGTCAGTCTGCGGATGGAAAGCTGTGCTAAAATTCAACTTTGTGCCCATAGCCTCTTGTAAACCCCTCCAAAATCTTGATGTAAATCTACTATCTCTATCAGAGATAATAGACACTGGAACTCCATGAAGCCTTACAATTTCCTGAACATATAACTCTGCCAACTTCATCGGATCATTCGTCTTAATCGCTAGAAAATGCGCAGACTTGGTTAATCGGTCAACAATTACCCAAATACTATCATTTGATCTTCTAGATTTTGGTAAACCTGCTACAAAATCCATCGTGATGTTCTCCCATTTCCATTCCGGTACTGGTAATGGTTGCAATAATCCCGCTGATCTTTGGTGTTCTGTTTTTACCCATTGACACACCAAACACTTTGTCACGTATTCGGCTATTTCTCGCTTCATTCCAAACCACCAATAGTTCTCTCGTAGATCACGATACATTTTAGTACTTCCCGGATGAATGAAATATTTGGTATTGTGCACCTCGTCTAGAATCGTCTCTTTAATTCTATTAACATCGGGTACACAAATTCGATTTCTATATTTCAATACACCATGCACGTAAGTGAAATCCGGTTGCTTACCCTCAGGTATTCCGTCACAAATTTTTCTCAAGTTTGGATCTTGAAGCTGTTTCATTCTAATCTCATCCACAAGTGTTGGTTGTGCTATAATCGCTGCCATCAAAGCTCCCTCAGTTCTTGGAATTACTTCAAGTTTCAATTGCTCCATTTTATGAATCAGCTTCTTTTGAGAAGTTACAACATAAGCTAAGTTTCCGGTTGACTTTCGGCTCAATGCATCGGCCACCACATTGGCCTTTCCCGGGTGATATTGAATCGATAAATCGTAATCTTTCATCAATTCCAACCACCGTCTCTGTCTCATATTCAAGTCTCTCTGAGTGAATATATACTTTAGGCTTTTGTGATCCGTGTAAATTTCACACCGTTCCCCGTATAGATAATGCCTCCAAATCTTCAAGGCAAAGATCACCGCTGCCAATTCCAAGTCGTGTGTCGGGTAGTTGGTTTCGTGTGGTCTCAATTGTCGTGAAGCATATGCAATTACTTTGCCATTCTGCATTAGAACACATCCCAAACCTCGATACGAAGCATCGCTGAATACAACAAACCCCTCAGTCCCCGACAGAATCGTCAATATCGGTGCTGTCATAAACCTAGTCTTCAATTCCTTGAAACTTTTCTCACATTCGAAACTCCAAACAAAAGGAACATCTTTTCTCATTAGCTAAGTCATAGGCATCGCAATTCTTGAGAAATTCTCTACAAACCTTCGGTAATACCCGGCCAACCCCAAGAAACTTCGAACCTCTGACACATTTTTCGGTGGATTCTAATTGGCTACTGCTCCAATCTTCTGTGGATCCACTGAAACACCTGCTTTAGAAATCACATGTCCCAAAAATGCTATCTCCGTAAGCCAAAACTCACATTTCTTCAATTTACCAAATAATTTCTTCTCGCGAAGTCGTTGCAACACCAGCATAAATGCTTCTCGTGATGTTCAACACTTTTAGAGTAGACTAAAATATCGTCAATAAAGACAATTACAAATTCATCTAAGTATTCCTTGAATACCCGGTTCATCAAATCCATAAAAGCTGCGGGCGCATTGGTAACTCCGAATGGCATGACCATAAACTCATAATGTCCGTATCGAGTCCTGAACGCTGTCTTTTCCACATCCTCCTCCTTAACTTTCAGTTGATGGTAGCCCGATCTCATGTCGATCTTTGAGAAAACTTGTGCTCCTTGAAGCTGATCGAACAAATCATCAATCCTCGGTAATGGGTACTTGTTTTTAATAGTCAACTTGTTCAGCTCCCGATAATCAATACACATTCGCATGGTTCCGTCTTTCTTCTTGACAAATAAAACTGGTGCTCCCCACGGAGAAACACTAGGTCAAATAAATCCCTTATCAAGCAACTCTTGTAACTGGTTCTTTAGCTCTTTCAGTTCCACGGGTGACATTCTGTACGGTGTCTTTGATACTGGTTATGATCTAGGTGCTACCTCAATAGTAAACTCAATCTCCCGCTCAATTAGCATGTTTGGTAGATCCTCAGGAAATACATCTGGAAACTCCCGTACTATCGAAATATCTTCTACTCGAGTCCTCGTGACACGTGTATCAATTACACTACATAGGAATCCTTGACAACCCTTTTTCAACAACTTCCCAGCCTGAATTACTGATATCATATATGGTGGCGCTGCTACACCAACCCCTTGGAAGGTAAACTCTTTTTGCCCTGGTAATTGGAAATTAACCCTTTTCTGTTCACAATTTATTGTAGCCTGATTTGTAGACAACCAATCCATGCCCAAGATTACGTCAAAGTAATTGACGGTTAACGGAATTAAGTCAACAGTCAATACCCTGTCACCTACTCTGACTTCACATGCTTTGAACATAGAAGAGGTTACTAATGGTTTACTTAGCGGCAATGACACAAATAAATCATACCCTAAGGGTTCTGACATGCTATTCAAATGTTTAACAAATTCATGGGAAACAAACGAATGCGTTGACCCTGAATCTATCAAAATTAGTGCTGGATGTGAACAGATATGAAGTATACCTGACACCACAGAGTCTGTAGCTGACATGTTCCCCGGTGCGAGTTGAAAGGACTTCCCTTGCCTCTGTTCCACGCCTTTTCCTTTATCAGTGGGCGGTCCCGATCTTGCTCCGCTGGACGCCATAGAACTTGCCCCTTGTTGTCGCTTCTTTGGACAATCCTTAGAAAAGTGTCCTGGCTGCCCACAATCAAAGCATTTGCCCCTCATATCCGGAATTGAGCTCACAGAGCTAGGCGGTCGTGTTCTGGATTACGGACAATTCTTGGATATGTGCCCCACTTGCTTACAAATGTTACACGTGTTTAGCAAATAACAAACTCCCCCGTGTCGGCGATTACATGTAGGACACAGCGGTCAAACTCCCTCAGTAAATGAACTTCCACCTTGACTACCCGAACCTGATCCAGGCCCTCGTGAAAATGGTTTCTTGAAGAAGCCTTGCCCCTTCCCTTTATCTTCTCCTTGTCGCTTTCCTTATTGGCCCTGCTTGTATTTGTTAATATCTCGTTCGGCTATGAGAGCTGCATTCTGAACTTGAGCCACAGTTCCAAATTCATGAGTATCCACCCTACATTGGATGTTATCCCTCAACCCTTCTTTAAACTTTCGAGCTTTGTCTTCCTCAGTTATCACTGTATCCTTTGCAAATCGCAGCAATTCACTGTACTTGGAGATGTATTCACTCACCATCATATCGCCCTGTTGGAGATTCATGAATTCCCGACGCTTTTGTGCTTTAGCTGCTCGAGGAAAATATCATTTGTAAAACTCTTCCACAAACTTATCCCAAGTGGTCGGCCTACCTTGATCAAGTAAACCCACCCACCAATTCTGAGCACCTTCTTTCAAAGTGTCTGTAGAAAATGTAATCTTTTGTTCCTCGGTACATTCTATAGCACGAAATATTCGTTCCATATCCGATACCCAATGAATAGCTGTCATCGGATCCGGACCCCCATCAAACATAGTCGGTTTTCTCTTATAGAATTGCTCAATCGTAATACGGTCCACCCTGGGTTCAGGATTTGGATTTTCATACCTTTCATTTACTGGTGGTACTCGATCACCTACGGCACCAACGAAATTAGTTACCAAGTCCACTAAACGATCCATTCTTGCATCAAGTTCTCGGTTTTGGTCCATTTTTCCCAAATTCTTGCCTACCAGCCAAATATGCATAAATACTATGCATGCTATGCCATATTTCATATAATATAAATGATTAAGCAATCATAATATAGCATCAATAATCATATGCATACATGTAATGCATCTACGTGCTCAATATCTACACGTTATGCTCAAGTCGTCGTCTCTCGTCCCAAAGTTTCTAAGCCTGTTGCTTTGATACCACTAAATGTCACGCCCCGAATCCACACATGTGAACCCAAGACACGTGGCACGCCACCAAGGCCTTCAAACAACAATTTACAAATGAAAAGGAAGGAAAACAAGCACTTTTATACCATTACGCTAGACAAAACAAGCCCAAGGGCAAAATGATAATTAATAAAGTATAGCAAATTTTATACCAAAAGATAGGTTTTTGAGTCCCGGTTCCAACGCAAAAAAACGGTGCGCAAATCCGAGTTTTCTAGAGAGAGTTATGTCCGTTTCCGTAAAAGTCGATAGTGCAGCAAAATGACCTGCGGATCGATCCGCCCTCCGGTTTTGACAGAACCCCATTTTTTGCCCTCCAGAAGTGCCGGATCGATCCGCTCAAGACCCGGATCGATCCGGATTCTGCAGCACTCAATTTGACAGCAAAAATTCATGTTCTGCAGATTCCAAACCTTCCCAAAGCATATCCAAACTTCTTGAAACTTCCCAAAATCATTTCAAAACCTTTCTAAAACCATTCTAAACCATTCTCAAGATATATTAACATGATTTTAAACATAAAAACAAGATCCACCATTGCTACCACACTTGAATCTTCTCAATTTTCACAAAAACCAACCAAAACACAAGAGTCTTGATCCCAATTCACAACTAACATATCCAAACCATAGAAACAAGAGTTTGAAAGTTACCAACATGATTTAAAACCATGAACAAGATATGCAATGCAATCTCTCCCATATACCCTCCCAAATACTCTCCCAAATCTCTCCCAAATATTCCCAATTCCCTAAAGATCAACCAAAACAAGTTTTCTTAAAACAAACTTCCATTCAAACATATTCCAAAGTACATTATCAAGGTAAGAAAAATACCAACAACATTTTAAACTCCGGTTACATGATTTACACGAAACTTGGAGCGATTAAGCTAAAACTAACACAATCTACTAAGTTTTAGTATAAACCAAAGTTAGCTATTACAAACTACTAGTTTTACTCAAAAACAACTATAGATATAAGCTAATACATTTACAAGCTTCCTCGCCACTAAGAACCCCCCGTTCATCTCTCCGGATTCTCGCCGCCGTGCTCACCTACAATGGTTATTCAATAACCACTACAATATATAAGCTATATGCTTAGTGAGAGATATCCATCAAGCACGCGAATGACATATCAATGTTCATATTCAACTCAACAAATATAATGATCTCCGGATAAGCAAGTATTTCATCCACCACTACCCGCAAGTCCGCGACTCCCCCGATAGTCCACGGCACAAGCCAATGACCCACGCTACACACGTGCGGTCTAATGCCGTTGTCAGCAACAAGTGGTCGTCACCACGGAACAATCTCATGGCGGATTCATACAAGCTTTCCTTTGACCCACATAGTCAACTAAACATGCTCACATAAACATATCACCATGCTTTTCACAAAATCATAGCTAAATATAAGTGATTAAGCTAAATAGACATGAAATTAACATCATATGAACAAAACCATGAATCTCATCCATAGGCAAGATTGAAACCACTCACCTCTTGGCAATTCATTCCTAGTTGTGAAATTAAAGCTCAAATCTACTCCGGTTTCAAATCCTACATGAATTCGGCAAACTACGGATTACCGCTCCGAATTGGGTCGCAAAAAATACAACAATTATACTCAATAAAATCAGTACCAAAACGTAGAACTCACCTCTACGAGTCCAAAGCTGGTCTCGGAATTGAAATTGGTAGTCGAACGGCGCGTTGATTAACGTCGTAAAGCTCCGTCGAATTTCGTCGATATCTCTTGTTTTCTCTCTACTGTAATTCCTTTTGTCTAAGGAATGAAGATGATGGTGACTAAGGCTCCTAGTGAGTCATGAGACACATGTCTCATTACATGTGACTCAAGTTTTTGGTTTCTAAGTTTACCTCCCACATTTAATAAGTTTTGCAATTATACCCCTACTAGCTATAGAACTCTTTAAAATTATCCCAAACTTAAATAGGTGTTTGTCTATGTCTTGCGTGGGTCCCATAAGTGGTCCCACATAATTTTATGAAGTTGCTAATTAGCCTACTAATTATATAACGTGTTCATTTCGTCCTCACCCAGGTATTCAAAATAACCACATAAATGGTCTCTAACAATAAACAATAAATTCTAAACAACATATAAATATTTCACATATGCCTTAATAAACATTTAAGCACATAAGGGTGATTCCACAACTTTGTCCCATCACAATGGAACTTTCTCAACTCATGTCCCAATTTGGGGCTGCCACATTGGCCAACATTGGGTTCCCAAACTGGACACCCATAATCAACTAGTGAGGTAAAACTCACTTAAACATGTGTTAGTAAGCACCAATTAATTATGCTAATGCATACTAAATCATAATTAACAGTTAATCGCGGGAGCGGGTGTTACAATAGTAGTGGATGAAGTTGTCATTACTTGCAAACTTCATATAATATCTTGAGAGAGGAGAGAAAAAAGGGAGATTGATCCTACGGGCTTTACGACGATGATCGGTGACCTTTCGTCTGTCTGAATTTCACCAAAATTCGTATTTGAACTCCCCAAGGTAAGCGCTGCGTTTTGATAGTCTTTAGGCCACGTTTGGCTAAGTTTTTATAAATTTTTAAATCTAGGAATTTGGAGAAAACGCGTGTAAACTTGTAGGTTTTGCGTAGGATCGGAGATTTGGCGTTTACTCGGGCTTCTAGTCGTTCCCTCAAAGTTATACGACGATAGCTTGAGGTATGAATTTCTAGCCTATGTTATATAGGTGAAATACGTGTTTTATATTTCGACGACGAAATTGTGATCCGGGCAGAATTCATGTGTTAATCTTAGGCCCGTTAATTATGCACGTTGTCACGCCCGTCCCAGAAAATCATTGGTTTAAATGCATATCTGAGATTTTTGAGAATTATTAATGTTGATTAATAATTAGAATGGAGTTGACTGAGGGTCAACAGTGAGTGTCAATCAAGGACTCGGGAAGTTGGTAATTCATTAGGAACTTGACATGATTAAATGGCATTTATGTGGATTAAATGTTATTTGAATTAGCTGGTATATGTGAATAGTGAATATACCTATTTTGTGTACTTTTCTGATAGTTTAATCTTGTTAGAGATCAATTGGAACGAATTAGAGATAACCAATGTGATACGTTACATAAAAGGTAGGTTATCTAGAAATTTCACGAAAATAGTTTTCAGAACGAAATTACGACGACAAACGGAACTTAATCAAAAACTTTTGTAATTTGTAGTTTTCACTCGTAAAGGCATAAAATGGACGTGTGCGTCATTTCGGGAGTTAATTAGAAGTTTGAGGAACTCTTGGGGAGGTAAACACAAATTTTTGAAAGATATGCCTATATATAGAGGTGGCAAGATATTTTCATTCTTTATAACTTTTCTAAATTAAAAATCAAGAGGAGATTTGGGGGTTTGGTAGCTTAGAGCTTGCAGACGCAAATCGACGGACTTCTGCCCGTTTGTTTTTCACCAAATTTCATATTTGAACCCCCTAAGGTAAGAGCTTCATTTTGATACCACTTAGGCCTTGTTTGACATAGTTTTTATAAAAGTCTTAATGTTGGAAATTTGAGGAAAACGTGTGTAAATTTGTAGGTTTTGCGTAGGATCGGAGATTTGACGTTTAATCGGGCTTCTAGTCGTTTCCTCAAAGTTATATGACGATAGCTCGAGGTATGAATTTCTAGCCTATGAGATATAAGGAAATTATATGTTTTAATTTTCGACGACAAAATTGAGATCCGGGCAAGATCCATGTGTTAAACTTAGGCCCGTTAATTATGCACGCGCTTAAATGTGAAAAGCATGTCTAATTTTACGCGAGCACGTATATGTGATTATATGAGCATGCTATGTGTCTATGTGGGTCAAAAGGGAGTTTGATACAAGTTCATACTGGGGTACGCCTCTCGATGTTTGAGAGTTATAGTAGCGATGGCTACTTGCTTGGTTTGGGAACCGGCCCTACCAGAGCAGTTGGGTGCAATGGTTGATAGACTCTGGGCTTGCCATTGGCATCGCGGTTGATAGACTTTGGGCTTACCGATATATCGGATGAATGCGTGTCTCTCTCCCTAAAGACTATTTGATGT
This sequence comes from Hydrangea macrophylla, assembly GCA_033977485.1. NCBI lineage: Eukaryota > Viridiplantae > Streptophyta > Magnoliopsida > Cornales > Hydrangeaceae > Hydrangea > Hydrangea macrophylla. The sequence goes on along the minus strand of CM066982.1, from coordinate 115,040,190 downwards.
GATTATGAGATTAAAGCATGATTTGTCATATATGCATATGTTAGAAATTGTGCACTCAGCATATAGCTGAGCAATGGAGATTTACTCCATTGCAGGTATGAAGAAAGGAAAGATGGAACGCGAGGGATGAGGCCGTTGGGATCATTCGGAGGAATTGGGGTATAGATTCTTGTAATTGAATTATAGAAAGCTCTGGATTATTATTGGGTTGTTGTAATATTCTTTTGAAAACCTTTTAAGTTGGTTGGTAGAGACTCGGAACTATTGAGTTCGCGTCTTGATGTTTAACATGTTGAATTTCATGTTTTATGAATTTGTTGTAGCACTTATGAGATTTGATCCAATCGGACCCTTAACTTCATTAGTTAACGTTTTCCAAACTTAGGCAAGTTGTTATACTTGTCCTTATAACTTTGGTAAAGATTGAAAAGATTGGAATATGTTTAAAGTGTTGCAATGGGTGAAGGTTGGGTGATGCTTTAGCAAAATTCTGCTGCTAGAAGGAATTCTGCTACAGGGTCATTCAACCGGTCGAAATACCCCCTGCATGAAATCTTTTTCTACTACTTTAAGAAATTTTCAAAAGGTTTTGATTGGTTCCTAAGGTACCTTTGGGAACCCTTTCAACATAAATTCACTCGTTTTGAAATATGATTACGTTTTCAATTTTATACGAATTTTACAACTTGGAAGGTATCGTTTCCTAAAGTTTTAAATACTCAAGGTTGTTTTAAAGTTCTTTTCCGCTGCGTATAGTTATTTAATGATTGGATGAGCCTTGGTGGCGTGCCACGTGTCCTATTTCCACGCGTAGTGGGGTGGGTTGTGACACACGTGCTTAAATGTAAAAAGCATGTCTAATTTACGCGAGCACGTTGAGTTGCCTATGTGGGTCAAAGGGGGGTTTTATACCAATTCATGCCGGAGTAAACTTCTCGATGTTTGAGAATTCTAGTAGCGACAACTACTGTGCATGGTTTAAGACTTGGACTTTCCAGGGCACTTAGGGACATAATGGTTGTAGGCTTGCACTAGCCATTGACATCGCGATTTAAGACTTGGACTTGCCGCTACCAGATGAAGTCGTATTTGTCTCCCTAGTGACTATTGATGTGATTTATGAAGTTAAAGTATGTTTTGTCATATATACATATGTGCACTGAGCATATAGCTGAGCAGTGGAGATTTGGTCCATTGCAGGTGAATAGAAGAAAGGGAAAAAGAAACGTGAGTAGTGAGGCCGAAGAACACCGGGGATTCTCTTGAATATGTTTTTGTTTTTCTTTTCCAAGAATTTTAATAGTGAGCTTTTCGAATAGCTAGAACTATGTAATTAACTTGAAAGGTGTAGTATGGTGTTAATGATGTTGTAATAAGTCTTAAAACTCGTTTTTAGTTATGTTGTAATGAATCCAAACTCATGGATTCGTGTCTGGAATGTTAGATTGATTTTGAAGTTTAAAGGAAAAATGGATGGAGCTTTGTGAATTGCACCAAACGAGCCTTAGCTTGTTCCGCTTTTGTTTCTGTTCATGGATTAGTAAGTCTAAACTTTGATTTTGATAACATGTTGTAGCTTGTGAAGTTTATAATAAGGTAAACTTGTTTAGAGGAATGAAAGGAGTAAGGTTGGGTGATGTCTTAGGCAAAATTCTGCAACTTGTGCAGGATTCTACTAAAGGGTCATTCGACCGGTCGAACTAGTCGAATGGGGTCGTTCGACCGGTCGAAATGCCCCCTGTCAGAATCCTTTTTCTATACCTTCCGAAAATATTTTAAAAGTTTTATTTGGTTATAAGGGTACCTTTGGGACCCCTTTTAACATATGTTCATCCGATTCAAAATAAAATTACGTTTTCAATTTTATAAGGATTTTACAACTCGGAGGGTAATGTTTCCTAAAGTTTTAATACTCAAGGTTGTTTTAAATGTTCTTTTCCTCTGCGTACGCTTGTTGAATGGATTGAATAAGCCTTGATGGCGTGCCACGTGTCCTATTTCTACACGTCCCAAAAAATTACAAAATATATGGTAATGGTGAGGAACCAGTTGGTGGCTTGTGCTCTTCATCTATTCTATCAAATCAGTGACCTTTGGGGTTAGTAGAACCAGAAATTCTTCCAATTTGAGCTACCTTCTAGCATTATATACCAAAGACTAAGGTAATCTAATTAAGAGTAATGCTATATTTTCCAAATTTATATTCTAAAAGTGCTTTCCAAATGATGTGGCAGTAGGGTAAGGTCTAATACAGTGGGACTAGTTGAATTTTATTGGAAGTTATTTATCTGGCTCCACTGTCACATCATTTGGGAAGCACTTTTGGGATAGAAATTTGGAAAACATAACATTACTCATTTGTTAATGTATGTAATGTCTTGCACAATCAGTTAAGCGGGTTGTGGTGCTACTTTAGACTATATATGGTCCGACTTAACTCGATGAAATGCTTGATGGATTCTCTATCGTGACATGCTTCTAGCTAAAGATGTAATATTGTTATTCTTCCAAGGGAGTAACTGATTGCATTCATCTAATTTCTCATCTAATGGACCTTATATAGCTTATGCAATAAAGAAGAGAACATGTAACATCTTGTATTATATACATGCCAGTGAGAGAAGTTTTAACGAACATATTTAGTATATATTCCCTCTGTGCCTATAGACGCCCTATTTTGTCAGCTATCAGATTTAAGAGACCCACAACTTGGTGGTTCACCATAATCGAAAAAGACTCGAAAAGGACTCCCAAAACCTCATGTTTGATTCCAAATGATGTGGCAATAGGGTCAGGTCTAATTTAGTGCTAGAAATATATTCCCAAAAGCTCCATTTCAAAACCCCTTTTAAACCCTTCATTTTGATTCCAAGAAATAAACACTTATTTTATCAAAATCCTCAAAATAGTGAGTTGTTAAACTTTAAAGTGTCATTCTGAGTCCAATACTCAATGGATGATTGCAAGGCCACTTGGAAAGTCTTCCTAACTCATTGGGGAATGTCTATGATTTTTGGATGATTTTTAAAACATTTGAAATCTAGACCGAAATATTCCTTCCAGACATTCTGTTTTTCTATCACAGCAGCTTTGGTTGAATTCCAACTTGTTTTACCGAAAACTTTTTCAAAAATAGTGGCTCTAACTCATTTATTGTAACACCCTGTACTTTTATTTTTCATTAATAAATGAATAATTCATTTTAATTTCTATTTATAATAAATATTTTGGGGTCAAACCATAATTTTCATAAATACTTTCTATGGATTTGAAAACTACATTTATACTTATACAGCTAGGAATTTATTTCCTACGTTAACCTAGTTTTCTGTATTTTTTTATCGTGACCGTAATATACCAGTTTATGTTTTTAGTTGGGACTATACCGTATCTTGGGTGTAAGACCACGCGAGCTCAACCACACCGTGCGATTCCTGTACTTTGCTTGGAGCCTACACATTTTTTTAACTATATATATGTGTATAACTCTCATAGTCTCAATATTCTCTCATAACTCTCTTCTTTGTAACTCTCAAAATCTTTCTTACTCTCAAGATCACACACACATACAGAGTATATATATACAGTCATATACATAGATACATATACATATATGTATATCTAAATCAAGAGGAGTAGAAATTCAAGAATTCATAGACGACGAATTGACTGCGGAATTCTCGGTACTGAAATTGTTGTCCAATTAGCCTTTGTGAGTGTTATAAACTCACTCCCAACATTTATATATGTACATTGCTATAGATATAGAGTTATATATATGTGTATATATAGATACACCATTAAAGCTTGAAAAGTGAAGTTTTATAAAAGTTAACCAAAATCAATTCCGTGAATTGGGAATGAAAGATCTTAGTCCCAATAAGCTGTGGTTCGAATACTGTCATGCCCCGAAACCAACAAGGTGGTCCCAGTTCACGTAGCTCGCCATCAAGGCTTACCAACAATGATTAAAGTTTCCAAAATGACCTTAATAAAAGTTTTACTCCAATCATAACCAACTTTCAAATAGTTTTTCAAAGGTTATATTAAACACGTGCCCAAACACGCCTTAAGGAGTTTTGTTTTCAAAAGTAACAGTTGCGTAGGTCAATGGGTCCCCAAAGGTACCTCCATGCCTAATTACAAGTTGTTCCGAACATTGGAAGTAGGAGTTTAAAGTTTCTGGCAGGGGGCATTTCGACTGGTCGAACTATCCTATTCGACCGGTCGAATGGGGTCTGGGCAGAACCCAACCTCCCAAAAGACTGTATTCACAATTGTCGGCGTTTGTCCGCAAACACCATTAATTATCGGCACTTCCTAATAAACGTCGTTAATTCCCGGTGCTTCCACGACAAATGTTGCTAATAAATCAATACCTCTTTTACCCAAGAAACCAAACTAAACTACACCATTTCAACTACACCATTTCAAAACAAATCAATTCCAACACTTAGTTAAACATTCTTAGGACTAGCAAAACACACAAACCATTTATACAACCACCACAAACGCTACCCGGATTACAAGTACCAAAAGTACAAGCTTTACACGTCTCGGCAAACTAGGTCCTAAGATGTACCAAGTGTCGTACTCACATACAAAACAAGTTTTATTACAAGGTGCATGGTTAAACAACCGGTATAAGTTAAACATATATTATAAACATGATTCAAGTTCTATAAACATAAAGAACTTCCGGTCCTTCCTTGTCCCATTAACCGCGATTCTCTCCTCCAGTCCTTGCCCTTGAATGGTTATTTATATAACCACAGATATATGGATTTGTTTAAGCTAACACATAGTGAATAGTATAAATCAAGCATGCGGATGACAAATATGTTCCAATCCATCACAACACATAACTATTCGGTCTCTAGGGAATAAGTACACATTCACCGATCCAAAGTCTTAAGACTCAACCCATGCCCCTTCGACATGTCCCGTGAATGCCTTTCTCGATAAGTGACCGTCGTCACTACTAATCCTCCCCCTTCGAGAGGACGTCTCACGGTGAATTAGCACAAATCCCACTTTAACCCACATAGGCACATAAACATGCTCAACTAGCAAATTATCATGCTTTTCATTTCAATATGCCTTGAGCCTACTTTACACATAAGTTTAGCCCAATATGAACTACACATGATAGCTATATAAGGTCCCTAGCATATCAAATGCATTAAACCATATATTCATCCAAAAGTTGAGATTTGTATCACTCACCTCAACTGATTTCCTTAAGAACGTGAAATAGAAGTTCACTTCTACACCGGGTTTGATTCCGACACAAAATTGGCCAATTTCGGTTACGGGTCCCACATGGGCCCACCAAGAACCTATCGATTAAACTTGAAATAAAAGATAGATATATGTAGGCCTTACCTCCACGAGTCCAAAATCGGTCATGTATCGAAGATTGGAGGTCATTTGCTACTCGGATCGTCGACAAAATCGTCAAAGCTCAAGAACTCTCAAGCATTCTCTCTCTCTAAATGATATATTGAAGATGATACTAATGAGTCATCTCTTTCTCTCTCCTCTATATAATATCCAAACCATATTATGGGTATTTCTAGTGAAACTCCCACTAGTTTTGATTCATTTTTATTACACCCCACTAGTTATTAAACTAACTAGTTAACTACCCAAAAGTATTTGAGTATTCATCTAAGTCCCATGTGGGTCCCACACATGTTCCTACATAAATTTTACAAAATTACTAATTAGCCTACTAATTATGCAACGTGTTCAATTTCGTCCTCACCGGGTATCTAATGACTCTGATGAGTCGCTATCAATAATATAATAATCAATTATATTCACATATGTCTAAATAAATATTTAAGCACATAATAATGAGTTATTACTCATTTTTCCAACTGTAGGGAATTCTCATATGTCCAACTTCAGGACCGCTTTCAAAGCCAAATACTGGGTTCTTAAAAGACACCCCAACAACTAGTGAGTCATCACTCACTTCACATGGGTTAATTAACATAACACTAAGCATACCATGCATGCTAAAGTAGTTTAGTTAAATACCACGGGAGCAGGTATGTCAAATGCTACGGCCTAATTCACTCGTATCGTGACGTATCATGGATTTAAAGTTTTGACATCTTTACTATAATCGCGAAAATCGAGAGTTATAATCTGTATTAGTTTAATTCGATTACGTGTTCATAATCTACATAGAAAGTTAAAGAAATCCATATATTATATGTCTTGGTTGAAATAGAATATGAAAATGGGTAAATTACAGTCCAGCATTTCGAAACAGGGGAAAAATGGAGAAGAATGAGGTTTTGGAAACAGGGGAAAAATGAAAATGGGTAAATTACTCATTATATGTCTTGCTTGCGCGGCCCACTCCCTCGACCCTTGCAGTTTTGGGCAGAAAAGGAATTTTTATCCAGATTTACGAAAAAGGGCTGTCATACTCGCGGCCTGCTCGCGCGAAGGGGCATTTTGGACAGTTTGTGTATTTTGTATAAGGGAATGTTCAGAAAAGGTTTTGGAAGTTTTAAATAATTGTTTGACAGATGTACTATTTTAAAGGCTGTCACTTAAGAATTGGATTCATAAGAATGATTAATATCGAGTTTTACGTTAGACGATTATTCGACTTTGTGATTGATGAATGATACTATGATTTCATGAACATTGACATACATGATAGGGTCGAGGTTGAGTCGACATGCATGGTGTGTAAGAAAGCGTGAAAAGAGTAAAGAGTGGAGGACTGGCGGTCTTGTGTACGACTTAGATATCGATCAGATATTATTCCTAGTATCTAAGGCACGCATTTCGAATACTGAGCCGATATTATTCCTTGTATCCGAAGCGATGGTATGGTGTGTGATTTGAATATCGATCTGATATTATTCCTAGTATTCCAAGGCAACGATGGTGTGCGATCTAGGTACTGAGCGGTTATTATTCCTGGTATCTGAGGTAATGGTTTGTTTGAATCGAGTTTGTCGAGAGAGAAGAGTAAAAAAGATGAGATGTTACATTGTTCATGCACATTCGCATATTTATTGTTTATTATTATCCCCACGTGATTTATGTTGAAGTTGGAACCTTGAATTTATTGCTTTTAAAGTCTAAACTGCACTGTTGTTATATATGCTTATATATACATTGCGAGTACATGTTTCTTTTGCTCACCAACTTGTATAAGCTAACAGTGTTGATGCGTCCTGGACACTATGTCCAAATTTTCTAGGTCAGGAGCAACCAGAGTACTTCGACTATGCTAGTTAGAGGCAGGAGACTTTCCAAGAGGCTGAATTTTATTTCTTGTGTATTTTATTTTGGAGTTGTAATAGACTTTATGATAGATTTGAATAAGGCAGGTTGTGCCTAAGATATTGACTGATGTCATAGTTAGTAAATTTTTTTTATTTGGGAGCTTATGTTTTATTAGTACCCTTTCGTTAGAAATGTTGTTTAAGTTATATTTTGCAGGGACAATTGGTCAGACTCACTTGTCACGACCTACGAGTCCATAAAGGAAATTAAATGCTTCCTGAATTATACTACGTCGGGGCGTGACATTTATCCCTTGACCTTCAGTGTCATAGGGAACTTTTTGTATAATATGGGCCTCTAAATGCTTTGTTTTCATTTTTAAAGATTTGTCTACATTTTGGTCGACAGTACAGATTCTATTTCTGAGTAGCCTTTCTTTTTTATATGATTTCTCTGAATCTACAACTTCAATTTTGATTTGGATTTTTGATATGTGTTCTAGACACAGTAGGGATGATCTCCATGAAAAAATCATGAATTAAAAACATTTCTAACCTCACTTTTCCATTTTTAAAAAATTGGTTCACTGTTCTATCCATTATTCACAGCAAACATGTTTTACTTTAATTCTTTGATTAGATGTTCACATGTAATCCAAATTAGCCCATATCTTAGGAAGTAGTTCATACCATATTTGTACATATCCTAAAATAACATTCTTTGTTCATTCATGCATATTTTAGACTTCTAAATCAATTTAGAAAATCCATGAACACAAACACACTACTACTTTGCACATTCTAGAATCATACATTGCATCCATGCAAGATTTGGAGTTTTTGTGACTCCTAATCTAAGAAGATTATAAGGAATGAACTTGATCACACGTTCATGCTTCCCATAGATCAAATCTTCCTTTCTCATCCGTCCCGGGGATTGAGGGATCTTCTTTTCTCAAGATTTAACATGCATACATTCTAGCTTGCTAAGCATATTTTGTTTTCTTTGATTATTTGTTTCAAGAACAATTCATGTTCCCCTTCTAGATTAGGAAAACTTGATATGTGATTAGACGATTTTTCCTAGGCTTGTTATGTGTGATCTTTCACTTTGCACTGTGTGATATTTGACTTATATCTTATGAATGATATGCTATCTTTTGATCTTCCATTTCAAGATTCTTATGTGATGTAATATACTTATCAAAGTAGTAATTGTTGAACCAAACATAGTATAAGATGATTGTTTGGATGCTAATTGAGGCCTGTCCAGAGACGGGGTGAGTTTAGGGTGTTTTAGTCGTGACAAAGGCTCATTCCTCTCTCGTACCAAAATCCCGAGCCAAGTTCATTGAATGTGAAGGTCAGTGCCCTTTATCCGTTTGGGTGAGTCAAAATTGGGTTTCTTGGTTCCCTAAAGACCAAGTGGTGACTCTGTATCTGCTTTCACACACTTCTTTTCTTCGAATGTTTTAAAGGAAAATCAATTCAAAATCCAGAAGGGGGTTGTAGCACCCGTACCCGGAGAACGGGTTAATTATTATTTTTATATGCATTAATTAATATAATTAGTGTATAAAATGGATTAAGGGGAGGCTTGGACTTGCCTGTGAAAAGTGTTCAGTAAAGGACGCAGTTGGAAAGTCCCCGGCGAGGTGGGACAGGTAATGAGGTGGGACCTAGTGAAGGGTTGAACAAAAATATTTGCATTTTACGTGATTAGATGCATTTATATGATTACATGAATATTTTGTTAAAATGCTCTCATATTATATAATGTTGTATGTTAGCATTTAGTATTAGTTGGATACTCACATAAGGCTATAAATGGAAACGATTCATAACTAGTAGGTGCGATAGTAACTTCACAAAATATTTGGGATTCACGCTGGGACCCATACGGGACTTAGACAAACACTCATTAGATCATTTGGTAGATAATGGAATGTTTAGGGGGTTTCATAATAAGAACTTTAGAAATTTTGGGGGGTATAAATGAAAAAGATGAAAAATAAGGTTAAGACACCTCATGCTCAATGCGTGTGTGTGTGTGTCAAGTGAGGGAGTAGTCTCCATTTACAGAAAATTAAACAAAACAAGAGAGAGCTAGGGAGAGAAGATGGAGACGAGACGCCAACGTTGTTTTTTCATTGCCGCCGTTTGTCCAATTCGCAAATCGAAACCGTTTTTGAACTCGTGGAGGTGAGACGATCGTTTCTATACCTTTAATTTATGTTTGAATCGTTGGATTTTGGTAGCTCATACTAATCGGTGAGACATCGTCTACCGAGTTCATGTAGGAATCTCTTTGGAGTAGGAATTGAGCTTGAAATTGGTGGAATTTAGCATTCTTGGGCTGATTTGGGTAGAACTTGTAGGAGGTGAGTTTTCAAACTTAAGCTTTGATGGTGTACATGTCTTATGCTTCAATTGGTAGTTAGGAAATGATAATTCTTGAAGTTGTGGTTGAATCGATGTCAATTATTAGACCTCCATGTTAAATTAGTGTGAATTATCATGTTTATGTGACTATGTGTTTATATGTTAAGTGGTCAATGAATAATTAAGAGTAATGGTTCATTGTTGGGAGTAATAAGGAAGGGAAGAGGAAGAATCCAATAAATACAGAAGTTCAAGAAAATATAAGTGACCGCACGGCCAAGGAGTTGGTCTTCCGGTCTGAAAAAACCATTAACCCATGAATTCAGTGATTACGTATGCTTACGTGCCTATATTGTTGCATTATACATGTTCACGACATTCAAGCATGTAAGTTAATTCACTAAGCGGAATGCTTAAGAAAACTAGGGCTGCACAAAAAACCCGTTACCCGAAGACCCGACCCGACCCGACCCGACCCGATTGGGTTGGGTCGGGTCTGGAATGAAATGGGTCGGTTCGGGTCGGGTTAAGAGATATATATTTCGGATCGGGTCGGGTCGGGTCGATCAATAGACAAAACTATTTTTGCTAATTAATTCTTTATTTTTTTGACAAAGTACTCATTTTTCTTTTCATTATATCCATGAATATATAAAACATAACCACCTTATTAATTTTAACTTTTATAGGTTGCACATCATTATATCCATGAATATATAAAATATTATATTCACTTTCTAGTGGTTGGAATTAATTTTCATAACTCTCCGCCCTCATCAATCTTTTTAATGGATGTATTATACATAGAAATATAGGTATTCACTAATGAATATAAATAAAAATAATAACAAAATAAAATATAAGAAAAAATAAAAAAAAAAAACTGGGTTGTGACCCAGACCCGAACCGAACCAAAGTAACTGGGTCGGGTCGGTCCGGGTCCAAACCTTATCGGGTCGGGTCTGGGTCTCAAAACATGGAACCATTCATAATCGGGTCGGTCCCGGTTCTATAGAGACCCGACCCGACCCGACCCATGTGCAGCCCTAAAGAAAAATGTTTTCCTTTTCTGTTGTGGTAAACAACAACCACCCCAGGTTCGGAGCAATACCCGGAGAAGAAATGATGGGAGAGATGGGAGAGATGAGAGAGATGGGGGGGATTTGAGACTTATGCATAAGAACTCTCTTAAAACTTGTAAAATGTTGTCAAATGTGGTTTTGGTAATGGTGGATTGGTACTTTAATGTAATTATAAGTCATGAGTCTTGAACTTGTCATTTGGGTGGTTTCAAAGTTAACTTGGGAAAACTTATGTAAATTGCTATGTAATAGTTGGTGAGTTGGAGTTTTACTTGTGAATTTCATGTATTTTCCTTAAATATTAACTATGTACACATCTAGTTTGTTCCGACAAGTCCGGATGTAAGTGTTGCAAGTTTTGGACAAGTTCTGCTTGGTTTGCAAATGTTATATGTGGTTTGAGACCCTTGCGGGAAAGTTTTATGTGAATCCTTGCTTGGATTGAGTAGAAACTTGAGTTCAAGTGTTTAACTTGATTTAAAAGAATTTGAGCTCATGATTTAGATGCTTGGTTAATGCTTAAACATGTTTATGAATGTTGTAGACACCCCATTTTGACTTGCCAAAAAAAGAAATAACTATCATAGAGGGGCCCATCGGGCACGCTAATCGAGGAAAAAGAAGCTGGAGTCCTAATCAGAATATCTAGAGGTCAAATCAAATGCCAAATCAAGTTGTCGTCAATTTGAATACCCACCAGCATGGATTCAAAAGCATGTCAGATCAGTTGTAGACACCCGATTTTTGCCCACCTACAAAGAGGCGGACAGATAATGAACATCGAGTCTGACGGGTGTGAAGAGCTCATAAATACAAAGTCCCTAGACTTCGAATCGTCAAAATCGGACCACGGGCGAAGAAATAATCATTGTTTAAAGTTCGGACGAATCTGCTATTTTGCCAAAGAGGGACCGGGATTACTTTTTTAGCTTTTCGAGTGTCAGAACAAGCATTTTTTATGACAGAATGGAAGGGCGTGACATTACCGAGGACTGTCTAAAATTTCATCTCAATTGAACACCGGATCTGGAAAAATTACTTTATCAGGCGTAGAAATCAAACGGGAAAATTCTATGTCATCGCCAGAGAACTTCAGAAGGTTTAAAATTGATGCCAAAAATCCATATTTGTCAAGATGAAGAGCCTTCAGAAATTTCGTTGCCATCAAACAAAGAAAGTTGCCAAACTGCGATAAGATCGCTCACAGGCGCGTCAATTTATACTGATAAATCATCAGAAAGCCTTGGTCTTCAAGATCAAATCGGCCGTGGTATTTCTGGTCTGGATTAAAACACCTTTTACATCTAGACGGAGAAATCCCTATAAACTTCATCTCAATCCGATACCAGATTCCAGAAAAAGTGCATTTTAATTAACGGATTTGTCAAGACAGATGCTTAATACGAGTCAGATGGCATTTCAAGAATTCCATTTTTGCACTAAAATTCTGCGTTTATCAAGAGGACCGCGAATGTCCAAGTTTTCGTCGTACTGCCTTCCAGAAAATTCGAAATCGCGGCGCGTGTACAAATATCTAGATATTTTCTTTGCTTAGCGACTAAGTAATCCAGATTTGGGCCAATCACGCCATAGGAGTCACTTTCTGATTTGAGGAAAATGCTCTTCACATCGAGAGGTAGAAATCCCTAAAATTTCATCTCAATCCGATACCAGATTTCAAAAAAGTACATTTTAATTAACGGATTTGTCAAGACAGATGCTTAATACGAGTCATATAGTGTTTCAAGAATTTCATTTTTGCACTAATATTTTGCGTTTGTCAAGAGGACCACGGAAGTCCAAGTTTTCGTCGCACTACCTTCCAGAAAATTCGAAAGCGCGGCGCTTGTACAGATATTTAGATATTTTCTTTGCTTAGCGACTAAGTAATCCAAATCTGGGCCAATCGCGCCATAGGAGTCACTTTATGATTGCAGGAAAATACTCCTCACATTAAAATAAAGAGAACCATGTAATTTCGTCTCATTCCGACACCGGTTTTCAAAAAGTACACCTCGATTGGCGTGTTTTGTCAGAACTGGTGTCGAATGTGGGTCAAATAAAGTCTTAAAAATCCAATTCCGACTTCAAAATTATGTGTTAGTCGAGAGAACCCACCGGTCCAGTTTTCAACCGCGTAGCTTTCCGAAAATCCCAGAAAACGCGACGCACACACACAATATCTAGATATTTTATTACTTTATTATTATTATTTTTTTAATTAATTATTTTTAAAATCAAATTTTTTCCCTATAAATAGGAGGTCCCCCCTTCCAAAAAAATGGCCAATTCACTCTCTCCCTTAGGCTTTATTTGGGAATTCCTAACCTTTCTCCTCTCCCAAGCCCTGTTTGGCTACATTGACCAAATAAAATCCAAACTCCATCATAAGCACCTCTAATGTCATACATATAGTATACATACGTGCACTATTCATACGTGTAGTACTATTCATACATACAGTACTATTCATACATATAGTACTATTCATACATACAGGCACTATTCATACATACAGTATACGTACGGGTACTATTCAAACGTACGATTTACATCTTGACTATTCCGGCCCTTCTGGACCCAACCATGACGTCCATTTAAGTTGATTTTGTGTCAAAATACGACTTGGGCCTTCTCGAATTATTTCCACAACGTTTCTAAGATTTCTTTCATTCTTTCTCAACAAACAACGACTGAACTTCAATAATCGCCTCTGCACAGGTAACATCCTCAACTCATACTCTTAGTGGTTTGAGCTCCTTATAAATCCACTGGTCGGATATTCCGCCTTTTTCTTTTATTTTTTTCGCCAGTCGGAAGGAGGCCTCGAACTCCACCCGATTGGACTTTATATCCTGCGTCAGCCGGAAGGAGAACTAATGACCCACCCGGCTGAACTTTATCAAACTGTTATATCTTGCGCCAGTCGGAAGGAGGCCTCGAACTCCACGCGATTGGACTTTATATCCTGCGTCAGCCGGAAGGAGATCTAATGACCCACCCGGCTGAACTTTATCAAAATGTTATATCTTGCGCCAGTCGGAATGAGGCCTCGAACTCCACCCGATTGGACTTTATATCATGCGTCAGCTGGAAGGAGATCTAATGACCCACCCGGCTGAACTTTATCAAACTGCTATATCCTACGCCAGTCGGAATGAGACCTTCGAACTCTACCCGATTGGACTTTATATCCTGCGCCAGCCGGAAGGAGATCTAACGACCCTTTCGGCTGCACTTTATCTCTTGTTATAGATTTTCGTTAATAAAATCAGGAAACACAAAAAATGATACTTCTCTCCATTTGCATAGGGCACTGACCCATACTTCCGGTATACATTTTTACCTTTGGGCGCCAAACCTTACTTCCGGTTACTTTTTCAAATCACTGGGCACCGTCCCTTTCTTCCGGTATAAAAATAAAAAATGCAAAAAAGAAGACGAAAAGAAAAATAAAAAAAATGGGTTTTCTCAAAAATAAAACTCCAAATGCCACCTTTGCTTGGAATCTGCCAACAGCACAGGTAAGACAGGTAAGTCTTCACACTCTTAATGGGCACCGACCCTTACTTTCGGCACATAAAACAAAAGACAAAAAAACTCATATAAACAAAAAAAATACAAAATACGCATCGCACGGTTGATCTACTCCGTCTTTTACTCAAAACACTCTCTCATAACTCATTGCTTTCTCAAGGTTAAAGTCTAGAACTACACCGTACAGGTTAAAGTTCCTAGCTACACCGACTTTACTCAAACATTATTTTATACACTCACAGTCTAGATCGACCAAACACCCATACCTATACACAGCACAAAACTACGTATGGCCTGATTCTCGAGTTGAGATACGTATGCAACCCTTACTCGGGTGCGGCCATAACTATTTTCTTTCAAACTATCTCATGTCGAGATACGTACATACTTTCAAACTCTCTCGAGTTGATACGTATACATAATTTCAAACTATCTCATGGCGAGATACGTATACATACTTTTAAAACTATCTCGTGTCGAGATATGTAAATTGACAACTGCGTGTCACGGATACTCGAATCTAATTCTTGTATCTATACTCTACTACTTTGTACTTATGCCCCGTTACTATGAAAATCACTTAAATTGGCAATCGTGTGTCACGGATGCTCGAGGGTGCCTAACACCTTCCCTCGGCATAATCGAGTCCCCGAACCCACTTCAAGAACTCTGGTTTTGCATGACTATTCGAGTCACACTTTTAAAGGGCCTTACTGTTCCAAAACGTTTTTCAAAAGTCAAAGATGATCATGTTTATTGTCTTTGCAGGGATCCTGACTCCCGAAACATGTTAGGTGGCGACTCTGAACTCTTACTTGGCCCTACTCTCACTTTCGCGCACTACTTTCACCTTCTTTCTCACACCTCTCGACGTAAACGGTCGCGACCCACGAGGGGACCACCCCCCACCTTCGGGGCGGGCACAATAAATGTGTTTGAAATGTTTTCTTGAAGTCCCAAGAAGTTTGGTTTGGTTTGGTTTGGTTTGGTTTGGGTATGAGTTGGATAGGTTTTGACAGGGTTTTTAGCAGCAAAAACATGTTCTGCAGAACCCGGATTGATCCGGATTAATGAAGGGATCGATGCGGCCTTTTAAAGAGACATTCTACGGAAGAATCAGTGAAATGGATCGATCTGGGTTAATGAAGGGATCGATCTGCTTGTATTTTTCATAGGGTCCACTTTTACGGAAACGTTCATAACTCTTTCTAAAAAATTTGGATTCGCGCGCCATTTTTTGCGATGGAACCGGGACTCAAAGATCTATCTTTTGGTATAAATTTTTGATATACTTTTTTAATGATCATTTTGCTCTTGGGGCTATTTTATCTCAGCAAGATGCTCCAAATCATGTTTTCTTTAATAACTACCATGGTTTCTTGTTTTTTTAGTGTATTTTAGGTATGTATAGTCTTATTATATGCGTCCTAATCCACCGGAGATGGATTGGGGTATGACAGGGGTGGACCCCGGAGGCCGCATGTCCACAATCTGGCGACTCTGCTGAGGAATATGGGGTTAACTTCTTAGGGATAAAATCACTTCTACTGAAGGGAATGAATAAAATGTACTCTGCTAGAGAAGAAGGAAATACGCCCACTCATATAGGAGTAAAGGTATCATTCTATTTGGGATGAAGGATACGGAGATGATTTGCGTCGACTAGGGTTTTGACATTGATGGAGGATATAGAATCGCCAAATTATGGAGTGGTATTGTCCATATGGAGATTGTGGACACGCGGCCTTCGGGGTCCACCCCTTTTCGGGTTTCGGAATTAATTTTCCTTTAAAATATTTTGAAGAAAAGAAGTCTATAAAAATAGATACAGAATCGCTACATGGTCTTTAGGGAACCAGAAACCCAATTTTGACTTACCTAAAGAGCACTGGTCCTTCATAACCAAAGAACTTGGCTTGGGATTTTGGTACGAGAGAGGAAGGAGCCTTTGTCACGACTACAACACCCTCAACTCGCCCGTCTCTCAACATGCCTCAATTATCATCCAAATTGTTTGGTTCAACAATTAATACTATGATAAGTATATTACATCACATAAGAATCTTGAAATGGAAGATCAAAAAATAACATATTATTCATAAGATCTAAGCTAAATATTACACAATGCAAAGTGAACGATCACACATAACAAGCCTAGGAAAAATTGTCTAATCACATATCAAGTGATGATGCCAAAATTTGGTAAGAGGTAAATAGAGCAGATTAGAGAGAGACTGGTTTTTTGTATGTGGTTCGACCCTGTTAATGAAGGTACATACGTCCACATGTATGTCTAAGCATGTTCACTATACTGTAAAAAGTCGGGGACCTGTGGTGAACCAACAATAGTTAGGAGCTACCGTAGGTCAGTCGGGCATATTGGTGACTGCTATGGAGGTGCTATAGAGACTGAAAAGTCGGTCCCTTTCTATGGGGGTGAGGGGTCTCTTTTATAGATGTAGGAGACCCACTACTATATGGATAAGGAAATATAATCCAATTAGGATTGATTGGCATTAATAATGGGGGTTTCCTAATTGGATTAGGAAACAAAGTGCTCTTTCCATTAGTCTTCTAACTTGATTAGGAAACTACTTGTAATACTCTAGAGCGTGCCTCTCGGCCTAGCTTGACTGCACCTGTATGAACCGTGCTTGCGCGGTCTTCCCGACCTGTTGGTCGGATCGTGGATGAACCGCTCGGGAGGTCTCGGGTAGACCAAACCGCTCGGGCTGATGCTTATCTGAGGAACTGTACATGATTTGATCGGGACAGGGACTGGCTGCTGAGTTGAACTGCTCGGTCTTTAGGTAGAGCCAATTTATTGTGTATCAGCTGCCCCCCCCATTCCCAAGGTTGGTCGGATGCCATATCAGGGCAAGTTTAGAAATCTGCTTGATACCATTTGCCACTGTCTGAGTGCTCGGGGAAGCTGCTTGGGAGCTTCTGAGTCTTGTGAGTTCCCCGGAACTAGCTAAGAGTTGAGCCTTAGCCTAGCTCGGAGTCTTTGAGTGCTCGGGAATTGGCCAAGAGTTGAGACTCGGCCTAATTCGGAGTCTTTTGCTTGAGTTAGCTCCCAAGATGGTTATCTTCTACTTGTAAACATTCGTCAAGGTTGTGGGCAAAAGAATTTAACCATGTTAGAAAAGCTGACCTAAAGCGTATTGCTTTAGGGTCGTTTTATATTAACTCCCCAGGATGGTTATCTTCTGCCCGGTCAGCCTTCGTCAAGACTGTTGGGAGAAGAGTTTGACCATGGTGGTGGAGCCGACCTAAATCACGTTGTTTTAGTCTATCATCGGCCAACCTAAGAGATTTTAGTCACCTCTATCATCGGTTTGGACCTAAGTGGAGTTATAGCCTCTAAGTACTATAGGCGTCCGGGTTGTCTACGAATTTGACTTAGTTACCACAAGGCCTATAAGTACCCGGTGTGATTGCCTGTTTAGACCATTGTGCCTTTCTGCCCCCCAAATTTTGCTAAGACGAGGATCTTATGGAGGCAAGGACTGTAGGTAACCGACCTGGAACATGGGTGGTTGTAGGGTCTTTTGAAGCTTGCCATCATCAACCACCTAGGGGGATTTTCCCCCATCGTAGGTTGTGGACCTAAGCGAAGCCGGTGCCTCGGGTGTGACCCCGAGGTTTTTTGCCTCAGGTGTTAGCCCAAGGTCTTTTGTGCTTGGGGTAGGGCCCCGAGGTCTTTTGCCAGCTGCGTAATAGTGGTCTTTGGTTGCCTCGGGGTTGAGCCTGAGGTCTTTGTAAGAGCTCTCTGACAGTCTGTAGGGCCTTATGCGATGATCGGGTAAGTACCACTGTAGTCGAGCTCATCTAGACTGATGAAGATAGGAAGTCGGGTCAGAATCACGGGGATCCCGATCACTCTGAGCTGGAGGTAAAGTCGGAATCATTGGATCCTAACTGCTACAAACTGGAGGCTAGGTCGGGGTTGCCGGCCTCATACTAATGCCAACTGGAGCTCGGGTCGGGGCTGCCAAACTCAGACTGCTATGAACTGAACGTCGGGTTGGGGCTGCCGGACTCAGACCGTTGTGAGTTGAAGGAACTGCTAGAACTACTGGGCTTCTCCACATTGTTCTTCCCGGGCTGTTCTCGCTTCCGCTTACTTCCGGAAGGCTTGTAGCTTTCTTGCTCGGGGTCTTTGGTCGTTAGAAACTCTTCATTGTTAATGTATTTCCAACCCTCTCTATGAGTTCAACCAAGGTTGCCAAGCGGTTTCTGTGAAACGATGTGGCGCACTTAGTGTGCTGAACTCCTGAGCAGAAGGCTATAATAGCGACAGTTTCATCAAGATCATAGATTCTGAGCTTTTCTTGATTAAACCGGTCGGTGAATTCCTTGAGGGTCTCATTATTCCTTTATATGACTGTCAGTAGCTGCAAGTCGGGCTTTGGCCATTCATGCATACCAATGAACTGGTTGATGAACTGCTTGCTGAGTTGCTTGAAACTGCGGACCGATCGGGGATCCAAGGAGTAAAACCATTGCATGACCGGGCCTTTCAAAGTGCTGGGGAAGGCCAAGCAATGTAGTTCATCGGAGTTGGTAGCTACGGCCATCTGAGCCTTATAGGACCAAACGTGGTCGACCGGGCTTCCCGAGCCTTTATAAGGATCTAGGCGAGGCTACTTAAATTTGCGCAGGATGGAAAACCTTGTGATTTGGATAGTGAATGGTGACTCTGTCTCAGTATTGGCGTGATTCTGAGTAGGATTTTGACCCAGCCTTTTGGCCACTCCATCAATCTGTATCTGTAAGTCCTTGATATATGCCACCACAACTTCCCGAATGGAATTAGGATGTAGGTCGGGTTAGTGGAAGAGGCTTCCTTCTCATGGTGGTGTGTTGTCCCCTGGGATCGTGCTCGGCTATGACTCCGGTTCATCATGTGCCTAAGGGCACCTCGGCTCTTAACCGAGTGACCCTGGACTGGTTCCCAGGTTATATGCTCCTGTCTTTCCTCTCGGGCAGCACGTCTACCGTTGATGTCTCTGGCATCCTCAACGCGGGACGGGTTGGCTCGGGCACGTTGTCTGGTCAAGATCGGTTCTCGACCGTACACAACGTTCCCGGGTCGTTTCCCAGCCACTAGAGGACTGTTTTACTGGGCCAGCAGGGCTTCGATCTGTTGCTGGATTTGATGCTAGCCCTCCAAGAGTTGTGTGAGGGTCGTGGCAATCTGCTCAGATGTCATGACTACCGTAGTCGGCGCCGGCAGAACATCCCAGTTGGCCTGCTGTGCAGTCTTCTCACCCTTCTTCGGAGGCATGGCTATCAGCCAAGAGATTTGTTGATGAAGAACTTGTCGTTCCCACAGACAGCGTCAAGCTCATGATGCCAAAATTTGGTAAGAGGTAAGTAGAGCATATTAGAGAGAGAGAGAGAGAGAGAGAGAGACTGGTTTTTTGTATGTGGTTTGGCCCTGTTAATGAAGGTACCTACGTCCACGTGTGTGTCTGAGCACATTCACTATACTGTAAAAAGTCGGGGACCTGTGGTGAACCAACAATAGTTTGGAGCTACCGTATGTCGGCGGGGTGTGTTGGTGACTTCTATAGAGGTGTTGTAGAGACTGAAAAGTCGGTCCCTTTCTATTGGGGTAAAGGGTCTCTTTTATAGATGTAAGAGACCTACTACTACATGGATAAGGAAATATAATCCAATTAGGATTGATTGGCATTAATTGTGGGGGTTTCCTAATTGGATTAGGAAACAAAGTGCTCTTTCCATTAGTCTTCTAACTTGATTAGGAAACTGCCTGTAATACTCTGGAACATGCCTCTCGGGCTGGCTTGACTACGCCTGCATGAACTGTGCTTGCGCGGTCTTCCTGACCTGTTGGTCAGGTCGTGGACGAACCGCTCGGGAGGTCTCGGGTAGACCAAACCGCTTAGGTTGATGCTTATCCGAGGAACTGTGCATGATTTGACCAGGACAAGGACCGGATGTTGAGTTGAACCGCTCGGTCTTTGGGTAGAGCCCATTTATGGTGTATCATCAAGTAATCAAGTTTTCCTAGTTTAGAAAGGGTACATGAAGCGTTCTTGAAACAAATAATCAAAGAAAACAAAATATGCTTAGCAAGCTAGAATGTATGCATGTTAAATCTTGAGAAAAGAAGATCCCTCAATCCCCAGGACGGATGAGAAAGGAAGATTCGATCGATGGGAAGCATGATCGTGTGATCAGGTTCATTCTTTATAATCTTCTTGATTAGGAGTCACAAAAACAAGAGCAATAGTCTATTACGTGAATAGAGGGGCACCACACACATTTGTGGCCAAAAGGGGATCCAAATCTTGCATAAATGCAATGTATGATCCTAGAATGTACAAAGTAGTTGTGTGTTTGTGTTCATGAATTTTCTAAAATGATTTAGAAGTCTAAAATATGCAAGAATGACTGAAGAATGTTATTTTAGGATATGTACAAATATGGTATGAACTACTTCCTAAGATATGGGATTATTTGGATTGCATGTGAACATCTAATCAAAAAATTAAAGTAAAACATGCTTGTTGTGAATAGTGGACAGAACAGTAAACTGATTTTTTAAAAATAGAAAAGTGAAGTTAAAAATGTTTTCAATTCATGATTTTTTATGGAGATCATCCTTATTGTGTCTAGAACACATAGCAAAAATCCAAATCAAAATGAGTTATAGATTGAGAGATCGAAATCATATAAACAAGAAAGGCTACTTAGAAACAGAATCCGTACTATCGACTAAAATGTAAAAAAATCTTTGAAAATGAAAACAAAATATTTAGAGGCCTATATTATACAGAAAGTTCCCTAAGACACTGAATTTCAAGGAAAAATGATTTGGAGCCACTCATTTTGGGAAAGGTTTCTGGAAAACAAGTTGGAAGTCAACCAAAGCTGCTATGGCAGAAAAACAGAATGACTGGAAGGAATGTTTGGGTCAAGATAGCACCCTTCCAAATGTTCTAAAAATCATCCAAAAATCATGAACATTCCCTAATGAGTTAAGAAGACTTTCCAAGTGTTCTTGCAATCATCCATTGAGTATTGAACTCAGAATGATATTTTAAAGTTGAACAACTCATTGTTTTGAAGATTTTGAGAAAACAAGTGTTTTATTTCTTGGAATCAAAATGAGGGGTTTAGTGGGGATTTGAAATGGAGGTTTTGGGAGTATATTTTCAGCACTAAATGGAGATTATAACCACTTGGAATATCAACATCAAACTCACCTCAAGAACTTCCAAAATCATTGGCAAGACTTTGTTTTATTTTGAACATAACTTCAAGAATACTTGGGAAGTATTGAAGTTAGAATCATCATCTATCAAATAAGTTTTTGAGGTCAAGAGCTACTATCCATAAGGATTCACTCACCTCAAACACCATGTCATCATCTAGATGATAATAAACAAGTAAGTAAAACAAAGAAAATAAAAAAGAAATGAGGTAAGAAGAGATGAACATTAAAGTAAACAAGCAATTAATAGATGATAATCAATGTGATTTTGAACTTGTAGCTTGGTGTTTCACTCATATATGGTGACATTTGGACATGGGAGTAGCTTCCTATCTCAATAAATGCTTGAAATGCTGGTTGGGAGTATTGAATGTGAAGTATAGATGAGATTAATGAAAGAAAACAAGTTTGCAACTCACTTTTCTATAGAAAATTAGTATCTAGGAGCCCACTTTCTCACATCTAAACTTTCTCTTTCCCTATCTCTCTCTACAACTTTCTCAGAACTTGCATTTGCCACCCCTAAAATGAGAAGTCAAGGGAAGTTTATATAGACCAATTTTGGGGAGTTTGGGGTTTAAAAAGTGCTCCCATTGGTCCCAAACATCGGTGAACAAGAAACTACGTCGTTTTGGCTTTCAATTATTCCCCAAATCAAATTAGAGTGTCGCGGAGGCAGTGCTCCTCAGACTCCCAGATTATTCTACTTAGGCCCCCAGACTGAGCTTGTGATATACTGTTGGAAAGGTAATAGAGTCTACTTTCCATATTAAAAAAAAAGTTTGGAGTCGGGTCGCTTTGAAAAGTTTTGCAGTATTCGAGAAAAAAGCCGATTTAAACACCTTTTTCACCTTCAGAAATTCGTAATAAATCTTATGTGCGATATACCATTGGAAAGCTATCGACCTCTAGTATCCATGAAAAATGTTTGAAAATGATACGGTGCTCTGGTCTCCAAGTCAACATTTAGGTCAAACTGGTCAAACCGGGGACCTCCAGGAAGTTGTGGGAACCTCTGAGAGCTTCCAAGAGCTGACGTTTTCGTCCGATTTTCTTTCAAAATTCATTTTAGTTCTTTTCACATAATCTAGGGTGATCTCAGAACTTTCAGGCAAATTCGGATGATTTCGGTCAAACCCTTGTCTACGTTGGTCAAACCGGTCAACGGGAGCTTTTTGGGACTTCTGGGGTCTCTGGGAGCTGACGATTTTATATGATTTTGTTTCAAAACTCGTTTTATTACATTACTTACGACGTAGCATGTTTTCAGAACTTTTGGTCCAAATATGGGAGTGTTTGGGCTTTCAGGGGAATTTTGGTCATTTGTACCATTTCTTGAGCATTTTGGGAGATAGAACTAACTTTCGGGAGTCTTTTTCGATCATCCTGAACCACCAAGCTATGGGTCTCCTAAATCTGATAGCCGACAAAATGGGGTGTCGACAGTACCTTTTTTTGAGTTCATATTTGGGGAAATCCAACTTTACTTAGAACACTAATGACTGCGTTTACATGTACTAAAGTAATGGATTTTTTTTTTCCAAAACTACCCACTCTTGTTTTTCTCTGTTATTTTTTCATTAGATGTTTTCAATTAACAAGGATAATTTTTTAAATTTAACATTAAACATAATTTTTTTTTTATGAAAACTTAAAATGTATTTACTAGACCATGATTTTGGGACTACCTAAAAAATGACAGAGACATGTAAAATGAGACCGATGGAGTAACTCCTGTCACACCCATCCCGGGAAAAATCATTTGTTTTAAATTTCGTAATTGAATTTCAACGATTTTCAATGTTATTTGAAAATTGAGATGAGTGGTTGACTGTGGTCAATGGAAGATGTCAATCGAGGACACGATAATTGGTAATCCATGAAGCATTAGCATGACCTCAATGACATTTATGTGATTAAATATTATTTGACATAATCTGGCATTTGTGAATAGTAATTATACTTGTTTTGTATCATTTCTGGTAGCTTGATCTCGACTTAGATCGTTTTGAATACTTTAGTGAGTGATACGTTGCATAAAAGGTAGGTTATATGGATATTCCATGGAAATAGTTTTTGGAATGTTATTGCGGACCCAAACGGAACTTTGACGAAAACTTTTATAATTTATCGTTTTCACTCGTGAAGTAATAAAGTAGACGTGTAAGACGTTTTAGAGGATAATTAGAAAATTTGAGAACTTGTGGGGAGGTAAATGTAATTTTTGAGAGTTATGCCTATATATTGTAAACTCAAGATATTTTAATAAAATATCCAAAAATAAAATATCTTGGAGAGAGAGAGAGAGAGAGAGAGAGAGAGAATGGAGATTTTATTCCCACGAGCTTCACGACACAAATCGACGACCTTCCGATCATCTGTTTGATAAGGGCTACGTTTTGATAGTTGTTAGGCCTCGTTTGGCTAAGTTTTATGAAAAAGCTAATTCTAAAAATGTGGGAAAAAAAACATACGAATACTTATAGGAATCATTTATAATCGAAGATCCGACGTTTAATTGTGCTACTAGTACTTTCCTCAAAGTTTAGAGCTTTAGCACGAGGTATGAATTCGAGATCTATGAATTATAGGGAATTTACATGTTTTTAAATATCGGACTTGATACTTTGGATCTGAGCAAAATTCATGTATCAATTAGGCCCGTTAATTATGCACATGAAAATGCGATAAAAGCACGTATAAATGTTTATATGAGCATGTTATGTGTCTACTTGGGTCAAAGGAGAGTTTGGCGCAATTCCATTCGGGGGTAAGCTCCTCGAAGTTTGAGGATTATGACATCAATAGTTGTTGTGCCTGGTGTCACGACCCAAGTCTCGCTCAGTAAGATATTGTCCGCTTTGGGCCCAAACCCGCACGGATTTGTTCTTTGGTCACTACCCAAAAGGCCTCTTACTAGGGAGACTTGAAACCACACATATATAGCACATTACTTTTCCACACCCAGGCGATGTGGGACAAACTTCCCATAGTGTGTAGCCTGCCAGCACCTACTGCAGCCACAAAGGCACCTACAGCAGCCCGCCCATAACACCAGGGTCGTTACATTCCACCCCACTTAGGGCCCAACGTCCGCGTTGGCACACTTCTGGCTGGGTCTAGCTCTGATACCATTCTATCACGACCCCAGTCTCGCTCAGTAAGAGGCCTTTTGGGTAGTGATCCAAGAACAAATCCGTGCGGGTTTGGGCCCAAAGCGGACAATATCTTACTGAGCGAGACTTGGGTCGTGACACCTGGTTTGGAGGAAGGTCCAGCTAGGGCACTGGGTGTGTGGACGAGGAAGGCCTTCCACGGCATCAATCTTATTTACCGGATGGAAACATACTACTATCCCTAAAGACTATTTGAAGTGTTTAGATGTTTTAAAGCATGAATTGTTATATAAGCATATATTTAGAATTATGCACTCAGCATATAGTTGAGCCGTGGAGCTTTACTCCATTGCAGTTGGCAGAAAGAAAAGAAGAAGAAACGAGGAGAGTGAGGTTGATGGGACAACGGGGCTATTCTTGTATATGTTTTTGTTTTCCATTCCAAATGTTGTAGTAAGAACTTTGAGAAGTTAAAACCATGTGTTTAGCTTAGAATCTTGGAATGAATTTTTAGTTATTGGAATCCGTAGTAAAACTCATGTATTATATTCTGGTATGTTGTAATACAGTTAGAATCCCTTTGGGATGAGTTGATGTATGCTCTATAATCCCCATTTGAGTTTGGATAGCCATAGATTGCAAATCTAGAAAATGCTTAGCAAACTGAGGGAAAACAGTCGACTGGTTTGAGGACAGTTGATTGGATGTCTGTTTTGAACCAACTATTACCCTGAAATATTGAAAAGCAGTAGACTGGGTCCCTGACGTAGTTGACTGGATCATTAGATTAGAAATGTTACTTTCATTCTGAGAAAGAAACAGTTGACTGGGTAAAGACCACAATCGACTGGATCATGTTTTCAAAATGGGAGTTTCTGGGGGGTTAGGATTTCAATCGATGGAAAAGTACCAATCGACTGAGATTTTGAGGCCATAGTCGACTACGTCAGGTCGACTAGGTCCCCCGACACAGTCGGCTGGACTGACTGTTGAGTTTTTTAGGCTCTCTGTATCTTCAATTTTCAGTCGACCAGACCTCTGATCAGTCGACTGGATTGCTGGTTTCAATCAGGGTGTTTCTTTAAGTGTTTTCAAATGCGCAAAACTTTTTATAACTCTAAATTTCATGGATTTTACTTAAGTTTTTTGCTGCTATTTACTTTAATTGAATTGGATGAGCCTTGGTGGTGTGCTACGTGTCCTATTTCCGCGCATAGCAAAATGGGTCGTGACAATTCCCTTCTTCCAAAATCAACAAATAGTGTGCATGGGTAGGAATCACACAATAATTTAAATTTGAAGGTGTGGATGTGTCAAGTGGGGCACTATGATATCGTGATTATGTGGTGTGATGCTTAATCATTTTTAGGGGACATATGACCAGTATATTGACATTTTGTAACATGTCATGCCTAACGCTTATCACATGATTACTATTTTCCAGGGGCACATAGCTTAGATATATGACAAGTATGCTGGTATTATGTAACATGCCATGCCCCACTACTTGTCCTATGATCCCTATTTTCCTCCAAATGATTGGTGCTCACACCATGTCAGCGTGATAACTCGGTATAACGGGCTCACGGATTATCTTCTAGTCCTGTGGAACTCATATGTGAGGGAAGAAACGCAAAGTTCAAGCTATGGGCAAGGTGGCAGACCCCACTCTCTCTGCCAACGGTGGTGGTGCTATCATCTAATTTACAATCATGCTGGTTGCATACTCATAGTATGGGCGAGAAATTTTTACATACATCGAGGGTATCACTTGACACGACTACGTGATACTCTGCAGATAATATGATTGGTTCACTTAAATGGATATATATACTCTACATGTAGGGGTCCCAGTTTTTGAGTATGAATGACATGTAAATAAGTTAATTCTATTAGTTGTAGATAGGGGTACAAATCGGTCGGAACGGAAACCACACTTTCGGAAAAATTTTGAAATTTTCGGAACACCAAAACCAATTCCGATTCCTATTTCAAAATTTTGGAATTCTAATTTTGTGTTCAAAAATTTTTGGAATCGCAAGTTTTTGGGATTTCAGTGTTATTAGAACTTTAAAAAAAAAATTGGGGATAAAAAGAATGAATCAGATCTAAAGAGAAAGAGAGGAGGCAGCGGCTAAAATGGGGTCACAAAATCCACAAACATATCTCATACAAATTGAACGAAGAATAACAATTTTTCACAAAATTCAAACAGATC
Organism: Hydrangea macrophylla; assembly: GCA_033977485.1. Taxonomy (NCBI): domain Eukaryota; kingdom Viridiplantae; phylum Streptophyta; class Magnoliopsida; order Cornales; family Hydrangeaceae; genus Hydrangea; species Hydrangea macrophylla. The sequence goes on along the minus strand of CM066982.1, from coordinate 115,013,353 downwards.
GGAAAAAAGTTAATGATTGGGGTTACCTTATGTAACAAATTCACTGAAAATGGGATCCTTTCATGGCTTCCAGTCATGGCTTCGACATGGCAGCCCAATCATCCACCATCTTCTTCCATGGCTTTGTGGGTGTTAATGGCTTAAGGGTATGAGTGCCTAAAAGAGAGAGAGAGAGAGAGAGAGAGAGAGAGGCATCAGCTAGGTTTCGTAGAGAGTGAAAAAGTGATGAGGGTTCGACGATGTGGTGGTACCAGCGGCGTGGTGGTGCCGTCACCGCCTCTGTGGAGCTCGCTCTCTCTCTCTACAAAATGTGACTAGGGTTTTTTTAGGATTAGATGAAGATGTTATATAGTGAGGAGTCAAAATGACCTAATGCTCCTTTAGTTGGGGTTTTTGAAAATGCCTTATTCACAAATCCACTCCTCTTTTGTTTAGGGTAAATTACATGTACAATGTAGTTTGATAAGCATTACTAGATGAATGTTTGGTAAGTTAAATTTCAATTCCTTTAATTTTTCAATTTACTTTCAGTTCTATTTTATCATCTAAATTATTTTTTAGTTCCATAGATATATACATTTTAATAAAAATAAAACAAGTAACATGTATAATATAAAAATAAAAACAAGTAACATGTATAGTATATATCTATATATGTATATAATTGAGAATCTTTTCGGAATTTATTGCAATATTTTCGGAAAATACATAATCGGAATTTTGTAGGAAAATTTTTCGGAATTCTCAAAACAGTTCCAATTCCATTCCGAATTTTTTCAAAATTTTCAAAATTCGGAATTTATTTTTAGTTTCCAAAATTGAAAATTTTCGAATCGGAATCGATCGGAATAGAAATCTCCGTTCCAACTTGCACCCCTAGTTACAGAGTAACATATAAGCATGTGGTGTGCAGCGTAAATGTATACAAAATTTCTCATTGCATGGGCCCATGTTTTGTTGTGTCATATACGTAATTCACCTGTAAATGAAGAAAATACTTTTGCTCACTCAAAATATGATACATTAATGCTCACCAAAGCATTCTATTGACCAATACAGTGGGATTAATTTGTCTAATCCTGAATCCCACTACGTTGGCCAATAAAATACTTAGTTGAGCATCGGAGTACCATTTTTTGGCTCTGTCCTAAATGAATTAGACTTTTCTGCTTCAAGTTTCTTAGCTGTGAAGTGTTTTTTTTTTTTTGTTACTAAAATAGGTGTGAAGTGTTTGTTGGTTCTCATTAACAACCAAAAGATTAGAGGTTCACAGATCACGAGAGACATACGGCATCAGAATCATCCACAGCCGTCAGATTAATTCTTTCCTTTCTCTGCTGAAACCCGAATTCTCCGCCTCAACTACCGTTACTCGTACGCACGTATAAATAGCGATGGGAAATCAAAAGGTTTCTCCCAACGTCTCTCTCCTTTTCTCACCCTGCATTTTGCAGGGTAGGGGTTCGTTCTAAGTTCTAAGAACACCCACCAAAATCAAAACCAAGCGAGACAATCTCATTAATTATCATATACTCCATCAAATATATATATATATATATATTTTTTTGTACTCTGATGGAAGATAAATCTACCATTACCACCGATATCGTATCTGCAATCGTACCCTCCGTCGTCAAACATGACTACAAACCTCCTCCTCTCAACGATGAGAGTAGTAAGAAGAAGAAGAAGAAAAGCAGTTTCAATTTCATCAAGGCAGCATTGCTGATGATGCGACGCCGTTCCACCTCAAAATCGAAGTCCCTTCACGAGGCGGTTCCCAACGAAATGCTGAAGAAGCTTGTCGGATCGATGCGTCCATTGCATCTACAGGACAACCAGTCCCCGCCGCCTTCGATTCCTACGATGCCCTCCCCCACCGTCGTCGACAATTACGAGGATGTGTCACCGTCGCCGATCGGCTCCGCCTCCAGCTCCGCCGACGGGATGAGCCGATACGCATCGGTGGATAATCTACAAGAGCTTGAGAAGGGCAGAGAGAGCCGATATGCTTCGGCGACGAATCTACAGGAACTCGACACTGATGATGAGAGTGACGACGGAATCGATGAAAATGGTGGCGATGACATGATCGATTCAAAGGCTGAGGAGTTCATCGCTCACTTTTACCATCAAATGAGGCTTCAGGGGGTTAAACGATCGATGCGTTGAGGCTAATAAATTCAAATTTGGGCATCGTCCTTCGATTAATTTTCGGTTTTTAATTCTATGCTTTCCATTTTATATGGCTTGGTGATTTATTTATTTATAGTATTTATTAATACAAATAAATAAGTGATATAGAACAGAGGGGAAAAACAAAATGAAATGAGAGAATAGGGTCCGGACCATGGGTTGGTGTAACATGAGGAGTCAATTTAATTTTTTTTTTAATTGTCTAATTTATTTTATTTTATTTTATTTTAATAAATCTTGTTTGTAGGTTGTTCTTTAAGGAAGGAAATATCGAGCGAGAAAAAATTTGGGAATTAATTCCAGACTACGCTTGACTCTTAGTTGTTTCTACTTTCCCTGATTCTTTTTTGTTCCTTTTCTTTTCAATGTTTGGATTTGAGTTAAGGGTTATGAATAAGCATAAACCTTTTACATATTCTTTTTTTTTTTTTCCCGTATTATTGTTCGTTTCTGTCAGAGGTGTGTTTCGGCCGGAACAGATCGGAAATACCCTTTTTTTTAAAAATTTTTTGAAATCTTCGGAATCCAAAAATGCATTCCGAATTCCGTTCCAAAATTATTTCCGATTCCGAAATTTCAGAATTTTATCAGATTCGGAATTTTTCGGAAAAGTTTCTAAATATTTTTGGAATTTTTTGGAATATTCGAAATTCAAGCTCAAACTTAGTGGGATTTCACTTGAGACTTATAGGCCTTTTATAGAAGCACATCACATCCCCTCTTTTATGTTTTTTCGATGTGGGATGAACACTCCTAGCAAAGTTGAAATTTCGGAATTTTCGAAATATTTCAGAATATTTTCGAAAAAAACTTCGGAAAATACAATTTCAGAATATTTCGGAACATTTTCGGAAAAGTTTCGGAAAATACAATTTCAGAATATTTTCAGAAATTTTTCGGAATTTCAAAATTCTAAAAACAATTCCGATTGCGATCCGATTTTTTTCGGAATTCGAAAATTCAGAATTCAAAATGCATATTTAGTTGCCAAAATCGGAATTTTTTTGGATCGGAATCGGAATTTCCGTTCCAAATGACACCCCTAATTTCTGTTGTCACAAATGAAGGTGTTGATTTTGCTTCACCCTTCACTGTTTAGACTCCTTTTTTTTTTCCAGGGTAAATAACATTTGAACTAGAGTAATGTTACATCTTGACGTGTCAATTGGGTGGGTTGGCCCAGCCCGACCCACTAGGCCCTGTCCGTTACAATCAGTCTAGGGCGGACACCTCCTTTGGTGTCCCCGATCCGCTCTCTAGTCCGAAGCCCGGCCCAACTCGCCCGTCCGGCTCCAAAGCCCGATTTTTTTAGTGTTTTGGTATTTTTTTTTTACATTAAAACTGACTAAAAATGTTAAGCTTGGTCCTTAGCTTGAAGCCCAACCCGGGGCTCACACCCCTCCTCCCCTCCCAAGCTCGACCTGGTATTAGGTGAAGTTCGACCTGGCCCAAAAGCCCTGTTGGGCCCGCTTTGACCGAGCCTGGCCCCGACCCGATTAACACCTCCAGTTACACCCACAATAATTTCCATACCAATTTTCCCACTCAATAATCCTGGCTCTTAATTCTAGTGGATCTTATGTGAGTCTCACATGGATCTTAAACAGAATTCACAGAAATCAAGTACCAAGATGTGTTGGGTGTAAAATTTAGTGTACTGGTCGTATTTTTGTTTGAACTAGGGTGCCTTCCATTTGTATAAAAAGAAAGCAAATACATACATACATACATTTTTATGAAATGAGAAAAATGAACGGATGGCACAGCTTCATGAAATTCACTGATATCCCAACACAGAAACTGGATGCTATGTAATACACCTATGTAAAATATTTATAGGGATAATAAAGAACCAGTTTTATAATTCCCCGATAAAATTTATTGATTTTTATATTTAAAGATTTGATAATTGCTTTTTTATTGCAGAAGAACCCATGTCTAAACTAAAGTCATTCTTAAAATAAGTTATTTATTAAACCAACATGATACCAGCAAGTGAGGCAATAGCTCAAGTGACAAGGCATTCTTTCCAAAGTATTGGTTTAGAGTTTGAACCTCCCCTAACCTATGTCATCATAAAAAAAATATATAAATAAATAAATAAATAAATTTATATAAAAAAAAATCCAACATGATACAAGAATCTGGTAAAAAAAAATTAGAATGAGACCAAAGATGGTATTTTATACACTACTAAACAGTTCTTAATATAATACGGTTAAATTACACTTTACTATCCTATAGTTTGTACGCAGTTTTACTTTGGACCCTCTAGTTTCAATTACAACACTTTGGTCCCTCTAGTTTTGAATTTGTTTCAATGTAGGTCCTGCCTCTAACTCCGTTAGTGCAACTTGACGGCACACTTATGTTCCTTGAAAATTCCAAGGCCCAAAGTGAAACTTCTCCGAAACTCCAGGGCCTAAAGTAAAACTTCACCCAAACTATAGGGTACCAAAATGTGAGTTTTTCGTCAAGTCGCACTATGCAGTTAGAGGCAGAGCCTACATTGAAACCAATTGAAAACTATAGGGACCAAAGTGTTACAATTAAACTAGAGAGCCCAAAGTAAAACTTTGCCCAAACTAAATGGTACTAAAATGTAATTTAGTCATATAGTAATTAACCAACTCAGCTAGTTGAGTTGGCCAAATCACTTGACGAATCGTATTTAGAGTTTGACGGGATTTCAAATTCTAGTGCTCACTTGCGTCCCTCAATTACTTTCTACGTGTGTTGTAGGATTGATACTTGTGCACCAAACTTGTCATTTATCCTACTTCGATAAAAAAAATTAAAAAAAAAAAAAACATTTGAAAATAATGATAAAATCCGGCTACAGAGAATAGGTGTAGGAGGAATTTATCCTTGTCCCCCCTTTCAAAAAAACATATAACAATTTAGTAGAGAACTTGTACAATAATTAACAAGAAAAATAAAAAATTACTTCACCAAATTTCAACCATTTTCATATTCCTTAAATCATAAACGGTAATGTCACAAATGAAATGAGAGGCACAATCAATCCAAATCAAAATTAGAAATCTTCTACTAACTCAAGGAATAAATTTCCACAAAATGACATACATGTCCTCTCATCTTCCCTTAATTTACATCATCATGAATACGACGAAATCCCCCAACTAGACCCATGATTTGAGGTCACTTTCGGGAACACAACAAACTAGACAAAACAAAAAATAAAAATAAAAATAAAAAATCTGAGTGATTTTGGGCTTTTGTGGCTAGAAGCCATGGACGATCTCGGAGCACTTGGTTTTGATCCAACGAAACCCATTTCTCAAAGAAGCCTTCACTCTCCCTTCAATAGTGTAAACCTTGTACCTCGCTATGCGCCTCCTTCTCTTCTTCTCAGGATCGTTGAATCCCCATGGCTTCGACGACTCTGATGATGAACACGAGTAGGACGACGAAGTACTCTGAATCTGACTCACTCGAGGTTGAACCACTGCCAGATCAGGCGAGCGAGGCCGATTCATCTGGTTACCGCTAAAGCTCTTCCCACTCACTATTTCCATTCTCCGGTCGACGCCTTCACACCGGAAACTCGGCCGGAACTCCTCCATATCCCGCCGGAGAGTTTTGAGAGAGCTAAATGCAGAGAAAATTAGTGGCTTGTATGGGCAATGAGCGGACTCATGAGCGCTATGACTTGGATGGATCTTAGGGTTTACAGATATACATATACTGAGAGAAGTGTGTATTACGAGTATTACCTAATATGTTACTAGTATATATATATATATATCTATATTGCACCCCTTTTTACCTGGCCAAAACTTTAGCCGTAAAGCCTGTAAAGCCTGCTTTTATTCTTTCTTTCTTTCTTTTTTTTTTTTTTTGGTCGTCTCTCCACTCGATGACACTCCTTTCTCTTTCCTTCTTTCAATTATTATTATTATTTTTATATACAAGTTGAGAATCTTTAGGATATAAGCCTAGACTAGCACTCCAATAGAAATATAATAGAATTGAATAAAATAAAATAATAAAATTAATTTATAATTTTAATTCTCTTGTTTGATTTTAAACATAAATAAATAGAATATGATTAAAAAGAATTATTGCTATTTCTTTAAATATCCCCAAATCTTAAAGTATTATCCAAACAGACCTTAATAGACCAGACCTGTTTGAACTCTCAAAAACATATAAGAACAAACCCTTGAAACATACACTCGTGTTTGAAGTGTTCGATTGCCTCAATTAAGAGGACTTAGAAGCGACCAATTTGTAAAGAAAAGGAGATGAGAAAGAGAGAGTTCGAGGTCGAATACTCAACCGATTGTGGACCTTCGAAGGTCTTCAATATGGAATAAATGAAAGTAGTGTCCAACGGTGAAATAAGAAAAAGAATATGGTAGAGTTCGAAGGATGCCTTCGAAGTGGTGATTAAATTATGAAAAAGAGTAAATGAAATTGTAGGCTAAGAGCAACTTTAATGGGGTTAGCCAAAATTACTAGGTAAAAGTGAAATTTGGCTCATCAAATAGTGCAAAGGCTTGTCCACTAAACTAATCTTCTCCAACCGCACTAGCCAAATCCACTAGCCATTTATTTTAATTTGTATTTTTTATTTTCATTCAAATAAGAAACACTCATTATACATGAACAAAAAAATTTAAAAATAGTGGTTGAAAGGGATGGCTCTCCATTTGGCTCTTAAGTTCTCACTTTCCATTTTGGCTCTTAAATTTCTCACTCTCCATTTTGTCTAGCCATTTGGCTCCTCCAGTGGATCTTCTATTTTTCAATTTCACTAGGCAAAATGATGGTTGAAAGGGATAGCTCTCCATTTGCCTCTCCCATTGGAGATGCTCTAAAAAACTAATTAACTAGAATCTAATCTATTGCTAGAAACTAAACTACATACAAAGTAAAATGGCCATGGTGGCATAATGAAAGTAAATGATATATTGAAGAAATACTACATAATGTATTGATGTGATTGTTTGGTCAAGGACCCTTACAAAGGAGTACAATACAAGTATTTATAGATACAAACCATAACTACCAATAACCACCTATTTGAATTTAAATATCTCCCTCCCAAATAACTACCAATTTAAATTCATTACACATGTGTATCTTCTAGGAGAAACACCTTCCAAAATGACTTCCATCTTCACCATGATCACCATTAATCTTCAAGAGTAACCATCTTTGATGCACTCCTATGATGACAAGTGTCCTGCAAGTAAAAATGGCTTCCATTGCAAGCCAAATAGTTTATAATAATAATATTAATAATAATAATATTATTATTATATAGCAATATAGTAACATATTAAAATTGCATTACTATAGCAATATTGTAATATAGTAAAAATTCATTTTATGGTACAAACAAGACCATACGAAAAAAAACGAAGAAGACCAGAAGAAGAAAGACAAAGAAGACGATGAAGGCCAGAAGAAGAAGAAAGACGAAGAAGACCAGACGAAGAAGACGAAGACCTAATAGACAAGACCAGAAGACCTAAGAAGAAATAGGAAGAAGAAATACGAAGAAGAAGAAGCTGCGAGAAAAGACCAGACGAAGAAGATGATGAAGATGAATAGACCAGAAGAAATTATGGCTCAAGAGATTGGGGTATTTTGGGAAGAACACAATTACAGACTGAATTCTCACCAAATCCGACCAATTTTGGTCAGATTTCACTTTGGCCTAAAACTTCAATTCTCAAGAATTGGCAAGAATCGAAAATCATTTCATCTCTAATTTTTGTGTCAAACCAAACACATAGGCCAAAGTGAAACTTAGCCACACATGGTATTTAAAGCAAAAACTATACAAGTCAAAAAGAAGAGAGAGAAATACATAACCATTAATGTAAACACAAGCTTCAAGGAAGATAATTCCAACTAATGAACTCCAATAAAATCACTAAGGTTTGCAAATACAAGAATCTCATGTTCTCACACTTACAAGCCCAAAATCTACACTAATCTACACTGAGACTTGGACCGTTTTGGTCTCCTCGACAAACTTGGAATTTTAATGGAAAATGGGATTTTTCAAATGCCTTTTAGCACACATTCGACATCAGTGTATAGAATCCATATAAAGATTTTACCCGATAAATCAACTTTTCTATAATACAAAAAAAATGGTCGTATTGACACTATGTTACAGCAATCTATCCGTGTTAGTGCGTAGCACTATTTATGATAAAAAAAAAATGGAATTTTTTGGGATCGTTAGGCGGTCCCCATGAATTTTAAATGAAAAGAATTTTACGAGATAAATATCATATCTTAAGGGGAATAATCTTGTGTGTTAGGGTGTATGGTACACTTTGACTGCTATTACCTGAGATTTCATCCTTTCTGGCTTCCTTCGCACGATTGGGTTGATCTTATAGCCATTTATTCGCACCGACAAGGGCTATGATATGGATTAAAAATCGAAATTCTTCGTGACTATTTGGCAGTCCCCGCAAATTAGGAGCGGAATTCTCTTACCCGAAAATTTGAACTTTCTGATGTTCTTTGTTGGATTGCGCTGAGATTTCACGGACTTGTCGGTTTTAGCACGTACTTCAATTCTGGCATGAAGAATGTCTGCTCCATCTTCTGGAATTTCAAAAAAGTAAATCCGTCTCTCTTTTCAAAAACACAGGTTGTTGAAACTTCAAAATGCGATCATTTCTTCGTATGTTGTTCGATTTTGACGATTCAAAGTCTAAGGACCTTGTATTGACAGACTATTCACATCTATTGAACTTGTTGCATGTTTTGAATTTGCTTTTTTGGATTCTTGGGAATTCTGGGCTTGATTTGAGCCAAGTGAGCTTCATGAGACTATTAGCTGAAAAGGTAGGGCAAAATGGTTACAAACATAGTTCCTATAAAATCTGGATTAGAATCGGAATGGTTCTGAAATTTTTGAAAATATTTCGAATATATTCTAATCCTAAATTTTTTAAAATATGTCATGTTTTTCAGACATTTTCCAACTTTTTTTTGTATAATATATTATTAATACATAATTATACATATCTTACTTCAAATTTCTCTCTCTCTCTCTCTCTCTCTCTCTCTCTCTCTCTCTCTCTCTCCCTACTTCAAATTTCTAGGGTTTGTAACTTTGTCACAACTGAGATTCTCGAATTTGAAGCTTTTTGTCGGTGAATCTTCTTCGAATCATGGAATTGCTTTATGAGATTCTTGGATTAAGGTTTCTTTTAGTCTTACATCGATAGTCAATCCATGTGCTATATGTCTCTTCGAAAATTCAATCCATGAGCTATATATGTCTCTTCGAAAATTCAAAAAAAATTATATTAAAAAAAATTAAAATTTTTTGAAAAATCGGAATCGGAAAAGAAAATGAGAATTCCAAAATTTCGGAATTGGAATTGAAAATCCTATTTATATTCCAAAATTTTCAAAATTTATATCGAAATAGCAACCTCCGATCCGTTCCGTCTAAAACACATTGCATTTAAAAAAAAAACCATTATTATCGGTTCACGTTAACTCTTGGAATTGCCAGACCTCGTGAAATGGTCGTTCAGTAGCTAGGGTTCGTATAACTTACGCCAACTGGTAAAGGACACCCACTTATCATGCGAGTCATTGATTCAATTAGTAGGAACTAGCCAAAACCACGCTCGTCATATGGTCCTCCTATATTGTTGCTACGAAAACCTCGATCCAAGGGCTACTAACTTACGACGTGCTCGATAACTTTGTGCATTCCACAAGGCGCACGGTAGCCTTACCTCCCCGTAAAAGTCTTATCATCCTCTATGTATCCGCTTTGCTCCTCCTTCCATGCCTTTTCAGTTTTCGCATTATTTCTCACTTTGATATTTCAATTCAAATTTACTATTTCTATGAACTTTGTTAGGTTTGTAATATCTAGTTTTGTTGATTGATTTAATCTATATAAAGATTAAAAGGATTGAATCATTTAAATAAATAATAATGAGTTAACTTCTATTTTAAATAATTACAATGATGGGGTAAAAGAGGGTTACCGTAATGGTTGTGTAAGGTTGTAGGAGAGTTTGGTAGGTTTTACAGAGAGAGAGAGAGCTAGGGGGGGGGGGGGGGGGGGGGGGGGGGGGGGGAGGCGTTGGGGTGGGCGAAGTGTAAGGTGTGTTTGGTTGTAGAGGATTTTTTGTGTGCATATGGGCAAATTGGTCATTTGACAACTTTCGTCTATGTGTTTTTTTTTTGGGCAAATTACACTTTAGTCCATTAAATTATACACATGTTTTCAATTGGGCTCATAAAACTATTTTTTTTTCAATTGGGTCCTTAAACTTAAAAAATTCATTCAGTCAGACCCAAATTCTGACACTGTTACCTTAAATTATTAGAAATTGTTACGTACGTTGCGCGTAATACTTACTTGTCACATATTAGGTTAAGACAAGCACTGGAGATTGTGAATAGTGCAAAGAAATGCATTCAATCAGATTCGAAATCGCGTTCAATCAAATTCGAAAACACATTCGACTAGATCCAAAATCACATTCAAGCATATACCCAAAATCGCATAATGTTTTAGCCATTCACAATCTCCAGTGCTTGTCTTAACCTAACATGTGACAAGTAAGCATTACGCGCAACGTACGTAACAATTTCTAATAATTTAAGCTAATAGTGTCAGAATTTGGATCTGACTGAATGAATTTTTGAAGTTCAATGACCCAATTGAAAAAAAAATAGTTTATGGGCCCAATTAAAAACATGTGTATAATTTAATGGACTAAAGTATAATTTGCCCTCTTTTTTTTTTTTTTGGATAAAGTGAATTTCATTCGTGGGTAAATGTGGGGGTCATTCATGGACAAATTGGTCATTTGACAACTTTCGCCCATATGTTAGTTAGTAGTAATTGATTTAAGGGTTTTTTTTGATAAAATTGAAAGTTATGTACTGAAAATTAAGTGCTAAATTTTAAATGCTGAAAATTTTAAGTGATTGAATTTGTAATACAAATAATAGTGTTTCAACTATTGAAATAGACTGCATTCAGTGATTATTTTCAGCAGAATTTTTCACTTAAAGTTTTCAGTAATTTTTTGATTGATTTTTCAATTAAGTGATTGTTATCAAGCGCACTGAAAAAAATTAAGTACAAAAGCTTTCATTTTTACCACTTATTTGGGTGATCAAACACAGCCTAAGAATCTAAGATAGATGAGGAGGTCATTTGTTCAATTTTTGTTCATGGGTATTAGTGAAAATGGGTTAGAGTTTAGGGGGGTGTGTTTGTGTAATTTACTCTAAGTACTACCCAAAATCCAAATTATTCACTTCTTTACTGAAGACCAAACCTAAAGGACATTCACTTATCGACGAGAGAGAGAAAGAGAGAGAGTGAGAGAGAGAGAGCCTTCGAATTGGCATCCGCTCCGGCGACAACACGACGACAAATTCGGCAACTCCGGGTGAGTTTCATCTTGTACCGTTTTGAGTTTTTCCCTTGAGAGAGAGCCTTCGAATCGCCAGCGCTAGCTAGCGAGTCATTTAGGGCCTCACATTCACTCACTATTCTGGCTTCTAGGGATTGAAAAATTATAATATGGTTGATATGTGGATTTCACATTTAGTTGGTTAAGTGCTGAAATATTACTATCATCCAAAGGCTAACTATTCATGCTTAATTTCTTCTTTTTATTTATTTGTTATTGTTACATCCTTATATTTATTTGGGTGGAAGTTAGAAAAATTTTTAAGTACCAAAGTGAGATTCCTTAATTTAAAAGGGCAAATCGAAAAATTAAGTAGGGGCACAAATGCTTTAAGTATTGATTAGATAGCTTAGATAAACGATTTTAAAAAGTTGAGTAGGGGCATGTGCCCCCCTGAATTAGTTGTAGTTCCGCCCCTGACTACTACTACTACTATCTCGTTGGAAATAACTGAATGCATTGAAGAAGAAATAACTATAAGGTAGCAATAATGTGTTCCGTCTTGTAGCAACTATCTCGTTGAAGTGGAAATTCAGAGAGAATGTAGTGCAAATGAGGATCATACCTCATTTCCCTGTACCAAGACAATGATGGGATCTTGTGAGAAAAGGCATTGTATAGACGCTAAGTATTGTCTCTGGTGTAATTATTGGCAAAGTATAGGGAGATGTATAGGGGAATATGGTGAAGCTATTGGCATCACAACATTATTTTTTATAAATGATTTTGGTATGTTTTATTTTCCGTACTCTATACAAGTATTATGAAGGTAGATTATCTATCAATTTGGTGTGATTAATCTTGCCATTGTAAAGGGAGTTCAAAAAGAATGGTTCCAAAATCAATGCGAGAACAATTTTTTTTTACTGACCGAATGTTTTGGCAGGTAAATATCTGGATTTTCTTATTTATCTTCCACAGAGGCTATGTCAGAGTTAACAAGTATAGTGAAAGAAACCTCTGAAAATGGAACAGATTTGTCTCCAGATGATATTGGTACGATTGAGGAAGTGCCTGAGGATACAATTTTGTCACGACAAACTTCTGTGAACCTTGTACCATTTATTGGCCAAAGATTTGTTTCACAAGATGCTGCCTATGAATTTTATTGTAGCTTTGCAAAGCAATGTGGGTTTTCAATTAGACGCCACCGTACTCGAGGGAAGGATGGTGTAGGTAGGGGTATTACAAGAAGGGATTTCACATGCCACCGAGGTGGCTATCCACAGCTAAAGCCAACAGAGGACGGAAAACTACAAAGAAATCGAAAATCATCACGTTGTGGTTGTCAAGCTTATATGCGAATTGTTAAAAGGGCAGATTTTGATGTCCCTGAATGGCGTATAACTGGTTTTAGTAACATCCACAACCACGAACTCTTGAAGTCTAATGAGGTTCAGTTACTTCCTGCCTATTGCACCATGTCTGCGGATGACAAGAGTCGGATTTGCATGTTTGCGAAAGCTGGCATGTCGGTTCGTCAAATGCTAAGGTTAATGGAGCTCGAGAAGGGTGTGAAGCTAGGTTGTTTACCCTTCACGGAAATTGACGTGAGAAACCTGCTTCAATCTTTTAGGAACGTGGACAGAGACAACGATCCTATTGACCTTTTGAAAATGTGCAAGGACAAGAAGGACAGAGACCCCAACTTCAAGTACAACTTCAAGATTGATGCGAATAACAGGTTGGAATATATTGCCTGGTCATATGCTTCATCGTTTCGTTCTTATGAGGCTTTCGGAGATGCCATTATATTTGATACCACCCGCCGCTTGGATGCTTATGATATGCTTCTGGGGATCTGGATTGGAGTGGACAATCATGGAATGAATTGTTTCTTTGGTTGTGTGCTTCTACGTGATGAAAATATGCAATCTTTTTCCTGGGCGTTGAAGGTGAGAAGCTATATGTGCTATATCTAAATTGGGTCTGAATATCTTCTTTTTTAATTGTTTTGATCTTGTAGTGGGTTATATGGGGGATCATAGCAAGGATTCTAGGCTATTGAATGTCCTAAGCCTCGATGTCCTAATAGGTGCTTCAGGTTACATCATGGTGTGTGTTGAGGGAAGACTCGAAGAAAATGTCAAGAGGCTCTCATAGCCTAATCGTAATGAGGCTTGAGGATCAAAATGAGAAGCAATCACCTTTTCCCGAGTCTTGGATTTTAATTGAACCTGCTTGCTTCATACATTTATCAAGATGAAATATTTTTGCCTCAAAAGGAAAGATTAGCCATTTTTCTTTATAATTTGCTCAAGTTAACTATCTGAGAGTTGTGTTTTGAGGTTTCTGAAGTGCCTTTATAATTAGTCTTGCCTTTTTATTTTGATTGATGACTTGACGGTGACTAGAACACAGACCTGTACACACAATTGGGCAACTCAGTTAAGTTTAGGGAAGCATTTTCTTCTCCTTTCTCCCACTTGGGAATGGGTTTTATGGGTGAATTGACCTGATGAGCTTGACTAATGTTTAGTGTTCACATTTGTTGTATGGTAGGCCATGCATTATATTCTTATCCGCAACCTTCCCCTTCTTTCTGCATCCCACTGACATAATCTTACTTTTTTCCTGTTGATTTGTCTATGACAGACTTTTTCGGGCTTCATGAATGGAAAGTCTCCAGAAACAATCTTGACTGACCAAAACATGTGGCTTAAAGAAGCACTTGCTATTGAAATGCCAAGAACCAAGCATGCCTTCTGCATTTGGCACATAATCTCAAAGTTTTCAGATTGGTTTTCTGTACTGCTTGGGTCGCAATATGATGTATGGAAGGCTGAGTTCCATCGCCTCTATAACTTGCATTCGGTGGAGGATTTTGAAGTAGGATGGAGGGACATGGTGGATACATATGGACTACATGGAAATAAGCACATTCTCAGCTTATATGCATTGCGTACATTTTGGGCACTTCCTTTTTTGAGATGTTACTTCTTTGCTGGAATGACAAGTACGTTTCAGTCGGAGTCAATAAATGCTTATATTCAACGGTTTTTGAGCACACAAACTGTCCTAGATAACTTTGTGGAGCAGGTAGGAAATGTTAATTGTTTTTCTGTTATCCCGATTTTTTGTCACTATACAATTTTTCATGCTTTTTTTCTTCAGCTGGCTGCGATTGTTGACGTTAAAGATCAAGCAGGAGCCAAACAAAAGATTCAACGGAAGGTCCACAAAGTGTCCCTTAAAACGGGTTCACCAATTGAATCACATGCTGCTACTGTTCTTACACCTTTTGCCTTTTGCAAACTACAAGAGGAACTTGTACTGGCGCCGCAGTATGCATCTCTAATGGTAGATGAAAGTTGTTTCGTTGTTAGACACCATAAAGAGATAGATGGAGGGTGCAAAGTGATTTGGGTCCCACATGATGAGTTCATCAGCTGTAGCTGCCATCAGTTTGAGTTTTCAGGCATTCTCTGTCGTCACGTTCTTCGCGTCTTATCAACAAACAACTGTTTTCACATTCCAAACCAATATCTTCCTGTCCGTTGGCGTGATATCACCTCATATTTGATGAAGCCAGTGCAGGTTACTACTTCTGGTGAACGTATAGGGAAAATCCAATTACTGCAATCCATGGTTTCGACGCTTATAACAGAGTCAGTTGAGACAGAGGAACGCCTTGACGTTGTTTGTGATCAAATTGCCATGGTGTTGTCTCGTATCAAGGAATTTCCGGGGCCATCACATGGTGCTGATATAGCTTACGATAGCCCATCTAACTCGTTGATTCTCCCGGAAGTTGAAGATTCTGATGGTATCGTTCAAAGTTTCACTGCTGGGAATCCTCATGAATCTCTAGCGTTAGGAAAGCTGAAAGAGAGAAGACCAAGAGATGGGGTAGACATGTATAGGAAACGGAGGCGTTGCTCTGTGCCTTGCTGTGGGCAGTTTGGACATGACGCAACTGATTGTCCAATGATTGGAGGTGATGATTTGAATGGAGATGGGCTGGGGTTTTTGTAGGTAAACTTTTGGAATTGGATCGATGTATAAAGAAATAGGAATATGGCAGTCCATGTACCACATACTATAATCAAAAGTTTTCCATGTCTCAAATGTAATCCAAAATTTTTTTTGCTCGTCTCATTTGCAGAATTGATTTATCTAACATCATGAGAAAACATTGGTAGTCTAGCAATTTGTCTGCGATTCTTGCCAGCAGAAAAGTTCTTAAGCTTCTTATGATTACCTGGGCTTCAGTAAAGGGGGGAGGAAGGAGAGAAAAAGCAAATCCTTGTGGCTCTTTGTGTAGGGACTTGGTATGAAAACTTATATATATAATTGAAGGAACAAAGTAAGATTTTAATTGATGTCCTATTTGAATAACTATAGATTATCATTACATGTTGTATGTCTGATTTTAAAGCCTGGCTTTGGTTCAATATGGGATAAATTCAAGCACCTAAAGTCTGGCTCTAGTACAGACTGTTCAGTAAATTGTGCAGGATATAGTTGAGCATTAGTTTGTTCGTAAAAGTGTGTGAATGCTAATAAATTAATAATTTCTTACACTTTCGAAGTTACAGCCTGATTGTGTAATACTCCATATTCTCCTTGTTATGGGACTTTGACAATGGACTAGAAAAGGTTTGTTTGTCAATTGTATCACATTTTGATCGACAGTGGTTTATGACTCTGTTTTGGGATCTACCATTTGTTCATTCATGTGTGCTTGGTTTCTGTTCGCAAGGTTTGGAGGTACTCTGATTAGAATTATGGGCGTCTGTTGTTGGCTGCTAAATTAGTAAATGTAGTATAGTTAGCTTGTACATGAAGTTGGTTGAATATGAGTGAAGGCATAATTAGGTCCACTACTAACCTTTTTATCCTGGGAATACTCAACCTGATTTCCGTATTCTGCACTCTTTTTTGGTTCATAATTCCTATTGTTTCAAACTTCAACTACTTTTCCTTTGATTAATGGCATACACTTTATATTGTGTAGCCTATTATTATTATTTTTTCTTTATTATCTCTACTGCTAGTGGTACGTACTCTTGACATTTATCCTTCTTTTTTTTTTTTTAGTATTATACCTAAACAGTCCCCGTTGGCTTGTGACAAACTTTTGAAATATACTGACAATGTTGTTTATCTTGTTGAGAGAGTTGTTGACCAGAAGGCTCAAGCTCAGAGATAAGACATCCATTGCTTTGGATCTCATTGAGGTATCTTGAATTTTCCCGATGTTTATTTTCGTAAGAGTTTCTGGTATTGATTGTGCAGCGAAACAAGTAAAAAGTTAGCAATTGCCACTGAGTAGGTGGAATGGTTAGTTATTCTTGTTGGGTTCCTCCAAACTTGTGCAATAATGAAGCAATCGCATGGTGGTAAAGTTTGAATTAATTATTTATCCTGCTTTATCCTTATTTCTTTGGATTTGCTTATCCAGAATGATGCATGTGTGTATTCAGATAGATGGATTGGAACACTGGTGTTTTTATAAAGCATCTGATCTGTTTTAGTGGTAAAATGACTTGAGATATTGCCTTTTTTTGGTCTCGTTATATAGGTTATGGTCAGGGGCGGAACCAGGAGTTTGCCTTTGGGGGTGATGAGTTACTACGTAGGCTATCTAACAATGACACACTGGGGTTCGGGGGCAGCGCCCCTGAGGCGATTTTTTTGGTTCTATTTATACATGGGTATACTTTTTTTTCCCCCTAATCAGTAAGACTACAAAATTACTATGTCAGGTTATTTTGTACTGTTTGACAGTTGTTGGGGAGGTGGGGCGGGGTTTGAGTTTATCATAATGAATGTTCTAATTGTACAGAGCAGTGTTATTCTACCCAAATCTCTGTATCTCAAATGATTCTCAAGCACATATGGTTGAAATTTAGAATTGAAAGAAAGCAATAAAATGATTTAAGGTAACTAAGGGGTAGCATATTTTTTGGTTTGGGGGTGCCAATAGACAACAAATAGGAAGAATAACACACATACATGTATATTAGTAAGAACATTTTACCACATGTGAGGGTTGCAATGGCACCCCCCACCAACAACACAGTTCCGCCACTGGTTATGGTTCCCTATAATCTACAAATGAGATATTTCTATATGCAGTAGGAGTAATTGTATGAGAATTTTTTGATAGGAGAATATTTTATGAGATTGAGGTAGAGAGTATGGATAAAGTGATCTATTTTTTTTTTCCCATCACAGCTTCCCCAAATCTTTCTGATTCTTGAGTATTTTACATCTGGATTGTTACGTCTGACAACCAAATAATTATGGCGGAAATAGGGTGGAAATAGCTACTTGCTTATGATGGAATCTAGGGTGGATCATTTTATTCCCAAGCATAGGAGTTTCTGAGGAGCTTGGAATGGTTTGATGATGCTTTTAGAGCTTTTCTGAAATTTGAACACTTTTGTGTGTTGATCTATCTGTTGAAGTTGATAGTTGATGTCAGAAACACACTAGTAGAGTATGTTGGAATGGAGCCCTGGACCTCGCTGTTATTTGGTTGAGCCAAGTGATCTATTTTATCAATTGTACTCTACCTTCACTATCGTGAATGTTTCTTTTTAAGGATATTTGTTCAGGAGAATATGCATTCTATCTAGGGTAAATTACCTTTTACCCCCCTTTTACAATGTCTTTGTTCTACTGTTAAGTTTTTGTTTTTGTGATTTTTTTATTCCTCTCTTTTCCCTGCTCTTTCCTGTAATTTCTTTCATTTGATATTTGATTTTCATTCACAACCCTTTTCCTTTTTGTAGCTGCATTTAGGAACTTGATTAATTAGATGTCCATGGGGATCCCACATATTACACATTTTGAAGTTGATGCATCTGATTTGATCCTTGGTTATGCGAAGCCTATTTAGCATGGACAGGCATTGAATTATAGTATTGCTTTTCACTATATGTTTTCTTTGGTTTGATTCAGAATAAAGGGGAAAAACAATATGTTAGTGCAAACTGTGCAATACTATCGCAGTAGCAATTTTCACTGAAGTGTCACTAATAATCAAAAGGTACATCCAATATTCCTCTAGTTTTCATCATCCTCAGCAATGGAAACGTTGCTTAGCCTACTTTGCGATCTTCTCACATCATGAGCTCTTACCTTCCTACCACCTGTACGACCGCGGCTAGAACCAAACAATGCTCTACGTGCAAGCGCTCTTCTCAAGTTGGATTCAGCAGAGTCTTCACCGTTTGGCAATCTTTCCGTAGAATTGTCTTGGTTGCTCTCACTGGTACTGGTACCTGAAACTTCTGCATTTGCTTTCTCGGACGCCATTTTCCTCTTTAGATGGTGATTATTGAGTCTTGTGAGTTGTTTGGGGAACAAGAAATAAGGATGTCTCACAGAGATTGCAAGTGGGTAAGGTTTATATGGGCATAAATGTATTGGGAGTCTACGTCAGCCTATGGGTGGTGGATTGTAAAAGGTATGGAGCTTGAAGAGTTTTGAAGCAAAGTTATGTATGTATGGCCGAAAGGGTGTATTCCTTGCTAAACCCTTTGGTAGTGGGAGAAAATTATATAATTCTCAATACATATATGTGTGTCTATACGCACTATAAATACATGTTTAGTACACTTGATGCATATGGTGTGCGCACAATGATGTTATATGTTTGCTTTTGGCTCAACTCTGGCACTTGAACTGTGTTAAGTCACCAAGAGCTCAGAAAGTTTAAGCTGTTAGAAATGGATACAACAATGTATATCAATTTTCAACATGCTTCCTCAATTGGCTCAACTCTAGCACTTGAACTGTATGAAGTCACCAAGAGCTCAGAAAGTTTAAGCTGTTAGAAAAGGATGTAACAATGTATATCAACTTTCAACATGCTTCCTGAAGTGCAACCCACTATCATACGTGGAGAGGCAATGAAATAAACTCAAACATGATGGAAACAAATAACCAAGTCCAAATAATCACACCAAAGCATGGACAGAGACTCAAACATGAGACTTTCCACAAACAAGGCAATGATAGTTGCTACAAATGCTTAAGTTGTTGAAGATTGAATTCAATGTATATCAACCTTCAACAAACTGAAACTGGAACTTCTCTTAGTGTGAACAAGAAAAGATCCAAAGAAGTGCTTTATCTGTCTTTTGCTGCTAAACGGATTGGCTTGATTTATTCTCTCTATCTCAACACCTTTTAGACCATGTTAGACTATGGAATGACTTGCTAATTGATATGAATAACTCTCTCGTCCTGTCTCCATCCCAAGCTTTTTTCACACACATACACATACTCCAAGGCTTGAGCTAACCAATAAAGGGAAAGTAAATCTTTGGGCAGAAACAAATCCCACAAACACAATTCACAAACACCACAATGTGTCAATCTCACAAATAAAATCCACAGACACCATAATGTGTCTATCTCTCTCATGGTGGGGTGGGGTGTGGTGTTTGTGGATTGTGTTTGTGAGATTTGTTTGTGCCCAAAGACTTACTCGTAAAGGAAACTAACCCCAAAAGAAAAAGAGTAAAGATTTGGGCACAAACACTCCGCAAACAAATTACACTAACACTAGTGGGTGATTGTTATGTAGCAGAGTTGTCTGCCATATAAAGGACAAAAATGTATCAACTCTGCCACATGTCAGTTTACCACTGGTGTTAGTATCAATTGTTTGTGCCCAAATGTTTTACTCAAAGAAAAAATGTTTGATTGTAATAAGCTGCAACGCAGACTGCCAGATATTTACCGGAAACAGAACACTTTTAAGTTCAATGATGGTGATGGGTCCATCTGTATGTTTGATCAATCCATATATTTGTCTGCCCGTTGATATATCTTACTACACCAAAGATCAATGTCTGCAACAATAGCGACCATTTCTCGAGGGTATTTTTTTTTATGGGCAAGTTTATTGTGAGAAACTTTTTATATGAGAAGTTCAGTTTTAACCGTTAGATCAGAAACTACTCAGTATATACTTGCCGTTATTGGCTTATTTGGATATTTCAGTAATGAAAGTAAAAGAATGAAATGCAACTGAAGGTAATATATTTTACAGGGAACATACAAAAGTATTCTCTCTCTCTCTTTCTTTTTTTTTTTTTTTTTTTTTGTGCATCCTCCCGTTTTAGGTCAATATATACAAATACAACAGTCAGCAATCTACATATCAGAGTTTTTGGTTTTCATTTTTTATTTTTTATTATTATTATTATTATTTTTTTGTATTCATAATTAACTCTAATACGAGAAAAGTTCACTCCGAAAAAACAAAAAACAAAAATCAAACGTCATCATGCACGCCCTTAATTTGCCGTTAAAGAAATTCTACAATCTTAAGTACGACTACACACATTTCACGTGGAGGAAACCAGTAAAAAGAACTACAAATGCCAGAATTCTTTGAATGAAGTATGGCCAATAGTAAAGATTCTATGCTGTTAAACTGTACTCTGAAATGCTTTAAGTTGGTCAATCAACTATATATCATGCAAATAAAGTGAAGATGAAGCTTGAAAGCATTCATTCTCTGAGCTAATATATAAAATATATAATGGCTCAGGTTTTTTTTTTTTTTTTGGATAGCATAATGGGCTCATTCGAAATTGTCTAATTTGTAATTTTGAGGCAGTTCTCTGAAGTATTGGTAACTTCAGGTTGTCAATCCCTTGTTGGATGTTCCATTTCCAAATCCAAACTAATTTAAATTCAGCAAAGAAAAATAAAGTATTTTTCCCAATCGGAGGATCTGTAACATATCTTCCCAAAAGTTTGGGATGAAAATCATACCAAGAAGTGAAATAGTCCACGAGCTCTCTTGGAATTATACTAACTTTTGGACCCAATTTTTCCCACCAATGATAAAACCAAGTGGGAACACTCTTGTGTTCATATTTTTTTCACAATTTCATTATTGATTACGAAAAGCCAAGTATGTTTTCGTAAAGGGTTTTGGTAATAAAAAGCACAATGTCATGCTTTAATATAATCCCAATAATTATAAGTCACTCCATTAATTTTGAGTGTTCTTGCCTAGGCTGGGTTTAGACCCCATTCATTAGAATGAAGAACCTTAATTACATAGCACTTAGAATGGGTGATAGTGCTTTTGACATCTTTAGAGTTAAGACTGAAAAGTTCAATTTGAACAGATCTTGTTTCAATTAGAATTGCCTCATAGCCATATCTAGGTTTTGGTTCATGGGTCATAAAGTTATGGTTTCTCAAATATCTTTCCTTAAGGCCCCATGCACCGAGTTGTAACATGAGATCGTCTTTATCCAAGATAAGCAAATTTTCTAAAATTTGTTTTTGCTGAAAACCTGCTTCATTTACTAAAATGTCTTTTGCTAATGGCTTTCAAGGACCCAACCTTAGATGATTGTTCAGAATCCTTATTGAATTGAAATCCCTTGTTGGGATGCTGCTGCTGGCCTTTCTCTTTGTTGGGACGTCGTTGAGGAAATTGAAATCCTCCTTTATTAGGAGGCTGCATCCTATTTTTTCTGCAAAAATTCCCTGGTTAGAAAATCTAGTAAAGAAATTTTGATCTCCTTTTATATACAGTATTCAATTTGGAAATCAAATGCAGATAATTTAGACTGCCATCTAGCAAAAATTTGTTTTGAAACAAGATTTTTAATATATTGTTGCAAAATATATTCGGCAACACTGCAATCTATTCTTAGGAGAAATGCTTGGTTTAAAGGATCATCCTGAAATTTAGTGATACATTTGACTATGGCAAATATCTCTTTTTTAATAGTGGAATAGTTCTTTGTTGAACCTTTCTAAACTCTTGAAGTAAATCTAAGAAGTTCTTCATTATTGGTGGTAGGATTCCTCTGTTTAAGAATACATCTATAACCAATATTAGAAGCATCAGTTTCCATAATTTTATACCAGTGTGGATTTTCCAGACATTAACTCTGATTTTAATTTGTTGGACTGCTTTTGTATATTTTTGGGTCCATGGTAATGGATTTTTCTAAAGCCGTTGATGCAATAATGCACAATCTTGGGCTAAATATTTATAATAATTCCCAATGTAATTGAGACTACCTAAAAATATTTGTAATTAATTTTTGTCTTTCAATTCATCACAAAATTTAGAAGCAAATTCGATACTTCTATCAATAGGCAATACTTGTCCTTTGTGAATATTAAAACCCAAAAACTTATTGTAGTTTGAAATAATTTCATTTTTTGAGCTGAAAGAACAAGTCCTTTATATCTAATAACATCTTTTAAAAATTTAAGATGTTTTAAATGTTGATCAATAGATGATGAGAAAACAAGGATGTCATCTATATAGACACGACATAATTCAGAATGAGCAAAAATATCATTCATAATATTCTGAAATTCTGAAGGAGCATTTTTTAGTCCAAATGGCATAATATTCCATTCATAGTGACCAAAAGGAATAGTAAATGTTGTTTTATATATATATATATATATATATTCTCTCTTCTTTGATTTAGATCTGTCAGTAGCCAGATTTAAAATCAAATTTTAAGAAGAGAGAAGCTTTATATAAACAATCTAATAAGTCTTTCTTATTAGGAATTGGATATCTAATCCATTGTAATGCATCATTAAGAGGTTTATAATTGACCACAAGTTTGGGTTTACCTCTTTCTTTTTCAGCATTTTTATTAACATAAAAAGCTGTACAATTAACTCCAAGGGGAATAACTTTTTCTTATCAGTCTTTTTTCTAATAAATTCTAAATTTCCTTTTTGCATAATTTTAGGTATTCATAACTCATTTGGCTTGGTCTTGCCTTAGTAGGGATCTGAGTTCTTTCATCGAAATCAAATTTATAAGGAAGAGACACTATATGTTTCTTTCTATCCCAAAAGGCATTAGGAATTTCACTGCAAACACTAGTTTGAAATTCCTTCTCTATTTCTTTTATTTTAGTGGGCATTCTATGTTGTTGCTCTAAATGCATGAGATGAATTTCTTCTTGAAGATAATTCCAATGCTTTTCTTTTGATTGTAATAAAGTATTTATTTCATTCACAATCCTTGTTTCCGGTTCTTTAAGAAAAGTAAAAAACATATCATTATTATTGTAAGAGCAATAAATGTCTGTTTGATCAATTTTTGTCAAAGGCATTAGAAGATTTAAAAAAGGAATACCCAAAATTACTTCTTGTTATAAATATTTAACAAGTAAAAAGGTAGAGGGTATTCAAGTTCCTTCATTACAAATAAAGACATTAGACAGCTTGTATTGTATAACCATACGACTACCACTGGCTAATGTCAAGGATTGCATAGTTTTTTCAAAATATTTAGTGAGAACTATGCCTTCTTGGATACAATTTAAATCAGCTCCAATGTCAACTAGTGCTATTGCATCCATAATGGTATATTCATTTTGGATAACCAAAGAAATTTTTATATACCATTTTTGATAAGTAATTTTATTAAGAAGATGTAAATATTTATCATTTATATCAATATTTCCTTCATCATCTTTGTCATGGGAAGCTTCTTGCTTACTCATAGAGGACTGCTGTTGCAAGGCAACTATTCTCCTAATAATTGTAGAGAATTGTGTAGATCTTTGACCTCTGTTTCAAGCATATTAACTTCATGTTTCAAATCTTGAATGGTTATAGGTTTTTCAACTTTTTCTATTCTTTTGAAAACTTCTTAGATGCTATACTGGGGGGTATTATTTCTCATAGGTCCAATATTTTCTCCAGAATTGGCTTTCGTGTGGTAAACACATAACTGTATAACTTTTATTCTTAATTCTGGATCAGTAATTTTATCAATAAGCAAAAGCATATCGTTTTGTTCTACCGTCAGAACATTTAAAGAAAGACTATTCATGGTGGCAATGGCTTTCCAATAGTTCACCTCTTGAAAGCATTCTTTTGAGCATAAAGAAGAACCAATATTCTCCTTTGGTTGAGATGATGAACTTTGATAACTAAAATTCTCACTTTCTCCTTCAGAAGGCTCTTCTTTTGAGTTTTCTGGAGAAGTGTTTAACATAATTTTGCATAGTTGAATTTTTAGACCTTCATCTATGTTTAATTCGGCTAATTTTTTCTTTGTAGTATATTTATTTGCTAAATGTCCTACTTTACCACACTTCCAACAAACACGAGTTTCACGTGTAATAGAGCTCTTTTCAGAACTCTTTTTTGTATACCTCCTTTTTGGAGGTGGTTTAGGTTTAGATTTGGAGTAATATTTCTCATTATCTTTACCCTAACTCTTTGATGAGTAATACTTTCCCTTCTTTTTAACGTTCTTTTCTTTTTGGAAGGGGGATGTGCATTAGGTAAATCATATCCAAATTGATCACAGAATTCTCCTAGTTCTTGTCAGCTAGTGAGATTCTGTTTCTTCATTTGGTATTGTAATTTCATATCACTACAAATTCCCAGACCAACTTGCGTGCAAACACTTATGATATTTCCATAATTTAATGCCTTATATGGTATATTTTTACCATCATGATGATCTCTAAGTTTTTGTTTGTCTTTTCTGCAAAAAATTGTGGAAGCCCATCAATTAAACGAGCCTTCCGGTGCTAAGAATTTGCATTACTTCTTTGCATTACTCTGCAAAGATAAATAACTTTTAGAAATATACAATTTAGTCCTCGAGTATAGGGTCAATATATATTTAGTCACTTTGACTTTCCTAAGATATAAATTGATCCTTAATTCATCTTCTAACTTAAAAATTGGTCATTTTCCCCAATTTGGTGAGTTTATTTATGACAAATTTACCCTTCACAGAATATATACAAATATATATATATATAGTAGCCAATTGCATTAATTAGGGGAGATATTATTCCCTAAAATATGTGTGTATATACCATCACATTAAAAATAGGGATTTCAAATTATATATACACTTGGACACAACTCCCACGCCCAACCCATCATGCGGATCATTTTCTCTCCTCTTCCCGTGCCGTGCCTGCGATGGTTAATCAATAACCACAATAGAAAATATATTTTCGTTTAAGCTTTCGCTTAGTGAGGGAACTAATCATGCTATTGGAATGTTTAATATGCAAATGCAACAATCATTATAAATAACAACAATTGATCTCCGGAAAGTCAAGTCATTCCAGCCACCACCCCCGGGTCCTTCTCACTCCGGATCTTTCTCACTTTTGGCGCATATAACGCAACACTCACTCTCTTGTGACCCCGAAGGCGTCACCGGCATTTCATTGTGGTCGTCACCACGTCCCACTCATTGAGAACTTCTTATCCCTTACATATGAGACCTATAAATGGTGACCACTACTTGACTTCCCTTAATCCACATAAGCATATATAAACAACTTTGCATATAAGCATATAAACATAACAATTTCATAATTTTGACATGTTTTTTACCCAAATTCAACAACACATATAAACATAAACATGGATTAAGCATTCTAAGCTAACAATTATCACATCAACATATCTAAACACCCAATTTTGGGATTAGAGCACTCACCTCCTCGAATTTCACGCACTTACGCCTAGAATTCCCCAAAATTTTTCAAAGTTTAGCTAAATTTCTAGTTGGTGATAATCCTACACAAGTTTGGTATCATAAACATCATTTATCAAGAACGGTCGTAGAAAACGTTGACGAAAGTAAAAACAAATTACGTGCATGTGATCCTCTTACCTCCACGAGTCCAAAAGTGGTCTCAGATCGTGAATCCGACGCCGGACGGCGAAGAAACGGCAAGAAACGTCGCATGGATTTCCGTCGCCGACTCGAGAGCTCTCCGTTCTCTCTTTCTCCTCAATACCCAGCTGTTGTGTTTTGGTGAAATGAGTCACCATACACATGCAAGAGATGTATATCTCTTTTTGCCAACTTTTCATTTACACCCCCCAGCAATTTCTAATTGTTTATTAAGAAACCCTCATATTAATTACATTAACTACCCACCTTTTCTAAAAGGATTTAATCTATGTCCCGCGTGGTTCCAAACGTGGTCCCACATAAATTATGAGGTTGCAATTAAACCTATCAATTATGAATTTTATTCAAATACGCCCTCGCATGGGTACCCAAATTGGTCCCCTTACCTATCATAAGACATAATAATATCCTTAAATTTTTAAACAAGTAATCATATAAACATATAATGACATAAAAATGCAAATTATTTAATTAGACCCTCATTGGACCCCACTTCTACACCAGGCCCGCCTTTCACAGGACTTTCATCTGTGCCCGCATTTGAGCACCTTTTCACATGTGGGTTCATAACCCCACCTTAAATCATCTCATGCATTAATTATCTTTAATTAACACATATTAATACCAAATTAATCTTCTCGCCCGGGTACGGGTGTTACATTTCATTTCCCCCTCTTTCCCCTCATGAGATCTATGAACCAAACAAAGCCTTAAGTGAACACTTAACACCATCTGCACAAGATTCCTCTTGTTCTTGCAGTGCTAGCACCGTCCTCAGAGTTCATAGCTGAAGACTACTAGTAGTGTTTGAGAACTATAAAGGTAAAGTGAGATTTTACAGTCTACACCTTGAAACTGTTCGACAGTACAACCCAATCATTGTGTATGTGATTAATATAACTACATATAAGCAGGCAAGTGTAAACACAAGTGGTCGAAGTAAAATGATGGGGGCACATTGGCAGCAAGTTTTCTCCAAACAGAATTTAAAAGAAGTTTTCACAGTGAATTCTCACAAATCTAAAGATCTTAATCTTGTGGGCATGAAATGTTTGAACTTAGGACTTGCAACATGAATTCAGTCATATTAGAATGATACTAACAATAAAAAGTACAATAATACAAGACCTGTAACGCATGATAGAAGTAAGAAAATTACCAGTTTGTTTTCAGGTGAATGCCAGTAGAAACCTTCCACGTCTGCCGGAAACATTTACTCCTGTCTGCTACAGTACCATTATACCATACTACCATCGTGATGTTTCTGATATATTTGATACTCCATATCAATCTGCGTTAGAAATGGTTAAAATCTCTTTGATTTTTCAAAACAAAGATTCTGATATCAACTTGAAATTTTGAGTATTTTTGTATGCTTGGAAACCAACAGCATTACCATGTTTTTCTATCAACGGATTTTTTCCCTGGTTCAAACCAATTAACTAAAAACAGGTGTTCGGGTTCAGTGAGTTGGCCTCTCCAATCATCATTCACGGCATACCAAATTTATTTGGTCAATCATGCAAGAAAAGTTGGATATTAACCAGCCAAATTACATATTAGAGGAAAAATAAAGCTGTAACTCTCTGAAAGAAAGAACTATGTAAAAATAAAAGAGAACCCCTGATGCTCAATGGGTACAGATGCGACAGTCGAGCATAATCACAGCCAGCATAAGAAAAGAACAAATAGAAACTCTAGAAATAGAACTGGAAATAGAAGCTGACATAAGACTGTACACATTGCACCTTGGAGATATCCTGAGATCAGTAAAATGATATTGTGGCCCTGAAGCGAGTAGAGAAGTGAGATTGAATTTTCTAGCAATATAAAACAACAAGTACTAAAAGACGCATCACAGTATCTGTTAGAAACTAAAATAGAGAGGATATATTGAACTATTCAGAATACCAACTAGGGTTACATGAGAGCCTTTATATAGGCAAATACAAGGAATGGAAAATACTAAAATGCCCATAGGGCCCCATAGGGCTTACATCATATATATGACATCACCCATTACATAAGCCCTAAATACTAATTGACATATTTATCCTCTAACACTCCCCCTCAAGTTGGCGCTCGGAAACTTGTTGAAATGTCCAACTTGCATACTTGCACTTGAGCGTGAGTAAATGCTCCCAGCTTTTCAAAGATCTCTGCAATACTTCACTTCAACGGATAACACTCCCCCTTACAATAACACTTCAACAGATAACACTCCCCCTTATAATAAATGCCCAACAACAACTACTCCCAACAATAAATGATAAATGCTCCAACATCCCCCCTCAAACTGAAGGTGGTCATAAAAATTATAACCGAAGTTTGGAATGAATAATGACAACCGAAACAAGACTGTATCAAGAGACGGAAAATGGTGATGACAACGAGTGGGATATAAAATCCCCAAAATTGGCCAAGGTGGAAACAACATCCACTAACAACAACTAGAAATTATGGAACAACAATGTCCATAATATGGGGGAAACACATCCACCAAAAATACGACGACAACGACAAAATTGTGGATCAACAATGTCCACAATATTGGCCAAGGTGAAAACTATTCACCACCAACAAAACAAAGTGTGGGACTAAAACCCACAACAAAAATCACCAAATTTCTGCCCAAGAACAATGAAAACAAAGGTTGTAAAACTCCATCCGAGACTATTGAGTTGAAATCCAACAAAAAACTAACCAACAGTAGCCCAAATCAACCAATCCCCACCAAACAAGGACCAAACATCGTCTTATATCATCAAATATGGGGGCTAAAAGATAAATTTTTTTTTTTTTTTTTAAATCTGGGGAAAAACTGAAAATATTAAAAATACTTGTGGTATGTGGGGGACTAAGAGGTAGCATGCACATGAACTTTGTCTTCTCTTCTCTTCTTTCTCCTTCAAAGCATAAACCAAATACCAGATTGAGAAAGGACCAAATCGAAATAGATCTGGACAAACTAAAGGCTGTCAATGAACAGTAACTTTTGCGATGAACAGTAACTTTCGGATGAACAGTAACTTCCGATGAACACTACCTTCGGATGAACAGTGACCTGCGATGAACAGTACTTTCGGATGAACAGTGCTCTCGGATGAACAGTAACTTGCGATGAACAGTATTCGATGAACAGTGTTTTCGGTGAACAGTGATTGCGTGAATAGTAACTGCGTGAACAGTAACTGCGTGAATAGTGACGGCTGAAAAACCTATTTATGGCAATATTTAGGACTCTCAACAACGGGTTGGCAAAAAAAAAAAAAAAGAGGTAATTTCTAGGGTCCGGCGGAGCGGCAAGATCGCCGCCCGCCGGCGAAGCAGAAGACTGAAGTCACCAAGACCTACTGCTCTGATACCATGTTAGAAACTAAAATAGAGAGGATATATTGAACTATTCAGAATACCAACTAGGGTTACATGAGAGCCTTTATATAGGCAAATACAAGGAATGGAAAATACTAAAATGCCCATAGGGCCCCATAGGGCTTACATCATATATATGACATCACCCATTACATAAGCCCTAAATACTAATTGACATATTTATCCTCTAACAGTATCAAAACTCGATACATGTGAAACTAAGTAATGAAGTGGGCTGAACCTTACAAACTCAAACACTATCACGGCTTGGTAAAAAGTAACCACGGTTTGGGTCTACCGAGAATTTGGTGCAAATTATCAAGGCCACAACCTTTTCCAAACCAAAACACCAGGGTACTAACTTGATCACATCTCATTCATAATCAATGACTGGGCAGCACGTTTTTTCTAGAGAGAGAAGCTCCACCTTCTCTCTAGAAAGTGCTTGAGCCTATGGAGAAGGGGGTTACTAGACGATCCTCAAGACCACGGGGTCCTCCTAAAGATTCATTTGCAGATGAGTTTATTGGGGATCAATGGAAGCAGATGCGGTGTGATCCCAAAAAATCACAAAATCATAGAGATGTGAAGGGGGCCTCTCTTGACGCCGATAAATCACATGAGCAGATCAAGCTTGAGCTTGCTTGTGTGATGCAGCAGTTGAACAAGTGCAAAGAGAATATCTCTAAACTTTGTAACCGTCAATCCGAAATCTCCTTGGACGAGGAACCTACTGACCATGAAAATGCTTTACCCATTGATTTCGAACTCGGTTGTTGGAAGGAACAAATGTATGATTGTATGAAGAAGATTGACGCTCTCAATACACGGTTGCTCAAATTTGAGGATCTAACTGTAGAGGGAGCTCTTTCATGTGATTTTAATGAATGCCTTCAAGCTGAACATAATGGGGATCCTGCCCAGCTCAGTAAAGTTGAGAGCTCCACTCTTGAAGGCATTCAAACAAAAAAGCCCAAATGTACTCCTTTTGATCTTACAGACTCTAGGTTTGCGCAGAACGATGTGTTGGTCGCGTGTGATACAAATGCCCATGATGAAGCTGCTCAAACAGGTGATACCCACGCGTCCTCTTATGCGAAACAGCTTGATGTTCAGGTAACCAAGGCTCCACTTTTGTACGTAGATGAGGTGTCCCATCATGGGCCCATATCATCACATGGCCCAAGGTCTGAACTTAGGTGCATGAGTACTCAAGGTACCATGGCTATTCGTGGGGTCCACTCTACCATTAATGCTAATGAATTGGCACTTGGCTCAAGTGTAGCGAAAGATACTGCCTTGTGCGTAAAAGAGGGTCAAGTGGACCCCGCCGCTCATGTTGGTGGTAATGAATTTTCCCAAGGTCCAATTAATTTGTCTCCCTGTAATATTAAGTTTGCAGATTTGTTCAAGAAAAATCATGTCCAGAATGGTTTTTTGGACTGTTAGTCTAAAAGCGGTGAGAGTGCGGATGACAAGAGCTCTATTAGAGAAGATCTTAAGGAGTACTCTCTTGATTTTGTGCCCCATGGGCCTCAAAATGAAAACTTTCAGCTCAAAATTCCGTCCGAGCTGATTGAAGAGGGGAAAAAGGAGTGGCAATCCACATTAGTTGGACACTTTGTGGGTAAGAAGAGGAATCCGCCATTTAATATTGTTTACAACACTACCAAACGGCTCTGGGGTAATAAAGGCCTTATTGATACCCTTGGTAATTCTGGTTTTTATTTCTTTACATTCTCTAGTGTGGAGGAAAGGGATGCTGTGCTTGAAGGTGGCCCATGGTATATCTTGGGTCAACCTCTCATCCTTAGTCCTTGGAAGCCAAATTTGAAGTTAAGTAAGGAAGAAGTTCACGCTATTCCTATCTGGGTCAATTTATTTGGTATCCCTTTGGAGCTTTGGAACCGAAAGGGTATTGGCTTTATTGCTAGCTACCTTGGCAAACCTCTGCGGATGGACAGAGTTACTGCCAGTCGCAAGCGTGTGTCCTTTGCTAGGGTCTGTGTAGAAGTGAGTGGAGCGCATGATTTAATCACCAAGTTTGCTCTTGAGACTGAGGATGAAATGGGCGGAATTGTTTTAAATGACATTACTGTGGAATACCAGTGGATCCCTCCCAGGTGTGCTAAATGCTCCGCATTTGGTCATGATTGTTCTAAAGATGTGACCCCGATACTTGCTCCGGCTCGTCGCATTTCCCGTCGTCATCCTCCCCATCCCTCTTGTTCTTATAGCAAGAATCCAGAGATTGGGGAATGGATAGTTGTGAAAGGCAAAGGTAAAGGTAAGTTGGTTGAATCTGTGGATGCACCCCAGAACGAGGGCAATATGTTTTCTGTGCTTTCCCCTGATGTTGATCAGGGTCAAAGTGAAGCTGTGATATCTCTTCTTGGGAAAGATTTGAGTATGGCTAATCCTTCTCACCACCCCTCTACTGGGTTTGATACAGGCCGAGAGGCTTCCAGCTCTCCCCCTGATGAGGGATGTGAAGTTAGTGAATCTGATTATGAGGAAGGTCCCCCGTTTGTCAAGAGCATTGCCTCCAACAGACAGATGAAACGGGAGGCGAAGATAAATTTCAGTGGGAGCCGTCCTAAGGGTCGGCATAGAAACTGATTGTTTTCAGCGTTTGCTGACTTTTTTTCTTTTCTTTTTTTTCTTTTTTTTTTGTGGCTTGCTTTCCTTGATTGTTGTTGTTTGGCCTTGTTTAGCCTCTTTGGGCGTTGATTGCTAGTTTAGAGGTTGACTCCGTCTTCTTTCTTTTCTTTAGCTGGTTTTTTGAGCTTATTGTAATATCCTAGGGTAAGGCCCTTTTTTCGTAAATTAACCATTTTTCCGAGAAAAAAAAAATGACTGAGCAGCACTACTCTAACTTTTGTTTTGGCATGATTGTTTCCTAAGAAGCACTAGTGCGGCACATTTGGAGAAGCACGTGCACTTAGTGCGTGTGGAGTGCGGCCGCGGCTTTAGTGCGCCTTAGTGCGTATGAACTCCATTTGAGTTCTTGGCCATGTTCCGAGTGCGGCTGAGTGCGCTGGAGTGCGGCTAGAGTGCGCCAGATTCAAGGGAAAAAAAAAAAAGAGGGAAGAAAGAAGATGAGAAGCAGAAGAAAATCGAGATTACCTCTCTATAATACATCTATAATACAGGTGCGCCGTCTCCTCTTCCTCTTCTTCTTCTTCTTCGTCTTCTTCTTCTCTTCTTCTTCTTCTCCGATTCTACATCTTCTTCATCTTCTTCTTCTTTGATTATGCATCTTCCTCTTCTTCTTCGATTTTTTCTTCGATTCTTCTTTGATTTCTTCTCTCTCTCTCTCTCTCTCTCTCTCTCTCTCTCTCTCTCTGTGTCACAGCGTGTGTAACGTGAAAATGTGAGACAAGGAAGCCCTAAATTATATATTTAGGGTTTCTTTTAAATCCTTTCTTCTTTTATATTTATACTTTAGCCCCAAAGTATTTTTTATGGATAAATAAGTATATTGTTAAATTTGAAAAAAATAAATATATAAATAGTAGTAGAATATTTTGTATATACTACTATATAAATGTTATATAAAATATATTTTTAATAATTTACATAAATACCCCTGCCGCACGCGCACTGGTGATTTTAGGAAAATTGCTGAACTCCCCGCACTCGCGTCCCCGTCCTCGCGTCCCCGCATCCGAACTGGTGCTTCCTAGATTGTTTCTTATTCTTGTCATTTTTAGAAGGAAACATATCAATTACAGTCGTTAAGAACTACTGAATCAAGTTGTGTATAAGGCACATCAAGATTTGAAAGATCTCATAATTCCTCTACAGTTATATGATAAGCAGCTCAATTCAAGAAGGTAAAGAATGTTTTATTAAATCAATAAGCATCTAATGAGT
Organism: Hydrangea macrophylla; assembly: GCA_033977485.1. Classification (NCBI taxonomy): domain Eukaryota; kingdom Viridiplantae; phylum Streptophyta; class Magnoliopsida; order Cornales; family Hydrangeaceae; genus Hydrangea; species Hydrangea macrophylla. The sequence continues at coordinate 114,979,813 of CM066982.1, read as the reverse complement.
ATTAAAGAAATACAAACACATCACTAGTCTTTCTGCAATCTTAAAATAGTTTGAGACGCCCTGAAGCATCCACAAGATCGCCAATTCTTTGTGCAGCAGCAGCCAAAGTAGCATCACATTTGCAGAAAGCGAACCTGATATATCTCTTCTGATAACCATAATCAGCTGGAAACAAGTTCTCCAAATACAAGTTTCTATGAAAAAATCCACATCCTGGTACAGCAACCACCCCTGCTTGTTTCATTAGTTCCTCAACAAATTCCACCTGAAAAGCACTAAACTCGGTCATTCAATACATCAAAAGAAAGAAGAAAGAGAAGGTGGGACAACACAATAGACTAATGGATGCCTTATTCAGTCATTAAGACTGCACCTACTAATTTTTTGAAAAAAATTTACCCGTATAAAATGTGAATAGACTTCTACGATTTCAATATGCCATGGACAGACGAGAGTGGCATTAAAAACTGAGACATGCATGTAAATCAAATTGGTGCATTCCATCCAACAACTTATTCGAATGAATCTTTGGGAGAGAAGCATATAGCACTTATGATTGAGAGTTATTATAACCCCATGAGGTAGAATAAATGGCTGCAACACCACTTCAACAATTGGAAGGTCTTGAGTTTGAGTCATCCTAAATGGCGTCATTCCCAAGAGATTTATCCCAAAATTACCCGACACATGTGGGACGACAGGACTACACATGTCCCAGAACTACTCAGGTGCTCAAAGATACCCCGCAATGCTCGTAAACCTATGAAACACGGACTCTTCGAAAAAGCCGCCGCACTCGCACTTAGTGCACACCCATATTGGGTGCTCCATGGATTCTTTGAGTTCTTTTGGAGTGTGGCTGGGGCTTTTTTGTAGCGATCTTTTGAAAAAGAATACAAGTTCTTCATATAATTTTGAAAATTTTGAGGGTTTAAAAGCTAAATAATAGAAAATAACAACAGCAATTATCTACGGTATACACTAATGCACTAATAGTTATAAAATATTTTGTATATACCACTGCCTGAAAGTATATTTTTAATATTTTATGCAAGTACTCCCGCCACACCTGCACCCTTACTTTTTGGAAAATTGACGAATACCTTGCACCCGCATCCTCGTACCCGAATCCCCGCACCCGCACCGGTGCTACCTAACCGTAAACCAAGAGTTCTAGAACTACAAGATAACCAAGGGCGGAGGGTATAGAGGGCTAGGGTGGGCTATAATTTTTTTTTTTTTTAAATGGCCAAAAAAATAAAATATATAATATATGTAATTAGCCCCCCCTAAATTTTGAAACAAAAAAAAAATTATGTGTAACATTTTGTCTTAAATATAATTTAGCCCTCCTTGTATATTTATTCCATTACCCTTTCTCATCACTTTTCAATTTAGCCAAACCCAAATAGTTCTACCATCGCACAAGCTTAACAAATTATAATAAGCTATCAATTGACATGATAAAAAAAAATGGTGACATAGAACCTATTCTACCCATAAATATGTATAAATAGACCTCGAACCCCCATATAGCTTTGCTACTGTATGCACGCCCCTCCAATTCGAGCCCCCCTAATAAAAAATCCTGGCTCCGCAATTGAAGATAACCAACTTCAAGAGGTACAATAGCAAGAGTAAATTTTAAGCGCCAACCAATTTCTCTTGCTGCGAGAAAAAGAGGTCATCACACTTGAGAAAAAATCAAGCAGAGTGGTTAATCAACCTCACTATAGAGAAGCACCTTCAACCAAACTAGCAAAGTACTTAATTGCAATCCACAGAGTCTGGAAATTCAATTTGTTACTATACAGTCCCGTTTGGATTGGCTTTGGCTTTTGCATTTTGGCAGAAGTAGAAGCCCTAATTACGCGTGCACGATGGGATTAAGAAAATTCATTAAAACCCAAATCTACTTTCTGCATCATGTGTGGGCTGAAGGGACCTGTTTTAGCTAAAACGTGCTTTTGGGGCTCTAAAGTACTTTCTAGAATTAATCCAAACATGCAGATTTATGTGTTTTAATTCCCAGAAGCTCCTTTGGGCCCAAACATGTGGTTGGAAAGTGAATTCAAAAACATCGTGTGCATAAATTCAATATTCTAAGCAGATCAAACGTACAAAATGTATCGTACATGTGCATGTGTGTCCCGATCATGCTTCAGTCCAAAATTTTACATTCTTGGTATGATTAGACCAACAAAGTAGGTGAGAAGGCACATACATCAGAGAGCAGGCAACTCTCAGGAAGCTGCACAAACAGAAAAAATGAACCCTGAGGCTCAAACTGGACTTGAAAACCAATCCCCGCAAGCAACTTGACTGTGTAATTTCTTTTTGATTCATAGTCCTAAACACCAACACGATATTATCATTAACAGATACTAATAACCGAAAAATCACGATGCCATATTTTACTTATATAAACTATATATATACTCGCAGTAGCACTCAAAAAATCAGGGATAATTAAATTGGTTTGTGGATCTTACTCTTCTCAGCAGTTCAAAGTATTCATCAGGGCTTTGCAAAGCAGTCAAAGCAGCTTCCTGAAAAGGTGCTGGAGCAGAATCTGTAAGTTTAATATGGATATTTCTAATTGCAGAAGCAACACAAGAAGGAGCAATCGCCCACCCTACCCTCCAACCTGATGCATAACAAACACTCTAAAAGTGAAATAATGCAAATCTAAACATAGCAAGTATTAATAGAAACTATGTAATGGTCACATCAGTAGATACAGAACACAATGAAAGCATGGAATAGAATCTTCAATGAAAGTTTGAAAGAAAATGGGGTCTTTCAATGTTAGCAATTTGGAAGAAAAACATTGGTAGGTGAAATAATAAAACATACCTGTGACACTGTAAGTTTTTGACAAGGAAGAAGTGATGATAGTCCGTTCTTGCATTCCTCGAAGTGAGGCAAGAGAGAGATGTTTTTCCTGATCAAATGTTATATGCTCATATACCTGCAGAAATATTCAAGAAACATAAAACGAAGAGAAGAAAAAGCACAGTAGACACTCGGATGGTATTTAGAGAAAAGAATACATCAATTCCATCTTTCATTACTCTTGTTTGTTGCTTCAATCAGAATTCTGTCATTAGTGAATAAATCTAAATAGTCATAGTATTTTGATTTTGACTATTTTCTCTGCATATTTTCTGTCTATTTTATTTTCTTTAATAAAATGCTGTTCTCATCTCCCATCTCCAGAACTTTTTCCCAAGCTCCAACACGTTGACATAAGTTTCATACCTTAAGATGCAGCTTACATGAAAGAGAATGCCTCAAACCGCTTTCCTCTCTTAATAATCAAATTTGAAGCTCAGTTATCCCATAATTGACTAGCCCTTCTGTAATACTCTCAATAACCAAAGCCTCCAATTTAATAGTCTAGTCTCCATCTCAAACTTACTAGACTATACCCTGCTTCAAACCAACAAAATCAATTTAGGAAATAAATGTTTTGCTGTGTTTTGAAAATATTCAGAAATTGAGGTGTGGTTTGGTCTCCAACTAGATCAATTTCTTATTAATGTATATGTTAAGGTTATCTCACCCAAGTCTACTATATAAACTAAATCCGTTAAAAAAGTTTTCTGACATAAATTCAGTTTGCTACATCAGCCAATAGATGCGACTGTTATAAGCCCATCTCTCTCTCTCTCTCTCTCTCTCTCTCTCTCTCTCTCTCTCTCTCTCTCTCTCTCTACATGATTATGATCACACACGATTATGTAACAATCTTAAGTATATCATGTTACAGAAGGAACATAAAGCGTACAGGGAGCATGCATAACTGTCACTCCATAGATCGAATTACTAAAATACAAAACCGTGCCCATTTCAGTAACAGAAAAATGATAATCATACTTCATCTGTTATAGCCAGGCAATCCATGGTGCGACAAGCTCCAGCAATGATCTCAAGCTCATCCTTGGTGAACACTTTTCCCGTTGGATTGTGAGGACTGTGCTAGTATATATCAAACAGCAATATTTTATGAGAAGTTTGACAACAGAATAAATAACAAGAAAATAGTAATAAACACACTACGTTTTATTCTTCATATCCTCGAGCATCATTTACAATTGATGTATGTTCTTTCTTATCATTGAATATCTTTTATGTTGATAAATACCATACATAACTTGAATTCTGGAAGAATCAGATGAAGAGCCATGCAACATGATTGTAATAATGAAAATTTTCAACATTTAATCACGCTCCAATTTTCAGTAACCGGGAAAAAATAGAGATGTGGAAAGACCAAAACCTGTTAACCACAATAGCCTTTGTTTTGACATTAAAAGACTTCATCAGTTTGTCCTGATCCAAAGTCCAGTGAGGCGGGTCAAGTGGCACATACACCTGCTCCATCATTTTGTTTAGCAACAGTGGTCGAGATACATTTCAAAAGGGCTAGTTCATCACAACGAAAATCAACAAATAATACTTTAGAGTTTAAAGAATGATTCAGATACACGACCAGCGGTTAACTTTTAAGAAACTCACCGGAACTCCTCCAGCCAGGACAATACATGTTTCATATGTTTCGTATGAAGGATCAAACAATATGACTTCATCACCCGGATCTATTACTGCACGTGAGATCAATCAACATAATTATCCAAAGAAAGGTCTCGTATGTGAAGAACTACTGGAAGTAGTAAAACGTACTTGCAAATGCTGTTGCTGCAAATGCCTCAGACTGTCCACAGCAGATAGCTATATCTGTTAGGGGATCAAAATCTAAACCATGCATACGCTTCATCATCTTTGCCACATGATCGCAAATTCCTTGTACATGCCTTGAAGTATAAAAAATAACCTTCTATCATTTCAACGCAAAAAAAAAAAATCAAGGCAAGTAGTCCGTGTAAAATTATCAAATCTCATAAACATAAATAAATATTGCATACATACATATCTAGATATGTACATAAAAAGCAAAAGGTTTTGCTTTTACCTAACATTTTAGATGAACATATTATTCAATACTCTTAAATCTAAAATTTTATTCACAACACATGCATTCAAAAAGATAGTTACATACTATAAATTTTAAAACACTTTTTTTTCCTCTGCTGATCAGATTTACGAAGTGAGACTTAACACTAGTGATAATTAATCTTAGACAATTTTCATCCTGTGCATTGCACGGACTACCTATTGTGTTGAGGTAAAACTTAATGTGTTAGGATCCCATCCCACATTGCTACGAGTCTAGTAGAAGGACCAATGTGCCTGACTCCCCCTCAAAAGACGTTTTGTGAGGAGAGGAAGCACAGATAGACGAGAGGCGATGTGGGACAATCCAACAAGCTAATGACTTAATTGTTATCCAGGCTGGATATATGATTTTACTTTATTTCTTTTCGCCAAAAGGAAGTTAGAACCCAGTGCCCGAGCGCTTTAGTTTCTTTTCTTTCCCAACATTTTTCTCGGCAAATAAACATACTATAATTACCAATTCAAACGTTCTAAACTTGTTCTCACTTCTCAAGAATGCAAACTAAAATGAATAATGCTAGCTATGCTTTCTTAATTGGTGTGTATCCTAAGTAAATGTGGTCCCAATACACGGAACACCCTTGGATAAAGTTCCTTAGGTGTGGTTCCTTAGGTTACTCTCACAATAGTGGGACTGTGGGATCCTAACTAACTAGAACAAGAATTTTCTAAACATTGTTTTTTAATCCTGTGTCCCACTCTTGTGAGAGGGAAACTAAGTAACCACACCAAAGGAACTTTACCGGCAACATCAATAGCATTGTACCATTTTAATATCCTCCAATGAAAATCCACTGCCACATGTGTTTTGGGATACAAAATGTGGGAGTCATATAGCAACTACTCAAGTAAAATTGACATGCAAAAAGAGAGTAGTGATAAGAATTGAGGAGATACAAAAAGTTCAATTTGGAGAGGATAGTGTATATGGAAAATAAAACCTGTATTGATTGAAGTCGGAATTGATGGCTGAAATGGCGGCCTCTTTGATGTGAAGAGGTGCCGGAAAATCGGGAAAGCCTTCGGCGAGGTTAATAGCGTTGCTGCATCTTTGTGCAAGATGAGACAGTTGTTGTATCGGAGATGGTCTTAGACTCTTCGCCGTCGCCGACAGCTTCTCCTCCATTTCTTTCTCTGATCGCCTCCGTCAGTGCGTTGCTACCTTATCTTCTACTACTGTTATTTTAATAACAACCCCATTTCGCGCCGAGTAATGCTAGATGAACAAAAAAAATACACAACGAAATGTACAATCTGCTTTAATTTATTGTACCTCGTGCTAAAAAAGTTGTACACTTCCTTTTTTTGTCTTTTTGTGTGTACAGACTTTTCAGCACGAAGTCCAACCATTTTAAACTGTTTGTGTATTTTGTTATGCATTTTTTTTTGTGCATCTAGCATTTCCGGTTTCGCGCCCGCGCCCTCTCAAGTGTTTGTTGCTACTTTGCAAGGGATTTTTACAATTTTATTTTTCGCCCTTATTTATTTATTTATTATTTATTAAAGGCAACATTATACTACAGTGAATATTGCATATGCTCTTTTTAAATTTTAGCTTTATAGTTGTAAAAAAGATCATAAGTTCCCCTTCAACATGTTAGTGCATGTAGTTAGTTAGTTAGTTCATTTAATCTTTCATACTTAGAGCAACTCCAATCTATTTACCAAATACACTACTAAAGTCATAAAATGAAAGCTCTTAAAATTCCACCCACTCCAACGCATAACTAAAGGGTCTACCAAAAAATGAAAAAGCTATTTGTATTGTCATATTTGATATCTCAAATGGCTATTGTCAAATGAGGGGCCCAGTCGCTGACACACCAGACAAAAGCCACAACGGCTACATTTTGAATACTTTTCCCTGGATCCAACGTGGGCCCTTGCCTCGTGTTAGTTCAACGGCTAATTTTTTTTTTTCCTCAACAATATTTTCCCCAGGATCCAATGGGCCCTTGCCACGTGTTAGTTCAACGGCTAATTTTTTTTTTCCTCAACAATACTTTCCCCAGGATCCAATGGGCCCTTGCCACGTGTTAGTGCAACGGCTATTTTTTTTTTCCTCAACTTTCAACGGCAGTTTGTTTTTTGGCTACTTCAACATTTTGGTTCACAATTTTGTATCCTTTATTCCTCCTTCAACGGCTATTTTTTTTTTGTGCTTTTACTTTTATACCATTCCAAATGTCTATAAATATAAACTTGAACTCAATTTTTATATTGTGCTCTCTCTCCTTCACATAGTAGTCTGGAAATGTCCGCCTCTGTCGGGGATCTTAGATATTCTTCTTCGTAAATGCCAACAATTGCTAGACAAAATCTTTTCAAAGCCTCAATAGTTGTGCTTTTACCGATTATCACGTACTCGTCAACAGCATCTGCGGGCATACCATATGCAAGCATCCTAATAGCCGCAGTCATCTTCTGCAAACCGGATAAACCAGTGACGCCAATAGCATCAATCTTCTGGACGAAGTAGTCATCGTATTGCTCAATATCACTTAATATACGAAGGAACAAAGGGCGATTCATTCGAAAGCGTCTTCGAAAGATGTTGGGTGGGTAGATAGGATTTTCAGCAAAGTAATCAGCAATTAGTCGCTCATTGCCAGAAACTCTATCACGATGGATGTGTCGCCGACCACTTACAGAACCTACATGCATGGTTGACTGATTATTTCGTTGAATTTTTCTTTTTTGAAACTCTGATGCTATAACTTTAACAACCTTTGTGCTTTGATCTTCATCAGATGAAGAATCATCAAAATCTCCTCTCAAATTTGCTCTTCTCAAATTGCTCATTGCACTTTTAAAATATGAGAAAAGCCCAAATGATCAATGTTGAGTATGAAGAGTGTAGTGTGTATGTAGATGATGATAGTTTTTATAGAGAAATAGTGGTTGATAGAAGAAGAATGGTAGTTGAGAATGGTTGATAGAAGAAGAATGGTAGTTGAGAATGGTAGTTGGGAATGGTAGTTGAAAGTTGACTAGGAAAATGGTAGTTGACCCAAAATTTGGCAGTTTGGATGAAATTTACCATTGGAGCAGTATTGTCAAAATATAGCTTTTTGGTACTGTAGCAGTGTCAAATTATAGCTTTGAGATGAAAAAAATGACTTTTTTGCATTGGAGTTGCTCTTACAAATCTATAATTAACATTTGAGTTAATATTTTAAATTTTAGTAATAAAAAATTTAATTCGTACTTTAACCGACAAACCTCTATTGTTGTGTGATTTATAATGTAACATTTTGGTGGAAATGATGATGGAAATGGAAAGGCTAAATGTCATGAGAATTGGTTTAAGTATTCTTATCTATACTATTATAAAAAGCCAAAAAAAGGGATAATAATAATATTTTTCAAGTTTTTCATAATTACAGTATAACCATTATAATTTATCTTTCTAAAAACATTAGAAGGGTACTAAAATGTCCAATAAAAAAACACACACACACACTAAAACTGCTTCAATTAATAGGGAATTTATTATTTTTTTTACCTAAAACAGTTTAGAAAACAATAATGTTGCCGTCACCGACTTGCACCGGAAATATACACCGAAATCGGTGGGATCCACAATATTTATCACTTTATGGCTTGGGTCAGATTCTTTTATAACCCATTTCCCATTTCATTTTTAATTAACTACCCAATTCATCTCCCTCCCCATCCAAATCGAAAGCCATTGCTGCATATCCCAGCTCTGGCTAGATGTAGCAACCACCATAAACACAACCTCACTAAAGCAACATCTTCCTCCCGTCAAACTGATTCTCACTTTGTGTCATCCATTAAGTCTACCTCAAAGATTCCCCCAAAATCCACCAACCAATTCTCTCTCACTCTCTCTCTATATATATATGTACAATTCTTATCCTACGAGGACTTACTCATTTTATAAAATGCACACCATTTACTTCTCTTTATTTACTTCTCTCTTTTTTATTTTCCCTCCCATGAATTTCAAAAATTTTTGAGTTGGAATTTTTTTTTGTTGAATTGGAGAAGAAATCCCATAGAAATAGAGGACTAGATAAATTCATACAAACTCTTTGTTGAGAGAGAAGTGAGGGGTGTGTATTTGATAAAATGAGGGAGTCCTCATAGGATAAAAACTGTATATATGTATGTACGTATATACATATTACACACACATAGTAACATACACACATAACCTCTGCAATTTTTGTGGCCAGTTGATTGTGGTATTTGCATAAATAGGTTTTTAGATTTAAAAAATGGGTTTCTCTTTGGGAAAGAAGGAAATGACGAGAAGCTCCAAATGGGTTTTCTGTCCTACCTACAATTTCTTCATGTAATCTATTTTGGATATGATTCGTTGTTGTTCTCCCTCCCTCATTTTCTCTCTGAATTGAATTGAATAAAACACAAGACTCCAATAGGCTCTAGATTCCAACATCTTTGGTTAATTTGCTAATGAATTCCTTGATTGCCATGGGTCATGGCTGTAGCAGAGAGTACTACAATCTAACAAATTGGATGCTCTGAATGTTTACTTGGTCCTTGAACATGAAAAATTTATAGGATAGGGTTAGAATATGTTTTGGGAAACCCTTCTTATGATTGCTCTATTTTTTTAGAGAGAGATGAAGGGGGAAATAGTAGGCTGTAAAGGTTTTATTTTGGAACAAACTAAAGGAAAGTAAAGAAGAAAACAAGGCAGTAAAAGAAATTCAAGAATTGTTACAAATAAGAGAAGAGGCATTCACTGCTCATTATACTTGAAAATGGGGAAATCTCAAATACAAAGAAATTCAACTCATTGTTACAAAGAAGAGAGAAGACAACCAACCAATTTTTCTAGAGAGCGATTATAAATTTTCATTTTTGTATGCGTGTATATCTATATATATATATAAATACAAATATAGGTGTCACATGGCACCTCTATGTAGTTAGGAATCCACATGGCATTCCTACACAATGTATATATATATACAAGACTGTATATGTACATGTGTCACAGTCCGGTTCCACAATAGCGGAATCGAAGCTAGTGGCACGCCACCGAGGCTAAACCAATCATTAACGTTCCCAAAAATTTGTTTTAAGAACGCATGCAGCGGAACAAAACAAATCATTTTGAAAATCAGCAGTCCAATCAACTGCACCTCGTGCCCAGTCGACTGATACTGATCCAACAGAAATTTGATTTTTCAAACATAATCCAGTTGACTGTTTTCTAAGTCCAATCGACTGGGGTTTCAAATATTCAGTCGACTGGTACGGTCCGGTTGACTAAAGTCCAGCCTGGACAAAATATCTTAATTGAAAACACGATCCAGTTGACTGTGTCAGGGACTCAGTCGACTGAACCTCTATAAAAGAATGCAGTGAGTTGCTGGAAAAGAGGCTCTAGTCGATTGTTTTCTCAACGAGTCGACTGCTTTATGGCAACAGCATATTCTGCAGAATTTTTAAGTTTAAAAGTAATTCGAAAGCACCCAAGGACTAAACACACACACCAAACTCATGCCAAAACGATCTTAACTGGATTAAAACATTTCTGAAACATAATTACGAATGATTACTGTCTATTACAACATCGTTAATCCGTTCTAAGATACTAAGTTAAACATAACCAAAAGCCACACAAATTCTTATTACAACAAGTTTATTGCAAAGCGACGAGATCAACATATTAAGTCGCCTTTAAGTGAACTCCTTAACCCACGTGCTCACTTCTGCGATTCCTCGCCGGCATTAACACCTGAAATGGTTATTTGAATAACCACACATATTTCGATTGGTTTATGCTAACGCTTAGTGAATAAAACAACATATGCACATGAGTGATAAACATGTTCGCATTCACATCTCTACAATTCATACTAGTCTCCGGAGCCTCACGTGTACGTCCCATGCTCCCAATCCGCGACTCCTCGCCAATAAGTCCAGGCGAAAGGGTAAGACCCATGATTCTTCTCTTCAATCGTGCGACCTTAATGCCTATATCGGCTCCACAAAATGGCTCAGTAACCATGTGCTCCTTTGACCCAAATAAGTAACTCAACATGCTCAAATACATATCACCATACTCACGGTAAACAAAACATGCCACCATGCTATTGGGCCTACTTATCAATATAATTGCCCAATATGAACTACACAATATATCTCAATGAACTAAGACACGTTATTCACACAAAACATGAATACATGTCAAGAAATCATTCAAAAAACATAGTTGAATCACTCACCCCCGAATAACGCTCTTATAATTCAATCCAAAGAAAATCCGTGTACAAAGAACGTGCAGAAGTTCATCTAGTACAACTCCTATGGATCAAAATTCCAATTATCAACTTTTATGAAAAATTCTAGAAAATAACTTTTCAGAAAACTTAGCCAAACATGGCCTAATAGGTATCAAAACGAAGCTCTTACTGCAAGGAGCTAGAATATGAAATCTAGAAAGAAACAGACGGACAGAAGGTCGTCGTTTGGCATCGCAAAGCTCGAAACAATCAAATCCCCCCCTTTGGACTATTTTTGAGTTTGAGGTTAAGAGTTGTAAAAATATGAAAGTTATCACTTTCTATATATAGGCAACATTATCCAAAATTGTGTTTACCTCCTCACGAGTTTTCAAAACTCCTAATCAGTCTCTGAAACTTCCTACACAGCTAATTCATAGCTTTACAAGTGAAACCTCAAAATTATAAAAGTTTCCGATTAAGTTCCGTTTGGTTGCTAAAACGCAAGTTTCTACATTTAGTTTTTCGAAGTTGCTAATTAGCCTACCAAATTAATAACGGGTTAATTCGTCCTCACCAGGATACTAAAATTAATAGCAAAAATATATTCTAAACCAGAAAATAATACAAAAAGTGAAATACACAGGTAAACATTTATTTTCAGGTAAACATTTAAGGTATTCCACAATGGCCGTCTCATACTCGGAGAGACATCACAACAACAAAATGCTCATCAAACAGTCTCAAATGGTTCTCTAACACAGACACTCAAATCAACTCGTGAGTCAAAACTCACTCAAACATGTGCCAAACTACATAACACATCACATTATCACGCATGACAGTGTAATGAAATGCAATAACACAATTACGGGTGTTATAAAATGTATTTAAAATATAATAATATTTAAAAAGTAAAAAAAAAAATCGCTTAACCTCCTACAATTTTGCAGTAACTTCTCTCACATTCATTGTAACCGCCTCTTTTCTACCATATATATTTTTTATGTTTTTTTTATAACTTTTTTTTTTCTTTCTGTTTTTACTTTTTTTTTAACAAACTTCGTGGGTAATATATATATATATATATATATTCAAAAATAAATTGAATGATACCCGTGCATAGCACGGGCAAATGCTAGTATACATATATATAAATATATATGTATATACACTCATAATGTGTATGTGTGTGAGAGAGATAGAGAAGATGAACGTGTGTGTTTGTTTGTATGTGTGTGTGCGCGCGTGAGAGAGAGAGAGAGAGAGAGAGAGAGAGAGAGAGAGAGAGGGGAGAAGATGGTCGATGGTCGTCTTTGTCCTCCCCCAGTCATCATCTTTGTGCTTCGTCTTCTCACCGCTTTTATGTTTGAGAAAACAAAGAAATCCATATTTGGGTCATGGACCATTTTGGGTTACCAACCCAACTTAACAAATGCTTAAAACTTTTAAATCCGTAGAACCCACCCCCTTACCATGTCATCTTTCGGTGCATATAATACTCGTATTTGTGTTATTACATTTCATTACATTGTCATGCATGATAATGTGATGTGTTGTGCATGTTGGTACATGTGTGAGTGATTTTTGACTCACGAGTCGATTTGGGTGTCTGTGTAAGAGAACCTCTGAGATTGAGTGAATTGAGTGTTTTGATGCTGTGAAGTCTCTCCGAGTATGAGACGTTCATTGTGGAATATCTTAAATGTTTATCTGAAAATAAATGTTTACCTGCATATTTCACTATCTGTATTATTTTCTGGTTTAGAATATATTTCTGTTGTTAATTTTAGTATCCTGGTGAGGACAAATTAACACGCTATTAATTTGGTAGGCTAAAATCATGTAGAAACTTGCATTTTAGCAACCAAACAAAACTTAGTCAAAAACTTATAATTTTGAAGTTTCACTTGTGAAGCTATGAATTAGCTGTGTAGAAAGTTTTGGAGACTGATTAGGAGTTTTGAAAACTCGTAGGGAGGTAAACACAATTTTTTAAAGTGTTGCCTATATATAGATAGAGATGACTTGGATATTTTTGTAAAGTTTTAACCTAAAAAGCTAGAGGAGGCCAAAGGGAGATTTTGGTTGCTTAGAGCTTGACGACGACAAACGATGGACTTCTGCCCGTTTATTTTTTTCTAGATTTCATATTCGAACTCCTTGAGGTAAGGCCGTCGTTTTGATATCTATTAGGACTTGTTTGGATAAGTTTTCCAAAAAGTCATTTTCTATAATTTTCATAAAAAGTTAATAATTGAAATTCTAATCGATAGGAATTGTACTAGAAGGATTACTGCACGTTCTTTATACGCGGGTTTTCTTTGGATCGAATTATAGGAGTTTTATTTGGAGGTGAATGATTCAACTATGTTTTTGGAATGATTTCTTGACATATATTCATGTGTTGTGTGAAAAAGCATGTGTTAGTATAGATATATATTGTGCAGTTCATATTTGGTGATTATATTGATAAGTAGGCCCAATAGCACGGTTAAATGTTTTGATTACCGAAAGCATGGTGATATGTGAATTGAGCATGTTGAGTTGTTATTGTTGGATAAATATGTGTTTTAGCCATGATTAAGGGCTAATAAAAGTGGGACTCACTTAGAGTTTAAGTGGGGTCCTTGTGGATTTCTGTTCTCCTCCATGAGGAGATGAAGTTTGGATATTCACATGTCCAAAACTATTGATGGGTGAATGAGAAATTAATGGTCAAAGGTTGCCCCTTACAATGAATTGGTGAAATGAAAAAGGTTCACAAATTGCCTTGTCCCACATAGGAAAAATAGAAGTGGTCTTTAGTGTATTTATAAGGCTACTTCATGTTTTGGGTTTGGGCCCCAAGGGGTACCCAATTTTGTGGAAGGGGGAGGACCTAAGGCCCTTTGGGTTTACTCCACACATGCGCACACACGCGCGCGCGCGCCGCCGCTGTCGTCCAACCGATCGGCCGTGCCGAGCCAAGCCGGGTCGTGGTCGTGGGTGCTAGTGTGGCCCGCACAAAATATTTATTTTTGGACCCCAGAATTTTTTCAAAGTTGCAAAAGACCTTTGGAATTTCTTCACACTTAACATGTGACAGAAATGTATAAAGTCTACGAGTTACAGAACTCCAAAAGGTTGTTGTTACAATGTCACGCCCCGGAGTAGCTAAAAATAGGGAAAATTTAAAATTTCCTTTCTGGACCCGTAGGGAATGACGAGTTATAAAAAACTGATCTGTCCGTGCAACATATTAACATAATTATATATCATAGTAAGGAATTGCAAAAGCGTCTAATGGAATTCATGGGGGAACTTAAAGTGTTTGCTACTTAGGCTATTACAGAAGTTCCAAATGAAAACCACAAAAGATAAGTTTGGGCGATCGACGCCACTTAAATTATTACATAACAAAAGATAGTTGTTTAAACATAAAAGAAGTCTTAATACGAAAGTAGGCCAGAGTCCTTCTTGTAGCTGGCAAACCCGTAACCCTCGTTATCATACTCTTCTTGATAGTCTGCCTCAGGATCACCTTCATGGTAGTTCCCATCTTGAGGATAGTGATATGCATCTTCAGAGTCACCTTGATAGTCCTCCTCATTATAACCTAGACGTAAAATGTCCAGGGTAGGGAAGGAGCTGTTAGCTTTTGAAGCTAAGTGAGATCGTCTTAACCGATCACTCCTAATACATGTAAAGATATACAGGTACAACAATATCTGAAACAATATTAATGAGTATATGACATAGTAGTATGACGACACAATGCAGTATTGATATATTAGACTTTTACTCAACCATGGACACCACAACTGACTCATGTAACTTGTTACATGACCAGTGTAATGCCGTTAGCTTAGAATAGAATGATTATGTTGCTATCGTCGCCTAGCATGGCCCTATAGCAAATTTTGATTTTAAAAAAGTGTAATCATTGGACTCTTAGGTCCTCGTGACCTTGCCGGGAGAATAGAATAGTTATAGCGCTGTCGTCGTCTAGCATGGCCCTATAGCATTTAAAAGGTAACTATTGTATTCAGATGGATACTTTGCTATCGTCGCCCAGCATGGCCCTATAGCGTATCAACCATCAATTCATGTATCACTTCAATGGTTTCAATGGAAACTCTGGCTATCGTTGCCTAACAGGGCCCTATAGCAGTTTCATCGTTGTTTCCATTTACTTGACTGTACCATTCAGACCACAGCGGTCCACCCAAACATATATAACCATATGACTGAGTTAGTCCCCGTGACTAACCATGCAGACGTCAATGTTGACATCATGACTCGATTATGTTTAAATGAATGTTTATGTGATTGTATAAATGTGAAAACATGATAAGCAGGTATATCAACGGATATTAACTAAGCATGAAGTATAGCTAACTAACATGCGTTCATCATATAAGTAAGAATCTCAACATTCACATAATTTATACTTATCAGCTTCGTCCACACAGAATGTACTGAATATATAATACACAAAGAATAATTCTATAATATACTAAGTGAGTTAGGACGATTCACCTCGATGCGGGCACGTAGAAACAAGCGTAGCGGTGGTTCCTACAAAGCTTATAAATCCATAGAACGTTGATTAATAAGTGTACTAAAATCAAGGGCATAATGGTAATTGTGCCGGGTGGGTTCCTAAACCTCAACATGATGATCTAGACATCATTCTCAGTCCGACGCCATTGACTAGACTCAAATCGGAGTCCGTCGCATAAAAGACTGGGTTTTCTATACCAGTTTGGGCCCTAAAGATAAGCTGTATTTTTTACCATGTCAAAAGGACACCAAACTTTAAGGAGATGTTCTAGATGTTATTCTAAGACTCTGGGAACTGACCACGTATTTTTCTGAGCTACGGTTTATTTATTATAAATTATTGAAGTTCTATTTGTTAATAATAGACGTAGGAACACTCTAATAATTGTCACACCCGTTCCAGAAATTTTATGATTTTGAAAATGCATCCTTTGAGATTTTGAAATTATTAATGTTATTAATAATTTGAGTTGAGGTTGATGATTCGTGTCCAATATTGCATTCTTAACTTCATAATTTTACCCTTATTGGACACAAATTATAACTTATATTGGGAGATTTAATGGATAAATTGTACTTTTGTTGTTCTTGTTGTTGTACACTTTTTGTTAATAAAATCTCTTTCTTGTAGGTTTTGGCGACTTATTCAAAGTGGGAACTAACCCTGTTGGTTCTTATCTTGTAAGAAGAGGAGGAAATCCATCCCAGAAAAGGCGGATCGATCCGGCCCTTTGAGCGGATCGATCCGCGATTTTGGAGGGACATTCTGCGATAAGGATCCGTAAATGGATCGATCCGCAAGTTGTGAAGGGATCGATCCGCGGCTTCCCGAGAAGATAGTAACTGCCCAGATGAAAGGCGGATCGATCCGCCCCAAAGAAGGGATCGATCCGCGGCATCAGTTATTCCTCTTTTTAATTACAAGTTTGCCATTCTTGTGTTTGGTGTATAAATAGAAAGAGATGTTGTTTTGTTATTGATTATCATCTCTCTTGTTTTTCTCCCAACATTCTTCTTCTTCTTCTCTCATTTTTGGAACCCACTTGGGTTCCCTTCTATTTCTTCTCCATTTGTATAAACTTGAAGCTTGGATTGAAATGTTAATGGCTAGGTATATTTTCTATCTCTTTTCCTTTGATGATATTGCTATGTTTTCCATTGATTAGTTAGGTTTACTTAGGTTGTGGATCATGAACTCTTGGATTTAATGTTGTAGCATTTCTAGGGTTCATTTGTGTAGGATTTGAAACTAAGGGATTCATCTTATTTGTATTGCAACTATGATTGTTAAAACTTAGACTTTGAATCCTACCTTATGTAATTCATATGGAATATTATGTAACCTTGTGTTTTGCACCTCATGTGTTTGATAAATGTTGTGTGTGGGATTTAAAACTTGGAGTCTTCATCATAGATGTCAAGCATCTTTGATTGTTCAAACTCTTGGGTTTTAAATACTACCTTTTGAAGGCTTCATAGGTGGTTTGTCCACCAAGTAGATTAGTTAGTGTAGGGGGACAAATCATTCGGATTAGAAGCCATAGAGGCTTCATCTTGTATGTCATGCATCCTTGATAGTCAAACGTTAGCTTCAAATCCGTTTCTATGGAAATTTCATCTAACACATAGGTGCATTCCAAGTGTTTGATAATATGCCACAATGAGATGTTACCTTAGAATGTGCTTGAAATTTTAGTCCATTTTCATCTTGGTGTGACCCAAGATGGGGGGAATGATCCCAACCTATTGCTTTTTAGATTAGTTTTTATTTACCTTTTATCCTCCAAAAACCAAACAAAAAGCCGCAAGACGCAATGTCATTTTTATTCTCTTTCATCATCTTTTCTTATTGCTTTCTTTTGAGCATTATAATTAGTTACTAAACTTCCCAAACGTTGTTCTTGTATCAATCCCTGTGGACTCGACACCCTACTTCCAACATACTACGTTTGTAATAGGGTTAAATAAGAACTTGATTTTGACAACATCAGTTGACTGTGAGTCAACGGTAAGGTGTCAGTGAGGACACGGGAACATGGTAGTTCATATGGCATGAGCATGAGTAAATGGCATTTATATGATTTAAATGTTATTTGACTTATATGGTATTTTGTGAATAGTGAATTATACCTGTGTAGTATAATTTCTGGTATTTTCGGTATTGTTTGTTAACATTTTGAGAACTGTGGTGAGAACGTGAGTGATACGTTAATTAAAAAGTTAGGTTGTGTAGAGATTCCACAGAATATAGTTTTCGGACGTTATTTTTGGAGCAAACGAAACCTAGTCGAAAACTTTTGAAATTTATAGTTTTCACTCGTAAAGGCATAAAATGGACGTGTGCGAAGTTTTGGGAGTTAATTAGAAGTTTGAGGAACTCGTGGGGAGGTAAACGCAATTCCCGAAGAGTTTTTCTATATATAGAAGTGGATGAGATTTCATTCTCATCCAAATTTCCAAAATATCTAGAGAGAGGAGAGAGAAAGGAGATTTGGTTGCCACGAGTTTGCCGGCGACATACGACGACCTTCCGTCCGTCAGATTTTCTCCAGATTTCATATTTGAACTCGTGGAGGTAAGATCTACGTTTTGATACTACTTAGGCCGTGTTTGGCCAATTTTTGTAAAAATCTTAATTCTAGACTTTTGGGGAAAACAGGTATAAACTTGTAGGAATTTTCTCAAATTCGAAATCCGACGATTATTTAGCCTCCTAATCAATATTTCAAAGTTTGAGGGAAATCGCACAAGGTATGAAGTTCTAACTTGTGAAATATAGAGAAATACATGTTTTATATTGCGATGACAAAATTGAGATCCGGGCAAAATCCATGTGTTAATTGTAGGCCCGTTAATTATGCACGCGCTAAATTGTGAAAAGCATGTCTAAATTTACGCGAGCACGTTGAGTTGTCTATGTGGGTCAAAGGGGAGTCTTATACAAATTCATGCCGGAGTAAGCTTCTTGATGTTTGAGAATTTGAGTAGCGACGTGTCACGCCCCGGAGTAGCCAAAAATAGGGAAAATTTAAAATTTCCTTTCTGGACCCATAGGGAATTACGAGTTACATTAACTGATTGTCCTTTCTACGTTCTACACATGGTTAAAGAGTAAGCGGAAGCATAAAAACATCTATTGGTGTTCTTCAATATAACTCAAATGTCAGGGATCTAATTATTACATCATGAGTCTAAATAAAAGAACTATAAAGGAAGTCTAGGGCGATCTATACTGATCACAATACATATCTAAACTATTACCTCAGATAGAAGACAACAAGCATATTAAGTAGTTCTAACACAACTACATCAGAGTCCTTGCGCTTTAACTTGTACATTTGTTGTATCCCTTCGAGTGGCTTTATCTGGTTAGTCGTCTTCTATGAAATCTGGACGTAATATGTCCAGGGCAGAGGGAAGAGCCATTAGCTTTTTGAAGCTAAGTGAGTTGACCTAACCGATCACTCCTAATACAAACAATAGTATGTAAGTACCACGAATATCTCGAACTAAACATTTGATAAACATTATCTCAATACGTATGATTTATGACATAGTAATATGAATGGGATGCGACACAATGCACCATCGATATGCTCGACTTTACTCGACCACAGACACCACAACTGACTCATGTGACTTGTTACATTACCAGTGTAACTCCGTTAGCTTAGAGTAGAATGATTACGTTGCTATCGTCGCCTAGCAGGGCCCTATAGCAGTTTTTTTTTGTTTTAAAAAGAAAGAGTATAATCATTGTACTCTTAGGTCCTCGTGACCTTGCCGGGAGAATAGAATAGTTACAGCGCTATCGTTGCCTAGCATGGCCCTATAGCATTCAAAAGGTAACTATTGTATTCAGATGGATACTTTGCTATCGTCGCCTAGCATGGCCCTATAGCGTATCAACCAACAATTCATACACAACTTCAATGATTTCAATGGAAACTCTGGCTATCGTCGCCTAGCAGGGCCCTATAGCAGTTTCATCGTTGTTCCCATTTACTTGACTATACCACTCGGACCATTGCGGTCCCTTTAAACATGTATAACCATATGACTGGGTTAGTCCCCATGACTAACCATGTAGACGTCAACATTGACATCATGACTCGACTATGTTCATATGAATGTTCATGTGATTGTATAAACGTGAAAACATGATAAGCAGGTATATCAATGAATATTAACTAAACATGAAGTATAACTCACTAAACACGCGTTCATCATATAAGTAGAAATCTCGACATTTACATAATTACTACTTATCAGTATCGACCACACATGACGCACTGGGTATACATATATTTCACAAGAATAATTCTATAATATACCAAGTGAGTTAGGACAACTCACCTCGATGTGGGTGCGTAAGAACAAGCGTAACTGCGGTTCCTACAAAGTATATAAATTTATAGAACGTTGATTAATATGTGCACTAATATCAAGGGCATAATGATAATTGTGCCGGTGGGTTCCTAAACCTCAACATGATGATCTAGACATCATCCTGAGTCTAACGCCATTGACTAGACTCAAATCGGAGTCCGTCGCATAAAAGGCTGAGTTTCCTATACCGGTGTGGGCCCTAAAGACAAGCTGTATTTTTTTACCGTGTCGAAAGGTCACCAA
Organism: Hydrangea macrophylla; assembly: GCA_033977485.1. NCBI lineage: Eukaryota > Viridiplantae > Streptophyta > Magnoliopsida > Cornales > Hydrangeaceae > Hydrangea > Hydrangea macrophylla. The sequence goes on along the minus strand of CM066982.1, from coordinate 114,959,393 downwards.
ACTTTAAGAGAATGTTCTCGACGTCATTCTAGGAATTTAAGAACTGACCACGTATTTCCCTGAGCTACGGTTTATTTACTACAAATTATTGAAGTTCTAATTATACCATTATAGTCTCGAAGTCCTATAATTATAAAATATATTTTAGGAGTACAAACGGTCTTTGAAAATATTTTCATTAAATACTAGGCCTCAAAATAGCTTAGAAGTATTTTTCTCCTAATTTTCGGGACTCTTTTGGTATTTTAAAATAATTAAAACATTACATAAATGACTTTTAATAATTACTAAAAAAAAAAATACTCGGAACGTAGTTTTATAATCTAACGGATTATAAAACATAACTTAAATACTTAAAGTTTGAGTTTTATAAATAAAAGATTTATAAAACAAAGGCATTTGGCCTTGGGATAAATAGCATATTTTTTTTTGTATTTTGAAAATAGTCATTAGGTATATATTACCTAATAATTTCAATTTAAAATTAACTTTTATTATTTATTTGAACCCAAATAAATAATAAGTATAATATAAATAATAATAATAATTTTAGAATATAATTCATATTATAAACTATTAGGTAATATTGCATCGTGTCATCATACTACCATGTCATATGCTCATTTTATGTTGTTTTCGAAATATTGTTGTATTCGTATATCCTTAATTGTATTAGGAGTGATCGGTTAAGACGATCTCACTTAGCTTCAAAAGTTAATGGCTCCTTCCCTGCCCTGGACATATTACGTCTAGGTTATGATGAGGAGAATTACCAAGATAACCCTGAAGACGCACATAACTATCCTCAAGATGGGAGCTATCCGGAAGGTGACCCTGAGACAGACCTTCAGGAAGAGTATGATTACGAGGGTTACGGGTTTGCCAGCTAGAAGGAGGACCCTGGCCTATTTCCGTATCAAGCTCTCCTTTATGTTGTAAATAACAGTATCTTTTGTTATGTAATAATTTAAGTGGCGTCTATCGCCCAAACTTATCTTTTGTGGTTTTCATTTGGAATTTTTGTAATAGCCTAAGTAGCAAACACTATAAGTTCCCCCATGAATACCAATAGACGCTTTTGCAAATTCTTACTCTGATTTATATATTATGTTAGAATGTTGTGCGGACAGGTCAGTTTTATGTAACTCGTCATTCCCTACGGGTCCAGAAAGGAAATTTTAAATTTTCCCTATTTTTGGCTACTCCGGGGCGTGACACGACGGCTACTGTGCATGGTTGTAGGCTTGGACTTGCCATGACACTTGTGGGGATGTAATGGTTGTAGGCTTGGACTTGCCATTGACATTGTAATAACCTGCATTTTCATGCATTATTATATTTAAAATTTTCATTATCATTTGCATTATCATATTTAAAATTTAATATATATTGTCTGTTTATATGTTAATTCTTATGTGAAAAGTTTAATTCTTGACTAATTTCATAATTGAAATTTCTTTTGGGGTCAAAATGCAATTTTTATAAAAACTTGCAATACCTGTGTTAAATTTCAAAACTGTATTTCAAGACGGTGGAATTATTTCTTTTAAACTCAAACTGTATTTTTATAAAATCAGAAAACTATTTCTAACGTTAAAATGAATTCTCTGTATTTTTGTGATAAACACCGTATCACGAAAATACCAGTGTAAGTTTAAAACTGTCCGCGCAGTGTTAAACTTCCACAGAATTTTGGAAGTAAATGATTGAACAAATATATTTATACCCAAATTATTATGCTGATGCTTTTCCTTAGGTCTTGTTTGGCAAATGTTGTTGTATGTGTATTGTCCTTATGCCATAAGCTAGATTACCCAAACACACATTGACCCACCTCATCTCCACCTACCTCTTACTTTCAGTAGTGGAGAATAAAGGGCAGTGCATACACCTCATTGCTGCACATTCATGGTATTATATGGGGGTTAATGGAGATTGAGTGGGAAGTTAGGCCAATGTTTTCTTGGTAGGAATTTGGTTATTTATACACCCAACCACACTACACTTTCTGCACATTCATCACAGCATAATTCAGTATACACAGAGAGTTTAGAGAGTGCAGAGAAGTTCTTCAATTTCGTAGAGAGAGAGAAGAGCTCAATCCTCCATAGCCAAAGCTTGGATTTTGGGAATTTCGTAATTATATTTCTTTCTCAACAATTTCTTCAAATCTATATCACGGTGAGTATTACTAACTCACTCCAAATGTAACTCATTCCTTATTTACTGATTTAGTTAGTTAATTTTAACAGTAGCAGAATTTTGTTTTCAGATTTTTGTTAGGAAAACGAATGAAATTTAAGGTTCTGCCCGCGTTGTCCCAAGTAAAACTTGATTCTGCACACTTTTCGTCTAATGCAATTTTCTCAGATTTTGCACGGTTTGGGCAGAAAATGAGGATTACAGTAGCAGAAAAAGTATATTAGAAATTCAATCTAATATTTTCTCTTTTAATTTTAACAGTAGCAGAATTTTGTTTTCAGATTTTTGTTAGGCAAACGAATGAAATTTAAGGTTCTGCCCGCGTTGTCCCAAGCAAAACTCGATTCTGCACACTTTTCGTCTAATGCAGTTTTCTCAGATTCTGCACCGTTTGGACAGAAAACGAGGATTTCAGTAGCAGTTTTTTTAGAATGCTATTAGTTATGTTTAAAATGATTAAGGCAATGAATTACGAATTTTCAATCCCCGTACGCGTATTATTTCTTTAATTTTGTGAATTCCTTTATGTTTAAAGTTTGATGACATTCATGTGGAGTCAGTTGTACATGCATGGTGAGTGTTGGTAGTGTGTAAAAGAGTAATGATAGTGTGGAAAAGAGTAATGATTGTGTGGAAAGAGTATGAGTTTGAGTTGTGGTTGTGGTTGTGGTTGTGGTTGTGGTTGTAATTGTGGCTGTGGTTATGGTTGTGGTTGTGGATGTGATTGTGGTTGGAGTTGAAAAAGAGGATGAGGGTGTCTTTGAAATGCGAAGGTGGCAAAAATGGACACTCCCTGACGCCCATGGAAGCGTTAAAGTGTGTGAAGCCGAACTTGGACACTCACTGGCACCCATGGAAGTGCTAAAGTGTGGCCTATAGACACTCCCTGAATGACTCGAGTCTGGATACCTGTGTGGGGGTTGCCCCGGTATTTGCATGGCGGTTAGGGTATTCAAAGTGTGAGGCATTGGACACTCCCTGGTACCCCGGACCAAAGTGTGAGGCAAACTGGACACTCCCTGGCGCCCCGTTGCTAAAGTGTGGCTATCTTAGTATTTCAAAGATACCAGGAGTAGGATAGAGGGTTGTTGGGTGTTGTCGAGAGAAAAGAGTCGGATAGATGAGATGGTGCATTGTTCTCATACACGGTCACATATGTGTGAAATTATCTTTTAAATAATGTTGTGGTTGTTTTCTAAAACGAGTTTTTTTTTTATCATAAATATAAACTTGTGGGATTTAAATGGAAATGGGAAAAAGGTAAATGAGTATGTTTTACATTCAGAGTTATGTTTTTAATACTCACCAGCTTCTTGAAGCTGACGGCGTTGATGCGTCCTGGACATTCGTGTTCAGGCTTTGCAGGTTATAATCAGGATGAACCATATGACTATGCTAATTGAGATCAACTGCTGAGAAGAGAATTTACTTTTATATGCTTTATGTTTATGTGCTTTAAGATATGATTTGGTTTTGTAATAAGGATGACTGTAATAGACTTTAAGTTATTGTTTTATTTTAAGGCGGTCTGTGCCTTAGTTAACCCCGTACCATAAGTTGTAATAAGTTAGAAAAAATTTTTTATGAGCCCTGTTTGCCCTACTCTGATTAATAGTTTTATGTTGTTAGAAGTTTTTGGGACGGAATCGATCCTTCAAACTGTCGCGACCTACGGGTCCATAAAGGAAATTAAACGCTTTCCATATTTATGCTACGTCGGGGCGTGACAGGATTTGGTGGTATCAGAGCCATAGGTTTTCTAGATTGACCAGGCTCAGTTTTTCACGCCATAGATTAGTGACATAGGTTACCCTTAAGTTTTACCAAGCTATATAACCAAGTTCTAGTTTTAGTTTAGTACGGATTACCCTTAGTTCAGAAACTAAAATTCTAAGTTGGTTTTATCATAGAAATGATTACCCGTTTGTCTTGTCACATCGACAAGAATGATAGCAATTTCCATATACCTTCAGACATATAGTAGCCGAGTTTCTAAGGAGTTAAAGCATACCATAGCCCTCATTAATAGCTTAGGCACTGACCAACTTCCTGAGTCAAATCTCGGAACAGTCAGTATGGCCCACAACCCAGAGTCTAGAGGATAAGAATACGACCTCTTTGCTATTAGACAGCCCTAGTTCGAATACGAGTATTATATGTACTTAATATATATTTTATTGTATGCTTATGTGATAATACGAGTATGTGATATAGTGATAAATACTCCTTTAAAAATTTTCGTCATAGTACTGTTGCATGCATGTTTCTCATTCTACTACCCCTATCATGCATAGAATGGCTGGAAGACCAAGGAGGAACAGAAATCTGATTGAAGGAGCGCCCGAGGCTGCCGACCCCACGGGAATATTTGAAGCTTTTATCAGACGTCTCGAGAGGGTTAGTAATGCGAATGAAAACCAACGAGACCGCCAGACGGGAGATAAGCTGCTGGAGAGATTCCGTGCGCTCAGACCCGAGCAATTTGCGGGTACCACGGATCCCTGGAAGGCAGAACAATGGTTAAGACAGATGGACCGCATGTTTGAAGCTGTCCAATGCAACGAGATGGACAAAAGGAGATTGGCTACTTTTCAACTAACCGACGCCGCTGCAGATTGGTGGGACTCGGTCATAGCCACTATCGGAAACACCGCTGCTATGGGGATGACATGGACGGCGTTCAAAGGGAGATTCCTGGAGAAGTACTTTCCGGCTACGGAGAGGCACAGAAGAGAGAAGGAGTTTATGGATCTGACGCAAGGAACCAAGACGGTGCAAGAGTATACCACACAGTTCGAGAGGCTGTCACGGTTTGCCCCGCACATGGTTGATACTGAGGAGAAGAAGATCCGGAAGTATAACCAAGGGTTGGCACCGCAGATTCGTCGCCTGACTCTCGGCCACCTAGACAAATCGTTTGAAGGACTAGTCGGCCTGGCTACCGACCTGGAAGAAGATGCAAGAGTATACCGTAAACAATTCGAATTCCGACCGCCTCAGAGGGGTAATTTTGGGAATAGACCACCAATGAATCGTACCCAAGGGCAGAAGAGGAACTTTGATGGGAGCAAGAAGGCACAAGCTATTACCCATCCGACTCAACCCCGAGTAGGAGAAGGAAGTAGTGGAGTAAAGTGCTTCAACTGTGGCAATCCTGGACATGTGGCTCGGGACTGCAGGGCACCAAGGCGTGCTGCTCAGCCAGGAATAGTCTGCTTCAACTGTGGTGAACCAGGTCACATCAGCAGGTTCTGCACTGCTCCTAAGCAAGCGACTTATGGACAACAGGGTCAGACCCGCTTGAATGCTGTTATTCCTGATGCCGCGGGTGATGATGGAGCTGCATATGAAGATGGAGATCTTGGAGAAGTTCAACCTGATCAGCAAGCAGTGGAAGGTACATTGACTCTATTTAACTCCCATGTTAGAGTATTATTTGATACGGGTGCTGCTCTTTCATTCATATCCATTAATACAATTCGGAGATTGGGTATCTTACCTCATCGCTTAGAGAAAGCTTTGAAGGCTACATCACCAATAGGAGCTGCGGTCAGTTTAGGACATGTATGCAAGGATTGTCCTCTACGGATTGGAGACCAAGAAATCCCTGCAAGGTTGATCGTCCTATCGATGAAGGAGTTCGACATAATCCTAGGAATGGATTGGCTGTCTCAGAATCAAGTGAAGTTGGATTGCGCGAGGAAGAGAATTACATTCTCCGACAATGAGAATCAACCCTTTGATTTTCAATGTAACCCTTCGGGAGATATGTTCCTCACAAGATGTTTAGCCAACATCGAAGTCGTCAGTACAGAGGTGACAGCATCATCTATACCTGTAGTCAAGGACTTCGAAGAAGTATTTCAAGACATTTCTGGATTACCGCCCGAGAGAAGTATAGAGTTCTGTATTGAGCTTATACCGGGTACCGTACCAATTACCAAGGTTCCTTACAGAATGGCCCCCACAGAACTGCTAGAATTAAAGGGACAAGTACAAGAGCTCGAGAACCTAGGTTTTGTACGTCCAAGTACATCGCCTTGGGGAGCACCGGTGTTATTTGTGAAGAAGAAGGACGGGACGCTCAGGCTGTGTATCGACTACAGAGAATTGAATCGAGTGACAATCAAGAACAAGTATCCTTTGCCTCGGATCGACGATTTATTTGATCAACTACAAGGAGCTACGATATTTTCCAAGATAGACCTAAGGTCGGGGTATCATCAGTTGAGGGTACGGAAGGAAGACATACCTAAGACTGCTTTCAGAACCCGATATGGTCATTATGAATTTCTGGTGATGCCGTTTGGATTAACGAACGCCCCGGCAGTGTTTATGGATCTGATGAACAGAGTATTCAAGCCTTATTTAGATCAGTTTGTCATCGTCTTTATTGATGATATTTTGATCTATTCTAAGTCAAGAGAAGAACACGAGCAACATCTTCGGATTACGATGCAGACGCTTAAGGACCACCACTTGTATGCCAAGTTCAGTAAGTGTGAGTTCTGGTTGCAAGAAGTGAAATTTTTGGGACACAAGGTGTCATCTCAAGGAATTTCTGTGGATTCGTCCAAGACCGATGCTGTATCCAACTGGGTTAGGCCAAGCAACCCTACAGAAGTTCGGAGTTTTCTTGGACTCGCAGGCTATTACAGGAGATTTGTTGAGGGATTCTCCAAGATAGCTGCACCATTGACTGGGTTGACAAAGAAGAATTTGAAATTCGAATGGACAGAGAAGCATGAGCGAGCCTTTCTAGAGTTGAAAGAGAGACTCACTACCGCACCAGTACTAGCAATACCCAAGCCTGGTGAGAAGTTCACTATCTTTAGTGACGCATCATATCAAGGACTAGGGTGTGTACTTATGCAAGATGACAGAGTTATAGCCTATGGATCCAGGCAGCTGAAGCCGAATGAGTTGAACTATCCTATTCATGATTTGGAGTTGGCAGCAGTGGTTTTTGCACTCAAGATTTGGAGACATTATCTCTACGGTGAGAAGTTTGATTTGTTCTCCGATCACAAGAGTCTGAAGTATTTGTTCACACAGAAAGAGTTGAACATGAGGCAGCGCAGATGGATGGAGTTGATCAAAGATTACGACTTCACGTTGGAATACCACCCTGGTAAAGCTAATGTGGTCGCTGATGCTTTGAGTAGGCAGACTCGGGAGACGATCGCCTCCTTAATGGTTAGAGAGTGGCGAGCTTTGGAGACGTTGGTGGAGTTCGATGTACAGAGTGCTGAAAGAGGAGAAGGACAACTTTTTGGATGTCTTATCCTACAGCCTGTTCTTATCGACCGCGTTATTGAAGCTCAGAAAGAAGATGAGAAGTTTCAGACATGGTTTGTAAAAATGTCAGAAAAAGACCCGACCGAATGGAAGGTGGGGAGTGACGGAGGGTATCGATGCAGAGACAGATTATGTGTACCAGATTGTGGGAATTTGAGAAAAGATATTCTGGAAGAAGCACATAAATCAAGGTATACAGTTCACCCGGGAGGAACTAAGATGTATAAAGATTTGAAGAGAAATTTCTGGTGGGAAGGCATGAAGAAGGATGTGGCCGAGTTTGTATCCAAGTGTTTGACGTGTCAGCAAGTCAAGGCCGAACATCAGAGACCGTCAGGATTGTTGCAACCGCTACCTATTCCTGGTTGGAAGTGGGAGCACATTACGATGGATTTTGTAGTAGGATTGCCCCGGTCGCAACAGAATCATGACGCTATTTGGGTAATTGTGGATCGATTGACGAAGTCAGCTCATTTTATTGCTTACAGTATGACATACCCGGTGGAAAAGATGAGCCGGATGTACATACAACAAGTTGTGCGACTTCACGGTGCACCTGTATCGATTGTGTCAGACCGTGACGCACGTTTTACTTCTGGATTTTGGGAAAGTCTGCAAGAAGCTATGGGAACTTCACTCAAGATGAGTACTGCTTTTCACCCTCAGACAGATGGGCAAACTGAGCGTGTTAATCAGATCATGGAGGATATGCTTAGGGCTTGTGTGATCGATTTTGAAGAATCTTGGGAGACACACTTGCCTTTGGTTGAATTTGCCTATAACAATAGTTATCACGCGAGTATCGGTATGGCTCCGTTCGAGGCACTGTACGGACGACCGTGTCGTTCTCCATTGTGTTGGGCAGAAGTTGGTGATACAGAGTTGTTGGGACCGGATTTGGTTAGAGAAACCAACGAGAAGATTTCCTCGGTCAAGGAAAGGATGAGAACCGCTCAGAGCAGGTATAAGAGTTATGCTGATCGGCGCCGGAAAGATCTGGAGTTTAGTGTTGGAGATCACGTACTTCTTAAGGTTTCACCAACACGAGGAGTAGTACGCTTTGGTCTCAAGAGAGGGAAGTTAGCTCCGCGTTTTATTGGACCGTTTGAGATTTTGGAACGTATCGGGAAAGTGGCCTATCAGCTGGCGCTACCACCGAAGATGTCTGGGGTTCACAACGTGTTTCACGTGAGTATGTTGAGGAAATACATACGAGATCCCTCGCACGTGGTTAGTTATGACGACATTGAGACGAGTCATAACGTTTCTTACAAGGAGAGACCTGTGAAGATTTTGGATCAGAGTATCAAGAAGCTGAGGAATAAGGATATCCCGTTGGTGAAGGTTCAGTGGAATCACCATGACGAGAATGAAGCCTCGTGGGAAGTTGAAGCTGATATGAGGAAGAAGTACCCGGAGTTGTTTCATGACTAGTTAGTCTTGATTTCGGGGACGAAATCCTGTTTAAGGGGGGAAGGGTGTAATAACCTGCATTTTCATGCATTATTATATTTAAAATTTTCATTATCATTTGCATTATCATATTTAAAATTTAATATATATTGTCTGTTTATATGTTAATTCTTATGTGAAAAGTTTAATTCTTGACTAATTTCATAATTGAAATTTCTTTTGGGGTCAAAATGCAATTTTTATAAAAACTTGCAATACCTGTGTTAAATTTCAAAACTGTATTTCAAGACGGTGGAATTATTTCTTTTAAACTCAAACTGTATTTTTATAAAATCAGAAAACTATTTCTAACGTTAAAATGAATTCTCTGTATTTTTGTGATAAACACCGTATCACGAAAATACCAGTGTAAGTTTAAAACTGTCCGCGCAGTGTTAAACTTCCACAGAATTTTGGAAGTAAATGATTGAACAAATATATTTATACCCAAATTATTATGCTGATGCTTTTCCTTAGGTCTTGTTTGGCAAATGTTGTTGTATGTGTATTGTCCTTATGCCATAAGCTAGATTACCCAAACACACATTGACCCACCTCATCTCCACCTACCTCTTACTTTCAGTAGTGGAGAATAAAGGGCAGTGCATACACCTCATTGCTGCACATTCATGGTATTATATGGGGGTTAATGGAGATTGAGTGGGAAGTTAGGCCAATGTTTTCTTGGTAGGAATTTGGTTATTTATACACCCAACCACACTACACTTTCTGCACATTCATCACAGCATAATTCAGTATACACAGAGAGTTTAGAGAGTGCAGAGAAGTTCTTCAATTTCGTAGAGAGAGAGAAGAGCTCAATCCTCCATAGCCAAAGCTTGGATTTTGGGAATTTCGTAATTATATTTCTTTCTCAACAATTTCTTCAAATCTATATCACGGTGAGTATTACTAACTCACTCCAAATGTAACTCATTCCTTATTTACTGATTTAGTTAGTTAATTTTAACAGTAGCAGAATTTTGTTTTCAGATTTTTGTTAGGAAAACGAATGAAATTTAAGGTTCTGCCCGCGTTGTCCCAAGTAAAACTTGATTCTGCACACTTTTCGTCTAATGCAATTTTCTCAGATTTTGCACGGTTTGGGCAGAAAATGAGGATTACAGTAGCAGAAAAAGTATATTAGAAATTCAATCTAATATTTTCTCTTTTAATTTTAACAGTAGCAGAATTTTGTTTTCAGATTTTTGTTAGGCAAACGAATGAAATTTAAGGTTCTGCCCGCGTTGTCCCAAGCAAAACTCGATTCTGCACACTTTTCGTCTAATGCAGTTTTCTCAGATTCTGCACCGTTTGGACAGAAAACGAGGATTTCAGTAGCAGTTTTTTTAGAATGCTATTAGTTATGTTTAAAATGATTAAGGCAATGAATTACGAATTTTCAATCCCCGTACGCGTATTATTTCTTTAATTTTGTGAATTCCTTTATGTTTAAAGTTTGATGACATTCATGTGGAGTCAGTTGTACATGCATGGTGAGTGTTGGTAGTGTGTAAAAGAGTAATGATAGTGTGGAAAAGAGTAATGATTGTGTGGAAAGAGTATGAGTTTGAGTTGTGGTTGTGGTTGTGGTTGTGGTTGTGGTTGTAATTGTGGCTGTGGTTATGGTTGTGGTTGTGGATGTGATTGTGGTTGGAGTTGAAAAAGAGGATGAGGGTGTCTTTGAAATGCGAAGGTGGCAAAAATGGACACTCCCTGACGCCCATGGAAGCGTTAAAGTGTGTGAAGCCGAACTTGGACACTCACTGGCACCCATGGAAGTGCTAAAGTGTGGCCTATAGACACTCCCTGAATGACTCGAGTCTGGATACCTGTGTGGGGGTTGCCCCGGTATTTGCATGGCGGTTAGGGTATTCAAAGTGTGAGGCATTGGACACTCCCTGGTACCCCGGACCAAAGTGTGAGGCAAACTGGACACTCCCTGGCGCCCCGTTGCTAAAGTGTGGCTATCTTAGTATTTCAAAGATACCAGGAGTAGGATAGAGGGTTGTTGGGTGTTGTCGAGAGAAAAGAGTCGGATAGATGAGATGGTGCATTGTTCTCATACACGGTCACATATGTGTGAAATTATCTTTTAAATAATGTTGTGGTTGTTTTCTAAAACGAGTTTTTTTTTTATCATAAATATAAACTTGTGGGATTTAAATGGAAATGGGAAAAAGGTAAATGAGTATGTTTTACATTCAGAGTTATGTTTTTAATACTCACCAGCTTCTTGAAGCTGACGGCGTTGATGCGTCCTGGACATTCGTGTTCAGGCTTTGCAGGTTATAATCAGGATGAACCATATGACTATGCTAATTGAGATCAACTGCTGAGAAGAGAATTTACTTTTATATGCTTTATGTTTATGTGCTTTAAGATATGATTTGGTTTTGTAATAAGGATGACTGTAATAGACTTTAAGTTATTGTTTTATTTTAAGGCGGTCTGTGCCTTAGTTAACCCCGTACCATAAGTTGTAATAAGTTAGAAAAAATTTTTTATGAGCCCTGTTTGCCCTACTCTGATTAATAGTTTTATGTTGTTAGAAGTTTTTGGGACGGAATCGATCCTTCAAACTGTCGCGACCTACGGGTCCATAAAGGAAATTAAACGCTTTCCATATTTATGCTACGTCGGGGCGTGACAGACATCGCGGTTTAAGGCTTGGACTTGCCGCTACCGGATGAATGCGTATTTTTCTCCCTAGAGACTATTGATATGATTTACGAGATTAAAGCATGTTTTGTCATATATTGCATATGTTAGACTTGTACGCTCAGCATATAGCTGAGCAGTGGAGATGTACTCCATTGCAGGTAAGAAGAAAGACAAGAAGAAGCGTGCTGAGTGAGGCCGTTAAAGAACGCGGGGGAATCATTTGTCTATATTTTTGTTTCTATTTCTTAAACTAGTAGCAAGGAATTGGGTTATGTAATACGTTGTAATATATCTTTGGATTAGTTCCGTAGTATGGTAATCCTGCGTTTGAACGTGTGTGGTTATGTTTTAAATGTTGTAATTTAGTTATGGTTGTGATTGTTGTTAGTGTGGAGAAGCACGAGTTGTTAATTTTCACAACAGGGCTGCCCAGCAGGGGAGCAGTCGACTGGACCCTATGTCAGTCGACTGGATCCCTTGTGATTGAGACACTGAAAGTGAATAGTAAAAGAAGCAGTCGACTGGACCATTTATCAGTCGACTGAACACTGTTGATTTTTGGTCACTACTTCTCATAATGGTAAAACCAGTCAACTGGATCCTCAGGTCAGTCGACTGGACCGCTTTTTAATATGTTGCATTTTTTATTCTGTATAACACAATCGACTGGGGAAGTGAGCAGTCGACTGAACCACTGTAGATTTTAGCTACTGATCCAAATAATAACTAGTGCAGTCGACTGGGTTCCCTGAGCAGTCGACTGGACCTATGTTGAGAATTTTGGGATTTAGTTTATGTTAGGCACAGTCGACTGAACCTCTGTTCTCAGAGGTTCAGTCTTTGGAATGTGTTTCCTTGGCCAAAACTTTTTATAACCCAAATTTTCAATGGATTTGTCAACTCAGAGGGCAATGTTTCCTAAGTTTTAAAATACCCAGGGTTGTTTTTAAAGTTCTTTCCGCTGCGTATCGTTAGAGGATGATTGGATGAGCCTTAGTGGCGTGCCACGTGTCCTAATTCCACGTGTAGTGGGATGAGTCGTGACAATAATAAAATATATTTTAGGAAGACATTTGACCCTTATAAATATTTTTATTAAATACTAGGCCTTAAAATAAGCTAGTAGTATTTTTCTCATAATTTTCGGAGTTTGTTTGGTATTTAAATTAATTAAAACATAACCAAACGAGTACTCTATAATTAATAAATAATTATTAGAAATACTAAAGTTTGGGTTTTCTAACTAATAATTTATAAAATAGGAGCATTAGGCCTTAGGAAAATTTAATATAAAAATAATCATTAGGTATTTATTACCTGATTGTTATAATTATAAACTATTTCTTATTATTTATTTAGACTAATAAATAACAAGTATATTATATACGAAATAACCCATAATAATTTATTTTTAGAATATAAGAATATTATTTTATTTAAAATAATATTCCAGAATATATATAATTCATTTATAGTATTTAAAACTATTTTTCAAAATAATTTAACCATTTAAAACTATTTATATATATTATTTATAACTATTTATAATTATTTATTATACATGATATATAATAAATAATACATGTAAACACTAATCCTAATTAACAGAATAATATGGTAACTAATTATTATTAAAATAAATTATTAAAATCTTAATCAAGATTAACAGGTTAATTAGTAATATAAAATAACTTATTTAATTATTAATCTAAACCCACAGGTCAGCCCAGATCCAACCCGAACCCAACGGGTCACCCGTTTACACTCTACTCCTAACCCAACTTAAACCCGTTCCTATTTAATATGACCCAAACCCACTACTGTTTATACACACAAACAATTCCGTACCCACACCCACTACCCGCCCCGTATGAATTAATACGGGTAAATGATATAACCCGGACCCTATTCGGGTCATGTCTTATCCGACCAAACCGAGCCGCCGCCGACGGGACAGAAAACTTCAAACGGCTATAACTTGGTCGTTTCTCCATAGAAACAATTCAAACTATCGCCAAAATGAACGAAATAGGGCCCTCTATAACATAGTGCGAGTTCGGGTATGGGTTTATTCATTTAAGGTCCCTACGGTTGGATTATTCTTTTTGGGTTTTAAAAGAATAATGCTATGCATGGCTTACCAAACAAGCCTTAAACCAAAAGCTGCTTATGGGGGAGTATATGGGGGTCCTAAGGGTCAGTTTGGTATGGTTTTTAGGGGCCATGGTTGATTTTGAAGAATTGAGCTCCGGCGAGGAGCTTTAATGGAGGTTTTGGAGCAGTAAGAGCCTTAGGCTCTATTTGGGTACACGTAGGGGTCTCTGTGTGTGCGTGAGGGTGTGAGAGATATATATAAATGAACCAGAGGGGGTAGGGTTTACCTATTTCGGGTCTCTTCTTCTCTTCTCTTCTTTTCCGGCGAGCCTCTTCTCTATTCTTCCTTTATGAGTCTGTGTGTGTGTGTGTGTGTGTGTGTGTGTGTGTGTGTGTGCGTGTCACGCCCCGGAGCAGCATAAATAGAGAAAAATAAATTTCCTTTATGGGTCCATAGGGAATGACAAGTGAAAATCACTGATAATCCACACCACACAGTACTAGTCCACAAGAACAACAGGAACAGTAAAACAACTGAAATATAAACACGGTTCTATCTATTACAAACATCAGAGTACGGTCCACAGGATCACAACAGGTCTGGAGACAATATATGCCCAAGTACCCGTTAAACTACAAAGTACAACAGTAAAAGAAAAGTAGTAATATAAACTACTATCTATCTTCAGGTCTTCAGCTAGCGTACGGATAGGCGTCAGCATAACTGGCATCAGTGGGGCCATTCTCTATGTAACTCCCTTCAGGGTAATCATTATTGCCATAAGCTCCGTCATCTGTATTGTAAAGGACAGGATAGTCTGGACGGGGAATGTCCAGGCAATAAAGGCCGTCAGCTTGTTGAAAGCTGAGTGAGCACCAACTAACGCAGTCTCAGAGAAATAACATATTTACAATTATGAACAATAGATGACAGTGATACGAAATATATCTCTTCCTCTTTTATTCAGACATAACATTAATCGATTCTTATTAATTCTCATTCTAAAACCGATCTCACAATACCCAACTAACTATCTCGAACTGATTATATCAGCACAACATACCAGTGCTCTTGTTCACCGCTATACCGCTTTTAAGAACTCTTGCGAGCACCCATACATCGTTCTCATATAACGACTGGTCCATGGATGTACCCATACTCTTGTTCACCGCTTTTAAGAACTCTTACTGTTCACCGCTTTTAAGAACGCTTGCGAGTACTGTACATACATAGCTCTGGTAATTCAAATCATGGGCGTGCCACATCTACTCTTGTTCACCGCTTTTAAGAACTCTTACTGTTCACCGCTTTTAAGAACGCTTGCGAGTACTGTGCACCCATAATTCTCACGGTCCTGATCAAATCCTTGACATACACTTATTGGATTCAACCTGAGCGAATCATCAGCTCGACTCACACAACTTTGAACATACAAAACCTCTTACTGACTCATTTCTCACTTATCCAATACTACCCAGTATTATCATCTCAAACTTACTACGTTATCGTGTCGTACTATTTCTAGCGTTCCGAACCCGACTACGTTACTCACCATGTTATCTCAATCTCATTATCGTATCCCATTACCTCCGTAATCCATAATATCGCATAATAGGAACATGAAACAACAATTAAATAACTACGCACTATGCATTATAAACTGAAAGGAATATATTCATGTTCTGCTCGGGTTCGATCGATTGAGGTCCTCTCGATCGATTGAGGAAAGGTGATGTTCGATCGATTGAAGTCTTCTCGATCGATCGAAGAAAGGTGATCTCGATCGATTGAACGTATTTCGATCGATTGAGACTTAGTGATGTTCGATCGATTGAACTCAGTTCGATTGGTCGAACTTCGTCTTCCACAGATTCTGCCAGTGAACATGCAGAATATGCTAGGGGGTGTTTGGGCTATATTTACTACGTCCAGAATACGTAAAACATCATAACTAAGCTACCGAGTGAGTTTGGAACTCACCGAAAGTCGTTAAGGGCGCGTTTGGCTCGGTTGAAAGCTTCCAAGCTTCCTCCAATGGTGGCCACTTCTCTCTGCTCCTCTCTTCATCTCTTCTGTCTCTCTTTCTCGGCCTCTTCTTGTTCTTCTTCTTCTCTTCTGTTACTCTCTCTTCTCCAAGCTGAGTATATATATATATAGTGTATATATATAGATATATGGAGGTATGTGTATATAATATATATCAACACACAAGCACACACTCTCTCAACTCACAAGGGTCAGCAAACACCCAATAGACACGAATGCAGTGTATATATAGAGGGGAAAGAGGTGCATATGGAATTGTTTGCGGGAATTTTGGGAATCTGATAATTACAGGTTCGATCGATCGAGAGTAGTTCGATCGATCGAGATCAGAACGGTCAGGTTAGACCGATTGAAAACAGTTTGATCGATTGAAGTGGGGACCACGTATTAAATTTATGTCGGTAGGGTTTCGATCGCTCGAAAAAGGTTCGATCGATTGACTATGAAGATGCTCGATCGCTCGAAAAAGGTTCGATCGCTTGACTATGAAGATGCTCGATCGCTCGAACGAGCTTCGATCGATCGAAGATCAAATTTTATGAATGGTCAAAGGAAGTATATAGAATCTCTCTGCATTAAATATTTATTGAAAATACGGGGTATTACAGTGTGTGTTTGTGTGCACAGGGTGAGGGTGATGTAGAGAGTGAGGGCAGTGTGAGGAGTAACAGAAAGGGAGTAATGATAGTGTGGTATTCTCTCAACTCTCGGTAACTCTCCTTCTCTCTCTCAAACTCTCATATATAATTACACTATACCATATACTCATATATATCTATGTATATAACTGCTATACACTCAGACTCATATGACTGATAGAGTGATAGATTGATTGGGAGGGTATATCTTGGGAGGGGGAACATAAAATGGCCGGCGGTGGGGGCTCATGGTGATTACCCGGTGGGTTGTTTGGGTAATGAGGTTTAGCACAAAGGTTAATAGGGTTTGGGTAGTACAATGCCATTTTAGGAAAGATTCTTATTGTACCCATGTTTCCAAATTTGTAGGGATAGTCGTCGCTAGGAAAAACATGCAAGACAGTCTAATTTTTATACAGATTTTACGGATTCACGTGATAACTCAGTCCGGGTTCGAGACTTACAGTCTAAGTAATTAATAATATGAATACGCACATGTATATGATTAGTTTCTGAATTTACGAAATCAAATACTGGAAAAATACGAACAAAATACGGGGACTAGTTTTATTATTAACAAGAATTTTATGGGTATTACATACAACCTTTGGAATTTCTGAACTGATTTAGATTAATCCACAGATATATTCCAACTCTCCTTCAGTCTATACACACCTCCAACACAGTTTTACATACTGTTCATCAACGAGTCCCTTTTTCTAATCCCAGTTTTAGAGAGAGAGTCACAGAATATAGTTGGTTCGCCGGAGCAGTTGTACATTGCGTAAGTACCACTGTAAGAAGCCGCTGTATCCTGGGAGACATACGCTGACGATTTCCTCAAGCACATCTGGTGAGGCGGCGAATCTGTTTTAAGGAAACTGTGAAATTTCACAGACCTCGGTTTAATCAAATTTATTTTTAGTTCCTGCTTTGTTTACATAGTCTGTAATTTTCCTGTTTTTTTTTCTTGAGTTGTAATTCAAAATAATTTTTGTTTTCCAATTGTATCAATGAAATATTTCCAACAGTTATTTGGGTTAAGAGAACACGTGGTTACCAAGCCATCTTGTCGAGTTGATATATGGATTAAGGTCGCACGATTGAAGAAAAGAATCGTGGGTCTTACCTTTTCGCGTGGACTTATTGGCGAGGAGTCACGGATTAGGAGTATGGAACGTACACGTGAGACTTTGGAGACTAGTATGAAATGTAGAGATGTCAATGCGAGCATGTTTGTCATTCACGTTCATTTGTTGTTTTATTCATTAAGTGTTAGCTTAAACAAATCGAATATGTGTGGTTATTCAAATAACCATTACAAGTGTTAATGCTGGCGAGGAATCGCAGAAGTGAGCACATGGGTTTGGGAGTTCTTGTAGAAGGCGACTTATCATGTCTATCTCGTGGTTTTGAAATCGTCTTGCTGTAATAAGAATTTCACGACTTTTGGCAATGTTTAACTTAGTATCTTAGAATAGATTAACGATGTTGTAATAGACTGTAGTCTTGTGTAAATATGTTTCAGTAATGTTTTAATCCAGTGATAATCGTTTTGGAATGAGTTTGATGTGTGTGTTTAGTCCCTGAACGAAATCAGAAAACCTTTAACTTGGAAAATTCTGCAGAAAGGGCTGCTGCTGTAAAACAGTCGACTGGATCGAGGTCACAGTCGTTGGACCCCTGTTTTAGAAGACATTTTTCTTCAGTTTTCAGGACTTCAGTTGACTAATCCCCAGGAAACAGTCGGTTGATTTCTGCATGAAAAATACACATTCTGCTAGATAGGGATCAGTCGACCGGACGAGCCCAGTCGACTGAACATTTGAGGCATCAGTCGACTGGATTAAGAAGTCAGTCGACTGTAGGTGGCTGTTGGGGATTTCTTGTTCTTTGCAACTCCAAGTCAGTCGACTGTGGCCCCGACCCAGTCGACTGGGCTGCTTGTTTTAAAAATGACTTGTATTCTTTTCCGCTGCGTGTTCTTCAAACTAATTTTTGGGAACGTTAATGAACTGGTTTTGCCTCAGTGGCGTGCCACGGGCTTCAATTCTGCTATCGTTGGACCGGAATGTGACAGTGCATATCTTCAGAAATATTAGGTGACTTAAGCATTATTGATTGAAAAAAGAATAACGGTCTAAAACTGTTGGACATATTTAAAAAAAAAGCTGCCACACACACGGATATAATTAATGTCATTAAATCCTCGTAGACCATATTTAATGTTATTAAGGAGAAACCTGATATTAACAACCAATCTAGAGCATTACAATTTCAGCAAACAAAACAGATCATTTCTGTAATTAATCTTGCTACAGTTACCGATAAAATACACCAAAATGGTACCATCGAATCATTAGTGTCGTTCATTTTGGTGGAATCCACACCCTGCACAGTGGGACTCACGCCCTGCACGCAAGGATCCCATCGAAATGGACGCTACCGATGATTCGGTGCACTATTTTGTTGCTCTAATCATTTCTCTTATGTATATAATTGTTAAAAAATTCGTGGGGTCGTCAGCGTAATTTACCTAATAGGGGGTTGAATTTGGTCTTAACGGGCCTAATACCTATGCAGGATAAACTCGAATCCAATTGGCCCAGAACTCATTAAAATACAAGAATTGGTGGACCAGGACCAGACTAATCCATGAACAGAAAGCGTAACATAAAGTAGCCGTTGGCAGTTAGTCAATCGCCTCCTATTTTGTCATCAAAATCAACGGTGGAGACACAGTGGAAACCACAGACTTTTCCGTACCACGCTCTGACGGTCCAAGTAAGATCGACTCATCAACGAATTCAAATGCAATGGTACTTTCGTTAATAAATCAACACCCAAGTCCTTTTTCAGATCGACTGGTTGTTGAAACCGCTATAATGATCGCCCATCCCTGGCCCTTTCTTGTTACTCTCTCTCTCTCTCTCTCCAAGTTCAAGTATTTCTCTCTCTAGGTTTGCAATCTTCATATCGATATATCTCTCTCTGATTATTGTAAACGTATCTGATATTCTTGGATTGCGAATTTGCGATTAGGGTTTCGTTAGATCGAGTAACGATGTCTCTGAGACCTAGCGCGAGAACCGATGTTCGTCGGAGTCGGTATAAGGTCGCCGTCGATGCCGATGAAGGTCGGCGAAGAAGAGAAGACAACATGGTTGAGATCCGAAAGAACAAAAGAGAAGAGAGCTTGCTCAAGAAGAGACGTGAGGGTCATCAAGCTCAGCAGTTCCCAACTGCCGCCAACGTCTCTCAACTCGACAAGAAGGCAATCTCTTTTTTCATTCTATGCAAACGTTTGATATCTTCGTCTGATTGTACGACTAGTAGATTTGAACTGTAAACATTAGTTTTCTGTACTATACATCGATTACTTTTACTTTCATAAATTATTTTGTAGTTTTCGTTTTTTAGCTTGATGGGATTTTATTTCCATGTCTCACACCATTTTTAGGAGTGTTAGATGGTAAGTTTAAGTCCTAATAATTTACCATAATGGTTGGGATTGATTTTAGAATGTTATAAGATTGTCTAATTAGGTAGGTTAAAGTTAAAACCGAATTTTGTTTTTATTTCATAGTAGGATTAGTTTTCTTAACTATAAATTACGGATATTAAAGCCTATATCATACAAAATAGCCTTGTGTTGAAGGTTTTCTACTCCTTTGTGGGAATTGTCTCTTGCACGATAGCAAGCCTTTTTTAGCGACGTGGCTGCATCATCACAATCCCTATTTTGAGATGGTTAGTTTTCTTTTATTTAGCTTTATTGCTGGATCATACTTCTTAATAATTGGGTTCTAGTGGTAATGAAACTTTTGAAATTAATGGCCAGCGCAATTTAGAAATTAGTTGTGATGATTATTGTACTTTTGTTTTATATTGATATTGGAAGGAAACTGTGGACATATCATTTAGTAGGAATTCTAGCAAACCCATTCGGTTGTGAAGTAATCAGCTCTATACATGGAGAATTGTAATGTCTTCTATGTGTTAATTGATTTGGTTTGCAGTTAGAAAGTCTTCCTGCTATGGTCGCTGGAGTTTGGTCAGAAGATGCCAGCTTGCAGCTTGAAGCCACCACCCAATTCCGCAAACTGCTTTCAATAGGTTCTCTTTTGTTAACAATATCATTTACTTGCAGATTGCTTTTCGTTCTTTACTTTTGGTGGGTGGGAATTACTTTCTTAGGCCTCGCATGGTAACGTTGTAGTTTTTGGTTTTCAGTTTTTGTTTCCATTTTTTGTATTGGGAGTTGACTGTAATCAATACAAAAAATGAAAACAAAAATTGAAAACCAAAAACCACATCGTTACCATGCGTGCCCTTAATTTTCTTACCCTTTCAATATGATTTTTCCAACAGAACGTAACCCTCCAATTGAGGAAGTCATACAATCTGGTGTTGTTCCTCGCTTTGTTGAGTTTCTTGCCAGGGATGATTACCCCCAACTACAGGTTTGAATTTGTTGATTTTTCTGTTTTGAATTTCTACCTCTGTTTTGAATACCTTTTTTCTGTGGATGTTTGACTAATAGACTTCCATTATTGGACTCCCTGTTGAGTGTAGTTTGAGGCAGCTTGGGCTCTCACAAACATTGCATCTGGAACATCTGAGAACACCAAGGTTGTGATTGATCATGGTGCTGTACCAATTTTCGCAAGACTACTTGGTTCGCCAAGTGATGATGTTCGTGAACAGGTACGCATTTCAAAAGGTTCACAAGTTCATACTTGACATTTGCTTATATGTTTACACTTTACAGCTTCCTATGGAGCAATGAATTATGGCACAATTTAATATGTCCGTGTAGACAGACTACAATTTTAGCGTTAGTTTCACACTTTCAACCAATCATCTGGACTGTGCAGGCTGTTTGGGCATTAGGAAACATTGCTGGTGACTCGCCTAAATGTCGTGATCTAGTTCTTAACCATGGTGCCTTGATGCCATTGCTGGCACAATTCAATGAGCATGCAAAGCTTTCGATGTTGCGAAATGCGACCTGGACATTGTCAAATTTCTGTAGGGGCAAGCCACAGCCTCAATTTGAGCAGGTTAGAGTCATGAAAGATAATATTTCGTTGTTTGATGTATTTATTGTTGTGTTCCGTGGTCATTTATTTCTCATGCTCAAACGATTCTGAAATTCATCAAGCAGACAAAGCCTGCCCTCCCAGCTCTTGCACGTCTTATCCATTCAAATGATGAAGAAGTCCTTACGGATGCATGCTGGGCGTTATCCTATCTTTCTGACGGTACCAATGACAAAATCCAAGCTGTCATTGAGGCTGGTGTCTGCCCCCGGCTTGTTGAGCTTTTACTGTGAGTACTGGTTTTATTGGGATATCTGTGGCTTGAATTCTGGCATGTGGGTGTGAAAACCTTTCCCCAATTTTTTTCCCTGGTAGACTGACATTAGTTTTTGTATTTTTTTAGTCATCCATCACCATCAGTGCTCATTCCTGCCTTGCGTACAGTCGGGAATATTGTTACTGGGGATGATGTCCAAACTCAGGTATTGACCATGATAATTTGTCCAGTATTATAAATAATTTCATTTTAGTCGATGTATTTCATTTTCTTGAATGATGTTTTCCTTCTGATTTTTTTTCTTTTACTGGTTCACTTTTGGATGGGTAGGAAACTGATTTTAAGTTAATGAGATTTTAGTGGCATTATGTTATTACGCCCTTGTGGTTTGACTGGGGCTTTGATATTGTAGTTGCATTAAGTTTAAGCTTAAAACTAATGCAGTTCAACCCACTTTCTTATTTAAGAGGTGAAGTCAATTTCAAGTGTATATATTTCTTTTCTGATTATCTTTGAATTTCAATTTCAAAGGTAATAGTAATTATCTCTTTTGGTTCTCACTTATTCCCTGGTCAGTGATTGCCTTCATTAGAAAGTTCCACATCTTATTATGATCCAGTGATTTTAAGCTTGGCCTTATTCTTCTTTTCAGGTTATAATAGGACATCAAGCTCTTCCCTGCCTTCTGAACCTCTTGTCAAGTAACTATAAGAAGAGTATCAAGAAGGAAGCTTGCTGGACAATCTCAAACATCACAGCTGGAAATAGGGATCAAATACAGGTGAACCATATCTGATATCTGTTGCAAAATCCCCTTACCTTAATGTCTGAGTTGGTGGTCATTTGTATTTTGGGAAAGATGCATTACTTTGTTTTGTCTTGGTGGTCATAGCCTTCTTGTGTATCTATCTAAAGGTATCTACTTCTAATGTCTGAGTTCGTGGTAAATTTTGGGAAAGATGTATTAGTAGGTTTTGTCTAGGTGGTCATAGCCTTCTTGTGTATCTATCTGAAGGCATCTATTTCTAATGTCAGGCTGTGATTGGTTAACCCCTCCACCGCCCCCCCCCCCCCCCCCCCCCCCCCCCCCCCCCCCCCGGCCCTATTTAATTGACAAACCATAGAAATTTGGGACATATGTCTTACTCTGTTTTGTTGTGGTGGTCATAGCCTTCTTGTGTATCTTCTATCTAAAGGAATCTACTTCTGAAATATTCAGGCTGTGATTGAGGCTGGTATCATTGGGCCACTTGTCCAACTGCTTCAAAATGCTGAGTTTGAGATCAAGAAGGAGGCTGCTTGGGCAATTTCTAATGCTACCTCTGGGGGTACCAATGAACAAATCAAGTATAGTTTTCGTTTTTAAATTTATTTATTTATTTTTTTCGCATTTCTTCTAAATGATGTTTCACGTTATGTTTTGAGTCCAGAGATTTGATTGTATCATTGATTATTATTAGGTTTCTCGTGGGCCAGGGGTGTATAAAGCCATTGTGTGATCTCCTAGTTTGTCCTGATCCAAGGATTGTCACGGTCTGCTTGGAAGGCCTGGAGAACATTCTGAAGGTAGGGGAAGTTGAGAAAAACTTGGGTAACACGGGTGATGTAAATTTGTATGCCCAGTTGATTGATGAAGCTGAGGGACTGGAGAAGATTGAAAACCTTCAGAGTCATGACAACAATGAAATATACGAGAAAGCAGTGAAGATTCTTGAGACATATTGGTTGGAGGAGGAGGATGAATTGCCTCCTGGTGATGCTTCTCAAACTGGATTCCACTTCGGAGGAAATGAAGTTCCAGTTCCATCGGGTGGTTTCAACTTCAGCTGAAGGTATGCACTTATCTCGACTTTTGATGATGTGATAAATATGTTCAACAAGGTAGTTGGATTTGGTCTAGGTTTAACAGGCTTTGGTTGGTTGGGCTTCATTATTTTGTGTGAGACTTCTTTAGATTTGATGTGGATTTGCTTGCTCGAGACAAACAGAAGTAGAAACCCGAATCAGAAAGGCTCAATGGGAATAAAAAAAGTTTATTG
This sequence comes from Hydrangea macrophylla, assembly GCA_033977485.1. NCBI lineage: Eukaryota > Viridiplantae > Streptophyta > Magnoliopsida > Cornales > Hydrangeaceae > Hydrangea > Hydrangea macrophylla. Next base: position 114,935,640 of record CM066982.1, on the reverse strand, counting down.
AAACGGCAATCTACTTCCCATTATCCCACTGAGGATATAGCACTCCAGGCTAAAATGTGATTTTGAAAATCTTTAGTGTCTCCTAAAACATATCTAAATATGTTAATATATGCGTTTCTTTATCACGGAATCACAAATGTGCATTTGGGAAGTGATTCCAAACGGGTCCATTGAACTTTTCATACACAATGAGAACCATTAGTAGATGATAAGTGGCTATTTTGGTAATGGGACTAATTAGTATATTGTATATTTGCAGGACGTTTTAATTGTATTGGAATGAAGTCGTCGAGTCCAGGTTTGGGTCGGTGGAACTCTTGTTTTGGGTCGGGTGGTCAGATTGGTAGGCATCTTCTCAGCATATATTGTCCAGTGTCGTCGTTCCAGATTCAGGTATGGTTGGAGAGGCAGACCCAGAGTGTATGTCTACTCCTCCTCCTCCACAGTGGTTGAAGTAATAGAAGTCAGGTTGTGTGAGACCCCAGGAACTAGGTCAGAGTTTGAGCACCATTTAGATTAATCACCTTCCATGCATGAGAAAATGCATGAACATTGCTGAGTCAGTTTTTACTACTATATTTTGTATGCCCTGGTTACAGAATGCATGCAGGGGTGGGGGGACATGCTACTGTAGAGTCATGGTTGTCTTTTTGTCTTGTTAAAGAGCAATAAAAAGAAAAGCTGTATTTTTTACAATCATTATATTACTACTTTTTTGCTTGGAGGTTCTGGTCACTGATAGAAAAAGAGAATACATGTTCGTTATGTATCCGGAAAGGGTCTAGATGTTAAGCTGTTTGCTCTCTCTCTCTCTCAGAAAAAAAAAAAAAAAAAAAAAGAAGAAGAAGAAGAGCGAGAGAAGAAGAGGAAACTATTAATTGTATTTCTGCAACAACTCTTGTTTAACATTGTTCAAAAATATCCCTAGCATTAAGATCCTGATTTGGCAAAAGTACGTTGGCGCACTTGTAAAACTACATTCTTGTACACTCCGATGATTTACCAATTCAGTCTGACAATTGCTTTTAATTAATTTGCAATACTTGCCGTAGAATATCCACTACTAAACACACTTAGACAGTAAGGCTCTATTTGATAAAACTGAAAATTAAGTGCTGAATTATTCTCGTTCTTAAAATTTTAAGGGATTGAATTTGCAATATTGAAAACAACATTTCAAGTATTGAAATAGACTGCATTAGTGATTATTTTTAGTAGAATTTTTTTATTTAAAAAGTTTTCAGTGGATTTTTGGGGCCTACTTTGGTAATTATGTGGTACATTATCAAATCCATTTAATTGGGTAATCAAACAAATCCTAAATAATAATATGCTTCTCAAATTATTAGTAGTTGTATTACATGCAATGTTACGTGCTAATAATACGTGTCTCAAATTATTAGTAGTTGTATTATATGCGGTGCTAGGTGGTATTAGCAATCATTGATAATGATACCATGAATTTGGGAGGCAAAACTTTGAATTCAGAAGCATAGCGTTATTCTACACAGAAACACTCAAAAAGAACATATGCCCCATATTCGAAAGGGTAGTTCTAAACAGATGCTTATGTAAATCCTGAAGCCTCTGGAAGCAGGAGACGAACTAATTTTTTTTTTTTTTTAACTTCCAGACAAGTCAGGAAACTAACACGAAAGGCATCAGAACCAAGAAGTTGACACGTAGCTTATTAGCAGGCCCTATAAACTACTGCCACGTCATGTAAAAGGACAAGTGTCTCCGCCAATTCATTAACTAAGAGAGAACATTCTCACTCTTCTCTGCAAGCTCTTCAGCCTTCCCATTTCTCCTTCTCCAGTTGTCATCTTCATCAGCTCTTTGGAAGAACTTTTTAGAAGAGAAATGAAATCAAGAATAGCAACTACTGTAGTAGGTCGGGTCGAAGGCTGTTGTTCTATGCACCTCAAAATCAGGCCTTGCATCAAATAACACTTGCGACAGTCCTCATTCCCACCGGACTCCCAGCTGACCCTGCCATTGTCACACCCCGATTTTTGGACAACTAAATATTTAATCCAGAGCATGTATCCAGACTAATATTCAATTTACAAAACACCGAGAGTGACACCCTCACACAGGCTAATAAATAATTTATTTGAAAATAGAATTTAATACTCATTAAATAAGGACACGTGATCCTGTGTTAATATAAAAACTATGTATTATTAAACTTATATTCCCAATACTCCATTTCATTATAAAAGAAATAATATTCTATTACAAATATAATACCATTTTAATTTACAAAAGGAATACAAAATTCATTAAATAAAATTTCTTACAAAGTTTAAAAAAAAAGAAATAAAATCTATACATCCGATGGTCAGAGCAACTACAACGTTCCAATGCCCAAAAGACTCCACAGCCAAGCACATCGGTCACATCATCAAAAGCAATATCCTGCACATGTCATCCAACTGCGTTTCAAACAGAAATGCACCCGAATGCATAACACACTCGGGTCAGTCACATGACTGGTATGAGTTAAACAAAAATAATAAAATCTGAGGGCTCCAACCTGAACCCGTCGACTACAAACCACATTACAACACTATTGGGCCAAGACAGGTAGTTCCACACACATATTTGGACAAAAGAGTAGTTTTCATTTATGTGATGACAAGTAGTTTCTTGCCCAAAATCCAACGTTACTATGAGTTTTATACTTACCTCGGATATCTATGGTGAGCCATCCATGCATAAAAGTTAGTGGGCCCACCATCCTGTAAATCGAATGATCACAAACCAGGCGAATAATTCCATACATAAGCCATCCACATTATAACTTAAATGTCGCGTTCATTATTTCACGCTTATCAGTCTTAGGAAATAATACATTTTCATTATTTATTAGCATTAAATTTATCTTTGTGTTTCCTAGGTTCACCACTTGGCCACCCTCCATGGTACAGCCCACACATATATCTCATGTGTGCCCGGACATACTACCAACACCCACTCCGGTGCCAGTTTGGTTGGGGTATCAACCAAACCAGGTATACACAACTGACGGTTGGTCAATATGTCAAGACGTCTATACAATATAAGCCGAGCATAAGGCTTAGGCCAGCTTGATCACGAAGCCACTGGCAAAAAGTACACTCAACAAGTCTTAAGCCAGCTTGATCACGAAGCCACTGGCAAAAGAGTGCGAGCTACCAAAAACAATAACACAACAATGGGGAGCGGTAAACACTAAAGAACTATGTTGCAATTATCACTTATCGTTCGTATTATCCCAATAATTGTGAATTTTACGTTTATCACATAGTTCCGTCTCTAAATCCAATCACATCTCTAACTTTTAGATGTATTCCAATTTCTTACAATAGAGAGTTTTATCAATTAACCCGTAACAATTCTTCCCTCAATAATTTCCAATCAATTACAAGATCCCCAGTATACTATTCAACGTATCTAATTTACTCATTTTTATCAAAATGACCACAAAATAAGGTCAGTTATTTCAAGTACAATAACCTCAACCCAACATTCAATATTATATGAGAATTCATGTATCTCTAAGTAATTTTTGTTAAGTCATACGAACGAATCAAAAAAACACAACGAATCATGTTTCTCCAATTTCGTACATTTTAATATACTAAAAACTGTTACTGAAATATTCAATTTCTGCCCAAACGGTGCAGAATCAGGAAAAACTCCATTAGACGAAAAGTGTGCAGAATCGCGTTTCCTACATACCATCGAGGACAGAATGTTCAAATTCAAAGCTACGATTTTCTAATAATTTTCTCAAGTTTCTGCAACTGTATAAATTACAAAAAAATGAATTTCACATATATTTCTTAATCACCATGAATATTTCACATATGATTTTATCAAACTAACTATTTACCTAACCCTTTCGAATACCCTAATGTCATAATCACAAAGTCACACGAAGGGAAAAGAAAATATCTAGATTACTTCAACAATAACAACGTATCCATTACAAAGATTTAACCCTAATAATTAAATTAAACATATACTAATTTAGTTTACTCTCGTGTACATGAATATATACATATGTGTATATATATATACTCGGATACACAAAAATTTAACTCACCTCGTTGATCAAAAATCGATACCCACGAATGCTCCGCGATTCCCCACGTGCCCACGAACCCGAGACCATTCTCCTTTCTTCTTCTTCTTCTTCTCTCTCTCTCTCTCTCTCTCTCTCACACACACACACACACACACACACACACACACACACACATAAACGTCTGTTCTCTCTTTTCTTCTCTTCCCTTTTAGTTTTAATATGGGGGCTAGGGTTTTTAATATAAGTATATATGTACACTACACACACAACACATGCTAATAAAACACACACAAATATATAAATCCCGTTTTTCTTTTTATGGGCTCACAAAAGAGACTCATATGAGCCCAGAATGCAGTACAAAGTGTTAAAATGAGTAGCCCAATGGGTACCCATGACCCCGGTACTAAGTTTTAATGTTAATTACATTATTTAACACATTCGCGGGCCTGTAAACACTATATAACAAAAATACATATCAACCCTTCACTTTTTTTTTAACAAATATAAATTAATAAAATATAACTCCCAAACTAAACGCGCTCACTCGTGATTTAATTGATATGTCCACCAAACACTTAAATTTTTCAAACACATGTCTTACATAGACACACTCATATAATATTACTAACTAAAAATAATTATTTACACACTTAAAAAAAAAAAAAAAACCAAACAAAAAAACAAACCACATACCCAACAACAGTCCATCGGTTCAAAACAAAACAACCACCCTCATAGAGATAATATCGAACACAACATGTCATGTACAACCAATTTGATGACATCATTGGCAAGAATCAAAACCTTCCAATCAACCTACCAGTCATAAAACAAAGAAGAATCACCCACAATGCAAACTATACAAATTAAGCTAGCATAGCAAATAAAAAATAAATCAGCGCCAAAGCCTCAATGAATGAGATCCTCTAATCCAAGGTCAACATGCCCCCAATTGAAGCAAAAACCTGAACAGCCATCAAGAAAGCATAACCTTACCAATTACCATGAAGCCTCAAGAAACCATGCAATAAATAACAACCAAGAATATGCCTCCGAATGGAAAAACCAAAGTTGAGATATCATACTATGAATTCATTTCTTGCTGCAATAGTGGAAAAAAGAAAACTCCGAATTATCCAAATGAGACCGAGAAAATAACTTTAATCTACATTAATTCAACAAATCAGCAAGAAAGATGAAACATTAAGACTAAAGTAATTGAAGTGGAAATTTACAAACAAAAAAAAAAGGATATTGTCCATAGGGGCAAGAAGTATAAGCAGTGATATGATCAGGGGCTGTGATGAATGTGGTGCCGGTAGTGATGAGGTTGCTCGCAATGGTGATAGTGAGAAAGAGACATAAGAGAGATTTGGGGGGAGGGGACGACGTACTGGAGAGAGAGAGAGAGAGACGTATGGAGAAGAGGGAGGAGAATGAGGGAGCATGAGATATTATAGGGGAAAGAGTGACGTTTTGTATTCCTGAGTGATTTAGGGTTAGAAAACTAAAATATTGTATATAAGGCAAGAAGTAAATATTAAATCTAATTCATGAGTGGTTTTGGGCAATAAAATTAATATTGTATTTGTATATAAGGCAAGAAGTATATATTACATCCAATTCATATATCATTTTTAAAAAAATATTAAAATATTGAAACTCACAGAAATGCCACATGGCGATTTATACAACACAAAAGTACTATGCAATGAAAAAAAAAGCATTATGAAAATATAAAAGAACGATCGTGCAAATGATAACAAAAGATGACAATATTGTATATAAATTATATGTAAATTTAATTCATAAATTCCAATAATAGTAAATTCAAAACACTCAATAACTGAATGACCTTGAATATTTTAGTCCTTGATGGTGTGAAGAATATTTCTTTAAAACTTAACATTGGTTAAACAAAGTAACAATATTCAACCACACACCGAAACTATATAAATGACACCTACTTGTAAGGTTAAGAGAACATAGTCTCGTCACCTTCTAAAGTAACACGCTTAATTTTCTTATTTCCTTCAAATAAGAACCAAACTTCAAATAAGAACCAAAAGTCAACAAAACTTAAACTAAACTTTTAGGTCTACATAGAATACAAAGAACTGTAGATGATATAAACATGCATATTATTACACTTCCATTCATATGTAGAAGCATATGTAAATAAATATATATATAGGGGGCTGCTAACTTACAACATGATGGTTGTAAGTTAGCAGCATACAACAACATTTTTAGCGCCGAAAAATAGGTTTTTAGCGATGAAATTTTTGTCGCTAAAGGTTCCAAATTTTAGCGACAAAAAATTTCGTCACTAAAACCTTGTTTTTCGTCGCTAAAAGTCTCCTATGCTGTAAGTTAGCAAATCCCATATATATATATATATATATAGGGAGAGGATCTAAAGTGAACTGAGTTGAGTGAACTTACCCAGTGAATTGAATATATTTTAAGCCTAAAAGAGAGGTGACATTCTTTAGAGAATCTTTGTATATATAAATATATAAATGCATTTGCATATGTAAAAACCATGGTACTTTTTGTTTGACTAATAAGAATACAATGTCGATGGACAGATCAAACAATACACGAATTTTTTACCACACCAAATACAATATATATATATATATATATTCAGGTATATATGTATATAATCTCAGTCAGATGTCTAATGTGAACAAAATTTTAATTTTGAAACTAAAATTGTGACTAAACAAATGCGATATAAATTTAGTTAGGATATTTGAAATATGTTTAGATACTTATTTCTTTAATTCAAAATAAAGGCAGATGATAAATTATATATCTAAATTAATCTACATTAAATTAGTCATCAAATTTAATAATCTACATTAAAAATTGGCCAATCCTTATTAATATTAACACAAAAATGTAAAGAAAAAAAAATTTAAATGATCAAAATTCTAGATGATTGCCATGTGGTAGAAGCAAATATACATGTATATTACTACACTTCCTTATGTAGAAGCATACGTATACATATATAATTGCACTTGCATATGTAAAAGCTATGGTGCTTTTTGTTTGATCAGAATACAATGTAAATGGACAAATCATACAACACGCGAATTCTTTACCACACCAGTTACTTTATATATATATATATATATATTTATATACTCTCACTCAGATGTCTAATGTGAACAAATTTCCAATTTTGAATCTAAAATTATTGACTAAATAAATGCTATCTTAATTTAGTTAGGATGAATAAAAAAATGTTAGGATAGATATCTCTTTAATACAAATTCAAAGGTATAAAATGAATAAAATATCAAATCCAACCTATATTAAATTGGTCATCAAATTAATTTAATGGTCAATCATTAATTAGCACAAATATGTATATATATATATATCTATTTAAATAATCAAAATGCTTAGAAATTGACATGTGGCATAAGCAAAAGCATCTGCTTTCATATATATATATATATATATAAATATATTAGATGTAGTGAGACCTAGTATTAAATAAGAAATAATTAATAGTGTAAAGTACACACTGTAATAGCTAATAGAAGAGGGGGGTGAGCAAATTTGGGGTGAGCAAAACTGCCCTCAGGTTTAACACACCCCCTCCCCTCTTTATTTTTTATTTATTTAATTATTTATTTTAATTTATTTATTATTATTTTTTAATTTAGTGAAAAGCCACATGTTATAAAAGTTTCACATGACTTTGTAAAAAATTGAATTAATTAGTTTTTGCATAAATTTTAAAATATAAGGATTTGATCCGATTAAGTTTCACTAATCATAAAATTTTGACCAAAAGAAAAACGGATTGTCTTTTAAGCTTGATAAGTCTACAATGAGGACCTTTTTTTTTTCTTTCTAAATTTTTTTTTTTTTCTTCCTTCTAATTGTATAAATGCAAGTTAGTGTAAAACTTTAAGTGTACTATTTATCGTAGTATAAATGTAACACCAGTACCCGGAAAAGAAGATTAATGTGATAATAATATGTGTTAATTAAAGATAATTAATGCATGAGATGAATTAAGGTGGGGTTATGAACCCACATGTGAAAAGGTGTTCAAATGCGGACACAAATGAAAGTCCTGTGAAAGGCAGGACTGGTATAAAAGTGGGGCCCAACGAGGGTCTAATTAAAATAATTTGCATTTCGATGTCATTATGTGCTTATATGATTACTTGTTTAAATGTTTATTGATATTATAATGTCTTATGATAGGTAAGGGGACCAATTTGGGTACCCATGTGAGGGCGTATTTGAATAAAATTAATAATTGGTAGGTTTAATAGCAACCTCATGAATTATGTGGGACCACATTTGGGACCCACGTGGGACTTAGATTAAATCCTTTTAGAAAAGATGGGTAGTTAACGTAATTAACCTGAGGGCTTCATAATAAAACTTATAGAAAGTTGGGGGAGGTAAGTAGGAATAAGGGAAAAAGGGGACAACACATATGCATGTCTTGCATATGTGTCTCATAAGTGTTAATGAGCTGGAAATCTCCAGAAATTCAAGAGAACGAAGAGCTCGAGTCGGCGACGGAAATTCTCGACGACGTTTCTTGCCGTTTCTTCGCCGTCCGGCGTCGGATTCACGAACCAAGACCGGATTTGGACTCGTGGAGGTAAGAGGATCACATGCACGTCCTTTATTTTCATTTTCGGCAACGTTTTTACGGCGGCCGTTCTTAATAAACGATGTTCTTGGTACCAAACTTGTGTAGGATTATCACTAACTAGAAATTGAGCTAAACTTGGGAAGGAATTGGGGGATTCTAAGCTTAGTTACGTATAAATCAAAGAGGTGAGTGCTCTAATCCCAAAATTTGGTGTTTAGATATGTTGGTGTGATAATTGTTGGCTTAGAATGCTTAATCCATGTTTATATTTATATGTGTTGTTGAAATTGAGTAAAAAGCATGTCAAAGTTGTGAAATTGATATGCTTATATGCTTATATGCTAAGTTGCTTAAATGCTTATGTGGATCAAAGGGAAGTCAAGTAGTGAGCACCATTTATAGGTCCCATATGTAAGGGATAGGAAGTCCTCAATGAGTAGGACGTGGTGACGACCACAATGAAATGCCGGTGGCGCCTTCGGGGTCACAAGAGAGTGTGTGTTGTGCTATATGCGCCAAAAGAGTGAGAAATTCCGGGGTGAGAAGGACCCGGGGGTGGTGGCTTGAGTTGCTTGACTTTCCGGAGATCAATTTGTTGTTGTTTATCATGATTGTTGCATTTGCATATTAAACATTCCAATAGCATGATTAGTTCCCTCACTAAGCGAAAGCTTAAACGAAAATATATTTTCTGTTGTGGTTATTGAATAACCATCGCAGGTACCGAACGGGAGAACGAGAGGAAATGATCCGTGCGACGGTTGGGCGTGGGGGTTACAAGTTATGTTGATATGTACAGGTGTATAGAAGTTTTGGTTAATGGTAGTCTTTGTAATCCATGGGTTAAAAACATCTTGTGTTTTGAAAGTGTTAGGATCACCTTGTATTTGGAGGACTTGTATCTTGAAAGGTTGGGTTATTGCTAACTATGTCCTATGTTGATGGTGGTTTTTTTGTTAGTCACAAGTTGTATAATGTTGGAAGAAAGTCCTTTTTGGTTGTAAATTTAACTTGAGTTCTCCTATGATTGAATGGTCATGAGTATAATGGGAGAAATATGGATTTTGATGTAAGTTCATGATCCTAAGGAAGAATTTGTGTGTTTGATTGTCAATCCATGCTTTAGAGATGTTGTGTTAATGTTTAGAAACATTTAGAAATGCTTTGAGAATGAGTTTTAAGGGTTTCACAAAGTTTTGGGAAGTTTGGAACAAGTTTGGACTTGAAAAATGATGTTTTTAAGCAGTAGGGAGCTGTTCTGCAGAAGCCGGATCGATCCGGCCTTTTCGCGGATCGATCCCCCCTTTTTCGGGGACATTCTGATTGAAAATTAATGAGATGGATCGATCCGCCCTTTTCGCGGATCGATCCGCCCCTGTTTTTGACAGCTGCTGACTTTTACGGAAACAAGCATAACTCTCTCTACAAAACTCGGATTCGCGCGCCGTTTTTTGCGTTGGAACCGGGACTCAAAGATCTATCTTTTGGTGTAAAATTTTGATATACTTTATAAATGAAAATTTTGCCCTTGGGGCTGTTTTGTGTCAGCGAAGCTATTCAAAGAGGTCTAATCCATGTTTTTCTTAGTAATTAAGGGTGTTTTGGCATGTGGGCTTTGTCACACGTGTTCTAATCCGTCCGAGGCGGGTTGGGGTGTGACAATTTTTGGTATCAGAGCTATAGGTTAGAGCCTTTGGGGACGAGTGACGATTACGACGCGTAATAAGCATAAAGGATTAAACGATGTGTAGTTCATGCATTCACGTTTACTTAGCATGTTGAATGATGTTGAGCATGCATTGAAAACTATAAAAGTAACGTGTATATGAATATGTATTGTGAATACCAGAGAGAAAATGTCTGGTGAAAGATCGACACCGCCTACGCAAATGGAAAGAATGGAAAGAGTTGTAGCCGGATTAGTACAAGTTGTTGAAACTCATACAATAGAGGGAAGACGTGAACAACCGAATCCTAATCCGAGGGAGGAGGTGAACACTATTTCACAATTTTACAAGCAGAAACCGACACTATTTCGAGGGGAGACTGATCCAATGAGAGCTGACTTTTGGTTGTCCGACATGGAAAGGATATTCCGGGTTCTTCCGTGTTCCGAGGCTCAACAGGTTCTATTTGCCGCTGATACTTTAAAAGAAGAAGCGCAATACTGGTGGCGTACAAAATTGGGACTCGAAAGGCCGAACACTTGGGGGGAGTTCGTAATACTCTTCAAGAAGCAGTACTTTCCGAAATCTTTTGAAGATTTGAAAGCTCAAGAGTTCATGGAATTGAAACAAGGGGGAATGACAGTTCGGGAGTACTCCGCCAAATTCACAAGTTTGGCACGATTTGCTGAAAATATAGTACCGAATGAAGGGGATCGAACTAGAAAGTTTGTGACGGGGCTGAGGGATGAGATTCGACGCCAAGTATCAGTGCAACGGTTGGATAGAGTTGCAGAGGCATTGGATGTGGCTTCAATCGCTGAAAGGGATATGGGGTATCAACAAAGTTCGCAAGCACCAACAACTCAACAATACAAAAGGCCGAGTTCAAGTCAATATAGCGGTCAAGGGAGTTCGAAACGACAGAGTTTTGGGGGTTCTTCGGGTGGTGGAAGTAATAAGCCACGATGTAACACATGCGGGAAATTTCATTGGGGTGTATGCAATCTACCGACAACGGTGTGTAATAATTGCCGACAAATGGGGCATGTAGCAAAGAATTGTCCGGGAGTGAGGCCAAATACTTATACTCCGATGAGGCGTACCGACGATAGTGGGATGGTTTGCCATAACTGTGGGGAGCTTGGACATCGAATGCGCAATTGTCCTAAGCCGAGGCAAGGAGGTTTTAGTGCAACCGCAAGTAGTGCACCAACACCGCGACCACCTCAACAACAACCACAAGGAAGGGAACAACGTCAGGGCCGTTATTTCCAGCTTAATCCAGGGGAGACTACCGTTGCTAACACAGTTGTGTCAGGTAAAGTTCTTATTTGCTCAACACCTGCTAATGTGTTAATGGATTCTGGTTCTACACACTCGTTTGTATCACACCAATTTGCTAGGAATATGAATGTACCCTTAGAACTTCTCGAATATGATTTGTCTGTTGATGTCCCATTGGGAAGATCTTTGGTGAGTGCGGGGGTTTATAGAAATTGTGAAGTTAAAATTAATGATGAAGTGTTAATAGTGAATCTAGTACCGTTAGTAATCCAACATTTTGATGTCATATTGGGAATGGATTGGTTGTCAGTTAATCACGCGGTTATTGATTGTGAAAATAAAAGGGTAGAATTTCAGACACCGACCCATAGAATCTTCTCTTTCTAAGGGGTAGGTGTTGTGTCACCACCATATCTCATATCCGCCATCAAAGCTTATCGTTTATTGAGGAAAGGGTGTAAAGGTTTCCTTTGTAGTGTATTGGATACCAGAAGTACGGAACTAAAGTTGGAAGATATACCCGTAGTTAAAGAATTTTCTGATGTATTTCCAGACGATTTGCCGAGTGTGTTAATTGAGAGGGAGGTTGAATTTGGTATAGATGTAATACCGGGAACACAACCCATTTCGCGGGCACCATATAGAATGGCTCCAATAGAGTTGAAAGAGTTGAAAACTCAGTTACAAGAGTTGTTGGATAAGGGGTTCATTTGGCCAAGTGTATCACCCTGGGGTGCACCGGTTCTTTTTGTGAAAAAGAAAGATGGGACGATGCGGATGTGTATAGATTATCGTGAGATCAACAAAGTAACTATTAAAAACAAGTACCCATTGCCACGGATCGATGATTTATTTGATCAACTACACGGAGCTCAGGTGTTTTCAAAGATTGATTTGAGGTCGGGGTATCATCAACTGAAGGTAAAGGCCGAGGATGTTGAAAAGACGGCCTTTAGAACACGGTACGGTCATTATGAGTTTCTTGTAATGCCATTTGGAGTAACCAATGCACCGGCTGCGTTCATGGATTTAATGAATCGAGTCTTTAAAACGTATTTGGATGAATTTGTTATAGTTTTTATTGATGATATTCTTATTTACTCAAAAAGTCCAGAAGAGCATGATAGGCATTTGAGATTGGCGTTGCAACGTCTTCGAGAAAAGCAATTGTTTGGAAAATTGAAGAAAAGTGAGTTTTGGTTGTCAAGTGTTACTTTTCTTGGCCATGTGATTTCTAAAGAAGGTGTGTCAGTCGATCCACAGAAAATAGAAGCCGTTATGAATTGGGCGAGACCAACCAATGTGTCAGAAATTCGTAGCTTTCTGGGATTGGCTGGGTATTATAGAAGGTTTGTTCGAGATTTCTCAAAGATTGCGACTCCAATGACAACATTGATGAGAAAGGATGTTCCTTTTGAATGGGGAAAAGAATGTGAAGAATGTTTTCAGACATTGAAGAGTAAGTTGACTACTGCTCCAATTCTTGCAATTCCGACAGGCACCGGGGGATTTAGTATTTACAGTGACGCTTCTCATCAAGGTTTGGGGTGTGTCCTTATGCAAGGGGACAAGGTGATAGCGTATGCTTCGAGGCAATTGAGAACTCATGAGAAGAATTATCCAACTCACGATTTGGAACTTGCCGCGGTAATTTTTGCTTTAAAAATTTGGCGACATTATTTATACGGGGAAACTTGTGAAATTTTCACTGACCATAAAAGCTTGAAGTACTTATTTACCCAGAGGGACTTAAACATGCGCCAACGAAGATGGTTGGAGTTAATGAAGGACTACGATCTGAAAATTCAATATCACCCAGGTAAGGCGAATGTAGTCGCCGATGCTTTGAGTCGAAAATCGCCAGAAAATTTGACATGTGTTTTGACAGCACAAGAAGGGTTAGTGAAAGAGTTTGAACGTTTGGAACTGGAAGTTATTCCTAGAATTGAAGGTGGGTTAATGGCAGCAATTGTAGCACAACCTGATTTGATTGGAGAAATTAAAATGAATCAACTTCTAGACCCAACCTTAAAGAAAGTTGTAGATGAATTACCCGAGGGTAAGCGACCGGAGTTCAGTTTACATGATGGGGTATTATGGTATATTAATCGGTTATGTGTGCCTAATGTTGGCAATTTAAAGGAAAGAATTTTGGAAGAAGCTCATAGTACTCGGTATTCCGTGCATCCGGGTAGTACGAAAATGTATAGAGATTTGAGGGAGGTCTACTGGTGGAGTGGAATGAAACGTGAAGTTGCTGAGTATGTGGCCAAATGTATGACTTGTCAATTGGTAAAGCTTGAACATCAACGACCTGCGGGGGAAGTACAACCATTGGAAATACCGGAATGGAAATGGGAGCACATTACAATGGATTTTGTGTCTGGATTGCCAAGGTCTCCTAGATCTAATGATAGCATTTGGGTAATCGTTGACAGGTTGACTAAGTCAGCCCACTTCTTGCCGATTAAGACCACAGAACCGACAAAGTTAGCTGAACTTTATGTTAAAGAGATTGTAAGATTGCATGGGGCACCGGTATCTATAGTGTCAGATCGTGACACACGCTTTGTATCCAGATTTTGGGAAGGGCTACAAAGAGCAATGGGGACAGCTTTGCATTTTAGCACAACGTTTCATCCACAAACTGACGGGCAGTCGGAACGGGTTATTCAGATTCTCGAGGATATGCTTAGAGTATGCGTTATGGATTTTAAGGCTGACTGGGAAACTCACTTGCCGTTAATTGAGTTTTCTTATAACAATAGTTTCCAGACAAGCATTGGAATGGCGCCTTTTGAGGCATTATATGGTCGAAAGTGTAGATCGCCTGTGTGTTGGACAGAGGTTGGGGAGAAGCAACTTCTGGGGCCGGAAATTGTACAAATCACCACTGATAAGGTTAAGTTGATTAAGCAACGGTTGCAAGTGGCACAAAGTCGCTACAAAAGTTATGCTGATACGGGTAGAAGACCGTTGGAGTTTGAAGTTGGTGATTATGTGTTCTTAAAGGTTTCACCTTCGAAAGGCATTACGCGGTTTGGTAAGAAAGGTAAGTTAAGTCCAAGATATGTTGGACCTTTTCTGATTTTGAATAAAGTGGGACCGGTAGCTTATAGGTTAGAGTTACCACAAGAGTTGTCACATGTTCATAATGTGTTCCACGTGTCTATGCTCAGACGTTATGTGTCGGATTCGAGTCATATCCTTGAACCAGAACCATTGGAAGTCCGAGAAGATATGACATATGTTGAACATCCGGTACGGATTCTGGATAGGAAAGATCAAGTGTTAAGAACGAAGACAATTCCGTTGGTCATGGTTCTTTGGCGTAATCATAGCATTGAAGAGGCAACTTGGGAACGAGAAGATGAGATCAGAGAAAGATATCCACACTTGTTCGACTGATGAGGTAAGAATAAGTTTGGGGACAAACTTCTTAAAAGGGAGGGAGAAATGTAACACCCGTACCCGGAAAAGAAGATTAATGTGATAATAATATGTGTTAATTAAAGATAATTAATGCATGAGATGAATTAAGGTGGGGTTATGAACCCACATGTGAAAAGGTGTTCAAATGCGGACACAGATGAAAGTCCTGTGAAAGGCAGGACTGGTATAAAAGTGGGTCCCAACGAGGGTCTAATTAAAATAATTTGCATTTCGATGTCATTATGTGCTTATATGATTACTTGTTTAAATGTTTATTGATATTATAATGTCTTATGATAGGTAAGGGGACCAATTTGGGTACCCATGTGAGGGCGCATTTGAATAAAATTAATAATTGGTAGGTTTAATAGCAACCTCATGAATTATGTGGGACCACATTTGGGACCCACGTGGGACTTAGATTAAATCCTTTTAGAAAAGATGGGTAGTTAACGTAATTAACCTGAGGGCTTCATAATAAAACTTATAGAAAGTTGGGGGAGGTAAGTAGGAATAAGGGAAAAAGGGGACAACACATATGCATGTCTTGCATATGTGTCTCATAAGTGTTAATGAGCTGGAAATCTCCAGAAATTCAAGAGAACGAAGAGCTCGAGTCGGCGACGGAAATTCTCGACGACGTTTCTTGCCGTTTCTTCGCCGTCCGGCGTCGGATTCACGAACCAAGACCGGATTTGGACTCGTGGAGGTAAAAGGATCACATGCACGTCCTTTATTTTCATTTTCGGCAACGTTTTTACGGCGGCCGTTCTTAATAAACGATGTTCTTGGTACCAAACTTGTGTAGGATTATCACTAACTAGAAATTGAGCTAAACTTGGGAAGGAATTGGGGGATTCTAAGCTTAGTTACGTATAAATCAAAGAGGTGAGTGCTCTAATCCCAAAATTTGGTGTTTAGATATGTTGGTGTGATAATTGTTGGCTTAGAATGCTTAATCCATGTTTATATTTATATGTGTTGTTGAAATTGAGTAAAAAGCATGTCAAAGTTGTGAAATTGATATGCTTATATGCTTATATGCTAAGTTGCTTAAATGCTTATGTGGATCAAAGGGAAGTCAAGTAGTGAGCACCATTTATAGGTCCCATATGTAAGGGATAGGAAGTCCTCAATGAGTAGGACGTGGTGACGACCACAATGAAATGCCGGTGGCGCCTTCGGGGTCACAAGAGAGTGTGTGTTGTGCTATATGCGCCAAAAGAGTGAGAAATTCCGGGGTGAGAAGGACCCGGGGGTGGTGGCTTGAGTTGCTTGACTTTCCGGAGATCAATTTGTTGTTGTTTATCATGATTGTTGCATTTGCATATTAAACATTCCAATAGCATGATTAGTTCCCTCACTAAGCGAAAGCTTAAACGAAAATATATTTGCTGTTGTGGTTATTGAATAACCATCGCAGGTACCGAACGGGAGAACGAGAGGAAATGATCCGTGCGACGGTTGGGCGTGGGGGTTACAAGTTATGTTGATATGTACAGGTGTATAGAAGTTTTGGTTAATGGTAGTCTTTGTAATCCATGGGTTAAAAACATCTTGTGTTTTGAAAGTGTTAGGATCACCTTGTATTTGGAGGACTTGTATCTTGAAAGGTTGGGTTATTGCTAACTATGTCCTATGTTGATGGTGGTTTCTTTGTTAGTCACAAGTTGTATAATGTTGGAAGAAAGTCCTTTTTGGTTGTAAATTTAACTTGAGTTCTCCTATGATTGAATGGTCATGAGTATAATGGGAGAAATATGGATTTTGATGTAAGTTCATGATCCTAAGGAAGAATTTGTGTGTTTGATTGTCAATCCATGCTTTAGAGATGTTGTGTTAATGTTTAGAAACATTTAGAAATGCTTTGAGAATGAGTTTTAAGGGTTTCACAAAGTTTTGGGAAGTTTGGAACAAGTTTGGACTTGAAAAATGATGTTTTTAAGCAGTAGGGAGCTGTTCTGCAGAAGCCGGATCGATCCGGCCTTTTCGCGGATCGATCCCCCCTTTTTCGGGGACATTCTGATTGAAAATTAATGAGATGGATCGATCCGCCCTTTTCGCGGATCGATCCGCCCCTGTTTTTGACAGCTGCTGACTTTTACGGAAACAAGCATAACTCTCTCTACAAAACTCGGATTCGCGCGCCGTTTTTTGCGTTGGAACCGGGACTCAAAGATCTATCTTTTGGTGTAAAATTTTGATATACTTTATAAATGAAAATTTTGCCCTTGGGGCTGTTTTGTGTCAGCGAAGCTATTCAAAGAGGTCTAATCCATGTTTTTCTTAGTAATTAAGGGTGTTTTGGCATGTGGGCTTTGTCACACGTGTTCTAATCCGTCCGAGGCGGGTTGGGGTGTGACAATAAATTTATATGGGCAATGTTAGGGGCATTAACAACATCCATTAACACTTGCTAACACACTCTATCTCTCTCCTAGTGGTACTGCGGGACCCGCAGTACCACTAGGAGAGAGATAGAGTGTGTTAGTAAGTGTTAGTGAATATTGTTAGTGCCCCAAATATTACTCAAATTTATAATCATTCACTTTGACATGGTGTTGGACTTTAAATTTGAAAGAAACAATAAAAAGTTAAAATTTTTAACTAGAATTTAAAAAAATCAGAAACATATATAGAAATTAAAATTTTTTATGGAAGAGTAATTTAAAAACTATTATGAGAAGCTTCTCATAAGCACTCCAAGCCGCTGGATTGTTTAAATTTCCTTTATGGTTTTCCTCTGTGGCACTTTACCCCCTTGTAGTTTGAAATGTAATACATAACCCCCCTGTGGTTTGCCTCTGTGCCACTTTACCCCACTGTAGTTTGGAATGTAACACATAACTCTCTTGTGGTTTGCCTCTGTGGCACTTTACCCCCTATAGCCAAAACAAATTGTTTAAATGGTCAAAATGACCTCTTATTTTTTATCATTTTAATATACCTGTTACACACACATATGTTTGAAAAAAACTAGAGCAGTGAGGTCAATGAAAAAATCAGATAGCTCTACAGAGAGAAAATAAGAGTCTCACCCATGTATAATGTACTACTTTATTGGAAAAGCAGTCAAAAATCTATTCAAAATTAGTGAGCCTCATTAGGAAGAGAGCATTTTTGCTCACCCAGGCCTCCATTAGGTGACACGTGTCTCATTTCAATAATTATGTTGATACATGAGCAAAATGGGGAATGGAATGTGACACATGTCACCCAGTGGAGGTTTGAGTGAGCAAAGGGTGAGCAAAAATGTATTCCATTTGGCATGGGTAAGACGAAAATGGACACAAAATGTTAAATTGAGTAAGACAAAAAGAATAGTGAAAAAAAAGGAATTTTAGTCTAAAGTCTTCTAAAATATTTTTTTTAATATTAGGTCCAATTTGTTACGTTCATACGTATGTTATAAAAGTTATGTGAGATTTACATTAACTTTTGAAAAAAAAAATGAAAGTTGTGGAAAATTTCACATAAAAAAAGTTATTTCAGTTTCAAATTTTCACATAACGTTTAAAGTTTAAACAATAGGGGACTAGATGCGATTAAGTTTTATGGAGTTTTGATCAAAATAAAAATGGGTTGTCTTTTTTAAATTTATTTAATCTAAAATGAAGGACTTTTCATTAAATTTCTATATGAAAAAAAAATGCAAGTTATATGTTTAGATTGCAATACTTACAAGTAAAATTGAGATAGGAAATTCGATATTTCGTTATCTCAGACTTACTTCTTACGTCAGATAGAAGAAATGCTAAAACATAACTACGTCCAAATTAATAGAGTTATTATTTTGTATGAATGTTACTTTTTCCAATTTTTGAAGTTTGTGTTTCTGTTTTGTAATTTCTGAAATGCTTAGATAGATTTGATGAACCTTGCTAAATTGGATCCAAATGACTTCTTAAGGCCGTAAGGTTTGAAACACGTCTTGATTATGAATAATTGAACCTAAATCCAGAGATTGATTGATACAAATCGAAGTAATTCATGTCATGTTTACTATCATGCATCCTTTAAACAGAAAGAAAAAATACACGATAAATCACGGCAATCTTCTGATTTTTCCTGCAATCTCCAAAACTATAATATCGCGGACTATGACGTGCTCAAATACTGAGCCGTCTGAAGGAGAAAGCTGCCAACAATCACAGCAAAGATCCGAGCTTCAAACCCACCGTGACTGCGAAGAGGGTCCAAACAAACAACAGATCTAACGCAGATCTGTGGGCCAAATCAAACCACAGAATACGAATACAAAGAGATCTAGCTGCGTCAAACAACCAAACCAAACAAAATCAAAACAAACTCCCAACAAAGAGGGACAAATCCCCAACAAGGAGAGACAAAACCCCCAACAAAGAGGGATAAACCCCCAACAAGGAATGTCCTTTGTTATCATGTTTAGGGGATAGATATTCGAAAATTCTCCACAGAGGGCGAGAGTGCTCTCTCTTTATTAAAGAGAGTGCCTCTGTTTGACCGTCGGATCGTGTTAAAAAACTGGATCTGACAGCCAAAACAAAGGTCATCTCTTTAATAAAGAGAGGGAGCCCTCTCTAGAACCTGACTGGATAGATGTTATGTTCTAGGAATGTTAGGGCATTGATTTTGGTGATAAATTATAAGTCGGTAACTAAGTTAAGAATTCTTTCCGATTATATTGAGGTCATTTCATTTCTATGTTGACATTACATTGGCTCTAGCTTAAGTCTAAAAAATCTTTAATATATGAACAATGAATATATATTTAGAAAGCTTGTATATAGAAATTTCCCCGAAAATCCCTATTTACTAACTCTAGCTTGTATATAGAAATTTCCCCGAAATCCCTATTTACTAAACTTTTTTTGATTAGGTCCACTCTTATTATCATGTTACTAATAGGTCCAAATCAATGCAAAATCCCCAATTCCTTTTAAATTCCCCCAAATTTGGTTATTTTTATGACATTTTTAACCTTTACACATATATATATATATATGATATATATCTATATAATCCAACATCCAGTCAAAGTTATCCCTATAATTAAGAGATTCACAATCCACAATTAATAGTTACATATATATATATATATGGATATAGCTGGTTATATATGGAAATATAAATAAAGATTTAATTTGATTTTCAGTTATTCTTATCCCATTAATTGTGGAGTTATTTTTGGAACAAACTAATAATTACCATGATTGTAGGTATACACATTTGAATGGAGATTTAATTTGTAGTGGATTCTTTTTGTTTTGGCAAGCTGTCATCCACATCTTTAATGATTTCCATATCTTTAGTGCCATGTCAAATATTTGTTAGATTATCCATTACTAATTTTTTCGTTCAATGTAATTTTGGAAATCAGTGTACAATTTTACACTACATTATCAGTGTAAAATTTCACTGCATTTCATAATTTTATACAGATATATATAGTATATAAAAGAGTACTTAATGATTGCCATTATAATTTTAACACTGCATTATGAATGACTACAAGAGGAGAATTTTACACTATAGCATATTTTTCCAATGCATTGCTATTAAAAAAAAAAAAAATTAGTGAAAAATAATATAAGAGTCAAATCTTACTAGCTATAATTTTTACACTGAAAAACAACACAAGAGTCAAATCTTGATAGCTATAATTTTTACACTGAAAATCAGCGAACAAATGTAAAATCAACATATTTTTACACTAAAAATCAGACAAATCCAATATCCAAAAAAAAGAGAGACTAATATAAGAGTACAAGAACTAGCATTATGTATAATTTTACACTGCATCTGCAGAAAATTAGAGGACCAACAGACGACGCCTCCATTAGAGCCTAACACGCCACTAGCAGATTGGGATGCATCGCTCTGAATCTCGGACTCAACGGCGAAGATGGCAACGACGATTACTAGTCCAATATATCCTTCATCCATTGCTCATGTACGCCACGAAGTTTCTTTCTAGACCAACGAAGCACTCACGATCGTCGGTGCTTGATCGCCGGAAACAGTCCTTGAAACAACAACTGGCCGAATGTGTGTGTGTGTGTCTCTGTGTGTGTGTGTGTGTGTGAGAGAGAGAGAGAGAGAGAGAGAGAGAGAGAGAGAGGTTTTGAGAAGAGATCTTGTATATATATAGGCATTTTAATTACATATACATATATAGATGTATATATATATCAGGAATCAAATAAATGTGCATTTGAATTTTAAAAATCCTAGATTAAGCTAGGGGTAGAATGGTCTGAAATATTTTTGTGGACCTATCTTCAAATAGTTTTTTGTATTGGGTCTATTATAACAAAGATACACTAAATAGGATTTAATACTCCATTCTACCTATGTTTGTTGTAATAGACCCACCAATTGGTACATCCCAATGATAGACCCTATAATTATAAATGTTGTTAGAGATTAGTCCAAATGTTCCTATTATAGAATTATTAGATGTCTTTTCTACCCCTAACCTACATATACAAAACCGTATATATATACATATATACATATATTTAATTCAGATTTAATTGAATCAATTACCAAATCTGAGCAAATCTTATCAAATCCCAATTGATATTGG
Source organism: Hydrangea macrophylla (assembly GCA_033977485.1). Taxonomy (NCBI): domain Eukaryota; kingdom Viridiplantae; phylum Streptophyta; class Magnoliopsida; order Cornales; family Hydrangeaceae; genus Hydrangea; species Hydrangea macrophylla. The sequence goes on along the minus strand of CM066982.1, from coordinate 114,913,975 downwards.
TTACAATATATATAGAAATTTTATCCTAATATTGTAGGATATTACTTTACAAAACGGTTACAAACGAATTTCACCATTTCTAATTCACAGTGTATTGCATATTCAATCTAGATATCACATCATAAACGAGTCTTTCAGCGGGTATTGAATTTTACACTGCAAATAGATCATTTTTATATTATAACTGGTTTATTATTGTGAAATTTTACACTGCAACCGGTTTATTATTGAAATTTTACATTGCAAAATTTCACTGCTTTCATTAAATCTGGTAGTTATGATAGCATTTTGACTTGCCAATATCTCATTTTGAATTAATATCCCATAATTATAGTGCTTTCCGTTTTTTGTGTTTGTGCCATAAATCACGTTAGGTTTTGAAAAAAAAATTTGTTTCACCATTTCTAATTCACAGTGTATTGGATATTCAATCTAGATATCACATCATAAATGAGTCTTTCTGCGGGTATTGAATTTTACACTGCAAATAGTTCATTGTTATACTATAATTGGTTTATTAGTGTGAAATTTTACACTGCAACAGGTTTTATTAGTGAAATTTTACACTGCAAAATTTCACTGCTTTCATTAAATATGATTTTGACTTTCCATATATACACATTAATTCTGTTAGTTATGGTAGAATTTTGACTTGCTAATATCTCATTTTGAATTAATATCCCATCATTATAGTGATTTCCGTTTTTTGTGTTTGTGCCATAAATCAAGTTAGGTTTTGAAAAAAAAAATTTGTTGAAAAATCTGATCTCCTATCCCTTTATTTTTGGATATCTAATAAACGAAAATAAAATCATAGGATTTTACGTATCTACATTATGGGTTTGTCACATCTTGCTAATGTCATCCATGGGTTTTCTGTTCTACCAATAATCATTCATCCATGGGTTTTCTGTTCTACCAATAATCATTCATGACAGTATGTATTATACTGCATTCGTGAGAGTTTTAAGATTGAAGGAGATAACAATAGATCGATGAGAAGATTTCAACTTAATTCGAATGAATGAGCGAATTTTTCACTAAGAGTAGTGTGAAATTTCACACTGCTGAATAATGTTTAGGTTAAATTTTTCACTGCGACTAGTATGAAATTTCAAACTGATACTACGAAAACCCTATTAAGATCAAAAATGTTTTACATACTGCCACAAATCAAATTTGTTTCTCTAAAACAGAAAGATTAAGAACAAATTAACCCAAGAGCCACTCTCAAATATCCAGTTAAGAGCACAAGACAAACTATTCGACAAAACACCTTGCATGCATCCAACAGGACCATGCTAATCCACCCCAACCACATTCAAAAATAAAACCAATACAAAGGCAAACAATTTTAAATAAAAGAAAAAACCATCAATCCCACAATGAAACTACAGCAGATAACTCTATTTCAAAAGCACCACTATGAAGCTACACATCCATGCGAAGGTTGTGAAAGCCTCCAACACATCTGTTGGCCCAAATGTGGAAACCTTAGAGGGGGGGTGAATAAGGTTTTAGCGGAAATTAACCTTTTAAAAATTTAATTGCAAATTAAACACAATCACAAATAATAAAGTAAAGAGATAAGGGAAGAGACACTTGCAAACCGAGTTTTCAAGTGGTTCGGCAATCGCACCCCGCGGCCTACGTCCACCCCTCAAGAACACCTCTTGAGGATTCCTTTAATCCGATCTACTGCACGGGTGTAGACCAAACCGTTACAATAGCCTTCAATCTCTCCCAAAGAAGAAATCCTCTTCTTTGCACACAAGGGTTACTAACCCTCACTCTTTACAATTGATTTGGGTACAAATGATAACTCTCTCTCTAGAGTGGATAATACAATTTGAAGCTCACACAATAACTCCTTAGTGAGTAGATAATACAAATAAAAGCTCACTACAATTTACTCTCAAAGAAATACAAATCAAATACTAGAGCAAATTGATAAACTCACACAACTAGGGCTCAAATATGAATAATAAGAAATCAACAAGTTGAGTGATTTAAATAGATGTTTTTCAATAGATTGATCAACAAAAAATGGTGTGGGAAAACATGTATTTATAGCCCAAGAAAGATTATAGCCGTTGGTGGCAAGTTTGGTAAATAAAAACCCCTTTAAAAACTAGCCGTTAGTATATTCAGCACAGTCCAGTCGACTGGATCGAGGGTTCAGTCGACTGGGAAGTTTAGAGCAGTGAATAGGCATTTTCAGTGCTGTCCAGTCGACTGAAAAGTTCAATCAGTCGACTGATTCTATAAACCAGTCGACTGGACCCTTAAAAAATCAGTCGACTGATTTTAAGCAGATTTTGGCAGACTGACACCTCTTTACTAAAACGGCCATAACTCCCTCTACAAAACTCGTATTCGTGATCCGTTTAAAGATTCAGAAACTAGATTCAAATACCTTTCCAATCATATAAAACTCAAGATCTAATTCCTTACCAATTGGATCAGGTTTGCATTTAAAGTTGACCTATCTGCGCAAAGGTACTTTCTTTTGACTTAGCCACTTGAAAGCTTTTGTGAAATGAATTTAATTGAGTGGTCTAAGTATGTTTAGGTCCTTGAAAGTAATTTAAAGTGTGTGAGCAAGGATCCTAAAGTTCAATTAAAGTTACTTGAGCCCCTATGAGTGATTGATCAAAATGCTTACACGAAAATCCTAGTCTTCAACAAATGATGAAAAATCTTCAAGTCTTCAAGCTTGATCCTTGTTGAGCTCCCTCACTCTTGGACTTCACCATATGCTATCTCATGTTCTCAAACAAAGTTAGAACATTTAAGTACATGAATCAAGAGATTAACATAATGAAAATGACATGATAATTGATTGAAATAGAACCAATGAAAGTATGCAATTATCACTAGATTTGTCATCATCAAAACAAAACAAAAATAATGCCTTAAATAAATTCAAGGCTAACAATTTCCCCCTTTTTGATGATGTCAAAACATGCAATAGAGATATAGCAATTAAAGCACAATAGGTGTCATTTTCATGTTATCATTCAAAGTAACAAGAAATACAAAGTTTGAAATCCAAGAATGATAATTTTCTAAAAACATTTTCCCTTTTCAAAGGTCTATCATTTTCTTATTCTCTCTAGCATTTTCCCCCTTTTGACAACAACAAAAAGATAGGGGGTTTGAACTAAAAGTTCCCCCTCAAGATATGCAACATGATGATACTAAGGAAAATTCAAGTAAACAAATCATGGAAGCAATAAGATACCAAATTGCCAAAATATGATACCAAAAGTAACTAAGGTGAGCATAATATCATGATACCAAGAAATCAAGCTAACTAAAATGAACATACTAATATGTTCCCCCTCAACATATGCATATACGAATGAATACCAATTATAGGATCAACATTATACATTATCTCCTTAGGAGGATGGAATAGCTATGAACATCAAGACACAATAATGTGATAAACTAAACAAGATTAGCATGCTATCAAAATCAAGAGAAATATCAAAACAAGTTAATCTAACCTACTCCTACTAGGCTTAAGGAAGAGATTTAACTATTGTCCAAGCGCCTCTTGGATGCAACATTTGCCAAGGAGAAAGGAGATGATCCCTTCACAACCCAAACCATGTTAATTTTCTTTCGAAATGAACATTGATAATTAACATGCCCCTTTTTCATGCAATAATGACAAGTTACATGGGGAAGGGTCTCATTTGAGATTGATTCCTTAACAAAGAAATTCTTGTGAGAATTTTGAGAATTTGAAGTAGAAGGTGTGGACTTTACAAAGAAGTTTGTGTACTTCTTTTCCTTGTATGTGGGATTAAATCCGAAACCGGCCTTATCAAAAACACATTTTTATTTTCCCAAAAGCATATTTAAATTTTGTTCACCTTGGGTAAACTTGGCCAAAGTTTTTGTTAAATCATCCACCTCCTTTCTCAACTCAACCTTTTCTTTTTCAATAAGTTCACTTGAAGGTTGATTGGTTGAAACAAGCCTTTCTTTTCTCAAAATTTCATTTTGAGATTTTAAATCATCCAATTGCCTTTTCAATTCCAAATTTTCTTTTTCAATCTCATTTGAAGATTGTGCTCTTAAAACATGTTTTTCATTTTCAATCTTCAAAGATTCATTTTGGGATTTTAAAATATTCAACTCATTTGAAAGTTTAGAAAAATTCTTTTTAAGAGTTATATATTTAGATCCCAAATTCTCCAATTCCTCATGTAACTCCTCAAAAGCACATTGAAGCTCATTATAGTTAGGAGATTCAACAATAGAAGTAGGATTAGAGTTTACCAAATTCTCTTGTGCACCTACTTGGTCACATGAGTCGTTATCGGATGAGTCATCATCATCCCAAGTGGCCCCTTTTGCCATTTTCTCATCCTTATCATCTTCATTTGCAAAAAGGCACACTTTTTCCTCTTCACAGCTTTGGTTAGTAGTAAAATGAAAATTTTGTAGACATAACCAAATTTCATTTGCATTAGAGCATGAACGAATTCTATTATATGAAATATCATCTAAAGAAGTATATAGAATTTTCATGGCTCTAAGATTCAATAGAAAGTTATTTTGATCACTTTCATTCCATTCAATCTTTGGTTTAGGAGAAAAAACATTTTTGACAATGTTCCAAAGATTTATGTCAAGTGATATAAAATAAATTTCTATTCTCCTCTTCCAATGATCATACGTATGATCTTTCAATGATGGAGGAGTTGAAATGCAATATCCTTCTTGAACTTTTGTTTCCATACAACTTGATTCAACATTTTGAAATTCAATAAAATCATTAGAGTCATTAAAAGAGCAAGAAGTAGAGGTTACCCCATTGTCAATTACCATGAGGCAAAGATTGACAATTTCATCTTCATTTGAGTTGTCGTCCGATGATTCACTCTCGGAGCAACTTTGAGTTGCCTTCATTGCCTTCTTCTTGCATTTTTCTTTCTTTAGAAACTTGGCAAATTTTTGGGTGATCAAAGCCATTTCTTCATCCTCATCACTCTCATGATCTTTTCCCTTTTTCTTTGAGCTTGAGGACTTCAAGGCGATGTCTCCTCTTTTGATCTCCTTTTTTTTGTCTTCTTCGACAAGCACGGCTAACTCCATTTCATGGGTAATGAGAGATCCCATGAGTTGTTCAATTGACAAGTTTGTCAAATCTTTTGCTTCTCGGATAGCCGTGACCTTCGGTTGCCATTGCTTTGGTAAAGCCCTAAGAATTTTCTCAATAATTTCTTCATTAGCATAAACTTTATCAAGATTTTTCAAGCTATTGATGATAGTTGTAAAACGGGTAGACATATCACCAATAGACTCAAAAGGCAACATTTTGAACATTTCATAAGATTGAACAAGCAAATTAAATTTTGACTTTTTGACTTGGCTTGTTCCCTCATGAGTCACTTCAAGTTTATCCCAAATTTCTTTTGCGGATTCGCAAGATGAAATTCTATTGTACTCATTTGGGTCTAAACCGCAATATAATAAATTCATTGCCATAGCATTCAATTTTATGAGTTTCTTATCGGCATCATTATATTCATCTTCCGTTTTTGAAATAGTAATACCATTTGAAATTTTTGTAGGAAGATGAGGCCCTTTGACCACTATTTATAAATCAAAATCTTGAGAAATCATATAGATTCTTGACACGAATATTTTTCTGTGTGCGCTTGTGTGCTATACCCAAGTTTCGGTAGACGTGCAAGTAGTAACTGGTAAGACCAGGTCGATCCCACAGGGAAGGATAAGAATTAAATTACTTAGATTAGACTCTAAAAGAAAAGAAAAAATCAATATTTTAATGAAAAGTGTAGAACACAAAGTTCTACAATTAACAACTACTAAACTTAAAAACAACTAAATTAAATTAACTATTGATTAACTATTTAACTAAAGGAGATTTGAAAACGGTTTTTCTTGATAAAAGAAAGTATTGGGATCACGCAAATCCACTATGACTCGGCCATCTACCATGCAAATGCAATTAAGCTCAACGGAGGGCAACTTCTACAGTATCCCGTACTTCTCTAAGGATATAGAATCAATAGTCCTTTCATGACCGGGACTATATCATCACAATTAAGTTTGACATACACAAAGGTGGTTTAATTCAATAGTGAAGACTCGCACCTTCAATGGTGTTAGCATTGAGGGTGGTTTGCAAAATATATTGAAAGAAAATGCCTTAAGGCTTAACGTTTAAAGACTGTTTTGACAAACTGAGCATTTGGGGACAGTTTGATAACGAATCAGTAAAACAGAAAGTCTTGGAATACTGTATTGAATGTCCTCAAGAATCAGAGGTCTCGATCGATCGACGCGCTTTCGATCGATCAAACTTCTTCATCTCTCGATCGATCGAACTACATTCGATCGATCGATCGACTAAGTCTCTGGTCCGATCGATCGAACTACATTCGATCGATCGAACACAGGAATAAAAATATTGCATGGCAGAGGCCTGAAATCACGGTTTCATCGCGATTTCCCAACCCCGAACTACTCAGACATGGTCTGGGAAGTCTCAGATTTATTTTTAACATAAAGGTTCATTAAAGTCATGTTTGTTTGCGAGTTTTTCATGAAAATTGTGAAAATCAATGATTTTAACTCATCTAGCATGTAATACTACGATATGGAAGATTATACTACGAATAAATAAGTGCAGAATGTAAACAAAATAAAACGAAGTAACCTGGAGAAAAGCAACTACTATTAAACCTTACGAAATCCAAGCTACAATGAAATCCTTGATAAAAAACCTACAAAATAAGATAAAGCTCTCTACTCTCTATGGAAAACTGATAAAACAAAGTATGTGCATCCCCTTGGGACGTAAACAAAACGATTATATATAGCCTAAACCTCGTGCTAGGGTTAAAAACCCGTTTTCGCTGCGTGCGCGTATAATCTGATAAAAGGCATGTTCGATCGCTCGAGAAACTCTCGATCGATCGAACTTCCAGAAACTGCGATCGCTTGAACTCCACTCGATCGATCGAAACATCGATCGCTCGAACCGTGTTCGATCGCTCGAACCCTGTATTTCAGCTTTGAGTTGTCTTCATCTAGACTAAACACTTCCTTTTATCAACAGTCTTCAATCTTGTGCACACCAGCAGTAATCTGCACAAATAATCACTAAAACAATACCACTTATCATAGTTTAATCAATTTGTGCAAAAACTGATATTGTAATTCAAACTGCAGATAAACAGGGGAATTGTAGACTTTTCTAGTGTATTTTCCTCTTTTAGCGCGGTTGTATTTTACAAATACCCCCTCTTGTCAATTCTCATTCTATTTTTCCAATAAGCATAATTTGATCCATTAAAACACGGTGGTACTTTCTTTTGACTTAGCCACTTGAAAGCTTTTGTGAAATGAATTTAATTGAGTGGTCTAAGTATGTTTAGGTCCTTGAAAGTAATTTAAAGTGTGTGAGCAAGGATACTAAAGTTCAATTAAAGTTACTTGAGCCCCTATGAGTGATTGATCAAAATGCTTACACGAAAATCCTAGTCTTCAACAAAGGATGAAAAATCTTCAAGTCTTCAAGCTTGATCCTTGTTGAGCTCCCTCACTCTTGGACTTCACCATATGCTATCTCATGTTCTCAAACAAAGTTAGAACATTTAAGTACATGAATCAAGAGATTAATACATAATGAAAATGACATGATAATTGATTGAAATAGAACCAATGAAAGTATGCAATTATCACTAGATTTGTTATCATCAAAACAAAACAAAAATAATGTCTTAAATAAATTCAAGGCTAACAACATCCAATAGAGAAAAGTAAAAACAAGGCTCTGCCGAAAAAAGTTGACAAATCTGTGTTGGTGATCTTCTCCAAGATAGCTGCATCTTTTTTGGTCTTCATCAAAGCCATGCTGCGAAAGAGCAATAGTGTGAAATTTAAAATATTTGCAGTGTTAAATTTTGCACTACGGAATGAACGATCCATCAAAGTCAATTATTGTTGTGGAATTTTCACACCTCCGAAAATTCTTGTGGAATTTTACAAATTTTCCAAACATGCAATAGTGAGTGCTAAATTCCAAACTGCAGTCACACGCAAAAACTAATTTTTTTCCCAAATCCTGTCTTCAATCCCACAATGATTGATCCATTAAAATCATACATCAACATGTAGTACCAAAATTTCACACGACTGAAAAGAAAAGAAAAAAAAAATCTCACATTTTCTCCCCATTGTCGTTACTTGTCGGAGCCGTACGGCCGGAGCCTCACCGTCACGTTTTTGGACGCCTAGGAAGGTTTTTAGCTTGCAATTGAATATAGAACCCTATATGTTCTTGGAAGGAGGTGGACAATCAATTGATATGTAGTACATTTTTTTAGAGAGAGAGATAGAGAGTATGAAACGTTGGAGAAGATGAAATATATATATATATATAATCAATATTTAGTGTTTAAAATTTAAAAACCCTTGATTTTGGGTGTGTTTAAATATGATTGATTCTTTTGATGAGTCATAGGGGTAGTTTGGTCACTAAATAAACATATGGACCAATCATTAAAATGTTGTACGGGTTGGATCAATTACAACAAGCTTAGAGTAGATTGGATTTATTACTAATTAACTCTTAAATATTTGAGGTTAATTGAATTAATATGTTTATTCCAATGAAAATCAGAAAATTTTGATGGACAAATTAAGTGAGATCTCTAGTTTAGAAAGGATAAATTAAAATTTTGGAGATATGCATAAAAGTTAGTACTAAGAGTTATCAAAAATGTTAGGTGCACAATGAAATGTACAATTAATTGCACAAACGTGCAGTATAATGTTGGACTTTGTGCTGAAAAGCATATACATACCTTTTTAGCATAAAGTCCAACTTTGTACTGCACGTTTGTACAATTAATTGTGCATTTCATTGTACACCTAACATTGATCAAAAGTTATAGGGTGTAAAAAACAAGTTAAAAGTTGAGAGGGCCCCACGTTCTACGTTATTCAATACATGAACATAATTATCGATACTTAAGTTTGTGTTAAACTATAAAATCAGTGTTATCTAGGCAGTCTGTTTGTAGTAAATGGTTTTGGAACTCATTTTGAAACCCTTTTTGCATTTGACTATTGATTTCATGGACTAATGCGGAGTGCCAGCCGAAGACCGAAGAAATACAATAAATATTGTGGCATCCCAAAGATTCAGAATTTCCATGCACGTCGACCACTTTCTCTCAATCTTCTTTCATCTCAGTACTGTACTATATATAACTTTAATTGGTATAATGTTATCCAATTCATTAAAATATAGAGTGCTTGCTCACTATTTTTTTAGTGGATTCAGTACTTTATATCATTAATAATTCTCAGTGCGGTCTAATATTTTATATTATTAATTAATTTTCATTTAATAAATAAAAATTAATTAATCGTGTAAAGCATTGGACTCCACTGTATTAATTATTCAATGGGAGAGGAGTGAGCAATTTTTGGATGAATAAAAATTGTATTATAAAATATAAGAGTAATGATACGCACATACACTTTTCTACACCACATAATTACGGCCATTGATTCCAGTAGATATCATGTAGATCCCACATGTGTCTCACACGAGAGCACATGGAGTCCACTAGAATCAATAGTTAAGATTATGTGGCTTAAAAAAATGTGTATCATTGTTGAAAATATAAAAGCTGGGCATGTCACATGTGCAACAGCACCAAAACCGAATCTCTACGGAATTAGAAAAAGCCCAAGATGCCTTTCCATAATTCAACCAAAACACCACGTTAGTTTGTGGACTCCAGCTGCCCTGATCAATCCTTTACTACCTTTCTTCCCAAGCCCTTCCCTACCTTTTATCCCCACAATTTCATCCAACCAATTTCAACTTTTCAAGTATATAGGAGTGTGTGTGTGTATATATATATATATTATCAACTTTCCAAGAAAAAAATGTTAGAGCTCCATATTCCAATGACCAAATCCTGAAATACTTTTCACAGCCCATTGTGTGTTGATGGTTATAGATATATATGTCTGGATCGACAAATAAATATTTCTGCAGTTATTCAATTTTTTGAGTTACACTTAATCATCAGTAAATTATGATGCTACGTGTTTTTAATTTTTCTAACATTCATCACCTTTCTTGCTCAATTATTCGTTATTAATAGCACATTCCGAATAGATCTAGCTAAGAATCATTTTCAGTGAACAATAACTCTAAACTCTGGATTTAAAACATTGCTTTTACATTCAATATCTAGAAGTTTTTGCATACATGATAAAGGTACACATGGTATGTCTATTTGGAATTTTCCAATCAATAATAAGAGTTATTTTGGATGAATGGGATCCACGCGACTACGTACATACAATAGCCCTTATCAATATATACCACCCAGACATACCACGTGGTACCATATCGTAAAGTACAAATCCCCGGAATTGAAAGCAAAAGATTAAAAATTAAATCAGGGAACAAAAAGAATAGCAATGACAGAATAGACTATTAATAGAGGTCATTTAAGTCAACTTGAGTCACTTAATTGTAGGGAAATTGTAAATGCACCCCCCCACTTTTGTCTCTCTACACCTACACGGCTACACATGTTCAATATTGTATGCATCGATGCAATATGTGGGTGAAAAAGAGGAGAATATGAGCTGCATTAATTTATAATTTCCTTCACTTGTATTAATTACGTGTAATAATGGAATTCTGCATGAACCAACAAAAATTGAACAGCAAATTTGCACTAAAGACAGAATCCAAACAACTATTGAGCAATTAATAATTCTGAAATAAAATATGGGACTGAATCAATTTATTTTTCCCAAAATTCAGAAACAGAATTGATTACTACAAATTATTACATAGAAATGAAATTAGACCTTCCTTTCAATCACCATTCGTTATTTTCCATCCCAAAAAATTCTTGTCGATCCTCCCTTTGAAGAAGGCTATAGCAATGGGGATTTCATAACCAGCTGGTTCACTGATCTGCTGACATGGCATTTTTTTTTCTAGTGCAATTATGTGAGCCTATAGAACATGTAACAATTACAAATCATTAAAAAAAGAAAAAAAAAATTACAGATGCTATATATGATTAATATACTGATTCAGTAGCAGTAATTTATAAAAAGAAGATTATGGTAAGGAAAAGAAGAACAGAGGAGGAACCAATTGGGTGTTTTGCCAATTGAACAGAGTTGGAGCCGAAAGAACCCTGCGGAGGGGTCTGATAGTAATAAGGAAAGTATGGGACAATTGGGTTTGGCGGAGAATTGGTGTAGTAAGTGGGAGGTGGATAATACGCACCGCCACCACCCCCGCCAAAGGACGGCGGCGGAGGTGAGTAATATTGAAATGTTGGAACAGATGGGGTCAGCGGCGGGGGAGGCGAGTAGTAGTAACTGCCGGAGCTCGGCGGTGGTGGGCAGTCGGAGCTGGAGGAAGGCGGCGGAGGGGACGACGGTGGTGGTGGAGAGGGAAGCGGAGGAGACGGTGGGGGAGGAGAGAGAATTGGTTGGCAAGGGTTGTCGCAAGCTGAGCACATTGTGCAGGAGATTTGGTCTTTGGACATTGCTTTTATCGTTGACATTGCGGACGAGACATTGAAGTGTGAAATGAAAAGGAAAGTGAAGAGAGAGAAGATTAGAACTGTTTGGGGACTTGTCATTCTGGCTTTTCTCTCTCTAGACGTGAGGAAATATTGGACTGTTTTTTTCTTAAAGGGGAGACAGAGGAAAGAGTTGGGGAGGAGATTTGAGATAAGAAGAGGAGGATGGAAAAGACAATATTCGTTCGTGGTGCGGTTTAGAGAAAGAGAGAGAGAGAATGAGGCGTGCATGTGTATTGGTGGCCGCACCATTCTTGGTGTTTTATTCTTTACGCCACCATCATCAAAGCCTAAGCGCCGCCCCCCCCCCCCCCCCCCCCCCCCCCCAACACACACACACACACACACCCACACACACCCCCACCCCCCCCCCCCCCCCCCCAAAAAAAAAAAAAAAAATCCCATTTGATAATTGCGAGAATTATGGCAGGATACACACATTTTTTTCACCTCAACTCAACTTTAAGTTCTATAATGACCCACAATAAACTTTAGCAAGGGTTACTCATTTTAACTGACGAACAACATGGAGCAAGCAAAAGAATCCCCTTATTATTTATGAGGCGTACGTAATTACTTTGCAATTTCTGAATTCCCTTAAGTTTAATCAAGTCTTTTCCAAAAAGGGTACTTTTAATTCCTGCAATTTCAAATTGGTTTAAACTGATAATGGTATGACAAAGTGGTTCGGCCTAGTCGAGTTGGTTAGAGCAACTTGCCTTCTTAAAGGAGGTCTGTTTGGTTGAAAAATTATATATATATATATATATATATGTGCGAGCGTACCAGGCAAGTAAATTGTCAATGTGTGTGATATAATAAGTGTTCAAACTGCGCCTCACCAAAGAGATTGTGGTGACGTACGATGCCTTAACAAAGATTTTAAATGTGTAAAGATATGACTAGAAGAACTTCGAACTAATTAAAGTATAACTACTCCTATGAAAGAACAGTAAAGGAAAATTGTAAAGTAACAGACTATTTTACTAAGTAAAAATAAACTACAACTCTAACCTTGAAGATAATTTCGAAGGTATACTAATTCGAACTCTAAAAGTAATGATAAAAAGTGCAATATTTGTAAAGGATAAAAGTGTATATGTTGATTGATGTTGACTCTTCCCTCCTTGATCACAGACCTCTCCTATTTATAATCATCGTGGCTTCACAGTAGTCTTATTTGAATGTTCCCTCTTCTTTTCAAACTAATAACTGCTTATCCACGTGGTGTTACCTTGAATTGACATCTGTTCTTCAGTTATTCTTTAATGATCAACACATGTCCCTTGGCAGTTTACATTTTAAACAGAATAAAAAAATAAAACTGCTCGTAACTGCTTCTGCGTCATTCCCCACCAAGTTAACTATCTTGCCACATCGAATCCTTCGTGGCACCTTATTATTGGCTGGATAATTCATCACAAACATTCCCCCCCCCCCCCCCCCCCCCCCCACGCCATTTTCCTTTTGATTCAAAAAAGATAATGGCGATCGTGGCAGGATCATGCTGGGCAGTTTGAGATTTTAGTGTAGTCTTTTAATCATGGTTAAATTGAAGATCCAAATATGCATTTATCTTTACATTGACTGCTATTTGCTTAGTCTTTATATCTCCAACTCTACTTGTCACTTCGAATCTATCCTGTTAACCATGTCTTCTTTTCAATCTTTGTTTGATTCTGGTGATCACTTCCCTTTAAATCTACCTGAAGAAGTGATGTTATCAACCAAACGTCCTGAAATTCCTCGTCGAACAAATTGGGATCCTCGTGAAATTTCTCCTAAACCATTCACATATTCGAAATGGGAAAAATGGCATAATATGTTAAACCGCCCAAGTGTGCTTTTATTAGAACAAACTTCATCTTCGAACCCTTTGAGGTTGTAACACCTTGTATTTTTTATTTTCATTAATAAATAAATATTGCATTGCATTTCATTTCCATGAGCATTTGATTTTATTTCTGTTTATAATAATATTTTGGGGGTCAAACTGTAATTTCTAAAATACTTTCTATGGTTTCAAAAGCAATATCTATATTTTGCACAAACCGGGGATTTATTCCTACGCTAATATAATTCTCTGTATTTTTATTTCAACCGCAAAATACCAGTTTTATGTTTTAAATCTGCGTTATACCGCGTTTGGGTGTGGGAGCACGTGAGCTCAACCACACCGGAGAAATTCTTGGTTTAGCTTGGAGCCCAAACATATCAGTTTATATATACGTTGCTCTCTCTCTCAATCAGAGAGTTTTCCATATCTCACTCTCAAACTCTCTGCTTCTCTCATTCTCTCTCAATCTCCCTCAATTCTCTCAAGAACACACACACATACATACATACATACATACATAGATATATATATATCAAGAACGGAGGAAGAAAATTATTGGACGACGGAATCGCGGCGGAAAACTCTCGGTCTCAATTCTCTGTGTAATTAACCTCAGTGAGTAAATTAAACTCACTCTCAACGTATATATATGTAAATTTCAGTGTATATAGTTGTATATATGCATATATATGTATAATCACCATTAAAGCTTAAAATTGGAGTTTTGTCAAACTCAACCAAATTCAATTCCGTGAATTGATTTTGGAAGATCTTTGTCCCAATAGATTGCGGTTCGAATCCTACGAGTTAATTCGTCCGTATCGCGACGAACGGTTGATTTAAAGTTTTGACACCCTCACTTTTATCGCGAATATCTAGAGATATAATCCGTATTAGTTAAAATTGATCGCGTATTCTTAATCTACGCGGAAAACTGAAGAGATCCATATATTGCACGACATGTTTGAGACAGAATCTGAAAATGGGTAAATTTCAGTTTTAAAACCAGAAACAGGGGAGAAAACGAAGAAGATGACATTCTGCAAGAACTCGCGCGCGCGACCCGCTCGCGCGAGGCTCGCTCGCGCGGCCCGCTCGCGCGAACCATTCCCCCCCTTCGCGCGCGCGATCCGCTCGCGCGACCTGTCCAGCCCCTCCGCTCGCGCGACCCGCTCGCGCGATCCGGCCTTCCCCTTCGCTCGCGCGACCCGCGCGCGCGACATCACCTCTCCCTTGCTCGCGCGACCTGACAGTTTGAGCAGTTTCTATGTTTTCTTATTAGGGACTGTTTGGAAAATGTTTTAAAAGTTTTTAAAGAACAGTTTGGCAAAAATATTGTTTTAAAGGTCTATGTTTTAAGAAATGTACGAACAAGAATGTTTAAGACCGAAATTTATGCTCGTACGATTATTCGGCTTTGTGATTTATTAATGGTGTTATTTATGAAACATTGACATACATATTAGGGTCGAGGTTGTGTCAACATGCATGTGTGGAATAAAGCGTGAAAAGAGTAAAGGGTGGCAGTTTGGTGTGTGACCTCAATATCGATCGGATAGTATTCCTGGTATTGGAGGCGATAGTGTTGGGTACGACTTGGATATCGATCGGATAGTATTCCTGGTATCTAAGGCGCCCGTTTCGGATATTGATCGGATAGTATTCCTGATATCCGAAGCGATGGTGATAGTGTTGTGTACGACTTGGATATCGATCGGATAGTATTCCTGGTATCTAAGGCGCGCGTTTCGAATATTGATCGGATAGTATTCCTGATATCCGGAGCGATGGTCGGTTGTGATCGGCTTAGATATCGATTGGATAGTATTCCTGGTATCTGAGGCAGTAGTGTGGTGTGTGACTTCAATACCGATCGGATAGTATTCCTGGTATTGGAGGCGATAGTGTAGCGTGTGAATTGGATGACTGAATACTTATTACTTCTGGTAGCTGAAATGATGTGTTGATTTAATTGGATTATTCTAAAGGAAAGAATTGGCAAAATAAGATGTTTCACAATTCATGTACAATTTCGTATTTAATTCTTACTATATTCCCCCGTGGACTATGTTGGAATTGGAACCTTGAATATATTACTGTTAAAGTTAAATGGTACCGTTGTTTATTTGCTTATATATACATTGCGAGCACTTGTTTATTTTACTCACCAGCTTTCATAAGCTGACGGCGTTGATGCGTCCTGGACTGTATGTCCAGATTTTCAGGGGCAGGAGCAGCCAGGGTACTTCGACTATGCTAGTTAGAGGCAGGAAACTTTCCAGGAGGCTGCTTATTATTTTCCTATGTCTTTCATTTCTGAAGTTGTAATAGACTGGAGAATAGCTTTTGAATAAGGGCGTTTTGTGCCTAAGACATTGACTTATGTAATAGTTTAGCAAGTTTTAAATTTCGGAGCTTATGTTTATTAGTATCCTTTCTTTTAGAAATGTTGTTAAGTTATTTGTTGCAGGGACAATTGGTCATACTCACTTGTCACGACCTACGAGTCCATAAAGGAAATTAAATGCTTTCCTGAATTATGCTACGTCGGGGCGTGACAGAGGTCAATCTACAACTCTCAAACATTTTCTCCCGCTTGGGAATAACCCATTACCTGTGGTGAAGGTGTAGGATACTACAAAAGTATGAATCTTGAAACACCAACTACAGCACCTTCAGTTATTCATCCAAGTTTCGAATATCCAGAGACTGAAGGAATCATTTGAAGTAGGACAATAAAACCATATTACCCCTTCTCGAATCGCCTTTCTCAAGAACAAAACTTGTTGAATGCTTGGCTATTCTCTTCCACCAGTTCTCCTAATGAAAGGTTCCAAAAAAGTAATGTTTTAACTCCGCAAAGTAGGCCACCTTTTCACACATATGTAAGGGCAACTGATGAAAATTTCTCTAATGAGCACTATTCCTCAGCCTTCCTTTCTAAATGCAAACTCTTCGAAAAAGATTACAAAGAAAGGGTGCTTCTCCTTGATTACTCAACATTGGGCTTTCCTGACACAAAAGTTCAAGTGGTTGACCCATTCGAGGATATAAGTTATCGTTTCTTAAAATTAGACCGATTGTATAGGAGTGGTCCTAAATTCGAACATATCCCCCCTGTAATATCTCCTTCTTCATGCCTAATTATCCAAGTACAAAGACTTTTAGTAGCTTTCTCACATCTCCCATTCTACATACTGCATGAATCAAAGGCTCGAATCAATTTTGAGTGGAGTTGTCACATCTTATGCCATGAGTTGGAGATTTCAACACTTGTTCGAACCCAACTTGATTTCACTCTTCAAACCTTACCTACTCACATAAGGTGGTATTCTCATCATCAAGAAAGTGTTACACACTTAAATTACTTGATAGACCTATATGACAGCTTCAAGAAAGGTCCCATTGCACTCCTTGATGAAGTATCAGAATTTAAAGACAAATATATCTATGGGTGTGGAAGTTCTGTTGAAGAGAGCGGTACTTATGTTTATTCGAAGCCTGACCTCGAAGATCGAATTGCATATCTCAAAGATGAATCCAAAGCTGCCGGCATTTCCTTTCGAGGTAAAACTCCATTAGCCAGTGAGCTTCGAGGTCTTCACAAAGCCTTGGCCAGGATCAATTCTCAGCTAAATCAGTATGAAGAACAACTCAAGGATACTTATTTCTCCCTTCGAAGTGAAGATAGATTGGCATTGCAAGCTAGAAACTTAGGCCTCGAGATAGAAATAGAAGCATAATACTTTGCTTACTATTAGAATATATTTCATAATCTCGTAACCTATGGGTTTCCACATTATTATCAATTATGTTTGTAATTGTATTTGTAATGCCATTAAGTTCAATGAATTATAAAAATTTATGTACGTGTTAACCAAACCGAAATGGTTCATTCTAAACCAAAATGTATTGACTTTTGAAATAACGGCTACATGAGTAACCAACCCTAATGGCTAATTTCTTAATAAATGTGTTTCTTCCCAAACGACACCAAAGGCTATAAATAGATAAGAGGTAAGAAGGAAAAACCCCTCTAACTTCTGCAAACCCTTTATCTTCTACCCTATTTCCTTTGAATTCTACCTTCTTCGCGATCATTTTCAGCCTATTCTAATTATCTTGTTTCCAAAAAAAAAATGGCTACACTCAGAGACAATACTCAACTTCAAAAAGTCTGCGATGATTTTGAAAAAATCATTCAGGATGAACAAATTAAAACAGTATTCGAATGGGCAAGAAACCTCATTAATCAATGAAATCCTTGTTCCTGTAACCTTTCCCAACCATGAATCTTCCATTGCCGTTGGTCCCTGCCTAAGTACTCCTAATCTCAAACTTCATGTTTATTACCCTAGATTAGGACAACAACACTTAGCGTATCAATAGGAAATTCCTATTCTCAGGAGTGAATTAAAATTTTGACATTAGCCCAAGCCTGGGAAAGTGTGGCAAGAATGGGTAGAAAGAATTCTAGACAAGAAGAGAGAGGCTCTGATTGCAACATGAATTATCATGCTGCTAACCTCTCAAAATACCCAATCGAAGCCAGTCCTAACCTACTTACTGGAGCTTTATGCTTCTGGAACCCTATCTTCAACCATTTCTAATTTTGTTTTGGTCCAATAGGTCCAACTGTCTTAGATATCTGTCATCTATTAGGATTTCTGTCTCATGGGGAAGATGCTCATCCCTACATGTTGAAGTCTGATAGTTCCCCAATTCATGCTGATTCAAAATCATTAGGATACACTAATTTCCTGACTTCTCATAAAAAGTCATCAGGGAATGTAACAGACACAGAGTATTATTGCTTCCTTCTCTACTGGCTTTCGAAGTACCTGTTCTATACTTCTTCCTAAAGGGTTGTTCTTGAATTCTCTAACATTGCCAAAGCTTTAATTGATGGTTGAAGAATAGCTTTGGCTCCCTTTGTGCTAGGATCCTTATATAGGTCCTTTTCTGATTTGTGCTATGACCCCTTTCTTCCAAATCAAGGTGGTCCTTTCTAGATTCTGCAACTATGGCTTTATGCCTATTTTCTAGAAATTCATAATTTAGGCCTTAGAGAAAATCATGTTCCTCATGGGGTTTTCTTTGCCCTGTTACCAAACGTTGAAGATACTTTCAAAGAATCGCTCACCTTCTTCTTCAATCTATCTGCAGTAAGGTTGAATGACCTGTTCCAACCCTTTTCTATCATTTACAATCCTGAGGACAAAACTCCTTTTTCCCCTCTGTGGTTGTGTCATATTTTGGATAAAACAACAAATGCAATCGAATTAAAATTTGCATGGGGGAGCTTTTTGATCAGCAGAGATCTGGTTTTTTTTTTTTTTTGGAAACACCCTTAGCACAAAATCTTATGGTGAACTCTACCTTCCCAACCAATTTTTGAGACAATTTGGTCTCACCCAATCAATTCCTTTCCCAATCAGAAGTCAAGTCAATACCTTTATGGCTTATAAAACCACCTCGAGAGTACCGGAATCAGTGGTAACTGCTGCTTTAGCAGTTTATTATAACAAAGTCAGCAATCTAGAGTTCACCTCTCTGCTAGTGTACACAACCTGCACCCTTGCCTTCTCGAGCTGGTGGGAAAATTTGATGCAAATATCAATGGACAAATGCCAGCTCTTGAGACATATTGACTTGAAGTCAAAAGGTAAACAGATTACCAACTCAATCACTTTTCTTTTGAATAGAGAAAAAGATTTTCTAATTACTGTTGTTCAAATTCTGTAACACAGGGAAAACACTTGGTGAAGGCCCTTCTTTTCATCCAAAGCCTAAATCTTCGAAGGCTGCACCTCCTCTTCGAGCTTCTTCAAAGGTTAAAGCTCCTGCTCCTCCAATTTCCAGATCCAAGAGAAGATTGATTCTTCCAGCAGAAAGTCCTCCTCAAGCAATTGGAAGTAAAGGATATGATGAAGAAGAAGAAGATTCAAGTCCTATGATACAACTTGTCCGAAAGAAGAAAGCCAAGATCACTACCGAGGTGACTACTGACTCGAAAATCATTGGGGAAACTCCCATTCTAGCAGTTCCCATCTCAAAGGTAGAACCTGAACCTGAGCCTGCTCTACCAATCCCATAAGCAGAAATTCCCAGTCCTCAGATTTCAGAGGTTCAAGAATCTCCTTTACAGGACATTCAACCTTTACTGCTTGAATATCAACCAGTGATGAGTCAGGGAGACTTTCTTAGTGTCCTTCATGTTTTTATCTTTTCCCATAAGTAAATTCTAAATAATCGTTTATCTCTTTGTTTGATCAGATTGAACCTGCTGCTGAAGCTGAAGTTGGTCCTTCGAAGGCCAGTACAAGTTCTGATCCTGAAGTTGCCATAGAACAAGATCCATTCATATCTTGTGATGCTTCAATCCCCTCAAGCTCAGGGGAGTTTCAAATATCTCTTCCTCCAAATCTCTCTCCTGAAGAGGTAAAGGAATTTAAAGACAGTTTACAATATGCTTTGAAGATGGAAGACACCCCTTCAACGATTTTCAAGAATTTTTTCAACAAATGATGGGTCAAGGAAAAGCGAAGGTGCCTTCGATGGATCCTGTAGTAGTAGTTGCCACATTAAGACTTTTTAGCAAAATTCCTTTTGAAGTTTTTGAAGATAGAGAAGTACAACATGGTTTAAAAGTCCTAAGTCAATTTATGCTGGATAGTTATGAGATTTCTGTCCCAGACAAAGAAGCCATTTCAGAACTTATGTCAACTTTTGATTTCAATTGTTTTCTACTTGAAAAAGTTGTCGAAGAAAGGAAAAATTGAAGGTTGACATGGAGTATACTACTGAAAAAACCCTTATAATGAATCAGATGCTAGAAGACTTTAATAAGAACAACATTGCTATTGAAAAACTTTCTACCAAAAGAGACAATCTTTTGAAAGAACTCAAGCTTGTGGACACTGAATTGAATGCTTTGAAGACCGATCAGGAAAATGTTCGAGCAAAGCTTCAAGTTTTGAAAACAGAGTTTGAGTCTAAACCTTTGAAGAACCAAGAATCAATTTCTAGACAAAAGTTCATTCTCAATCAGTCAAAACTGTATACTAGATCCTGGGACAATTTTAGACTAAAGGCTCAATTTATAGGAAAAATAGTATGAGACTATACCAATAGGACTTTGTAATTTACCAAAATCTAGTTTTTGCAATAACTTCGAATGTGAAATACATAGTCTTATTTTATGAATGTTACATTTCATTCTAAATTTCTTGCTTCCCAAATAGTTGGATAATATTGTTTGAGAAATCTATCATTGATCTTTCTTACATGTATGTAACCATTTAAATTCTTTAAATGGTAAAACCCACCTTTAAAGACTTTGTGGATTTGGAATGGACCTTCCCATTTAGGGGACTATTTCCCATACTTTGGATCTTTAGATCCAATAGGTAATATAGTTTTCCAAACTAAATCCCCTTCATCAAAGCTTCTAGGTTGGACTTTTTTTTATTATATCCTTTAGATGTTATTCTCTTATGTATCAGGATATTATTAAGAGCCTTGACTCTTTCTTCATCAATGTCCTCCAATTCAATAGCCATTGATGTTTGATAATCATCCAAAGATAATTGATTTTGCTCCATAATTCAGAGAGAATTAACTTTTATCTCAATGGGTAAAATTGCCTCATGACCAAAAGTTAAAGTATAGGGAGACACCCCTGTACTTGTTCTCTTTGAAGTTCTATATGCCCATAAAACTTCTGACAAAATCTCATGCCTATTCTTGGATTATTTTTTATAACTTTAGCCATGTTTTCCTTAATAATTTTATTAGTTGCTTCAGCCTGGCCATTAGATTGAGCATAATATGGGGTTGACTTTGACATTGTAATCCCCAATTTATTTGCAAAAGCAACCACATCTCCTTCGAATATAGAAGCATTGCTAGATACAATGGTTTGAGGAATACCAAATCTATAGACTATATTCTCTAAGAACTTGATAACTCCTGCCTGAGTCACAGTTTGCATAGGTTCTGCTTCTACCCATTTAGTGAAATAATCTGTGGCTACATTAATGAATCCATGACCCTTTGAAGAAGGAGGGCTGATTTTCCCTATCACATCAATGGCCCATCCTCTAAAAGGCCAAGGTTTTACCACATATTGAAGATCAACGGTTGGTAGATGCTTCAAAGGACCATGTTTTTGACATTCTTGACATCCTTTGGCAAAGTCAATACAATCTTTCAAGATTGTTGGCCAATAAATGCTATACCTTCGAAGTAACCACCTCATTTTGATCCCAGATTGATGTGCACCACATAATACTTCATGAACTTGAGCTATAACCTCAATTCCTTCGAGATTACTTAAACATTCGAGTAATAACCCATCACTTCCTCTTTTAAGCAATCTACCACTATATAAAATATAATTGACAGATTTCAACCTTATACTTCGACTATGCTTTTCATCTACTCCTGATAGATAATCTATGATTGGCTTTCTCCAATCATTATGAATCTCAACATTTGAGATGTTAACAAAAGGTAATCTATCTAACAATATAGGCAATAATTTCCTATAAGTAACTTGTTTCATTTCAACATCTTCGAGACTTGCTCTAAATCCAGATGCAAATTTGGATAACAAACCCATTGTAGTATCATAATATATCTTTAAAGCATTGCTTGCACATTTATATTCCTCATTCATATGGTTTATAACCAATTGAGAATCCCCAAAAATATCTACAAGCGAGGTTTTAAGATCTAATAGAGTTTCGAGGCCCATTATCAAAGCTTCATACTCAACTTGATTATTAGTACATTGAGTTGAATCCAGTTTGAAACCATATTTGGTTTTAATCTTCTCTAGTGATTCAATGATAAACCCAATAACTGCAGCAAATTCAGTTTTCGAACCACCGAACCATAATTTCCATGGACTAATAGTTATACGTCCAATTTCATAATCTCCTTCTGTTTCGAGGCAATTTGGGTGATCAGCCAAAAAATCTGCTAAGGCCTGTCATTTCACTGCCATTTGTGATACATACAATAAACATAATTCTGATAAAGTCAAAATCCATTTACCAATTCGATTCCTTAAAATAGGTCGAGTCAACATATACTTAATTAAATCAAACTTGGCAATAATATAAACTTCAGTGGGAAGAAGATAATATCTTAGTTTCATTATAGCAAAATATAAAGATAGATATAGTTTTTCCATAAAGGAATACTTGCATTCGACAGGATTTAAGAACCTACTAAGATAATAGACAGCTTGTTCTTTTTTTATCATCATTATCCTGGGCTAATAAGACCCCCAATTGATGCTTCTACTACTGAGATACATAACTTTATAGGTCTGTCCTTTCTTGGAGGCATTAACACTAGTGGCTTCACCAAATAGTCCTTTAAGGCTTAAAAGGCAGCTTGGTGTTTTCTTCCCACTTTAATTCTTCATGATCCTTCAATTTCAACAAAGGAGAAAATATCAAAGTTTTTCCAACAGTATTGGAAATAAACCTTCGAATGAAATTAATATGTCCTAGGAATATTTGTAATTCCTTTTTAATCGAAGGGGGTTTACTTTGAATAATTGCTTGAGCTTTATTCTTATCCACCTGAATTCTCTTTTCATGTACCAAATATCCCAGAAAATTTCCAATACTAACCCCAAAAGCACATTTCAAGGGATTCAATTTAAGTTTGAAAAATCTCATTCTTTCGAATGTTGATCTCATGAGCAATAGATGATCATCAAATGATTTTGACTTAACAATTATATCATCTATATAACATTCTAAAAATGTTCCAATCATGTCATGAAAAAAAAGCATTCATAGTCCTCTGATAAGTAGCTCTTGCATTTTTCAAACCAAAAGGCATTTGTACCCACTCGAAGGTACCTATATTCCCTGGACACCTAAATGCAGTTTTGTGAATGTCTTCTTCAGCAATACATATTTGATTATATCCTGAGTGACCATCCATCATAGACATTATAGTATTTCCAGCAGATCTATCAATTAATAAATCAACTATTGGCATAGGATATTCATCCTTGGGTGTGGCCAAATTAAGATTTCTATAATCAATACAGACTCTTAATTTACCATTTTTCTTCATAACTAGAACAACATTTGAAAGCCATTCAACATACCTGGTAGTTCTAATGAAACCTGCCTTGAGCAACCTTTCAATTTCTTCTTTAATCTTCATAGTGACTTCTGATGTCATCCTTCGAGGTTGCTGTTTTACTAGTTTATAACCAGCTTTGATAGGCAATTTATGCTCCACTAAACTTCTTTCAAGTCCTGGTAATTCATCATAATCCCAAGTAAAGCAATATCGAAAATATTTTAATAACTCAACCAGTTTATGTTGGTTACACTTTTCAAGTTTAGAACTCAAATATGTGATTCTTTTTTGTTGATCTGATCCTAAATTAATCTCTAATAAAGGATCTTATGACTCTTCTTGTACAGAATTTTCTGGCATTATGGATAATTATTTCTTACCAACATCTTTCAAATCCTGTGGATCTTTTTCAAAAACATAGTCTGACCAATTTATGGTCGAATCTTTTTCAATTTTTGATTCTAAATTTTTAATCACTAGTTTTTGTAAGACTAGTCGATGGTCTCTTCTACATCTTCTATCTCTAAAGATGTGTGGATCATTGGACTACCTTGTCAATATTTAGTGGTTCCAAAGAACCAAATGGCATATCAGCCAAAATATCCTAATTTTTCTCTGGGGATTCATCTTCTGACTCTTTAATGTCAATAGGTTTAACATTCTCCTCATACAATTGAGCTTTGACACAATTAGAGCTAGCATGAAAAGGCTGAGTATCAGCCTTCACTGTTTCAATCTCACAGTCTTCCTTCACAAGCAACAATTTCTGATGCATTGAAGAAGGAACACATCGATTAGCATGAATCCAATCTCTTCCTAGTAAAGCATGATAACTAGGACTAGCATCCACCACAAAGAAAGCAATTTTGGATTTATTCGAACCTACTATGGTTTCAATAGGTATCACTACTTTGGTATTTTTCTTATCACCAGTGAAGCCTGATATCATAATGTGAGTTTGTATCAACTTTGAGTCTTGTTTATTAATTTTTCTCAAAGTACTTTGAGGAATAATATTGACAGCAATACCATTATCAACCAATACTTTGTTTAAAAGGACCCCATTTAAACAAGCTCTTATATATAATGGTTTGAGGTGCTTAGTCATTTCTGATGATGGTTCTTCAAATGAATATACGAAATTACAATCACTAAAAATGAATTTAGGAAAATTTACCTCAGAAACATCTATAGTAGATGCTTGCATTTCCATTTCTTCATCCATTTGTTGATCTTCTGTAGCTTCGAAGATCTTTCGAGCAAACTGTTCAGATATTGATCTCATACCCCTATTTCCGGGTGCATGTACTACAGTTATTGGTTCCACTTCGATGTGGGGTGTGGGAGGCAGTCGCTCCGCTATATTCCGTATCATTTCCCCCATATTTCCTATCATCTCTGCCATTTCATTCATTCGTTGAGTATGGGGTGATAACTCTCGGTCATCCATGATTACAATCCTGTAGTTCTCAATGCATAAATACTATGCATGTACAACAATAACAATAATATGTATGTAAAATAACATACATATGCATCAAACATCTCCAATATGTATGGATGCAATTTAAAACATGTGACAATCACTCAACACTCCACTCGTCGTCGAACGTTCCCAAAGTTTTGTTACCTATTGCTCTGATACCACTAAATGTCACGACCCATCCCACTACGCGTGGAAATAGGACACGTGGCACGCCACCAAGGCTCATCCAGTTCCATTAAAGTTAATAGCAGCAGAAAACATTACTAAATCCATTAAAATCAGAGTTGCAAAAAGATTTGGACAATTGAAAACACGTCCAAAAGAATCATTTTTGAAAACAGGGGTTCAGTCGACTGCTCCTAGGGTTCAGTCGACTGAACTGAGCAGAAACCAAAACCTAAAATTCTCAACAGAGATCCAGTCGACTGATCAGGGAACCCAGTCGACTTCTCAGTCGACTGATCAGGCTCTTCAGTCGACTGTGCTAAGCAGAACCAAAATGTAACATTTAAAAAGGGGTCCAGTCGACTGGTTTTATCATTTATCAAAGCAGTGGCCAAAATCAACCGTGGTTCAGTCGACTGATCAAGGGTCCAGTCGACTGCTTCTCTTACTATTCACTTTCAGTATCTCCATCCTACAAGATCCAGTCGACTGATCCTGGGTTCAGTCGACTGCTCCCCTGCTGGGCAGCCCTGTGTTGATAATTAACAACTCATGCTTTCTCCACACAACACCAATACAACCACTACTGATTTCAACATTTAAAACTTAACTACAGACGTTCAAATACATAATTACCATGTTACAGAACAAATCCAAAGATCTATTACAACGTACTATTACAATTTCAAATCCTTACACAAGGTTTTAGCAATTAAAACAAAAACATTTACAAATGTGGTTTCCCGGCGTTCCTCGGCCTCACTCCTCACGATTCTTCTTGTCTTTCTTCTTACCTGCAATGGAGTACATCTCCACTGCTCAGCTATATGCTGAGCGTACAATCCTAAATGTATGCTTATATGACAGTTCATGATTTAAGCATCTAAAACACATAGAAATAGTCTCTAGGGTGAGTGGTACGCATTCATCCGGTCGATGCCGTAGGAGGCCAACCTCTCCCACGCATCTCGTACACTGGTTGGGCCTTCCTCCATACCAGGTACCGTGTCCTGGTTGGGCCCACCTCCAATCCAGACACAACCACAATTCCAATTCCATCACAATCACAATCCTCAAGGTTCGAGGAGCTTACCCCGGATGAATTTGTACCAAACTCCCCTTTGACCCAAGTAGACACATAACATGCTCACATAAACAGTTATACGTGCTATTCTCATAAATTTACGTGCATAATTAATGGGCCTAAATAATACATGAATTTTGCCCGGATCCAAGAATATCGAAAATGATGTTCAAAACATGAAAATCCATATATTTCATAGATCTAGAATTCATACCTCGTGCGATTCTCTTCAAACTTTGAAGGATCGTCTAGGGGACTAATTAATCGTCGGATTCCAAATTATACGCGGTTCCTACGAGTTTTACCTGATTTTTCCCCAAAAGTCTAGAATGAATATTTTTTACACAAATTGGCCAAACACGACCTAAGTAGTATCAAAACGTAGGTCTTACCTCCACGAGTTCAAATCTTGAATCTGGAGAAAATCTGACAGACGAATGGTCGTCGATCGGCGTCGCAAATCCCGTTGGCTCAATCTCCATTCTCTCTCCTCTCTCTCTAGATATTTTTAGAAGTTGTGGATGAGAATGAAATCTCATCCACTTCTATATATAGACAACGTTCTGGAAATTTACGTTTACCTCCCCGCAAGTTTCTCAAACTTCTAACTAACCTATGAAACTTCGCACACGCCCAGTTTATACCTTTACGAGTGAAAACTAAAATTTTCAAAAGTTTCCGACTAGGTTTCGTTTGGGTCCAAAATAACGTCCGAAAACTATATTCTGTGGAATCTCTACACAACCTACCTTTTTAATTAACGTATCACTCACGTTTTCACCACAGTTCTCAAAATGATATACAAAAATCAAAGATTACCAGAATTCCCACAACACAGATAAAATTACTATTCACCAAACACCAGATAAAGTCAAATAACATTTAAATCATATAAATGTCATTTAGTCATGCCAATGCAATATGAACTGCCATGTTCTCGTGTCCTCACTGACACCTTACCATTGACTCACAGTCAACCTCAACTCAAATTATTAATAACATTAATAATTTCAAAAAATCTCAATGATGCATTTTAAAAATCACAAATTTCTGGAACGGGTGTGACAGATTTCATTCTTTTAAGGAGAAACTCTCAAAAATCAGTGTAGAGAACATCTCACTTGGTAGGGAAGCAAAGATAGAAAAATTGCTTCTATTTTTTTATGACTCAATATATAGGCATTTGAAGTACAATAAGTCTCATGTAAGAATACTTAGAATTAGAATAGCGATCTACCGTGGAGAACATCTTTATCACTTAAATTTAAAAATCAATATCTTTTAAACCATTAGGAGTCTGACTGGTAGGTTTAGAAATTAAGATGAGTAGGAGATTTGGGATGTATTTGTTCTAAGCATGTGATTGGAGTGTTTGCGTTAATGTTTTGAACCCAGACCGTTCATTGAACCGGAAAAATGTTCGGGTCACGGGTTACTGGTTCAACCATCGGGTGAACCGGAATTGAACCGTGATGCCATAATTACATAATAAATATACTCATTCACAAATATTAATAAAAATATGTGAAATGTTAAACTATAAAAAATTAAACTCAAAATTCTAACTTTGATTTTGACTGTTTCACACTTTAATATAAGCATAAAAAAATCTTAAATTTTATTCTCTCATTTAAGAAAATTTCCCTTCAGTTTCATATAATACTATAACCAAGATTTTGTTAATATACTAATCCTCCTTTTGAAATTTGAATGGTCAACTTGACAGTTGATATGACTTAAGTCACTTAACATATCATTTCATGAGTTGGCATCATGGAAAGCATTAGCTACCTGGTCAGACTACCAAAAAAAAAAATTAATTACCTAGCTAGGTATGATGACCCATTTGCTAAAAGAAGAGAGAGAGAGAGAGAGAGAGAGAGAGAGAGAGAGAGAGAGAGAGAGAATCAGTCAGCTTTTTGAGAGAGAGAGAAACAGTCAGTTTTTTTTTATACTAAATAGGAATGATCCGGGTCAGTTGAACCGACAACGGTTTTTAGGATTTCCGGTTCGACCGAACGGGTTGGACGGTCTTCCATTTTTAGGCCGGTTTTTCTTCTAAGGGCGGTTTCCGGTTTGGACCGGCCCGTTTCTAGGACCGGTCGATGGACCGATCGGTTGAACCGTCCGGTCCGGGTTGGGTTTCAAAACCTTGGTTTGCGCAATTCATTCCAACCTCTTCTTTTCTTCTTCTTTTTATCATTTATACCGTCTTTTTTTTTTTTAGTTTCTCATTTTTTTTTCTTTTGAAATCAACTCCTTTCTTTCTTTACCACTTCTTGCAATATTATTACAGTCCAATCACATGCCTGGATATAGAAGTGAGGTTTGTACTCCCAGGTGGAACAAGGCATGATTTGGAGAGAACTGAGAATAAGGCAATATTAGGTGAATGGGGATGCATTTGAAAGAAAAGATGGCCTAAATCATTTTAAAAATAGATTGACTTTGTTCATTTAAGCAATTTAGAAGTTCTTATAGTAAATCCTAAACGTTCTCTTCTAATGATCAGTCAAACAAAAAAAATAATGAGACTTTCAACTAGTGATATGATAAAGAGAATAAAATGAGACTGAAAAGAATAGTAACACTCATAAAGAAAGATTGACA
This sequence comes from Hydrangea macrophylla, assembly GCA_033977485.1. Lineage (NCBI taxonomy): Eukaryota > Viridiplantae > Streptophyta > Magnoliopsida > Cornales > Hydrangeaceae > Hydrangea > Hydrangea macrophylla. Next base: position 114,885,056 of record CM066982.1, on the reverse strand, counting down.
CAAAAGCTCACATGGGTTAATTAGTTTCCACTAATTGTCTTTAAACTACATAGTTTATGTTTACTCATCCATTTAGATTCAGTAAATATTTTCACATTGTTTCAAAATATTTAAAGTTTAAAGAGTTTCTAGTATTTGAAAATAGCTAAACATGTGACAATGTGCTGTATGCTATTAACATACCCAAAATAACATTAACGTGTCAAATTTATCTTATATAGAGTAAAAGAAAATATTCTGAAAATTTCCTAAGTGCATCCACTAAGTTGGATACATATATGGTGCGACTAGTATCCTCTGCACCTATACAAAAGAGGTTACGCAATTCGGAGCGTCCAAGTTGTCATGATAGCCCATCCACCTCTAGTAAAAGAGATGGGTCTAGAATCACTAGCAAGCTAAAAACATCAGTAAGAGGTTAGGAGATAACTCTGACTTTACCTAGTTTTTTTTTGCAACCTCTAGAGTCATTCACCGCACTAGACATATCTGGTGATGTTGGGATCATGAAAATTACTCCTATCGAACCAGCTAATGAAAGCCAGATGTACACGTAGGATCATTTTTAAAGTCTGACTTGACTAAAAATTATTGAATGTACTGAAAATAAATTTAAAAACAAACAAAAAATAAAATAAAAAGAAATGTGGGATGGGAAAACAAATTTACTTGGGTTTGGGTATCAAAGGATCCAGTCCTCTTTCTCAACCAAAATTTTCTTTTGTTTTGATTTGAATTGTTTTTTGTAACAGTAGTAAACTTTAAAAGATGTGTCATTATGAGCAATTAAACCAGAACATTCTTCTCTATAACAATTCAAACACCATCCTAACCTTTTAACTTTCCTTTTGATGGCACAAAGGCTAGTGCCAGCAAATGGTTTCTTCTGCTAAGACACAAGTGAACGACCCATTAACGTCTGGTCATCGACTATTGGATCCATTTTTTATACTCTCAGCCAACAAGATAGGCTAGACTCAACCCTCCACTCATTCCAACTATCAACTAAGATCTAATTAAAGAGAGCTTAGAGGGGATGGGTGGGAATTTTATTTAAAAACTAAAAATATTTATATTAAGAAATATATACATTCAGAAACTAAAAAGAATTTTTTTTTACAAGAAAACTAGAACACTACATTTCTCTCTCTCTCTCTCTCTCTCTCTCTCTCTCTCTCTCTCTCTCTCTCTTTTAGAAAAGTCCAAGACAATGTATTAGTACAATAATGATAATAAAAACAATAATGGTATAAACTTCAAAAATTATAAGAGTTCAGACTTCTGAGTCATCCATTTTTTTTTTAAATTTTAAAATGAAAAAATTGGGTAGAAAAAATTAAACAATTAGATTTTTTTTAACAAGGGTAACGCAGCATTATCATAACAGAAATTAAGACAATGATAAGGTAAAGTTCAAGATACATAAGACCAATAACTAGTGCATCGTCCATTTTTTTTTTTTTAAGAAATGGAAAATATCACCTGACTCTTGGAAATCTGAGAACCTGGTAGGGCCGTAGATCGAGTGGTATTTCCAAACTTCTTTGGTGAGTGGGTACCTGTCACACCCTCAACCCGCCCCCACGGATTAGGACACGTGTAACAAGACTATACGCACCCAAAGTACACTAATAAGCAAGAACCATGTTAGTTATTAAGGAAAAACATGATTTGAACCAACATAAAAGGGTTTACTGTGACAAAACAGCCCAAGCGCAAAATGGTCATTAAGAAAATATGACAAAATTTTACATCAAAAGATAGCTCTTTGAGTCCCGGTTCCAATGCAAAAAACGGCGCATGAATTCAAATTTTTTACAAAGAGTTATACATGTTTCCGTAAAAAGGCGACGAAAAATACCTTTGAAATCACTGTCTTGTGCAGAGGGGAATTCGACCGGTCGAGCGGGTCAATTCGACCGGTCCAGATACCCTCTTAACCATATTTTCTCCATTTAACATTCTAAGAACTCCCCAAACACACAAGTCACTTGGGGCTACTTCCTAACCAACTTAGAACTACCGAAAAGTGCACAAAAGTATCGAAAACTCATCAAATCACGCAACCGTTGGAAGATTTCAATTCATTCCAACCGAATTCAAGCATGTAACGAACTTAAGTTCTTTCCAAGAACTTCCAAGAACTAACATAAACATGAAAACAATTTGAGGAGGAGTTTGAAGCTTTATTAAACAAGCTTGAGTTGAATAATACTAGTATAACTTGTGCCAATTAGGCAATTCCGTGAAAAATACCTACCAACCTTTGTAATTGAAAGTGAAGTTTTTATAGGTCAATGGGACCCCAAAGGCATCCTCTTAGCCTTTTAAAAGTTAAAACAAACATGGAAACATTTAGAATCTAAGGGCTGGCAGTGGGTTTTTCGACCGGTCGAACGGGTCCCTTCGACTGGTCGAAAGCCCCTCTGCAGAACCATTTCTGCAGCAGCAACTTTCAACCTATCCATAAGAAGTTTTGGAACTAAAACTCATCCAAACATTTGTGAAAGCTTATGAAACTTCTTGAACATGATCCTAATGCACACTAGGATACTTTCAACCACTTTAAACTTGTACCCAATCTCATTTAAATCAAATAAGACATTAACGCCTAAACATTGGTTCAACTTGCATGAATATAGAGTTAGAGTTCAAAAGCTTTACATATAACTTAGTTACAATCGAAACTTGTCCAAAACTGGTTGCGACATACACCCGGACTTGCCGGAATGGTCCAACTTAACTACCACACAAAATCCATAGTTTTAACATAAGGAATTACATAAGTTCCTCTAAGTTTAACCCCAACTTTCACACTAAAAGCATTATAACTTAATTATCACAAGTTCAAACCATAATTTACATCATACTACAAGATTTAACATATGCAACAATATCCTAAGCCTTGCCCATTTCCGAGCTTGATTCACCTCCTTTCCGTACCTTGCTCCGAACCTACGGTGGTTGTTATGTACCACAACAGAAATAGGAAAACAGTTTTCTTAAGCAATTTGCTTAGTGAGCATTCTAAACATGATTGTATGTTTAACACGTGCAATGCTATAATTAACACATAAAACACAACCGTAGTCGCCGAGTCACCGGTTATATGTGTCACAGCCCGGTCCCACAATAGCGGAACCGGAGCCCGTGGCACGCCACCGAGGCTAAACCAATTCATTAACGTTCCCAAAAATTAGGTTTGAAGAACACACGCAGCGGAAAAACAAAACACATTTTTAAAACCAGAGGTTCAGTCGACTGCTCAGTCGACGGAGGAAGACAGGGAATTTAATAGCAATTCCAGTCGACTGAGGCTAGGGGGTCCAGTCGACTGAGGTGGGGTCCAGTCGACTGCTTTTGCTATAATAAGAAGCAGTAGCTAGCAAACACAGGGGTTCAGTCGACTGAACACAGGACCAGTCGACTGCTCCCCTGACAGCAGCCCAATCTGCAGAATTTCAAGTTTAAAAGCTTTCTAACTTTCACCAAGGATCAACCACTCAATCCAAACTCAATCCAAAGTAATCCTAACTGTATTAAAACATTTCTAAAGCAGAATTACAACATGCCACTAACTATTACAACGGTTTAAAATCCATTCTAACATACCAAATTAAACATGGTTAAAACACCCAATTTCTTATTACAACATTCCTATTAACCCAAAACTACAAGATTAACATTCAAGTTGCCTCCCAAGCGAACTCCCAACCCTCGTGCTCACTTCTGCGATTCCTCGCCAGCATTTACACCTGCAATGGTTATTTGAATAACCACACATATTTCGATTTGTTTAAGCTAATGCTTAGTGAATAAATCAACATATGCACATGAATGATAAACATGTCCGCATTCACATCTCTACATTTCATACTAGTCGCCGGAGACTCACGTGCCCGTCCATACTCCCAATCCGCGACTCCTCGCCAATAAGTCCACGCGAAAGGGTAAGACCCACGATTCTTCTCTTCAATCGTGCGACCTTAATGCCTATATCGGCTCCACAAAATGGTACGGTGACCACGTGCTCCTTCTGACCCAAATAAGCAACTTAACATGCTCAAATACATATCACCATGCTCGCGGTAATCAAAATATTTCATCGTGCTATTGGGCCTACTTATCAATATAAATGCCCAATATGAACTGCACAAGATATCTCTAAGTATTAATACATGCTATTCAAACATAACATGAATACATATCAAGAAATCATTCCAAAACATAGTTGAATCACTCACCTCCGATTTACGCTCTTAAACTTCGATTCAAAGAAAACCCGTGCACAAAGAACGTGCAAAAGTCCGTCTAGTACAATTCCTATGGATCAGAATTCCATTTATCAACTTTTATGAAAATTCTAGAAAATAACTTTTCGGAAAACTTAGCCAAACAGGCCCTAATAGGTATCAAAACGAAGCTCTTACCTCAAGGAGCTCGAATATGAAATCTGTGAGAAAACAAACTGACGGAAGGTCCTCGTTTGGCGTCGCAAAGCTTGAAGCAACTAAATCTCCCTCTAGCCCCCTTTTGGCCTCCTTTTGGAATTAGGTCAAGAACTTATGAAAAACCTAAAGTCATCACTTCCTATATATAGGCAAGACTATTGGGAATTTACGTTTACCTCCCCACGAGTTTTCAAAACTCCTAATTAGTCTCTGAAACTCTATACAGCTTATTCATAGCTTTACGAGTGAAACCTCAAAAATTATAAAAGTTTTCGACTAAGTTTCATTTGGTCGCTAAAACTCGAATTTCTATATGACGTTTCTGAAGGTGCTAATTAGCCTACCAAATTAATAGCGTGTTCATTCGTCCTCACCAGGATACTAAATCTAACAACAGAAATAAATTCTAAAACAGAAAATAATACAGATATTGAAATACACAGGTAAACATTTATTTTCATATAAACATTTAAAATGTTCCACAGTGACCGTCTCATACTCGGAGAGACTTCACAAACAATAAATCCTCAATCACAATAGTTTCAAAGGGTTCTCTAATACAGACACCCAAATCAACTCGTGAGTCAAAACTCACTCAACCATGTGTCATAAGACACGCCACGTCACATTATCATGCATGACAATGTAATGAAAATGAAATAACACAAATGTGGGTGTTATAATATGGTTCATTCAGACCCGAAGACCTCCCTTGGTCCCGTGGCCACTTCTATTCCTTGGACTTCCGTATTTATCGGATTCTTCCTCTACACCACCCTTATTACTCCCAACAATGAACCATTTTCCCGGTGCTTATTGACTACCACATAGACATATAACCACATATAACCACATATACATGTATCAACATATAATCTTCATGAAATTGATACAACATTCACAAATTAACAACAAAATAGCCTCTTGCATGAGTAGTTATTCCTAACATCATCAAAGCCTTGAACCCATTAAACACAATCATTTGATTTGTATAGAAAACTCACCTCCCACAGATTTTACCCAAATTAAGCCAAATTATGCAGAATTTTCCCAAATTGAAGCTCAATTTCTACTCCAACAAGAATCCTACAAGAATTCGGTAGACGTCGTCTCACCGATTAGTGTGAACTACTAAAATCTAGCAATTCTAACAGAAATTAAGGGTATAGAAATGATCGTCTCACCTCTACGAGTCCAAAAGTGGTCTCGGATCGTAAATCCGTCGAACGGCGACGACGGAACGGCGAGATTTCGACGTCGGCGTCTCGAGCTCGTCTCCGTTTTCTCTCTCGGTGATCTCTCTTTTATTTTCTTTTGATTTCCAGCAGATTTTAAGAGTCTTAACTCTTCTAGTGACACACACACATCACATGCAAGTGATGTGTCACTAGTTTTCTTCTATTCTCGTTTACACCCCCAATTTTTCTTAAGTTCTCATTATCAAATCCCCAAACATTCCATTAACTACCCAATTATCTAATGAGTGTTTGTCTACGTTCCGTATGGGTCCCAACATGGGTCCCACATATTTTGTGAAATTGCTATCGTACCTACTAATTTTTAACTCTTTTCATTTATACCCTTATTTGGGTGTCCAAACTAATTCCAAATGCTACACATATATCAACATATAATATGAAAGCATTTAAACAAATATTCATGTAATCACGTAAAAATGCATTTAATCATTTAAAATGCAAATTACCAATTTACCCTTTGTTGGGTTCCATTTCAATACATGTCCCACCTCACTGGGGACTTTTCCAACTAGTGTCCCTCTCTGAACACTTTTTACATGGGCGAGTCCAAGCCTCCCCTTAATCCATTTTATACACTAATTATATTAATTAATGCATATTAACACAATAATTAACCCGTTCTTCGGGTACGGGTGTTACAGTATTTACAACTTATGTATTATATTTTTTTGTTAAATAATAGAAAAGAGAGAAAATAGAAATCTAAAAACCAAAAACTAAAAATTTAAGATTTAAGGCGAAATCAGAAAAATAGAGAATAAAATCAAAATCAAGTTTTTCTCTAGATTATAGATCTTACGTTTAGTGATCGCTAGAGTGGATCTTGATTTTAAATCAAGAAAATTAAAGAAAATGGAAAGAAAATGAGATAATGAGAGATCGGGGGAGAGAGTTGCAGAGAGGAGAGAGAGAGATCGCGGTAAGAAGAAAAAAAGGAAGAAGAAAAAGAAAGGAAAAAGAGAGATAAGGAAAGTTTTTAGGGTTTGAAGCCCTATATATAGACATTTTCTCTTTTTCAATGTATCTCTCTCTAAAAAGATTAAATTTTTTGTTAAGATATAAAGATAAAACAAACAAACATGTGTTAATCATGCAACCGTCCCCCCCCCCCCCCCCACAACTGAGTCTGACATTGTCCTCAATGAGTGAGATGAGAAAAAGAAGTCAAGGATAACACCTGTAATAAAAAGAAATAAACAAAGAAAAGATAGAATAATAATGATATAATATATATATATATATATAAATGTACTATCACAGTGTTGAGATAAAGTTATCAAGAATTACTGTACAATTGATCTTTTGAACTGCAGTTTCAAATGATCGATCTTGTATTCAAATTTTGCTATCTGACAGTTTTAGCAACATAGTTTTTAAACCAGCAATACTTCTGGTGTGTCTTTTTTATTTTGGACTGTAATGGGATAGTTTAAACATACAATTTAGGACATTTATTAGATAGCAGTATTTGAGATTTGTAAGACTTGATAAAAAAAAAATCAAAACTCATAAAATAGTAAGTGCAAGTGGTTCTGATACTTAAAACACCAATTTTTTTTTTCATTTATATATAAAAAGAAAAGTGCAATTACAATAAAATAAATATAGGAATTTTTTTGAACATATCTAAATGTTGCTTGAGGTTATTGCCCATGAAAGATGGTCATTTCGATGTCTAGGACAATAGACTCGAAACCTCAAGAAGGTGTCATAATCACATATGTCTGAATCATCATACAGGGTTACTTCCATGTATATCATATATGACAATGATTCTTTGAGGAATGAATTGTTCAATAAGGAGAGGGACTAGAGATGTCCCCCATTCGAATAGGTAAAAGAACCAATTCCTCTGGAAGGCGTACCTTAATATTTCTCCATTAACAACTCTAGTTAATAAACGTCTCCATCCAAATATAATGTCATTGTCATCATAAATGGGGAATTGTTTTAAGGATGTTAGGTATCTTTCCCATTCATTTTCTTCATATTCATGATATAATTCTTGGAACACCTCATATTGAGCTTGTTCCCATTCATCGTAGTTTGTACTAATATTCTGCTAGTCATCTAATCCATCAAATACTGGTTCAGCATTCCACTCCCTAGGTTGGTCAGGTTCCACTAAATAATCAATTTCTTCATCAGTGTCGTCATAAATTTTATCGACACACCTAGCGTAGAATATTTCATCCTAGTCAGAGTCCATGAGATATTTGAAATGTGGGCGTGTATCATCATCTGACGAAGTTCTATCCTCTGAAGGATAGTTGTTATTGTTAGACGAACTGGTATGGTTTATACTCAATCTTGCACCTCTACGATGATGAAATGGGTTCATATCTCTTTGTTACCTGTGACATCAGATAATATGTTATAATTCCTGAAAAATATTAAATAGTAAGAAAAAAAATTTAAAATAAAAATAAAAATAAAATTCCTACTATGTACAATTCTAATCATGATTTATGAATTTAAGAGGTATCATAGTTGGGGTCCTCTAAAGGAAAGGACTCCAACTTAGCTTCAAAGTCTCCTAAGAAAGGCTTTAATTTATGCCTACTAACTTTAAATGTATTTCCATCTTTAGGGTCCTCAATCACGATAGTTCCATAAGGATAAACATTCTTTACAATATATGGACCAGTCCATTGAGATTTCATTTTTCGTTTAAGAAGATGCAGTTTTGAGTTATATAATAGAATTTTTTGCGTGGGGGTAAATCTTTGATACACAGGAGTATTCAGACATTTTTTCTGTAGAGTACCCCATCATATGACATGTACTGCAAAGTTCTAGTTTTTTCTTAGATAGAGGAGTATTAGTTTTCTCCAATTTAAAAGCTTCTAACTTACGAGATAATTCTTCAATTTTTATGACTAATTCATCTTCTGATTGTGATTGCTGTGAACTTTTAGCCTTTTCTTTTCAAGCAATTTATTCTTTTTCCCATTGTGGAGCGTCTCTCCAAGCCAATCAAAGTATGATTCAGCTTCGTCAACATTTTTAAATATTTCCTTTGATTCTGGATCTAATGTTTCATAAAAGAAATGAATTATACACCATTTTTTAAATCCATGATGTGGATAGGTTTGTAGGAGATCTATAAAAAAAATTGACATTCTTCAATACATGGTTCCTTATCTTTTTGAGTGAAAAATTTAAATTCACGCATCAAGTTATAAGTTAAATTTTTGTGATATAATTTATTTAGAAAAGCTTCATTCATATCATGCCATGAAGCTATAGATCTAGGATGGAGAGATAAAAGTCAAGATTCAGCTTCATCTTTTAAAGAAAAAGGAAAAAGTTTGAGATAGATTATCTCAATAGGACAAGTTTGATCAGCAAATGTATCACAAACTTCTTCAAATTCACGAATATGAATATAAGCATATTCTTTTTTAATTCTGTGGTAAGTTGGTAAGCATGGTAGCATGTTATGTCTAAAATAAAAATTTCCTGTATATCTAGGTAGAGTGACGCAAGAAGGAGTGATGATTATTTCTGGGATAAATAGATTTCGTAAAGATCATTGTTCATGCTCTGATAAGACAGGTTGTGGTATATTATTCCCATATTCATTATGAGCATCATCAGTTATTCCTTCCATGCCTTCAATTTCAGCCATTATTCTTGGAAATTGTGTATTAGATGAATCACTAGAAATATTAAAATTATGAGGTACTTGATATAAAGCTTCAGTAGTATCTAAGAACATATGAAGTAAAAGAAAAACTGAGTGTTAAAAATATTATTATTATTATTTATAGCTAAGTAAAAATAAAACTCTTTTTATATATATATATATATATATTTTATATTTTATATATATATATATATTTAGAAGATAGGTTTATATATGTATATACATATGGTTTTTTTAGACGATAACTATGTACATACTTATAAATATATATTTATATATTTTTCACAAGGAAAATATATATATTTATTATTTTTTTATGTTATCATTTTGTTAAAAAAACACTAAATTATTTATAAGGTAGAATATATATATATATATAGATAGATATAGATATAGTGGGAAAAATAACTTTAAACCTAACTTTACTTATTTATTTATTTTTTTAACCGTTCCCCGGCAACGGCGCCAAAAACTTGACGACATCCTATTGACGCGTTTTCTTATCAACACCCAAGTGTAGATGATCGTACAAGTAATAAAGTTCTGGATGTCCAGGTCGAACCCACAAGAAAAGGAAAACAAAGATAGGTAGTAACTATTTTGTCACTAAAAAGAAAATAAAAGATGATGAATTTTTGTGGGGTTTTACTAAACTACTAGTTTTTATATTTTTGCAACAAAACTAATTAAAAGCTATTTTTTTCTAAGTAGTTTAGAGTAAAGATTTTAACAGTACAAAATAAATTAACTAAGATACTAGTAAGAAAATGAAGAAAATTAAATAAAAGCTAAATTTACATCAAATGACTTAATGGATATTATTATAGCGAAAGATGGAAATAATACAAATATTTAAGCAAAGTTATTAAAAACAAGAAATATTAATTAACTTGAGAGAAATGATTTAAAGGAATTGGGAATATGCAAACCAACACTAGATTCTACAACTTTTGTGCATTTGAAAAGGATTTGACATTTAAGACCGCAAAGTCATTCTTTATTTGAAAATAAACTTTCACTAGTCAGGGTCATATCAAGTGTGTCAGGTTTGATATGAAACGATGTCGTTTGGTTTAAAGAAAAATAAAAAGGCAATTGGGCAGTAGCCAGGTTCGAATCGTGACCCGCCGCGGACGTGGGTTATTCAGCGCGCAGTCCCCATTACTCTGTCACTACATAATTGCCTGTCCATTAGTGGATAGAAATATATATATAAACATATAATTGAAATATAAACTTTGTCATATGAATTGTTTGAGTATGTTTGGTGTTTTTTATGATAAAAGGGATAGTTTGACAATCCACATAATTAGATTCTTATTTCAAATATGTAATCTCTTGAGCCCAATATAGCCATAGTATATAAACATGTTAAATGGTCATAAACTATAGATACATAAATATTTTTGGCCACAAATGGAAAAACAACCCATCTAGATAAATTTGCCCATTTAAGATTAGTGCACAGAAGCTGTGGTTTCTAAGTTTTTATTGCATATCCCCAATTAAAGTTTTAGCCTACCATTTTGGAATTGAAACTGTCTTCCAAATAAAATTTAAAGATAAATTAAATAATTGCACATAATCACCGTCCAATTAAAATTAAAGTTATAAAACTAAGGTAATGGTGAAATATAATATTAATATATTTTTTCTTCACTTAACATGAGTTGGAGTTGAATTTATGGAATCTGCAAAATAATAAAGTTTAGTATAACTAGACTAACACAATATAAATAAATGGAATTAATAATAAAATATTAAACCTTTAACTTTGACTTCTTGTGGGGTCATAGTGGTTGAACTCCAAGAATACAAGCAATGCCAAACCAAATCCTAATCTAATTTGGGAGTGGAATATGGGTATGGTGTGCTTGGGGCTTTGATAGGTGATTATAACAACTACGTGGCTAAGAAATTTGGCATTTACTTGCAAAATCTGTTTTCTAGTGAATGAAAATATTGCTATAAAAATTGAAAATTTAGGGTTTCAAACTATTTTTAGGGGACAACTACAAGTACTACTAGACTAAAACTATTAAATCTAAATTTTACTAGGAATATTTTACTACTACAAAGTGGCAAAGGTCCTACGAGAAAACAAATATTTTAATTTAAGAAATACAGTATACAAAGTTTTGCTACATAATTTTGAACATGAAATCATCAATTACATAAAACTAAATTTTTACAACTACTAGAACTGGAAAAGGCAAAGAAAAACTAAAGTTTCCTACTTCTAGGGACAATATGAAGTGCTCACATGATAACCTCCCTAAACTATTCTCTCTCTAACAGTGTGTGTTGTTGTGATTGTTGGTTGCGTTGAGAATTTTTTTCTGCTCTTGACTTGCCTTTTATAGATGAATTGAGATGTAAAATCGTCACTGTATTCATCACTCTGCCCATTAATATTTTTTCTTCGTGTGTTCAGTTTTCTTTAGTCCTTCTGATAATTCGTTTGACAATACTGCGAGAGAGAGAGAGAGAGAGAGAGAGAGAGAGAGAGGGAGATGAATTGTAAACAAACTTGCCAATTACCATTCAATGGTTTGGCTACTTTTTAAATTTTTTTTTTGTTTTTATTTGTTTTTTAGTTCATTTGTCTGATTGCATTTTTGGATTGTTTTATTTATTTATTTATTTATTATTATTCTTTGCTTTAGTTTTACAGATTGCATGTTTTGATTGATTTATGAGAAATGCTTCGGTGTGATTGCTACTTCTTTCCTCCCTTTATTTCACTTCATTTTTACCTAAACATATCAAATGTGTAAAAACAAATAATTACATGCATTTGAGTGACATCACCAATAAATTATATTAATTCAAATATGCATGTAAAATTAGGGATTTTGGGGATTAGATGAGCATTATATCTATTGTATTGGCATATGAATGTGCAATATTCAGTGTTTGTCACATACTCATCTCAGCTTGTACCACATTGATTGGTACTAATTTTGATGGTATAAATTGGGCTTGTCTTTCTTTTTGCACCATGTGATATTTCGTTGGTGCATAAGATATACCTGGCCATACATATTGCATGTTCCTTGATGGTCGAGCAGAATTACCAGTGACAAGCGGGGCTATTTGTAAAATACATCCGTTCTAAAATAAAGAAATGTACTGATTTAGTTTACAACTCCTTGTTATATCTGTAATTTATATTACAATGCTAGTTTATGCATAATATGACAAATCTATGCTAAGTTGTGTTATTTTAGCGAGTAGTTGTGCATATCACTGTTCTACTATGTGCAGAAATGAATAACAGGATAAGGGAAAAGCTTGATTATAAGCAAGGCAATTCAAAGAAGAGAAGTGGAGTTCGAGCGATCGAAGGAGGTTCAGGCGATCGAGTGTTCGGTTGATCGACTCCAATTCAAGCGCTCGAGTAATTCAAAGTTCAAGCGATCGAAGGACGTTCGATCGATCGAACATGCCTTTTATCAGAATTTATGCGTACGCAGCAGAAACAAGTGTTGTTAACCCTAGCCCTAAGATTATCTATATATATTAGTTAATAACACGTCCAGACGGATGCCCAACTTTGTTTTTCACAGTTTTTATATATAGAGAGAAAGAGTTTGTTGGTTTTGTAGGTTTTCATACATTGGATACTACTTTGCTTTGAGGATTCATAGTTTAATATAAGTTTGCAGTTCAACCAGGTTTTGTTTTAACTGTTGTTTACATTCTGCTTGTGATTTCTAGTAGTAGAAGTAGTAATAATCGTAGTTTGCATGATAGTTTGTTGTTAGTCCATAAGTTTTCATAAGTTTCGTGTTAAAACCATAACCAAACGCAGCCTTAATGATTTTTCACGTCAAAAATGCATTTGCAGTACTCTAGACCATGTCTAAGTAGTCCCAGAGTTGTAAGATTACGATGAAACAGTGATCTCCAGCCTCTGCCATGCAGTAGTGTAAAACATGCGTTCGATCGATCGAAGTAAGTTTGATCGATCGAAAGAGAGATACAGTAAAGTGATCGAAGACAGTTCGATCGATTGAGAGATAATGATGTTCGATCGATCGAGAGAGCGTCGATCGATCGAGCAGCCAAATTCTTGAGATGGTCCTTTGCAATTGTCATACCCGTCCCAGGAATTCATAATTTTATCATGCATATTTTAATTTGGGAGTTTATCAATGTTAGTTGATAATGGTGATGAGGTTGACTGTGAGTCAACGGTAAGGTGTCAGTGAGAACACGGGAGCATGGCAGTTCATATTGCATGGGCATGAGTAAATGGCATTTATATGATTTAAATGTTATTCGACTATATCTGGTATTTCGTGAATAGTGAATTATACCTGTGTAGTATAATTTCTGGTAATCTCGATATTGTTATATCATGTTGAGAATTGTGGTGAGAACGTGAGTGATACGTTACTTAAAAAGGTAGGTTGTGTAGAGATTCCACATAATTTAGTTTTCGGACGTTATTTTGGACCAAACGAGACTTAGTCGGAAACTTCTGAAATTTATCATTTTCACTTGTAAAGGCATAAAATGAAAGTGTGCAAAGTTTCGAGAGCTAATGAGAAGTTTGAGGAACTCGTGGGGAGGTAAACGTAATTCCCATAAATTTTTTCTATAAATAGTGGTGGATGAGATTCATTCTCATCCAAATCCTTCTACAATATCTAGAGAGAGGAGAGAGAAAGGGAGATTGGAGCCAACGGGCTTTGCGACGACAAACGACGACCGTTCGTCCGACAGATTTTCTCCAGATTCAAGATTTGAACTCGTGGAGGTAAGATCTACGTTTTGATACTACTAGGCCGTGTTTGGCCAATTTTTGTAAAAAATCTTAATTATAGGAATTTGGGAAAAACATGTATAAACTCGTAGGAATCGCCTCAAATTCGAAATCCGACGATTAATTGACCTCCTAGTCGATCCTTCAAAGTTTGGGGGAAATCGCACGAGGTATGAAGTTCTAACTTGTGAAATATAGAGAAATACATGTTTTATATTTCGACAACGAAATTGAGATCCGGGCAAAATCCATGTATTATTTGTAGGCCCGTTAATTATGCACGCGCTAAATTGTGAAAATCATGTCTAAATTTACGCGAGCACGTTGAGTTGTCTATGTGGGTCAAAGGGGAGTCTTATACAAATTCATGCCGGAGTAAGCTTCTCGTTGTTTGAGAATTTTAGTAGCGACATCTACTATGCATGGTTGTAGGCTTGGACTTGCCATGGCACTTGTTGGGATGTAATGGTTGTAGGCTTGGACTTGCCATTGACATCGCGGTTTAAGGCTTGGACTTGCCGCTACCGGATGAATGCGTATTTTTCTCCCTAGAGACTATTGATATGATTTACGAGATTAAAGCATGTTTTGTCATATATTGCATATGTTAGACTTGTACGCTCAGCATATAGCTGAGCAGTGGAGATGTACTCCATTGCAGGTAAGAAGAAAGACAATAAGAAGCATGATGAGTGAGGCTGTTAAAGAACGCCGGGGGAATCATTTGTTTATATTTTTGTTTTCTAGTTCCTAAACTGGTATCAAGGAATTGGGTTATGTAATATGTTGTAATAGATCCTTGGATTAGTTCCGTAGTATGGTAATCCTGTCTTTGAACGTCTGTGGTTATATTTTAAATGTTGTAATTCAGTTATGGTTGTGATTGTTGTTAGTGTGGAGAAGCATGAGTTGTTAATTTTCACAACAGGGCTGCCCAGCAGGGGAGCAGTCGACTGGACCCTATGTCAGTCGACTGGATTCCGTGTGATTGAGACACTGAAAGTGAATAGTAAGAGAAGCAGTCGACTGGACCCTTCATCAGTCGACTGAACACTGTTGACTTTGGCTACTGCTTCTAAATATGGTAAAACCAGTCGACTGGATCCCCAGATCAGTCGACTGGATCCCCAGATCAGTCGACTGTACCCCCTTCTTGATATGTTAAATTTTAGTTCTGCATAACACAGTCGACTGGGTTCTCTGATCAGTCGACTGAACCTCTGTTGAGAATTTTCGGTTTTGGTTTCTGCTAGGCACAGTTGACTGGACCCTAGGCACAGTCGACTGAACCTCTGTTTTCAAAAATGATTCTTTTGGACGTGTTTTCAATTGGCCAAAACTTTTTATAACTCTGATTCTAATGGATTCTGCTACTCAAAGGGTAATGTTTCCTAAAGTTTTAAAATACTCAGGGTTGTTTTAAAGTTCTTTCCGTTGCGTATAGTTATTTGATGGTTGGATGAGCCTTAATGGCGTGCCACGTGTCCTGTTTCCGCGCGTAGCGGGATGGGTCGTGACAGCAGTATTCCTAGACTTTCCGTTTTTGAGATTTGTTATCAAACTGTCCCCAAATGCTCAGTTTGTCAAAACAGTTTATGAACTTTAAGTCTTAAGACATTTTCTTCAATAACTTTTGCAAACCACTTTGAATGCTAACACCATTCAGAGTGCGAGTCCTAACTATTGTTTTAAATCGCCTTCATGTGTTTTGAAATCAATTGTGAGGATATAGTCCCGGCCATGAAAGGACTATTGAATCTTTATTTTTAGAAAATACAGAATACTGTAGAGAGACATACTCTTAGAGCTTAATGATACTGCATAATAGATGGTTAAGTTGCTATAAATTCGTATGATCCAACGCTTTTCCTTTCATAAAGACAAACCGTTTTTAAAATATCATTTTAGTTAATTAGTTAAGCACTAGTTTAATTTAGTTGTTTGAATTTTAGTAGTTGTTAATTGTGGAACTTCGTGTTCTACACCTCTCTTTAAACACTGAATTTTTATTTTTCTTTTAAAGATTAATTTAAGTAACTAGTCTAGAACCTTCCCTGTGGAATCGACCTGGTCTTACCAGAATACTACTTGCACGTCTACCTACACTTGGGTATAACACACAAGCGTACACAACTTTTTTGTTGTGTCAACCAGCATAAAAATTCCTTGAATAATTGGCTCTGAAATGAGCCATTGGTTTTGGAGAATATCTTGTTATCACTGGTTCAGTGTGCATCGAAGCTTGGTAGATTGGACCCTTAAATTGTCCTCTCCCAACATTCATGATTGGCTGAAATGGAGGTTCATACGAAGTACTTACCTTTTTCTGTTCAAATGAAGGTTTTTTTTGTTCTTTTTGCCAGTTTTAAACCCAACCCTTTCATCATAGATCTCAGCATATCTTTTCCCACAACCAATGCATAATTTTTTTTTGCATACTCCTGGTTGAAAATGGAAAATTCAAGACTTTTCCTTGCCATCTCTTCGAGCCTTTTCTTTTGGGTCTTCTGCCTTTGCATTTTCCCTTTCTTTGACAAGAGTTTTGAGGGAAATGTCATGAACATTGATGGACACTTCTTGTACTACTGGGAATGGATCCTCATCAATCCCTATCTGTCTTTCAGCGAACTTCAACTTTCCTTTCTTGATTAGATCTTGAATCCTGTCCCGAAAAACAGTACAGTGGTTAGTTGAATGAGTCCAGGAATTATGCCATTTACAATATTTTCTACCTTTTAGCTCATCACTAGAAGGTAATTTTGTCTCATTAGACAACTTAATTATCTTTCTTTCTAACAAATGATCAAAAATTTCATCAAGTTTATAAATATCGAAGGAATATTTCTTAAATGATCCTTTAGATTTATATACTTCATTAGAAACATTTTTCTTCACAAGACTCTTGCATATGAAAGGTTCTTTTCCTATTATTTCTGCAACATCTATTTCATAATTAGGATCTTTGTAATATGTTTTTAGTGAAGAAGCATTCCTTTCATTTTCTTCTTCCAATAGGGCTTCATATCTAGAGACTCGAGCATTTAATTCAACAAGATCTTTAAACTCTAATGCATCAAACTTCTTTCGAAGTCTAAATTCGAGACCATTTTGAGCCAATTTAACAAATTCAGGTTCTGGCAAGATAGTTTTGCACTTTGTTCTAGCCCTTTTGAACCTATTTATGAACTGAGTAGCCTTTTCATAAGGTTTTTGACAAAGTCTGGCTAAATCAGCCATAGACACTTCTGGTTCTGTCTTAAAAAACTGAGTATGAAAGGATTCTTCCACCTGTGTCCAATTATGGATCGAATTAGGAGCCAAATTAATAAACCATGTGAATGCTGTATCTGTTAATGAATTAGGAAATAAACGAAGTCTAAATTTTCATTATTCCCTGCATCAGCATACTGACTGATGAATTTTGCTATATGTTCAACTGTAGATTGACTCCCATCTCCAGCAAACATAGTAAAGGTAGGGAACTTGAATCCTCTAGGGAATTCAATCCTATCAATCCAGTCAGGATAAGGCTTCCTGTATACTAGAGTTTGTACCCCCCGAGCCATGGGCCCACAAACTTCGTGAATTAAATTGATTATGTCATTTCTATCAACCATATTAGATGGTTGTTGATGACCATGTTGACCCAAAGGAGGATTCGTTGGTGGTATTGGAGGTGGTTGGAGAACATTATCCATCCTCCTAGGAATTTCATTCCTTTGACCCACTCCTATTCCAGTAGGGTCTGGTTCGAATATAGGATTGCTATGCCTATTATGTTTTCCCTTGGCCTAGATTCTTCGATATTCATTGGTCTATAGATCTGATCTTGACTATGTCCTATGATATCCCTGAGTTCCTTCGAACATTGAAGTAGAAGGATTAGGGACAGACATTTTAAAACTTTCTTGCGAATTAGGCCTAAGAGGGGGCCCATTTGCATGAATCGAAGAATTTGGCTGAAATAAGCCATGAGTATGCTCTATTCCATTCTGTTGAATCACAGAAGGATTATCACTTGACACCATTATTGGTGGAAAATGTGGTACGTTGTTATTATAACACCCGCATTTGTGTTATTGCATTTCATTACATTGTCATGCATGATAATGTGATGTGTTGTGTCTTATGATGCCTGTTTGAGTGAGTTTTGACTCACTAGTCGATTTGGGTGTCTGTGTTAGAGAACCCTTTGAGACATTGTGAAATGAGTTGTTTGTGGTTGTGAAGTTTTTCCGAGTATGAGACGTTCATTGTGGAATACTTTAAATGTTTATCTGAAAATAAATGTTTACCTGCTTATTTTACTATCTGTATTATTTCTGGTTTAGAATTTATTTCTGTTGTCAGATTTAGTATCCTGGTGAGGACGAATTAATACGCTATTAATTTGGTAGGTTAATTAGCAACTTCAGAAAAGTCATGTAGAAATTTGCGTTTTAGCAACCAAACGGAACTTAGTCAGAAACTCTTATAACTTGGAGGTTTCACTCGTAAAGCTATGAATTAGCTGTATAGAAAGTTTTAGAGACTAATTAGGAGTTTTGAAAACTTGCGTGGAGGTAAACACAATTTCCAGAAGTATTGCCTATATATAGAAAGTGACGACTTTCATATTTTTCACAACTCTTAACCTAAAACTCAAAAGGACGCCAAAAGGGAGATTTACGAGCTTAGAGCTTTGCGATGCCAAACGACGACCTTCTGCCCATCTGATTTCTTCTAGATTTCATATTCGAGCTTCTCGAGGTAAGAGCTTCGTTTTGATACCTATTAGGGTATGTTTGGCTAAGTTTTCAGAAAAATCAATTTCTAGGATTTTTCATAAAAGTTGATATTTAGATTTTTGATCCATAGGAATTGTACTTGAAGGTTTTCTGCACGTTCTTTGTGCACGGGTTTTCCTTGGACCGAATTATAGGAGCGTAAATCAGAGGTGAGTGATTCAACTATGTTTTTGGAATGATTTCTTGACATGTATTCATGTTTTGTGTGAATAACATGTCTTTATTCATAGAGATATATTGTGTAGTTCATATTAGGCAATTATATTGATAAGTAGGCCCAATAGTATGGTGACATG
Source organism: Hydrangea macrophylla (assembly GCA_033977485.1). Taxonomy (NCBI): domain Eukaryota; kingdom Viridiplantae; phylum Streptophyta; class Magnoliopsida; order Cornales; family Hydrangeaceae; genus Hydrangea; species Hydrangea macrophylla. The sequence goes on along the minus strand of CM066982.1, from coordinate 114,865,843 downwards.
TTTTGTTTACCACGAGTATGGTGATATGTATTTGAGCATGTTCAGTTGCTTATTTGGGTTAGAAGGAGCACGTGGTCACTAAACCATTTTGTGGAGCCGATATAGGCATTAAGGTCGCACAATTGAAGAAAAGAATCGTGGGTCTTACCCTTTTGCGTGGACTTATTGGCGAGGAGTCACAGATTGGGAATATGGAACGTGCACGTGAGTATCCGACGACTAGTATGAAATGTAGAGATGTGAATGCGAGCATGATTGTCATTCATGTGCATATGTTGTTTTATTCACTAAGCGTTAGCTTAAACAAATCGAATATGTGTGGTTATTCAAATAACCATTGCAGGTATTAATGTTGGCGAGGAATCGCAGAAGTGAGCACGTGGGTTTTGGGAGTTTACTTAGAAGACGACTCATTGTTCTAGCCTCATCGTTTTGTAATAAACTTGTTGTAATAAGGATTGTATAACCTTTTTGCTATGTTTAACTTAGTTCATAGAACGGATTTATAATGTTGTATTAGACAGTAACATGTTGTAATTACGTTTTCATGATATTTTAATCTAGTTGGGATCGTTTTAGCATGAGTTCGGAATATGTATTTGATCATTGGTTGATTTCAAAAGCTTTTAAACTTGGACAACCTGCAAAAGGGTCTGCTGCTGCAAAACAGTCGACTGGACCCCTGTTTTATAGGACATTTCTCTTTGGGTTTCAGGACTTCAGTCGACTGATCTCCAGGATCCAGTCGACTGCTTTCTACACGAAAAACATAGATTCTGCTCGATGAGTTCAGTCGACCGAAAGCCCCCAGTCGACTGAAAATTTCAGACATTAGTCGACTGGACCGAGGGTCAGTCGACTGAAGGTGACTGTTGGGAACTTCTTGTTCTCTGTGACTGATGGATCAGTCGACTGGATGGCCAACCTAGTCAACTGGATTGCTTGTTTTCAAAATGGGTTGTTTAGTTCCGCTACGTGTGTTCTTAAAACTATTTTTTGGGAACGTTAATGAATTGGTTTAGCCTCGGTGGCGTGCCACGGGCTTCAATTCTACTATTGTGGGACCGGGCTATGACAATTATTAAGGGAAGTAATCAGAGTATTAACACTCTGAATCATGTTTCCCAAATGATCAAACACTGGTGTTAATTGATTCACCAAATCCTGTTGAACTCCTGAATCCATATTTCCACTGATTGGATTTGGATTCAAATTTTCAATTCTTACTTCTGGGTTTTCATCGTTTACATGATTCCCAGTATTGTTGCTTTGAGGTTCTTGGGGTGGAAAACCACCAATTTCAGCATTATTAACACCAACATTGGCATTATCAACAAACCTATTACTTCGAAGGTTTCTGTTTGTCATATTTTGAAACTAGTGTCCCACCGGGCGTGCCAAAAATGTTTGGTTGGAAAATTATATATATATATATATATATGCGAGCGTGCCAGGCAAGCAAATTGCCAATGTGTGTGATATAATAAGTGTCCAAACTGCGCCTCACCAGGGAGATTGTGGTGACGTTCGATGCCTTAACAAGGACTTTAAATGTGTAAAGATATGACTAAAAGAACTTCGAACTAATTAAAGTATAACTACTCCTATGAAAGAACAGTAAGTAATGGAAAATTGTAAAGTAACAGATTATTTTACTAAGTAAAAATAAACTACAAATCTAACCTTGAAGATAACATCGAAGGTATACTAATTCGAACTCTAAAAGTAATGATAAAAAGTACAATATTTGTAAAGGATAAAAGTGTATATGTTGATTGATGTTGATTCTTCCCTCCTTGATCACAGACTTCTCCTATTTATAATTATCGAGGCTTCACAATAGTCTTGTTTGAATGTTCCCTCTTCTTTTCAAACTGATAACTGCTTATCCACGTGGTGTTGCCTTAAATTGAAATATGTTCTTCAATTATTCTTTAATGATCAACACATGTCCCTTGGCAGTTTACATTTTAAACAGAATGAACAACAAAACTACTTGTAACTGCTTCTGCGTCATTCCCCACCAAGTTAACTGTCTTGCCACGTTGAATCGTTCGTGGCACTTTATGAAAAACAAAACTGCTCGTAATTGCTTCTGCGTCATTCCCCACCAAGTTAACTGTCTTGTCATGTCGAATCCTTCGTGACACTTTGTTATTGGCTGGATAATTTCATCACAAACAAGCTCAGGGGTTTGAAACCTCCAAAAGACTGAAGTAAGTGAGTTTGAAGGATGAGGCTCAAGTGGTTGATCGAATCGTATCCAGAGTTAGGCATAGGAATCCTATCGCTCACTTGTCTCACTGACTTACCTGCGACAACTCAGTCAGCGTAGTATAACATAATAGTAACAAAAAGTCTACACACACATTACAAAACACAACAGATTCCACAAAAAACCCATATTTGCAAAATATATATATATATATATATTATGGACCCCACCATTTTATTGCAAATCAGTCTCTACTCAAATAAAATCCCCAAATTCGCTCATCCTCTTTTCACATTCATTGGAGAAATTGGGAGCCCTAGCCTCCACAACTAGACCAGCCACCGGTGTCGAAGAATTTGGAAATAAACAAGGAGAGAAACACAAAGAGATAATATATAGTAAACTAAGTAAGGTGCCTTTACTAATTCAAATAAAAGCTAAAAAAAACTGATTTTTTAACTTAAAATTAAGTGCCTAATTAAATAATGAAAGTGCCTTTATCGCCAGCCCCACATAATACCACCCCCTTTGATATTAAGTTATCCCAAATTCATTGGGATAAAATATGAGCTTGAGATAAAATAGTCCTATCTAGTGTGCGCCCCAAACACTAGATTGGATAAAAGTGATCTAATCCGATCCCCTTATCCTGCCTACCAAACATGGCCATTGTGGTGTTTCTAAATTGTGTTTGTGAGATTTGTTTGTGCCCAAAAACTTAATCATAGTCATAATTAAGGGTTGCATAATGCATTTTATCCTTGATTTTATCATGCACTTTGGGTCCTCACTCTGGGGGCCGTTCGATGAGATGACCACAGGTGGAGGGGGTAGTCAGTTAAACACGTGTGTACACACCCCCATTCCATTTAACTTAACACATTCCGCCAAATCCAAAATTTAAAAATTGAAATTTCAAACTTCAACCAAACCTGGCCTATTCATAAAACAGACCACACGTTCTTGGAGTATATTTTTTCATCCCCCAAACTCTTTCCAAGCATTTGCAGAACAAGCCATGGCTGTTTCAAAGAAGAAAAGCACCACCAAGCTCACTCCTTCAACTCTCCCTCATCCACCTTACTTCCAGGTCTTCTCTCTTCATCTTTTTCTAATTTTTCATTTTTCGAGAGATGTATATACTGAAATCTGATTCAATTTGCTGTTTTTACAGATGATATGTGAAGCGATAACGGCATTGAAGGATCAGACGGGCTCAAGTCAACCAGCGATCGCCAAATTCATTGAAGCCAAGTACAACTCCCTTCTTCCTCCAAATTTTAAGAAAATGTTGTCTGCTCAATTGAAGAAATTCGTGAAATCTGAGAAATTAGCCAAGGTGAAGAACTCTTACAAAATCTCTGATTCCTCCGAGAAGGTGAAAATGGTGGCTGCCTCTGTCAAAGTCTCCCAGAAAAAGAAAGTAGTAGTAGTGATTGCGAGTGGCAATGCAGTTGATCAGAAGAAACCTAGGAAGACGAATGAGAAGACGAAGAGGCTGAGTCAGGTCAAGTCACCGAAGAAAAGTTCAGTGGCTAACAAGGACTCGAAGAAGTCGGTGAGTACTGGTGCAAAGATGAAGCGGCTAAGTCAGGTTAAGACACCGGAAGAGATGAAGAACAAGAAGGTTTTAACGCCGGTGAAGAGGAAGGCTCTGAATTCTTCTAAGCCTGCATCGAAAAAGGTTAGAGCCTGATTTTCAATGTTGGCTTTGAGTTAACGAAAATGCACTACTGAAAATAATTACTCCTAGTTCATAGTATATCATGTTTATTGCTGCTCTTGCTAAATTCACTGTGTATCACGCAAGTACACTTTTGCAGGATGTTTATTGTTCTCTTACCCTTTTTAATATGTCTACGAATTTGAATGGATTACTTGTTTCTGGTGGCCCTATCATCAACAAAAATGGTTTTCCGTATGATAAGGTACATTTTCTTATCTTAAGATAGTGTGACTGGCATATATTTACAACACGTCTGTCCATGAACGTAGTAGTAATTTCTAACTTGATACAAAAAAATGTACTAAAGTTATGGCCTCAGCATAATCATATACTCTTTGGTGCTTCTTTGGTATATAGTAGGGGTCCCTCTTATATTTGTTTTTTTGTTTTTTTTCCTTATGTTTTCTCGCCTCTCATATCACTTGAATTCGCACCAAAGGAAAAATTAATCTCCACAACTTGCTGGACATGACGCAATTGAAATCTTCTTATTATACTCGGCTGAATTTTTATTCTGAATGGCAAACATCCAAGAAAAAAAAAAAAGAAAGAGTCTAAAATCTAATTTTCTCTTTTAAGTTGTTGGCAACCAGCATGTTTTGGCTTTATACATAGGAACCCAATCTGACAAAGAGCTTGACTCTTTAGTCTTCTCTTATCATAATGTTTCTCTGTTCTCTTACTCTTTTTAAATGTTTCTCTGTTTGGATTGAGAGAACTGTTATTAAGGAACCAAGACAACAATGACAGGCAAATAACAAAGTGAGAGAAGCACTCAAAGAACACAACTTTATAGTAACGTGGTTCACCCAAAACCGGGCTACTCCACGTACCCCAAAGGAGATAATAATGTTCCACTCTGAATTTTTGGAGATTTACAATCACTCAAAAGTCCTTTAAAAGGTGTCTTTATATAGCAAACACCCAGCTTGTCCAACAAGAAAATGGATTCCTTGTTCAAACAAAACTCAAACTACAAAATCAATCTTGGCCAACATTCGAACGCCCTGTCCACCGTTTGAATGCCCAGGCCATTCGAACCACCTATCGAACGATCTACCAAACGGTCTCTGTTTTGAGATTCCAAATTTTCTAATCACCTATCCGGATGACTTGGGGACCACCTGAACTTCCAATGTGACTTTTATAATGTCCGTTTTGATGCATGGTCGCTTCTCCACCGATTAATCCTCCCTACATCCAACTCAAGAATTTGAATAATAATTGAACAAATCTCCACCTTGGTTCTAACACCACCAAATCTCTTCATAACTTCCCAATTTTTACCATTATCTCCTTGGCTGCCCCAAAGGGCTCCACCTCAAACAAATATATCCGCCAAATCCAAACCACCCGCGAACTTGACATCTGGTTCACATCCCAACCCCATGTGATAGATTAGCATTTGACCAAATCCCTTCTTTATGCCAACAAACTTTTGGGCAAATTAAATTGGGAATTTATGCCAACTCCTAACTTTTCCCAATAGTCCAACAACAAAATTTATAGTCTGTCACAAGCTACACGAAAGTGCATGCAAACAGGGAGGAAATCAGCTTCATTTGCTTTTTCATTAAATGTTTTCAATTGAATTGTCAACCAAGTAGTTGGAATGGCAAATCAGTTGAAAATGGCGTGACCCATGTCTTAGACTAAAGGTTCAAGTAACTTGTTTTCTCAAAGTTTGAATTCTTTATTTTTGCTTCGACCTCGTACACAATCATGATGAATATCACCAGTCTTTAACATCTTGGAGATAGTTAGAAACCATGGACCCCGAGAAATAATCATGGTGATACTTTATTGGCTTATATTACAAAACTAGTAATGTCACAGTCACAATGAAAAAACTTCTTGGACCCCTGGTCCATATGTGGGCAAGTACAACTTATCTTGTGGGTAACCAAATGGACTTGGGAAGAGTTGATGCCATGCCTGCCGTCCATTCGTGAAAATCTCTTACAATTTCAATTTAGGTTCAATATATGTAGTCCATACATGAAATATTTTATTCTTTCAATTTAGATCCGATTTAGTCCATTCGAACGTGCACCTACGGCGTGGAGAGAGTTGTTGCCGGTCAACTCAGATATGACCTCAATCCTGCTAATCTCTGTCTTCTAACGTCTTGAAAGATTATAAATGTGACTTATATTTGTCTTGGATTATTCTCGTCCATCAAGAATTTGATGCTTCTAACATGTAGGTACAAAACATGAATAACACTTGCCCCACTCATTGGTTTTAATCATTGTTTCTTTCTAAAACTATTTTAGGGAGCACATTAATTCTAATCCCATGTGTCCAAATGCTTGTGTTCGTGGCTTTCTTGATGTATGGGGCACTGGCCACTGGTTAGTGGTGATTTGCATGATTCTAGGACTGACTTAGCAGGATCTGATCAATTGGCAGCCGGCAGCCTTGTAATAGTTATTCGTTAGATAGCCTCGTTAGACAGAAAAAAAAATATATATATATATATATTGTTAAGGTATATCACTCAATGAATTACTATCCATTTAACATCACTACAATAATTTGCAATTTTTCATCCAAAAATAGTTGCAGCTCAGAAGACTAATTTAAGTGTTCTTCTACCTCTCGTTCTTTGCCAATCTCTTGAAAGTAAAATATGTCACCGCTCACTAATTTATCAATGTCCACGAGATTCCAAAAGTCTATCTCGGAAAAATATCTTAAATAACAGCATTTGTCAAAGATTTGAGTACATTCTTTATCAGTATTCAATCTCTCTCTCTCTCTCTCTCTCTCTCTCTCTCAGAATGAGAGAGGTATTTAATTTTTTTTGGTGAGTAAAGATTGGGACACACTAAAGACACAATTTTTGGGACATAACTCAAAAGATTTGTCTATCTCTCTTGTGATGTCATTGGACCCTACAGTGACACAGGAGAGAGACATATCTCTTGGGTTGTGTCTCAAAAGTTGTGTGTTTGGGTGTGTTCCAAGTATTACCCTTTTTCAGTTTACAATACCAAGTTACCAACTGTTATTCATCAAAGTTCCACTTTATCTTTTAGAGTTGTTATAGGTTTAATCTCTATGAAAAAGTTTTAATTAATCACAACGAGGTTGTTTGCATCAGAACAATACTTCAGGGCATATTAGTTAAATGCATTTCATACGTATGCCAAAATATATGTTACATTTGGTATATAAACTTGTATTTCCAATTCATTTTTTGTTCAGAAAAGAAAAGGAATTAAAATTGCCAAAACCTAGTGGCACATAAACCAATTTTAAGGCTCACTATTCACTAAAATGAACCTTAGAAATTAAATCAAATTACAAGGAGGGTCCAATAGATCTTCCTTATCTCCCACGTGCCATGTTGGGTACAATAAAGAAGTACAGAGACAACCGTGAGAAATACAGCTACTAACTAATCAACATCTCATTTATGAATCACACCCTCCACCCTCCTATCATTTCTTTACTCATATGTACCAAAACATAACATCTACTCTTCCTTCCCCTAAACTCAATCCATTCTCTTTCTCTAAAAAGTTCTCTCACTAAGCAATGGTCTGATACAAGCTCTTAAAAGGAAACAAAATAAAGAATGGAAGGGGTGTCAGTGAGCTTCTACAATGGGTTCAGGAATTACTGGAGGAGGAGGAGGAGAGGTTACGAGCGGCTTGCTGGGACCGGTCGGCGACGCAAGAACCGGGTTGAGCTTGGGTCGTCCGGTTCAAACCGGAGGAAGCGGTTCTGGAGGATCAAGATCACTCCCAAGCTACGGTTCTCTCCCAAGAAGTTCTTCCTTGGGATCCGTGACGCCTACGTGAATATGATGCTTGGTCTTGCTAGCTCGAGGGCCATCAGTGGCGGTAGGTTCATGAGTGGACACTTGGGTGATGGTCTAGGTTGGTTCGGAATGGGCCCACGTAAAGAGTATGATGAGAAGATGATCGTTGAGACCTACAAGTCGTTGGTGATTGCGCAGGGTTTGGTGCCCCGCGATGCACCCAGAATTGCTCCCCATATTGTTGCTCGGTGCTAAATTGGTAATCAGAAATGGAAAATATTCTACTATATTTAAACGTGAATAAGTTAATGTTTTTTTTAAAGTAATATTTCAGCCTTAATCTTCACACAACTTTTCATTCTCAACTCACAATGTTATTTCTTTCGTAGTATTGGAAAAAGTTAAGATATTTTTTTGTTGGCCCATAGCATGACTCACCAAGTATACATCACCAATTGTGTGTCAAATGTCAAGTTAAATTATAGCAATGTCAAAGGTCATTTCAAATTTAGCACAAGTTATAGCATTACTATAATTTGGCATGAGTTTTGATATGCCATTAAAGAGAGATTTTTTCAAGGTTGTGCTATAATTTGTCAATAACATGAAGTATGGCATGTCCAGTGGAGAGAGTCTAAGAGAGCATACAGTTAAGTGCGGGTGATATCACAAAGACTTCCACGCTCTAGTGCGCGGGGTAGGTATTGAGTAGCATCTTCCCAACTTTTACTGTTATTAAAAGTAGTATACTAAATTCGTCCCAACCCTATTGGTAACGGAGTAGGATTTGGTTAGGGCGGTAATGGATTTATTATTGGGGTAACTTAAATAAAATTAAAAAAAATTATATTTCAGTAAATTGATTGAATTATTAATTTGTCAAGGTGAGCGTCTTTTATGTCCAGTAGCGTACCCAGAACTTTGTGCTGGGGGGCAAGTTCCATGCGGGGGTGCTTCGAGACTTTTTTTTTTTTGGGTCATTTATACATATTTTTTTATTTTAAAGTGAGACAGAGAGTCGGACGAGTAGTTGTGGCAAATTAGATTTAGACATTATTTATTTCCTGAGCTGAATAAGGGGATATTACTCGTCCCCTTCACTATTAATATGGACTTTTAATGTCACACGGTCACACTAGTGGATATTATTATTAATCCTGCAATGTTATTCTTCCCAAATTTTTTTATTCCAAAATGTGATTCCTAACACATCACCTTTCAACATAATGAAAGCCAAGTGGACACTATGTGTTAAGAACCTTCACATGTAAAGTCACAAATTTGGGGGGCCACTATGTAAAATATTTTTATATCTTCAAAATTCTATATATACTCTCAAAATTTGTAATTTTTTTGCAGGGCCCTGGCACCCCCCCCCCCCCCCCCCCCCCCCCCCTCGAGTTCGCCTCTGCTTATGTCATGAGTCAAACTTTTCAATTTTTGCTCCATGTAGTACTATATTTCTTTTCTTTTCTTTTTTATCTTTTCTTTCTGTGTGTATGTAAGAGCCTAAGTGGATATAAGTAGTTAATTTGATATCAAATTTGTGTTTTTCTAATAAATTTCGATGATGAGTATTGCTCCTTTTAAACAAACGTAAATTGCTCATTAATAGTACATCAATGATATTTGTTCCTCAAAATATATGTATTTTTTCCTTTCGACTTTCATTTCACCAATTGCATTTTTATATGACAATGTTTTTAGTAAATGTGAGATATGTATAAAGGTACATTTGTAAATTGATTGAAGGATTTTTTTTTTTTTTTTTTAATTACCGACTCCGTCCCGACTCCTACAAAATTTGATTTTGAATTTTCAAACCCGCCCTTACTCCTAAGTCCTAATATTAGGGCAAAGACGAAGTGGAGTATTGTGCCATCCCTAATTGTGGTTGTGATATTAAGGGCCAGCCATCAAGTAAGACTGTGGGATGATAGAACGAACTTGAATTGTATTGAACTAACCAAACTCAGTGTTTTCTGTAGGGGTGGGCAAAAACCGAACCAAACCGAAGAACCGACCGCAAATCGACCGAACCGACCGAACATAGTCGGTTTAAATTCGGTTGGCGGTCAAAATCGGTTGCATATATGTGATTTTTTCGGTTCCACGGTCGGTTGACGGTTGACAATGTTAAAAAACCGATGAAACCGAATCAACCGAAAGTCAAAACACTCATACTTCTACAGTTTTTCTTCTTTGATCTACTACATATATAATGATATAGCAATAATAATAATAATATATATATATAATATAAAGTGATCATAAAAGAGTCAAAAGACTAAAACTAAAAGACAAAACTAAAAAGTATACAACTCTTACCTAAAAGTTACTAACCTTATCTATTCCAGCAAGTGTTCAAATTTTTTTTTTCAAATTTCTCTTTCAAATTTGTTTCTCAACTTTCTCTCATCTTTCAAGTGTTGAAGTTTGTTAATGTTTTTAAGTTTTGTACGAGAAGTGTTAATAAAAATTGTCAACTGTCAACATATATACCAAACCGACCAAACCGACCGCCAACCGACCGCCAACCGACACAAACCGAACCGATCGTAAACCGATAGTAACGGTCGGTTGACGGTTCTAGTGCTGAGAAAACCGATTACATCGGTTCGGTTGGCGGTTTTACCCAAAACCGAACCGACCGACCGAATGCCCACCCCTAGTTTTCTGCGTGGATTCAAATCTCCAAAGTTGTGCTAATCCCCTATTTACCACTGTAAAAGTTAAGTGGTCGATCTTGTAGCAAAAACCAAAGGAAGAACTCCGTAAGATTTTGGCTTGGGGAGTTCCTCCTTATGGTTGAATTCCGCCTCTTTGTTTTTTTTTTTTTTCTTGTTTTATACTTTTATACAAAGGGGTTGTTTAGGAAGGAAAATGGTCGGTTCATGATTGAATTGTTTTAGAAATCTCTCATGAGGGAATTGTTTTATAAAATTGATTGTTTGGTGTATTTTTGCTGATAGCTCTCTTTTAAAAAAAAAAAAAAAAAACTGATAAAAAAAATCCTCATTTGTATGTAAAATTAAGTGTTATGATTGTGCTTGTTTTCCTTGGCACTTCTATAGTTGTAGTTTAACATGTGACTAAAAGTTTAATCACCCAACTATGATTTATCACACTGAACATCACCCTTGACCCTAAATAAAGTGACGAGTCAACCATAAAACTAAGCATTGAATTAGGAAGGAAAAAAAAGATTTGCATTGCTGAGAATGTGAAATACGTGGTATCAATAATGCTTGCGCAGTTAAATCAATCGAGTCGCCAAATTACTTAAATAAGATAAGGAGCGAAGGGCCTGTTTGGGGAAAACTTTGAGCTACTTCTGCTTTCAGCTTATGGACTATTTAGTAAGAGGAAGTCCAATGGGGGATCCAAATGGGGAGCTATTTGAAGAAATCGTCCTTTTGGCTCCTCTTGGTCATAAATTTGAGCTCCAATGGGGGATTCAAACGGGTATACAAAATGGATCTAGGCTAGTTGGTGATCCATTTTTATAAGTGACGGATAGAGAATTAAAGAGGGTATCCATGCATACTTTGTTGGCAAAATCTTAACTATTGGTTTGTGATTGAAATGATATTTTTTAGTGTATCTATGGTTGAGATACATCAAAATATACTAAACATTAAAATGACTACCAACTTTAGGTATTATGGTTGGAGTACATGAAAATTATTTAATACGTAAAACACCGTTCAAATATCCAAATAAAAATTTTGGAGACTGGATTTTGATTATCACACTTGGAGATGCTGGAAGAAATCTTGCAACTTCTACTCATGTAGAATTTGAGGCTTTTCTAAACGGTCCCTAATTTTTATCCTCGGGGTATACCAGAACTTGTGTGTAATTTGATGATCATCAATCATCATGCCTATCTTATATCTGCCCGAAAATGGAAGGGACAGATAGTATATATGGAAAGTCATTTAATTTATTTATAGTTAGGGAGGAGCTAGTTGGCAGCTCAAAAAAGTTGCAACTATATTCTTCATTGCACACATGACATATTACTTTAGTCCTGAGTGGGAAATATTACAATACAACATAATTCTATTCAGATAGTTCTTTAAGAAGGAAAAAAAAAAAAAAAAAAAAAGAGTCACATATCTATATTTAAGTGAGTTATAATTACATTACATCCTTCATGGTAATGTCAAAATTCAAGCACCTCTCTCTCTAATGGTGAAACAAATGACACAAAACTCCGTTGAATTTTATAGTTGAGTAACAGTTTTCCCCCTTTGTTAGTCGACTGTCAATTGACGGTTAGACTCTGATAGTAGCTAATTTATTCTTATCAAAGTCAATAAAAATTAGGGGTGAAAGTTTAAACCGGCCAACCGAACCGACCGACCGAACCGAGCGGTCCGGTCGGTTTTCCCAAAAACCCTGCAAGCTACAAACCGAACCGAACCGACTAAAACCGACCAAAACCGACCGAACCCGACCGAAACCGACCATTCGGTCGGTTTTTTAAATGACCAAAACCGACCAAAACCGAACCGAACCGACCGAATTTCACCCCTAATAAAAATTACATAAATTTTTTCTCTGATATACATGTGAAAATGTATTTATTTTCTATAGGAAAATTTGTCATTTTAAAATGGGTTGAATTTTTAAGAAACGAAAATTACATTTTGTTTTAGCGGTACATTGGAAATTTTTATGCACTATTATAAATGTTAGGGTTCTATCCTAACAGAGGTCAGAATAATTATGTACACAATAATAGAGGTTATTATATTTTGACCAGTGTAATAATTTAGAGTAATGTTTGAGGCACACTATTCACACCCAAAAAGCATTCATACCTGAGGTGGACCAATGAGAAGAGAGTCTCTTCTCATTGGTCTACCTCAAGATATTAATGTTTTTTGGGTGTGAATGAGTGTGACCCTAACATTGTTGAATAATCTTCTCATTGGTCTACCTCAAGATATTAATGTTTTTTGGGTGTGAATGAGTGTGACCCTAACATTGTTGAATAATTTATTGGGTCTATCTTTACCTACCAACTATTTTGTTGGTGGTCTTACAAAGGCAGTTCGAATAGGATAAACTTTTAAAGATGCATGATATATATATATATATACACATACAGTTAGATCTAAAGAGGGCGCCTTCTCTTTATTAAAGAGAGGGCCTCTGTTTTGACCGTCGGATCGTATTTAAAAACTGTGAAATGACAACACTGCCATTAATGAAAACACGATCCGATGGCCAAAACAGAGGCCATCTCTCTAATAAAGAGAGGGCGCTCTCTATTGAGAATTTTCGCATATATATATATATATATAAAAGAAAATTGGGTCTTGGGCCTATATAGTTTGTCAAAGTACGGCTTTTATTTAAACAGTTTAAAGCCTATAATCTATCCCAATGGGCCAACGAGTCCGTTTGTTATTGCTTATTTGTCTATTTTAGGCAATTCTAGTGGCCCAAATTGTTTTTTGATATGTTTGTTTCAGTAAAAATATAAGCATATTTGGTCCAAATGGCAGTTGGGCCATAAGCAGGTGGGAGGGTGCTTTTCAATTTTATCTCTATATTGATCAATTCTACAACATATTAACCAAACATCCAAACCATAATAAATAGTTCTACCAATCACAGTCAAAGATGGCATAAGAATATGCACAGACAAACAAACAGGCTCAATGTCATTTAACTTGGGTCTTTCTTTAAGAGCGTCTTTCAACCATTTGCTTCATTTTATTCAAAGAGATACTAAACTTGGGCGACTGATTTAAGAAATACTTACTTGGGCTAACAAGAACAAGTTGCAGCCCACAATCTTTCCCAATGGGGGAGAGGATCTCTCGGCACATGAAGGGCTGCCCATTGTGGCCCAGTCGTTGAACTGAAATAAAGAATAATAATAATAATAATAATAATAATAATAATAATAATAATAAAATAAAAAATAGAACCGTTATTCCTAAATGTGGAATAATACTATGGTTCTTAAATTTTAATGTCAAGTTCAGTTCTAAAATATTTTGCTATTTGTACATATGTAGTGCTATGTGGTAACACTAACAACTGCTACAACAACTATTAAAGCATTTAGAATATAAATTTGACAAATATAACAATACTCTTAATTAAGATTGGTATTTTTTTCCCGCTTGAGTGTATGAGTCTTTGCATTTAGGCAAGATGTCACATTTTTTTTACAAGCACGCCATTCAAATTAATCAATTAATCTCTTGTGTGCAAGCATGTTTCTTAGGACCTCAAAAAATATGTATACTCCATTTAAGTTTATAAAATTCTGAGAAGAAAGTTTAATCTTTTCATATGTAGACTAATGAGTGGGTAACTTCATAATGCAGTTTTTTATTGCTTCAAACCTCATCTGCAGCCTCCGAATTAATTTATTTAATTTTGTCAACTCGATGACATTATTAGAATACAGTCTTACTATAATTCTGTTAATGTTGAACATTACGTTGCAACTGAGTCTAATTAATGACTTGAAAGTGAAGTAAATATATTTGCTTAGTTTATAAGAACGATAGTAAACTCTTTACCGATTACTCGTGAGTCGTGACTTTTGAAAACACCTCACCTTTTCTTTTATATTGTTTAGAGTCGGTTTGGGTTAGTTTTTTAAAATAACCACTTTTTAGAATTAGAGATTATTTACAAAAGCTATACAATTTACTGTTTTTAAATTTAAAGGAATCAAATGTCTACTAAAGCTGTAAAAAAAAAAAAAAAAAAAAAAAAAAAAAAAAAAAAAAAACTTGAATCTATTATAGACAGGTTTCATTAACCTTTGATTGCGAATACTAATACATTTTGGATTAGTTAAAGAAAAATGATTATGCAATGATTAGTCATTTTCAGACTTTATTCAATAACATTGACGCTGATACTACAACTACTAATCTGTTTATCTCATCATATATATTATATAATCACCTTCCGTAATTATTTTTTCTTCCATTGAAAAAGATGTGACTTTCAAAATAAAGTAATATATTAGGGTTTTCCTTATGCATATGGCTTTCCACATTTCAAATACCTACTGTAATTTACCTATAAATAATTCCTTGTAGATATACTCACTAACTATCCAATTCTTCGGAGCACGGATCCTTGGTTCCCAACCATTGCAACAAAATCACCATCCGCCTTTGCACCCATTCTGGTGGATTCTTGTCCAGATCTCCCTAGTGATGATGAATCTAGTCTCTCTCTGCCACTGAACAAGACAGGATTGACCATTTTATCACCGACTTCCAAAAATAAATCCACACCGAAGTTTCTTTTGGAGCAGTCATTATGGGCAGCAATCACGTGCATTCAGACACTTTTTTTTTTTTAATTTGCATTTTGAAAAAAATACCAAAACAAATATAAAAAAATTTTGTAATCCTACAAGTGTCACACATAGACTGCCCACATTGGGTGCCAAGGGTTACCTTTCTCCATTTTGGATTTTCGTTACTTTTGAAACTCGTGTTCCTATAATAATAACCTGTCAGATTTTAGGTTTTGGGATATTTACATTCAGTCAAGTATTTATATGAAATTTTAAATTCAGTCTACTATTTTTTAAAATTTTATAAATTATCAACATTAATTAAAAAAAATCAAAAGTTATCAACAAATTTTAAAAAATATCAACTTTTAAATAGTTATTTTGTGTTTATTCTACTTCATATTTTCAATATTATAACTAGCACGAAAACATTGTGAAGACTTGCTCCGAACCTTATGATGAGTTGCACCCGACTGTGAAACTAGTTGCTCCCTGCATCCTGAAGAGTTACTCCCATATTTATAAAGAGTTGCTCCAAAATATCATGTAAATTTGATAACTTTTTATTTTTACAAAAAAATTGATATATATATATATATATATTTTTTAAATTTTGAAAAAGCAAAAGACTTAACACAAAATAACTACTCAAAATTTTTTAATTTTGTTGATGACTTTTAGTTTTTTTTTTATTACTACTTTTTTTAAAAGTAGTTTACTAACTTCTAATTTTCATACAAAAAATTGACTGGAATGTAATTATCGCAATTGAAATTAGAAGACCGAAAATTGAAAAGCATGATATTATTATTTCTATTTATTTGTCCAATTTTGTTGGTTTTTTTCATTTTATTTTTTAAAAAAATAAAAAATATTACCAAACACGTTTTATGTTTTTCTTTTTTTTTTTTCTTTTTTTTATATGAAAAGAAAAGGCTAAAATGATCACCAAATAAATTTTTTAGTTTGGTTTTAAAAAAAATGAAAAATAAAACGAAAAACTGCACATTATAAAAATACCCTAATATATGTATGTAATTTTGTATAGACACACACTGCTAACAACGGCTAGTCGACCAAGTGTACAATCTGAATCATCTAATCTAGACAGGCGTTGAGCAAAAGCCTTTGGGTAAGGAATTGTTGAGCCAACTAGCTTACTGAACGGGATGGATCCAAGAATCTAGTCTAGGGAGAGCGAAGACATACGAGGGTTTGGGGGCAGCGCTCCCGAAAAATAAAATTGGCATTTATTTACATTTTTGATAATGAGATAAATCTATGAGGAGAGATAAATACAAACTATTTGAATTAACAAGATATGGAACAATTTGTAAACTAAATTCAGAATTTATTTTTATAAACACATACCAAACTTTAAAAAAAATTTACATTTACACATCATTTAAAAAAAAAAAAAAAAATTAACGAAGGGCGAGCTTAATAATTTAGAAAAAATTTAGGGTGGGCCGAATATATATACTTAACATGTATTTTCAAATAATATTAGTATAATTAAGTTTTTTTTTTCTAACTTTAGGGAGAGTGGCCCCCCTCGCCGCTCCCCCATATCCATCCTTGCTTATTGATTCCTATATTTCACGCATGCACTCTTTTTCTTTTTATTTTTTTTAATGTGTTTTTTTTTTTTTAATTACTACAGTTGTTGAAACTGAATGTCAGGAATGTATATACATGTATCTTGCCTAATAGACAGCGAACCAATTGTTTGCAATTTAAGATCCCATATTAAATTATTTTGTTGTAGTCTTACCACATTATTCGGTAAAAGTATTACAATTGATAGTAGGTGAACTTTCCACTTTCCCATTTTGTTCATCCAAAATGGTTAAAAGTTAAAAAGTTCTTTTGTTAAAGAGTAAGACTGTTATAAGATTATTTGTATATGTACAAGTGCTACATAGTTAGATGAATGAAGAATCAATTTTGAGTTGGTAAATAAATATTGTAACGGGTCAGGAGATTCACTAGCTCAATAATTTGGGCTTAAGCATTTTAAAGGTTAATGTAGTAGGCTCGTCAAGTTATTGGGCTAGTGGATCTCTTGGGGCGTTACAAATGGTATCAGAGACAACCCTGATCCCGTAAGGGCACCGTGGGCGGTGTGGCAGAGGAGTAGAGGCCCGGGAGAGGGGTAGAGGTCCCGAGGTAGTATACCTTGTGCACGCTTATGGGCTACTCTGTGGTCACCAATGATCTGCTTCCACATCGACCAGCCAGGGGAAGAACTGGGCCAACGCGACGAGGGCACCGCGTCTCTGAGTGGGGGAGATTGTGAGATCCCGTACCACATCGGATAAATATAAAAAGTTAATCTGGTATATATAGAACTAAGAGGGCTACTACTAACAATTTGGACTTAAGCATTTTAAGGACCAATGTGGTAGGCCCGTCAAGTTGTTGTGCTAGTAGACCTCTTGGGACGTTACAAAATTGTGAGATCCCGTCTCACATCGGATAAATATAAAAAGTTAATCTGGTATATGCAAAACTAAGAGAGCTACTACTAACAACTTGGGCTTAAGTATTTTAAGGGCTAATGTGGTATTCCCGTCAAGTTGTTGGGCTAGTGGACCTCTTGGGGTGTTACAAATATATTATTAAACAATTATTGATTCACAATCTAAATTCTTTAGATTTTTAATATTTGTTAGTCAATTTAACAATTTATTGGACAAATTGGGCTCATTTTTAAAAAAAAATATAACTAAACTCAAATGTCAAACAAAGAATCTCAACTTTTTGTTTGTTCAAATTAAGGATTCTCTTTGATGAGGTAGTTTCAGTTAGCAATAAAAAATTCGTCGCTAAAGTGTAGTCTAACGAACGTCTACACATAAGACTTTCTGTTTCTTTGATA
The DNA here is from genome assembly GCA_033977485.1 of Hydrangea macrophylla. Lineage (NCBI taxonomy): Eukaryota > Viridiplantae > Streptophyta > Magnoliopsida > Cornales > Hydrangeaceae > Hydrangea > Hydrangea macrophylla. The sequence goes on along the minus strand of CM066982.1, from coordinate 114,847,964 downwards.
TTCTAAATAAAATCAGAGACACATTAAACATAGCATCTTCATATTTAATTAAGACATTTTCAATAGACAGAAGAATTATTAGGACCTATTTGAATGTCCATAGATATTTCGATCAAAATATTATAAATTTTAATCATATCTAAACATGATTTCAATAACGAGACCTGCATAAATAGTCGGAAATCCTACAAAAAAATATTTGATTAATCCTTTCTTTTTCTTTTTTTAAACCTATATGAAGAGCGTCAAAACAAATAATTCACTTCAATATTTGAATTGCATTTCTTTTTTTCTTTTTCTTTTTTGATAAACCAGCATTGAAATTGAATTGCTCTTCAAAAACAACAAAAGTCATCTTAAAATCCTAGCAAGCAAAACATAAACATTTCTAAAAAGAGAAAAGAAAAAAGCAATACAAGTATACAACCAATGGAAAATACATGTATATAAAACTCAAATCCTGGCAAGCAAAACATAAACATTTAGTGTCATCAACTATATATATATATATATATTGATATACATGTATATAAAACTCAAATGCAAAGACCTTAAAATTTTGAAAATTACACTTTTAGTGTAAGAATTTTTTGAGTTTTTAAAAATAGGCCCCTCTAAAATTTTGAAAGATATCATATAATGTTTAAGTTACACAATTAGATTCACATTATAAGTAGACCCCAAAAAAATCGTCAATTATGTATAAGTAAACTCTAAAAAATTTGTCAGTTATGAATAAGTAGACACAAAAAAAATTGCCTCGGGGACGCTACCCTCGAACCCCGTTATAAGGACCTCATTTTTAGTAGTTTGTCTCGGACCTCCAAATACTCGAAACTAGCCCTGAGTTGGACTATTTACATTTTTTGTGATGAGTTCTATTATTTGTGTGGCGCACTTCTATTGGATACGAGGTATCATATCAAGTGACATGCCACGTGATACCTTAAGAGTACCCAAAATTTTCTCTCAAAGATTTACTCAAAAAAAGAAAAAGAAAAAGAAAAAGAAAAAGAAAAGAAAGAAAGAAAGATGGAAGAGACGGGTTAGTGTTAGGGTGCGTTTGATAAAACTGAAAATTAAGTACTGAAAATTAAGTGCTGAATTTTAAGTACTGAAAATTTTAAGTGTTTGGAGTTTTATTCCTTAAAAATAGTGTTTTAACTATTGAAGTAGAATGTATTCAGTAATTATTTTCAGTAAAAAAATTTCACTTAAAGTTTTCAGTAGTTTTGGAGCTACCTTTTCAATTAAGTGGTATGCTATCAAACGCACTAAAAAAGAATAAGTACTGAATTTTTTCATTTTCAGCACTTAATGGGGTTATCAAACACACTCTAAGTTTGCCCATATAAAAATTGGACCGACCCGGTTACTGGTCATTACTCATTAGTGGAAGCCAGGCTAGCAATGAAGCGTTTGGGGACGTACAAACTCTGGTCTTATCGTGACCGCCACACATTTTACGATATGTGCGCTGTGATTGAAGTCTGAAGATGGTAAAATTACGATGATGCCACCAATCCTCGACGACTGTTGACGGATTGTACTATACTGCACTGCACTGCCGGAGTACCGTACGCCTTTTTCTTTTCGTAAATTTGGGGACATGACATCAACGGTCATTCCTTTTAACCTAAAAAATATACTATATATAATCTCGTCCACATGTCGTCTGCGCATTGGTGAGACTGAACCCATTCTTTTTTTTCTGGGTAAAAGAGACTGAACCTATTCAGGAGTCAGGACCAGGTTACTACTGGATTTTTTATTGGGATTATTAGATATCAGTTAATTTTTTTAAAAAATTTAGATATCAGTCACCTACTTTATTTAAATTGAAAGGAAATCAAATTCATCTTTACAAATTAAAAAGAGATCAATTTTTGATTTTTTTGAAATAAAAAAATTATATTTACACCCCCTCATCTTCTTCCTCACCACCACCACCACCACCAGTCGCCACCACCAGCCACCACCACTACCCCCACCACACCACGACCACCACAAAAAAAAAATTGCAGGTTGGAACAATTGTCCAAACGACAGGTGCAACTTTAGTGAGTTGCTCCTTACGTTTGGTGAGTTGCTCCCGATACGTTTGGTGAGTTGCTCCAACCTGCAAATTTTTTTTTTTTTGCTTTAGCGGGGGTGGATGAGAGAGGAGGCCAGTGGTGGTGGTTGGTGGTGGTGAAAAGAGAAAGAAGAGATATAGAGAGGTTGGGGTGGTGGTGGCCATATTATATATATATATATATATATTTATATATATACTCATGTTTGTATATATATATAGAGAGAGAGAGGGGTTGTGGTGGTGTGGTCATGGTGGTGATGGTGGTGGTGTGGTCATGGTGGTGGTAGTGGTGGTGGTGGTGTGGTGGGGTGGTGGCGGCAACTGGTGGTGGTGGTCGTGGTATGGTGGGGGTGGTGGCGACGACGGCGGCTGGTGCCTGGTGGTGGTGAGGAAGAAGATAGGGGGGGTAAATGCATTTTTTTTTAATTTTTCATTTTAAAAATTGATCAAAAGTTGACTGATTTTTGAATTTTTAGTTTTAAAATGATTACCTTTTTATTTTGAAAAAGTAGGTGACTGACTTTGTATTTGTCAACAAATAGTTGATTGATTTTTAATTATCCCTTTTTTATTTTTATTTTTTGCTTGATTTGTTTTTATTTTTTTTTGCTTAGATTGGCTTATTCATCCATGTACGCCAGTAGTAGCGTTGTACGCGGTCGATTTTAGTCGATTTTTTTTTTTTTTTGTATTTTAAAATCGACTACTCCCTCCGTCCCATAATAAGAGTCTCTTTTGGAAATTCTAACTTATTAAGGAGACAACCTTGATTTTGGTGAGATTTTCAACTTTCCACTATTGCCCATTTTGAAATTCAAAATTATAGTGTCACATCAATAAAAAGAGAGGGGAGAGTTGGATATATAAAAGGGCAAATTTGGAAAGTGTGCATTAAAGTAATTTGACTTTTTAAAGAGGACTCTTAAAATGAGACATTAAAAAATGGCATCAAGGACTTCTTAATATGGAACAGAGGGAGTAATAGGTTTGATTATGGTTAGTTTTGTAATTTTGGTCAATTTTAGCTTGTACGTGTATTTTATAGACCGACCAATCAATTTTTGGGTCAGTCAATTTTGATCAGTTTTTAGTTTTTTTATTGACCCCTAACCAAGAGTGCTAAAAAAAGAGAATGGTAGTACGAAAAAAAGAGAATGGTAAATTAGCTTTTGCCCATGTTTTGCCTCTGTGGTAATTTATTCGTTGTAGTTTAGAATATAATACATTTAGGTCACGTTTGTTTCACGGGATTGGGGGTAGGATTAAGAGGGATTGGACTAATAGTCCATTTTAATTGAATAGTCCGGTGTTTGGGTGCGCTTAAAAGGAAGGGACTAATAATCCTTTTTAACTAAACAGTCCCCTATATGCGGGACTATCTAATCTCAGGGGGGTGTGGTATAAATAGTCCCAGGACTAATAATTAAAATAGACTAATTGTCCAGTCCTGAGCTTGGCCGCCAAACATGGCCTTATTACTACTGGATTTTTTATTTTTGTGGTTTGCCTTTGTGATATGCACGTAGCATATATTCCATCACTTGATTGACTAATTCAGTCTGTCCATCAGTCCGCGGATGAAAATCTGAAGTCAAGTTTAGTGTTGTTCCCATCGTTGTCTGGAGACTCTTCCAAAACTTTATAGTAAAGCGTGAATCTCGATCTGACACAATTGACACGGGTACTCCATGTAACCATACTACGTGCTGTGGATACATTCGGCTTAAACGTTCCACTGGATACGTCATAGGCAACAAATGTGCCGTCTTTGTAAGTCGATCCACGATTACCCAAATAGCATCATGGTTCTGCTGTGACTTCGACAACCATAAAATCCATGGTTATGTGTCCTATTTCCATTGAGGAATCGATAACAGTTGTAGTAGTCCAGGTGGTCTCTGATGTTCTGTCTTTACTTGTTTACAAGTAAGACATTGAGCTACATACTCAGCTACTTCTCTTTTCATTCCTTCCTACAAGAAATTCCTCTTCAGATCCTTGCACATCTTTCGTACCTTCTGAATGAATAGTTATTCATGACTTATGTGCTTCATCCAATATTTCTTTCCAGAGATTTTCTTCGTCAGGTACATAGAGTATACCTTTACATCGTAAGGCTCTGTCTATGCTAATACTCCAGACTTCTGGCTCCTTGGATGACATCTTGGCGAACCATAAGTTCAAATCTTTCGTCGTCTGCTGAGCTTCTATGATACAACTGATCAAAATTGGTTGTACCATAAGACATCCAAAATGTTGTCTTTCCATTGGTTCCATTGGCTGAAGATCGAATTCAGTTAAAACTTCCAATGCTCTCCATTCTTGAATTAATAACGCATCGATCACTAGCCGAGGTTTACGACTCAAAGCATCTGCTACAACATCTGCTTTACCTGGATGGTATTACAACGAAAAGTCATAGTCTTTGAGTAGCTCCATCCATCTTCGTTATCGCATGTTCAACTCCTTCTGAGAGAACATATATTTTAAGCTCTTATGATCAAAAAACATATCAAACTTTTCTCCATAGAGATAGTGTCTCCAAATCTTCAATGCAAACACTATTGTTGCTAATTCCAGATCATGCGTAGGATAATTCTTCTCATATACCTTCAATTGTCTGGATCCGTATGCAATGACATTCCCGTCTTGCATAAGTACACACCCAATTCCTTGGTGCGATGCATCATTATAGATCACATACCTTTCTCCACTCTTAGGTATCGTGAGTACTGGTGCAAAAGTCAATCTTTCTTTTAACTCTTGAAATGCACCCTCATACTTATCTGTTCATTCATACTTCATCTCATTTCTCATCAAATTCGTCAAAGGTCCTGCTATCTTGGAAAATCCTCCCATGAATCTCCTGTAAATATCTTGCTAGACCAAGAAAACTTCTAACTTCTGCAGCATTAGTCAGTCTGTTCCAGCTTAAGACTGCATCAATCTTAGATGAGTCCACTGAGATACAACATGTCCCAAGAATTCAACCTCCTATAGCCAAAACTCACACTTACTGAACTTAGCATACAACTTACTGTCTTGAAGCGTCTCTAAGGCAATCTGTAAGTGCTCCTTATGATCTTGCTCCGTCTTTGAGTAGATTAAGATGTCGTCGATGAATACTATAATGAATTTATCCAGATATGGTCTGAATACTCTATTCACTAAGTCCATGAACACTACTAGTGCATTTGTCAATCCAAAAGGCATGACTAGAAACTCATAATGCCCATATCTTATCCTGAACACAGTCTTCGATACATCTTCCGGTCGAACTAATAGTTGATGATATCCTAAACATAGATCGATCTTTGAAAAGACCCTTGATCCTTATAACTGGTCGAATAGGTCATCTATCCGAGGAAGTGGATATATATTCTTGATCGTAACCTAGTTCAACTCCCTATAGTCTATACAGAGTCGAAGTGTTCCGTCCTTGTTTTTCACAAACAGAACTAGTGCACCCCAAGGTGACGTACTTGGACGAACAAAACCTAAATCTTCAAGCTCCTGAACTTGCTTCTTCAATTCCAACATCTCTATTGGTGCCATCCTATATGGAGTCTTAGATATTGGCAATGTGCCAGGTACTAGTTTATATAGAAGTCTATTTCTCTTTTCGGTGGAAGTCTTTTAATATCCTAGAATACATCCTAAAAGTCTTGCACGGTAAGAATCTGATCCATCGTTAGTTCTGTACTGGTACTCCTGATTGTAGCTAAACCACTTGTCAAGAACATTTTGCTCATTGACTGACACTGAAATCTAGTCGTTGGTCATCCTGGTATCGGAAATACAATCGTTCTAGCAGGGCAGTCCAAATTGGCCTCATACTTAGTCAACCAATTCATCCCTAGGATAATTTCAAACTCTGACATCGACAGAACTACTAAGTCTGCTAGAAGATTCCTATCTCCCAAGGTCAATGGGCAATCTTTACACACTTTACGCAACTTAACAGTCACTCCCAATGGTGACACAGCATTAAGAGCTGGCTCAAAGTGTCTGGGGTTCTAAACCCAACTGACGCACAAGCTTAACAACAATAAATGAGCGTGCAACTCCAGTATCAAATAAAGCTTTAATTGGACTATGAAAGTAAACAGGAATAGTAACAACTGAATATAATAACAGAAACACTATTACAAACATCAGAGTGTGGTCTGTAGGATCACAACAGGTCTGGAAACAACATATGCCTAAGGACCAGTTAAACTAAAGTTCAACAGAAATAACGGAAATATAAACTAGATACATCTTCAAATCTTCAACTGGCGTAAGGGTACTCGTTAGTATAACAGCCTTCTCTAGTGTAACCGGCATCAGTGGGGCCACCCTCTGCAAGATCCCCCTCAGGATAGTAGCTGTCATCATAAGCTCCCTCACTTGCAGAATAAGGTACAGGATAGTCTGGACTGGGAATTTCCAGGCAATAATGGTCGTTAGCTTACTGAGAGCTGAGTGAATAGAAACTCACAGGGTATCTATGATATAACCTATAATAAGTTATTGAAGTCATAAGATATAGTTCTACTACATAATATCTTTTTTGTATTCCAACGCCATGAATCCACCCTTATCGTCTTTTTATCCTGAGACCGATAATCAACATACTCTGCTTAGAAAGAATAGACTCAATCGTTTCACATATATAGACATACCATCATTCTGTTCATTGCTCATTAAGGATATATATACCATCCATCACAATCATGGACACCACGTCAGTCCATCCCCCACTCGTTAAAGATATAAATCATCCACCGCATATCAAGGGTATGACGCTTTGAACGATAGCATATCAACTTTATTGCCATGACTCATCGTTGTATACCAGTGATCCCCATCCACTGTTCGTTAAGGATATAAACCATCCAACGCTCGTTAAGGATATAACATAGATCATCTGGCTATCTTAGGACTATATGGTCCTGCCCACTGCTCATTAAGGATATAACCCATCCACCGGATGTGAAAGCATATCATGACCAAGCATCTACCCACGTACCATTTTCAGAATTTATCAAACCTACTTGAGCTCAGTACTATTATCGACATATGACAATTCCTATGTGGCATGACTACTCGGATTGAAATAAATGGATATCAAACTCATACATGAACTGCATATTATCTAACATCATTATGTTAATTCATTATTCCTAAGCATACTTATCTGTGTTGTCATATTATCCCAGATTAACCCAATATCGCATAATAGAAGTCCAAATGTAGAACCGAACATTCGAACCTCTTATATAATAAACAAAAGAACTAAATCATGTTCTGCAAAGTTTGATCGAATGAGGGAAAGCAATGTTCAAGCGATCGAAGTCTGTTCGATCGGTTGAACCTTCGATCGATGAACTCAATTCAATCGCTTGAGAGTCGTCTTCTCTAGTAGATTCGTAAACAGCAATATATAAACATCTTAGGGGCGTGTTAAATACGTCTAAACATGCCAAAAACTTGTAAAAACACTATATAAATGAGACCAAGTGAGTAAAGAATCACTGAACGTAGTAAGGGCGCGTTTGGCAAAGCTTGAGCTCTAATGGTGTCCTCATCCTCTCTCTCTCTGCCTTCTTTTTCTCTCTGTCTCCTTCTCTTCTTCTTCTCCTCTACTTCTCTCTCTAACAGAATATATATATATATATGGATGTGTGTGTATATATGTCAAACACAAGCACACACTCTCTCAAACTCACCATGGTTCAGCAAACCTCTCACACACTCAAGCACGAGGTTTATATAGAGAGGATGGGGGTGCAGGTGGCTGTCTTTGCGTAAAACTTGGAATTTTTTTATCATTACATGTTCGATCGATCGAAGGTAGTTCGATCGCTCGAGAGCAGATCGTTCAGGTTTGATCGATTGAAAAGGCTTGATCGATCAAAGTGGGGACCACGTATTAAATTTATATCGGTAGGGTTTCGATCGATTGAACAAGGTTCGATCACTTGAACTTTGAAATGCTTGATCGTTCGAAATAGCTTCAATCGATTGAAAGTGAAATTTTAAGTTTGGTCAAGGGAAGTATATAGAATCTCTCTGCATAAATAATTATTGAAAATACAGGGTATTACATAGACAAAAAATGTGACTATTTAAGAGATGTATATCATTTTCTTATTTATAAATTATTAAAATAAAGTAAAGGTTGTGTAAATTGCAAATATGGTGGCTGGAAGAACTCCACCCCATGTACCTTTCAAGTTATATGTTAAAAACATTAGATTTTATACGTAGCACACACAACAACAAACAGGTAAGTGTAAACTTTTGAACCATAAAAGGTATAAAAAAAATGAGTGTATTCAAAGACTAGTGGCCTAGTGGTATTACCTCTTCTCCCTATGTAGGAGGGGAGAGAGGTTCAAATCTTCCAAAGGGGGAGAGGGAAGGGTTTTTCCCCTCTTTGTCATTGTAGAGCTACCCTATTTTTCTTAGTTTGAACGTATCTCTTGGGCTCTGACTACTTGGATTATGTGTGTGTGTGTGTGTGTGGCCTGCGTTCATCCAGGTAAAACATATAAAAATAATAAGAAGAAGAAGAGGTAAAATAAATTCTGCTATAAAAAATATATTGGGATGTATATATGTGTATAAATCTAAAATCAAGAACTGATAATACTTGTAATACCTGTACCCGGAGAAATAGGGTAATATTTGCTTAGCATGCATTAATTAGTGTAATTATTAGCATGTGATAATTTGAGTAAGTTTCAACTACCCCGACGTGAAAAGAGTTCTGAAAAGAGCACAGTTGGACATATATGAAGTGGGACCCACGGGAGGTCCGGATTAAATAAATTGTATTTAGTTGCATTTATGTGATTAAATGAATAATTGTTTAGTTGCTTTAATATTTTATTGTTAGTTGCAATATTTTATGCTGCCAATTTGAGTACCCAGTGAGAGTGAATAGGAATCAGATTCATAACTAGTAGGTTAATTAGCAATTTTTATAAAATATGTGGGACCATGTTTGGGACCCACGCGTGACATAGACAAATACCCACTTAGATATTGGGTAGTTAATACAATTGTTTAGGGGATGTTATAATAGAGCTTAAGGAAATATTGGGGGTGTAAACATAAATAGGCAAAAGTTGGCATGATGCTTAGGAGGTTGACACTTCAAACACATGACTGATAAATGGAAAGTGATACATGCAATAAGTCTTAGGATAAGCTTTTCTTATTGGGGATGTTCAGTTTCAAGATCCAATCCCAATTTTCCTCTCCAGACAATTTTTCAGAACCCATAATAAACAAATAGGCCTTTTGAGAAGAGAACTTCCCATTGCTCGTAAGGCCCCAAGAGGGATAATCAGGGAAGTTAAAAAATTTAGGAATAGAGATATTAGAAATATTTTCCCCTAAGCCCCAAGGATTCAAATCCAAGATAAACCTTGGATCCCAGTTCTTATCATTGGTAATAACTTCACTCACTTTAGAGTAGTTAAAAGATTCCATAAAATCCCTATTGAGATAGTCCCTTAAGGGAGCCAAACTGCACCACCAGTCACTCCACAAGTTCACAGTGGTACCATTACCTATGACCCATTTAATAGCTTAATAAATAATATCTTGGGCACTAGTAATGCCCTTCCACACATGTGACTTGGATTTTTTCTTGGACCAAGGGGGGTACTGGTTATTAGTTAGGTATTTCTCCCTCATAATCTGAGCCCAAAGGGGCTGGTCATTCGAGAGGACTTTCCAACTAAGCTTAGAAATAATAGAAAGATTTTTTTCTCTGCTCTTCTTGAGACCTAATCCCCCACTTTGTTAGCTGGAGCAAACAGTATCCTTATTTATCAAATGTATCATATTCTTGTCAGAAGTGTCCCTCCACAGGAAATTTCTATTCAGCCTGTCAATTTTGTCACACACTAACACAGGTAATAAATTGGTTTGCATCACATAATTAGGGATGGTGGATGAAACAGCTTGGATAAGCGTAGCTCTACTTGCAATAGATAGGAGCCTGCTTTTCCAGTTAGCAAGTTTTGCTTCGATTTTTAGAAACAGTTTCAGAGAATCCATTTTTTGAAACACGTGAGTGAAGGATAGGGATGCCCAAATATTTTTCCAAGTTATTCATGAGACTCATATGGAAAGTGGAACTAATCTCCCTAGCCTTACTTCTACGGATGTTGGGAGATATAAACACTTTGGATTTCTCCAGGCTAATCTTTGACCAGATAGCTCGCAAAACATATTTAAGGTATCCAAAATAACTTTACATTGATCCTACGTGGCACTAGAATACATAATAAGATCGTCAGAGAAGAATAAATAAGATATAGAGAGCCCATTTTTGGAACACTTAATGCCTTTCCATTCACCTCTATTGACTTCCTTACAGATTAAATGGGAGAGACACTCTATAGAGATCACAAATAAGTAAGGAGACAGCGGGTCTCCCTGCTAGAGACTATTCTGAGGAGCAAAAGCCTCAAGGGGTTGTCCATTTCAAAGGATGGTCAAGGAAGAACTTGTAACCCAGTTCATAATAAGATGGATAAGGGGGGTAGGAAAATTAAAAGCCATAAGAGACTTTCTGAGGAAGTCCCAATTCACACGATCATAAGCTTTTTCCAAGTCTATTTTAAACACCATACCCCCAATCTAACCTCTATTCTTCCTAAGGGAGTGGATAACCTCTTGGGTTATTATAATGTTATCACTATTGTTTCTTCCTGGGATAAAGCTACTCTAGCAAGGACTAGGCACAGGTTTGTCCAACTTGGAATATCCTCTAAGAAATAGCAAAGTCATTCTACTTCCTCACTTCCTCTTTTGCTTTATTTAAAGCATTTAATTCATATTACATTAGTGATCAAGCAATGCAAGCCTATTTAGAGGATTTCCAAATGACCAATGCACTTCCAATGTAAAGACCTATCCACTTGTGGAATTTAAGTCTTTTGAATCAAATATCCCGTTAACATAAATATAACTATGGGCATCTATTGTAGTGCAGTCCATAGTTCAGAGTGTGTCTCAAATATCCGAGAACCCTAACTATCACCTTCCAGTAATTTGTAGAGGAAACTAATGACATAGCATTTTCATGCTTTTGATATATACAATTGTCACACTAATTAATTTTAAACCCATATGGCATCACAACATTATCTAATTTTTATGTCATTACTCTAGTGCTCGCTTTATACCATAAATTGATTTATCAAGCCCACACCATTGCTCTCTTGTTCCGGAATAATAAACTCTTATCATTGTTCCACATTGCATTCTTGGCAATTCACACACTCATAAATGCTCTTTATGTTTCCACATCTTAAAGCCAATAGCTTTAAGTTCCAATATGAATCAAATAGTCATCCTGACTAATATTCAATCATCCTGAGTTAACTCCAAGATTATCCCATATAATTATATGAGCAAACCGAATTTCACAAATAAACGAACTGTATTAAAAAAATTTCACACTTGCAAAAAAAAAATTACGAAGAATAAATAACTATTCATATATTATTCAACATGAATCTACCCCCACATTTGCAAGTATCAATGATCACACTATAATGTGAGTATTTTTATCACTATTCCCAAACTTGTAAAATTCTCAAGAACATACGCACGTCTTTAACATATTATTTGCCCCCACATTTGTAAGTATCGGTGTTCACATGTTAATACGAGCATTTTAACATTTTAACATTACCCCCACATTTGCAAATTATTTTGTTTATACGAGCATTTTATCACTACCCCCACATTTGTTAAAGTTTCCAAGATTACATGATTTTGATCTATCACATACCAATTCTCATATCCATGAGCCTAGATAATATTGCAATCAAGAAAACTTATATTTTTTAAACATGTCCCAAAATCAATTGCAACCCAAAATTTAATGAACTGATACATACACTAAACTCAATGAAGCAACATTAGTATAAATCTCCGAACTATAAAAAAAATGAAAATTGGTTTTCGACTTTGAATCAAAATTGAATTCCTATTATGCAAACTGCTATTGGCTCTGTTCATTTGAACAAGCCGATTCACAATAAACCAATACATATATATATATATATATCATATTATTTCATATACATGTATACATACACGTAATCAAAAGTCCAATGAGTGCGCCTTTACAAACAACCCTAAATGATGAAAATAACATATGTAGATAGACACATATACAACAAGGCCAAATATAGATGGGGCAATATTCATTAATAGCACAATATGTATAACATGTAAATGAACATGAAATTTACATAAGTAACATTCTTCCATTTACCATTATAAACATGTATGGCCTAGAATCCTTTATTTTACAATAATGTGACTAGAAACATATTCTTTTTAACGAAAAAATCAGATGATAACTGTAACACCCGTACCCGGAGAACGGGTTAATTACTATGTTAATATGCATTAATTAATATAATTAGTGTATAAAATGGATTAAGGGGAGGCTTGGACTCGCCCGTGGAAAAAGTGTTCAGAAGAGGGACACTAGTTGAAAAAAGTCCCCAGTGAGGAGGGACATGTTTGGAAGTGGGACCCAGTGAAGGGCCCGAATAAAAATATGTGAATTTTATGTGATTAAATGCATTTATATGATTACATGATTATTTGTTTAAATGCTTTCATATTATATGATGATATATGTTTAGCATTTGGTATTAGTTTGGACACCCAAATAAGGGTATAATTGAAAAAAATTTAAATTGGTAGGTACGATAGCAACTTCACAAAATATATGGGACCCACGTTGGGACCCATACGAAACTTAGACAAACACTCATTAGATAATTTGGTAGTTAATGGAATGTTTGGGGGATTTCATAATAAGAACTTAATAAATTCCGGGGGTGTAAGTGAAAAAGGGGAAAATTGTAATCAAAACACCTCATGCTTATGCATGTATAGGTGTCTAAAGAGAGTTAGACTCTCATTTTGCTGGAACTAAAAGAAGAAGAGAAGAGGTGAGCTCCGAGAGAGAAGACGGACCGTCACCGACGACGTTTTTCGCCGTTCCGTCGCCGCCGTTTGCCGGATTAACGATCCGAGACCACTTTTGGACTCGTGGAGGTAAGAGGATCACATGCACGTAACTTGTTTTCATTTTCGGCAACGTTTTTCCGGTAACCGTTCTTGATAAATGATATTTGTTGAACCAAAACTATGTAGGATTTACTTTGGGTAAGAATTGAGCAAGATTTGTGAAGGAATTCTTCATTTCTAGCTTGAATTTGGGTAGATCTTGCTAAGGTGAGTTTTCTAGCCTAAAGAATGGTTGTGTTTGGCTATGTTCAATACATCAATGGTGTAGAGATGATAATTGATGCTTAGGAACCAAGAGAATGATCATATTGTGTTGATTACTCATGTTTAGAAATCATGTAGTTACTAAATTGTGAATTTCATGCTAATTTTATGAAAGTTATATGTGCCTACATGTGTATGTGCTTATGTGGTTATGTGGTATTCAATGAGCCCGGGACAATGATTCATTAGTTGGGAGTAATAAGGGTGGTGAAGAGGAAGAATCCGAGAAAGACGGAAGTCCAAGGAATAGAAGTGGCCACGGGACCGAGGGAGGTCCCGGGTCTGAATGAATCATTGAACCGGTGACTCGGCAATTACAAAAAAAATATGATTTATGTGTTTATTGTTGCATTGCACATATTTAAACATTCAGCCATGTTTAGAATTCTCACTAAGCGTAATGCTTAAGAAAACCGTTTTCTGTTTCTGTTGTGGTAAATAACAACCACCGCAGGTACGGAGCAATATCCGGAGAGGAAATAGCGTGCTCGGGATTGGGGAAGAGATTTGGGTCTTGTAAATATGTTTATAACATGTAATATAATGTAACTTGTGGGTTAGTATCCTTGACTTGTGAATTAAAGTCTTGACTCGTGGTTGTATCCATGGAGTTAGTTTTGGATTCTACGACTCATGTGTTTAATGTAAATTGGGAAAACTTAGGTAATTTCTATGTGGAAGTTGTAGGTTGTATGTTTGGACCTTTCCGGCAAGTCCGGATATGCGACACAACTCTTTTGTGTAAGTTCCTTTTGTAACTAAGTGGATTGAATGGTTTTGGAAATGCTATTTGGAAAGTTTCATGCTTATGGTTGTTTTGGAGTTAACTTGGCTTGATTGCTTACTTAACTTGTTTGAAGTTGTAAACATTTGGTTTTGAATGAAGAAGGAAACTTATAAAAGTATGTCATATGTTCTTTCAAAGTTTTGCAAAGTTTGGAGAATGATTGATTTGGTTTAAATCATTTCTTAACAAGTTCATGAAAAGGAATTTAGTTGGAGAGGAACTTGTTTGATTCAAGGAAGATCTTGATCATTATGTTTGGAAATGTTTTTATGTGATTGAATTAGTTCTTTAAAGTTTCATGAGGGTTGAGGATGTTTTGGGTGAGTTTGGGTTGTTTAAAACAGGGGAAATCTGCTAAAATTTGAGTTCTGCAGGAACCGGATCGATCCGGTTTTGGGCGGATCGATCCGCATGTCCAGGTTCAGCACTGTCGCCTTTTACGGAAACGGACATAACTCTCTCTAGAAAACTAGGATTCGCGCGCCGTTTTTTGCGTTGGAACCGGGACTCAAAGACCTATCTTTTGGTATGAAATTTGCTATACCTTATTAATTACCATTTTACCCTTGGGGCCTATTTTGTAACAATAGAGTTGTTTAATGTGGTTAAATACGTGTGATTCTTAGTAATTCGCATGTTTCTTTGCAAATTAATGTAATTGGGGGCTTGTAGCATTGTTACACGTGTCCTAATCCGCACGAGGTGGGTTGGGGTGTGACAATAACGTTCAAAATTGTTCCAATGTTTTTCATAAGGTTTCTGAACATTGCATCGTTTGGAAGTTATTAACCAAAAGTCACTGTTTGAGAGAACCGGTTTCAAAAGTGCACTGATCTATAAGTCATTTTGATAAAAACAAAAATTTGAACTGATTCCTAATTATGATCAATCAGGTTCAAGTTCCAATCTATAAAGTGCAAATACAATAACGACATATATAGTAAGATAATTTAAGGAAAAAACAGTTGTTTGTCAAACCAGTTCACAAGAATCACACCTTTTCATAAATATATACACCAATTGTTGACCGTTAATTATTGCATTAAAGGTAGAAATAGTACACCGTTTTAAGAATCAAACTACATCTAATACGTATATAACAAACATAAATTATCAGAATCTATTTGTGTATTTGATGACAAAAGAGTTCATTGAAGCACTCAAATTGCAACCCAGCCTGTCTTGCGAAGTACAAAATCGATTCGGAAAAGATTAATCCGACTAGAGACAAAACATAGATTACTAACGCAATCTAGTATTTTCGAACAGTAAATTCAAAGCAGAGCAAAGAAGAGAGTATTTTCCAGAATATACAATATTGTAGAAAGTCGATTTTCAGATTTATACAAAATGCGTACAACAAACAAATTTTCTTAAGATTATTATCAAAAATATACTGGTATGTATATATGTGTATAATTCTGAAATCAAGAACAGACAATACCATAATAAGTAAATACTGTAAATAAACAGAACCTGGTATAGATGATAACGAACAATAGATCAAGTCTAGTGTTTGACACTATGTCCTTAAGACAATTTATGCCCCGCATTGGAGCTAACCGATTTACGGCAGTTGTCTCCCAGGATAGAATGATCTCCCCCTTACTATAGAAGTAGTACTTCAAATAATAAGGTTCTAGCGAATCATATTTGTGTATGTACTCTCTCAGACACTTGACTCACTAACAATGTCACGACCCATCCCGCTACACACAGAAATAGGACACGTGGCACACCACCAAGGCTCATCCAATTATATTAAAGTAAATAGTAGCAGAAATCATAAGTAAATCCATGAAATTCAGAGTTATAAAAAGATTTTCGCAATTGAAAATACTTACAGAAACACCCTGATTTAAACCAGCAACCCAGTCGACTGTACATGGGTCTGGTCGACTAGAAATGCAAGATACATGGAGTCTAAAATCTCAGTAGGCAATCCATTCGACTGAATAGAGATTCGGTCAACTAGAAATGCTAGATACAGAGAGCCTATAATCTTAGTAGTTCGCCCAGTTGACTGTGTTGGGGATCCAGTCGACTGTGGTGTAAATTTTCTAGTCGACTGGTGCCTTCCCATCGACTGGGTCAGAAACTCCTATTTTGACAACACAATCCAATCGACCGTGGTCTCCCACCCAGTCGATTGTTGTAACACCCGTACCCAGAGAACGGGTAAATTATTATTTTTATATGCATTAATTAATATAATTAGTATATGGAGGCTTGGACTCGCCCGTGAAAAGTGTTCAGTAAATGACACTAGTTGGAAAAGTCCCCAGTGAGGAGGGACGGGTTTGGAAGTGGGACCCAGTGGAGGGCCTAAATAAAAAAAATGCATTTTACGTGATTAAATGCATTTATGTGATTACATGAATATTTGCTTAAATGCCTTCATATTACATGTTGATATATGTGTCGCATTTGGAATTAGTTTGGATACCCAAATAAGGGTATAACTGAAAAAGGTTCATAATCAGTAGGTGCGATAGAATTTCACAAAATATTTGGGACCCACATTGGGACCCATACGGAACTTAGACAAACACTCATTAAAGAATTGGTTAGTTAATGGAATGTTTGGAGGATTTCATAATAATAACTTAAGAATTTTGGGGGTGTAAATGAAAGAGGAGGAAAATTGTGGAATGATAACACATTGCATATAGCATGTGTGTCAAGGAATGAGAGAGTCTCTCATTTCTGCAGGAATTAAACAAAATAAAAGAGATCACCGAGAGAGAAGACGAGCTCGAGACGCCGACGTCGAAATCTCGCCGTTCCGTCACCGCCGTTCATCGGATTCACGAATCGAAGCCATTTTCGGACTCGTGGAGGTGAGACGAACGTTTCTATATCCTTAATTTATGTTTAAATTGATGGATTTTGATAGCTCATACTTAACGGTGAGACGTCGTCCACCGAATTCTTGTAGAATTCATTTTGGTGTTGAAATTGAGCTCTAATTGGAGAAATTCGGGACTTCTATAGCTTGAATTTGGGTATAATCTTGCTTAAGGTGAGTTTTCTATACAAACCAAATGATTGTGTTTAATGGGTTCAAAGCTATATGTGATGTTAGAGATGATAATTCATGATTAGAAGTGTAAAGATGTTAATAATGTGAATTCTATGTCATTTCTATGAAAATTATATGTTGATACATGAATATGTGTTTATGTGCTTATATGTCTATGTGGTAGTCAATGAGCACCAGGGAAATGGTTCATCGTTGGGAGTAATAAGGGTGGTGTAGAGGAATAATCCGATAAATACGGAAGTTCAAGGAATAGACGTGGCCACGGAACCAAGGGAGGTCTTCAGGTCTGAATGAACCATATAACCGGTGACTCGGCGATTACGGTTACGTCTTGTGTATAAATTCTAGCATTGCACGTGTTAAACATACAATCATGTTAGAATGCTCACTAAGCGTAATGCTTAAGAAAACCATTTTCCTATTTCTGTTGAGGTACATAACAACCACCGCAGGTTCGGAGCCATATCCGGAGGGAAAAATGATGCGTGTGATGGGAGAGATGGGAGAGATGGGGGAGATTTGGGATCTTGAGCATAAGAACTTCTTTGAATGTGTATAAATGGTGTAAATTATGGTTTCTTTTATGTTAATATTCATATTTGGGTTTAGGAAAAGAGTTTGAATCCTAAATGTGCATTTTGGTGGTTGGAAGTGAATTTGAGAACCAATGTATAATCTCTTTTGTTTTGCTCAAGTGTGGTGCAAGTAATGGGTATGACCATCTCGGCAATTCTGGATGTGTCGCTAGTGTCTTGGACATGTTTCTTTAGTGTTCATAATGCTAGTTATAACATTGAGATTATCCCCAGCAAGTTTCATGTATTCTGGATAAGAATTGAGTTTTAAAGTTGAAAATTTTGTTTTGGATCAAATGAAATGAGTTCATGATTGACTAGATCAAATTGTGAATGTGTTTATGTGATCCAAGCTTGACTTAAGTTTAAAAGTGTTTGGAAATGTGTTGGATATGTTTTTCCAAAGTTTCATAATGTTTCCATGTGATTTGGTTGTGTTTTGGTAAGTTTGGAACTTGTTTGACAGCAAAATTTAGCAGCAGAACCTGTTCTGTAGGTCGCGGATCGATTCGGGTTTATGAAGGGATCGATCCGGCCTTTTCGAGGAGCATTCTGCTAGTGGATACAAGAAATGGAGCGATTCGGGTTTTATGAAGGAATCGATCCACTTGTATTTTTCACAGCACGTCCGCTTTTACAGAAACGTGCATAACTCTTTCCAAAAATATTCGGATTCGCGCGCCGTTTGTTGCGTTGGAACCGGAACTCAAAAATATAACTTTTGGTATAAAATTTTTACATACTTTCTTAATGACCATTTTGCCCTTGGGGGCTGTTTTGTTACAATGGAGTTCTTAAAAGTGGTTTATCCACATTTTATTTCTAATTAGTATGTGTTTTGGGTGCGATTATTCTTGTTACACGTGTCCTAATCTGCCAGGGGTGGGTTGGGGTGTGACAACTGTTTCTATCACATAACGAAAATAACATTTTAACCCAAAAATCTAGTCGACTGTGTCAGGAACCTAGTTGACTGCTTTTCAATATCTTAGAGCAGTAGCAAGTTTAAAACAGACCTCCAGTTGAATGTACCTAAATTGGTCGACTGTTTTACCTCAGTTTACTTAGCATTCTGCAAATTTCAAACTGTGATTAATCCAACACATTACAACACATTTTCTACTATATTTCAACGATTTAAAACATAATTACAGAAGTTTTACTACTGGTTATAATACTACAAATCCTTCCAAGATTCTAAACCAAACACATGGTTTAACTTCTCAAGATCTCATTACAACATTTGAAATGGAAAACAAAACATAGACAAGAGTGATCCCGTTGTCCCATCAGCCTCACTCTTGCATTTTTTCTTTCTTCTTTTCTTATCACTTGCAATGGAGTAAAGCTCCACTACTAAGCTATATACTGAGTGCACAATTCTAAATAAATGTTTATATGACAATTCATGCTTTAAAACATCTAAACACATCAAATAGTCTCTAGGGAGAGTGGCACGCTTCCATCCGGTAAATGAGACTAATGCCATGGAAGGCTTTCCTCTTCTACGTACCCCGTGCATTGGCTGGGCCTTCCTCCGTGCCAGGCACAAATTCTATCGATATCACAACCCTCAAACTTTGAAGAGTTTACCCCCGGATGGAATTGCACTAAACCCCCCTTTGACCCAAGTAGACACATAGCATGCTCACATAAACATTTACACGCGCTTTTATCGCATTTTTATGTGCATAAATAATAGGCCTAATTAATACATAAATTTTGCCCGGATTCAAAATATCAAGTCCGATATTTAAAACATGAAACTCCCTATAATTCATAGATCTAGAATTCATACCTCGTGCAATTTCTCCCTAACTTTGAAGGATTAACTAGAGACCCGATTAAACGCCGGATCTCTGATTATACGCGAAACCTATGAGTTTTGACACATTTTTCACGAAAGCATAAAGTTAAGATTTTTACAAAACTTTGCCAAACGCGGCCTAAGAGGTATCAAAACGTAGATCTTACCTCAAGGAGTTCAAATATGAAATCTGGTTGAAAACTGACGGACGAACACTCGTCGATTGGCGTCGCAAAGCTTGTGGGAATAAATCTCCTTCTCTCTCTCTCTCTCTCTAAGATATTTGTGCTTTGGACATTTATGAAGAAATATCTCAAATTTTCTATTTATAGGCATGACTCTAAAAAATTATGTTTACCTCCGCACGAGTTCTCAAAACTCCTAATTATCTCCCGAAATGTCTTGAACGTCTAATTTATTACTTCACAAGTGAAAACTATATATTACAAAACTTTTCGTCTAATTTCCATTTGGGTCCGAAATCACGTTCCGACAACTATTTCCGTGGAATCTCTATATAACCTATCTTTTATGCAACGCAACCTATTGATTATCGCTAAGGCCATCAAAATGATCCTACACAGGATTGACAATACCAAAAATTATACTACACAGGAAAAATTACTATTCACATATACAGATATGTCAATTACTTTTAATCCACATAAATGTCATATAATCACATGAATGCCTCAATGATTATCGAATCACCATATCCTCACTTGACACATTCCGTTGACCACAGTCAACCACTCAACTCAATTTCCAAGTAATAATGAAAAAAACCTTGAAATTCAATTATGCAATTTAAAACAAATGATTTTCCCCGAGACGGGTGTGACAACTTTCCCCTCCAAAAAGGAAGTTGGTCTCTATACTTATACCTTATGAATCGAAAAGGTGTGGATATTCATTCCTCGACTGAATGACTACTCCACAATACTTTCACCATTGGAATCGTCTTCGTCCTCCGCACTTGCTCTTTCCGATCCAATATTTCCACTGAATGCTCTATATAGGTCAAGTCCTTTTGGATCTGCAACACTTCCGGTACTATGATCTTACTCTTGTCCGTCATACACCGTCTCAACATAGACTCATGAAACACATTATGTACATGCTCTAATTCGGATGATAAGGCTAGTCGGTAAGCCATTGATCCCACTTTCTCTAGGATCTCAAATGGTCCTACAAATCTCGGGTTAAGTTTCCATCACTTTCCAAATCGAATAATGCCTTTCGAAGGCGATACTCGCAAGTACACAAAGTCTCACACTTCAAACATCATCGGTCATCGCTTAGAGTCGGCATAACTCTTATCACGACTCTGAGCCACCTTAAGTCATTCTTGGATCAGTTTCACCTTTTCCATAGTTAACTATATTATCTCTGGCCCTATCAACCTTCTTTCCCTAACCTCAGTCCAACAAACCAGTGAACGACACCTATGCCCATACAAAGCCTCATACGGTGCATACCAATACTTGACTAGAACCCGTTATTGTAGGCGAATTCAACTAATGGTAAGTGTCTTTTCCAATCATTTCCAAAGTCTAGTACACAAAGTCTAAGCATATCTTTCAAAGTCTGAATCATTCGCTTTGACTGTCCGTCGGTTTGAGGATGAAAAGCAGTACTGAAACTCAACTTAGTACCCATAGCCTTTTGTAAACTTCCCAAAATCTCAATGTAAAACTACTATCACAATCTGATACAGTCACTGCTGGAACCCCGTGTAGTCTCACAATTTCTTTCACATACAACTCTGGTAGTCTCGACGGCTTAGTCATATTGATCAGTAGGAAATGAGCTGATTTCGTCAATCTATCAACTATAACCCATATCTTGTCGGTCTTGTAAAGCGATCGTGGAAATTCAGAAATAAAATCCATCGTGATCTCATCCCATTTTCACTCCGACACTGGTAACGACTGTAGTAGTCTCGCAGGTACTTGTCTCTCCGTTTTGACCTATTGACACGCCGAACATTCGGAAACAAACTTAGCCACTTCCTGCTTCATAACTCTCCACCAAAAATTTTCTCGTAAGTTCCGATACATCTTGCTACTTCCCGGGTGAACTGAATATTTAGTACTGTGAG
Organism: Hydrangea macrophylla; assembly: GCA_033977485.1. NCBI lineage: Eukaryota > Viridiplantae > Streptophyta > Magnoliopsida > Cornales > Hydrangeaceae > Hydrangea > Hydrangea macrophylla. Next base: position 114,826,252 of record CM066982.1, on the reverse strand, counting down.
CCTCTTCTAAAAGTTGCTCTTTCAAGTCTTTTACGTTCGGTACACACAATCCACTCCCAAGCATCAATACTCCTTGTTCCAAAGTAAAACCCGATTGCTTCCCCAAAGGTATCGTGTCTCTCATTTTACACAAGTAACAACCGTTAAACTGTTCTGCCTTAATCTCATCTATAATGTTTGGGTGAGCTATGATTGCCATCATTAAGCCACCGTTGGTCTCTGGAATTACATCTAACTCCAAACGTTCCATCTCCTTTAATAATTCTTTTTGTTGAGTTAGCTCCACCGTTTGTATATCCTTCAATATACAAACAATAGCTAATTAATTGCCAATATCCCCGTTATCAATATATTCTTATAATATTTGTTTAATTAAGCAATAAATTTAAGTTGAAACCGCTTCAGCAGAAGTTTTAACCAACCAAAATATTTTTCCAGAAAAAATAAGCAATCCCATTATATTTAATATAAGTTTTATTGTCACGTGTGTTGGAGAATAAATTATAGCATTATTAATTTTTTAGGGACTAATTCTTTGGATTTTTTTTTAGCTGGGTTGGGGTATGGATTCGAGTTAACGGGACAATGTTTTATTTTCAGAGTCCACGTGGTACAGTGAGGATGTGGCTCTTGTATTGTGCTGGTGGGCCGTGGGACTCATTTGTCATTCAGAAAAAAGACAAGGACAGCTGGTCCTCTCCTTGCGATTCTACAATGCTCTAGGGGGCGATTTATACTTTCTAGTTTTTATTTATACCTATAAAGTACGAATACAGATATTCCAATACGGATATAACACGTCACCGGTATGTCGACACGACAAAATTCTAAAAAATTGCACATCGACACTGTAGGAAAAATGTTCAAGAAGTATCGTGTTCGTGTGTCAGACACGATACGACACGCGACACATTACATTTTTAGAAGTGTCTATGCTTCCTAGATTTCTACCAACAAGAAGACAGCTAAACGTATCATCTATAAATTTTTGGGTTAAACACATTTTACTCCATTTCGTTAGGTCCATTTTCACTTTATCGCCCTGCACTTCAAAAGTGTACACATAACCCCATATGATTTATGACGACTGTTGTTACGGTGTTTTGGCCCAATTTGTTGCAATTCAATTAGTCAGATTATAACTTTTAATTTTTCAGATTAGAACTTTTAGAACTAAAAATAAGTTATGAACCTATTTAGAGCAGATTTTTGGAATCACTAATTAAGTTGTAGTGATGTTTGATATATAAGCAATCAAATAACGTATTTGCTGTGTATTGTCCAAAATATGCTAAAAAACTGTCTAAATATTATTTAAGAGCTATTGTCATGAAAATGTATAAATAAAAGATACACATTTTAACTAATGATATGGCGCTAAATTACTAATGTTGCAACTGTCAGATAGAGAAGATAAATAATAACAATGATTTTGGACAAGTGAGAGATTTTGTAAAAAAAAAAAAATTGCTAAAGAGTGAGAGATTTAATTTAGTTGGGGTAACTTATGTCAATTGAAAAAAGAGAGAGAGAGAGAAAGGACAAGATTGTCCAATTAAATGTTAATTCAATGGAAAGTAAGCTATAAGCTGAAAAACCCTTCTAATTTTAGCTTCAAATAAGTTGATTTTTTAGCCTTAAATAAGTAAAAACCAAAAAAAACTAAAATTCTAAAGCTAAGTCACACCAAACGCATCATTTTAACATTTTCCAAACTATAAAGTATAATTTACAAGTTATATGATGTAACAACTTAGCATTTGCCATGATATATAAGTCTGCTCTAATACATAAGTTCTGTGTTCAATCTCATTCCAAATTCAAAAAAAAAAAACAACTAGCTCTCTATAAACTCTGCTTGCGTCTCTGCGCTTGATTCACCTTCTCCAAAGAAGAGAGAGAGAGAGAAGAGAGAGACTGAGGAGTGAGGACGGAGTCAGGACTGCATCGCACGTCGGCGCACAGTAGCGTCAGGCCCTGCTTTTCAGCTCTGGTTCGATTAATGGATACTCTTCTCTCAACAATCTCTCTCATCGAAGGTCGCTTCGTTCCCACGGCATAGAGGGAGGGAGGGAGGGAGAGAAAGACAAAGGATTGATTCTTGAAGTCCCTATCTCTATTTCCTTGATTTTTTTTTTATTTTTATTTTTTTTCTCTCTTAACACTGGCTTACCTCAAAGGAACCCTAGCGGTCCTTATTTCATCAATCTCTTCTTCATGTTTATCCAATCGATTCTCTTTCACACCGAAGAAAATTAAGAGGAGTAGAAGTGTTGTTGTTTCCCCCCCAGTGAAGATGATTTGGATTATGAAATTGTCGTGGTTTCTCTGTGCGGCAATGGTGATGATCGTCCTCTCTCCCTCTCTACAATCATTTCCTCCGGCAGAAGCTATTAAATCGTCAAACCTCGACGGACGATTTCCCGGTCAAAATCATCCCACCAATACGCGTAATTACCTATCGTTTCGCAAAGCATCCGCATTCCGGAATGCCGAAGAATGCGGTTCCAGTGAGAGGAGGAGGAGGAGGAGGGCAACAACAACAACAACAACATTGGGGCCGGGGGGGAAAACAGATGTCTGTGATCCATCTCTGGTTCACGTCGCGATTACTCTCGATGTTGAGTACCTTCGAGGCTCAATCGCCGCCGTGCATTCGATTCTGCAGCATTCAATGTGTCCGGATAGCATATTCTTTCACTTCCTCGTCTCCGATACCAATCTCGAAACCCTAGTTCGGTCAACTTTTCCCCAATTGAAGTTCAAGGTATATTACTTCGATCCGGAGATAGTAAGGAGCCTGATCTCGACTTCTGTGAGGCAAGCGCTTGAACAGCCGCTAAATTACGCTAGGAATTACTTAGCCGATTTACTCGAACCATGTGTTGGTAGAGTGATATACTTGGATTCCGATCTCGTAGTGGTCGATGATATTTCTAAGCTTTGGAATACAAGCTTGGGGACTAAGACCATCGGTGTGCCGGAATACTGCCACGCCAACTTTACCAAATATTTCACGCCGAGTTTCTGGTCCGACAAGAGGTTTTCCGGCACTTTCGCCGGCAGAAACCCCTGCTACTTCAACACCGGAGTGATGGTCATCGATCTGGTCAAGTGGAGGCGGTTCGGGTACACCAAAAGGATCGAAATGTGGATGGAGATCCAGAAGAGCGGGCGGATCTACCACCTCGGCTCGCTGCCGCCGTTCCTGCTGGTTTTTGCGGGACACGTGGCGCCCATCGATCACCGTTGGAACCAGCACGGCTTGGGTGGGGACAATGTGAGGGGCAGCTGTCGGGACCTCCACGCCGGTCCGGTGAGCCTCCTCCACTGGAGCGGCAGCGGCAAGCCTTGGCTCAGACTTGACTCCAAGCAAGCGTGCCCGCTTGACTCACTATGGTCACCATACGACCTGTACGGACACTCGACGTGATTGGGACTTGCCGGTAAATTTTTAAAGACGTACGGTTTCTATTCCTTCCTATTTTTGTGATCTCATCTCGCTTGCTTCTTTTTTATTTCCAATATGTCCTCTCTCTCTCTCTCCCTCTTTTTTTTTTTTTTTTTTCCTATTTTTTTTTTTCAACTACTCATTTTTTTTTCTTCTTGATTTTGTCCCTTTCATTCACTCATCATCATCATCACCACCACCTCAGGTTCTCAGGCGATTTGTATTCTAGTCTATAATTCATGCCTTTGGAAATAAAAGAAAGAAGGAGATTTTCACTCTAATTTATTGGTTACCTTTTTAGTGTCCATCTCAGTTTGTGTCTTGGTAGATTAGCAGTACAGATACAGTTGAAATTACGCAATAGTGGTCTGTCATGAACATGTAAAGAAATGACTCCATCCAACTGGGTGGACTAAAAGCATCGAGTGCCAGAGCTCTTGGCTTAAGAGCTCGAACCCACTTCCAAGTGGTTGAGTGGGCGAACCGTAACCAGAACTTGGCGTAGGTTCGAATAATCCTAACGCCCACTCTCCTCGCTCTTGCGTGTTTTTTTTATAATCGTGGGTGTCCGGAATAGCTTGAGCGCACGTCGACTAATCACACGAGGTCAGGACATATGGGTGAATTACCTGTGGCCACCCCCTTGAGATTCGAACTTGAGACATCTGGGTATAACACCCGGGGGGCCTTGCTATCCGGCCACAAGGGAAGTGGTTCTCGCATGTGTTGTTGTGTTGTTGATTTACATGATTTACTACATGCCTTTTTCCTATCACATGAAAACAGCAATAGGTAAACCGTTTGAAATGCTAGCAAGAATCTTGAAGTCGTGGAGGTCGGATTGATGGAATTTGTCCTTGCTGTTCAAAAAAAGAAAAAAGAAACAAACAAGTCTCATGTAACAGTCCGTTTGGTATGATTTTAAATAGAATTGAATTGAATTGGAAAGAATAGAAAAGAAATGAAATTATTAGAATTGATTGGCAATTATAATTCTCATGTTTGGTTTGAAAGAGAAATAAAATGAAATGAATCACGGTCATTTACTACATTGCCCACATAAAAAGAGGAGGTGTGAAATATATAGGGGTAAGTTTGGTATATTACATTATTTCACTTAAAGTGAAATCATTTCTCACCAAATCCTACCAAAAGTGATATTATTTGTTTTGGGGCTAAAACAAGAATTGGTGAGAATTTGCTAGAATTGAAAATCAATTCTTTTGTCAAACCAAACACAAGAATTGCCACAAACAAGAATTGTAAATCAATTCTTTTATAGTTTGTGGCATACCAGACAGACTGAGTTAGTGCAAATAGCATACATATATAAGTAGCATCCTTGCTGCTGTCGACCGACTTCCAACATTTAAAGAGTTATTTTTTCTTTGATGACGTTGTTGGCTTTCCCTTCCCCAAATGCCTAAAAAATTTGAAGTTTTTTTATGTTGGGATTTTGGATGGTTTGGTACATTCGTTGCCAACTAATAGCAACCGGTATCACAATATATGGCTGCGACCCATATCAGCTCCCAAAGAAGTTCACTAAATTCCTTCGTTTTGTGTCTTGTTTCAGTTGTTTGTGTGAGGGTATATTTTGGGTTATGGAAGACTTGCTAATATTTTTCTAGGGGGATGTCCATTTTGTAATTTCCCATGTTTTGGTCAGTGCGGTGTTTGCGACGATCAGTGGCAAAAATTGCAAAGGAAGAGCCACCGGTGTGTTAAAAATTTAGCAAATCACCTTATTAGCAAAAATAATTAATAAAATATTAACTTTTTTTATTACACATTTCTCTGCAATGGTCCGGACCCGGACCCCTACAAACCACAGAAGATGGCTTATATTGCTTCCATGATGCAATGTGACACCATGTGTTGTTTTGTTGTTATTTTATAGCGATATAGTAAATGGGGTATCCTCAAAAGAAATAGGGTGGCGGTGATTGCAGTTAGAGATTTACTTTTTTAAGGCATCTGAAAAATATGGTGATGGTTGCCAAGTCCACGGGATGTTTTAGGGGTTGCTTTTTATTGGCAGCAGCAAAAGTCTTGTGACTACCTCTCTCTCTTTTTAATTTTTGGAAAAGATCGCCTTTATTTATTGATTAGGGAAGTTATTATCGTTGATCCAGATGAGTTAAACTGATTATTCATGCAATATATTGAGCGATGAAACTGAAAATAAAGTGGCATAAATGTTGGGACCAAGATGTCCTTGTTGAGTAAAAATGTTCTCAAAGTCGGGGTGGAGGGACTGATTCCTTTCCTCCGTCCTGGCATCACACGTGGCCAGTTGCTTCAGTGGGACTTCATGTTGCGACACAACACTAGGGATGTCAAAATGGTCCGTCGGGCCTGGTCCAACATTAATCGGACTTGGACGGGCTTGAGTTTTGGCCCATGGGTTCATGTATTTTTTTCAGGCCGGATCAGACTCGGGCCGGGCTTAAGAGTTCACAATCCAAGCCGACCCTAGACTCTGAGTGAGCGCTTTAAATTTATTCTAAAATTATATAAATACTATTATAAATTTATATTATGTAGTTATTTTTTTTATAGGTTAGAAATAACTTTCTATATAGCAACTTGTAATTTTTTGTATTTTTAAAACTTGAATAACGATCAGTATTTTTATTGTTGGAAAACTTCTAATCGAGTTTTTATGCGGGCTCATGTCGGGCTTTGTTCGGGTCGGGCTTGGGCTTTAGGAGATAGGCCCATGTCTTATCCAGGATGCTAGGGCCTTAAGCTGGACTTAAAGGCCCATTTTTTTGGGTTAGGCTTTGGGCCGTGCTTTTTTAACACCCGTAGTCAATACCATGATTGGTTTTAGTTCTCTTAAGTCTTGTTAGCTCGGGACCTTGGAATCATACAAACCAATCCAAGCATTTGGGTGGTATCTTACATGCACCAAGGCCACCTTTGTTTCATAGATTAAGGGCGACTGAGGGTGATTGGGGAGGGTGGTTTAGTCTAATTAAAATGGACTAATTGTCCAATTCTTTTTAAAACATCCAAACGTGGCCTAATAGGTATAGCTTATCTAGACTTGATCAATATACGATATCACCTACTGTTATTCTAAAATGACACGTTAAAAATTTACTTATCAAATAACACATGGTTACTACCAGAAAGTACCTTGAAAAAGTTTGTACCATTAGCACTTGGTACAGTAAATGACACATTGTTATTATTAATTGGGATCTAGAAATTGGTTGGCCATACCACCAAAATTGAAGGGAATTGCTATGTACATTGCTAATTTTGCTATGTACACCGTTCAACTTTATAAAAGTGGGAATTTATAGAAGAAAAATGAGTAAAATAAAGAAATTTGGGTATATACATAGCAAATACACGGGTGTACATAGCAATTCCCAATTTGAATGGATGTATTGAACAATTTTACTGTTTGCTTGGTTATTTTATGGAGTTTTGTCTAAATTTATAATGTGTGCTTCAGCCCTGTTACTATTTACTCAAGGCCCTGGACCACTGGTTGGCTTTTTCTTGGTTCGACGTCGTTGGCTGCTCTGAACTCTCCTATTTGGACTTTACAATTGACACTTAGCCTTTGTTATTTAGGTGATGTAATTATAAAAGATCTCCCTGGCTTTTTCAGCTTCCTTGACACAATCTCATACAGTATTAATCATACTATACTGTAATTGAATTAATTTTTTAAAGTGAAAATAGATAAGACGGTTCTGGAACACACATTTAGGGGGGGGGGGGGGGGGGGGGGGGGGGGGGCAGTGAGTGTAGTGTAGGTTGTTCATGTGGATGGAGTTGTAATTTACCCATTGCTAAAAATGTCCATGGACCTTGAGATGGAAGGTATTTTGTGGAGAATCTTTCAAAGCCCAATAGATGTGGCTCTTGCAAGTTGCAACTGAGCGATGTACAGTAGTAAGTCCATAATATTTCTTGCATATATCAATTGCCTCCCTCGAAGTTTACCCATACATTTTAGGAATAATATTGACTTTTGCTCTATCAGAGTTTTTCTCATGAAACAAACTTAACAGATGTATCTCTCTATTCATTCTCCCTTTTGCCCCTTACGCCTTAGGAATACCAATGACTTTCTTTACCAGAGTTTCTCATAAAACAAACTTAACGGATGCATCTCTCTATTCACTCTCCCTCCCTCAGTGATGCCCGTCTCCTCACATTATATTTATCTCGGATGATGTTCTGATATTTTAGAGAGAAATCTTGGGAAGGAAAAATATGTGAATTTCCTCCTTTAATAGTTGTGGTAGGTTCTTGTGTGATGTGGATGAGGTATATGGATGGGTATAACACGTAAGCAGGATAGTATAGGTGAAACAACAAATAAATATGATAAAATAATGTAGAAAGTGTACTAGAATAATAATGTATAAAAATACAGTAGATAAATGGGAGTCGGAGAGAACATGGCTCGAGTGAGAACCAAGGTAGCCCCAAATAAGAGAGAGAGAAAGCAATAAGCAGCGAACTCTTAGATAGAGATGGTAGTATGTGGTAAGTCTCTAGTGAGTCTTGGAGAGTTTAAGTAGGTGGTGGAAAGTCTAAAGGTAGCTAGTGCAGACCAAGTGATGACCAAGGGTCTTTTTGGAGAGTTTAAGGACGGGAGAAAATGTCTAAAGTGTCGATTCAGACTGGGGTATCGCTTGGTTAGACCGAGTTGGACTGGGGTTGTTCTTGGGGATTTTGGAAAAGACGATGAATGTCTTAAGTGTTCTGAATCACAGCTTAAGACTGGGTTAAAACTTGAGTTTTAGCTTTTGCTCGGGTTCGACTGCCTTGTTGGATGTATTGAATGGGGGTTGGTATTTATACAAGGTTTGTAAGGTTTAGGGTACAACTGGAAGGAGCTGAGTTGGCATCTTCGAAGTGGTTCGCCTGTTTAACGTAGGTGAAGGACTTAAATGTGTATGTTTAAGGTAGTTGGGGTCATTGAATGAGATGTGGACAAGCCAAGGGGGCGAGTCATACGAGATGAAGGTGTTGTCACTTTCGTGATTCGGTCGGTCGAAGAGGATGATGTTTTTATTGGTGCAAAACGCTAAGCAAGTGGTATTGTCGCTTAAAGTGACAACTCAATATTGCGTAGTGATCAAAGGAGAATGGTTTCTATTGGTGCAAAGGGTTAAACAAGGGTGGATACCGAAGCTAAGGCCATTGGTGCAGACTCTTAAGCGAAGGGGGAATGCTGAGACAATGCCATTGGCTCGCAGAATATTCAGCGAGGTCGAAGTGACTAGGCAAGGTGAGAGTCAAGGGTTTCAGCTGGTATTGCGGTTGTGGGCCTCTCTGATTGGTTGTGAGACTGGAGGGACTGGGCACGTGACGATGGTCACGTGTCTCTCTTTCTCTTTGGGACTAACACTAGCTTTGCCCGTGAGGCGTTTAGGTAGGGAGGTGCCATTGGTTCTAGCCACCGATCCATAAGCTCTCGATCCACCCTTAGTACTGCTTTATGACCAAGGGTGGAGAGTCCACGTGTAAGTGTGTGTTTGTGGGGAGTATCACGGAGAGGCACGTGAGAACTGCGAGTGATGCGTTTGATAGCGAATAGTCATTCCAAGTGAAGCGATGGCAAGGATGGTCATTCCAAGCGATGACCAGCTTTGATTGGTGGTCGATGGCTTGCAAGGATGGTCATTCCAAGCGATGAGAAGTTTTGATTGGTGGTCGATGGCTTGACCGCATGAGGTTAAAGTTGGAGGTAATATCCGCGTGCCCAATAGGTGGTGATGGAGCGAGTGGAGATGGCAGTAGGTGAAACATCGTCACTTTGCTCTGCTTTGAGGTGGGTTTATTCGTATTGGGCTTCGGGGTGGTGACTCTGAGGTGGGCTTCGAAATGGGAACTCTAGAGTGGGCTTCAGAGTAGGTTCCTCCGAGGTGGGCTTCTAAGGTGGGTAAACGTGCACAGTCTTGGACTAGACCCATGGTGATCATATAGGTGAAACCCATAATTGGTGGCGATATTGATATAGTTGGAGTCGTTGGTGACATGTGATGGTCAAACTATGTGAGTTGTCAACCATTACCTATATTAGCCCCCATGTCCGTATTTTAGGCGTGGAGCGGTTAGGATGCGGGCATAATTTTTCCATATCTTTCTAATATGACTTTTTGATGATGAATGGACATCTGCTGTAGGTTGTATAGTTTCCCAGCGGGAGTCATTGCAAATTTGGAAATTTCTTACATCCGACCATTTTTAACTTTTTTGGTGAAAGTGTGAGACATGCTTCATATTGCAGAAAGCTCCCTCTCTGGGCTATTACCATATGAGTTTGCGAGAGTGTGTTGGTGATGGCATGGGGACTGGTGGGGTCAAAACTTTTTGGGACCTTTGCCATGCTTTATATCAAGCTTGTATGTAGAATGGGTTTTAAAGTTTTGCCTAGCATATTTTTAGGGATCAATATAAAATTGAGAAGGTTTCGTTTTTAGTAGTGTACATGCTTTATCCAAGTGTCATGCCTCTTCACGGCGTTTGGGGCGAGTAAATGATTTATACTGCACTTCCCATACTGAAGTTTTTGATTGGAATGAGTTGGTGACAACATTGGGTTTCCGTTCTCCTTCTTTGCAAGTCCTCTTTTCACGAAAGCACTTGGCTACTACAGTCTTAGACTTTTGACCTTAGGAGATTGTAGTGGGACACGAAGTGACAGGCCGAGTTCTCGATATGGAGAATAGAGGGAGAGCACGGTGCTCATGCCACCCTATGGAGATAAGGGTCGTGCTTTACTTTGGAGATATCGAGACTAGGGGGGAAGTGCGTGCCACTCATGCCGCCCTATTCTTCAAAAAAATATGGAGATTAGGGGGGAGAGCGGTTGCTCGTGCCACCACTATTCTTTGGAGATATGGAGATTAGGGGGGAGAGCGATTGCTCGTGCCGCCCCTCTAGTGGAGAGTGCGATGCTCATGCCACCTTTCTCTAAAGGGGAAGCGTGTTCCTTGTGTCACCCCAGTGAGGCCTCTCAAATCGAAGTAGATGGTGTTACCCGTGCCACTTAATTGAGATAGGGGGAGAGCGTGATGCTCGTGCCACCTTATGAAGAGTGGAGCTCGATCGTTATGGAGAGACGGAGAATCATAACAATACTGATATTGATAGTGGAGTTGACAGTGAAAGTGGTGATTACTCCTGGTGTGATGTATTGTTTCGATGTATTAACATACTTGTAGTATTTAGAGAGGGTACATGGTAAGAGTGGGGACGTGTTTGGTTGCCACAATTTTGAAAATATCCTGATCCTTTGTTCTGGTTAGAGATGTAGACCCGGTGATCTTTGTGCCTTGTAGCACCAATAATGAAATAATGCAATGATGCTAGAGAGTGAATTTGCTGCTGAACGAGCAAATGGAGTATGTCGTTGGGCAGTAAGTGGTGGCGACAGCATGTCACTGGTTGTAGAGTGAATTTACGGGTGTGCGAGCAAATGGAGTATATCGCTGGCCATAAGTGGTGGCGACATGTTGCTGACGAGAGAGCAAGTGGTGGCAGCATGTTTGTGGGGACATTGTTTTCACTGTGGTCTTGGGATAATGAAGTTGAAAATTTTGTATCTTCAGAGGGCCCCATTTTTTTTCTTGGTTTCTATGTTGATGTGGTGATGGTGAGGATGAGGTAGGATTTGTCAGTCCTTACCTTAATTCCACCAACAACAAGTGTGCTGCGACTAGTTGTACATGATGGAGCTAGCCTTTTGTAAGAGATCTGCTCATAGTCAGTGGAGCAAGAACGAGCGAGAGAGAGTGAAGCTGACCAATCGTTTGATCTTGAATTCATATGGAGAAAAGATTTTTTTTTTTTTTTTGGAGAGTAAGCTGTCTAAAATTGAGCAAAAAATTGGATGTGGCTTGTAACTCGGAGGGTCCCTTGTGTGAGTCTGTTAAGATCAACGGATCCCTTCTCCCCCATTTGAAAAGAAACAAGAGCTTGTGGCTTCAGAGGAACTTTTCTTCTCCCCTCTTGGAAATGAGATAAAAGCTGATGAAACATTTTCCTTCTCGAAAAGAAATTAGTGGTGGCCTGGCTCTAGCTGTGAGTGATGTACTGTAGTATTGTGTGGATGTACTATATGTGGGTAATATAGAATTCCCTCTTGGCCAGTAATAGGTAGCTCTGGTAAGAGAATAAGGGTGGTTGGTTGTTTGGTAAAGCTGAGTTATGGCAACTATGTCCATATCTTGGGTGTGTCAAGTGGTGGTGCGAGGAATCGGAAATCGGTGATTGGGAGGTGGTAGCAACGACGGGTTGGGAGTGGTGGCATCGAGAGAGATGGCGACAGTGAGAGAGGGTGATGGGTTAGCAGTGGGATGAGAGAGAGAGAGAGAGAGACAGACAGATCCGGCGAGGGAAGAGGGATGTCGATAGTTGACGGTTGGTAGTTTCGATAGCTTAAGGTGATGGTGGTAGCGACTGTATGGGGAGTTTGGATGTTTGGGCGATGGCCTTAGCGACGCCGAGAGGGGGCTTAGCTTGGTGTCGAGGAGGAGAAGACCCAGAGAAGGGGAGGGGGGGAGGGTTGGTCCCAGGGGCCGGTGACAGGGGGTGGCAATGCAGCGACGACACGTGGCGGGTGGTGTTTGGTGATAGGAAGTGGCGATGGATGGTGGGGATCGAGGAGTAGTGGCGACAGCTTTAGGCGGTGAGAGGAGTGAGTCCTGCCCTTATGGCTTATGGCGATGGGTTGGTGGTTGGTGGTTAGTGGTGGAATCATCGGGTAGATAATGGGCCCGAGGCCGGCAATGGGAGTGTTGCCGATTGGGGACTGTAGCTAAGGTTTGTCGATAGGTTGTGTTAGTGGCGATGGAGGTAGGTAGCTGGTGACGATGGCTCTTGGTGGTGATGGCTTTATCGGTGATATTGGTGCTGGATTGGGGGCTAGATCATGGGATTGTGGGTTTTCATCGATGGGATTGTCGGTGTGAGTACACCGATGGAGATTATTTAGCGACGGGTGTGTGCTGATGGAGTGGTGTGGTAGAGCCCTTCTTTGAACCGTGGTTGGGGCTGGGCTGGTCGTCGATTTGGGGGTGACTGTCACACCCGTTCCAGAATTCCATGGTTTATCATTTCATATTTGGGATTTTGTCGCTTATTAATGTTTATTAATAATCTGAGGTGGAGTTGACTGTGAGTCAACGGTGAAGTGTCAGTGAGGACACGGGAACGTTGTATATCATATTGCATGAGCATGAGTTAATGGCATTTATGTGACTTAAATGTTATTTGACTTATCTAGTATTTTTATGAATAGTAATTTTTCCTGTGTTTAGTAAATTCTGGTAATTTTGATATTGTTATATCATTTTGAAAATTGTGGTGAGAACGTGAGTGATCGTGATATAAAAAGGTAGGTGGTATAGAGATTCCACGGAGATTTAGTTTTCGGACGTAAATTTTGGACCAAACGAGACTTAGTCAGAAACTTCTGAAATTTATATTTGTCGCTCGTAAAGGCATAAAATGAACGTGTGCAAAGTTTCGAGAGCTAATTAGAAGTTTGAGAAACTCGCGGGGAGGTAAACGAAATTCCCGAGAAGTTTTTCTATACATAGTAGTGGATGAGATTCATTCTCATCCAAAACTTTCAAAATATCTAGAGAGAGAGGAGAGAGAAGGGAGATTGTTGCCACGGGTTTTGCGACGACGATCGGCGACCTTTCGTCCGTCAGTTTTTCTCCAAATTCGAGATTTGAACTCGTGGAGGTAAGGCCTACGTTTTGATACTACTTAGGCCATGTTTGGCTAATTTTTTTTAAAATCTAAATTCTAGACTTTTGGGAAAAACAGGTATAAGCTTGTAGGAATTTTCTCAAATTCGAAATCCAACGATTATTTGACCTCCTAGTCGATCCTTCAAAGTTTGAAGAGAATCGCACGAGGTATGAATTCTAGATCTATGAGATATATGGATTTTCATGTTTTGAACATCAACTTTGATATCCTTGGATCCGGGCGAAATTCATGTATTAATTAGGCCCATTAATTATGCACGTGAAATTATATGAAAAGCACGTATAACTGTTTATGTGAGCATGTTATGTGTCTACTTGGGTCACAGGGGAGTTTGGTGCAAATTCATCCGGGGTAAGCTCCTCGAACCTTGAGGGTTATGATTTTTGATTGTGAGTGTAATGGATTTGGAATTGTGGTTGTGTCTGGATTGGAGGTGGGCCCAACCAGGACACGATACCTGGTATGGAGGAAGGCCCAACCAGTGTACGAGATGCGTGGAAGAGGTGGGCCTCCTACGGCATCGACCGGATGAATGCGTACCACTCACCCTAGAGACTATTTCTATGTGTTTTAGATGCTTAAACCATGAATTGTCATATAAGCATGCATTTAGAATTGTACGCTCAACATATAGCTGAGCAGTGGAGATGTACTCCATTGCAGGTAAGAAGAAAGACAAAAAGAATCGTGAGGAGTGAGGCCAAGGAACGCCGGGGAACTACACTTGTATATGTTTTGTTTTAAATCCTAAACTTGTGTAAGGATTGGTAAATTGTTGAACGTTGTAATAGAATCATGGATTAGTTCCGTAGTATCGAAATCTTGTAATTAAATGTCTGTGAAAATGTTGTAATTCAGCTATGGTTGTGATTGTTGTTGGTATAGAGAAGCATGAGTTGTTAATTTTCACAACAGGGCTGCCCAGCAGGGGAGCAATCGACTGGACTCTGGATCAGTCGACTGAATCTCGTGGGATTGAGACACTGAAAGTGAATAGTAAGAGAGACAGTCGACTGGACCCCTTTATCAGTCGACTGAACACTGTTGATTTTTGGCTACTGCTTCTATTAATGGCAAAACCAGTCGACTGTACCATAACTCAGTCGACTGGACCCCTTTAGAAAACTGATGAATTTTGGTTCTGCATAACACAGTCGATTGGGTTCCCTGATCAGTCGACTGGACCTCTGTTAAGAATTTTGGGTTTTGGTTTCTGCTAAGTACAGTCGACTGGACCCTAGTCACAGTCGACTGAACCTCTGTTTTCAGAATTGATTCCTTTGGATGTGTTTTCAATTGAACAAAACTTTTTATAACTCTGATTTCAAGTAAATTTCAATTCAAAGGGTAATGTTCCCTAAAGTTTTAAAATACTCAGGGTTGTTTTAAAGTTCTTTCCGTTGCGTATCGTTAGAGGATGTTTGGATGAGCCTTGATGGCGTGCCACGTGTCCTAATTCCACGCGTAGTGGGATGGGTTGTGACAGTGGCGCTGTCGCTGGTGGACTGTGACTAGCGACAGGTTAGGTAGGCTATGGAAATATCATTGATTAGGAAGGATGAGGGGTAAGTGGGCATGGCATGATGGTGTCTGTGTGGGTTGTGGATCCGGGGCTAACGATGGATGTATCGCCGGATGGGGATTGGGCGTCGGCGCTGGAGTGGTGATGGCAGTGATAGTGATAGGGTGGGTGGGATCGCTTGTGGGCGATGGTTTTGGGGGGGGGGGGGGGGGGGGGGGGGGAGAATCCGTCGGTGGAGCGACGGTGGTGGCGGTCTGTCGGTTTTTTTTTCCCTCGATGGTAGTGGTAATGGGTTTTGTTGGTGGGGATGGTGATAAGGAGGGGGCTTTTTTTGGCGACAGCTAGGTCGTTAGCAGCGACGGCGCATTTTTTATTATTTGTTATTATTTTTTTACAACGGTAGGTTTAGGCAGGGTTGTGGATGAGCTAGATGCATCAACTGTGGTTGTGTGGGTCAGCGGGACCCCGAAGCTGGCGATAGCGTTGCTAGGTCTCAGCAATGGTTCCCTCTTTTTTTTTAGTAGCGACATAGTGTGCGTTGAGCTACGCCGTGGGGTTCGTCGACGGATTAGAATATTAGTAGTGTTGTCGATGTGGGTGACGATTGAGGTGGGCCTGGTTTTGGCGATGGCATGAAGTAGCGATGGTCTTGGTGTTGAATCTATGTGGGCCTTGGGTTTGGAGTAGCGATGTCAAGTGGTGAGGTGATGGTGCCGTCGATCGGGGGCAGGGGCGGTTTGTGCTGTCGACGATGGTTTAAGTATCGATGGTATGCGTAGATAGTGGTGGCGACGGGTAAGGGCGGTGGTGGGTAGCGATGGAGATAGAGAGAGTGTGGGTCCCGCCCTCTTCCGGCGATAGGTTGGGTATCGATGGTTGGAGGCTTGGCCATCGATGGTGTTGATGGCAGGAGGGTGTTGAAGGGGGTTGGAATGGAGTACCTGTCGATAGGAGTTGTCGATTGGAGAGAGGTTGGGCGTCATGCTTTTTTTTAAAGTGGCAATGCCAAGTGATGAGGAGAGGGTGCCATCGATTGGGGGTGTGTTGACAAGTATTGTCGATGGTGGGGGTCGGGTGGGTCCGACTTTGTGTCGATGATGGGTTTGTCGTCACCATAAACCATTGGTTGGTGGTGATGGCACATATTATTATTTTTGTTTTTTATTTTTTTAGTAGCGATGGGTAGGTCGTTGTTGGTGGTGGTAGCAGAGGTTGGGTTTGTCGGTGATGGTTGGGCTTGGTGAAATGAAGTGGCGACTGGGGTGTGCGATGGGTTGTGTAGGCCCACAAGCTGGCGACAGCAGGTCTCCACGACGTTCCTTTTTTGTGTGTGTAGCGACGGGTTGGGTAATGGGGTAGTGGTGATGACAGGGGTGGGTCCCCTTTGTGTCGACGACACATATGTGTGGTCGATGGGTTGTGTAGACTCCACAAGTTGGCGACAGCAAGGGTCTCAACGACGGGTTAAGAGAGTAGCAGATGAATCCAAGTGGGTGGGATGAAGGGCTAGCGACGGCACACGGTGTGTATATATATATTTTTACTAGCGATGAATGAGAGATAAATTAAGTGAGGTGATAGAAGCTGGGGTTCGTCGATTGGTGAAGTAGGGGGGCTCTGGGGGGGGGGGGGGAGGGGTGGCGACAAGAGGTTGGGTGAGTCCATGGCTGCAATGGCACAAGAATTTTTTTTTTGTTTTTTTTTTGTTTTTGCATACGTCAATATAGTATATCGATGTAGAGGTGATATGAGTGAGATATGGTAATGGGGGGTTGTATCGATGAGGTATGGGTTGGCGATCGGAGGAGTGGGACCTATGGCTGCAATGGAGAAAGAGGGTGTGGGTCCCGCCTTTATGGCTTCTGGCGATGGGTTCGGGGTTGGTGGTTAGTGGTGGCAATGGAGGCTGACGAGGAGAGGGGGTTTTGTCGATGGGGGCTATCGATCGGAGAGGTGGGGTCAGAGCTGCCCGTCGATTGGGGTTTGGTGATTAGGGTTGTCGATTGGGGTTTGATTGGTGATGTATTGGGGTGGTGGCAATAGAATTTGTTTGTTTATTTATTTCTATATACATATATATATATATATATATTATTTTATTATATATATATTTTTTTTTTGCAGCGACGACTTGGGTAGTGGTGATGGTTAGGAGAGAGAAATAAAAGTTAGTGATGGAGGGCCGCAGCGATGAGAAGGGGGTGGTTTCCACTTTTTTTTTTGGGTAGCGATGGTGAGAAGAGAGAAGGAAAGTGTCGGTGGAAGGTGAGAGGGAGTGGGTCCCCCTTTTTTGGTGATGGGTTGGTGTTTTGGGTCCAAGAGTGATGATGAGGAGCAAATATTGGATATCATAGGGATACCATGTGGGATTTTATCCCCTCTCACATGATTTTACATTTGCTGAGGTGGAATTTTTTTTTTTTTTTTTTGTTGAGTTGGACCATAGAAATAGGGGGCCAGGTGTATTAATATATGCTCCTTATTGGATTGTGTTATTATGTAGGATTATGTAACTGTGATATTCAATATTTACACGGTGATGAGGGGTAGTGACGATGGGCTGTGGCGACGAATGGAGGCTTCAGCGAATGCATGTGGGTTTTTTTTTTTTTTTAAGCGACAAGTTATGCCATTGTCGATGGTGGGTGGGAGTGGGACTGGCGATGAGAGTGAGAGAGGTAGGCCCCAAGGCTGGCGAAGGGTGAAGGGGGTGTTTTTGTCTTGGTGTTTAGTTAAAGTATTTTATTCTGTCTTAAGTACAATTCTGTATTACTTTGTATTGTATAGGAACTGTAGTGGGGTGAGACTTTACCACGTGTGTTTTTGCATGTTGTTGAGTGGTAGTGTGTTGTCGATAGTACTATCAGCATAGGGTGAAGTGACTTTGAGTGTAAGTATCCAGTGTAGTTGGTGTTCCATTGGAGCCGAGTGATAACAGAGGGGGTGGGTGGTTGTATGCTTGGTCAATCTTAGGCTACGTGGTCATGGAGAAAAGCTTAAATAATTGCTGTGGTTAGTAAGAATGATAGCCCATCATTTGAAGTTGAAAGCAGTGGATGTGGATGGTCATAGTTTTGAAGTTGGTTACACTGAAGGTTGGTGTATATGTGAGTATATGTATATATATTGCACTGTCACAGTGTGGTCTAAGGTTCTTGTATATATCAATATATGTACTAGTAGTTTTTATCAAAAGAAAATACTCCGTCCCAAATTTAGAGTCTCATTTTTGGGAACCCAACTTTTTAAGGGAACAGAAAGAATCTACGCCTACTTTTCACAATTGTCCCTAATCATTACAACCGCTTGTTTGATTTTGCTTTGGTGTAGATTTCAAAAAAGGGTAATTTCGAAAAAATAAAAATACCAATTTTAGAAAGTGGACAATAATTTTGAAAATCTCAAAATGAAATAGTGGAGTCGAAAAATGATATGTAGAAAGTAACAAACATGCGATTGCACAAAAGTCAAAAGCACAACTAAATTGGGCATGTAATGCTTCTTCAAAGCATAAGAAAATTATGTAGTGTGATATTTGAATTGCGGAGCAATAAAATAAATCACTTTTTTTAGAATAGACACAATTGATCAATTGAGTATGCAGGTAGACATTATAATAAGGAAGAAAAATTGTCTTACCTTGAATGAATCATAAAAATTTATTTGGTGTACCAAGTCATGGTGGGCTCCACGAGTTGCCAATAGCAGGGGGCCTCGAGGATTTTAGCGATGAATAAATCTGCGTGGGTTAGCCCAGGGGCTAACGACAGCTCATATTATATATGTATTTTATAGTAATTTTTTTTAGCGATGGGGATGAGAGAGAGAGAGAGAGAGAGAGAGAGAGAGAGAGAGAGAGAGAGAGAGTCGGGTGTAGAGAGGGGGGGGGGGGGGGGGGGGGGGGGGGGGGGTCGTGTGGTGGGCTCAAGATGGATTGAGTGGATTAAGAGCCGAGAGAGTCGCCCTGCTCTGTTAAACAAAGTACTTCATTTTTTTTTGTGGTGAGGCCAAGAGAGGAGAGAGAAACAATTGGGCGACGGAAAGGATTCTGCTAAATTGATACATATGCCAACGAGTTGGGACTGGGCGAGCAAAGTGGGCAACGAGATACAGATCAGGCAAGACCTGGATCTACTGTCACGCCCCGACGTAGCATAAATAAGAAAAGCGTTTAATTTCCCTTATGGACCCGTAGGTCGCGACAGTTTGAAGGATCGATTCCGTCCCAAACGTCGAACAACAAAAAAACAATAATAATCAGAGCAGAGAAGTCAAGGCTTACAAAAGTTTTACTAACTTATTACATCTTACGATACGGGGTCAACTAAGGCACAGACCGCCTTAACACAAAACAATAACTTATCATCTATTACAGTCATCCTTATAAACATACAGTTAAAAACTTAAACATATAACTTAAAATATGCAATGATGATAACAGTCTCTCTCCCAAAAGCAGCCGTTCTCAATTAGCATAGTCATAAGATTCCTCCTGATTATAACCTGAAAAGCATAAACACGAATGTCCAGGACGCATCAACGTCGTCAGCTTCAAGAAGCTGGGAGTATTAGAAACATAACTTTAAATGTAACACATACCCACTTACCTTTTTCCATTTTTCCAGTTTTGTTAAAACAACAGTTTAACCATAGGAAGATTTCAATTATAAAAGTAACAGGGAATATATTTAAAAGTCGTTCATTCATTTAAAACAAATGATCATGTATGAGACAATGCACCACGCTCATCTTACCGACTCTTTTCTCTCGACAAAACACAACAACCCACTATCTCACTCCAGTGTCTTTGAAACACTAAGGTAGCCACACTTTAGCAACGGGGGTGCCAAGGAATGTTCAGTTTGCCTCACACTTTGGTTCGGGGTACCAGGGAGTGTCCAATGCCTCACACTTTGAATACCTAAATCGCCATGCAAATACCGGAGGAACCCTCACGCAGTATCCAGACTCGGGTATCAGGGAGTGTCCGTAGGCCACACTTTAGCACTACCATGGGTGCCAGGGAATGTCCAAGTTCGGCGTCACACACTTTAACGCTACCATGGGCGTCAGGGAGTGTCCAATTTTGCCATTGTCGTATTACAAAGATACTCTCACCGCAATCTCAACACGTCACACTTTGGTACACCATAACCAGGGAGTGTCCACCACACAATCTCAATCTCAATCTCATACTCATACTCTTCCCACACTGACCATTACTCTTTTCCACACTGACTGACACCCACATGCATGTACCACTGACTCCACATGTATGTCATGAATTTAAACATAAAGGAATTCGCCGAATTAAAAGAACAACGTATGCAGGGGGATTGATAAGTCATAATACATTGTTTTAATCTTTCCAACATAACCAATGGTATTCTGTTTTAATAAAATTCCCAAACAGGACCTTAACAGTGCTTTAAAATTTATCCAAACAGTCCCTTATACGAAAACACACAAAAACTAGAAACTGCCAGAAGTCGCGCGCGCGGGTCGTTCGCGCGATATGTCGCTCGCGCGACCTGCCCATTTTTCATTTTATTATAAAAACCTTTTCTTTCTGCCTGAAATCAGACACCTCGCGCACGCGGGTCGCTCGCGCGAAAGGTCTCTCGTGCGACCCTCGCTCGTGCGACCTGCCTAAATTTCATTTTCTATATAAAACTTTCTCCGTCTGCCTGAACCCACGCGGCTCGCTCGCGCGATCGTGGCGCGAGATGAAGCAGAGGCTTCATCTTCTTCGTCAGAACTGCTCTGTTTCAGATTTTCAGGGGTCTTTTGACCCATTTTCAATTTCGGAAGTTGCTAGGCCCTATTATATATGAATCTCTTTGTTTTTCAATGAGGATTAAGAATCCAAAGTCAATTTTACATGATTCAATCTATAACTCTTGAATTTTATGAAAAACTAAAAGATCACAAAACAAATTTTCTTATATACTTTCTCATGTGAATGAATTAGGCTCTAAAACTTCAAACATAGTATATATGATGTATAATCTTTCATAATCATCTCTAAAAACGGATTTTGGTTAAGTTTAGAAATTCATGATTTTCAAGCTATGGAATTCATACGTATAATTATCAATGGAGATTTCTCAAACAAGCTATATAAACAAAATCAAGATATGAATTACATTGGGAGTGAGTTAATAATACTCACTGAGATTGAAGCTAGAGATTTAGTTGAGAAAGAAACTAGATTTAAGCAACCCAATGGAGCTTCAAGCTTTAAGCTATGGAGAATTAGGAGCTTTTCTCTAAAATAATTTCTGTAGGAGTTATCTGTGGTCTCTCTAAGCTCTCTCAATTTCAGTTGTAAAAATGCTGAATGAGAGTATAAGAGGTGAGGTGTGGGTTTTATAAAGCTCAATGCTTGGAGGCCAAGTTGTAAGATGTGAATTTCACTCTACAACTAAATTTGGTTATCATTTACATAGCATTTGAAACACATAGCCCATAAACACTGAAATTATACATACGTATATATGTAAAACACAGATTATATGGACTCTTAAGTAAGGCTAAGGGTCAAGTAGGTGTATAGGGGTCAAACAAAAGTGTTTGGGAAATGGAACTTATGGCATAACAATTACACATACTCAAATGTAATGTCACGCCCCGACGTAGCATAAATAAGGAAAGCGTTTAATTTCCTTTATGGACCCGTAGGTCGCGACAGTTTGAAGGATCGATTCCGTCCCAAACGTCGAACAACAAAACATAATAAACAGAGTAAAGCAATCAAGGCTTACAAAAATTTTCTAACTTATTACATCTTATGAACCGGGGTCAACTAAGGCACAGACCGCCTTGAAAATAAAATAATAACTTAGTGTCTGTTATAGTCATCCTTATAGTTCAAAACTTAAAACATAAATTAAATAAACAGTTTCTTCATTCCAAAAGCAGCAATTCTCAATTAGCATAGTCGTACGATTCCTCCTGGTTATAACCTGAAAAGCCTGAACACGAATGTCCAGGACGCATCAACGTCGTCAGCTTCGAGAAGCTGGTGAGTATTAAAAACATGACTTTGAATGTAAAGCATACCCATTTACCTTTTTCCATTATTAAATTACAGAAAGAATTCACTTTATAAAACAACAAGGAACATAATAAAAGTCGTTCATTCATAAGTACAGACACTCGTGTAATGAGACAATGCACCACACTCATCTTGCCGACTCTTTTCTCTCGACAGCCACAACAACCCACTATCCTACTCCTGGTATCTTTGAAACACTCAGATAGCCACACTTTAGCAACGGGGCGCCAGGGAGTGTCCAGTTTGCCTCACACTTTGGTCCGGGGTACCAGGGAGTGTCCAATGCCTCACACTTTGAATACCCTAACCGCCATGCAAATACCGGGGCAACCCCTCGCACAGTATCCAGACTCGAGTATCAGGGAGTATCCGTAGGCCACACTTTAGCACTACCATGGGTGCCAGGGAATGTCCGAGTTCGGCTTCACATACTTTAACGCTTCCATGGGCGTCAGGGAGTGTCCATATTTGCCACCGTCGCATTTCAAAGATACCCTCTCCACAAACTCAACCACAACCACAACCACAACCACAACTACAACCACAACCACAAACCTCAACCGCAAACTCAAACTCATACTCTTTCCACACTACCATTACTCTTTTCCACACAGACTGACACCCACATGCATGTACCACTGACCCCACATGTATGTCATGAAACTTAAACATGCGTCAATTTACTGAATTATAAATACAACATGCGTACGGGGCTTGATAAGTCATACTACAATGTTTTAATCATTCAAACATAACCAAATAGAGTTCTGATTAACTAAATATCCCAAACAGAACCTTAACAGTACTAAAAAGTTGAACCAAACAGTCCCTTAACAGAAAACAGACAAAAACAGAAACTGCTAAACCTCGCGCGCGCGGGCCGCTCGCGCGAAAGATCGCTCGCGCGGGCCGCTCGCGCGATATGCCCAAATTTCCTTTTTATATATGAACTTTTCTGTCTGCCTGAGAAAGCCAAGGTCGCGCGCGCGGATCGCTCGCGCGAAGGGGTTCTCGCGCGACCAGCCAATTTTTCATTTATATATATAAACTTTCCTTTCTGCCTGGGGAAGCATACCTCGCGCGCGCGGGCCGCTCGCGCGAGGGGTCGCTCGCGCGGGCCGCTCGCGCGATTCTCGCGCGCGCGAGCGTGGCGCGAGATGAAGCTGAGGCTTCATCTTCCCCGCAGAAACTGCTCTGTTTCAAAAAACAGGGTCTAAAATTGACCCATTTCAAATCTGTAATTATGTTTATCATGTTATATATGGATCTCTTCCTTTTTCAACGAGGATTAAGAATCTATGATTAATTTAACACCATTTGATCCATAGCTCTCCAATTTTAGGAAAAACTAAAACATGTCCAAACTTCATTTTCAATATACTTTCTCATGTGAATGAATTGGTTTCTAAAACTCTAAACATAGCATATATGATGTAAGATCTTTCATAATCATCTCTAAAAACAGATTTTAGTTAAGATTGAGAAATCTTGATTTTCAAGCCATGGAGTTCATACGTGAGATCAACCATGGTGTCTTACAAAATTAAACAAACACACAGTAAATAGACATGTGATTACATTCTTAGTGAGTTAGTAATACTCACTGTGATAAGAAGATTAATAGTTGTTGAGAAAGACTAAGCAATTAAGGACCCAACTCCAAGCTTTGGCTATGGAGTTTAAGCTTTCTCTCTCTAAATAATTTCTGAAATTAACTCTCAAGCTCTCTCTCTAAACTTGAAGTGCAGAATGTGTAGTGTAAAAATCTGTGAGTTGTGTGTGTATATATAGAGCTACAAGAACTTGGAGACCAAGCAAAATTAAGAACTTCACTTAGCAAGCTTAATAGAGTTAACAAATCCTTAATC
This sequence comes from Hydrangea macrophylla, assembly GCA_033977485.1. Classification (NCBI taxonomy): domain Eukaryota; kingdom Viridiplantae; phylum Streptophyta; class Magnoliopsida; order Cornales; family Hydrangeaceae; genus Hydrangea; species Hydrangea macrophylla. Next base: position 114,802,592 of record CM066982.1, on the reverse strand, counting down.
CCTCTAATATTAACAGTACATATACATACGTATGAGCATATATACTGATGCACACTAAACTCTCCAGATTGTGAAAGGCCATGTAGGCTAATAGGGGTCAAGGTGAAGGTGTTTGGCAACTTAACTTATGGCACAACATTTGCACATATAAGTTGTATGTTCCCAAACAAGGCACAAGGCAATCATCACTTGCCATAATTGGAAATAAAGCAAATGTCCAAATCGGTCACTTCCAAAATCTGTGGAAGTTAAACACAACATGGACAATTTTGGACATAAACTGGTATTTTCGGGGCGCGGTGGTCACCACAAAAATACAGGAAATTCATTTTAACGTAAGAATTGATTTTCTGGTTTCATAAAAATACTGATTGAGTCAATAGAAGTTATTTTCACCGTTTTGAAATACAGATTTTGAAATCCATACTGGTATCACTAACTTTATAAAAATTATAATTTAACCCCAACAACATTCTTAGCTTGCAATAATTCAAGAAATAAAATTTAGAACATGAGAAATGTAATTTAAATGAAGCAGTCAATACCCAATGAAATTAAATATACAATGCAATTGCCAATTAAATATGAAAATGTAATTTAGGATTAAATGGAAATGCAGGTTATTACACCCTTCCTCCCTTAAACAGGATTTCGTCCCCGAAATCAAGACTAACTAGTCCTGAAACAACTTTGGGTACTTTTTCCTCATATCAGCTTCAACTTCCCACGAGGCTTCGTTCTCGTCATGGTGATTCCACTGAACCTTCACCAACGGGATATCCTTATTCCTCAACTTCTTGATACTCTGATCCAAAATCTTCACAGGTCTCTCCTTGTACGAAACGTTATGACTTGTCTCAATATCGTCATAACTAACCACGTGTGAGGGATCTCGTATGTATTTCCTCAACATACTTACGTGAAACACGTTGTGAACCCCAGACATCTTCGGTGGTAGCGCCAGTCGATAAGCTACTTTCCCGACACGATCCAAAATCTCAAATGGTCCAATAAAACGCGGAGCTAACTTCCCTCTCTTGAGACCAAAACGTACTACTCCTCGGGTTGGTGAAACCTTGAGAAGCACGTGATCTCCAACACTAAACTCCAAATCCTTCCGGCGTCGATCAGCATAACTCTTATATCGGCTTTGAGCGGTTCTCATCCTCTCCTTGACCAAAGAAATCTTCTCGTTGGTTTCTCTAACCAAGTCTGGCCCCAACAACTCTGTATCCCCAACTTCTGCCCAACACAAAGGGGAACGACATGGTCGTCCGTACAATGCTTCGAACGGAGCCATACCGATACTCACGTGATAACTGTTATTATAGGCAAATTCTACCAACGGCAAGTGCGTCTCCCAAGATTCTTCAAAATCGATCACACAAGCCCTGAGCATATCCTCCATGATCTGGTTAACACGCTCAGTTTGCCCATCTGTCTGAGGGTGAAAAGCAGTACTCAACTTGAGCGAAGTTCCCATAGCTTCTTGCAGACTTTCCCAAAATCCAGAGGTAAAACGTGCGTCACGGTCTGACACAATCGACACAGGTACACCGTGAAGTCGCACAACTTGTTGTATGTACATCCGACTCATCTTCTCTACCGGGTATGTCATACTATAAGCGATAAAATGAGCTGACTTCATCAATCGATCTACGATTACCTAAATAGCGTCATGATTCTGTTGCGACCGGGGCAATCCCACTACAAAATCCATCATAATGTGCTCCCACTTCCAACCAGGAATAGGTAGCGGTTGCAACAATCCTGACGGTCTCTGATGTTTGGCTTTGACTTGTTGACACGTCAAACACTTGGATACAAATTCTGCCACATCCTTCTTCATACCTTCCCACCAGAAATTTCTCTTCAAATCCTTGTACATCTTTGTTCCTCCTGGGTGAACTGTATATCTCGACTTATGTGCTTCTTCCAGGATATCCTTCCTTAGCTCTCCATCACCTGGCACACATAATCTATTCCTGCACCGATATCCTCCATCGACTCCCACTTTCCATTCTGTCGGGTCTTTTTCTGACATCTTCATGAACCACGTCTGAAACTTCTCATCTTCTTTCTGAGCTCCAATAATGCGGTCGACAAGGACAGGCTGTAGGATAAGACATCCAAACAATTGCCCTTTTCCTTCTTCAGCACTCTGTACATCGAATTCCGCCAAAGTCTCCAAAGATCGCCACTCTCTCACCATTAAGGTGGCGGTCGTCTCACGATTCTGCCGACTTAGGGCATCAGCAACCACATTAGCTTTACCCGGGTGGTATTCTAATGTGAAGTCGTAATCTTTGATCAGCTCCATCCATCTGCGTTGCCTCATGTTCAACTCTTTCTGTGTGAACAAATACTTTAGGCTCTTGTGATCGGAGAATAAATCAAACTTCTCACCGTAGAGATAGTGTCTCCAAATCTTGAGTGCGAAGACTACTGCTGCCAACTCCAAATCATGAATGGGATAGTTCAACTCATTCGGCTTCAGCTGTCTGGATCCATAGGCTATAACTCTGCCATCTTGCATAAGTACACACCCTAACCCTTGATATGATGCGTCACTAAAGATAGTGAACTTCTCATCAGGCTTGGGTATTGCTAGTACCGGTGCGGTTGTGAGTCTCTCTTTCAACTCTAGAAAGGCTCGCTCATGCTTCTCTGTCCATTCGAACTTCAAATTCTTCTTCGTCAACCCAGTTAAAGGTGCTGCTATCTTTGAGAATCCCTCAACGAATCTCCTGTAATAGCCTGCGAGTCCAAGAAAGCTCCGAACTTCTGTAGGCTTGGCCTAACCCAGTTTGACACAGCATCGGTCTTGGACGAATCCACTAAAATTCCTTGAGATGACACCTTGTGTCCCAAAAATTTCACTTCTTGCAACCAGAACTCACACTTACTGAACTTGGCATACAAGTGGTGGTCCTTGAGCGTCTGCATCGCAATCCGTAGATGTTGCTCGTGTTCTTCTCCTGACTTAGAATAGATCAAAATATCATCAATAAAGACGATGACAAACTGATCTAAATAAGGCTTGAACACTCTATTCATCAGATCCATAAACACTGCCGGGGCATTCGTCATTCCAAACGGCATCACCAGAAATTCATAATGACCATATCGGGTTCTGAAAGCAGTCTTAGGTATGTCTTCTTTTCGTACCCTCAACTGATGATATCCCGACCTAAGGTCTATCTTGGAAAATGTCGTAGCTCCTTGTAGTTGATCAAACAAATCGTCAATCCGAGGCAAAGGATATTTGTTCTTGATAGTCACACGGTTCAGTTCTCTGTAGTCGATACACAACCTGAGCGTCCCGTCCTTCTTCTTCACAAATAACACTGGTGCTCCCCAAGGCGATGTACTTGGACGTACAAAACCTAGGTTCACGAGCTCTTGAACTTGTTCCTTCAATTCCAATAGTTCTGTGGGGGCCATTCTGTAGGGAACCTTGGTGATCGGTACGGTACCCGGTATAAGCTCAATACAGAACTCTATACTTCTCTCGGGCGGCAAACCAGAAACGTCTTGAAATACTTCCTCGAAGTCCTTGACTACAGGTATAGATGAAGCTGTCACCTCCGTACTGACGACTTCGATGTTGGCTAAACATCTCGTGAGGAACATATCTCCCGTAGGGTTACATTGAAAATCAAAGGGTTGATTCTCATTGTCGGGGAATGTAATTCTCTTCCTCGCACAATCCAACTTCACTTGATTCTGAGAGAGCCAATCCATTCCGAGGATTATGTCGAACTCCTTCATTGATAGGACAATCAACCTAGCAGGGATTTCTCGGTCTCCTAACCGTAAGGGACAATCCTTGCACACGTGTCCTAATCTGACTGCAGCTCCTAATGGCGAAGTAGCCTTCAAAGCTTTCTCTAAGCGATGAGGTAAAATACCCAATCTCCGAATTGTATTAACAGATATGAACGAAAGAGCAGCACCCGTATTAAATAACACTTTAACATGAGAGTTAAACAGAGTTAATGTACCTTCCACTGCTTGCTGATCAGGTTGAACTTCTCCATAATCTCCTTCTTCATACACAGTTCCATCATATCCAGCGGCATCAGGGATAACAGCATTCAAGCGAGTCTGTCCCTGTTGACCATAAGTCACCTGCTTAGGAGCGGTGCAGAACCTACTGATGTGACCTGGTTCACCACAGTTGAAGCAGACTATTCCTTACTGAGTAGCACGCCTTGGTGCCTTACAATCACGAGCCAAATGACCAGGGTTGCCACAGTTGAATCACTTTCCACTACTACTTCCTTCGCCTACTCGAGGTTGAGTCGGATAGGTAATAGCCTGGGTCTTCTTGCTTCCGTCAAAATTCCTCTTCTGCCCTTGGGTACGATTCATTGGTAGTCTATTCCCAAAATTACCCCTTTGAGGCGGTCGGAATTCAAATTGTTTACGGTTCACTTGAGCATCCTCTTCCAGATCAGTAGCCAAACCAACAAGTCTTTCAAAAGATTTATCTAGGTGGCCGAGAGTTAGGCGACGAATCTGCGGTGTCAGCCCTTGGTTATACTTCCGGATCTTCTTCTCTTCAGTATCAACCAGGTGTGGAGCAAACCGGGACAGTCTTTCGAACTGTGTGGTGTACTCTTGCACCGACTTGGTTCCTTGCGTCAGATCCATGAATTCCTTCTCTCTTCTATGCCTCTCCGTGGCCGGGAAATACTTCTCCAAAAATCTCCCCTTGAACGCAGTCCACGTCATTCCCATTGCAGCTCCATTCCCGATAGTAGCTATGACCGAATCCCACCAATCTGCGGCAGCATCGGTCAGCTGAAACGTAGCCAATCTCCTCTTGTCCATCTCGTTGCATTGGACAGCCTCGAACATACGGTCCATCTGTCTTAACCATTGTTCGGCCTTCCAGGGTTCTGCGGTACCTGCAAACTGTTCGGGCCTTAGAGCACGGAATCTCTCTAGCAACTTGTCTCCAGTTTGACGGTCTCTTCGGTTGTCATTCGTATTACCGATTCTTTCTAACCGTCTGATAAACGCTTCAAACATCCCTGTAGGATCGGCAGCCTCGGGTGCTCCCTCGATCAGGTTCCTGTTCCTCCTGACTCCTCCAGCCATTCTATGCATGATAGTGGTAGTAGAATGAGAAACATGCATGCAACAGTGCTATGAAGTAATTTAAATGACAACAACATTCAAAAGAGTATATCTTATATATATAACTTCTGTCAAGTTGATACAAAAAGCATGTATGGTCAGATCAATGCCTACCCTACCTGTGTGGGTTAGGACGCATGCAAGAGTTAATGTTACAAAAATGGGTCATCGCCCTATACTCTAATGCATGTAATTACAGTTGCAAAAAGAGACAGAGCTAATAGTCAAAAGTAGTTAATATGTACAAGTCATAACTAGAACGTCAATCATCTCCATAAGCAGCTATCAGGAGATCTAGCGAATCGACAGGGCGAAATCGCTGAACAACGAACGGTCCAACCCCGTCATAGCTGTGAGAGGTGGACGATGAAGCAGGTACAGGAGCATCTGCCTCATCTACCATCTCCTCAGGTAGGGCTAGCTCAAGTGCTAGCTCAGCCTCGAGCTCAGCGGCAAGATCATCTAGACCTATGCCGTCCTCTAAAATCTCCCCACCTACTGGGACCACATGAACAACCTCTGCATCGTCCTCAGCAATGGGAACCACCGGCGGAGGCATCTCCAACTGAGCCAGATGGGCATGCACGATCTGGATCTCGAGGGGAAGGTAGAAAGCATCGCTATCGACCAACCTCAGAATCTCGACCAAAACCAAACGCTGAGCCTCTGCTAAATAACGAAGCTCTAAACGGATACGGGTCAGGTCAACTAGGCCTACCACGTGAACCTGGTGCCATACCTCAGATACTACAGTCGTTGCGGCCAACTGCTCTACGGCCGCCTGATATAAGTCGAGAAAGGCTGGGATCACTGCCCTAGGTATCACGAAGTGTCCTCCAAATCTGTCTGGTACATATAGTGGGGGAGCTGGATCCATACCTGATAAAAAGGTACTACTTAAAGTCAGAACAGAATAATCTTAGGCGTTTGGGTTCTGAGTCTATCCTTCCTGTCGTATCATCGGGTGTGTAACACTTAATGGAATGTGGAATCGGGTCTATACTGGTAAACCCTAACCTGGCTAAACTATCTTGAGATAAATAATAACCTGGCTCTGATACCACTAAATCCTGTCACGCCCCGACGTAGCATAAATAAGGAAAGCGTTTAATTTCCTTTATGGACCCGTAGGTCGTGACAGTTTGAAGGATCGATTCCGTCCCAAACGTCGAACAGCAAAACATAATAAACAGAGTAAAGCAATCAAGGCTTACAAAAATTTTCTAACTTATTACATCTTATGAACCGGGGTCAACTAAGGCACAGACCGCCTTGAAAATAAAATAATAACTTAGTGTCTGTTACAGTCATCCTTATAGTTCAAAACTTAAAACATAAATTAAATAAACAGTTTCTTCATTCCAAAAGCAGCAATTTTCAATTAGCATAGTCGTACGATTCCTCCTGGTTATAACCCGAAAAGCCTGAACACGAATGTCCAGGACGCATCAACGTCGTCAGCTTCGAGAAGCTGGTGAGTATTAAAAACATGACTTTGAATGTAAAGCATACCCATTTACCTTTTTCCATTATTAAATTACAGAAAGAATTCACTTTATAAAACAACAAGGAATATAATAAAAGTCGTTCATTCATAAGTACAGACACTCGTGTAATGAGACAATGCACCACACTCATCTTGCCGACTCTTTTCTCTCGACAGCCACAACAACCCACTATCCTACTCCTGGTATCTTTGAAACACTCAGATAGCCACACTTTAGCAACGGGGCGCCAGGGAGTGTCCAGTTTGCCTCACACTTTGGTCCGGGGTACCAGGGAGTGTCCAATGCCTCACACTTTGAATACCCTAACCGCCATGCAAATACCGGGGCAACCCCTCGCACAGTATCCAGACTCGAGTATCAGGGAGTGTCCGTAGGCCACACTTTAGCACTACCATGGGTGCCAGGGAATGTCCGAGTTCGGCTTCACACACTTTAACGCTTCCATGGGCGTCAGGGAGTGTCCATATTTGCCACCGTCGCATTTCAAAGATACCCTCTCCACAAACTCAACCACAACCACAACCACAACCACAACTACAACCATAACCACAAACCTCAACCGCAAACTCAAACTCATACTCTTTCCACACTACCATTACTCTTTTCCACACAGACTGACACCCACATGCATGTACCACTGACCCCACATGTATGTCATGAAACTTAAACATGCGGCAATTTACTGAATTATAAATACAACATGCGTACGGGGCTTGATAAGTCATACTACAATGTTTTAATCATTCAAACATAACCAAATAGAGTTCTGATTAACTAAATATCCCAAACAGAACCTTAACAGTACTAAAAAGTTGAACCAAACAGTCCCTTAACAGAAAACAGATAAAAACAGAAACTGCTAAACCTCGCGCGCGCGGGCCGCTCGCGCGATATGCCCAAATTTCCTTTTTATATATGAACTTTTCTGTCTGCCTGAGAAAGCCAAGGTCGCGCGCGCGGATCGCTCGCGCGAAGGGGTTCTCGCGCGACCAGCCAATTTTTCATTTATATATATAAACTTTCCTTTCTGCCTGGGGAAGCATACCTCGCTCGCGCGGGCCGCTCGCGCGAGGGGTGGCTCGCGCGGGCCGCTCGCGCGATTCTCGCGCGCGCGAGCGTGGCGCGAGATGAAGCTGAGGCTTCATCTTCCCCGCAGAAACTGCTCTGTTTCAAAAAACAGGGTCTAAAATTGACCCATTTCAAATCTGTAAGTATATTTATCATGTTATATATGAATCTCTTCCTTTTTCAACGAGGATTAAGAATCTATGATTAATTTAACACCATTTGATCCATAGCTCTCCAATTTTAGGAAAAACTAAAACATGTCCAAACTTCATTTTCAATATACTTTCTCATGTGAATGAATTGGTTTCTAAAACTCTAAACATAGCATATATGATGTAAGATCTTTCATAATCATCTCTAAAAACAGATTTTAGTTAAGATTGAGAAATCTTGATTTTCAAGCCATGGAGTTCATACGTGAGATCAACCATGGTGTCTTACAAAATTAAACAAACACACAGTAAATAGACATGTGATTACATTCTTAGTGAGTTAGTAATACTCACTGTGATAAGAAGATTAATAGTTGTTGAGAAAGACTAAGCAATTAAGGACCCAACTCCAAGCTTTGGCTATGGAGTTTAAGCTTTCTCTCTCTAAATAATTTCTGAAATTAACTCTCAAGCTCTCTCTCTAAACTTGAAGTGCAGAATGTGTAGTGTAAAAATCTGTGAGTTGTGTGTGTATATATAGAGCTACAAGAACTTGGAGACCAAGCAAAATTAAGAACTTCACTTAGCAAGCTTAATAGAGTTAACAAATCCTTAATCCCTCTAATATTAACAGCACATATACATACGTATGAGCATATATACTGATGCACACTAAACTCTCCAGATTGTGAAAGGCCATGTAGGCTAATAGGGGTCAAGGTGAAGGTGTTTGGCAACTTAGCTTATGGCACAACATTTGCACATATAAGTTGTATGTTCCCAAACAAGGCACAAGGCAATCATCACTTGCCATAATTGGAAATAAAGCAAATGACCAAATCGGTCACTTCCAAAATCTGTAGAAGTTAAACACAACATGGACAGTTTTGGACATAAACTGGTATTTTCGGGGCGCGGTGGTCACCACAAAAATACAGGAAATTCATTTTAACGTAAGGATTGATTTTCTGGTTTCATAAAAATACTGATTGAGTCAATAGAAGTTATTTTCACCGTTTTGAAATACAGATTTTGAAATCCATACTGGTATCACTAACTTTATAAAAATTATAATTTAACCCCAACAACATTCTTAGCTTGCAATAATTCAAGAAATAAAATTTAGAACATGAGAAATGTAATTTAAATGAAGCAGTCAATACCCAATTAAATTAAATATACAATGCAATTACCAATTAAATATGAAAATGTAATTTAGGAATAAATGGAAATGCAGGTTATTACATGTAATATCCAAACAATGCCTGATCAATCATTACTTGCCATAATTAGAAATAAAGCAATTGTCCAATCAGTCACTTCCAAAATCTGTGGAAGTTTAGCACCGCGCGGACAGTTTTGAACACAAACTGGTATTTTCGTGACGCGGTGTCCGTCACAAAAATACAGAAAATGCGTTTTATTGAAAGAAACAATTTTCCGGTTTTATAAAAATACTGATTGAGTTAAAAGAAAACATATCCACCTTTTTGAAATACAGTTTTGAAATTTATCACAGGCGTTGCTAAATTTTACAAAATCGCATTTTGACCCCCAAAAGAATTGAAATGTACAATAGGATAGGGTATAAGGTTACAAAACACAACCATTGAAATAAAATGAACACAGATATTACAAATTAAATATGGAAATGCAAATTAAATTTATATGAAATGCAGGTTGTTACATCTACACACTTCCTATGGATGGTTAGTGAAGGTCTAAAAGAAAAATAATTTATGTCTTTGTCAAGATCATAATGTGATCTGGAGTGTAGATATATATATATATACATATATAAATATTTGCTAGCTATTAAAGGTCATGCATTTGCAAAGTAGAGATGTAGTATGAAGCTTATTTTGTCGTGTAATGCTTGCCCAAGACATGAAAAATAATACGTTGTGGCAGGTGCACATAAGTCTGTGAATTTTTTGATCAAATAAATTTTGACTTGTCATAACTCTTTCATTCGATGTATGTTTGGGACGCTTTTATAAGTTGCAAACTCTTTTCGACGAGCACTTTATTTTGAAATGGTTTTGGGTATATCTTTTTCTAACCCAAAAAAAAATATGACAATTTAAATAACTTCTTTCAAATTTGAAAATAATAATAATAATAATAATAATAAATAATTTATTGAAATGTAATTTTCAATAAATTCAAGTTTGTCAAAAATGGTGACTTTTGACAATAAATTGTAACAATCATGAGAAAATAAATATATAGTGATTTTTTAGCCAGAGAATTGTAAATTGTAACATGTGTGAATATCACAGAGTTAGAGTAATGCAGCGAAGAGAGTAAGAGGCAGTGAAAAAGGAGAGGGACGAAAAGAGAATAAGGGACAAATAATAATAAAGTGAGTTTAGTCTCTAGTGGGACTGCAAAAAAAAAAAAAAAAAAAAAAAATGAAGTGCCAACTGAGGGAAGGGTAGCACCAGTGGGTGTGGACATCCTTGGCGTGCAAAACACAGTGTTGAGCATTTGCAACGACAAAAAAAAAATAAAAAATAAAAAATTGTTGTTCGTTGTTCGCTAACCATGCTTGCGAATATACCTCCCACTGTGGTCGCCAAAATGTGGTAGGTTCTTGTGTAATGTGGATGAGGTATATGAATGGGTATAACACGTAAGTAGGTTAGTATAGATGGAACAACAAATAAATATGATAAAATAATGCAGAAAGTGTAGTAGAATAATAATGTATAAAAATACAGTAGATAAATGGGAGTCGGAGAGAACATGGCTCGAGTGAGAACCAAGGTAGCCCCAAATGAGAGAGAGAGAGAGAAAGCAGTAAGCAGCGAACTCTTAGATGGAGGTGGTAGTATGTGGTAAGTCTCTAGTGAGTCTTGGAGAGTTTAAGTAAGTGGTGGAAGGTCTAAAGGTAGCTAGTGGAGACCAAGTGATGACCAAGGGTCTTTTTGGAGAGTTTAAGGATGGGAGAAAATGTCTAAAGTGTCGATTCAGACTGGGGTATCGCTTGGTTAGACCGAGTTGGACTGGGGTTGTTCTTGGGGATTTTGGAGAAGACGATGAATGCCTTAAGTGTTCTGAATCACAGCTTAAGACTGGGTTAAAGCTTGAGTTCTAGCTTTTGTTCGGGTTCGACTGCCTTGTTGGATGTATTGAATGGGGGTTGGTATTTATACAAGGTTTGTGAGGTTTAGGGTACAGCTGGAAGGAGCTGAGTTGGCATCTTCGAAGTGGTTTGCCTGTTTAACGTAGGTGAAGGACTTAAATGTGTATGTTTAAGATAGTTGGGGTCATTGAATGAGATGTGGACAAGCCAAGGGGGCGAGTCATACGAGATGAAGGTGTTGTCCCTTTCGTGATTCGGTCGGTCGAAGAGGATGATGTTTTTATTGGTGCAAAACGCTAAGCAAGTGGTATTGTTGCTTAAAGTGACAACTCAATATTGTGTAGTGATTAAAGGAGAATGGTTTCTATTGGTGCAAAGGGTTAAACAAGGGTGGATACCGAAGCTAAGGCCATTGGTGCTGGCTCTTAAGCGAAGGGGGAATGCTGAGACAATGCCATTGGCTCGCAGAATATTCAGCGAGGTCGAAGTGACTAGGCAAGGTGAGAGTCAAGGGTTTCAGCTAGTATTGTGGTTGTGGGCCTCTCTGATTGGTTGTGAGACTGGAGGGACTGGGCACGTGACGATGGTCACGTGTCTCTCTTTGCCTTTGGGACTAACCCTAGCTTTGCCCGTGAGGTGTTTAGGTAGGGAGGTGCCCTTGGTTCTAGCCACCGATCCATAAGCTCTCGAGTTCCCAGTGGACATGGCCACCCTTAGTACTGCTTTATGACCAAGGGTGGAGAGTCCACGTGTAAGTGTGTGTTTGTGGGGAGTATCACGGAGAGGCACGTGAGAACTGCGAGTGATGCGTTTGATAGCGAATAGTCATTCCAAGTGAAGCGATGGCAAGGATGGTCATTCCAAGCGATGACCAGCTTTGATTGGTGGTCGATGGCTTGCAAGGATGGTCATTCCAAGCGATGAGAAGTTTTGATTGGTGGTCGATGGCTTGACCGCATGAGGTTAAAGTTGGAGATAATATCCACGTGCCCAATAGGTGGTGATGGAGCAAGTGGAGATGGCAGTAGGTGAAACGTCGTCGCTTTGCTCTGCTTTGAGGTGGGCTTATTCGTATTGGGCTTCGGGGTGGTGACTCTGAGGTGGGCTTCGAAATGGGAACTCTAGAGTGGGCTTCAGAGTAGGTTCCTCCGAGGTGGGCTTCTGAGGTGGGTAAACGTGCACAGTCTTGAACTAGACCCATGGTGATCATATAGGTGGAACCCATAATTGGTGGCAATATTGATACAGTTGGAGTCGTTGGTGACATGTGATGGTCAAACTATGTGAGTTGTCAACCATTACCTACAATAGCAAACACACACACACACACACACTTGATACATATTTCTGCCTTGGATAACTTCATGTTAATCATATATTTTCAACCTTTTTAGCTTTGTTTGAGAAAGCCAAGTTGAACTGATTTTCATTTCTTGCCCACAAAGGACTTGTTTGCTTAGCACCTCGAAAAATGGGGGGAAAAGGCACCCAAAAAGAAAATGAAAAAGAAGGAAAGAGGAAGATAAGTTAGTTTGGTGATGGTGATTTTCCATTGCAAAGTGTCTGAAAAGAGCTGTGTACTATAAAGACATGGAGGTGGGATTTAACCAGATCTAGAGAGAATTCTATTATTCACCATTGAGATGTTGACTCTTTGCGCCACTTTAGTTAGAGGCTGAAACATCCCTCTCTCTCTCTCTCTCTCTCTGTTAATTGATGCATGTGAGAAAGAAAACAAGAGGCGGAAAGGGGCCAAAAAGCCATGTATTATACGCCGAAATAGATGAGCACATTGGAGCCTTTACAGCTAGAAACAGCCACATCAATTGATCTTTGAATGCTAGGGGACCATTCTTATATCCGAGGAGGCCCACCTTTACAATTTGTTCTCCCTGCACTTGGCCTAACAAAGATTTTCTTGGACATACTAAAGGGGGTGCTACATTGACAACCACAATTTGCCGCACCTTAAAATCTTAGGGCAGTTCATTGCTCTTTTCAGGTGGACAAGTACCTGTAGTACCAAATAGTAAATAGTTCCAATTTCAATTTTTAATTTTTATTTTTTTTAATTATTTATAAAATGTATCACCCTCAAGTGTAATGGCATCATATATTAATTCAATGATTGGTGAAATTCCAAACCTTGACATTGTTTGGATGGCATTTATCAATGACTAGGTATAATTCGGGTATAAAGACATTACTGTACCATTCTAATCACTTCGGCACTTAATAAATTTGCGTGCATTCGTAACACATTTCTAAGCCCAAAGCCCTTAAGCCAAACAGTCATATAATGCCAGAAAACTCTTTAACTAGAAGTTTAGAAGCAAAAAAACAGTTAACCAAAAAGACCTTAATCCAAAAGGAAAAAAAAAGAGGCCAATTAACCACCGTAAAGGTTATATGCTATATCGTTTTTGGAATTAATATAAAGTATGGAAAAATAGTTTGCCTGGTCTGCACCTAGTGTGTATACATGCTAAGTGGATTTTTTGGCCCAAGAAACATTTGAGAGTGCAGATTGATATGCCATGTGAATTGTTGGCCCAAGAAGCATTTGAGAGTGCAAATTGAATCCCCCAAATCTAAATTTTGGGCCCAAGAAACAATTCAGCTTTCTCCATTGATTCAGATGTTCCCTTCCAAACTTGTGCATGTGGTTGTAAAACAACCCAATCAAAAGTATGTATTATTGTAATAATGTAGTGTTAATATAGAGGTGGTGGACTTCAAGATTGACCATTTCATATTTCTTCAGTGCTGGTATTCACAAAGAAGACAACACCTGGAATTAATGTGAGCTAATGAATGGGGATGGGATCCAGCTAAAGTGTACTTTAATGGTGAAGAATGCTCACCTTCTGCTAGACTTCCTATCAACAGTGGTTTTACATTGAGCCTCTAAGTCAGTTAAGATATTTATTATAGATTTTTTTTTTTTTTTTTTTTAAATTTTAATTTTAACTAGTTTGTGATTCTTGTATGAGCCTCAAATTAAGTTGAGCTTAAAGTATATTAGCTTCTTTTTCTGAAAATTTTAGCTTATTTGTATAAATTATAGTCGCTTCATTCAAATTATTGGTAAATTCAAACAGACCATCTATTCTTATGGTCGTATGGATCCTTTGTCATAATTTAAGAGTCATTTTTTTCTTTTAAAAAAAATCAATGTATTTTAACTAGTCACTTTTCAAATTACCCTTTCATTACATAATATTAAAATAAAATAAAAAAAAATCTCTCTTTTCATTCAATTTGAAATAAAGAGAAAAAGATTTAGTGCAAAGTTTAAAAAATATCTATATAATAAGATAGAGCGGTGTGGGTCCCTCTCAAGTTAGCAACTTTTAATCTTGACCATTGAGACAAGTTTAGATATTTCAGACCGTTGAATTGATTGTCCACAAAAAATAGTTAACCCCATTAAAAAGGAATTCCCTAAATTAATTTGAATTTGAATAAATACATGTCTATATCCAAAATTGTCAACTTCAGTTAATACAAAACACAAATCTTGGGTAAACTAAATCATTGGACTGATTTTTTAGCAAAAAAGGAATTCCCTAAACTAATCTGAATTTGAATATATACATATCTATAGTAAATACAAAACACAAATCTTGGGAGATAAACTAAATCATTGGACTGATTTTTCAAAATAGAAATATTGGAATATAAACTTCCCATATCATACATTTATTCATAGAGTTTATTTTTTATAGGATTTTCTTTTTTCCTTTCCGTGACTCTGATCAAATGACTTTCATATAACTAATCAAGCTGATATAATATGAGTGAAAAATCACAGAAAGTTGAAGTTTAGGAAGTGGGTGTCAACAGTGGATTTTATGATTCAAGTCTCAAGAAATGTATTCTCACTTGCACTTTTTAAAAATCTAGGAAGCGTATTTGTTATATTTCATTGCCTATCTAGAAAATGAGTTTTTCCATCACTATGGTTGTAAGTTGTGCTATCAGTTTGATTAGTTCCACAATTTTTATAGGTCATTTGATTAGTTCTATCAGTTTGATATAGTCCATATATAGGGCCAATCAGTGAAATGAGTAATGTTGCTTTCCAAATATGGGCTAATTATAAATAATCACAAAAGTTTCGCTTTCCTTTTCTGTTTCTTTCCAAAAGCTTAGAAAAAGCCTTTATTTATTTAGATAATTGTTGGAAAATCCCTACAAGTAACGCGCGTCCTTGGTTTCAGCCACTCACACCGTGTGAGTGGCTGTACCATATGATATCCATTTCGAAAATGTTTTTTTAAACTTTAAACCTTCATAACTTTTGATCTACAACTCTGTTTCTTACAAATTTTATACCGTTGGAACCGTGTCGACGAGAGCTACAAAACTAGTACCATTGTTGATACCTTTTGAGCAAAAGAAAAAAAAACTCTTATTTTTACATACCATGTTCTAAATGAACTTAATAGATTTTTCACATAATATGCGTGTATGGGTTATTGATTTTTCACGTAATATTCACATATGCCAAGTTGATATGTTGTGAGGAAAAAAAAAACCGAATGTTCACTTTGTTCTTAAAGAGAGTTTTAGTTAATTTTTACAAGAATTTTGCATTTGTTTGGATTGAAAAACTATGTTTTATAATTGATTTGTGAAATTTGATTTTTTTTTTTATAAAGGAAATATGCATTGTTTAATATGAAAAGAGAAAAAAAAAAGAGAATAAAATTTCACTTGACATATATGAATATTAAGTGAAATTTCACTGAACTTGTACATGAATATTAAGTGAAATTTTACTTAAATTGACACTTGAGAGACTTTTTAACAAAGTAAGTATCAAATTAGACCTTAAACTCTAGAGAGTTACTTCTAGCGACCTTTGGGATAGTTAGTGAATTTTCACTTAACCTACTAAGTGAAATATCACTAAACGAGTATACGAATGTTAAGTTTAACTTCAAGTTTTTCAGGAAGAAAGCATGTATGGGTTCATTGAATTTTCACTTAATATTTATGTATGCCAAATGTATATGTTTTGAGAAATTTTTTTTTTTTAAAAAAGACGAATAGCAATAAAGTCATTGCTACCTCATTAAGGCTTAGTTTGGCCCCATTTTAGTGTTTCTCCTTTTTTAAAGCACAATTTCATGTTAATTCATTTGGCAACTAGGTTATGAGCTTTGCAAAAATGGAACTTAGAGCTTTTTTTGGGAGAGTTTTTAAAAGCTCTAGAATTGAGTGAAATTTCACTTAATATTTTATGTATATTAAGTGAAATTTCACTTAATATTTTATGTATATCAAGTGAAATTTCACTTATTATTTATGTATGTAAAAACATTAAAATCTTTTTTCTCAAAACATATCAACAATAAATCTAAAAAAAGACGAATTTTAACAAGAATTCCTGCATTTGTTTTGGTTGAAAGTTTAAGTTTTATAATTGATTATGAAATTTGCTTATTTTAACAAAATATGCATTGTTTAAAAAAAAAAAAAAACAAATCACCATGCCAACATGAATATTTAGTGAAATTTCACTTAACTCATGAACATTAAGGCTTAGTTTGGCCCCCATTTTGGTGCTTCTTATTTTTTAAAGCACAATTTCATGTTAATTCATTTGGTAACTAGTTTATGAGCTTTGCAAAAATGGAACTTAGAGCTTTTTTTGGGAGAGTTTTTAAAAGCTCTAGAATTGAGTGAAATTTCACTTAATATTTATGTATATCAAGTGAAATTTCACTTATTATTTATGTATGTAAAAACATGAAAATCTTTTTTCTCAAAACATATCAACAATAAATTTAAAAAAAAAAACGATTTTTAACAAGAATTCCTGCATTTGTTTTGGTTGAAAATTTGTGTTTTATAATTGATTATAAAATTTGCTTATTTTAACAAAATATGCATTGTTTAAAAAACAAAAAACAAATCACCATGCCTACATGAATATTTAGTAAAATTTCACTTAACTCGTACATGAACATTAAGGCTTAGTTTGGCCCCCATTTTGGTGCTTCTACTTTTTTAAAGCACAATTTCATGTTAATTCATTTGGTAACTAGTTTATGAGCTTTGCAAAAATTGAATTTAGAGCTGTTTTAAGGAGAGCTTTTAAAGCTATAGAATTGAGTGAAATTTCACTTAATATTTTATGTATATCAAGTGAAATTTCACTTATTATTCATGTATGTAAAAACATGAATTTTTTTTCTCAAAACATATCAACAATGGTACTAGTTTTGTAGCTCTCGTCGACACGATTCCAACGGTATAAAATTTGCGAAAAATGGAGTTATAGGTCAAAAGTTATGGAGGTTTAAAGTTTAAAAACATTTTTCGAAATTAGAAATATTACGGTACGCTGCTCGCACGGTGCGAGCAGCCTGAAAATGAAGGCGTGCGCGTGGGGAGCGCGTGGTCGCGCGTGGGAGGGCGCGTGGGGGCGCGTGAGGGCTGAATATATGCACGAAATTTTCTATGGTGTGTTCATTTATACCGTACGAGCACTGATTTAGATTCTTTTGTCCTTTTTAACAAATGGTCAAACAAATTGGAGTTTGAAGCTTATGAGAGTTACTTTGAGGGCTTTCTAATAATTCCCCCTTATTTATTTTGTTTTGGTTTGGTTTATTTTTATTTATTTATTTAATTTTTTTTTTTTTCACTTTTTTGCCCTCGGGCACGGGGAGAAGTCTCTAAGATTGGACTAAAAATATTTAACTAAAATTAGTTAATAATATATTTAATATTCAAAATTAAATGTTTAAAATATTAAAATGTTTAAAAGTTTATACTATGCAACAAATATCTATATAATAAGTTAGAGCGGTGTGGGTCCATCATATTTTAGCAACTTACAATCTTAGCCATTGAGGCAAGTTTAGATATTTTCAACCCTAGGATCGTTGGTCCACCAAATCTCAAAAAATCTCACCCTTACATTAGTCCTCTCACCTAACTCAATCTCTTTTTGAGTTGTCATATCAGAGAGAGTCACCACAAGCTATATATATGGTATATGTGAATATTGACTAAAATTAAAATTCTTTGTATATAGTTACTTTATTAAGGAGATTGGAAGAAGTAAGATAGCAAAGTATACATTATTGCTATATGTCACACACATAACACATATAGTTAATAGTTCCTAAAATGTTAGCACTTGAATATTATAATACGCAAAAAAAAAAAAATTAAATAAATAAAATTTCACTCCATTTTAAAAATGTGTAGGTTATATAAAAAAAAGAAAATGATCCCTAATACTAAGTACCAAATTTAGGTAAATTCTATCATGAAAAAAAAAAATTCACAATATTTTAGCCATGAAAAACCATCTTTTTGGCACCTATAGTGGCGAGTCTCCTTGGCACTATTTTTTTATTCTTAAGAATTCTTTGCATTTGTGTCATGAGTGGTAATTTTGCAGTTATTATTAATTTGTAATCAAAGAATAGTTTTTTTATAATTCAATCATTTTTCAATGACTGGGAGTCTCTGTGTGTGGGGATGTTTTTGTGTGTGCGTGCATGTGTGTGTTTATGTGTGTGCGACTATGCGAGTTGAGCTGTGCATGTGTGCGTCTCTGTGTGTGGGGTGTTTTTGTGTGTGCGTACATGTATGTGTGTTTATGTGTGTGCAACTATGTGCGTGGAACTATGCATGTGTGCGTCTAGCTGTGTGTGGGGGTGTTTCTGTGTGTGCGTGCATGTGTGTGTGCGCGCGCATGTAAGTGTTCACATTGCCCATTTTTTAAATTGTTATATTCATATTTTAACACTCTGCATAGATATTAGTCATAGACTGATTTGTTCTCTCTCTATTGTTTCTTACATGTTTTCACATCCCAGTATTGGGCATTTCTGTAGACATCATTAATATTAAGCATAATGAGTTGAATACCTTCTCTCTTTTTGTTCTTTTTTTTTTCCTTTTATTTTTTCTTATACATCCTCCTTGCAAAGGTAATTTTTTTATTCTCTAGGAGACAACCCCTTTGAAGTAATTGCTAACTTTTTTGCTTTTGACAGGTAAAAGCACGAAATGAAATGTGTTTTTGACAGGTAATGTTTGTTTTGTATTTTTTGTATTTGTGTTTTATTAAATTTGATATTTGATCTGCACTTACTACTGTTATTGACCCATACTATATTTTTGTAGAAATGGTTTAGAGATGTTGCATGGGAAATTGAATTTAATGAAAGCCCATAATTTGAATTTAATAAAAGCCCGTAATGTATAACGTTATAACATTTGTATCTACCTTATGTTTTCAACGATGTACTATTTTCCATGTCAATATAACTTATGTAATTCTTCTTTTTTACTTTTCAGATTGTTGTGCATTCACCGGGTTGGGCTAGCATATCGAGAATGACACTTACACATTTTATAAATTGATGAAGAAACCTCACAACAAAGTTTAACTAATGATGTAATTAAATGTTACAGTATTCATTTTGGTATAAGTTTAGATCTTTTTAAACATGACTTGAAGTTAACAGCCACTGTAATTTGGTTAGTTACATAAATTTGTTTGGAATATGATCAAGAGAGTGCTTCTACTTCTATTTTGGTAGTGTTATATTTTTTTGTCATTATAGTTTCTATCAATTTTTTTTTTTTTTTTTGTTGCTTGATGAAGATTACCACATTTTTTGTCTTTGTTGTGATGATATCTATGAATCTGTTATAAAAATTCTAACCATATTGCAGTTTAATTTCAAAATCAAAAGCAAAGAATTGAAAATATATTGTTGTGCCCGCGAAACCAATATCTTCACATGGGTTTGAATGACATGGACAATTTTACGCAAAAGATTTGATCATTTGAAATATTGAATTTCTTTTTTTCTTTTTTCTTTTTTTCGCTTCGTGCCCACGGGCACGAGTTATTACTAGTATATATATATATATATATATATATAGCAATTAAAAATTAGAATTCCAAAAGAAAAAAAGAAAAAAAAATTCTTATAAATTATAACAGAGGGAATAGTTTCTTTTTCCTTTCCTTTTTTTGAGAAACTTCAGAAAGCAAAAAAAAAAAAAAAAAAATCAAGACAAGCAAGTAAAAAGGTTTGGCCTGGCTGTTGAGGGTAGTTAACGAAATTACGCGGCAGTCCATGGTTATTTTGGGAACGCGGATTCGTGTCCACCAAGGACCCGACTCAACACCCGAAACTCCTTCGATATTTCTTCGCTTCTGGCCTGTACGTACGTGTATCTTATTTTGGTGCTCTCTTCCTTCTCGCTCTACTTCTCAATCTTCTTCTCCTAATTCCTAAATCCTAAAATTGGGAGAGAGAGAGAGAGAGAGAGGGCACCCCCGCAGCCTTAATAGTCCTTTTGGATTATATGTATATATATATACACACATACACACATATATTGATCGTTTATATAAGTACTCCGTCACTGAAATCAGATCCATTCCGGTGACTGACATCTAATGGATGATGATATGTGGAAATTTGGTCTCTCCAACTCTGCAAAGCGTAGTCCCCTTCACTCGCTATCAGGTGTGTTAAATTCGAAATCTCCCTCTTTTTCTTTGCTTATTTACACACTAGTACGAACCCGTGCCAGTGATAAAAAGAAGAGTTTAATAAAGCTTTCAAAGTAGAAATTAAAATGATAGTGAACACAGTTTCTAGATAAGAAAATGAGGGGGAAAATTTATTAAATGATTCAAAATTCTCTCAAATTGTTACTTCACATCCTCGAATGCTAATGTTAAATATTGTCATATTGGGATCATTACATAAAAAATATAACATGTGCATCAAAGTACATTAGGGCATTAATTTCAAAAGCTCAAGATGCTAACCTTGAGAATTCACCACTTTTCATCATCAAAAGACTGAATCGGTAATAATAATTATTGGTAGCGACGGAACCAACTGAGAAAGCATTTAAAATCAAATTTGGTACTCAGATTTGGAAAACATAGCATTACTTTTTTCAGGGTCAACCGTTTGCAACAAAAGTCAATGAAAAATACTAAAAATCAACTACACAGGCACACAACTATTTAGAACCGGATCTTCTGTAAACTACATAACCGTTTGTTATGTCGCCCATTCAAATGGTGTCATAACCGGATCTTCTCGCAGGCAGTCTGATTAATCTTATATTTAGAAATGGTGATCTTTCTCTAAATTTTTTCAGTAACCAAGGGTTTGCTTATTTCACCACACCAATGACATTGAGAATAAGATCCAACAAAAATTCATGCATTGCGAGAGTCATTCTTTTCTTGTTTGTCAAATTCAACACTGTATTAACACCCTCAAACCAACCCAATATAGATACACAAAAGTGAAACCACAATAAGAGAGAAATATACTACACAACAATGAAACAAATTATATTAGTTTCCACACATTACCATCCACACCCATATATCTTATCAAGATCATGTAAATTAAAAAATTTAGAGATAAAAGGATTGTAATAGTGGCATAGAAGTGACTTCTTGATGTGAGCAGCATAGCATCTGAGGTGTAGACAACAAACCCCAATTGGGACAAAATTTAGGAAATCACATTTAGAAAATACGAAAAAGAGCAGAAGGAAAAAATAACCACCATAGTAGGAGTCCTTGGAGGAGTAGCGCTAAAACCTCTTGATACAATGTAGTGGTGCTGAAACCTTGGAGGAGTTCAAATTCCGCTGCATGGTCAAAGAAAAATAATTTGTTAGGTGATGATAAATTTTAGCAGAGCTGCTAAGTACGACTCAGGGGACATAAAAAACCTATCACCTCTAACAAAGGTTTCTCCGTTTCAGTGATCCACTTATCTCTGATACAGAAGTTGGTTTAACAATTCACCATTAGTGGAATTGGCATTCTGCAACACTTATAAACATCGATGCACATGAGAATTGAATCAAATATGACCATCTCAACCTAATAGGGTACACCAATTTTAAATTTTTTTTTTTTTTAAAGTCATAATGGTTATTAGAAGTTCGTCAAGAAACAGATTCTTGTTAAAATAAGACCCAAAAAATAGAGTCATTTGAAGAGAGATTGATTATGAATAAATTACTAACATTAACCATAAGGAACAATCTTCCATAGCAAGCTATTGAAAAAGATGTTTGATGTTTTCCTCCTGTTTTTCTTTTTTTTTTTTTTTTTTTTTTCTTGTCTCATGTGAGAGGCAATGAATTTTCTTTCTCCACAAAAAGTAAGGAAAACGGTGAAAGATTCTTATATGGGTGGTGCACATATTTTTATTCTTACTTTTTGAAGGAAGGAGGTTCATAGATTACAACCGAGAAAACAAATAATCGCAAATGGATAGGTAAATCTTACAGCGAAATAAATTTCTTTGTAGATTAAATGACATACAATTAGATTGAAAATACCACTCATAATAGCACTCACAATGACGAAACTCTAAGTATCCCCTTGTATAAACTATGCGAAGTTCATTGTTTTCAAAGAATGAAAATTAGGGAAAATTAGCATTTTGTTGTTGAAACGTGCGGATCTTTCTGCCATGGAAATCAGCGAGTCATAAGGATTAGTTTCTTCAAAATACTACTATCATGTAAGGCAATGAAGGTTTATTCAATTTTGAGAAATATCAAGCAATTGAACAAATAGTAAGATAAAAATGAGAGCTAGAAATGGCAAAGCTAGTCATATACCTCCAGACATTTCTTATTATTATATTTGGATGCTTCAAAGATCTACGGTACATAATCTCCCTCTATACATGTTCATCAATCTGTCAAACCAAAGAGAACCAACTCCTCAATTAATAAAGCAAAAGTTCAAATCCAAAGTAGAACCCACTAAACTAATTCAAGTCATTTGACATCAATAGGGTGAAATTAGAGACGAACAAAAAGAAAATGAAGCATTACTAAATTTAGAGGTGAAACTGAAATATTGGAAAGAAATAAATGGTTGGGCACCAAATAGTCCTCTGTTTACACAGAGAGACGATCAATGGAGGCACCAAAGCCATTATAACACTTTTTTTTTCTTTTATGCTCCGTTACTGCAAAGAATCAAAACAAAATAAGCTCGCACTTGCCATGGCTTAAGGAAAATCAACCCATAAACAACCCTCGGTTAATACACAAAGAAAAGGTAACCATAATAAATATTAGTCGTGTTGTAGGGGAAAAAAAAGAAGATGAAGTGAAAAGAGAAGAAATCTAAAACATAAACTGAAATAGATAAAGAGAAAGAGGTTAATGTCCTTACGTATTTCTTGCGGCCATTGCCCTCCCCATCTACATCAAAATTAAAACCTAGAAATTAGCCTGATCTTAGAAATAGATACAGAGAGAAACAAAGAGATTACCGAGAAAGAGATTAGCACAGAGAGAGAGAGAGAGTACCATGTTGGTGGTTCCTCGATGTGTTGGTGATGGAGTTCCAGGCGACTGTGGTTTTGTTGATCTTGGGTGTGAGATAGAGATCAGATCAACACCCACCACGATCAGAGAGGGGAGAGAAGTGGTGAGAGAATGAAAGATAAGAGATATAAGAGTGAGATCCATGGGAGGATAGAGAAAATTTGAATGGAGCGAGGAGAGAGAGACGTCTAGGTTGTTGGGGGAGGAAATTACGTGACTGATAAGAGGGACAGCAATTTTCGGTAGGGTTGTTTCAAAAACTGATGAGGGAGTTATAGGGTATGTGAGGTGTGGTGGTGGGTTGATTGTGGGCCGTTGGATTAAGTTGATCCAAGGGTAAAAAGTGAATTTGGTGTGAATAAGAGTAAAGATTCAAAGTTGAGTAAAGGGAGAATTCTTGGCCCTTGGATCAATTATTTCTGGGGTCTACACCGTTCCCCAATATTAATATAGATATATAGACGATTTTCTTACTTCTTTTGATTCAATAGAACACACACACACACACACACACACACACACATACATACATACCCTTCAATAATCGGCGAACTATGATGATTGTCTGTCAAAACAGATGACTACATTGAAATCGAAGACTCTGACGAAGATGATGATTTGAAGCAGGAATTGACATGCCCATTTTGTTTTGAGGACTTTGACCTTGTCGGATTGTGCTGTCATATAGATGATGAGCATCCCACCACGCATGCTAAGTCTGGGGTACAGTTCGCACCTCAATTTCTGTTATACCTATTATATTATCAGTGTAGTACCACAACCGTATACATAAATTCCCACACATACACACATGTATATATATATATCATTTATATGTCTGTTTGTGTTTACATGGGTGTGTGATTTGTTGCTTTTTAGATCAACTTTTTGTGTACCTGTTAAAAATATTTAACTGGAGTAATCCTTTGTATAGATATGGGTTTAGTGGGAGGCATAGGATAAAGAAACACCTTGAATAGATGCTTGCAATGTCCGCCTGAATTGGTAATCGGTTGATCATTTCAGCTATTCTGCATATGAGGATGCCAGATAGCGTGTTTTATTCGAGGGTTTAATTAGCACTTGTGCATGAAGTTACTTCTAATTTTATACTGGTATCTCACCCCCCCTTGACCCTGCAATGGCGGGAGCCTTGTGCACTGGGTTGCCCTTTAGTTTGGTAGAGAAGTTTACAGAAGGTCTTTACTGTTATACTGTTTGAGATGTTTGCAGGCGGTCTTTACTGTGCTTGTCATTATATCTATATTTAATGGTTAAATCTAAATTCACCAAGTAAGCTGGTTTATGTTGGTATACATTATGTTTGCAGACGTGTCCTGTTTGTGCTGCAAAGGTGGGGTCAATGGGGATGAATATGGCTGGTCACGTGATTACAAAGCATGAAAAAGACTTGAAGATATCCTTTACATATTTCACTTGAGTTGGTAATAATTTTGTTTCTCTTGATTCCATTTTGGTGATTTTTGGGTGTTATTCACATGCCACTTGCCCCCAAATATGGTTTGTTTACGAAATAATATAAACTTCCAAGTTGTGGATGACTGAAATGCTCATACAGATTTGGTTCAAGCTTTAGAATCACAACTATATTAGGCTAGTACCATATAGTGGTTGATGCTTTCTAATTGTTTTGTCAAAATGGCAGTCACTTTGTTCATGGGATGCTCATTCATATGCCACTTGCTCCCAATCTTAACTGATGTGGGGTATGTGTTTTGTGTTGGATGCATGTCTCCAAAGGCAGTTAGGTTTGTACCATAGTGATGATGCACGTCAGACATAGAAGAGATTCTCCAGGGGATGTCTCACATGAAAGCCGAGATAATTTAGAGAATTAAAGAGGGGAGTATCTTAATGAGTTGGTACAATAAGCTCGGCGCTAGATATTTAATGCTTTTACGAAAATTAATTAAGATGATTTTGTCATGGAAATGAGGAAAAATTCCTTTTTTTTTATAGTAGTCAGGTCAGGTGGTCAGCTAGAGAGCTAGTCGTTGAACCACCTCCTTGTGGTAGACTTGGTCTAGAGAAGGTCTGAATATTCTGCAGTCGAATGTAATTGCGGTGAATCATAAAGCATCCTCCGTGGGTTAGATTTAGGAATAGCAGAGGCATGTGGGACCTGAGCAGGTGCCACAAAAGTATGCCGTGTAATAGTGGGTAGTGCGAATCATGCAAGTATCCATAGTATGTGTAAAACTATGGGTTGCAAAATGGTTATAAAACGTTTTCATGTAAATCAATTTCCTCACATGGATGCCATATATTTTTGAGGTTGTGGGTCATTGAGTGTTGTGATGAAAGCTCTATAGAAGTTATCAATCACCATATATGAGGTGGTTTATATCATCACTTATTGGCTTCGACATTTTATTTAACTTTTGTGGCAGTTATTGAATGTCTAGTGGCCAAAGCTTGTAGGAATAGGAGCATTTACTCCTGGGGATCGTTTAATAAGCAGTTTTAAAAATGTCTTGTCATAGAAGAAGTATTTTCTGACAATTATGTGAAGGTCACTGGTTCATTTTTTTTTAATATAGTTTGTTTCAAGTTATTTATTCATTTCTCCGTCTTCGCTGCACAGGCATGCACGCTCACACATGCACATTCTAAATATTCTTATTATTTGTAGCTGATACGATAAATTTGTCTTCATGGGCAAGTTTTCATTTTGTCAATCTATGACGTGATTTTTTTAAAGTATTATTATTATTATTAGAAATGGCATTCCGTATAATTTGTATCTCTCTTCTTCTGCTTTTTTTCTTTTTTCTTTTCTTAAGTTTTGTTTTGTTAAACACTTATAGAGTATTTGTTCTTTCTTTTGTTCTTTCATGATTCATTAGCTAAAAGGTCACAACCCAGTTTTAGTTCCCATACATCAAGGGTGCTTGGAGACAGGGGCAGATGTACATGTATGGTGGGTGTGTGTGTGTTGGTGGGGGGGGGGGGGGGGGTGTTGCACATGCCCCTCGACATTTCAAATTATTTTTTGTCTTTATGTATATTGTATTTTATGCATTGGTGCCCCCACTAAGATTTTAATTAGCTCCTTCGAAATTCAAAAGTCTAACTTTGGTTCTTAAAATTTTCTAACTTCCAACCAAGTAAATATCATATTTACTCAATTACCTGAAAATATGTAAGCCTTTATAGATATCCGTTTTGAACATATAAAGATCTTATGTTATGTAAGTGAAACTAGCAAAAAAAAAATAGAAAGAAAAGAAATTAAGCATATAATTACAATTTTGTTTGAAAGAGATATGGAGAGATTTAGTTTGCCTTTGAATAATTTTGTTTTACTGTTTAACCCACTATACATGAAACCTACCGAACAACCATACAATTTTTCAAACCCTAGAAACCAAAAATTACATTATTTCTACAACTAAAAATCCGGGCCGTGGGGCCTGACCGTAAGTTTGTACCCCCCCCAAGGATCAAATCCTGGCTCTGCCCTTGCTTGGGGAAATGAACTAGATACAAATATAAACCCTTCTTGCCATCAGATTAGAATTTAGAACCCATGTTGCTATGTTTTGTTTTGTAATTAACCGCCTTTTGTCTTGTATGATATTTCTTGGTAATTGTTAGAGCCCGTTTGGATTGGATTAGCTTTTAAAATAATCACTTTTTGGAATGAGAGACTTGATAAAAATGTACAAATTGGAGCTCTTTTAAAATGTTTTTTTTTTTTTTTTTTTAGCTTTAAAAAGGAATTTTAATTTTTGAAATTGTGAAAAAGATAATCCAAACGGTCACACCTGTTTTAAACAATCACTTATAAGTAATTGTTTGCCCCCAAAAATATATCCCAAACGGGCTCTTAGTGTGTTCATATGGGAAGAGTGAAGATTGTCTACTTCTAAGGGAAAAGAGGGAAAAGTATAGTTTAACAATGAAGCTATCATTGGATTCCTTGACTAGATGTTACATTTTGCACAAGAAGAAACTCCGTATTGGTGAATCTCATTCAACCCTATATATATTGAGGAAGGAGTTGCAGGATAAACATTTTCAATATCTACATGAGGGAGCTTCTTGTGTGACTTCTTCCAGGGATATGTCACCTGATCCATTGTTGTCGTCATTTATCTACAATCAAGCCCAAGTCGATAAGTCTGAAATTATAGAGCCCAGTTCGTCAAGTGAAGCAAGCTTAACGGAAAAACATGCAGATGATAATACATTAGTAAGGTATGAAAAACTCTCCTTGCTTTCCAACTCCTTTCAAAGGTATTAATAATAACTCTGATCAACTTAGGAGCTTCAAACTGGGATCCTGTAACTTATTTGACTAGTCTTTATGCTAAACCATTGTGACTTGTATAGACTGCATTTTTTTTTTTTTTTCTGATTTTCACACTGTTCTGGTTTAAACTCGAAAGGTTGGTCATATAAATGTTGGCATAACGGTGCATTTTTACTCTCTCTCTCTCTCTCTTTGTGGGGGGGGGGGGGGGGGGGGGGGGGGTTTGGGTGGCGGGCTGCTATATTTTGAAGAAAATCCCAATGCATTAATAATCAATCGCAAGTTGGATCCAATTTTATTAGAGCAAGTCCTTTAAGGATTAATTTTGGGAAATTTAATACCTGACGATGACAAACAGTGACCATATGTATGAATGAGCATGAATTTTTTAATCACTTGCTGAACTCCCCTAAAGTGGAGTTGGGGTGGCGGGCTGCTATATTTTGAAGAAAATCCCAATGCATTAATAATCAATCGCAAGTTGGATCCAATTTTATTAGAGCAAGTCCTTTAAGGATTAATTTTGGGAAATTTAATACCTGACGATGACAAACAGTGACCATATGTATGAATGAGCATGAATTTTTTAATCACTTGCTGAACTCCCCTAAAGTGTCTTGCATCACGGCCCCCCTTGATTTTAAAACTATACTGTCATTCCTGAGTTCCTCCTGATTTGCTTGTCTTAACAGATTCCCCTTTTGCTAGTTTGCGATTATAACATGGAGGAATTCGTTGTTGTCATGATATATATAGTCGATGCTTGGGTGTTTCATTAGTCGGCCTTGTCCCTACAAAGGCATTCATATTTTTTAGGGAGACTAGCCCAAAACTGGAATATTATGTCAATCTATACCTTCAGGAGGTCTGAGAATGGACCATAGTGGGTGGAATTTGTTCTTGACCAGTTTCCTTAATTTTTACCCTTTAAATGAAGAAGTTGACTTGGTTTTAAAGATAGAGTTGCTTGTTGTAAGTTGTAACCAGAAAGTTTTGGTCGGGCTAGCATGAAACACAAGTCTAAGCATGAATCAACCTCTTTGTGCATAGTAATGTTTATGGCCTTTGTAGGTGTCCAGACTCCAGTCCATTACTTCAGTACCCACATAGGCGAGTAGGCAATGGTGTCCTTTTATGTGCGATGTTGAGTTCCCCAGTTTTTGTTCAGTTATCTAGTTAGGCTTCACTAAGGTTATAGAAGCAGGACACAATACCTTTACATATCATAGTTTTACATGACAAGAAGAATTGTCCGGTTCAGGTAACTCTGTTTATTATTTCAACTAGGTAAGTCCTCCTAGAGAAGGCCTGGAGTGAATGCAAGGCAGCATCAGGGTAAGTGGAGAGGGAGAGAGAGAGAGAGGGAGAAGGTAATTATTAGGGACTGTTACTTGGTTTTTATGAGAACCAAGTTTATGTTGGTTTGACAAAGAACCAATTTTTCAGAGAGAGAATTAGACTGTGCAGGGACTCCCGTGCAAGAAATGGACATTCACCAAACGCTTGATTTTATAGAACTGTTTAACTTGTGAACACAACAGGTTTTTTGCCTTCCGAAATAACCCCTTAGGTTTGGACTTGGTTCCTCTTTCTCTCTGTGCTAATTTCTCTCAAGAATGTGTAGGAAGATCCCAATTAAAAGTTATAGATATAGAAGATCACTGTCAAAATTTGACACATGTTGTATCAACATGACTAAGTGAAGATGCTAATGGCAATAGCGAGCAGGTGTAGCTTAAGTGACACACACCAAACGCGATGTTATGTGATCTGACATGGACGTCACGTGCCAAGCTTGTGAAGCTTCCACCCCCCACTGTGCTCCCGATCTGAGAAAGCAGTAGATGCATCAGTGAGTATGCAGACTGTGGCCAGTCTAAGACTCGGGCGGAGGTGGTAGAAACAGAACAATCTTCAGGATAGCCTTAGGTAGTATATTGCTCGAGTACAGCAGAACCTTGCTTAGGCTCCACACAGAGACACATCTCACTTTCTCAAGGTGATACTGAATCACTGATACACGTCAAAATGAGATAGATCCACAGGTCAAATGGAACTGGTATATGTTAAATGATATAAGTCGCACTGTGCTTTCAAGTTGTTTGATACAACTTGCATCTAGCATGTGTAGTCCTACAGTATTCTTGTGGCTTTATTTATATTGCTTCTGGGCAATGTTCTAAAAATCGCTAGGTGTTGGTCAGGCGGCGGAGGGGGGCCTAGCGCCTAGGGGCCTAGGTGGATTTGTTTTATAAATAAAATTAATTATATAATAGATACATATACGAGTTATGTGGTGTTAATTAAAAATAATTATAGATTTGTGGTTCAAATAATAGATATATATATATATATATATAAAGGTTATGTGGTGTTTTTTGGAAATAAGTAAAGATTATTAGAAGGTTATAATATTTAAAAAACTATTAGGGATCTCTCCATAATTAACTTAAACCTTAAGTGTATATATGTACGAATGTTAGGGGTTTTTCTTCCAAAGAGTCAGACCCAAATAAAACTTTCTAGCATTCTCACCCTAGCCCGCCTAGGCCCCCGCCTAGAGGCCGACTAATCCACTGGCCGATTTTCTCAAACGCCTAGGGAAAATCTCGGCGGCCGGGCACCACCTAGCGCCTAGGCACCGCTTAGGCCGATTTTTAGAACACTGCTTCTGGGGATAGGCTTCTAGAAACGTGTTTTTGGTGAACCGCAGCAAACATATCATCTCCTACTGTACTGTAATGTTGCAGTCACAAGTCTCACTTCTCGGCAATTATTATTTGATGATGCCGAAAATTGGTAAGCAAGATTTATGCAAAAAGACAAAGCAAAGAAAAGTTTGTGTGTGGTTCGTCCCCGTTAATGAGATGACCTACGTCCACGTGTGCGTCTAAGCGCTTCTCACTAGCAGATCACCGGCAGGCCTGGTGAGCCAACAGAGATGAGCGACACTACCAGTAACACCGGCCGGGTATATGCGTACAAGTGGTTTGTTCTCTAGCGAGTAAGTTTCTGCTTAGAGAAGTAGATTTTCGGATCCCTCTAAGGAGGATAGGTGGGCACTTTTATAGATGCAAGAGTCCACCCTTACATGGTAAGTTTATTAGATTAGGAAACCTAATCTAATCACAATGGATTTGCACAACATTAGGGGAGTTTCCTAAGTGGCTTAGGAAACCATTGATTCTTTCTTGATAGAGTCATGGCCGTATAAGGAAACGATGAGTGACGCCATCTACGCCGCGCCTACCGGGGAGTCACTACGCCTCGTTCCCGAGCTGCCGAGTATCCCGGTCGGTTATAGCTGAACACCTCGGAAGTGTGGGCTCCATGCTCCCATTCCGGACTAACCGGGCTATCCGCTGACCACGTGGCGGTGGGACAGTTGCAGAATATTTCTGGACGTATCAGCTGCCCCCCATTTTCAAAGTTGAGATGACGCCTTGCCAGATGAAATTTGAAAATTAAGAATGTCTTCCAGATACCGACCGGGAAAGACTGGGACCCCATCGGAACCGGGCCGGTTTGTAATGACTTGTCGGTATATCGACCGAGCGGTGGCCCTGCAGGACCGGGCCCCCCGGCGCCACGTGTCCACTGGTTACTGATCTGGTTCGGATCCAAAGCTGCCAGTTTAGAAGTAACCGAATCGTCCAGGTGGCAACCGAACCATCACGTCGTGCATTCAATGCTCACGCTTTTTTAGACGACGCCCCACGTGCCCGAAACGACAGTTTCGGCGGGAGAGCATGTCAGCCATCCGATCAAATTTGATCCTAACCGTTCGCGGCGCTTATATAAGGAGCACTTTGTTCAATCTGTTTCTCACTGCAAATTATCAACTGAATCGCCCGAGCAAACACTCCGAGCTCCTTCTCCTCTGCTATTCTTAACCTTCAAGCTTTCATCTCCATCAAATGGCTTCCCATATCAATCTGTCGTCTGATGAAGGGCTTAGAGCCTTCCGAGAGGACTGTCAAATTCCGGACGATGTCGTGGTCCGTCCGTATGCTGAGGGGGAGGAAGTAACCTTCCCCTTCGTCCTCATCAGTAGCTACTTGCTGCTTATTGTGGGATTACGCTTCCCCCTTCCGGTCTCCTTCTGCGACCTGCTTCAGGGGTTGTGCATTCCGCTCTCCGAGTGCCGCCCAAATGTCGCCCGCCTCCTTTGGGGAATATCAGTGATGAACGAGCGGCTTATGTTGCTCCTTCGTCCCGTCGACGTCGTCAGGTGTTACATCCTGGGCATCGACCACGGGGGTCCTTACTTCCGCCCCAGGACCGAGGGGAGGGACCTTGTCCAAGGTTTGGACTTCCCGAACAAGAACTGGCGGCGGTACCCTTGGGTAGTGGTCGCCGGCAACTGGCTGGAGGATGCCGTTCTCTGCCCTCCGGCAACTTTTGATCCCAACCTCTGCAAACAAGCTTTTGTCGCCTTCCGCAGCGTCGCCCCTACTGCTGATGAAACGGAGGCGATTGACCGAGCCATCGAGGCCGGCCTGTCGTTCTCTGATCTGGTTGGGGGACCTGTGGATGGTGCGGGCGCCGGACCCTCCTCCGTTGCTCCTGCCGCTGCGGCTTCGGGGTCACGCCGCTACACCCAGTCCATGGCCACCGGCCCGCGCACCACAAATAGGGCTAGTGCACCCGAGGGGCCAATTTCTCTTCCCACCAGCAGTGACTCCTCCTCGTCCGGGGATGCAAGCCCGCCACCTGGACCGTCTAGGAAGGGAAAAGAGAAAAAAGTTGGTGAGGGGTCTCCACCTCCACCAAAGAAAAGTCGGGTGGATCCCCCGGTCGTGCCTAGCTCTTGGACCGGCCTTTCCCTTGCTAACCTGGAGGGTCGTCTCCAGGAGGTGGAAAAACAGACCGCTCATCTGCAGACAGGCTCGGTGATGCGGGAAGTGGATACCCACACCCTTGAGCTTACAGTAAAGGAGCTGCTGGCGAGGTTGGCGGCCTTGGACGAGGAGGTCAAGGCTTTGAAGGACAGAGGGACTTGAAGGCCTTGATACATATATATTTTTGGACAATGCTAGGGGCACTAACAACTTCTACTAACACTTACTAACACACTCTATCTCTCTCCTAGTAGTACTGCGGTGCCCACTGCGGACCCCACAATACCACTAGGAGAGAGATAGAGTGTGTTAGTAAGTGTTAGTAGAAGTTGTTAGTGCCCCAAATATTACTCTATATTTTTTCTTCTCCTTTTTTTTTTTTTTTTAAGGGAGGCTATTATAAATGCCCCCGATCTCTGTACAGATCACCCTTTATAGCAATAAAAAGGTCCTTGAGGCCACGTTTTACCTTTCAATATGCTTCTTCAACTGTTTACTGATTCTGTGCTACGTTGGGCAGCTAATGCCCGGCCGGTGTATGAATGTGCCCGGGCTGCGGCAACTCGGGTTCGGATCACCGCTGCTCTGTACCAACCAATCATTAGTCAAGTTAGAACTTGACAATGGTAATGTGATCGTAACCGAACCGATTGCTGGCTGACTAAACCGTCACGTCGCGCAATTAATGCGCGCGCCTTTTGAGGCGACTTTTCACGTGACCGAAGCGACAGTTTGGGCGGGAAATCTCCTGGACCGCTAGATCTGCTCTGATCTTGGCCGTTCAGGGTCTTTATATAAGGAGTACTTGCCTCATCTCCTGCATCCCTTATCTTCTACTTCCTGCTTTCTTTTCTTTTCCCCCGTCCTTTTTCACTTCGGAGTGAGGCTGGAGAGAACGAATCTGGTGAGGTTCGAGCGGGAGTGGGATTTCTTTCTCCTTAGATTTTGTGCGTTCTTTGAGTCGGGTGGAACTTTAACTCATTTGATCCAAGCAGGTGTTCCTTGCGCTGTCTTGGGAGAGTGTTACCTGGTGCTGAGGAGTGCCTACTCATTACCATTCAGGTTAGTGACTCTGCCCCCCCTGTATATCAGGCTTGGGGTTCCCTATCCATACGCAGGTCGTAGTTTGCGTCCGTTTCTTTCCGTCGGAGTGCCAGAGATGGAACACTCCGGCTTCAACTCTGTGTCGAGATTGGAGAGTGAACAGTATCAGTCAGGATCCCCCGGTGCCAGTCGGGACCGGCTTTCTGAGTCCCTGACCGATCATCAAAGCGGGGACAGTGAGTCTACTCAGGAGGCCCCTGTTGCCTCCGTCTCGAGGGGTTCGGGCGACGAGTTGCCCAGGGGAACTGATCGTATAGTGTTTGCCTGTGAGTCCACCCTTTCTACGCTGCGTTCCCAAGACCTTCTCCGGATCAGAGAGAGGTACTCTCTTCCTGACGGTTGCGTCCTAGCCGTAAACCCCGGCGGCAAGCACCTTTATCAGCCTGGATTCGTCACCCTGTTTGAGGATGCCATGATGGCGGGCCTCCGACTACCCCTCCACCGCGTTGCCCGGGATGTCCTGATCTATCTCGATATCGCTCCCGGGCAATTGGCCCCCAACGGATGGAGATTCCTGATGGGGTGTATATCGTTGTGGCCTCAGGTGTTCGGGTACGAGCTTACCCTCCACGAGTTTCTTTGGGCCCACCGACCATTCCCTGTGCACCGGGAAGTGGGGTTTTTCTCATTTTCTGTCCGTCCGGACAGGAAAATTATCGACAGATGCCCTAGCAACAACAAGGGGTGGAAGGGCAAGTTCTTCCAAGTGTCCACCCTTCGCCTTTGTGACATGGCCCCAGGGACCCAGCTGAGGACATCCTGGGCTGGGGAGTTGAGGGGTAAGACCACCCTTCCGTGTTCGTCCGTTCTTTCGGTTTTTAGGAACGCAATGGCTTGCTAACTGACTTCATTTCTCTGTGCACAGCTGGCTCGACAGAACCTCCCGAAATCTCCGAACGGTGCCAGGCTAGGATCTGGAACCTAGCAGAGTTGCCCACTAGTGTTTGGAACGTATTATCCCGAACAGGGGACTTTGTCGAGACCTATTCCCCTGAGGAACCCGTTCCAGCCCCCAGCTTTTCGCCCATCATTCCTGGTGAGTATCCTGGTTACATTATGCGTTAACCATGCATTTTTTTCTTGCACTTCTGACCGTGCGACCTTGGTTTTTGCAGAAATGGCCCCCAAGCGCAATTTGGACCAGCTGCGGGAGAGGCAGGCTGCCGCCGCCGCCACTACTGCCGCTCGGGCGGCGATCGCCCAAGGGAAGAGGCCAGCCACCGAGGCCCTGGGCGGCGAGCGTCCACTCAGGCGTATTCGCCACGGGACGACTAACCGTTCCGACCCTGTGGGGACGTCGGCTCCCCATAGGCCGGCTGCT
Source organism: Hydrangea macrophylla (assembly GCA_033977485.1). NCBI lineage: Eukaryota > Viridiplantae > Streptophyta > Magnoliopsida > Cornales > Hydrangeaceae > Hydrangea > Hydrangea macrophylla. The sequence goes on along the minus strand of CM066982.1, from coordinate 114,767,714 downwards.
GACGAGCCCGTGCCCAGGGCTGATATTCCGTCAGGTCTGCCCCTGGGCGGGCCTGATGAGGTCCGGGAAAGGCTGAAATCCGTCCTTGTCCCAAGCCAGGTGGAAGCATGCGCCGGGCTATCTCCCCAAGGCTTCCAAGGGTGGCTGTATAGTATATCCCATCTGGTAAGTGTTCTGTCCCCCTTCAAACATTGGCTTGCTCCCCTTTTTACTTGCCTAACTGATTTTCATCCTCTTGCCGTAGGTTGGCTCCATGGCCGCGGGATCCGAGTCCGTCCTGTCCTCTCTGGCCGAGAAAGTAAGCTCTGCTGAAGCCGCCCTTTCGAAGGAGCGGAAAGAGCTACAAGTAGCGAAAGCTGCCTTAGCCGTCGAGACGAGCAAGACGAAGTCATTGGCCTTGAGTTTGGATGCAGCTCAGGCGGACCTGGCAGCGGCTTTGGCCGAACTGGAGGTTTCCAGGGCCCTCACTGCGGCAGCTGAAGCCCGGGCGAAGGCGGCGGCCGAGACACCAGCTGCAGGGGCCTTGGAGGGCGCTTTTGATGACGGCTTCTTCCAGGGCTATGACGATCTGAAGCGGCGGGTAGCCCGGGATCACCCCGAATGGGCCCTTTCGGCCTACGAGGGGATTGACTCGGATTACTGGGATGTCGGTGAAGGTCCCATAGCTGGTGATGTTCCTGCGGTTGGTGAAGACCCTGAGGCCATTGCTGAAGCCACAGAACTCGCCCCGGGCGGGGACATGGGGGACGAAGGACTTGCCGTGTCAAGGGAGCAGACCGGGGAGACCGAGGATGTGGTCAATGTGGAAGACCGACTCCCCGGTCTCTTCTTGTTGTTTTTATTTTATTACTTGTAGTTTTTGCTTTGTTTGTTTTCATTGTAGTTCTTTTTGTATTTTTCGGGGAGGCCACTACAACTGCCCCCCAAGCTTTGTACATTTGTTTTAATTAATGAAAAGGCCCCTGAGGTCATCCTTCCATTAATTTTGTTGTACTGTGCTTTAACTTTTGCTAGTATCCGTATGGCTTTGGCCAACCTAACATCTGCCTTAGCAAATGCTTTAGGACCGTAACCCACAGAACACCTAGTCGAACGATACAATTCCCTGTTTTAGCCTCAATTCCCTTTACCCCCTGCCCCCCCAAGCATTTTGCTAAGGCGGGAGTATGGGAGTGCGGGAGTAAGTAGCCGTAGGGAACCGACCTGGAACATGGGTGGTTGCAGGAGCTTTTGAATCTTGCCATCGTCGGCCACCTAGGGGCTTGGCCCCGTCGTCGGCTGGACCTAGGCAAAACTTAATTAATTTCCTGTTTGTAGGTCTAGTACCCTTTTGTCCCCGACTTTCTTGCGAAGGCGAGGGCATGCAGAGAGGCGACCATAGGAAACCGACCTGGAACATGGGTGGTTGCAGGAGCTTTTGAAGCTTGCCATCGTCGGCCACCTAGGGGCTTGGCCCAGTCGTCGGCTGGACCTAGGCAAAACTTAGTTTATTTTCTGTTTGTAGGTCTAGTACCCTTTTGTCCCCGACTTTCTTGCGAAGGCGGGGGCATGCAGAGGGGCGACCATAGGAAACCGACCTGGAACATGGGTGGTTGCAGGGTCCTTTAATGCCTGGGTTCGGAGCCCGAGGTCCTTTTTTTCTCGGGGTATTGCCCGAGGTCTTTTCTGCCTCGGGGTTAGGCCAGAGGTCTTTGTTTTGTGCCTGAGCTCGGAGCCCGAGGTCTTTCACGATTTGCACGGTGTATTGGCCGGGGTGAATTTTCGAAGCAAACTTTATCAATTTTATTTGAAAAAGTAACAATCTGTAACAGTTGCCCGATCAGGGCTACATGAAAAGAACTTGTCATATAGTACTAGATTCCCATAGCCAAATGCTACTGATAATACTTGCGGAGGTGTTGCACGTTCCAGGGATGACTGAGATCGTGCCCGTCCATGTTCTGTAGCCAGTAGGTTCCCGGTCGGTTGACCCGAGTCACGATATACGGTCCTTCCCAGTTTGCTCCCAACTTCCCATGGCTTGGAACTCGGGTAGACTGGTTCACTGCCTTAAGGACAAGGTCCCCGACTTGAAAGCTACGATGCTTCACCTTGCTATTATAATACCTCGAGACCCTTTGCTTGTAAGCTGCCACCCTGAGATAGGCCTGGTCTCTTCTTTCTTCGACCAGGTCTAGTTCCGTCCTGAGGGCTTTTCCATTGTCTTGGTCATTAAAGGTAGCGACCCGGTATGATGGCAGCCCAAGCTCGGTGGGGACTACCGCCTCAAAACCATAAGTTAAAGAAAATGGGGTTTCGCCCGTAGCTGCCCGGGGTGTGGTGCGGTAGGCCCACAGGAGGGCTGGGAGTTCTTCAGCCCACAAGCCTTTGGCACCTTCAAGCCTTGTCTTAATCGACTGCAGGATCGTGCGGTTGGTCACCTCGGCCTGACCATTAGCTTGTGAATGCTCGGGAGAAGAGTAACGATTCAGTATCCCATAGCCCGAGCAGAACTGTCTAAAGATGGGTGTATCAAATTGTCTTCCATTGTTGCTGATCAGGACTCGTGGAATACCGAACCTGCTAAGGATATTTCTCTCCACAAAATGTTCTATTTTTCGCTCGGTTATCGTTGCCAGGGGCTCGGCCTCCGCCCACTTGGTGAAGTAGTCGATGGCTATCACAGCAAACTTAACCTGCCCTTTTCCCGTTAGTAAGGGACCAACGATGTCGATCCCCCATTGGGCGAATGGCCAAGGACTATGTACCGGGGTCTGAAGTTCTCCCGGTTGGTTCATCATAGGAGAGTACCGTTGGCATTTGTCACACCTTCGAACGTACTCCTGCGAATCCCGGGCCATGGTTGGCCAATAGTATCCTTGTAGCAGGGCCTTTCTCGAGAGTGCCCGACCCCCTACGTGGTTCCCGCACACGCCTTCATGAATTTCGTACAGTATTGCTTTAACTTGCGTAGGATGAACACAGCGGAGGTATGGAATGGTGAACCCCCTTTTATAAAGGACACCGTCGAGAACATGGTATCGTGCCGCCCGGTACTTGACCCACCTTGCTTCCTCTTTTTCATCCGGCAGCCTTCCTGTTGTCAAGAAAGCCACGATTGGATCCATCCAACTGGGTCTCAGAGTGACCGGGTCAACCTCCATGCCCTCTGAGTTGATCACACTTGGCTCGGGTAAGAATTGTATCCTTATCCCGGGTAAGTCTGACTCAGCTGACGAAGCGAGGCAAGCTAGCCTGTCAGCTCGAGTGTTTTCCTCTCTAGGTATCTGATTGATGGAGAATCCTCGAAGCTGATTGGAAATTGCGCGGACGAGGGCCAAGTAGGCGACCATGCTATCTTCCCGCGCTTCGTATTCTTGGTTTACTTGATTAACCACGAGCTGGGAGTCGCTGTAGCCCTGGACCTGCTGTGCACTCATTGAGACGGCCAACTGTAACCCGACCAAGAGGGCTTCGTACTCGGCCTCGTTGTTGGAGGCACGAAACCCAAACCTTAAAGCATATTCGAGCTGGATGCCATCGGGGGTAGTCAGGATGATTCCGGCTCGACTATCTTGCTGGTTCGAAGAGCCATCGACATGTAATACCCAAGTGGGGATGCCGGCGAGCAATCCGGGCGGTAGTGCCGGAGGCTCAGGTTCCTCGACCGGATCTTCTGGATACGTAAACTCGACCAGAAAATTCGCGACGGCTTGTCCCTTGATTGCCGTCCGAGGTCGATAAGTTACCTCAAACTCTTCCAGTTCCAAAGCCCACTTGACGAGCCTCCCGGATGTGTCTGGCCGAGAGAGAATTTTGCGGAGAGGCTGATCGGTCAGTACTACAATGGCATGGGCCTGGAAGTACGGTCGGAGCCTTCGTGCTGAGGTAATGAGGGCGAAGGCCAATTTCTCGATGCGTGAGTATCGGCTTTCAGCACCTTGCAGTGCCCGGCTGGTGTAGTACACTGGGAACTGTATCCCGTGCTCTTCCCGAATAAGTACCGAGCTAACCGCCGATGGTGACACTGCCAGGTACAGGAACAGTTCCTCTCTGGCTGTAGGTGTCGACAATAGAGAAGGAGAGGCCAGGTATTTCTTGAGTTCCTGGAATTCCTCCTCGCACTCCTCCGACCATTGAAAAGCTTTGCGGAGAATTTTGAAGAACGGCAGGCACCGATCAGTTGCTCTGGACACGAATCTGTTCAGTGCGGCCACTCGTCCGGCTAAGCTCTGAACTTCTTTTGTTGATTTAGGTGACCGCATGTTAATGATAGCTTGGATTTTATCGGGGTTTGCTTCGATTCCCCGTCTGCTGACTAGATGACCGAGGAATTTCCCGGACGAGACCCCAAAGGTGCATTTGGCCGGGTTCAACCTCATCCTGAATTTTCTCAAAATGCTGAAGGCCCCGGCCAGATGCTCAAAGTGATCGGGTTCATCCCGGCTCTTGACCAGGAGATCGTCCACGTACACTTCCATAGACTTTCCGATGAGGTCTCTGAACATGAAGTTGACCAGGCGCTGGTATGTAGCCTCGGCATTCTTGAGGCCGAAGGGCATAACTCTATAACAGTACGTGCCTTGGTCGGTGATGAACGCCGTCTTCTCTTCATCCCCGGGGTACATGCTGATCTGATTATACCCCGAGTAGGCGTCCATGAACGAGAGGAGTGAGTGCATGGCCGGCCCAAAGGGAGGGCCAAAGGGGCAACCATCCCGGGCCACCAAAGTTCATAAAATTTTGAGGGTTTCTGTAAAATTTTAATAATTAGATTTTTACGTTGAGAATTTTAGTATTTTATATTTAGACATCTCCCAATGCCCAATTTAGTGTCATCAACTACATATATATTGATACATATATATATATATAAAAAAAACTCAAAAGTGAAGGCCCAAGAATTTTGAAAACTATATTTTTATTGTAAATTTTTATTGAGTTTTAAAAATAGGCCTCTCTAGAATTTTGAAAAATATCATACAATGTTTAAGTTTCACAAATAGACTCATAGACCCCAAAAAAATGACCAATTATTATTAGCAAATCCTAAAAAAATTGCCAATTATGTATAAGTAGATCCCAAAAAAATCGCTTTGGGGGCGCTGCCCCCGAGCCCCCGTATAAGGGCCTCCCTTTTAATAGCTCGTCCCGGGCCTCCCTTTTAATAGCTCGTCCCGGGCCTCCAAATACTCGAGACCGGCCCTGAGTGAGTGGCCTGCCGTCGAGTCGACAAAGAGGTCTATCCTAGGCAGCGGATAACAGTCCTTGGGACAGGCCTTGTTGAGGTCGGTGAAGTCCACACACATCCTCCACTTGCCATTGCTCTTCTTGACCAGGACAACATTGGCCAGCCAATCGGGGTAGTGGTCCTCCCGGATGGAGTTAGCTTTTAGGAGCTTCTCGACCTCCTCGCTTACTGCCGCTTGTCTCTCGGAGGCCATGCCCCTCCGTTTCTGCTTCACCGGGCGGCAGTCCGGGCTGACGTTGAGACGATGGGACATCACTCGGGGATCAATCCCGGGCATGTCCTCATGACTCCAAGCGAAAACGTCCTGGTTTTGCCTCAGGAATTGGGTCAATTTTTCCTTCAAGGTAGGCTCCAGTAGTGCGCCTATGTTGACCGTGCGATCTGGGTGTTCTGGATCCAGCACAATTTGCTCCAATTCCTCCATAGGTCCTATTACGTCCCTATGGTCCCGGGGGTCCATTTCTTGGACATTCAGTGTTTCGGTGATTGCCCCCCGGCGCAACGAGCTAACATAACAACTTCGAGCCGTGGTCTGGTCTCCTCGCAAACATCCGGGTCCCTGGGTAGTCGGGAACTTCACGGTTAAGCTGTATGTGGAGACAACTGCTCGGGCTCTGTTGAGGGTCGGCCTTCTGAGGATGACGTTGTAGGCCGAGGGGGCCTCCACTATCACGAAATTGGCCAGTATGGAAACCTGTTGCAGGTCCCCATGAGAAAACTGGAAGCTCGATCGTACCGAGCGGTTGAGTGCTGGAGCCGTTGAATCCGACCAAGGGAGTAGCAACCGGCCGGAGCCGATCCCGGGAGATCCCGAGTTGGTCGAATGCCGCTGTAAACATTATGTCGGACGAGCTGCCTGTGTCAACTAGTACCCTCTGGACCATATAGTTAGCTATTGAAAGCGTTACTACTAGCGGGTCGTCATGGGGGCAGTGGAGGCCCTGCATATCGTCGGACGAGAAGGTCAGAACGTCAATTGGTGTGGAGCCGGTGGATTGGACCTGCCATATATCCGCTCGGGATGCTCGGGCATGCCTATTCCGTGCCGACTGAGAATCACCTCCCCCTGATATCCCACCAGAGATCACGTTAATGTGGCCGAGCAGTGGAGGGGGCTGACCAGGAGCTTGGGCTTCTTGTCGGGGCCGTCTGTCCGCTGCGACATACTCGGCTAGATGTCCCTGCTCGATCAGCTTCTCGATTGCTATCTTCAATTTGAAGCAATCCTCCGTTTCGTGGCCGTGATCCCTGTGATAACGGCAAAACTTCTCCCGGTTTCGTTTGCCGGGCGGGCTCTGAACTTGGCTGGCTGCGGAAGCAGCCTCTGTGCCTCTGCGGCGGCCATCGCCTCGTGTATAGGCCGGGAAAGGGGTGTGAAAGCCGCTGGGGGTTGGCCCCTAGCGTCCCTCTGATCTTGCTTCAGCTTCTTTCCTGGGCCCTTCTCTGATCCCTCGCGTTTGGGCTTGGCTTTTGGGGATTCATCTCCCGCCTGGCTGGCGCGTTTTGCCTTCAAAAACTCTTCGGTGTCTATATACTTCCCAACTCTTTCCGAGAGTTCCACCAGGGTTGCCGGTCGGTTGCGATGAAAAGACGTGGCCACCTTGGTGTGTTGAACTCCTTAACAGAAGGCCATGATTGCAGCCGTCTCGTTGAGGTTGCGGATCAGGAGCCTCTGCTGGTTGAAACGATCCACATACTCCCTTAAAGATTCACCCTTTTGCTGCTTGACGGCCAGCAGCTGGGTGTCTGGTTGGGATCGGTCTAGCATCCGGACAAACTGGCTGATGAAGAGTTTGCTGAGGGCTTTGAAGTTGTCAACCGTCCGGGGCTTCAGGGCATGGAACCACTGTGCGGCTGATCCCTTGAGAGTACTAGGGAAGGCCAGACACAACAGCTCGTCTATCGTAGTGACCAGTGCCATCTGCGCCTTATAAATGCGGATGTGATCCACCGGACTCCCCGTGCCGTCATATGAGCTGAGGTGAGGGGGTTTGAACTTCCGCGGAATTGAAAATTGCGTCACCCGGGTAGTGTAGGGCGACTCTGTTTCTGTATTTGTGAGGTCGTGGCCGGATTTGCGGTTCAGCCTCTCGATCTGCTGCTGCAACTCCTCGACCTGGGCTTTGACGTCAGTGTGCCCGGTCCTCCTTTCTGTGTCAGAGTGGTAGGTAGGGTCGGATGATGAGGCCTCATCCTCAAAGCGCGTCGACCTCGGGGATAACACTCGGCTGTGGGTCCGGGATAATCTATGCCTAAGATCCCCCTGGCTCAGGACGGGTGGATCATCGACCGACTCCCGGGCTTTACGTCCGGGCGCTTCTCCCCTCGCAACTCGCCGCCGTTCAATGAGGATCCTGGCGTCCTCCACTCGGCGAGGAACGTACCGAGGTCCTCTCTGCGAGCGCTTGGTAGCCTGGCTACGTTCTCCCTCCGGATAACGTTCGCGATCTGGTTGGGACACTGGAGCAGATTGGGTTTTTCCGCGTGTTCGAGGGGGCCCTTGGCTGGGAGCGCTCTTTTCAGGCCGCTTCTCCGACGAAAGGCCTTTCTCATGGTCCCCAACCGCCTTTTCGTGCTGGGCCATAAGCGCCTCTATTTGCTGTTGTGTCCGGAGCTGACCTTCCAAGAGCTGTTCCAGCGCCGCTGTAACCTGTTCGGTGGTCATGGAGGTTGCCCGAGGCTCGATCTGCAGGTCCTCCTGACCGGCTGAATCGGCGGTCTTCTTGCCCTTCTTCGGCGGCATGTCGATCAGTCAAAGATTTTGTTAATGAGAAGACTGTGTCTTTCCCACAGACGGCGCCAAACTGATGATGCCGAAAATTGGTAAGCAAGATTTATGCAAAAAGACAAAGCAAAGAAAAGTTTTTGTGTGGTTCGGCCCCGTTAATGAGATGACTTACGTCCACGTGTGCGTCTAAGCGCTTCTCACTAGCAGATCACCGGCAGGCCTGGTGAGCCAACAGAGATGAGCGACACTACCAGTAACACCGGCCGGGTATATGCGTATAAGTGATTTGTTCTCTAGCGAGTAAGTATCTGCTTAAAGAAGTAGATTTTCGGATCCCTCTAAGGAGGATAGGTGGGCTCTTTTATAGATGCAAGAGTCCACCCTTACATGGTAAGTTTATTAGATTAGGAAACCTAATCTAATCACAGTGGATTTGCACAACATTAGGGGAGTTTCCTAAGTGGCTTAGGAAATCATTGATTCTTTCTTGATAGAGTCATGGCCGTATAAGGAAACGATGAGTGACGCCATCTACTCCGCGCCTACCGGGGAGTCACTACGCCTCGTTCCCGAGCTGCCGAGTATCCCGGTCGGTTATAGCTGAACACCTTGGAAGTGTGGGCTCCATGCTCCCATTCCGGACTAACCGGGCTATCCGCTGACCACGTGGCGGTGGGACAGTTACAGAATATTTCTGGACGTATCATTATTTATAGAGTCAACTGGATTAAGAACTTTGCTAAACCAATTTTGGGTGCGGAGCTTGATTTGTTTTCATGCAAGGATTGAGGATGCGGAGTTGCTGTTGATGTTAGGTATGGTGTGGAGTATTGAAGAATTTCTGAAATAAGGAGCTAACAAGAGTTGGCGCAGGAAACTCATTTATAAGTGTGGGACTTGTCCCACATAGTACAGAAACTAAAGGAGAATAGAGCTTAAAAGATCTAGTGTGCTAGAAGCATTTGTTACTAGCAAATTGTTTACTCTATTCAGCTGGATCTGCCACGACAGTGCGAATTACTGTCCATGCACGCCCACTTGCATGTTTTTCTTTCCAAAAATGCTTGACGAGTTCAGGTTTTGCTTTCCAAACCTAGCTGAAGTGCATGTATTTGGGAAGCATTTGAGATGCAAAATTTGGGAAGCATAGCATTACTCCATGTCGTTTTTTTAGCAAGGTCCAGTTCTTTGATAGTAATATCAGTAGAACACCTTCAAATAGAAACAAAGGCACGACTATCTTCAAGTTTGAGTGGCACTATAACTTGGTGGTGGATTAATTTTAGTGGGTTACTTTTTGTTGAACTTGCGACATTATTATTATTACCTCTCATACTACCCCTCTCTGACTTGGCATTTATAAATGTTAGTTGATCAGTTAATTGCATAAAAAATTCTAATTCTTGAACTTGAATATGTTATGTGGTTGCAGAAACATCCAATCATCTACTTTATTGGATGAGGACCAAGAGGAGAAGGCTCGAAAATGTGAGTTTGTACGTGGACTACTTTTCTCCACTATCTTTGATGACAACTTATGAACAAGACAACATTGGAGCAGTGTTCATCAACTGCAAATATTAATGGAGCCCAAAATGATCAAAATTAGGTGCTGACTAAGCTGACAAAATTAATCGAGGCAATTGGTGTTTTATGTAGCAATTCAAGAAGTGCATGCCGCCGTTCAATGTAATCAAATAGGTAGAACAGGTTTGGACTCTTGTACTGCTCTGTTACAGAGCTGCTGTGTATAATGGAGAGAGATGATAATGGAATGTGCTCTTATTTTGTAGCGTGTTTATTTCTAATAAATAGAACTGACTAGAGCCACTGATTTCTACATAGATGTCTTTTATCCATCTATTAATATTTTTTGTTTTTATGAATCTGACAGATGTATATAGTTTCTAATTAAAGACGTTCAAAAAATACCAGCTGCTTCATATTCACTTCTCCCACTGTACAAAATAAAGTCACAAATTCCACCTAAATATTCTTCTTCTCTGCAAGTACATGCATTTTCAAGTTGCTGCTAGTAAGTGCAAGCTGTTATTTTTATTATTATTATTTTTATTTTTTTTTAATTGGTGAGCAGTGCAAGCTGTTAATTGTTATCCTCAGAATTCATACACTCAACACTGACAGATGAAATCCATTGTTAATTCTACATGTTGACATTCCAGCTTTTTGTGCATCCCCCTTCATAGACAAATAATGAAGCATAGGGGGGGGGGGGGGGGGGGGGGGGGGGAATAAATTTGAGTACCAGGTCAAAATTGGTATCCATATTTTGCAATAGTAGCAAGTAGCAACAAAGCCAAATTTGAGCAATGAAAATGATATTGTGGAACTGCACATACAATGACCAGTTATGTATTATCTCTCAACTTGGTTTAAACTCTCTGCTAATCTAATGGACGGAGCTTTCTTATCAACCACTTCTTTCGCAGTTTAAAATCCAAAGCCAAAAAAGTTTTTGCTTTCTTTTCATCCTCCAAGAAATCACAAGCATCCAACACAAGATCTTCATCCATTTCAGGCAAGGCCTGTATTGCTTCAATCACATTTTCCACCGAAATGGAGTTTAACTTCTCGTCTTCCTTCTTATCTGCCAAAGAAGCAAATGCACTTGCCATCACATGAAGAGCACTAGCCATGCCCTCATCTTTGCTCCGCGCTTTCTTGGAATGATTTGAGTACGAGGGGTTTTCTACTCGACGCTTGTGATTTTGATCAGAAATAGTGCTTTCAAAACCCATTTGTGAAGACTCGTGTATATCACCAACTTGATCTTCACCTGAAACTGATGTCGGTGAAGATTGTAAACCTTGTTGATCTACATTACGACCCAAGACACAGTCTCTTCTATCGCCACTTAATTCTCTGCATATCACACACAAATCTTTAAAGTATGGCACTGGTCTGGTCATGTACTGTCTTGCATCGGTATGCGCCTGCATGTTAAGTGTACCGAAAGGAAGACAGTCAATAGTGTAAAGTGGAAGGTGAAGACATCACCAAATTCAGGTGGGAGGAAAAACGTCAAGGACTAGACAAATTCTTGTATTCAGAGCTTTTTCAGTATCTTTAAAAAATATATATTTACAAAATTGTGTGCCCATTGCATTTAAATGCTTCAAAATTCAACCTGGAGGAGGTTGATTGATATATCCAAAACAACAGGAAGTTGACGCATCAAAAGAATCATGAAAAGGTAAGAGAAACAACAAAAGAAAAGTGTATTATTAGATAGAGAAGTAGTGAAGTTATCCCAAGTAAATGGTAGATCCTAACATCATCATTTATTAGAATCCAAGAAGTGACCTTTTCTCTTTCTATCAAATATACCCATTTGAATGGTCCATAATGTGTCCCATATCATTTCACAGTTCCAGGCTTGTTTAGCTGTTATGTCCATCCATTATAATGAGAATTGCAGACATCCAGTCTCAAAAGCCTACTTCATAAAATGAACAAGGGCCATTTTGAGAATGACAAAAGATTAAAAGAAAGGTGATGAGTTGCATCATTAGAGATGAATTCAGAAGGACATGCACTGTGATAGTGGAGGCACATTTTAGTGGAGTGGGGAAGCCCTCAAAGGAATTTTGTGGACATTCCCTAATTTAGCATGCTCTCTGTTCATTTTTTTCTTTTCTTTTCTTTTCTCTTTTCTTTTTTTTTTTAACTTCCCTCCTTTGTACTTTGGGTAGATGTCAATGAACTCAAGCAGACCTACAAAAAGATTTATAAAGAACAGAAGAAGTACCTTAATATAATCTTGCCAGACACAATCATCAGCGGTCACCATTTGACGTGTTTCATCCCAAACAAACCCATCCAAGTCAAGAAGATTCTTTATAACATTATATTGCCTTCTCAGAGTTTTGTATCGATTTCTCAAAATATCAATATCATACTTAAACCCAAACCTTGCATTAAATGATGCAATCATCTCCATCCATGCTTGCTTGTGAAACAAACCATCAACCTGGTTTCCTTTATGCACATGGTCTAACATAAGGTCAATGAAATAACGGTCCATTGGGGGTTCCCAATAAGTCCTTGTTCGAGTACCCATCGAGGACATCACATATGTGTCATCTATAGTTCCTTTTGATGCAGCGAGGCCATAAACTTCATCAATCACAATTTCATGAAGAGCTTCCATAGCTCCCTCACCACTATCACTTGGGTTAGAGACTACCCTAGCTGTTTCACCATCATCAACAGTTGTAGCTGGAGATTCTACACCTTTCAACAACTTACAAGTCTCTGACTCTAGAAAATCGTTATCAAAGTCAGTATCTCGAGTACAAAGGTTATCTTTTCCTTCCATGATTGCATTTTCATATATCACACATAAATCACGGTAATACGGGATGGCTTTTATTCTGTATGATCGTGCAACATGATGAACCTGCAAAATTTGACCCGTAAGCTTGTATGAATAGATGTAAGAACTTTCAGGTGCTGTTTGGGAAGGCTTCGAACCGGTTATGTGGTCCATAAGTGAACTAGTTCCGAGTATTTAAGTTCCCTTTATTGCTTGGGAGTCCGTGAATCAATTTTGAGACAGGTTCCTTTTCAAACAAACATGTTGCTGGTTTACATAAGAACCAGATAGAAAATGAGAGTTGGACTCAACCTGATCTTGTTTCATACATTCCCAAACAGACCCTCAAGATCAGAAAGATTAAACACTGCACCTTGATATATTCATCCCAGACTTTATTATCAGCTGTCACCATTTTACGTGTTTCGTCCCAGCTAAATCCTTGCTGGTTAAGAAGATTCTTTATAGCCTTGTACAGATTTCTGAGTGTTTTGTGCCGGTTTTTTAGAACATCTATTTCATATTGGAATTTGAATTTTTCATTGAACAATGACACCATGTTCTTCCATGCCCGTTTGCTAAACAAGTGATCATCAATCCTATTCCCTTTCCCGGCCTGCTCTAGCATTAGGTCAATGAAGTAACGATCCATTTCTGGTGTCCAAATTGTCCTCGTGCGGTCACTACTGCTTCTGCCTAAAATACCCATTCTTCTATAACTTCAACAAAAAATTAATAGGAGTAAGAAACGTACGCAAACCTAAAGGGAGGTCGATGATGTCAACGCATTAAATAATAACCAGAGAAATTTATCGCATTTTATACTCGAGAACTGATATTCTCTTCGAAAGTGATGTCAAAGTTATTCCACAAATAAGGATATACATAAACTGGATATGAACCATCACAAGTTCCAATCACACTTTAGAAAAAGTACCTATCAAAATTGTGATGTTTGAATGACCCTAATTTTCTGTAACTATCACAAAAGGGCCAACACAATAATAAATAATAAATAATAAAAACAGATGATCATGTTAACCATATACCATTCTACGTTATTCTCCACTTTTTTTACCCTAATCTCTTCATCTATGTCAATTTTTTTTCCTCCTAAACCTCTTAATACCTCAAACTTTCTCCAATACAAAACCCCATTCTAAATTAGATATTCAAGATGTGATGTGGAGCATATAGGAATAAACACAAAGCTGTAAGCCTCTTAATCGGAGAAACCACAACATTCAGAAAACTACATTGCAGCCTCAACTATACTAAACCTATTTTCAACATACATTGTAGAAATATTACTCATATCCCAACAGCACCTAACATGAACTCCAAATAATTTCTATAATACCAATCCTTCACTTTAGATTAGTAAATGTACAGGGGCTCTAATTGCTTGCCACACCCCCACAACTTCAACGCCCCCCCCCCCCCCCGGTGTTATTATTCGGGCGGAATGAGTATCACTTGTTGGGCTTTACTGTGGGGGGCTGGGGTGTGCATGTGTGTGTATCCGGTCCGGATCCAGGTAACCCTACTATAAAAATGTATAGGGGTAGTTTAGTCCTTTCCTTTTCTTATAAGGAACCCTACTATAAAATGTTGATTACTGTAATCTTTTCCCGAGTCCTCTCTTTCTATACTGTATGCAATAATATTTTTCTCTCTGTTCATTCTTCTTTCTTGTTTCTACACACATGCATAGGATCACATGTGTGTGTGTGTGTGTGTATATATATAAAAGAAAAATCATAATGCGAATGGAGAACATAGAATCAAAGAAAGTTGAAGATAGAGATTGGATACATAAAAATATTAAACCGTTGATGGATTGGTCGTTAAAAACCTAATTACGCCAAGATAGAATGATAAAAATAGTGAAATTGCTAGTAAGAAGGATTAATCGCACGCACCTCGTCGTCAATTGGGGGACGAAGGAATGGATCTATGCAATATTAGGGATAGGGTTTTTCGTGGATATGGTTGAAAATGTTTTTTCGTTGCTGGAATGGAATACAAAGCTAACCACAACCGTAACACCACCCTAGCCCTATCCCTATCCCTACAAATGGGGGGTATATTAGGATAGAATTGTCTGGTGGTTATTCTTGACTCGTGAATGCCCAATCAAAGAAATGACCTTTTCTTTATTTTATTATTATTATTTTTTGTTGTTGTTGATAAGATTCTTTATCTTTATTCTTTATTGCGATAAATAAAGATTTAATTACATTTTACCTCACATTTTCTTTATTTTTACTTTTTATTGCCGAAAAATGTAGGATTATTACATTTTACTCTCTGGTTAGGCACATTTTCACTTTACCCTATGTGCTTCAAAATTGAACAAGTGGACACTTAACCCCTGTAGCTTCGGACTAAAGTGAAACTACGGAGATTTCTCTCAAAATAGGCTAAATAGTCCTACATGAGGATTAAGCGTTAAAATTAGCCCTGCATAAGAGAGTTTATCAAAATTAACCCTACATAGGCAGTAACCCCAAATTAGCCCCGCAAGGGGTCAAGTGTTAAAAATTAAGGTTAATTACACTTTACCCCATGTGGTTTGGCTCGATGTCACTTTACCCCATGTGGTTTAAAAGTGACCACTTAACCCCCTTGTGCTTTCAGATAAAGTGTCACCGCTACAATTAGTGTTAAGTTGACACTTTCCCTCGAAAGCACAAGAAGGTTAAAGTGTCATCGGGCCACACCATAGGGGGCTAAAGTGTCATCGGGCCACACCATAGGGGGGTAAAGTGTCATCGAACCAAACCACAGGGGGTAAAATGGTCACTAATTTTAGCGGTGACACTTTACCCAAAAACACAGGGGGGTTCAATGGTCACTTTTAAACCACAGGGGGGTAAAGTGACATTGAGCCAAACCACAGGATGGGTAAAGTGTAATTAACCCTAAAAATTATAGGTGGTTTAAATGGTTGTATTATCCCCACATAGGAGGTTAACCCCCAAAATTAACTCACAAAGGGGGCTTAAAGTAAATATTTTGCCAATTCTAGAATTTTCGTTAGTTTTGAAGGAAATCTTAATACTCCCCAAGCGTGATACTTAACGCGTTAGCTACAGCACTGCACCGGTCGATACGCACATCACCTAGTATCCATGGTTGGTTTTACTTTAGTCTAAAAGCACGGGGGGGGGGGGGGGGGGGGGGGCTGGGGGGAGTTGAGGTTGTTTAAGTGTTCACTGTTGAAGCACAGGGAGTTAAAGTAAAATTGGATTAACCACAAGGGGGTTAAAATGTAATTAACCCAAAATAAAATGACAGTCTTATCTCCCAGTTTAGAGGAGCGAGTATAGTTGATTTTCAGATGGATCATAACGAAATTGAGCTCTTCAAAAAAATATTCTAAATTTTTTTACATAGAAAAACTCATTGCCATTCCATTCAAATTTCGAAAATTTCAGATTCTTTAGAAATTTTCAAAATTGGAATTTTTTTGAAATTTTCTGACTATTTCCTTTCCTTTCCTTTTTTTTCCTTCAAAAATTTCAGAATTCTAGTTAAAAATAACATGAAACCATTCATATCACTCAATGTATATTACTATACCTTTATTCTTTATGGAAATAATACATATAGTTATTTAATTATTATTATTAGTATTCGGAAATTTTTTTTTAATATTCAAACAGGAAGTTGTTCGAAATATTTTGGAAATTTTGGATCGGAAAATTGGAATGTTCAAAATTTCCAGCACCATTTTAGTTCCAGCCATTTTTTTTTTTTCGGGATTTTCAAATTTCAGAATTTAAAAGTAATTTTATATTTCAAAATCAAATTTTTTTTAGATCGGTTTCGGTCAAATCAGAATTTTTGTTCCAACTTGCACCCAAGGGACGAGTCATGAAATGGTCTCCAAAATGATATCTACCAAGTTAAATTCTATACAGTATTTGGAATCCGAATGACATTTTTGAGGGGAAAAAAGGGGAAGAAGATCGTGTATTCAAATGAAAAATCATTCCGTCGGCTAACACATGATGACCCAACCCAACCAATTTCTCGCCTTAGGACTCTATTTAATTTGCAAATTCAGAGAAAGTAAAGCAACAAGAAAATTAATTCTCTTGTGTTTTCCATGTTTAAATAGCATAAAAACCTAAAATTTTTAAAAAAGTAACACAACGCAAAAGTGTATTTATTTCTTATTATATTTCCTTTTCCTTCTATTTTTCTCACTATTTTCTTACCAACCAAAAAAAATGTGTTTTCATTTATTTCTCTCACAAAATCCAATAAGCAAACTGAGCTTAATGGGACTCTGTTGGGTCTACAATGCCCGCCAATACGTGTGCATACTATACTATTTTTTTTTAATAGGAAACCCTCTAATACTAGTCCGAATGACCCTAAGGCTTTGTTTGGTTCATAGATTTTGTGAGAGAAATTTGAGGGGAAAGGGAAAAATAAATAAATAAATAAATAAATTTTAAAAAAAAAAGATGGAAAACTAATCGCATTCGTAAGGTAAAATGACCTAATTTTCCATCTCATTTTCCTCCCCTTCTCTTTTCCCTCGTGAAATGCATGAGCCCAAAAGAACCCATTTTTCATCCTTAACTCGAGTAATGCTATGCTTCCCAATTTTTTTTTCCAAAAGTGTTTCCCAATACATGTGGCAGTGTGCCCAGTTGATTTTGATTGGTTGATGTTGAAGTTGTCCCATCATTATTGAAAAGGGTCCACTACCACGTGTTGGAAAACACTTTTTGGGAAAAAAATTTTGAGAAGTCTTAACCTCCCTGTGCTTTCGAGGTTAAGTGTCAACTTAACACTAATTTTAGCGGTGACACTTTATCTGAAAGCATAAGGGGGTTAAGTGGTCGCTTTTAAACCACAGGGGGTAAAGTGTAATTAACCCTAATTTTTAACACTTGACCAAGCTAATTTTGGGGTTATCGCCTATGTAGGGTTAATTTTGATACTTAAACTCTCTTATGCCGGGTTAATTTTAACACTTAATCCTCATGTAGCCTATGCAGGGCTATTTAACCTATTTTGAGAGAAATCTCCACAATTTCACTTTAGTCCGAAATTACAGGGATTACGTGTCCACTTGTCCAATTTTGAAGCACATAGGGCAAAGTAAAAATGTGCCTAACCAGAGAGTAAAATGTAATTAATCCTACATTTTCGGCAATAAAAAATAAAGATAAAGAAAATGTGAGGTTAAATGTAATTAAATCTTTATTTATTGCAATAAAGAATAAAGATAAAGAATCTTATCAACAAAAAAATAAATAAATAATAAAGAAAAGGTCATTTCTTTGATTGGGCGTTCACGAGTCAAGAATAACCACCATACAACTCTATACTAATATACCCCCCATTTGTAGGGAGAGGGATAGGGATAGAGTGGTGTTACGATCGTGGTTAGCTTTGTATTCCATTCCAGCAACGAAAAAAAACATTTTCAACCATATTCAAACCCTATCCCTAATATTGCACAGATTTATTCCTTCGTCCCCCATTTGACGACGAGGTGCATTCGATTAATCATTCTTACTAACAATTTCACTATTTTTATCATTCTATCTTGGCGTAATTCGATTTTTAACAACCAATCCATCAACGGTTTAATATGTTTATGTATCCAATCTCTACCTTCAACTTTCTTTGATTCTAGGTTCTCCATTCGCATTATGATTTTTCTTTTATATATATATAAATATATATATATATATACACACACATATGATCCTATGCACACGTGTGTAGAAACAAGAAAGAAGCATGAAAAGAAAGAAAAATATTATTGCATACAACATAGAAAGAGAGGACTCGGAAAAAGATTACAATAATCAACCTTTTTATAATAGGGCTCCTTATAAGAAAAGGAAAAGGACTAAACTACCCCTATAGTTTTTTTTTTGGGATAATTACAAGAACACCCCTTGAACTTTGGTCTGTTTACACTTTCCTCCCTTGAACTATAAAACAAGATGAGTTGCCCCTTTGAGTTGACACGAATTAACATTGCTAACGGAAAAGTTGAAACTACTATTTTACCCTCATCTAATCCCCTTGTTTCATCCCCATCACCTGCCAATGAAAAACCCCGTCTCTCTCCTACCATCAACGCGTCTCCCTTGATTACACCGCCACATGGCACCTCCATAACTCACTATACCATTGAATCATCAGATTCATCACCTGGAAATGCGCACGCCACTAATATCATAGATTTCAACAGTTCCATTCAAATAATCAAAGCCCTAAATCTCCATCTCAATGAACCAATTTTCAAGAACAAAGCCTATATTTGGGAAAAAATAAAATTTAAATTTACCCATGTTGCTTGAACGTGTACATACATCCTCCGATATAAATGTGTGTGTGTGTGTGTGCGTATCTATGTATGTATATATATGTGTGTGTATATATATTTATATCTTCATATGAATGAATATAGTAGCATGACAGAGATGTCGAGTGATTTTTTTTTTTTAACGTTTTGATATTTTATGTTCAAAGAGAAAGAGATATAAAACTGGTTCTGATGGTATGCTTGAAGGCGGATAAGTGTTTGGTGTGGTGATGAACTGATGATGGGCAATGGTGACTTTAAGAATAACAAAAAACAAAATTTTGGCGGTGGTTACTTGGTTGCGGGATTTGGATGAAGGGGGCCATGGTTGCTTGTATAGTTCTATTACTAGAAATTTTGTTCTTTAGATAGCTAATGGTTGTAGGATAGTTGCTGTGGAGGAGAGAACTGAAAAGAGAGAATTTCAATTTGGCTTAGAATGAGAGTTGCAGAGGGAGGTGAAAAGATAAGGGTAATTTTGTCTTAAAAATCATTTCAATTTGAAACAGCTGGGTCCACGTGCTTTTTCTGTTACTTTTATAAACGGCTGGTTAACTAAAGGGTGCTAAATGTTGCGGGTTGATAGATGAGGGGTGGATCTGCCGGATAAAATAGTTTAGGGGTGTGAGTTAAAAATGAGTCATACTTTAAGGGGTGTTAATGTAATTATCCCTTTTTTTTATGTTGATACTTACCTGGATCCAGACCGGATACACGCACATGCACACCCCAGCCCTCCAAATGGTCAACAATTGCAAGAGGATATTCATGCAATATAATTGCATTTGCAAGCTATCTTCGGGAAAATTCTTGATCAAAAACAAAAGATTGATACTCGGTTTTTCCATCACTCGGTCTTTGATTTGCACTCAGAAGAGTCTGTCTAATATCCTGATTATCCCTTTTGGGACATCTAGTTAAGTATTCATGCAAATGCTTAGTCCCATTTTTACTATTGGCCTTAAGTTTCCGTTCACATTTGTTACATATAGACATATGTAACAAATATATTGTTATCTAATCAGGACATTTTGCTATATATATTGTTATCTAATCCAAGAAATATGGAATATTACATTATTATTTTTCGTGACAACCAATGAAGGAAATTAAACCACTTACTCCAACTAACAAAATTCCAATAGTTGTGATATGTTAATCGATAACATGCCAAAAGAAACCCTAGAGACATATATGTATGTGTATATAGACAGACGTATATAATACTCCCTCCGTCCCATTTTATGTGTCCATCTTGGGGAGTCCAACTATTTAAGGGGACAAAAAGAATCTACACCTACTTTCCACAATTGCCCATAATCATTGCACTTTTTTTTTATTATTTTATTTGGGTATTGATTGCAAGGAAGGGTAGTTGAGAAAACTAAATAAAATTTATATACTAATTTAGGAAAGTGGACAACAATTTTGGGACATCCCAAAAAAAAAGATGGACACATAAAATGGGACAGAGGGAGTATATATATATATATATATGTAGAGAGAGATAGAGAGGGGGAGATAAGCGCTGGATAAGGGGTGGGTTTTGTAATTGGGATTGCGAATTAGGTGTTTGGCACAACTATGTTATGGATTACACATCACACACTGATACACATACACAAGAACACGCAGTGACACACACGAACACACGCAGTGACACACACACTACACGAACAGATTTGGGGAAGTTAGGGTCCAAAATTTACCTGATTTGGGACGCTAGGGTTTGAGAGTGACCGTCAGAAGAGGATCTCGGCTTCAACGGTGGAAGAGGACGGCGGTGGCCGCGGTTTTGTGGTCCTGTGGAGGAGAGAGAGAGACAGAGTCAGAGAGAGAGAGAGAGAGAGAGAGAGAGAGAGATGCGGGAACGAATGACTCACGCTGCTGAAGAGGAAGTGAGGAACCGAGGCTACCGCTGCTCTCTGTGTCTTCTGTAGTTCTGTGCCGAGGAGAAACATATCCTTTTTTTCTCCTTTGGTTAACTAACACTTGAGAAAATGGAAACAAGAAAAGGGGAAGAATATCACTTTCTCTCCACTTATCTTATCTTGTTTGGTAATTTAAGTGAGAGAGAAATGGTGAGAAAGTGAAGAAAAAAGATGTTAGTTTTATTTCCCTCCAAATCAGAGAGATTCTGGAGAGAAAAGAAGAGAAACTTAATTACATAATGAGTAAAAGACCAATAAGCTCCAATATATTATTATTTCATCTAACATATATTCTTAATAGAGGATAAAAAAGTAAATTAGTTATAAATAGTTTATTTTCTTTTCTCTTATAAAAGTTAAAACAAACGAGAAAAAATTGATGTTTCCCTTCTTTTCTCTTCTCTCCTCTATTGTCTATCCAAAGATGATGGAAAAAACTCAATTTTCTTTTATGTTCTCTTCTATTCTATTCTCTTCTCTTCTCTTGATAAGTTTCTTTTCTCTTCTATTCACTTCTCTCAATCCAATTTACTTTTTTATCCTCTATAATAGAGATATATGTTTGATGAAATAATAATATATTTGGACTTATTAGTCTTTTACACATTATTTAATTAAACTTTTCTTCTTTTTTCTACGGAATCTCTCCAATTTGGAGAAAAACAAAAATAGACTATTTTCTCTCCACTTTCTACCCACTTTCTCTCCATTTCTCTTATCTTCTCTTCTCTCCCCACTTAAATTACCAAACGAGATAACTGGAGAGAAAATGGTCCCTTTCTCTTCTCTTCTCTCCATTTCTCTCAATCCAAATGAAATGCAATCCCTTATAAGGGCATAAGTGTAATTTTTCAGTATAATTGGGACGGGTTCGATTTTTTTACCCTACCCCGAACCCGACCCGAACCCGGATCGTTTTATAAAAATCTCTCACATACCCGCTCTTAACCCTATTAAGGCCCCCTACCCTACCTATTAACGGCGGAACGGGACAAAGAATCCGACAAACCCACCTCATTGTCATTCTTATGTCAAACAAAACACACACAAGGCTGTGAGACCCAAGACATTTGTTCGTTCCATACAGATACAGTCCCATTCGAATTCGACTACCAAGGTGGGTTAACTCATTTGTTACCCGGTTTCCCCCTGTTCGAGAGAATGCTGGAATTCAAAGTGCACATATTGACTCAGTAAAAGATCTTCAATTCCACAGTAAAGTCTTCCATCATCTAGGAATAAAGTAACACACATTGAAAAGGGCCCAGACTCTGCACCCATTTGCCAATCCCCTACATCACAAGCTATTTTTTTAGTATCCAACTTATCACCACAAACTCTATAGCAAAAGCCACATCTTCCCTGTATGTTTTCTGTATAGCATTCCTACTGCATAAACGACGACAGCAACAGGATATAAATGCTTCTGCCTGCTATAAACTTCTATGATCCAAGCTCTTTCAGGAACCAAATGAACCTGAATTAGCATATCCACAGGCCTGTATCTCCCATTAGCATACACTAGTTGTAAAGTCATCATTTGCTCCAAAAACTAAATTGTTAAGAGAATAGACTCAACAATGTATATCAAACTCGAACACACCCTCCTTCACGTGTAACTCCGCGTAGCGCATGCGTAGGCAACAAACGAAACTCCATAACAGTGGAGTCAAATCAGAAACTGCAATAAGCAAATCAGAACGGGGATGGGAGACTTGAACCAAAGACATCCCAATACCATGTTAAGAGTCACCAGTTGCTCCAAAAGCTTAAGCTATATTACAAAATGGACCGACAATGTATATCAAGCTCGCCAGTGACAATTAACAAATTACAAGCACACGAACACGAAGTCCGACCTTACTAAAATGGAACAGTTTTTCCCAACGAGAACTTCATGCATTGAAGCCACAAAAAAGTTTGCGTCTACTGGAAATGGATCAAGTATGCATACCATCACCATCAGTTATTCAGTTGTCATTTCATGGTTCTTATGGATCAAGGCATCCTCATAATGCCACAATTCTTCATTTTGTTACTCCAATCCGAGGAATCAACGAATCATAGAAGATTTCAAAGATTTATAGCAATTACGGAAACAAATTAGACTACAACGATAATTCTTTTAAAAGAAAAGAAAAGAAAAAGATGAGCCTGTTATTGAAACTACTGGTATAGGTGTGTATATCCATACTAGAGTACAAAGTTTCCAAATTTTCGTCACTATCACAAAAAGTTGCCGATATTCTCTGATTACTCAGAGATTCCACCAATATATCAAGATTGCTAACATTCAACAGCCCCAGCACAAGATCGGTGAGAGCAATACATATTCTAGTACGCTGATTATAGACTTCTTGGGCCATGCCTTTAAAATGTCAAAACAACAAAACAACTGCATAGCAGCCCAAAATTCCAACTGTGAACTGCCAAACACCTTTATCAAGTTTGGTGTCTCATCAACACTCTGGATTTATCCAGCCTGGCTGAAGCCACAAGAATTTTCCATAACCTTGAAAACTGGTTTAAGAGAAGCTTACAGACCAGAACAATGAGAAGGCCTACAACACTGCACAAGATTCAACCAGGCTGTTTGATTGAAGATGAGGGTTTTTTTAAAAAAAACGCCGTTTGGTTTTCAGTGCTTTCTGTCTCTCATGGCAAGAGAAATATAGGCATCTGAAGGAAGTACATTGGCCCATCACCTCCACTGTGAGTAGTGAGAACAAAAGAACTGGTAATCAGGATGAACAACCTGCAAATCCCGGAGCCAATTGTCTGCAGATTGCAGTAGAGAGTTCTCTTGCTGACACTCGTCCGGTCCACTAGGAGTCAAAATTGAACCTTTCAACTTGTAGGACGCAAGGCCAAAGACTGGTAGAGAAAACTTCGAAGATGCATCTCCACCGTGGACCTTCCTACTACTTGCACCATGAAACCGAGCCTGACCATTGCCTGTATCATTCACAGAATTTATGATAACAAAATCATAACTCACTGAATAGGTGTATATATATATATATGGAGATATGTATGTACACAGAGAGAGAGACAGAGTGAGTACTTCTAGGGTGTGTTGACAAATAATGGAATGTTAAAAAAGATGCATCCAGATCTCGTAGTGTTGGACCCACAGGTATTCTGTATATTGGATACCTGCACGCAAGTGTAACAAATCAAAATGAAAATCACAGTGCAAACACAAAGAATGAACTTCTCAATGACCACTTTAAGTATGCAGTGGTTTCGAACAAAGGAGTATACCAAGCCACTGAAACCCAACTTTCAGGCAATAGATCACAGCTCCTGTATAATCTGAGCTCTGGCGATTGAGATGCAAGAAAAGAAACCTGTGGAGGTGACGGGAAAACGAGCGACAAGTTTTCATGTCAGGACAAAGAAATGAATGTACTTCAACCTGAACATAGTAACACCCACTAATTAAGCTTGCCTTATCAGTAAGAGGCTTGCGGAAATGTGGTTGTTCTTGTTCTAGATATTCAAACAAGAGCAACCCAGTTGAGTTTGAAATCTCAGCTTCGTCACTGGATGAACTCGTAAGAGATTTATCTCTCAATGAGAGCTTGTTAATCTGTTGGGAGCTCACGTTCACAATGCTCTGCTGACTCCAAGACCCATCCACAACACTTTTGGCTTGTCTATCTGCTTCACAGTCGCTGCTGCCAGCACTACTAGTGTTCCTTGATGACTCGGCATCACTCTCATCACCGGGCTTCCTGATAAAATTTATAATATATAAATAAAAGCAAACAACATAAAGCTTACAATGCCTGGTAAATGAGAACCATACAATGACCAACATTTACCTTAATTTTTTAATAATTGCGAAAAAAAAATGTTACTCCCTCCGTCCCAAATTAAGAATCCTTGATTCAATTTTTTTGATGTCCCATTTTAAGAGTCTTTTTGAAAAGTCAATGTACTTTAACTACACAATTCCCAATTTACCCTCTCCCACTTTTTCTTTGATGCGACGCTAGAATTTTGAAATTCAAAAAGAGCAATAATTGAAAGTAGAAAATTTTACAATAATAAAGATGTTCCCTTAAAGAGTTGGAATTCCCTTAAAGAGTTGGAATTCCCAAAAGGGACTCTTCATATGGGACAGAGGGAGTAGCTAAGAGGACAAGAGTACTAAAGAGAATAGAATAATGAATCAACATCAGCTACCAATTAGTGGCGATGGCAACTGCTCTCTAATGCATTGTCACAACTACACACAACTTTCTATATTTTTTCTGTTTTACTATAGATTGGTTTTTCTTACTACAATAACATGAAGTGACATACGGCTTCATTCCAAACTGTAATTGGATAGTCCAACACTCAAAGACCCCAAAATTAACCACATAATGCTTTGATCAAAATAATAACCAAGCAAGGAGGGGTGAGTGGGAGGGAACAGCTGAAGTATTCCAATGCTGCTAACATTATTGCCGATAACGCGTTGAGAGTTTGAGTTATTTCCAAAGAAAGCACTCCACGTGGAACACCACCACCACAACTCTCACACACATACATACACAGCCGAAATCGGAAAAATAACAAATACACACATACATAACGAAGGTGAAAAAAGGAGGCAGCATGTTTGTGATAATTGAGAATCCCTTTGCAGAGTTTGGCCTTCCAAAGCCCAAAGTAATAAAAGTCCAGTCACATATTATGTTCCTTTATTTTGTAATTCTTTTAATAAAGTTCAAAGAGGTCTTTGTTTGATATTGTGTGCATCGAGTATCTAAAGGGAAGACGGAAGAGGAGAGAAAAAAGATGGGGGAGCGTGTCACCAACAAATATGACTGTTCAAGCAACGGGCAATAAGCATAGAATTCTCAAGTTAAAATTTAAGCCTTCATTTAATATATCAATAATTTAGCACAAAGTCAAGAATTCTTTTCATTCAATGTTTACTTACATCATTATCAAAACACCAAAAAGGGGGAAAATGTACCCTCTTTGAGAAGTTCTATCTAGTCTTATTTCTAAATTAATGATGAAATATCTCAAAACCAGATTAACCTTGTTATGTATACTCTAAAAGAGGAAATATTTCCTTCTCCCAATATCTTCCTCAGAAGTCAGGACAAAGATTTTCCATAAAATCAACCAGTACAAGATGACTGATATGCCTAGGATAAAAAGAACCAAAATACACAAGAACAAATAGCCCTCCTCACAATGGTTCTCTTAAAACCATTGCAATCAATTTTTTAGATTCTTAGGGCACAGATTTCGCACGATCTTTTTTCTGCTCTGTTAAAACAGTCCATTCACAGGATATGTGGAGGCCAGGAGGTGGATCCTCATTAGTCATTACAGCATAATAACATTACTTTTCGTGTTCAGTGTAATAAACTAAACTTACCAACCAGAAAGCTGTAACCAATTATTTACAGAACTTCCATTGAGCAGAGCATGCTTTTAATTTGATTTCTTTTTTTCGATAAGGTTACTCTGTCTTCTTTAGTTTATATACACATAAGTGCAGTAGTCGTCGTGCACTCCCACTATAGTATGCCGGCTTCATGGAATATGAGATCATAGTGCCTCACTTCACATTATCTCCCACTACAACAATTTTTCATTTTATGTTCCAATTACAGAAGGTAATTCCGGATTCTTCAAAGAACTTATAGTTTATAAATAATCTAAGTTCCAAAAAAGAAACAATGATGAACATCGAAAATCCTAACTAAAACACTAAATGTAATTTTCTTAAATTCAGCAATGAATGGATACAGAATAAGCAATCTACTTCATGCACTCCTCTCTAATGTCGTTAGATACAAGAAGAAATTTAATTAATACTCTATTGTAGAATTCAGACGCATAACAGATCCTATGGTTACCAGATCAAATCACTCACACTTTGATTACTTACTGAAAATGAAAAACTTTTTCCCTTTTCCACACAACAATTCAGTTTTTTGGCAACACATTTGTTTTTGGTTTTTTTTTTTTTCATCAAATCCAGGGATCAAGGGAACTACGGTGCAATTGACCAAAAATGGCCAATTGGTTGGAAGATATTTAATAGGCTCAAAACACATCTCTCCACCTCAGTTATATTAGCCAAGACACTGGGCAATTCGGAATAAAAAGAAAACTAAAGAATTTCTGCACTGCAAGTCCAAATAGCACCAAATACCTAAAACTAAAGGACCGATAAATTTCTTCCTAACTCATCCAAAAAGTGTCCTTGAGTTGATAAAGGAGTATATAAAGCTTACACAATAAGGTTCGTCGCAACATAAAGGTCAAGCACACATGCTTATGCCTAGCATCTTAACTTAGTGCCAAGGCCCTACACCTTATGTAAACTGAAAGGATGTCCAAATCACCAAACTTGACATCAAAATAAGAGTGTCACTGTCTGTTACATTTGAAAGATCTGTTTAATCAATTTCTTATCCTAGATGCTAGGAAGCACCAACACTTGAAAGAAGGTAACGTGCCGCGTGTCGTATCGTGTCCGTGTGTCACGGACACTTTTTCTTAAGTGTCGACTCGCAATACTTTTAGGATTTTGTTGTGTCGATGTGTACGTGGCGTGTCTGCGTCCGTGCTTCATAGCTAGATGTAATTATCGTTTTTCAAATGTTTATGGAAAACTTCTGAGAAACTTTCTATCACTTTGCATAATCTCAGATCTCTTATAATAGCCATTCTAGTGTCAAAACAACCAGCATGCGATACAATTGAAGTTTCCATTTGAGTGTCTTCCTTGCCATTCTAGTGTTAAACACTGATTTAAAAATGCATGCATGCATGTATTCATGCTAATGTTACATGTTACTTGCATGCCACAGTTACGTGAACTGTTCATTTGCAACTTTGCATGACTGAATCTTAGTGCACGATGAAATTACATGTGAGGTTTTTTTTTTTTTTTTGGTCAGAACACGTGAGGTAACTCTTGTTAATGTTACATATATTGGCATAATTTATAGGTGGGATATTACAAATCAATTCATCAACCACAAGAGCGTGAATGCATGCCCATGTCATAATAAATTCTGAATGTATGGGGTACATGCTGAACACAACATAAGTGGATAGGGATACTGGACAACTGCTATAGCACACTTGCAGACAGATGCCATCCAAACACTTCTTTTCCAACAGAGCTTTCCTATTGTGCTCTCTACATGTATTCTTTTTGTTACATATACCAAACAGAGCTGTAAACCGATTCAGAAGAACACTTACTTCCACCTCCTTTTTCAACTTAAAAGAACCTTTTGTACAGCTAAGATATATACTAAATAGAGCTGGATTCAAAACCAGTAAGTCTATCCATAGTTGACCAATTTTTGGAATATCTAGAATTTCCTTCTCTGTAACTTTTACTATTTCTTCTTTAGCAACACAAGGGGCCGAGGCTCATGCTAGGGCCCACCACTCCTTCCCTTCCTATAATTTCCCAAACACCACATGCCCTTTTGCAGGTGAGAAAAGAAAACAAATGTTCACAGATCTTAAAACTTAAAGCCAATCCCAGACTACAAGAACATAATTTGCAACTAGAAGTTTGTAATGCAGTTTCAGTTAAGAGATCATGTAAAAATAAGGTTAGACAACATAGTTTGATTCAACTATAAGCAAATAGTAGACTAGAGTATGAAAATGAAAACATCGCAAGATACCATTTAAAGTTAGTGGTTTATAACTGCCCCAAGTGCTCTATGGTGCTATCTTAATGGCTCATGTGCAATGGTGGTCCAAACACCATGGCACATGGGATAAGTGAAACTAATAGCTCCAATTGAGATAAGGAACATAATGAAAGATGCTTTCTAGCAAGCCAAGACATATGGTTTTATGCACCACCAGTCTAAATGAGCAATGGTGAAATATGGTACAAGAAAATAGAGTCAATGCATGCTAAACCTAGACAGCTAACAATTGTCCACCCATATGTTTTCCTCACAAGTAATACAAAATTCATAGAAGGTTACACTATACAAAATAGAGTCATTTGATTGTCATGTACCAAAAAGCAATAAATAAAAAAAATTAAACGGGTAAAAAGTATGAAGAATGTCCGACCATCGAAAGCAATTGGCAGTCTCATAATTGTCACTGTTCTGGATTTTGTTTATGAAACATACTTGAGGTAAAATGCTTATAGGCATTACTTATAAGGAAGTTCTTGCAACACGTATGTGATTGATATAAGCAAACCCATATTTGATTATCTGTGATATTGAATTAACTTTATCCTTCCAATTAGATAAAGATAACACTGTAAAATATTAACCTCTCTTTCCATAAACATTCATCACTATCAATTGCCTTAAGAAAAGATTGACGTTCCTTGTCCTCTAGCGCCTGGGTTGAATTAATTAATGTGACACCATCCTCAAAAGTGAAGTAACAAGCAGCAAGAGAAAATTAACATTCTTCTTGGACACTTCATATAGTTGGAAGGAACAAAGTAGAATTAAAAAAATACCCAAATAAATATCTTGCACATTCGATTCTTTTTTCATTCTTGGCTGGTAAAACATTTTAATGCATTAATGATACAATGAGAAGTACATAAAACTACTGTTACAATAATGAGTAGAGTCGTGTTAAAGTTAACATGCTGTGTGGAAAAGGAATAAAAGAATGGTGATAAGCAATAAAGTTGCCTAATAATTCGACACACAGGCAAATTTATTTGAAATAAGATCAAGCCACGACAAAGATTATTATAACAAACCACAAAGAAAATAAATGAAACTGCAATTGAAGTCGATAAAAAATCAGTTAAAATAAGCAAATGTAAACATAAATAATCTCACCTAAGCCTGGTAGTGGGCTTCAATGGGTCTATGTACAACTGTATACCAGACAAGAATGGAACATAATATTGGATAATTGAGTCTTTCCCATTCAACAACAAAGGTACTCCCACTCCATATACACTCCACTCCCTGAAAGATTCCCACAGATCCCCAAGACAATAGAATGGATGCAACTCAGCTTCCCGAGTTCTCCAACCCCTTGCATTCGCCTGTAAACTCAAAACACCACTAATTAACAACCACTCTACAAGAACATAATACAAATATTTTCAAGAAGCGATTATCCTTCTGTTAGGATCAGTACAATAGTACCCCCACGTGCCCAAACACCGACTCAGATACGGTTATTTCATCTTCTAATTTTCTTTTATTTTTCTAATTTCCAGCCAGGTAGTTAGGATCACGTGAGAAGCCTTGCTTCTCCCTCACCCTATACAATGAGACTTTCAGTCTCTGTTTTGGTAGGCTATGAGTGAATTGATATTTCTCTTATTTGTTCCTTTTCTGTTTGCTTAATTTCATTTTCATTTTCTTAGTGTAATTTAGATGGATCCTTACACCTGCTACATACCCCTCATTTATGGTTGCGCAAGAAAAGGGCAAATGATCCACTTAGGCTACTTTACTAAGTTTATTCGGATAACAAGAGTAAAATAATTAAAGTTTCTGAATTTTTATAATTTTCTTTTCTTGCACTTTCTCATTGACCAATAGGGTTTTCTTGTAACAAAGTAAAACCCTAATTTTTCCATACCTCGGAGAAGTATTGAGCGGGAACGAAGGGAGTGACGGACTCCATAAATCGACCCAAGTTAGTCGCATTGGTCAGAGGTCTCGGAGGCGAAGATGAGCAGACCGAGGGCGGCTTGGACAATGTCGTAGTCGAATCGTCGGAGTCAGTCCGATTCTCCGCCTCCACCGCCGCCGTCTCCGACTTCGCCGACCTCTGAAGCTGCTGATTCTGTCTCTGTAACTGCTGCTGCTGTAACAACTGTTGGTGCCGCCGAATCGGCGGCGGGCTATAGAACCGGTCTCCGCCGTGGGTACGAGACACAGCAAAGCTTCCCGAACCAGACATTACAACCAATTCGTGTATATATATATATATATGTATAATTTTTTAATGTGTGTAGTTAGTTGGCAAAATCAAATGGACCGATTTGAAGAGATCAGTGAAATGGGTATCAATTGGAGCGATAAAACATTGGAATCAAAGTAGAGATTATTGGGGTGATTAGGGTTTTTAGGAGCTCTGATCTTGGGGGATGTAAATAGAAGAGAAAGTTGGTAATCACTGTGAGTTTTTATAGAGTAGTTGTGTATGCTCCAGAGGCTGTAACAATAATAATAATAATATAAGAGAAAACGAAAAGACGAGTGAGAGAAAAAGGAAGACGAAGAAAAGGGTCTCTGTTTTATGTGCCAAGTTTCGACTCGTAGGTACGCCTGTAGGCTTCGACTGCTCACTGACGATTTTACCCCTGTCAAATTGAATTGACGCATGTGCCCTTGCGCTACTCTCATGTAGAGTTGTGGATACTCTGTAGTCTGTATAGTAGTAATCCCCACTTGTTTATAATCTGTGATTGGAGTCATGTTTTTTGAAATCCGGTAACGGTTTGGATGATTTATTTCCTTTCTTCCATGGGTAAAAAAAAAAATTGTATCACAGTGATATGAATGATGTGTTATCCTAATTCAATTAAATTCTTTTGTCCATATATTTTATGCTACTTCTTGAGGATTTATCTCTTACATAAGTTCAAACTCTATCCACATAAGTTTAAAACTTCCAATGTATTAGAAAATTACTAATAATAACGTGATATTCCATTGCAATAAATATTTAGTCCTTCAATAGAGTCAATTGGTTATTCTATATCTATCTATATCTATATCTATATCTATATATCTATATACTATACCTAAAAGCGGAAAATTAAACCAGAATTACATGAGAAATTGACACGTGTTAGTGTCATTTCATACAGGGGAATAGGACTGTAGGAATTCAGAAATGTAAACCCATTAAATCTTAGTCTTTCAATCTTCTCAACCTCCATCCCTCCACCTTCCTCACTACCTCCACTTCTATTTCTAAACCTCTCCTCTCTCTTTTTTTTTCTCTCTCTCTAACATTTACACCATATTTTAATATTGGGTAAATATCACCTACCTCCCTTGAGGTTTGGCCTAATAACACTTACCTCCTTCCACGTTTCAGAACTAACAGTTATCTCCCTTATTTTTGAATTTCAGTAACACTTACCTCCCCTCCGTTAACAAGTCGTTAGAAAAACTAACGAAATGACGATAATATCACTTAATAGCGATCTAAAATACCAAAATTACCCTTCCTACTCACTTCTTTCATCAATCTAACTTACCAACTTAAAATATTTGATCGAAAACCAGCCTTCCATAGAGGTCTTACCCACTTAAATATTTGATAGAAAATCAGCTTTCCATTTTCAGGGGTCTGCTCAAGTAAGAAGTGAGTCAAGAAGAAAGGTAATTTTGGTATTTTAGATTGTTATTAAGTGATGTCATCATCATTCCGTTAGTTTTTCTAATGATTTGTTAACAGATGGGAGGTAAGTGTTACTGAAATTCAAAAATAAGGGAGGTAACTGTTAGTTTTGAAACGTGGAGGGAGGTAAGTGTTATTAGGTCAAACCTCAAGGGAGTTAGGTGATATTTACCCTTTAATATTTGGCACAATGGTTTTTTGTCTCTTAGAAAAAGATAAAAATAAATAAATAGTAAGGACCCAACTACTCTTCTTCTGCTATTCAAACGCGATTTCAAAACAAGAAATGGCTATCCGAGATCAAGCTGAAGAAAAGGAAAATAATGGTGAGGGAAAAAGTCAATTTATCTTATTTCTTCACACTTTCTCTGGTTTATTTGATCTTTAAATAGTATTTTCTCTTCTGGGTTTTGGAAAATTGCGTTGTTCTTCTATATTTTCAGGAAGCTGGAGGTCCTAGATGATGAAGAGAATCAGTTGCCGCCATGGTTTGCTGCATGTCATATCACTCATCAAATCCAAAAGTGGTATATATACATAAACACACACACACACATACATATATATATAGAGAGAGAGAGACTAACCAAGGAAAAATTGTTAGGTCTAAAGACCTGTGCTCGAACCTTTTTCTGTTAGGTCTGAAGATCATTTTCATCTAGACAACCAACCATTGGTTAGCGGGAGAAAAGCAGAGAAAATTGTCATTTTATGGCATAATATTCCTATATTCCAAACATAAGGGTAGGTTTCCACCTTGAAGACCGATAGACTAATTAGCCAAGAGATGTTATGTATTCTGCATAATCCAATTGGTGTGAACTCTATATCTACCCAAATGTTTTGACAGTCCCTTGAAATTGCAAAAGCATAGGACAACATAACCTAATTGAATGAGCAATTGGCACTCTAAAGCCATTATGTACTCTTTGGCCAAAAAAATTAATAAAAGAAGCCATTTTCACTAACACATTTATATGTATGTATGCATGTATGTATGTTGTCATGTTTGCCCATTATGTATGTATGTTGTCATGTGTAATTATTCTCAACTGTAGCCAAATATTCAGTTTCTTATGTTAAATTTAATGTAATTTCCACATGATTATACTTTTAACTTATGTTGTGAAAAACTGAAAACACTGATAATGGTTCAAGGTCTTTCATGGCAACAAATCTAATTTCCCCGACTCCTGTGTAGATAGAGTCTGTTATGTTCTTTGCTTTTTTCCATTTGATTTTGTCACAAAAATAGATGTAATTTCCATAGTATATTTTTTCCATTTGTTTATTGGCCTTGATTCTAGTGAGTTCATGAAGAGATGCAAAAGCAGCACATAACTTTAAAGAATAAATTGTCATGTATTGACGTAGCATAAATAGGGAAAGCATTTAATTTCCTTTATAGACCCGTAGGTCGCGACAGTTTGAAGGATCGATTCCGTCCCAAATGTCGAACAATATAATAATATACATCAGAATAGAGCAATCAAGGCTTACAAAATTCTCCAAAGTAATAATTATTACAGCACGTGATAATCTAAAGTCACAACCCGCCTTGAAAAAAAAAATATTAATATCTATTACAGTCATCCTTATTACATCGTTAGTGATCCATAACGTAAAGTAACAATATTAATTCCTCTTCTCAGGTAGTTGTGTTCAATTCACATAATCATATTGTATCGCCTGGTTATAACCTGAAAAGCCAAGACACGAATGTCCAGGGCGCATCAACGCCGTCAGCTTTATGAAGTTGGTGAGTATTAAAAACATGTACTTGAAATGTAAAGACATACTTACTTACCATAAAAATATAGAAATGAATTCAACTCGTAACAATAAAGATAATATCAAAATCTTAAACCAATAAAAACACGTGACCATGCATGGAACAATGCAACCATTTTCATCTCACCGACTCTTTTCTCTCGACAACACATTAACCAACACTATCGCTCCAGTATCTTGAAACACTAAGATGACCACACTTTAGTACAGGGGTACCAGGGAGTGTTCAGTTTGCCTCACACTTTAGTATGGGGTACCAGGGAGTGTCCAATTGCCTCACACTTTAGCCATACCACAAATGTCAGGGAGTGTCCAGTAGGCCACACTCTAGCACTACCACGGGTGTCAGGAAGTGTCCAAGTCGGCATCACACACTTTAGAGCTACCATGGGCGCCAGGGAGTGTCCAAGTTTGTCACTGTCGCATTTCAAGGATACTCTAAACCGCAATCTCATAACATCACACTATAGTACACCAATACCACGGAGTGTCTAATACGCAATCTCATTCACTTACTCTTTTCATACTGAACATCACTCACCATGCATGTAAACTTGACTCCACGTGTATGTCAATACAACTCTATACAGAAATGTAGATCACTGGAAAACAAGAACAGCGTTCGTGCGAGAATAAACAAGTCTTTAATCACTTCTTCATAACAAAACATAACAAACAGGATTCTGTTTTAGTGTAATTCCCAAACAGTGCTTCAAAAATTCACAAAATTTCTTCCAAATAGTTCCTTAGCAGAAAACAGACAAAAATCAGAAAAGGTCAGATCGCTCTCGCGATATGCCTCTTTTTCAATTTCCTTTTAAAATTTTCCAGACTGTCAGAAATTACGCAGACCACTCGCGCAATCGCGCGCACGATTGAGTGCTGAAACTTCATATTCTTCGTTTATGATTCCCCTATTTCAATTTTAAGGGTCTCTTTTTACCCATTTTGAAATCTGAAAGCTACCATGCCTTATAATATATGAATTTCTTCATTTTTCTGCAAGGATTACGAATATCGATCGGATTAACGTAAATCAAATCGTAGCTCTCGGATTTTACAAAAAATCGAGAGGTGACGAAACTTAATTTATAATATACATCGTGATACGAATGAATTAGGCTCTAATACTTAAACCGTGGCCTCTATGTATTGAAATCTTTCATAATCATCTCTAAAAATGGATTTTGGTTAAGTTTGAAAAAATCATAATTTCAAGCTTGAGCTTCCATAGATAAATCAACAATGGTTATTCTAAATTAAACTAATTACAACAGCAAATAAGCATGAAATTACATTTCAAGTGAGTTGATAATACTCACTGTGATAAGAGAATAGAGTTTGGTTGATAGAGAATCAAGGTAAGAAATCCAACTAACAAGCTTGGCTATGGTGATTGAAGTTCTTCCTCTCTCTAGAAAATTTCTGTATGAATTCTCTGAACTCTCTCTTCCTCTCACTGATTTTTTTGTATTGTGCAGATTTGTGTGAGTGTATGGTGTATATATAAGCATATCAAGTATAGGACTTGGGGGCCAAGTTCTTCCTAGTTCATTCAACAAATTATCTTAGTTTTAATTAAACATATATACATAGTATACAAAGCGCGCGCGCGCGCACACACATAAGTATATACACTATATGCACAGCTTGAAGGGGTGCTTTAGACTAATAAGGGTCAAGTTGTGTGTTTGGGAAATTCAGCTTAAGGCACCATATAATAACACTCAATATAAGTTTAGCCAAACAAGGTGTATGTAAATTGTCTAGGAATCACTTAGATTGTTTGGGTAAAACAACTTATGGTACTACACCATACATGTATAAAATGCATTCCCAAACAAGCCTATCTAATCATTATTATCATTAATAGTAATAAAGCAAGTGTCACTTCCTAATTGATCGAGATTCCCAAACTGTGGGAGTCCATACGCGGCGTGGACAGTTTTCGAACATAAACTCGTGTTTTCGCGGCGCGGTGATCACCACAAAAATACATTAAAAAAAATTTATATTAACGTAAGAAATAATTTTCTGGTTATATAAAAATACAGTTTGAATCAGAAATGAATATTTTCACCGTTTTGAAATACAGTTTTAAAATTCAACACAAGTACTTTTAGAATTATAAAAGTTACAGGTGTGAAATTATAACACAAGTAATTTTGAAATGCGTTTAGAAACCACCACAGGTCTTGCTCAATTATAAAAGAATTACAGTTTGACCCCCCCAGTTAACGAATTTCTATTACAATTATGAAAATCACATTTAATAAATAAATGAAAGAAAAAAAAACATGTTGTTACATCCTCCTCCCTTAAACAGGATTTCGCTCCCGAAATTTAGACTAACTAGTCATAAAACAACTCTGGGTACTTCTTTCTCATATCAGCTTCAACTTCCGACGAGGCTACATTCTCGTCAAGGTAATTCCACTGAATCTTCACCAACGGAATGTCCTTATTTCTCAGCTTATTGATATTCTGATCCAGAATCTTCACAGACCTTTCCTTATAGGAAACATTATGACTCGTCTCAATATCATCAAAACTAACCACATGTGAGGGATCTCGTATGTACTTTCTCAGCATGCTAACATAGAATACATTGTGAACCCCATACATCTTTGGTGGTAACGCGAGTCGATAAGCCACTTTCCCAACAAGGTCCAAAATTTCAAACGGTCCGATGAAACGCGGGGCTAACTTCCCTCTTTTGAGACAAGAATGCACCACTCCTCGGGTCAGTGAAACCTTAAGAAGTACGTGATTTCTGACACTGAATTCCAAACCCTTTCGGCGTCGATCGACATAACTTTTATACCTACTCGGTGCGGTTCTCATTCTTTCTTTGACCTGAGAAATTTTCTCGTTGGTTTTGTAACACCCCAAGAGATCCATTAGCCCAACAACTTGACGAGCCTTCCACATTGGCCCTTAAAATGCTTAAGCCCAAGTTGTTAGTAGTAGCCCTCTTGGTTCTACATATACCAGATTAACTTTTTATATTTATCCTGTAACAACCTGCATTTTCATTTAATTTAATATTCATGTCCATATTTAATTTATTTGTAATTGCATTGGCATATTTAAATTCAATTAGCATCGTCCGCTTTTATTCTAATTTCAGTCACATGTTTGGAATATTAATTTCTTATCTAATTCACATTTAAATTTTATTGGGGCCAAACTGCAATTTTACAAAGTTAGTGATACCTGTGTGGATTTCAAAATCTGTATTTCAAAACGATGGAAATATTTCCTTTTGACTCAAATAGTATTTTTATGAAACCAGGAAATCAATTCTCAAGTTAAAATGAATTTCCTGTATTTTTGTGGTGACCACCGCGCCCCGAAAATACCAGTTTATGACCAACACTGTCCATGTTGTGTTTAACTTCCACAGATTTTGGAAGTGACCGATTTGGACATTTGCTTTATTTCCAATTATGGCAAGTGATGATTGTCTTGTGCCTTGTTTGGGAATATACAACTTATATGTACATTCTAGCGCCATAAGCTCTCCTTCCCAAACACACTCAACTTGAACCCCTATGCACCTACTTGGCCTTTGGCTCAAGCTGAGAGTTGCATATATAACTCTATACGTATGAAATATCAGCCTATATGAGCTGAGTTTTGATGCTATTAATATTTAAAATCAAATTGATTTTTGTTGAGTGAACAACACTAGACTTGGCCTCCAAGTCCATCAAGTTCACCTTCTATTTATACACACACATATCTCTATCTGCACAATGAGAAACTGAAGATATTGAGAGAGTTTCAGAGAGATAGAGTGAGTTCATTTAGAGAGAGAAAGCTCAAGACTTCCATAGCCAAGTTTGTTATTTACTTCTAAATTGGATTCTTTCTCAACAATTCTCTGCTCCATTAATCTCAGTGAGTATTACTAACTCACTCAAAATGTAATCCATTCCTTATTTACTGATTTGGGTAGTTAATTTGTAGAATCACCATTGATGTTGTACGTTGAAGTTCATAGCTTGAAAAATAGAGATTTTCCAAACTCAACCAAAACCTGTTTTGTTAGATGAATATGATAGATTACATGTCATATATACTATACCCAAAGTTTTAGAGCCCAATTTGTTCACATAAGGAAGTATATTAGAAATTAAATTTTGACATGTTTTAGTTTTTCATGAAATTGGAGAGTTATAGTTAGAATCATGTTAAATTAATCATAGATTCTTAATCCTTGTTGAAAAAGGAAGAGATCCATACATAACATGATATACATACTTACAGAATTGGAAATGGGTCATTTCAGACCCTGAACTGCTGAAACAGAGTAATCTGACGAAGAAGATGAAGCCTCAGCATTAACTCGCGCCACGATCGCGCGCGCGAGAATCGCGCGAGCGGCCCGCGCGAGCGATCTTTCGCGCGAGCGGACCGCGCGCGCGATCCTTGCTTTCCCAGGCAGACATAAGAGTTTATATATATATATTGAAATTTAGGCAGGTCGCGCGAGCGAGGGTCGCGCGAGAATCCCTTCGCGCGAGCGATCCGCGCGCGCGACCTTGGCTTTCTCAGGCAGACAGAAAAGTATATATATAAAAGGAAAATTGGGCATATCGCGCGAGCGATCTTTCGCGCGAGCGGCCCGCACGCGCGAGGTCTGGCAGTTTCTGGTTTTGTTTGTTTTATGCTAAGGGACTGTTTGGTTCAACTTTTTAGTACTGTTAAGGCTCTGTTTGGGAAATTTAGTTAATTAGAACTCTATTGGGTTATGTTTGAATGATTAAAACATTGTAGTATGACTCATCAATCCCCGTACGCGTGTTGTTCCTTTAATTCAGCATTTTTGCTTTGTTTTAAGTGCATACCATTCATGTGGGGTCAGTGGTACATGCATGGGGGTGTCAGTCTGTGTAGAAAAGAGTAATGGTCAGTGTGAAAAGAGTTAGAGTTTGAGTTGAGTTGTAGTTGTGGATTGAGTTGTGGTTGTGGTTGTGATTGAGTTTGAGTTGTGGTTGTGGTTGTGGTTGTGGAGAGGGTATCTTTGAAATGCGACGGTGGCAAATATGGACACTCCCTGACGCCCATGGAAGCGTTAAAGTGTGTGAAGCCGAACTCGGACATTTCCTGGCACCCATGGTAGTGCTAAAGTGTGGCCTACGGACACTCCCTGATACTCGAGTCTGGATACTGCGTGAGGGGTTGCCCCGGTATTTGCATGGCGGTTAGGGTATTCAAAGTGTGAGGCATTGGACACTCCCTGGTACCCCGGACCAAAGTGTGAGGCAAACTGGACACTCCCTGGCGCCCCGTTGCTAAAGTGTGGCTATCTTAGTGTTTCAAAGATACCAGGAGTAAGATAGTGGGTTGTTGTGGCTGTCGAGAGAAAAGAGTCGGCAAGATGAGTGTGGTGCATTGTCTCATTACACGAGTATCTGTTTTTATGAATGAACGACCTTTAATATATTCCTTGTTGTTTTATAAATGAATTCTTTCTGCGGTTTAACTATTGATTTAACAAACTGATAATGGAAAAAGGTAAATGGGTATGTTTTACATTTAAAGTCATGTTTTTAATACTCACCAGCTTCTTGAAGCTGACGACGTTGATGCGTCTTGGACATTTGTGTTCAGGCTTTTCAGGTTATAATCAGGAGGAATCATACGACTATGCTAATTGAGAATGGCTGCTTTTGGAATGAAGAAACTGTTTATTATATGTTTTAAAACTATTTTGTTTTATAAGGATGACTGTAACAGACATTAAGCTATTGTTTTAATTCAAGGCGGTCTGTGCCTTTAGATAACCCGTGCTGTAATATTCTTTAAGTTAGAAAAATTTTTGTAAGCCTTGATTGCTTTACTCTGATTATTATGTTTTGTTGTTCGACGTTTGGGACAGAATCGATCCTTCAAACTGTCGCGACCTACGGGTCCATAAAGGAAATTAAACGCTTTCCTTATTTATGCTACGTCGGGGCGTGACATATCCGATGTGGGACGGGATCTCACAATCTTCCCCACTGAAAGACGTGGTGTCCTCGTCGCGTTGGCCCAGTTCTTCCCCTGGCTGGTCGATGTGGAAGCAGATCATTGGTGACCACAGAGTAGCCCATAAGCGTGCACAAGGTATACTACCTCGGGGCCTCTACCCCTCTTCAGAGCCTCTACTCCTCTGCCACACCGCCCACGGCGCCCTTATGGGACCACGGTTGGCTCTGATACCATTTTGTAACGTCCCAAGAGATCCACTAGCCCAACAACTTGACGAGCCTACCACATTGGACCTTAAAATGCTTAAGCCCAAGTTGTTAGTAGTAGCCCTCTTGGTTCTACATGTACCAGATTAACTTTTTATATTTATCCGATGTGGGATGTGATCTCACATCTCCCCCACTCAAAGACGCGGCGTCCTCGTCACGTTGGCCCAGTACTTCCCCTGGCTGGTCGATGTGGAAGCAGATCATTGGTGACGACAGAGCAGCCCATAAGCGTGCACAAGGTATACTACCTCGGGGCCTCTACCCCTCTCCAGAGCCTCTACTCCTCTGCCACACCGCCCACGGCGCCCTTACGGGACCATGGTTGGCTCTGATACCATTTGTAACGCCCCAAGAGATCCACTAGCCCAACAACTTGACGAGCCTACCATATTGGCCCTTATAATGCTTAAGCCTAAGTTGTTAATAGTAGCCCTCTAGGTTCTACATATACCAGATTAACTTTTTATATTTATCCGATGTGGGACGGGATCTCACAGGTTTCTCTAACCAAATCTGGTCCCAACAATTCTGTGTCTTTGACCTCTGCCCAACACAACGGAGAACGACATGCTCGCCCATACAATGCTTCGAACGGAGCCAACATGTGGTAGCTATTGTTATAAGCAAATTCAACCAAAGGCAAGTGTGTATCCCAAGATTCTTCAAAATTGATAACACAAGCCCTAAGCATATCCTCAATGATCTGATTAACACGCTCAGTCTGCCCATCTGTATGAGGTGAAAAGCAGTACTCATCTTCAATGAGGTTCCCATAGCTTCTTGCAGACTTTTCTAAAATCCAGAAGTATAACGTGTTTCGCGGTCTGACACAATCGACACAGGTGTACCATGAAGTCGCACAACTTGTTGTATGTACATTCCAAGGGTCTCTGATGGTTATGTGTTGCTACTTCCAACCTGTGATAGGTAGCGGTTGTAACAATCCCAAGGGTCTCTGATGTTCGGCTTTGACTTGTTGATACGTCAAACACTTGGATACAAATTCGACCACGTCCTTCTTCATACCTTCCCACCAGAAAATTCTCTTCAAATCCTTGTACATTTTTGTTCCTCTTAGGTGAACTGTAAATCTTGACTTATGTGCTTCTTCCAGAATATCCTTTCTTAAATCTCCACAGTCTGGCACACATAATTTGTCTCTACACTTGTATCCTCCATCACTCCCTTCTTTCCATTCTGTTGGATATTTTTCTGGCATCTTCACAAACTATGTCTTAAATTTTTCATCTTCATTATGTGTTGTTATAATACAGTAAACAAAAGTAGGCTGTAGGATAAGACACCCAAATAGTTGCCCTTCTCATTCCTCAACACTCTGCACCTCGAACTCAGACAATGTCTCCAATGCTCGCCATTCTCTAACCATTAAAGAGGAGACTGTGCCACGAGTTTGTGTACTCAAAGAATCAGCAACCACATTAGCTTTACTAGGGTGGTATTCTAACGTGA
Organism: Hydrangea macrophylla; assembly: GCA_033977485.1. Classification (NCBI taxonomy): domain Eukaryota; kingdom Viridiplantae; phylum Streptophyta; class Magnoliopsida; order Cornales; family Hydrangeaceae; genus Hydrangea; species Hydrangea macrophylla. The sequence goes on along the minus strand of CM066982.1, from coordinate 114,726,294 downwards.
AGTCTTAGTCTTTAATCAACTCCATCCATCTGCGTTGTCTCATGTTCAACTCTTTCTGTATGAGCAAATATTTCAGACTCTTGTGATCGGAGAACAAATCAAATTTCTCACCATAGAGATAATGTCTCCAAATCCTGAGTGCAAAAATACTACTGCCGCCAATTCCAAATCATGAGTGGGGTAGTTCAACTCATTCGATTTCAGCTGTCTAGATTCGTAGGTGATAACTCTACCATCTTGCATCTGTACACACCCTAACCCTTGATATGACGCGTCACTGAAGATAGTGAACTTCTCATTAGGCTTGGGTATCGCTAGTACCTGTGTTGTGGTGAGTCTCTTTTTTAACTCTAGAAAGGCGCACTCATGCTTATCTGTCCACTCGAACCTCTGAGCCTTCTTCGTCAGCCCAGTCAACGATGTGGCTATCTTGGAAAATCCTTCAATAAATCTCCGGTAATAGCCTACGAGTCCAAGGAAACTTCTAACCTCCGCAGGGTTGCTCAGCCTAACCCAGTTTGATACTGCATCTGTCTTGGATGAATCCATAGAAATTCCTTAAGATGACACCTTATGCCCCAAAAATTTTACTTCTTACAACCAGAATTCACACTTACTAAATTTGGCATACAAGCTGTGATCCTTGAGCGTCTGCATTATAATCCGTAGGTGTTGTTCGTGATCTTCCTCTGACTTAGAATAGATCAAAATATCATCTATGAAGACGATGACAAACTGATCCAAATAAGGCTTGAATACTCTGTTCATCAGATCCATAAACACTGTCGGGGCATTCGTCATTCTAAACGACATCACCAAAAACTCATAGTGTGTAGACACCCCAATTTTGACCAAACGTCAAATCCAGGGATTGGTTACCTCTCAAAGACCGATGATGACGATGACCGTGACGTTCGAAGATTTTCCAAGAAATTCAAAATCTTCAAGATGTTCTTCAAGTTAAAATTGCAAAATTAAAAAAATATATAATAAAAAAAATAAAAAAGAGAGAGGGTTTGGGTATTCGGGAGAAACCCGAACATTGAAGGACACATGAGGAAATCAGTCTGAAAATTTGCTCAATATACATATAAAAAGGTTTTGAAAGAAAGTATAAAATGAAAATGATAAAAAGGAGTTTTAAATAAAGGAAAATTGTCTCTTGAAAAATAATAATAATAATAATAATAATAATAATAATAATAATAATAATAATAATAAGAAAAGCATAGTATATGAAGAATATACCATGCACATGGGTGCATACCACCCATATGGGTGCATTTTAGCACAAATATACATGAATGTATAAAGATAACTCACAAAAATTAAGTTTAGATTAATTTTCCTTTCGAAAATTTAAAAAAAAAAAAAGAGCAAATTCAGTTAGCCCCGGCACCCGGAAAACCCGGCGGCACTCACCTCCGGCACTCACGGGTTGCTGCCCGGCATTCAGTGAATGCCGCCGGCACCCGTCGAGTGCCGCTGACTGTAACAGACTGCTTTTCTCACATGTTCTAGAAGAAAACTTTGCACATGGGTCTCCACCCGAATTTACCCATTTATCCTTGAGATGATGGTCTATATAAACAGACCTTCATCTTCATTAAGGGAGGTTGAACTTTTGAATCAATATACATACATATACAAGAGATATACTTGAGTTTAGAGGGAGAGAGAGATAAGAATCATATAGAGAATTGAGAAGAAGAAAAGAATTTCTTGAAGAATTTAAAGAACTTTGAGAAGAATTTGAAGATCTTGGAAGAGCTTCACAAGAAATTGAATAATTCTTTGAGGTCATAGAGGTAACCTCTTAATCCTTGGTAGAGTTAGGATAATTCAATCACAAGTTCTTAGATCTAGGAACTTTTCACATTTTCAAAACCTCTCTTCTTACCCCATTTCATCACACACCACCAAGAACTTATGATTGAATTTCATGACATCTCATTAATTTGGATCTAATTAATGCCTTGGGTTTGAGATAAATTAGTTTTGAAGAATTTGTGTTCCTAAATAAAACTTTGATTTCCTTTATTTCTATTTCATTCATAAGGTTCATGAGATCTTCCATATCTCATTGAAACTCTTTGAATTTGATTCCTTATTCTCCTATAACCTTGTGACTCATATGGAGTTTAAAGTTGATCATGGTCATATCTACACATAGTTGGTGAGATACTAGTATCAACTCATGACTAGGATCTCTTTACTATGAATCTTATGGAATTCATTCTATATTCCATAGAGGTTTATGTAGATTGTAATGTCATTTAGTCTCCAAGGACCATTAATTTGGTAGGAGAAATAATGAAATGATTTCATATTCTTCAATGATCTTATATTTAAGAGAGGAATTGGAGGTAGATTTTCATAGTCTATATTTAAAATAAGTAGGACCTTAGGATTTTCTTGCTAGATCTCCAATTATGAGATCTATGGTAAGAATCCATCAAGGTTAAATCTAGGGATGTCTTTCTATTTCATTAATTTATCCCAATAATCACAACCATACTTGATTCTAGTCCTTTGTAGGATCAAGGATCAAGTTGGTTTTAAAATATGAACATCAATTCAATATTGGTGCAGTGAATCCTTAAACCCTCTGTGATCAAAGATTTTTCATAAAATCATGGTCCATTGGAATGGGATGAGACCAATTGGAGGGTGTTCATAACTCATATGAGTACCGCTGTGATTGTTGTTTTGATAAGATTCCATACTTAGGATGGTTTGGGCTTATGATTTCCAAATAAGCAATTCTCTGTCCAAAATTTCATAACAGCAAACCGGTTTTAAAATTGATAGATCAGAACCCTAACCAAGTTTTCATGACCTTTAATAATTTTTTCTAAGAACCTTAATGTGTTAGGAAGGTTCCCTAAAAAGAATGAAGCAATTCAGATGTGTTTGCTATTTTTAAAAAATCATACAAGATCTCTGGACAGAGAGTTGTAAAATCCTGAGTGAAGTCTAGTATTTTCCGTATTCCCGGAGATCTAACCGTTGAAACCTCGATTTTCTTTTTGGGTTAGAAACTAGACTCACAGAGGCATAACATATCCAAAAATCATTAAGATCCAACCATTGGAAGTATTTTATTTCTATTTTTTAAGATCTGGTCTGCTCTCTGTAATTCATAAAAACTGCTACTGTTTTTGTTTAATCTTATTTATTTCAACTCAAATGGTTCCCTAATGTCTTGGGACCCAAATCATGTTTTGAATAATGATAATTTAGCTTAAATCCAGAGGCTAAGTGATCCAAATTAGTGAATAAATCCATGTTTTATTCTTATTCACATTCATTCATTCATGTACATCAATGCCTATGATTAGGACTAGCTATTGAATAAAGTTGGATTTCATGCTTAATAGATCTAAGCTAGAGAATTGGGATTGATTTTTTTTTATATCATATTATTATGTGAAGCATGTGGACTAATCTTTGTTTTGTAGCGCATTTGAGGTACAATTTCTCATCTCTTCTCCGGTTTATTTACTTCATTGATTTTAATTGATTTTCGACTCTATGTGCGACACCTTAGCTTAGGTTTTGCCTTATGTGAATATGTGAATTAGAGCCATTTTCTTAGGCTTTGTATTTTGTGTATGCATTGCACGTTTCCATTTTGCAGCTGGATCCCGGGTGAGTTCTCTAGTTCCTTACTTGCACATCATGATGTTTGCCAGTTGAATTATGTGACTTATGAATGATATTTTACCGTTAGCAATTTTACACCATTTCCAACATGCTTGTGTTATGTATACTTATATATGTATTAATTGAGGGCATGCTTAGATTAATAACTTGATTAAAGAGGATGTTGAGTAGAGGCCTATCGTGAGATAGGATGAAAGGGGGTGTTTTAGTCCGCCGGGCTCCTTCCCCTTTCGTTCCATAATCCCCGGACCCAGTTTATCTTTGGTTTCGCAAAAGATCAGTTTGCTTTAAAATGGTTTCTTAATTTTCCTTTTAAAAATTAAGTGGCGACTCTTTGATTTTGAATTTGGAATTTGAAAAATGTTGTAAAAACAAAAGTGGGCCCAAATGCCGGTATCCACATAGTGACCATATCGGGTTCTGAAAGTCTTAGGTATGCCTTTCTTCCATACCCTTAACTGATGATATCTCGACCGTAGGTCTATCTTGGAGAATGTTGTAGCTCCCTGTAATTGATCAAACAAATCGTCGATCCGAGGTAAGGGATACTTATTCTCGATAGTCACTCGGTTCAATTTTCTGTAATCGATACACGGTCGAAGTGTTACGTCCTTCTTCTTCATGAATAATATTGGTGTTCCCCAAGGCGATGTACTTGGACGTACAAAACCCAGATTCTCAAGTTCTTGAACTTGTTCTTTCAATTTCGACAGTTCGGCGGGGGCCATTCTGTTGGGAACCTTAGTGATCGATGCGGTTCCTGATATAAGTTCAATACAGAACTCTATACTTTTCTCGGGCGATAAATCAGAAATGTCTTAAAATACTTCCTCGAAGTCCTTGACTACAGGTATAGATGACATTGTTATCTCTATACTGACGACTTCAATGTTAGCTTAGCATCTTGTGAGGAACATATCTCCTAAAGGGTTACACTGGAAATCAAAGGATTGATTCCCATCGTCGAAGAATGTAATTCTCTTCCTCGCACAATCCAACTTCGCTTGATCCTGAGAGAGCCAATCCATCCCTAGAATTATGTTGAATTCCTTCATTGATAAAACAATCAGCCTTGCAGGGATTTCACGGTCTCCTAGTAGTAAGGGACAATCCTTGTACACGTCCTAATTTGACTATGGCTCCTAAGGGTGAGGTAGCTTTTAAAGCTTTCTCTAAACGGTGAGGTAGAATACCCAATCTCTGAATAGTCTTAATAGAATGAATAAAAGTGCAGCACCCATATCAAATAAAACTTTAACATGGGAGTTAAACAGAGTTAATGTACCTTCCACCGCTTGCTGATCGGGTTGAGCTTCTTCATAGTTCTCCTCTTCATAAACAGTCTCATCATACTCAGTAGCATTAGGAATAATAGCATTCAAACGAGTCTGACCCTATTGACCATAAGTCACCTGCTTAGGTGTAGTGCAGTACTTGCTGATGTGACCTGGTTCACCACAGTTATAACAAACTATACTTTGCTGAGTGATGCGCCTCGGTGCCTTGCAGTCTTGAGTCAGATTACCCGGGTTACCACAATTAAAGCATTTTCCAGCACTACCTCCTTCTCCCACGCGAGGCTGAGTCGGATAGGTATTAGCTTGGGGTTTCTTGCTTCCATAAAAAAATTTCGTCTACCCTTGGGTACGATGCATTGGTGGCTTTTTCCCAAAATTACTTCTCTGAGGCGGCCAAAAATCAAATTGTTTGCCGTTTACCCGAGCATCCTCTTCTAGATCGGTGGCCAAGCCAACTAGTCCCTCAAAAGACTTATCCATGCGACCGAGAGTTGGGCGACGAATTTGCAGTGTCAACCCTTGGTTATACTTGCGTATTTTCTTCTATTCTGTATCAACCATATGGGAAGCAAACCGAGACAGTCTTTCAAACTGAATAGTATATTCCTGCACCGACTTAGTCCCCTGAGTTAAGTCCATAAATTCGTTTTCCCTTCTGTGTCTTTCAGTAGACGGGAAGTACTTCTTCAGAAATCTCCCTTTGAACACCGTCCAAGTCATTTCGTAGCAACTTCATTCCCAATAATGGCTATCACCGAGTCCCACCAGTCTGCAGCGGCATCGATTAATTGGAAGATAGCTAACCTCTTCTTATCCATTTCATTGCACTGAACAGCTTCGAACATGCAGTCCATCTATTTCAACCACTGTTCTGATTTCCAGGGTTTGCGGTCCCTGCAAACTGTTCGGGCCTCAGTGCACGAAATTTTTCCAGGAGCTTATCCCCTATTTGGCGGTCACGTCGGTTTTCATTCGGATTTCTGATCCTCTCGAGGCGTCTAACAAATGCCTCAAACATCCCTGTGGGATCGACAACCAAAGGTGCCTCCTCGATCAAGTTTTTATTCCTCCTTGGTCTCCTGGCCATTCTATACATATCATAATAATAAAAGGATGAGAAACACGAATCAAGCAGTATTTAAGCAATGATAATATCAAAAGAAGAGTATTTCCATATATGTATAACTTCTCGCCAAGTAGATACAAAAAACGTGTATGATCAACTCAATGCCTACCCTATCCATATGGGTTGGGACATACATCGTTCATGCAAGAGTTAATGCCAAAAATGGGGTCATTGCCCTATACTCAAATGCATGCAATTATAGTTACAAAAAGAGATAGGGTCACAAGTCAAAATAGCTAATATGTACAAGATTATATCCAAGTCATCAGTCATCTCCATAGGTGGCCATCAGTACTAAATCCAGCGAGTCAACATGGAAAAATCGCTGAACATGGAATGGACCCACCATATAAAAAACACTGCCCTGTGAGGCCGGTGATGAAGCAAGCCTCGAGGCATCCGTCTCAACCGACATTTCCTCGGGCAAGACTAGCTCAAGCGCCAGCTCCACCTCAAGGTCAGCAGCAAAGTCATCAAAGCCCATGCCATCCTCTCCCTCCTCCTCATCCTCATCATCTAGAATAAAAGGGCCAAAATGGAAGACTCCATCATCAACGTCCTCAATGATAGGAACTACAGGCTCCTCCATGGAAATAACTGGTCGGGGGCAGATCTAGCTGAGCCAGATAGGCGAGCACAATCATGATCTCAAGAGGGATGTAAAAATCATCGCTATTAACTAAACAAACCATCTCTATCGATACCAAACATTGAGCCTCGATGAAATATAGAAGCTCCAGACGAACTCGAGGCAAATCGATCAACCCTACCACATAAACCTAGTGCCATAACTCTAGCTCTACTACTGCTGCCACATACTGCTCAATCGCAGCGTGATAAAGTCCTACAGAGGTCGGTACTATCGCACCCTGGGTAACCCAATGTCCCCCAAACAAGTCTGGTACAAAGAGTTGCTGAACCGGATCCATACCTGACAAAAAGGCACTAACTTGTATCAGGACTAATCTTAATAGAAATAAACTTAGACATTTGGGTTCCGGGTTTGCCCTCCTGTCGTATCATCGGGTGTACAAAACTTAAGCTAGCAGAATGTGGAATCGGGTCTATACTGGTAAACCCTAACCTAGCTAAACTGTTCTGAGATACTGGCTCTGATACCACTAAATCTTGTCATGCATTGACGTAGCATAAATAGGGAAAGCATTTAATTTCCTTTATGGACCCGTAGGTCGCGACAATTTGAAGGATCGATTCCGTCCCAAACGTCGAATAATATCATAATATAAATCAGAGTAGAGCAATCAAGGCTTACAAAATTTTTCCAAAGTAATAATTATTACAGCACATGGTCAACTAAAGGCACAACCCGCCTTGAAAGAAAAAAAAATATCTATTACAGTCATCTTATTACATCGTTAGTCCATAACGTAAAGTAACAATAGTAATTCCTCTTCTCAAGTAGTTGTGTTCAATTTGCATAATCATATTGTCCCGCCTGGTTATAACCTGAAAAGCCTAGACACGAATGTCTAGGGTGCATCAACACCGTCAACTTTATGAAGCTGGTGAATATTAAAAACATGTACTTGAAATGTAAAGGCATACTCACTTACCATTTTCATTTTACAGGTTCATCAGTCCACATAATAGAAATATAGAAATGAATTCAACTCGTAATAACAAATATAATATCAAAATCTTAAACCAATAAAAACATGTGACCATGCATGGAGCAATGCAACCATTCTCATCTCACCGACTATTTTCTCTCGACAACACATTAACCAACACTCTCGCTCCAATATCTTGAAACACTAAGGTGACCACACTTAAGTACAGGGGTACCAGAGAGTGTCTAGTTTGCCTCACACTTTAGTACGGGGTACCATGGAGTATACAATTGCCTCACACTTTAGCCATACCACAGATGTCAGGGAGTGTCCAGTAGGCCATACTTTAGCACTACCAAGGGTGCCATGGAGTGTCCAAGTCGGCGGTAGCGTGCTAGGGAGTGTCCAAGTTTGTCACCGTCGCATTTAAAGGATACTCTAAACCGCAATCTCATAACATCACAATATAGTACACCAATACCACGGAGTGTCCAATACGCAATCTCATCCACTTACTCTTTTCTCTTTTCACACTGACCATCACTCACCATGCATGTAAACTTGACTCCACGTGCATGTCAATACAACTCTATACACAGGGGTGGATTTAGAAAATCATTCTAGGAGGGGCTTGATACGGAGGTTCGGGGGCAATGGCCCCGAATTTTTTTTTTTTGGGCCTAGTTATACATATTTTGCATATATTTTAGACTTAATATAACAAATTTATAATGTCAGAGGGGTTTTTTTGACCTATTTAGACATATTTTGTGTATATTTTAGACCTAATAGGACAAAATTTATAATGTCAGGGGGGCTTTTGGACCTACATATTTTGTATATATTTAGACCTAATATGATAAATTTATAATGCCAAAGGGGACTTTTATATTTTTCAAGGGGGGCTTAACTGTAAAAAAAAATTCTTTTTGAATACAAATGTACAATTTTCCAAAAAGTTGGGGTGGGCTTGTGTCATGCCCCGAATCCACACATGTGAACTTAAGACACGTGGCACGCCACCAAGGCCTTCAAACAACAATTTACAAATGAAAAGGAGGGAAAACAAACATGTTCACACCATTATGTTAGACAAATTAAGCCCAAGGGAAAAATAGTAATTAATAAGGTACAGCAAATTTTATACCAAAAGATAGGTTTTTGAGTCCCGGTTCCAACGCAAAAAACGGTGCGCGAATCCAAGTTTTCTAGAGAGAGTTATGTCCATTTCCGTAAAAGTCGACAGTGCAGCAAAATGACCTGCGGATCGATCCGCCCCAAAACCGGATCGATCCAGTTTTGACAGAACCTCATTTTTGACCATCCAGAAGTGCCGGATCGATCCGCTCAAGACCCGGATTGATCCGGATTCTGCAGTACACGTTTAGACAGTAAAAACTCCTGTTCTGCAGCATCCTAACACCTCCAAATCCCATCCAAACTTCATGAAACTTTGCAAAACTATTTCAAAACCAATCTCAAATAATTCCAAACCATTTCCAAGATATGTTAACATGGTTTTAAACATTAATCAAGATCCACCAATGCTACAATACTCAAACACTTCTAATTCTCACCAAAAACAAACAAAACATATGAGTTTTGATCCAAACTCACAACGAACATATCCAAATCATAAAAACAAGAGTTTGAAAGTTACCAACATGATTTAAAACCATGAACAAGATATGCAATGCAATCTCTCCCAAATCTCTCCCAAATACTCTCCCCTAAATATATTTCATATACTCCCAAATCTCTCATGATCAACCAAAACAAGTTTTCTTAAAACAACTTCCATTCAAACATATTCCAAACTACATTATCAAAGCAAGAAAGATACCAACAACATCTTAAGCTCCGGTTACATGATTTACATAAGTCTTGGAGCAATTAAGGCAAAACTAACATAATCTACTAAGTTTTAGTACAAATCCAAGTTAGCTATTACAAACTACTAGTTTTACTCAAAAACAACTATAGATATAAGCTACTAAATTTACAAGCTTCCTCGCCACTACGAACCCCACGTTCATCTCCCCGGATTCTCGCCGCCGTGCTCACCTACAATGGTTATTCAATAACCACTACAATATATAAGCTATATGCTTAGTGAGAGATATCAATCAAGTACACGGATGACATATCAATGTTCATATTCAACTCAACAAATATAATGATCTCCGGATAAGCAAGTATTTCTTCCGCCACTACCCGCAAGTCCGCGACTCCCCCAATAGTCCACGGCACAAGCCAATGACCCACGCCACACACGTGCGGTCTAATGCCGTTGTCGGCAACAAGTGGTCGTCACCACAGAACACTCTCATGGCGGATTCATACAAGCTTTCCTTTGACCCACATAGACAACTAAACATGCTCACATAAACATATCACCATGCTTTTCACAAAATCATAGCTAAACTTTAGTAATTTAAGCTAAATAGGCATGTTAATAACACCCAAAGAACATAACCATGAATCTCATCCATAGGCAAGATTGAAACCACTCACCTCTTTGCAATTCGCTCCTAGTTAAGAAATTAAAGCCCAAATCTACTCCGGGTTCAAATCTTACATGAATTCGGCAAACTACGGATTACCGCTCCGAATTGGGTCACGAGAAATACGACGATTATACTCAATAAAATTAGTACCAAAACGTAGAACTCACCTCTACGAATTCAAATCCGGTCTCGGAATTAAAATTGGATGTCGAACGCGCCGTCAATCGCCGTCGAGAGCGTCGTCGAATTTCGTCGTCAATTCTCGTTCTAACATCTCCTGTAAATCCTTGTGTATTGCCTTAGCCTTAGGAAGAAGAAGACTCCCAGGTGATGAGTCATAATACATGTGTCATTTCACATGTATCCCAAGGTTTGTAATTTTATTATGACCTCCCCCAAATTTTATTAGTTTGCAATTATACCCCTACTAGCTTTAGAATTATCCCAAACTTAAATAAGTGTTTGTCTATGTCTCGCGTGGGTCCCGTAAGTGGTCCCACATAATTATATGAAGTTACTAATTAGCCTACTAATTATATAATGTGTTCATTTCATCCTCACCAAGGTATCTCAAATAACCACATAAATGGTCTCTAACAATAAACAATAAATTCTAAACAATATATAAATATTTCACATATGCCTTAATAAACATTTAAGCACATAAGGGTGATTCCACAACTTTGTCCCATCACAATGGAACTTTCTCAACTCATGTCCCAATTTGGGACTGCCACATTGGGTTCCCAAACTGGACACCCATAATCAACTAGTGAGTTAAAACTCACTTAAACATGTGTTAGTAAACACCAATTAATTATGCTAATGCATACTAAATCATAATTAACAGTTAATCGCGGGAGCGGGTGTTACAGCTTGAGCCCCCCTACCATTACACATAAATCCGCCCCTGTCTATATAGAAATGTAGATCACTGGAAAACAAGAACAACGTATGTGCGAGAATAAACAAGTCTTTAATCACTTTTTTATAACAAAACATAACAAACATGATTCTGTTTAATGTAATTCCCAAACAGTATTTCAAAAATTCACAAAATTTCTTCCAAACAGTTCCTTAGCAGAAAATAGACAAAAACCAGAAAAGGTCAGATCGCTCGCGCAATATGCCTCTTTTCCAATTTCCTTTTAAAATTTTCCAGACTGTCAGAAATTACGCAGATCGCTCGCGTGGGCCACTCGCGCAATGGGCCGCTCGTGCGAGGCTCCCTCGCGCAATTGCTTGCGCAATTGAGTGCTGAGACTTCATCTTCTTCGTTATGATTCCCCTGTTTCAGTTTTAAGGGTCCCTTTTTACCCATTTTGAAATCCGAAAGCTACCATGCCTTATAATATATGAATTTCTTCATTTTTCCGCAAGGATTACGAATATACAATCGGATTAACGTGAATCAAATCGTAGCTCTCGGATTTTATGAAAAACTGAGAGGTGACGAAACTTAATTTCTAATATACGTCGTGATATGAATGAATTAGGCTCTAATACTTAAACCGTAGCCTCTATGTATTGAAATATTTCATAATCATCTTTAAAAACGGATTTTGGTTAAGGTTGAAAAAAATCATAATTTCAAGATTGAGCTTCCATGGATAAATCAACAATGGCTATTCTAAATTAAACTTAATACAACAGCAAATAAGCATGAAATTACATTCCAAGTGAGTTGATAATACTCACTGTGATAAGAGAGAGTTGAGTTTGGTCGAGAAAGAATCAAGGTAAGAAATCCAACTAACAAGCTTGGCTATAGTGATTGAAGTTCTTCCTCTCTCTAGAAAATTTCTGTATGAATTCTCTGAACTCTCTCTTCCTTTCACTGATTTTTTTGTATTGTGCAGATTTGTGTGAGTGTATGGTGTATATATAAACATGTCAAGTGTAGGAACTTGGGGCAAAGTTCTTCCTAGTTCACTCAACAAATTGTCTTAATTTTAATTAAACATATATACATAGTATACACATCACACACACACATACGTCAGAAATGAATATTTTCACCGTTTTATTTGCGGTTAAATCCTGAAAGGTTAGATAGGCATATATATATATAAACAAGACATGTATATAGTTGTGACATTTTCTATTTAAAAAGTTGTAATGGTTATATTCTTTTTGAGAGCTTATTGGTTATATTTTAAACTCCATCTTTCAACATCATGTATAATCCTTGAGAAAATGAGCATGCATGGAAATAACAATCTTTGGTGCAATATGATCATATCTTGTATAAAGTGTACATTACATAATTTGATGAACATGTGAGATTCAAGACTAAAACCATAATAGCGTACGACGTCAGTGAATACCTTAATTGGAGAAAGAGCTTTTGGTTTTTGGTTTCTGTACATTTGAATTGTTGGGGATTCATTGACAATGTAACTACATTGCTCAATCAATAGGTATTAGGCAATTGAATTGTTCACATCACTTTAGCAAAAAAAGAATTGTTCACATCAATAGCTTGTAAATCTAACACTATACTTTGCAAATGTTGATAGGCATTTAATGCCAATAATGCTAAGAATGACAGGCTTGACAGCTAAAACACCAAGGACACGATTTTGAAAACCCAATACATACTCTAGCATGACTTCTTTTACTAATGCTCTGTTTTGGTTCATGATTCTCATGGCGTAAAAAGGAAATAAAAAGAAAAACTAGTTCTCTCGTTCTTTTTCTTGTGTATTTCCTTCATGCTAAAACAAAAGAAATTGTTTTAATCTTTTTTTAATTTTCTTTTCCCTCAATATTAAATGTAAAAAACGAAACAAAGCCTAAGAGCTAGGTTGTATCGGAAGACCAATAATAGTTTTGTGGTTCATAAATAAACCACTACTACAAGTTCAATTGTTTGATGGATGCTCGTTCTTGCACGAGAGTTTTGTGTCTAGTCTAGTATCTCTATTAGAATGAAATATTTGTCAAATCAATATATTATTAGTTCTCGTAAAATTAGATAAAAAGTGAACTGATGCTAAACCAGATCCTATTTTACGCATTCTCAAACAAAACATGAGAATGAAAAGATTGTTATTCCTAAAGACAATCTGCATAAACAAAACTGTAATTAAATCAAACTCACAAAGATTAAGATGAATAGAAATAAAAATTTAACAAAGAATCCGAGCCCAGTGAACTGTTTCCTTAAGACGAATTTGCTCCCTCACAGTGCACAAGGTTGATGAACAATCCTCTCCCAAGATAGACCGGATTTTTAATTCTGCAGAAGTTGCACTTCAATCTCCAGAATACAGCGAACACAAAGCAGTATAATACTCGAACAACAATGATATGCAGTGAGAGAGAGAGATTTTAATTTTTCGTGCTGATGAAATGAAACCAGAGGAGAATATATAGACAGTCTGTTGACTGTTCGAATCAACACATCCAAACAGAGCATTGCAATTGTTGGAGTGGTGACTGTACAAAAAAACACATCCAAACAAGGCCTTATTATTCTGGAAGAACATGACTGTTTGAAAAAAAAAAAACAAAACAAAACTGGAGGAAAATTCAAATGAATTTTCTCCAAAAAGATTAATTAATTTCAAAGAAGCCCAAGCCAGGAACACGGACCCACGACCTGCGCCCAAGCCCAGCCCAGCCGGTCGGGCAGCGACGCGCGCGTGGGATAAATCCCATAAATGCCTAGGTCCTCCCCCTTAACAAAAGTGGGTACCCCAAAGGGGCATGCCCCTTAGGAGACTTCCCTCTTAAATATACCCTTAAGTTCTTTGTTGTTTTTCCTATGTGGGACAACCAAAGTTTCCCACATTCTCCTCCTTCACCAATGTTTCACATGGGCCACTTTGGATGACAATTTCTCATTCATCCCTTATTGGATTTCAATATGTAAATATACTACGTTCATCTCCTCACGGAGGAGAACGCATTTCAACATGGTCCCGCCCCAAAGAACATGTGGGACCCTCCTTAAATTGGAGCCAAAGTTTACTTTAAACTAGTTATTAAAATCCAACTTTCCAACAAAGATTTGTACAAGTTGTGTAAAGTTAATAAATGGGGATACAGCTCCCAATATTCCATGTGGAGTAATACTATTTATCATTCCCAACAACGTAATGATGGAACTACCTTTAATAATGGTAAGTCCACTTTAACATATTCCAATAAAAATCAAATAAACCCACTGCCTCATGTATTAAAAAATCCGTTTAAGATACAAATTGGGGAATTGCTCTTCCTGTGTTGGTGAGCAAATTGTCTGGCAAGGGGAAAAAAAATAATAAAACTGTCTGACTAATTATGGCCTTGAGGGCAAGAAATTATTCAGTGAGCCCACCACGCCACGTTAACATGCTGACGTGATGTGACCATTTATTCTTAACCACTCACTTGCCCCCTCCTTCCAGGGGATCATGACAAGTGTTTATCAAATTTCAAATTTTAAATTCCACTAACCACTTGTCACGATCTCCTTAAAAGTAAGGGACAAGTGGGTGGTTAAGATTACATGGTCACACCACATCAGCATACTGACATGGCGTGACGGGCTCACCGAATAACTTCTCAGGGCTTTAATCCTACATCAAGTGTGTTTGCATTGACCGAAATACCCATATGTGCATAAAAATCGGATATTCTCTGATTCGCAGATCATACGCACCACTAAATACAACAATCTTTTATGGGCTATAAAGGACTTTTTGAACTCCGTGTGGTTGTCCACGTAAGGTGCGAAGAGACAAAAACACTGGAAGATGAGTTATCGAATACGAACACTCGTACCATAGGACCCAATCACGTCTATTTCTGTTTTTTCTCTCAAGAATTGCATATTATTCTTCTATTTCTTCTCATACAAAAATGCATGTGAGACCCTCATGGAGTCCACCGAAATCAAGAGCCAGGATGCATGGTTGTGAAAAAGTTTGTAAAAAATGTTGTGGGTTTAGCATATAGGATTGTATCTGTATGTATTGTAGCGATAGGGATTGTATCTATAGCCACGTCAAATTTGTACTGTTATGTTAGGGTGCCACCTAGGTGCCGGAGTAATAAATTAGGAAGAGTTGCCACATTAGAATTTTAAGAGAAGAGTTGGAGGCTGAGGTGACAAGTTATGGAGGCTTGATTTGCTTCAGTCTTTATATATATATATATATATATATATTCTGTCTTTCATTAGTAATTACACCCCTATTGCATGAGTATGGTCACATAATCTGAATTTATGAGGCCTTCACATGGTTAAATTAAATGAGATCAATCGAGTTGTTTGGGGGGTCATTACTAAGACCATTGCGACTGGCAGTTGGCAATTGGGTTGTTGGAGTTAAAAAAAAAATGAACAAGCTAAATCGTAGTAGGTTGGGATCAAAGTTTAATTAATGACATTTTTCAACAATTCGTTGCTGACTTAAAAAATGGCAATTAAATCAGTGGTTCATATGAGACGACACATCAAATGTGAGCACCCAACATTGAAGTACATCAACATGTACCCTTCTTGTCTAAGAAAAGAAAGAAAAGTAAAAGAAAGAAAAAAAAAAAAAACAAGTGTACATGCATTCGGAGAAACTTGTTAGCCAGCCAAAACTCCTCCTAAAATTCAAAACATTTTTACTTGAGGTTACTATTTATGATATATATCTTATATATATATATATATGGATGAATGTATTGAGACAGAGAAGTAGAGAATCAGGTTTGTGGTTTATTTAGCTTACATTTTTGTATTTAAAGGTGTAAACGGTTTAATTCGGATCAATTTTCAGTTAAATTGATCGATTTTAGTTCAGGTTCGATTTTATATAATTTCATGGTTCAATTCGGTTCATTTTTTATACTGTACACATTTTTTTTTAAATTAAATTAATCGGTTTGCTTACACCCCTAATTGTAGTCAAAAACCTACATGGCCAATTTTTATATTGATAATTTTTTGAAAACCATAGTGGTTATAATTTTTTCTTCATATTTATTATTACATTTTTTTTTATGGAACCTTCTTCATATTTATACTTTATAGTCAACAAAGATGTTGCTAACATCTAATTGGGAAGGACAATCAGTAGTAAATTGAGTTCTATAGAAACACCAATAATGGCAAGCGCACACCTTAAATTACACGCTAAATCACAACACATGCTTTAAATACATGTATTTTGTGCAAAATACATACATTTAAAACATGATTGTGGTTTGGGGTGTGGTTGAAGGTGGTGTGTAACTAGAATTATTGATATTGACTCTTCGTCTCTCTCCCTGAAGCTGATGGAACGACTCCCCTCACCCCACCTATTCATGAATCAGTTCACTGGTTAGGGAGCTAAGCTGTTTGGAATTTTTTTTTTTAATTTTTTTTTTTTTTTTATAATTTTATCAAAGCTGACATTAGTGTATATTGAATTTTTGCCTTTAATTGATCGTGAATTCACCTCAAGATTGCTGCAGGTGAAGCTTTGATAGGTTGTGGGGTATTAAATGTTTTCATTTATGTTAAAGAGAAGAGTTGCTAAGCATTTTGCTGATTGGCTCAGTAGTGTGTGAGTTCTTCATCAGGAGTGTGACTGGTTTGGGCATTTAAACTTCAGATTGGGAGTATTAATAAAAGTATATTGATGTTTAAGAAAAGGAAAAATTAAAAAAAATATCATATTATCACTACAAGTTTTGGTATACAAGAACCTTTCAATCCCAATTATTACATATACATATAGAGTCACGCTCCAGTGCGCACAGTGTGAACACATTGGACTTTTAAGCCTAAAAACCCTGGAGTCAGCGGGGCGGCGAGATGGGGCATGGGTCAGTGGAGCGCTTCACAGATTTTTTAAGCCTAACTCTATACATATATATATATATATATATATTAAATCACGAATTTGCCTTTTGGGATTTTTGGTCTCAACTAGGAAGGCGTCATTTTCTTTAATCACTTTCGGATCGTCCCAAATTTGGCTCTCAAACGTGTTATTAACCCCACCACATGTGTTGGAAAATGGTACTATTGAATTGGTACCATTATTAAACTATTTAAAAACCAAATTTTAGATTCGGATTAGAAGCATATCATTATTTGTTTGTATGTCCATAGAGGTTTTGGTCTCTCTGCCTCTTCTCTTCCTCTCCCCCTTCTCTGACTCTCATACCCAATTCCAAAACATGTATGAAATAGAAAGAAGAGGGGCAGTATATGGATATTAGCTTTGAAAACTTTTCAAGAAACTGTGCTACTCTATAGAAGATATGTATTACTCGTACTACAATTTAGTTACGCTTACATCAAAAACTAATACACATAAGCCACCATAGCATATATATATATATATATATATTTCTCTCTCTCATCAATCTTCACAGAATCACCATAGCATATTGAACCCAACCCAATTATCCTTCCTACGTACTTTTTTTTTGTTTGTTTAAAATCCAATATTATTCAAGCCAAACAAAACACATTATGATATTTCAGTCATAATTTAGTCCAAACCAAATACACATTATGATATTTCAGTCATAATTTAGTCCAAACCAAATATTTGGCCAAAACAATTTTCTTTGTTCAACTTCTCTTAATTTTTTTTTTCAAAAAAAATAAAAAATGTATGATATATTGACCCCATTGTAAATCAACCCACCTAAAATATTTATTCAATCAATATTCTTTAGTACCTCTCAATTTAGGCTAACCTCAATTATTTTACCATCACTCAAACTTTATAAATTAAAAGAGGTGATCAACCCTTATTATGGAATTAAAAAAAAAATGATATCAAGAAAATTCAACCTAAAAATTGGGATAAATAGACCCGAAAATTTTGCCAGGGGGTTTGGGGGCATCATTGTACACACGTCTATCCACTCCCAGCCCCCCTTAAATAAAAATCCTGGCTCCAATATTGCACCGAGAGTTGGGTAGAAGGAGAAATTATTCAGTGAGTCCATCACACCTGTCACCATGCTGATGTGGTATGACCATTTAATCTAATCCATACACTTCGCCACCTATTTCCACGGGATAATGACAAGTGGTTAGTAAAATTTTAATTAAATGATCACACCCTATCAACATGTTGAACGTGGTGTGATGGGCTCATTGAAAACTTATCGGGTAGAAGATAGAAATGGACTTGTTCCTTAATGTTATGTAGGAAAAAAAATGTAGAGATTTTATTTAATGAGACTGCCACTTTATATCATTATGCTGATGTAGTGTAACGATCCAATAATTATTGATCCACGTGACCTCTATCTATGGATAGACATGATAAACAGTTGCTGACTTTTTAAGCAACAAGACATGAGGTGAGAGTTTATCCGAATAGAATGCATTTTTACTCACTCAAAAATTGTTCATTCATTGTTCACTCAAAAACATTTCATTTGGAGAGTATGTGAGACCGACCACTATTTACATAAAAAATTTTCCCCCTCCATGAATAGGTCCCACATGCTCCAAAAATGCTTTCATCCGAATACAGTAATGCTTTATGCTTCCCAAATTTTGTATTTCAGATGCTTTCCAAAACGTGTAGAGTTGAGACCAATTTGGATAATGGTGAGACGAGCTCAACATCCTCCAATCAAAATCCCCACTCTCAGGGGCGGCCCCAAGATTTTTGGTCGTGGGGGCCAAGCCAATAGCGAATTTTTTTGATTCTATCTATACATAATTATGTGTAAAACGGTAGAATCGTATATAGAATTGGGTTAACACTCCAAATTTGAGATAAATCATGTAATTTTAGGATATCTAAAATATGTAAAATATATTAGATATAAGTAAAGAATTTTTAAAAATACAGAGAGCAAGTGTTTAAAACTTTTTACATGTATATTTAGAATTTTTAAAAGTTTAAAGAAGATCAGTGTAAAATTTAAGAAAAACTATTCCTAAAATTTATAAACTATTACGTAATTTTATAATTTTCAAAAATTCAAGGGCATGTGCCGCCCTTGAATAACATGTAAGTCCGCCGATGCCCACTCTTCCGAATAACTTTTCTGTTATGTGAGGGTGGAGGAGTCAGTAACATTTGGTTGTTTGGGGTTGTGAATCCAAAAATTAAGGGAGGCCCAAGGCCCAAACTGATGTTAATACAATACTCCGTAGTATTTAAGAACTGAGGTGGTTTCTTGTAAATTGTCCATTATGGATAATCACGTGCACTAGTTGTTTACGTATCTATTGAGGATACAGTATTATTTTAGTATTTAGTTTGGGATTGGGACCCATTTTGTGGCGAATCGTCCGGTAGAGAGACTAGACTTATGAGAGAGAGAGAGAGAGAGAGAGAGCAGACAATGATAGGTTTTATGATGATAGCGAGACGCAAAGACGACACAAACCTTACATTCTCATCGATCCCCACCCATTCATGGCGATTTCGCATTCTCGATCTCATCGAAACTCTTCGTAGGGAGTACTACTATTTATTCGTCGAAACCAAACCCTAATTTCGAAGCTCAAAGCGATTCGACTCTCCGAAGCTCTACCGACTGGCCATGCGACCACCTCTGTTCTCTGCGATCTCCCTCTCGAGAGAGGACTCTTTGAATTCAAACCAAGAATCGGCGTATATTCGGATCCTTCTTCGTTACTTCAGCTATGGCCGTCGATTCTCATGGCCCTAGTCCCAAGGGCCTCCTCTGCAATGCTGGAGCCGGTGCAGCCGCTGGTACGTATTCAATCTTTCTTTGGTTTCCTCCAAAATTCACTCAAACAATCACCAAGAAACGGAAGGAATTGTAGGGAAAAAAAAAGGGAGGGTCTTGACTTTGATGCTTACTACTTTTCTGGTCAACCATGTTAAAAGATTGTTTAATCTTTTGTTCTACTTCTGGGTTATGAATATTCGGTGTCTTGATGCCTTTCCGTTTATTGTTCTTTTTGGTTTGGCGATTTTGATTAATGTGTTTCATATAATTAATTAATTATTGGAACTTGGGGAAACTTGGTGCAGGAGTTATTGCAGCTACGTTTGTTTGTCCTTTAGATGTTATCAAGACTAGGTTTCAGGTTCATGGGCTACCGGCTCTCACTAATGGAACTATTAAAGGTGCTAATTTAACTTTTCTCTGCTTATACTTTTTAGTCTGTCCACTGAACATGGGCTTTTGTATTTAGACACAATATGAATATGTGGTGGACTTTAGACATTTTCCGCAGTACATCGCACACGAAACTTCCAAAAAAGAATATATATATATATATATAACACCAAATTGCTGCAATTTATACCTCTTTCATATTTGGATCAAATATTTGCAGGTTAGCATAAAATTCAAGTTATATGTGTTGAAAAGGACCCGGTTCTTGTTGCTTATCCATCACTGATAAAACTCTTTTATGTTGAGGGGTGATTCTGGTAATCTTCAATCATTTTTGTTCAGGTAGTCTTATAGTTGGTAGTTTGGAACAAATATTTCAGAGGGAGGGACTGCGTGGCATGTATCGAGGGCTTTCCCCCACTGTGCTGGCGTTACTTCCTAACTGGGCAGTAAGTTGTCTTCTTCCTTTTAAGTTCCTACTTCTTACTCATGCTTGTTGACCAGGAACTTGGTAAGTTAGTTCATGTGATATATGATTATATAGCACCACCTTCCACCATTTAATTTTAAAGAGTTGTGGTAACTATAAAGGAAGAAGCAACCTTACTTGGTCAAACTTGAGATATTGTGCATAGGTCCTTGAAGAGAATGGTTTAAAGGAAAGCAAGAAAATGCGCAAGACTGCATAATACAGAAATTTAATGTTCAGCATTTTCCATTTCTCTTTCCAAGAATCTAGTGACTTTAGAACTATGTGTGTGTGTGTGTGTGAGAGAGAGAGAGAGAGAGAGAGAGAGAGAGAGAGAGAGAGAGAGAGAGAGAGAGAGAGAGGACAATAACACTTGAATGAGTTGAATCCATCCGATATTTGCTACAACGATGTTGTATGATATTTGTTTTCGTGACACTCTGATGCAAATGCCACTGTTTCTTGTGGGGTTATAGCCATTTCCTTCTAAAGTTTGTGAAATCTTGTGCCTGTGGGTTTCAAAAGTCTCTCTTTGTTATTTGTGATTCTTGTCTGTGTTTTCAGAAAAATGGTTGATGTTTACTTTTCTTTTAAATGACATAACATTGCAACTTTTACAGGTTTATTTTACAATTTATGAGCAGCTCAAAAGCATCCTTTGCTCTGATGGTTAGTTCATTGTCTACTACCTATGTTATGGAAGAAATAGATAACAAAATGGCTTCTACTATTTTGGTTAATCATTTGCTAATTTATATTAACTTGCTTCTACCTTCGTTGGATGTGCATGTATAGATGGAAATCATCAACTTTCAATAGGGGCCAATATGATAGCTGCTTCTGGCGCTGGAGCTGCGACAACCATTGCCACGAATCCCCTTTGGGTCGTGAAGACAAGACTTCAAGTATGTCTCTGAAGTTCAATCACTTTGTTATATGCATGCATTTTGTTACAAATCCTCACATGATAGAGGAGAAGGATGCAATTTGATATCGCATGCAGAAAATTGTATTGGAATTCTCGTTTTTTTTTGTTAAGCATATTTCCACACCCCTTGTTGAACTGCTGTAAGGTAGAGAACATATTTTCATTGTTTAGCTAGTTATTCATTCTTTTATGTGACCCTTATATTTTTGGCTGACATCCATAACATTCCAATTACTACTTTAACCCTTCGTTATGATCTTAACTTTTTACCAGAAGAAAAGGAAATCCTACTACAATGTCATTGTGGTTTTGAAATCCTTATCTATTATTACTGATTACTGTTCATTACTTCCGTCCCATTGCATTGCGGTTTTAAAATCCTACTACAATCTACATGAGCTTCTTATGAAATTGTTGGAATAATGTGATTGGAGTTGGAGGCACGGAAATGACGTGGAGAAGACCCAAAGCTATGCAAAACGTATATGGCTGTAAGAAAGGACGCTAGCTCATTATTTTTCATAAAATAAATGGTGTTGGGTAGAGTTGATAGGTTGATTTAAAATAGTTGAGAAGGCTTGGGTGCGTTTGAAGCAAATAAATTTGGTGAAGTGATAGCTATTTTTTTTCCTAACTGTAAATTGTTAAAATAAGAGCAGTAAAGCGATTTCTTTAAGACATGGTAAAGTTTTAACGATTTTACTGTTGAGAACTTGACATCATTGGTTAGAGCATCTCCAACGAGTTAGTTGGTAGGGTAAGTTAAGTTAGTTTTTGGGGAAAAATAGCCCCAATGATGTAGTTGTAGGGTAAGTTAAGTTAGTTGTATGGTAGTGGAACCTAACTAGCATTCAACTAAATTTCTTACCCTGTAGATCAACCGGCAAAGCTTTTACCGTTTGAAGTTTTTATTTTTAATGGCCAACACCCTAGCTGTATTGGCAATGCCGGCCGGCCTATGTTACCCAGACTCGGGTATGGGTGTCGGGTGCGGGTGTGTATGTAGGTGTCGGACCTCCTCTAAATCCAAATCTTAGGATCCGGGGACATGTGTCTAAATATTGGATACAGGTATGCGAACACCTTCTGAAGGTATAAACATACTATGTTTCTTAATATCAATAGTTAGAAACCTCTTTGCCCACAATTTTGAGCTTCTACTTACCTTTTCAACATCACTTGTGGTCCTGTGGAGGATTCGAGTGTCCGAATTGGGTACGGGTGTCGGACACTGGGATCGGGTACTTGGGGTTAGTAGGAGAGTCCAGGTAACATAGCGGCCGGCAAAGCCTCTGTCGACTGGGAATTGTTTCACAAAATTTTTTTTTGTTAGGCAAAGAAACGATTAAAAAAAGAGAGGGTCAAACGACATTGTTTTAGCCGGCCCACCCTAGCCGGCATTCCCTCTACCGGTTAGCTTATTACACCGTTGTGTGAATTCGTTGTTTGGTATAGCAACTTAAGTTAATTTTAGCATATATCACCATACACCATTGAATATGCTCTTACGGAACAGAAAGACGGTGCCCCCCAAGCAGTATCGTTAAATCTCCTCGTATGTGGGACATATTAAGATGACTGTATAACGTAGTCTGATACCACTTGGTTACCTCTCGTCATTCGGTATTGTTGGACTGCTTCTAATTGCCTCATTCTTAGTCATTCACGTTCAACCTATTTAACGAGTGATGCTTTGGATGTGTTTAATACTATGCTAACATCAGACGTGGTTTCAGGGATTACATTTATCTCGGGTTATTTAAAGAGAGAGAATGGTTGTGAGAAGGTTTTAGAGTTATTTTTGTTGATGAGAGAGCGTTGTGAGGCGACTCTAAATGAGTTCCTTTTTTACACTTGAGAAGCCATGCCACTTGGTCATTGTGTAAAAGCTTGGGTCAACAAGCAAGAGATTGGGAATTTGAGTTTGCCAGAGGTCGTTTTGACAGAAATGCCAAGTTTAGGTTTGTTTCCTAGTCTACCCTTGCTAGCACTATGCAAAAGTGGGACAAGTGGACAACCATTGGGTAATGGTTTTTGGTTTTTGTTTTTTTTTTTTTTTTTTGCGATAATCGTACATCCAATATAAGGTATTTCTGCAGAGTGCTTATGCGTTGTCGTTCTTAGCGCGTGTGTTCTAGTTGTAAGTATCAATATTGAGCAATGAATTGATATTCCTATTTACATTTTGCTGGATATGTAAGCCACCATGTGTGGTTATGCATTTGCTCTACTGTATATCAGGACCATTGAACCCCACTATTAAGGATAATTCTAACTGTCAATACTTACTGATCGCATTTTGGTCGTATAAAATAGTGTGTGTGTGTCTGTTCACTGCTAATGTTTTAGCTCACTTTGGATGATCGGTCTATTTGATTTATTCAATTCTTGAAATCGCACAACTTTTTTTCCTCAATTTATGAATTTCCTCCATAGTCACTAAAGAAAAAATTCATCCAGTGATTTTGATTCGTGGGTGTTGAAGTGGTCCCATCATTATTGAAGGTGGGCTTGCTTTCACGTGTTGGAAGCCACATTTGGGATACAAAATTTGTGAAGCAAATTCTATAGAAGATTGAGTTCGTTAGAAGTAAGAACACAATGTGTTTACCAACAATTGACTGCTTATATCCTATAGGTATCTGACGCATAACCGAAGCTTAACAAATTTGGACATGGATTTCCTTGAGCCAATCTGACGAATCTACGAATCCGACAAACATATCCGATTTTCTTAACAAATCGGATTTGGATTTCACTGGTTTGGTCCAAATTCATCTGTTTAATGGCCTAGTTAAAATGATTAAGTCATTCATGGAGGTCTACTTTGTAATTTTCTTTCTCCATTGCCTTCTTTCTTAACACATTCATTTGTGGTCATCTCTCTCTCTCTCTCTCTCTCTCTCTCTCTCACACACACACACACACACACACACACACACACCTGATAAATAATCAACTAATACAGAACATCTGTGCTGGCTCATTTAGATAAGGACTTCAATGCGAATTGCAATTGATACCATATGGTATCACCTGAAACACAATTGTTATTCTTATCTGGAATTTGTATGTCCTGGTTCATCTTGTTTATACGCCTTTGCTCTAGAAAAAGTGAACTATGTAACTGTGCTCATATTTATGGGTTCAGCCGTGCTGCCTCTTCCTTCTCCGCACCACCCTTCTTCCTAACATATTCAAATCACAAGAGGGGCTGGACTGGTCAAAGGTTTCAAAGGTGATTTTTAGTTTTGATCTAGTAAGTAAGTCGCCAGACCGACATGTATGTGGATGTAGAGTGCTTTTTAATTTTTGGGTAGCAAGGTGTGCTGGTGTAAATGCTAGGGCGTTTTATAACACCTACATTTGTGTTATTGCATTTGTATCATATTGTCATGCATGATAATGTGATGTGGCGTGTCCTATGACACATGGTTGAGTGAGTTTTGACTCACGAGTTGATTTGGATGTCTGTATTAGAGAACCCTCTGAGACTGTGGTGATTTAGAATTTTGTTGTCGTGACGTCTCTCCGAGTATGAGACGGTCACTGTGGAATACTTTAAATGTTTATCTGAAAATAAATGTTTACCTGTGTATTTCAATATCTGTATTATTTTCTGTTGTAGAATTTATTTCTGTTGTTAGATTTAGTATCCTGGTGAGGACGAATTAACACGCTATTAATTTGGTAGGCTAATTAGCAACTTCGGAAACGTCATATAGAAATTCGCGTTTTAGCAACCAAACAAAACTTAGTCGAAAACTTTTATAATTTTGAGGTTTCACTCGTAAAGCTATGAATAAGCTGTATAGGAAGTTTCAGAGACTGATTAGGAGTTTGGAAAACTCGTGGGGAGGTAAACGTAATTTCCCGAGAGTGTTGCCTATATATAGATAGAGATGAACTTAGATTTTTATAAGTCTTAACCTAAAAAGTTCAAGAGGAGGCCAAAAAGGGGGCTAGAGGGAGATTTGATTGCTTAGAGCTTTGCGACGCCAAACGACGACCTTCCGTCAGTTTGTTTTCTCCCAGATTTCATATTCGAGCTCCTTGAGGTAAGAGCTTCGTTTTGTATATGTTAGGGCCTGTTTGGCTAAGTTTTCCGAAAAGTTATTTTCTAGAATTTTTCATAAAAGTTGATAAATGGAATTCTGATCCATAGGAATTGTGCTAGACGGACTTCTGCACGTTCTTTGTGCACGGGTTTTCTTCAGATTGAATTATAGGAGCGTTATTTGGAGGTGAGTGATTCAACTATGTTTTGGAATGATTTCTTGGCATGTATTCATGTTATGTTTGAATAGCATGTATTAATTCCTAGAGATATATTGTGTAGTTCATATTGGGCATTTATATTGATAAGTAGGCTCAATAGCACGGTGATATGTTTTAATTACCGCGAGCATGGTGATATGTATTTGAGCATGTTAAGTTGCTTATTTGGGTCAGAAGGAGCACGTGGTCACCGTGCCATTTTGTGGAGCCGATATAGGCATTAAGGTCGCACGATTGTTTGTAGAATCGTGGGTCTTACCCTTTCGCGTGGACTTATTGGCGAGGAGTCGCGGATTGGGAGTATGGACGGGCACGTGAGTCTCCGGCGACTAGTATGAAATGTAGAGATGTGAATGCGGACATGTTTATCATTCATATACATATGTTGTTTTATTCACTAAGCATTAGCTTAAACAAATCGAATATGTGTGGTTATTCAAATAACCATTTCAGGTGTAAATGCTGGCGAGGAATCGCAGAAGTGAGCACGAGGGTTGGGAGTTCGCTTGGGAGGCAACTTGAAATGTTAACCATATAGTTTTGGGATAATAGGATGTTGTAATAAGAATTTTTATGGTTTTTAGTTATGTTTAACTTGGTATGTTAGAATGAATCTAAAACGTTGTAATAGTTAGTAACATGTTGTAATTATGTTTGGTAATACTTTAATACAGCTAGAATTACTTTGGACTGAGTTTGATTTGAGTGGTTGATCATTGGATGGTTGTTAAGAAGCTTTTAAAACTTGTTTTCTGCAGATTGGGCTGCTGCCAGGGGAGCAGTCGACTGAACCCCTGAGCCTGTTAGCTACTGCTTCTTTTTTTGCAAAAGCAGTCGACTGGACCCCTCAGCAGTCGACTGGACCTCCAATTTCAGTCGACTGAAATTCGATATTTAAAATCCCTGCCCGTCTCCGTCGACTGAGCAGTCGACTTAGCAGTCGACTGAGCAGTCGACTGAACCTCTGGTTTTAAAATGTGTTTTGTTTTCCGCTGGGTGTGTTCTTCAAACCTAATTTTTTTGGGAATGTTAATGAATTGGTTTTGCCTCGGTGGCGTGCCACGGGCTCCGGTTCCGCTATTGTGGGACCGGGCTGTGACACGTTTCCTTTAAGCGACGCGTTGCGCCTGCCTTCGGGTGTTTCGAAAAATGTGCAAGGGGCGCCGCATCGACGCCCAGGTGCGGTGTTAAAGAAGCAAGGGTTCCCGCGCTCATCTGGGCCACCGCGGGTAAAGAAGCTAGTCCAGAACTATAGGCTTAGGTTAGCAACTTGGAATATAGGAACCTTAATAGGTAAAGCTATGGAACTAGTAGACACTATGATTAGAAGGAAGGTTAATGTAGTATGTTTACAAGAAACATGGGTTGGAGAGAAAGCTAAGGAGGTAGAAAAGACCAGGTATAAGATATTCTATACAGGGAAAGATAGGCATAGAAATGGTGTCGGAATCGTGGTTGACAAGAACCTCAAGGATAAAGTTGTGACAGTCACGAGGAAAGGAGACAGAATATTGCTTATCAAACTGGTAGTTGGAGTGGATATAATTAATGTGATTAGTGCATACGCGCCCCAAGTAGGATTGATGATCACACTAAAAGACAATATTGGGATGAGTTGGACGCTTTAATGCAAGAAATATCGGGAGGAGAGAAGATAATTGTAGGTGGAGATTTTAATGGCCATGTAGGCAAATATAGAACTGGATATGAGAGGGTGCATGTGGGGTATGGTTTTGGAAATCAGAATGAGGCAGGGGTGAGTATTTTAGATTTCGCCGTAGCATATGATCTTGTAGTAACAAACACCTTTTTCAAAAAGAGGGAAGAACACTTGATAACCTTTAAGAGTGGATCTAATAGAAGCCAGATCGATTTGTTCCTTGTGAGAAAGGCAGACCGCTTAGCATGTAAAGACTGTAAGGTCATCCCAGGAGAGAGTTTACATCTCAACATAGACTTACTATTTTAGATATCCATATAAAAGGACAATGTCGTACTAGAAAAGACCCTATAAACCCGCGAACTAGGTGGTGGATCCTTAAAGGTGAGAAACTAGCAATATTCCAAGAGAGAATGTATACAGAAGCACCTTGGAATTTGGAAGATGGAAGCAATACTATGTGGGATAGAATGGCAGGGTGCATCACGAGAATATTGAAGGAGGTCCTCGGAGAGTCGAAGGGAAGAGGGTTAGCTTCTAAAGATACTTGGTGGTGGAATGAAGAGGTACAAGCTGTAGTAAAAACCAAAAAGGATTGCTTTAAGAAGTGGCAAAATGATAGAAGCGAGGAACACTTCAAAAGCTATAAATGTGCAAATAAGGAGTTAGAGTTTTACTAAAATGGAAGCCTACGACACCTTCTACACCAAACTAGACACTAGAGAGGGAGAAAAATGTATTTATAAGCTTGCTAAGTCGAGAGAAAGGAAAACAAGAGACATTAGTCAGGTTAAGTGTATAAAAAGCGATGACTCTAGGGTATTAGTGAACGACGAAGAGATTAAGGAAAGGTAGAACATATGGATAACACAATGGAAGAAGAAACTGGAAGTTACGATGAAACTAGAGAATACAGATTCTATCGGAGAATAAGGAAGTTTGAGGTGGAATTTGCTTTGAAGAAGATGAAACCCAACAAGGCCTTAGGACCAGATGGGATCCCCATTGAGGTTTGGAAATGCTTGGGAGATGTGGGGGCATCTTGGCTTACAAAAATTTTTAATAGGATTTTAATGACTAGAAAAATGCCTGATGAGTGGAGGAAGAGCATCCTAGTGCCTATATATAAGAGTAAAGGAGATGTACAGCAATGCAACAACTATAGAGGTATTAAGTTGATGAGCCATACTATGAAGCTATGGGAGAGAGTGATGGAGCATCGCTTAAGAGGCGCAACATCAATGTCAGAAAATCAGTTTGGATTTATGCCTGGAAGATCAACTATGGAAGCAATTTATTTACTTAGAAGATTAATGGAAAAGTATAGAGAGAAGAAAAAAGATCTACATATGGTTTTTCTTAATTTAGAGAAAGCTTATGAGAGAGTGCCTAGAGATTTAATTTGGTGGGTGCTAGAGAAGAAAGGAGTGACCAAGGGCTATGAAGCACCGACACTCTATTTTGGCTCTCGTATCAGTGTCGACATCGAATCTGACACTGATACGATACGACACGCTCCCGACACGCTCTCGACACGTTCCCGACACGAGTCCTATTATTTTATTCCATTTTCTTGGTCCGACATGCTCCTGACACGCTCCCGACACGCTCCCGACACGTTCCCGACACGCTTCCGACACGTTACCGACACGCTTCCGACACGTTTCTGACACACTCCCGACACGATCGCGACACGTGCGGGACACGAAATGGGTATTTTTATACACTTACATTGAAATATTGGGGGTAAAACTCTAATTTTTCAAAAGTTTTTATAAATTTTGGATGTATATGAAAGTTTTTTAAAATAAAATATGGGCTGTAAACAAAAATAAAAGAACTTCACTCTTTAAAAGATATAAAAAAAAAACTTTTATTATCTTTCTCGTTACGAGAGAGAGAGAGAGAGAGAGAGAGAGAGAGAGAGAGAGAGAGAATCTTACACTTTTGTGGAACTTAGCCATAGTAAGAGATTAGTGGTTTTTAAATCAGGATGTTTCAATCTTGGGTTTTAAACTTTTAACTTCAAACTATGGTTGGATATCTGATGTATATGTTTTATATTGTTGTCCATTAGGGTTTTATGTGGTATATGCTTTTTTTTTTTTTTGGATCACTTACCTGGGGGAACGCACACACACACACCCACACACACAACCCAAGCAAGATATAGCCCAACAGATCTCTACAGACTAGGGAACAGGGCCAGTTCTACAATGCAAGAGGAGGAGAAAATCTCCTCCCCACTCCCCCTGGGGAGATTCGAACCCTCCACCTCCCACTTGGGAGAGGTGAAGTGATGCCACTAGACCAAAGTGGTCTTGGCGGTATATGCTTTTATTCATTGGCTGTGTTATTGATAATGTCACAATATTGTTGTGATTTATGTGCTTTTATGCCAATTTTGATTACACATGGTAAATATATATTTTTAAAAAATATTTTAGAGAAATCGTGTCCCCGACGTATCGTATCATTCTTTTTGGAGAAATGTCGTGTCGACGTATTCGAGTCGTGTCGTATCCGTGTCGCGTGTCCGTGTCGGTGCTTCATAGACCAAGGGTTATATTGACGTGGTGAGGGATATGTAGGATGAAGCGGTTACTACAATTAGATCACCAGCCGGAGAAACAAGCGAATTCCCAATTACCGTAGGCCTGCACCAGGGGTCGGCCTTGAGCCCTTATTTGTGAGTCCTAATTATGGATGAATTGACTAGACACATTCAAGATGAGGTCTCATGGTGTATGTTGTTCGCAGATGATATTGTCTTGGTTGATAAGACTAAAAGGGGACTCAACATTAAACTAGAAGCTTGGAGAGAAGCACTAGAGACTAAGGGGCTAAAGATAAGTAGGACGAAAACAGAATACATGGAATGTACGTTTAGCAACAGTGGAAGTAGAGACAACGAAGCAGTGAAGATCGAAGATCAGGAGATCCCAAAGAGGGAACACTTTCGCTATCTAGGTTCAACGAAGCAGTGAAGATTGGTGATGACGTTATCCATAGAATTAAAGTGAGCTGGCTTAAGTGGAGGGGTGCTTCTGAAGTATTATGTGCCCTGAGAATACCAGCAAAATTGAAAGGAAAATTTTATAGGACAGCTAGTAGGCTAGCTATGCTCTACGGGACAGAGTGTTGGACAACTAAGAAACAACACATTAGCAAAGTGAGTGTAGCAGAGATGAGGATGCTAAGATGGATGTGTGGTAAGACTAGGAAAGATAGAATTAGAAATGAGTACATCCGAGAGACTGTAGGAGTGACACATATTGAGAATAAGTTGAGGGAGAATAGACTTTAGATGGTTCAGCCATGTGCAACGAAGACCTGCAGATGCACCTGTGCGAAAGAGTGATAAGATCGTAGTGCCTAGAATGGTTAGAGGGAGAGGCAGACTTAGACTGACTTGGGAATATGTAATGCAACAAGATATGAATATATATAATTTAAATGAGCATATAGCTCTTGATCGTGCAGAATGGAGAAAAAAGATTCATACAGCCGACCCCAATTGATTGGGACACAAGGCTTGGTTTCATTTGGTTTGGTTTGGTTTGGTAAGGTGTGCTGGTGAGTAGTTATAAGTCCATCTTGCATGTTCATTTCTTTTATTTGTTTTGTTACTATTTTGTGTATCTTGTTTTAGATGTTAATTTGTTGTGTGCTAGCTTATTATATGCCTGCCTTGTCGTGAGTTATCCCCCTAAGAATGGAAAAAAGAAGAGAAAAAATATACTACCTGTCGTTGCTGTTTGTATACATCTGAATCTGTTGGTTCTCATGTTCACAAGAATGCAAACCTGATGCTGGTCTGCTAAACGCTTTAAATGGATAGTAAAATTATCTAGTAACTTTTGCATTTCCTATCTGCTGTTTTGCATAGATTGGTTGATTTACTGCAGTTAGGTCTGTTTGATGATTAAGGGCATTCAAAAGGTTCCAAAAGCCTTCTAACATCTAGCTTTCCTCTTTTTTCTTGTTTTTCGTTTTTTATTTTATTTTTATTATTTTCTGCAGACCCAAGGAATGAGAGCAGGTGTGGCAGTGGTGCCATATAGAAGTACATTTTCTGCATTGAGAAGAATTGCTCATGAAGAGGGTATTCGTGGGTTGTATAGGTTGTTAATCCCCTGTCGTGTAAATTATGATCTGATATGTCACTATTGTAAGTGCATTTTTAGTCGAGTTAAATTCTAATGGCATCTGACAAGTTCTGTACGGTGGACAGTGGTCTTGTGCCTGCATTGGCTGGTATCAGTCATGTTGCCATCCAGTTCCCAACATATGAGAAAATAAAATTCTATTTGGCCAGCCGAGGTAGTTTCTCTCTCTCTCTCTCTCTCTCTCTCTCTCTCTCTCTCTCTCTCTCTCTCTCTCTCTCTCTCTCTCTCTCAGTTTCATGAACTTTTTCTCTGGAAAGTATTGTTTTACCGATTTGAGCTGATGAAATCAGATGATACTACAATGGATAAACTCGGTGCTCCCGATGTTGCTATTGCCTCCTCTGTTTCCAAGATATTTGCATCTACTTTGACATATCCACACGAGGTATGGTGTCAGAAAACAGGATATAACAAATTTTCTGTGGTCAATATGTGAAGAAGTCTAGATCTTGTTGCATAAACTTGTAGTTCTAGCGCAATGTATGGTGTAAGAAGAACACGATATAACAAAATTTCTGTGGTCAATTTGTGAAGAAGTCTAGATCTTGTTGCCTAAACTTGTAGTTCTAGTGCAATTCCACTTGTTAAGCCTCTGTTTGGTTCATATGGTTTTAGTGTGGGAAAGGAAAGGACAACACTGAGGGAAACACTTCTACTATTTGTTTGGTTAATAATGAAAACAATGAGAAAAATAGGAATAAAAAGAACATTAGGGTCAAAATAAATAGAAAATTTTGAATTTTGTGTGTGATTACGCGAATAGTCTCTTCTTGAGTTCCTATTACATCTTGAAAATGATCAGTTTTTCATGTTAATTAAGCATGGAGAAGAACATTAGGGGAAACAGTAATGAAATAGTTTTCCTTCTCGTTTTTATTTTTCCTTCTCCAAATCCGCAAACCAAACAGAGCATTTAAATCTTTGAGTGAACAGAACCCCACTAATTTATGCTCATAACCAAATTGCAGGTAGTGCGCTCAAGATTACAGGAACAAGGGCACCATTCTGAGAAACGGTACTCTGGTGTCATTGACTGCATTAAAAAAGTATTTCAGCAAGATGGCATCCCAGGTTTTTACCGTGGGTGTGCCACCAACCTGGTTAGGACTACCCCAGCTGCTGTAATCACATTCACCAGCTTTGAGATGATTCACCGGTTTCTTGTAGCTTCATTCCCTCCGGATCCACATCCTCACACATTGTGATTTTGTGAAGATTGATTACACTTGATTTTAAGTATGGATGGAGGAATTTTATTACTTTGCATCTGCAGCAGGCAATTGAACCCAGGCCAGCCTTTATTTGTTAGGACAGTGATAAATTTTTTTTTTTGTGTAATTTAATTGTTATTGGTAGGATTTAGCAAACATTAAACAATTTGCAGCCCTTGTTGAAAGCCTATAATCGCGAGGCTTTTTGAGGGGAAAGAATGAGGACTATGTTATATACTGACAATGATGGTGACGATAAATTGGTACAATGTTGAATATAGAAATAGATTCTTTTGTCATTGGGTGAGAATGCTGAATAATAATAGGAACTGTTTGCATAAATTATGGTGTTTCTGTTTCGCTTTGTCATTGTTTTGTTGGACCGTTTAAATGCTTTTGAAGAACATCATATTAAGCACTTCGTTACTACTAGTTAACTACTTCCATCCTCCGTGTGTTGCCCACATGCTTTGTCTCCTTTATTATGTCCGTGGAGGAGGCTACTGGTATTCTCACAATGGTCCAAGATCACTCCCTCTTCCCCCGTAGGCGCTGTTAAATTGTACTCCTTTTTCATGAAGAAGACTTTGCAATGTGTGTTTAATGGTCTGTGTGATATGATGTAGAGGATGTTTTAAGCTCATGGGAAGACTCAGAATATATTTTTGTTGCTCCAATTTGTAGTCCCAATCAACATTATTAAACATAAATTTGATTATGCTTAGAATTAGAAAAAGACAGTTCTGATAACCTCAATTGCTTTATGATATGTTTGTTTCAGTAAATAAAAGTAAACATAATCAGATATGGTCAAAAAAGCAGTTGGGAGATAAGCAAGTGGGGGGTTGTTTTTCAAGATTATCTATATTTTAATCAATTTCATAGCATATCAATCAACCAAACACCCAAATTAAAATAAGCAATTCTACTTTTAAGCAATTCTATTAATCACGATCAAAATTGTATAACCATAAGCATAGACAAACTGGCTCATTGCAAAAAGTGTAGAACCGCTTTTCTAAATCTAACAGCTTACTTGTGCGAAAGTTACAGCTTACAATCAAAGGATTAATAATATAGAAGCTCATTCTTGTTATAGGAAAGGCCATAGGACTCAAGGTAAAAAAATAAAATAAAATACATTGCTCATGTCATATTCTAAGCAAAAAATAAGCTCTATTCTGATTTTTTTTTTTTTTTTTGGGGGGTCAAAACAAGCTCTATTCTGGTTTAAGCTATATGCATAGTCGATCTTAGTGCTTGTTTGAAGCAGTTTTGGTGTCCCAAATTGTTTTTTGATCTGTTTGATATAATAAAAAAATAAGCAGATCTGGTCAAAAAAGTAGTCGGACAATAAGCAGGTGGGGGTTGCTTTTCAATATTCTCTCTATTTTAATCAATTTCACAACATACAACCAAACATCTAAGTCATAATAAACAATTTAACTTTTAAGAAATTTTACAAATCACGATCAAAATCGTATTAAGCATAAGCATAGACAACGGACTCTATTTTGAGTCCCAGTGTGAACCACAGAAACTATAAGAGCTTCAACAATGGGTAGTTTTTGTAGGATAACTCTGTGGTATAGGATAGTGGAACACTTGCAATGGTGTAAATATAAATGTGGTATAGGATAGTAAAACTTAGCTAAACTTAAGTTTATGGTATGGCTAAGTTTCTGCTAAGTTCAGCCAAATTTGGCCATACGACAAAGGTTGCACCGTCCCACACCACATGGCACATGATATGCCGTGTGCTACACCAATCACCACCACACGGCACACCCTATGTCGTGCACTTCCCAAAATGCATAGGTTGTGCCGTTTGGTGCATGAGTGTTTTTTTTTTTTTTTTTTTTTGTTTGGCAATTAAGGAATTTTTTTGGGTGTATCTCACATTTTTTCATCACTTCCAAACAGTCCCTAAGCAAGCCCATGACACGGCACATGCTATGCCGTTTGGTGCTCTCACGACACAATGTGTGCCGCAACATTGTTCACACAGCACAGTTTGTGCTGTCCCCTTATTCCCCATTGCTAATATTCTCTGCACTGCACAACAACTTAGTGTAAGTTTCCCTTAAGTTTAAGAACACCAGTGTGGATACTCTAAGTGGGTAAACAGTATGTTTTCCCGGTCTTTGTAAATTTATGTATTTAATAGTTTGAGAAACTGCAATCTGGTTAGAAGCAAAGTTTTTCCCCCTCAACCTCAAGATATTTGCTTCCCTTCCCTCTCGATCTGCAAAATCAACTGATTGTATTTGTGTGTCGGCTAAACTCATCAAGAGACCGTGTGTATGTGTGTGTGTGTGTGAGAGAGAGAGAGAGAAATTCCCCCTTTCTTTTTCCATCTTTTACTTTTTAAGTTGAGCTGTCAGACTCAAAAGACCTAATGGATATAACCAATGTCTAATCGCTCAAAGTTTTTGCCTAGATAAACACGGTAGCAAACTATTGTAATCCTTAATTCTAGTGCTCATTTTTGTAATCAATTGTTTGCGATTATTTAGAAAAGTTAAGGGCTCGCATGGTAATGTTATGGTTTTTGATTTTTAATTTTTAATTTTTAATTTTATTTTTTGTTGGTTTTCATTTTTTGTTCTTTACACCTTAAACAAAGTGTTCAGGAAATTGAAAAAGAAATAAAAAAGAGATTAATTGTTTTAGGGATTAATTTAAAAGCATCAAATTGAAGAATCTCCACAGCAAATATTACTCTTTAAAAATTTCAAATCTACACAGCAATGTCTAATGCTACACAGTTTTGTTAAAAAAATCTCTTAAAAATTTAAAAAATTTAAAAAAAAAAAAAAAAAAAAAATTCTCTTATTCCAGCAGATATCTCAAACGGACTTAATCTAGTTGTATAACACTATAACTGCTACTATTGAATTGTCAAAGGTTGAAATGGAATCATATTTTCCACTAACAAATTCCCTCAACGAGGAGCATATTACATACCCCACTGAAAAAGCTCAAGGGCTATCCACTTGCTTTTTTCTTTTCTTTTCTTTTCTTTATTTTTTTGGACAAGGTTTTTTCGAAAAATAACTTGGCTATCCTCTTGCTTTTTTTTAGAATAATCTTCTTCTCTTTCCATCTCAATGCCAGTCTAAGTGTACTAATAAAGGAGACATATTTCACATTACGACAACTCATTAGATTCAGGAGGAAAAAAAAAAGGTTATACAATTTTATAGTCTTAATTGAAGCCATTTTTTTCTACTCATGTCTTCATGAGATATGCTCAAAAGTTCATTACATGAATCATACATATAGTCAGAAATTCAGGGCAGTTAGGAAGTATTAATATTAGACTTCGGCAGTGGAACTTTATTTTCAGCCGTTTCGGAAGGCAAATAAGTGGTTCTGTGGTTCGCAAGTGTACCAATTTTTATGATACAAATGTTTGGTCAATATTCCTTTGTTACCCTGCCCCTGCCCAATTTAATATCTCTCTTAAAAGTTAAAAATGGTTCTTTATCAAACCAACAAAATTTTGGTATTCAAGAAAATCAAATAGAAAGTGAGTCTGGATCTTCTTATTTTAAGCATTCCTCAGTGTTCTTTTACTTTTTTGCTCCTACTTTTCTTTTGTCTCTCTTACTTTTGTGAGGGTGGTTGATTAACAGAGCTATTAGCTAATGTGGATACTATCTATACATATAATATACATATGTATGTATGTATGTATCTACATATTTATATCCATGGTGTCTGGGTACTGCTAATGGGGTTGAAATATCATAAACCAATTGATGCAGAGAATATCATTTGGTGGTGTGGGTGGGTGTGGAATGTGAGGAGCAGAAAGGACTCATCTTTCATCCTCAACAAAGTTTGGTTGGTTCATAAAAGTGTAAAGCCACCAAAAGTTTATAGGAGTGCCAATGCTTTCATTATTTTCTGGGAATAGAAAAAGAGATAAAAACATCATGACATTTTCTATTCTTCCTTTCTTTTTAGTTTTTTTATTTCATTTTTTATTTGTTATAAACACTTTTTCTTACTTAATGAAACACTAATCCAAGCCGTGTAACAACAAGCACTCTTGTTGTAGGGATTGTAAAACTAACTTGGAAGCTTGGTTTCTTAACAGATCATACTTGAAAACAAAGATTAAACTTTTTGATGCCTCGGAATTGAGTAATGGGTGTGTCAGCTTTTGGGTGAGATTTGTGCTGTGTTTTGATACCAAAAACCTTTAACAAAAAAAAAAAAAAAAAAAACCTTTTGAGGTCTTGTGACCAACCCAAAATGGGTGGTGTGATAATTGTAACAGCTATATGGTAATAAGGAGAATTTCAGCTTTTCCTATGAAATGGGCACCACTTACACTTCTTTATTATAAAAGTGGACAACCTCATCATGTAAGGGCAACACCACCAAAGTAATAACTATGATTATAGCAATAAGTGTCATTTTTATACATCAGGCTGTATAGAAATCAAGAATTACAATCAAGTAATAATAGGTAATTAACTAACTATTTTCATTGATATAGAAAATATTATTGAGGTTGGGAGTTTGGGGAGATGCTTTGAGTTTTTCCAATGCAATCCATCATCTTAAAAGTAGCTTTGGCAACATTGTTAAATCTCAATTATCTTTAGCAATATTGAACAGTTCATATATATGGAGTTGTGGAGTATATATGGCCCTCACTCAGTCATATGGGTTGATTCTTTATATAATGCAAATACTAATCACAAAGCTCTAGGCAAGAAAAAAAAGGCTGTTTTGTTTTAGTTGTTTTCCCGCTCTCATCCGGTTGATGCATGTTTTGTGATAATTAATGAAAATTATTGTAATTAACATATGAATAGATAAAGTAAACTAACAATCAATTTTGAGTAATATTTCATACACAAACTTTTTGTTCACAACTCATAAAAAGTGTGTCTACCTCTATCATGTGTCATCTTGTGATGTCAATAGACCCTACAGTGACAGGAGAGGGATAGACACACTTTTGTGGGTTATGAACAAAAAGTTGTGTGAGAAATTTTATCCATCAATTTTTGGGAAAATTATAATTCATTGCACTGTGGCATGGTTGTGTGCTAATTCTTCTCCCAAAGTTCAACTAGTTACAAAATCAGTTTTCTCAATTCTGTCAGGTCATAAAATAAATCAAAACTTCTAAGAGCCGTTTGAATAATTTTTTCACAACTTTAAAAAAAATCTCATTAATTTATAAGAAAGATTTTTCTTGAAGTTAAACCTACTGCGAGCCTGTTTGGCACAGCGATAGCTTTGCAATTACGATAGCTTAGCGATTGCTTTTGTCATAATAGATTATGGTCATAATAGATTATGGTAGTTGTGGTATTTGGGTAAAGTATTATAAAAGTGGTTATGGTGGTATAATGGATTATGTAAGTGTTTTGTTACATAAATGTAAAAGTGATTTTAATGTCCAAAAGACAATTGTGTCCTTATATTGTTAGACTAATTATATTATTACTGTGTACATAGTAAAGTATAGTTTCATTGATACGTATTAGTAATTGTTATCAAATAATTATTTAGTTACTTAATCAAATAAGTAAAGATATTAATTTGTTAAAACTATACTTTATTTTTTATCTCCACAATTTTACATTAATCTCACAGACAGTTGGTGGCAAAGAGTTGTCTTGTAGTGAGGATGTTAGAGTAAATTGCTAAACCATGTTGGACAAGCATGTCATTTAGAGTGCGTTTGATAAAACAGAAAATTAAGTGCTGAATATTAAGTGCTGGATTTTAAGTACTGAAATTTTTAAGTGATTGAATTTATAATACAGAAAATAGTGCTTCAACTACTGAAATAGAATGCATTCAGTGATTAATTTCAGTAGAAAATTTTCACTTAAAGTTTTCAGTGATTTTTTAACTGCTTTTTCAATTAAGTGATACGTAATTAAATGCATTGAAAAAAAAAAGTGCTAAATCTTTTCATTTTCAGCACTGAATTAGGTTATCAAATATACCCTTAATCTTTTACTGACCCAGCAGTTTGACTGCTTTGATTTTAAGTGTAATTGAGAGTGATGAGGAGATAGAACTATAGAGCTTTAATGCTAGGACAAGGTGGTAAAACTGTGGAAAAGTGATGGGCACGCTGGTCTTTTAACCAACGCGCTGACCAAGCGTTGACCGCGTTGGCAAGAGAAGCTGGGCTCCTCCAGCTTATCTCAAATCATTGAAATCTGCTTCTGAACTGCGATAGCTTTTGGATTGGGTGCTAGCCAAACCGTTCGCAATCCACGTTTAACTCCTTAAGCTGCTAAAACGCAGCCAAATCGCCACGCCAATTAAACAGCCTCTGCGCGCGAACTCTAGAATGTAATTTACTCCAACATTCTTTAATCAATAAATCATGTTTGGCTGCGAAGCGGGGAATTGAAGTATTAGTCCATTTTATTTTAATAGTATTGAGACGTACCTCCACACACCCAGTGGGATTAAATATCTTCCATAGAGGAGACTATTTCGTTAAAGTAGACTATTAGTCACGTACCACGTGTGTTTAAACACTCTAACAAAGAATTATTCAATGAAAATGAACTATTAGTCTTGATCTGCCCAGGAAACAAAGATGCTCTTAGGTAGAGGTGTAAGGAAAATCGACAAATTAAAGCAACTGAATCTTTCAGTTCGGTCGATTTTCTACAAAAATACACAACCTAAAAATCGATCGAATTGATAAAAATCGGGGGGGGGGGGGGGGGGGGGGGGGGGGGGGGGGGGAAACGACATTTTTCAATCGGGTTTGAAACTCGAAAAACTGAGAAAAACCGATGAACTGAGAGAACTTCATCCCTAATAAGTTCCTAAGAGCAACTCCAATGGGGGATGCAAATAGGTATCCAAATCCAAAAGATACTAAAATGGATCCCTTCATCCCAAAAAATGCACTCCAATGGAGAATCTAAAAGGGGATCCATTATGCAAACTCATGGGTTGGGTCTCCAAACTTATAGTCTTTAGAGAGAGAAAGTGAGGGATGCATATTCGGAGGGATGATTTTAGCTATTGGTTTGTGAATAAAATAATATTTTTAGTATATCTATGGTTGAGATACATTAAAATATGTTAAACAATAAAATGACTACTAGTTTTGGTTACTATAGTTGGAGTGCATGAGACTTATTTGGTATATAAAATACTATTCAAATACAGTAACCAAATAGCATTTTAAATACCCAAATTTAATGACTACGTTTGAAGTTATTCTAACATAGCTTTCCTCCGATTGAGTGTGGTCACTGGTCACGCGCTTAGAATGCGCGTTGACTAGTCAAGCTTTTTTCCCGCCTATTTCACGGATTTCTCAGCTTCAACTTTGTATGGTAAGGTGAGATTGGTGGCCAGGAGGCTGATGTGACTTGTGGTCACTTTAGACTTTGAAAGTCGAGTATTTAAGACAACACGTAACCGGCCGCAGGATATAATTTCCTTACTCATGCTTTGTTGCATGAGAGTTTATGATAGATAGAGCAAGAGTGATTTGGTGGTATTATACCACTTAAAATTGGTACTCCAATATCTTGAGATTTGAATATGGTCTATGGATACAATGTTTTGAGATAGGACTAAATTGTTTTGGGATCTAAACTACCATGACTGTATCATAGTTGTGTAGGTATGATGTTTTAAGACCTCAGTGCATTATTTCGGGACTATAGTATAATATTTTGGCAAAAATAAGATACATATATTTTGTGTCTATCTCTTGTTTAATAGGGTCTACTTAGGGATGGTAATTTGGGTTCTCGTTTCATAATCGTGTCATTAATCGGGTTATGTGTTTTGGGTTTGATTTTTAGTTTCTAGTATTATTCATCTAAAATGTAAACTATTTTAAATTAATCGTGTCGTGTTCGAGTTGTCTCTGTAAAACGGGTTGTCGTGTCGAAAATTGCCACCCCTAGGTCCACTGATATTATAGAGTCTAATAGTCTATAGTGTCTGTGGAATCAACAGAGGAGAGAGATAGGCACATAAAGTTTACAACAATGCTAGGGATATTAACAAATCTCACTAACACTCACACCCACACTCTATCTCTCTCCTAGTGGCACAGTGAAGTTCACTGCAGACACCACAGTGCCACTAAGAGAGAGATAGAGTGTGAGTATAAGTGTTAGTGAAATTTGTTAGTGCCTCCAATATTACTCTAAAGTTTATGTATCTTATTTTTTTGAGATTATTATGTAACCAAAAGTTATCCCTATTTTGATACCTAAATACGATTTCTAGGACCAATATTTTTTTTTGCATTAAATGATAACAACTTTACACATGATTTTCTCTCAACTATCTATTTAGATACAACCATGCTAAACACACACCTTTAATCACACTCTAAACCACTTTCTTGCTTTAAACATAAGTATTCTGTGTTGTATAAGTGGTACACAGAAAAATATAAAAAATTCAAACAGCACAGAATACATGTATTTAAAGTATAGAATATAATTTGGGATGTGGTTAAAAATGTGTGCCTAATAACATTATTCATTTAGATAACAATAAGTCTACGGACACGGCACACACGCCCATTTCACAACCCATTCCACAAAAAAGGGTTTA
This sequence comes from Hydrangea macrophylla, assembly GCA_033977485.1. Taxonomy (NCBI): domain Eukaryota; kingdom Viridiplantae; phylum Streptophyta; class Magnoliopsida; order Cornales; family Hydrangeaceae; genus Hydrangea; species Hydrangea macrophylla. The sequence continues at coordinate 114,684,787 of CM066982.1, read as the reverse complement.
TTAGCAAAGAAAAAAATTATGGGACCCACTCTCTTCTTGCATTTTAATCCTTGAAACAAACAATACACAAAGGGAAATGCTAGATGCACAAAAAAAAGTGCACAACGAAATACACAAACAACTTAAAATTGTTGGACTTCGTGCTGAAAAATCTGTACACACAAAAAGACAAAAAAAAAAGAGTGTACAGCTTTTTCAACACGAGGTCCAACAAATTAAAGCAAGTTGTGCATTTCGTTGTGCACTTTTTTTGTGCATCTAGCATTACTCATACACAAAATCCCAAAAAGCACCACCCCTTTCACTTTCTCTCTCTAAAACCCAGTAATTTTCTTGCCCAGAAACGATGAACCCAAAAAATGATGAACACTCGATTTCGCCGCCTTCTTCGTCTCGTCCTCCTTGGTCTGATTCTGATACGAAGACCTCAGCCCTGAGTACTCCAATTTCAGCTTCTTCAGCCCAATTGGAATCTGGGTTTTTGAATATTCAATCCATTACTTCGCCATTGTCATCCTCATCATTGCCCTCTGTACCATTCCCTTTTGCATCTCCTTTCATCGATTTTCGAATCCATGCCCAATATGGGAAGTTTCGTATATTCACATGTATATGAGCCAAAGGGGCTATAAATTGGAGAAAAAATGTTCCAACTGGGACCGGAGAGGAGTTTTCGGGTGTTCCTCAGCCGCATGAACTTCTTCTGAACTCTGAAGGGCAGTCTAATACCTCCATTTTTATCGAAGACTTTTGATTTCTGTATCTGTTTTTCTTTTTTCTGTCTCCCATGTATTTTCTTGCCTTTTATGTTTTTTTTTTTTTTTTGCCCTATTTGCAATTTGTTACTCGTATTACTATTGATCAATCCCTGTAGATGCTTCTGAGTACACTTTTTTTTTTGTGTGTGTGTGTACTTATTGGTATGTCTGTACATAAATTTTCTGGATTATGGATATGGTGTTGTCCGTTAACCTTTTTGTATCTCAGTTTATTAACTTTGAATTGAAATCGAACTTCGCGCATATAACGCCTTTTTCTTAGCTGTTTTTTAAATGAATCATAGCAAGTTGGAAATATTCATGATTATTCATGATATTGATCCTACTATCAGGTGACAGCTTTATCAAAAAAAAAAAAACTATCGGGTGACAGATTTAGAGATATGAGAGAGAAATTGAATTACAACCTTCTTACAAATATGAGAGAGATGAGAGAGAAATTGAATCACAAGTTGCTGGTCATAGCGCCGTTGGTCGCGGGGATTGCTGGTCGCAGCCGTCATCCCTGGATGGTGGCTGGTCGGAGAGGCGTTGGTGAGTGAGTTCTAACGTGAAAGAGGAGGAAGATGCAAAGGGATTTTATGTTTTGTTTTGTTATGTTTTGTTTTTTTGTTACATAAATTTTTTTGTTTTGCTAATAAACCCTTTTTGTGGAATGCCTTTTTGTGGAATGGATTGTGTGGTAGACTTAGGGCTTGTTTGATAAAATTGAAAATCAAGAATTGACAATTAAGTGTTGAATTTTAACTACTTACTCCCTCCGTCTCATTTTATGTGTCCATTATTCTTTTTTGGGATGTCCCAAAATTGTTGTCCACTTTTCTAAATTAGTATGGAAATTTTATTTAGTTTCCCAAACTACCCTTCCTTTCAATCAACATGCACCAAAACAAAACAAAAAAGAAAGTGCAATGATTATGGGCAATTGTGGAAAGTAGGGGTAGATTCTTTTTGTCCCCTTAAATAGTTGGATTCCCCAAGATGGACACATAAAATGGGACGGAGGTAGTAAAATTTTAAGTGATTGAATTTCCAATACTGAAAAAAGTGTTTTAAGTACTTAAATATACTGCATTCAGTGATTATTTTTAGCAGAAAATTTTCAATTAAAGTTTTCAGTGATTTTTTTGCTACTTTTTCAATTAAGTGATACATTATCAAGGCTTAGTTTGGCCCCCACGTGGTGCTTCTCCTTTTTAAAAGCACAATTTCATGTTAATTCATTTGGTAACTAGTTTATGAGCTTTGCAGAAATTGAACTTAGGGTTTTTTTGGAGGGAGCTTTTAAAAGCTCTAGAATGAAGCTTTTAAAAGCTCAAGGTTGTTTTTTGATTTCATGATGTCTTTTTGAAGAGTAGTGTGTCACTTGTATAAAATTATCAAACAACTTAGTAATAAATTTTGTAAGCTCCTTTTAAAAAGCCCCGTAAGAGCCAAACTAAGCCCAAACATACTGAAAAGAAATATTTCAACACTTAATTAGGTTACCAATGACACCCTCAGATAAACTACCAAACCTTTACGATGGTATCATAGATAGAATTCTCCCGTCTTACAACGTGGCGAGTTCTTGTTGTCTGTCACTGGAAGTTAGGCAACAACAAATTTAGCAACTTTGTATTGTCAGATACTCCTAAGTAATTGTTGAGATTCCGTGGTATGGGCCCTGGAAGTACGCGCTCCATGGCCCATGGGGCCTATCGATTTCCGAGCCAGATAGGTTCGGTTCCGAACCGGTAATTTTGAATATTTTGAACAATAATGCTAGGGGTGATGCTATTGCCACTCTATCATTGAACTAAGCCACTTCATGGTACTATTCTTAAAGCATGTGGTATATGCATGTCATGCATTACATACATGGTACCACATGCTCTGATAGTGATACCATGGAGTGCATTGGTTCAAAGATGGAGTTGAAATAACAATTCCCTAACGCTAGGTGTACCCGCTTTTGTACACATTTTTTGACACACTGCTTTAAATGTATGTACTATGTGTTGTGTAGGTGGTGCACAGAAAAGTGTGAAAAATTCAAACAGCACTTGATACATATATTTAAAGCACAGTGTGTCAAAAAGTGTGTACGAAAGTATGTACATCTAACATTGGTGTATTTTGAACGTTTCGACCGCACAGCATATGAAGACAAATATGCCCTTGGAAAATTTATGTGTTTTTTTTTAGTGTCAATAAATGCACATTTATTTTTTTTAATTATAACACCTAATTTTAAGTTAAAAAATAATTTTTTTACTTTTTACTTTAATTAGTAAAGTAATGCTATGCTTTCTAAAAGAAAATTTCCAAAAATGTTTCCAACACATGTGGTAGTGGGTCCAGTTGATTTTGATTGGTTGATTTGAAGTAGTCCTACGACTAATGAAGATGGGCCCACTACCACATGTGTTGGGAAACACTTTTTTGGGAAAAAAATTTGGCATTACTCTAATTAGTAATGACAACTCACTTATTTTACTACATATTATATTTAACAAATAACTTAAACCACTTCAACTGACAAAGATCAATGCAAAATAAATTTGAACCACCCCCAACTGACAAAAACAGTGCAACACAGTTCTCAACATACACAACTTAAATCAAAGCACACCTCCAAAAAAATCAGAACTCCCTCATAGCCATAGCAACTAAGGAGATCAACATAATCAAGCATCAATGAATTTTTTTATTTTTATTCTATGTTCTATTCAGTCCTAATTTTAAGTTAATTCAAGTATTAGAATACAATAATATTCAGTCTTTGTGCTGATTCCAAGAGTTGATAGTGTATTATTGAATATCATGTTATGGTTCAACTTCTTGATTTTTCACGGTTATATTGCTTTCATACCATTGTTGATGCTCGATTTTGTTGATCTCCTTAGTTGCTATGACTATGAAGGAGTTCAGATTTTTTTTTGAGGTGGGTTTGGATTTAAGTTATGTATGTCGAGAACAATGTTGCACTGACTTTTGTCAGTTGTGGGTGATTCGAGTTTATTTTGCACTGATTTTTGTCAGTTTGAGTGATTTAAGTTTATTTGTAAAATATAATATATATATATATATATATATGTAGTAAAATAAGTGAGGAGCCCTTACTAATTAAAGTAAAATGTAAAAAAAAATTAATTTTTTAACTTAAAATTAGATGCCCTAATTAAAAAATGAATATGCATTTATCAGCACTCATTTTTTTTTCATTGGTTATGTCACAGTCCGGTCCCACAATAGCGGAACCGGAGCCCGTGGCACGCCACCGAGGCTAAACCAATTCATTAATGTTCCCAAAAATTAGGTTTGAAGAACACACGCAGCGGAAAAACAAAACACCTTTTAAAACCAGAGGTTCAGTCGACTGTTCAGTCGACTGCTCAGTCGACGGAGGTGGGCAGGGATTTTAATATCAAATTTCAGTCGACTGAGACTGGAGGTCCAGTCGACTGCTGAGGGGTCCAGTCGACTGCTAAAAAGAGAAGCAGTTGTTAACAGACCCAGGGGTTCAGTCGACTGCTCAGTCGACTGCTCCCCTGGCAGCAGCCCAATCTGCAGGAAACAAGTTTTAAAAGCTTTCTAACTATCACCAATGATTAACCCTTCAATCCAAACTCAAGCCAAAGTAATTCTAGCTGTATTAAGGTATTACCAAACATAATTACAACATGTTATAGTCTAATACAACGATTTAAAATCCATTCTAACATACTAAGTTAAACATGGTTTAAAACAACCAAAATCTTATTACAACATTTCTATTATTTCAAAACTACAAGATTATCTTTCAAGTTGCCTCACAAGCGAACTCCCAACCCACGTACTCACTTCTGCGATTCCTCGCCAGCATTTATACCTGCAATGGTTATTTGAATAACCACACATATTTTGATTTGTTTAAGCTAAGGCTTAGTGAATAAATCAACATATGTACATGAATGATAAACATGTCCGCATTCACATCTCTACAATTCATACTAGTCGCCGGAGACTCACGTGCCCGTCCATATTCCCAATCCGCGACTCCTCGCCAATAAGTCCACGCGAAAGGGTAAGACCCACGATTCTACAAACAATCATGCGACCTTAATGCCACTCTATCGGCTCCACAAAATGGCACGGTGACCACGTGCTCCTTCTGACCCAAATAAGCAACTTAACATGCTCAAATACATATCACCAATACTCGCGGTAATCAAAACATATCACCGTGCTATTGAGCCTACTTATCAATATAATTGCCCAATATGAACTACACAATATATCTCTAAGAATTAATACATGCTATTCAAACATAACATGAATACATGCCAAGAAATCATTCCAAAACATAGTTGAATCACTCACCTCCGATTTACGCTCCTATAATTCAATCTGAAGAAAACCCGTGCACAAAGAACGTGCAGAAGTCCGTCTAGTACAATTCCTATGGATCAGAATTCCATTTATCAACTTTTATGAAAAATTCTAGAAAATAACTTTTCGGAAAACTTAGCCAAACAAGCCCTAACATATATCAAAACGAAGCTCTTACCTCAAGGGGCTCGAATATGAAATCTGGGAGAAAACAGACTGACAGAAGGTCGTCGTTTGGCGTCGCAAAGCTCTAAGCAATCAAATCCCCCTCTAGCCCCCTTTTGGCCTCCTCTTGGAATTTTAGGTTAACTTGTGAAAAAATCCAAGTTCATCTCTATCTATATATAGGCAACATTCTCGGGGAATTACGTTTACCTCCCCACGAGTTTTCCAAACTCCTAATTAGTCTCTGAAACTTTCTATACAGCTTATTCATAGCTTTACGAGTGAAACCTCAAAATTATAAAAGTTTTCGACTAAGTTTCGTTTGGTCGCTAAAACGCGAATTTCTATATGACGTTTCCGAAGTTGCTAATTAGTCTACCAAATTAATAGCGTGTTCATTCGTTCTCACCAGGATATTAAATCTAACATCAGAAATAAATTCTAAGCCAGAAAATAATACAGATATTGAAATACACAGGTAAACATTTATTTTCAGATAACATTTAAAGTGTTCCACAGTGACCGTCTCATACTCGGAGAGACGTCACACCAACAAATCCTCAATCACCACAGTTTCAGAGGGTTCTCTAATACAGACACCCAAATCAACTCGTGAGTCAAAACTCACTCAACCATGTGTCATAGGACACGCCACATCACATTATCATGCATGACAATATTATACAAATGCAAATGAAATAACACAAATGCGGGTGTTATAGGTTAAAAGTATTTTAAGTTTAGGCTTATGTTAGAATGCTTATTATTATTTACATCCTTGTTCACATATCCATGGTAGAGAATAGCAATGACAGCTGGCAGAGTTGGACTGAATCTCTCTTTGCCAACTCCTACTCTGTTTAGTGCATTCTGACTCCGAACTCAACCTGTCCCGCTTAATAAGAAACACCGACTCCTACTCCACTTATTAATGGCTACTCCGCCTCCGCCTCCGCCCCGCCCAGTCATAGTAAAAAAAATTCAACATTGACAGGCGCAATATAACTCAAAAGAAGATTGAACATATCAAATACATAGTACAAATAAATCCATCCCAACTCTATCAAAGTACAAATTCAACAAATAAATTCCAACATTAATGTGAGAGAGGAAGAGACTGTCGAGGAGAAGGGATGAGAAGATCGAGTTTGAGAGAGAAGAGAAGGGAGGAGAATGGCGGCTGATAGTCGCGTGAGATAGGAAGATTAGGAGTGGCAATGTATAAAACCTTAATTTCTTTTTATGTACTGGTAAAGTATATTAGTAAATATGATATAATCATAAGGATATATTCGTAAATTAGTAGTTCAATCGAGGCGGGGCGGGCTCTAGAGGATTTTTTAAAATCGAATACCGGCCACCTCATGCCCTGACTCCTATAGAGTTTTGATGTCCGATTACTAAATCTGCTCCTACTCCTATTAAACCTACTCCAAACCTGTTCCACTAGGAGCGGGGCGGGGCGAGGTGGGGATTTTTTTTCCATCCTTAGTAGAGGAATTTATAATGTGAGAGAAGGAAGTTCGATCTTTAGCTAACATGCATGTCCGTCCGATAACACTTTCGAGTTCACAATGACTATTACTGTGTCAAATGTGCTTTTATACGGAATATATGTGATGCCAGAAAGAGGGGGGAGGGTGGGGGTTGCATGTTTAGAGTCACGAACAAATAGACTCACCTCCCTAAAGAAAAGGCATACTACACAAGAATAAGAGAAAAGTAGGAGAAAATATTGAATATAAAAGTGACACCACGTCACCAAGCCTATGTGGTGTAACCAACCAATTACTTTCACCTAATTAATCAATTGGACATTAAGATAAATTATTTAGTGTAACAATCACACCACGTCAGCATGCTGATGTGGTGTGACATTTTAATCTAGACATTATATCTGCTCCCTATTTTCTAGATGGGTCATAACAAGTATTTTACTTGTCATGATCCCCCAAGAAATAGGGGGCATGCATATGGTCTATTAGAAGGTCATGTTATGTGACGTTTACACTGAATAACTTGTCTTGAACACATGGTAGTTTTTCATTTGATTGTGATACTACGTCAGTTTTGTGACATGACATTCCCATGATATTCAAAATTTTCTCGAAAAGTAAGCTCAACACCCTAAAGAAAAGGGATACAGGGCAAAAATAACAGAAAATTCTTTCTCTACTCAAGCCAAGGCTTAGATTCGCATTCAAAAGTTGCTTTTCAATTACAAGAACTAGTGCTTAAATACAAATCTGGAACAACCCTCCACATATTTTTGAAACATAGAAACAAATTTATAGACAAAACTAATTCCAAGCATGAGAAAATGAAAACACTTCTGACTAAATAACCACTTAACCTTAATAAGATACTTAGAGATTTGATAAATGCCAGAATAAATGAACTTGAAAATTACAGAATTTGGAATGAAAAGATGCACAAAAAATCATTTGAAGCTCTTCAAATTTACGGCGGACAGAATGTTGTCAACTTTGCACCTCTTTAGTTATTTGACCCTATCTCCCTCCAAAAAGCTCGAAATTGTGAACCGGGTTTTTTTTTTTTATTATTATTTTTTTAATATAGACTCATAAACCTTTCCAGACATGTATTGCACACATGCTGAATATTACTCCTACTCAATTACACCTTTTTGACTGCAAATAATTGGCCAAATTCCCCTTCTTTGTTTGAATTAGATAATGTACATGGTATAAAAATCACTTAGATAGTGAGAGTTGAATTTAAGACCATCTCACTCTAGCAACCATCTTCCCAAAAGTTTAAAAGTTTAAGTGTGTGTGTGTGCGCAATGTTAATACTTAAAACTTCAATAAATTATAAGTTTATTTGACACATGACTACCTAGTTCATTTTTTTCTTTTAAACATTTTCACAAAATTCTCACACCGTGTTCCTGTAAAAAGAAAAACAAATAATATCATATAAGAAAGCATTGTTTTTGTCCAACCCCAAGTCTTCGTTCGGATATTCACCCTTTGCCGGTATATATAATATATATGGAACTATTGAATATTTTTGAATTCTCAATACCTCAAATTTTGGCAATAAAAAAAGAAAAAAAAGAAAAAATCAAATATACATAAATAGAGTTACATACTTTGATTCTAAGAAAGGTGAAGGGAGGAGAGGAAAAAAGCCATACTTAGCTCACAAGTCTATGGACTCTCTTGGCGTTTGGTTAATTTTGCCATTATGACCCCCCAAGATGACAAAGTGTTGGTAACCGTTTTCAACAACCATTTTAATGCCTGAAAAAGACGCATTGCCCGCAAACAGGTGGGCCATTTAAAAGTTAACAATTGCGTTTCTCTCCTCAATCCTTTCAAAGCCATTTTTTTTTCCCTTCACTTTCTAACAATTGGGTTTCTCTCCTCGATCCTTTCAAGCTTTCTTTACTTTAAGATTAAAGAACTTAAACAAAAATCTTGAACATGTGCAATAGGTGCCCACTTTGTTTTCTTTGGTCCTCATGAATGTTGACCTTAGTCACATGAAAAGGCCCTGTTCACAACAATATATAGGTGCTAGTTTAAGAAAATAAATATAGAAAACAAAGAAATTATGATTAAAAAAAAAAAGGATACTACTTTTATTTTGAAAGAGTAAATTCTACAGTTTACAGCTCCTTTACATTTGTCTCTCACGTGTGGATACAAGCTTAAAGCCACCGAGGACCCGAATTTAATCATCTAGCTAGAATAAATGTTAGAGTAATATTACACACACTTTTTGATACAATGTGTCATTTGGCCATTGATTGGCGTCGTCCTCACCACCAAACACATCTTGACCATTGATTGGTACGGGCCCTACCACCAAACACATCTTGATCAATGATTTTCAATAGTCGAGACGTGTTTGGTGGTGGGGCTAACACTAATCAATGATCGGATGACATTTTATGTCAAAAAGTGTGTCAAAAAATGTGTGCGCCAAACATTTCCCTAAATGTTAAACTATACCAGGAAGAGTAAATTAAAATCAAAATAAAACAACATAAGTTTTGCTTCCGTTAACAATTCATTCTTACATTGATGGTTAATATACAATGCCGCCGAAGACTAAACACGTAAGATTATGTGTACATGTTTAATATACACATGAAGTGCAAGGATCGATATAATGGTAAAATAGCACATTTTGGATATTTTATTTTTGTCCTGCAACAACATGGGAGGCAAGTGTAATTATCAAAAATACAAGAAAGCTTTTTCGCAACTAGCTACAAAAACCTCAAAAGAGGTCAGTTTAATGTTATTTTGATCCTAGCTTAGACGGTGATCCATAGCTAGGACCATGCATGGAAGATTAATCGAACCCATTTGACCTAATATAAGTGAAGACGGCCCCAGCCATGAGGTATTGTTTGCTGTAATTTGTGCGGGCGTGTCAGAATCAGCAGTGGTTTGGTGTGTGTGTACGTGTGCATGCAAACTAATTTCCTATCCGCTTGTGTGAGTGATACACAAGGCTTTGATGAATCTGACTTCTAAATAGGGTGATTGTGTATAATGAGTATGAAAGTATCCTCACTGTAAGTTCTTTAGCAGTACTGAAGCGCACAAGCTAAATAGTGCCGAGTTTAACAGGTAAACAATCACAAACGGTTTAATAAAACAAAGATTTTATTAAGTGTTTGGAAAAACTAAACAGATCTAAAGAACAAATCAGAACATGTTGATTATCCAAAAGAATAAAAATAAAATAACAAAAAGGACAGACCTATTTGCTATAGAGGCTGAAAAACATAAAGACTAAGAGTGCTTTGAATGCTTTGAATGCAGTGTATGATGTTTGTCGAAGTGACGCGGAGTCCTTTGCTTGGATGGCCTGCCTTAATATTTATAGCGGCCTTAAACGACTTCTACTTGGACAATAATTCCTTAGCTTGCGCCCCAAGCTGCTTGATTGATTGGCTGATTTGAACAGACCTTCCTTATCTCTGATTGTCACGCCCCGGAGTAGCATAAATAGAGAAAAATAAATTTCCTTTATGGGTCCATAGGGAATGACAAGTGAAAGTCACTGATAATCCACACCACACAGTACTAGTCCAAACAGAAACAGTAAACAACTGAAATATAAACACGGTTCTATCTATTACAAACATCAGAGTACGGTCCACAGGATCACAACAGGTCTGGAGACAACATATGCCCAAGTACCCGTTAACTACAAAGTACAACAGTAAAATAAAAGTAGTAACATAAACTACTATCTATCTTCAGGTCTTCAGCTAGCGTACGGATAGGCGTCAGCATAACTGGCATCAGTGGGGCCATTCTCTACGTAACTCCCTTCAGGGTAATCGTTATCGCCATGAGTTCCGTCATCTGCATTGTAAAGGACCGGGTAGTCTGGACGGGGAATGTCCAGGCAATAAAGGCCGTCAGCTTGTTGAAAGCTGAGTGAGCACTAACTAACACAGTCTCATAGAAATGACATAATTACCATTATGAACAATATATGACAGTGATACTAATTATATTCCTCACTCGTTTATTCAGACATATCATTAATCGATTATTATCGACTCCCATTCTAAGACTGATTCCACAATACCCAACTGACTATCTCGAACTGATTATATCAGCACAACATACCAGTGCTCTTGTTCACCGCTATACCGCTTTTAAGAACTCTTGCGAGCACCCATACATCATTCTCATATAACGACTGGTCCATGGATATACCCATACTCTTGTTCACCGCTTTTAAGAACTCTTACTGTTCACCGCTTTTAAGAACGCTTGCGAGTACGATACATACACAGCTCTGGTAAATATAAATCATGGGTGTGCCACAACTACTCTTGTTCACCGCTTTTAAGAACTCTTACTGTTCACCGCTTTTAAGAACTCTTGCGAGTACTGTGCACCCATAATTCTCACGATCCTGATCAAATCCTTGACATACACTTATCGGATTCAACCTGAGCGAATCATCAGCTCGACTCACACAACCTTAAACATACAATTCCTCTTACTGACTCATTTCTCACTTATCCAATACTACCCAGTATTATCATCTCAAACTTTACTATGTTATCGCGTCGTACTATTACTAGCGTTCCGAACCCGACTATGTTACTCACCATGTTATCTCAATCTCATTATCGTATCCCATTACCTCCGTAATCCATAATATCGCATAATAGGAATATGGAACTGCAATTAAACAACTACGCATTATGAATTATAACTGAAAGGAAAACATTCATGTTCTGCTCAGGTTCGATCGATTGAAGTCTTCTCGATCGATCGAAGAAAAGATGTTCGATCGATTGAAGTCTTCTCGATCGATCGAAGTGAAAGTGATCTCGATCGATTGAGACTTAGTGATGTTCGATCGATTGAACTCAGTTCGATCGGTCGAACTTCGTCTTCCCCAGATTCTGCCAGTGAACGTGCAGAATGTGCTAGGGGTGTTTGGGTTAAAATTAATAAGTCCAAAACATGTAAAATATCATAACTAAGATACCAAGTGAGTTTGGAACTCACTGAAAGTTGATAAGGGCGCGTTTGGCTTGGTTGAAAGCTTCCAAGCTTTATCAATGGTGGCCTCCTCTCTTCTCTCTCTTCTTTCTATTCTCTGTCTCTCTCTGTCTCCTTTCTCTTCCTCTTCTTGTTCTTCTTCTTCTCAGCTGTGAGTATATATATAAATCTATAGATGTGTGTATATATATATAGATATATAGAGGTATGTGTATATATATGTATCAACACACAAGCACACACTCTCTCAACTCTCCCAAACTTCAGCAAACACCCAACATACACGAATGCAGTGTATATATAGAGAGGGGAGGGGTGCAGATGGCATTGTTTGCGGGAAACCTGGGAATTCAAATGATTACAAGCTCGATCGATCGAAGTATGTTCGATCGCTCGAACTCAGTTCGGTCAGGTTTGATCGCTTGAAGAGGGTTTGATCGATTGAAGATGGGGACCACGTATTAAATTCAAGTCGGTAGGGTTTCGATCGCTCGAACAAAGTTTGATCGCTTGAACTGAAGGTGCTCGATCGCTCGAACTAGCTTCGATCGATCGAAGATTGAATTTCATGAATGGTCAAAGGAAGTATATAGAATCTCTCTGCATTAAATAAATATTGAAAATACAGGGTATTACACTGATTCCTACCTTATCCAGCTTCTGATTGAATAAATCCCTTTAATTTAGGGATTAACCGCCTAAATCCAGCTGGACATAATCAGATCCTTTCCTGAACGGACTCTCGTTTCCAAAACTCTCAGAGATGACATCATCCTGACAGCTGTGGATAGCATCGTCTTCTCCTTTTAGTCCATCGACCTCGTCACTTATTCTCCTGGATGAATCGAGCTCTACCTGTTCCCATGTTTTCCCTCATGCCCGATTACCTTTCTTCAAACGCCCATGGCCAATCGCACTACTACTCCCATCTTTCTTTACAGTGTCCGATTGGGCTTCGTGTTGCTTCATTTCACCATCGGGCTCTCTTTACCATACCCAACAGCCTTGTTCTTATCATCGGTCTTACGTCTATGCTTAAGTCCGATGAGTCATCCACTCCTTAGCCCGACCTCCCTCTAATGTGAATCGAGCTCAAAAACCATTGACGGTTAATTTTTGGGTGCAAACAATTGCCCCCCAAAAGGTCATATCAAACGTCCCACATTGATTGATCTGACGTTTTGAATTTTAAAAATTGCCGTGCGTCAAGCATGCAGCGAATGTCAGATTATGGAGAATCCCACCAGTCACTCCACATTTAATGCATCATGATTACGACATTGTGGTATTTAAACAGTCAAACTTTCAAAATCCCTTACCCCAGCCATTTGCGTTCTTACTCTCTCTCTCTAAATAGTTCAAAACAGAGCCTCTCTCTCTAAATCTCCATTTTCTCTGGCGAACTCTTCTCCCTTGCAGACATGGCTCCTAAGACTGCTTCGGCCACCTCTAAAGGAAAGAAAACCTTCGTTGACGCCCCACCATCGCAAAACCGATGCAGGGAGGTTAGGACTCTGGCCAAAGCCCATGCCGCCGAGATTTTCACTGAGTATCTAACCCCCTACAGCTCCTCTGATGGCTCTCCAGTAGCACTAGGCCTGGGAGCGGCGTTTCTTGGCCACCCTCCGGTGGCTTTTCTTCTTTTCTCCCACCGGTTGAAAATGAAGCGTTCCTACAGGTCCCTGCCCACTGGAACAAAGTTCAGACTGCTAACCAGCCTATCCGAGGCTGGCCGACCCTCGCTGCGGATTGGGACAAGTGGGTGACCAGGGTATCGGCCTCTAAGGCCGGTGTCTGGAGACAAACGGGCATTTATGATGCCATAATGCTCAGTCGGTCTAGAATCGAGATAGACTGACCTCTTCTTCTTTCAGCTCTATTATTCTGGTCCTCGTCTTGCAACGACTTTCTCTTCTGCTGCGGACCAATGGCTCCCACCGTCAAGGACATTAGCTACCTGCTCGGCCTTCTCCCCCACGGTCAAGAGATTATTCCCGGTCTTGACGTTGAAACGACCAACTTTGCCTATCCTCAACAAGAAATTGTCAGGGATGGGGCCGTTTCCCACAGGTCGATCACAGCCTACGTAGGCTTTCTGACTGCCTGCATCGGGGCAGATGAGACGGAGGTGTCCCATGCTGAACACACTGCCTTACTCATCTACTGACTCAACAAGTACCTCTTCTGCTCGGCCAGCCAAGCCATTACTAAAGAATACACCACCTTGGCCTTAGCTCTTGCATCAGGGAAGCCCTTGGCCATGGCTACGCTTGTTTGGGCGCACTTGGTCCGAGGCATAACAGATTTTGTCCATTCGGGCTTCGGAGTTGGTGGGAGCCCGACATAGGTACTTCAACTTTGGCTGCACTCTTACTTTCCGGAGTTTCAACCCACCATCTGCCAAGTGGCCGATGTTCCCATTTCTGCCGTCCAATTCATGGACGTAGCTCCTTCTTCACACTCCTTTGAGGAGTGTTTTACTTTCTTCTATCAAGGTTGCTCCCCTCGGGATATCAACCTCTTCACCCCTTTCTTCTCACTTCAATTCTCTTATTTTCTTCAACTCTCCAATAACCCTTCCAATTGGGGGTCAGGCACCCAATCCACTTACAATGAGATTTTCTCTAGCTACTTAGTAACTAGAGACATTATTTTTAGCCTGAGTATTCCATCGGCCAATAATAAGTGCGGGGCCGAATATTATTTCGCTCCTCTATACGCCCGTCAATTCGGGCTTACCCAACTCGTACCTGTTCCTCCTCGCATCACTGTCAGTGTTGACTAGGTAGAACGCGGCCTCATTATCAACGACGGGCAGGTGAAGAAAATACAAGAACGATCGGACCGCCTCAAAGCGGCCTTCAACTTCACACCCTTCTCTGCCCGGCCCATTGTGTCAGAAGAATTCACCCAGTGGTGGGGTGACCGGGCATGCACTATATTTTAAGGCACTGCTGCTGATGCCCTTGCGCCTTTCACTGCATCATCAGCTACTGAGGCCGTTCCTCCTGTCCCAGCAGCAGCTCCGACCCGGCGCAAACAGGTAGCCAAGAGACCGGCCCGCAAACCAGCTCTAGGCAAGGGTCCTTCTAAAAAGAAACAAAAAACAAAACCGGCCTCCACTCAGGTTAGATTTCCAACATCTTTTAGCGATTAAGCCCAATTTTGCATGTTCAGTACTAACCCTTTTATTCTGTTTTACAGCTTGTTGATGAAGACTCCGGAGAGGATCCCTCACTCCCAACTCTAACTCAGACTCTCCCTCCAACTCTTCCGGCCTCACCGGCGTCTACGGCGGCCTATCTGGAACGGGTCGCCGTGAGGGTGATGCCACTTCACATCATGCCTCCTCTAACTCCTTCAAGTGGAGATGAAGACATTGCTCCTTCTATCCAAGCTCCTGAGCAAGTCACCCTCTCTTCCAGCACTGAGGGCGCGACCGATGCTGGAGTTACCACGGAGATAGCTGGGGACGAAGTGGACCAGGCCGTCCCTTCCGAAGCTGGAGCTCTCTCCGGGCAAGGGGAGCCTCCTGCAGCCACCGGGTCTTCCATTCCCACAACAGTGGAACCGATCGTGGCTGAGGCTAACCCTCTTGAAGATTCTGCCATTGAGGCCAATGCTGATGATTCGGGCGCAGTCCCAGAGACCGAAGTTTTACAAGTGACGGCGGCCTCAACCAGTCCAGGGGTAGAGACCGGCCAAGCTTCTTCTTCTTCTGTGCTGGCTCAATCTTCCTCCCAACCAACTTCTTTTCAACCCAGTGAGGCCAATGTTCGTGAAGCGATTTTGGCCTCCCTTGATCCTCACGCCCAGGTATTGAAGTATGTACTGTACCTTTTAATTCATAAAATTTTAGAGACCACTTCTGACTGCTTACTCTCTTTGAACAGGCCGATCCCCTGGGTCCAGAGCCACACATTCCTTTCAATGACTTCTTCTCGGGCCTGAACCTAGGAGCTTTTGACCTTGGCCCCCTGGAGCCCGAAGCCGTCTCACCTACACACCTCCAACAAGCTAAGGACCTATTCTTCGGGCTTGCTGATCAAGACCTCTCTAACCTTCCTGCTGCTGCTGAAGTCGACGCAACCTTGAACACCATCATGGCCGATCATTCTCTTTCAGACGGGCAGCTGTCCTTACTTCTCAAGATAAAAGAGAGACTCCCCAGCTACCGTCTCATGGACAGATCGGCCTTGAAGATTCAGGCTGATGCAGAGCTTCACTTAGGCTCACGGCAGAAGGCATTGAAGTTCCTGGAAGGGGCCAAGGCCAAGTTTAAAGCGGGGAAGGCCTCTCGGGCTCAAGTGCTGGCAAGGGACTCCTGGCTGCAGAACCGCATTACTGTATTAAAAGCTCAGCTCGCCCAATGTGAGGCCGAGGTCATCACCAACAACGCCGCCCTTGGGAAAATTGACGAAGCACTATCCTTACTTGGTGGCAATGCCCAAAAGTGCAGTGATCAACTGCAAGCCAGTGTTCCGATATCCCAGGCATGGGTACAAAAGCTAGAAAAAGCCAAACGGGATTGGTCTGGAGCCATCAAGACTTGGGAGGACCTGAGGGCTAAGCTTAGGAATTTTGGGTCGGCCTAGAGGCCGACTCCTATTTTGTACTGTATAGAATTTTTTTTTTATTCTTGTAAGTAAGCTGTGCTCAGCCTATCAATATAAAACGATGTTCTTTTAAATCACTCGGGCTCAGGTTCATAATTGATCAACTGATCATATTCCAACCCAGGATTTGGTTTATAATCCAGATCAATGGTCTCCCATAACGTAGGATAATAGGACTTTAAATACTGACTATTGATTAATCGGACATGAACCGTTCCATCTAAATCATGTAGCCTGTAGGCACCACCTATCTTGACTTGATGAACGATGAACGGCCTTCCCAATTGACCGACCATTTACCGTAACGGTTATCCTTATCTCCAATAGGTAACACGGCCTTCCATACCAAATCATCTGTGCAAAAAGACTTCTCCTTCACCCTTTTGTTATAAGCTCGGGCGGCCCATTGCTTTTGCACTTTTAATGAGTCTAAGGCCGCGAGCCTCATTTCATCGAGCCCTTCTAATTCAGCTATCATAGCCTCTGTGTACTCAGCGGGCTCTAGATGATTCTGTAAAGCTCTTTTGGACGATCGGACTGTTACTTCCATAGGTAACATAACGTCATGCCCATAAGTCAGCATGAACGGTATGACCCCAGTACTTGACCTCTTAGATGTCCGATAGGCCCATAACGCTTCGGACAAGAGTTTGTCCCATTGCCTAGGAATTTCAACAATCATCTTTTCAATGATCCCCTTGAGGATCTTGTTGGTGGACTCGGCCTGTCCGTTAGCCTGTGCATAATAGGACGTAGAATTAAGAATTTTGATCCCCCTACTTTCAGCAAAGGCCGACGTTTCCGTTCCTGTAAACACGGACCCTTGGTCGGCCGTGATTGTTTCTGGAAGGCCGAACCTATGGATAATGTGTTCTTCAATAAACTTTATTACAGTGGCCTGAGTCACCATTCTACAAGGTATGGCCTCAGCCCACTTAGTAAAGTAGTCTATAGAAACTATGATAAAACAGTGCTGGCCCGATGATGGCGGTAGGACTTTGCCAATTAAATCCATCGCCCATCCTCTAAACGGCCATGGTTTGATTACGGGTTGCAGCTCTTTAGCTGGCACATACTGAATCGGACCATGCTTCCGGCAAGCTTGACATCCCTTAGCATAACTGATACAGTCTTTCAACATGCCGGGCCAGTAATAATTGTATCTTCTCAACAACCACTTCATCTTTGTGCCGGCCTAATGTGCCCCACGAATCCCTTCATGTACCTCTGCCATAACCTGTATGGTCTACTTCTTCCCTAGACACCTCAAAATCACATCGTCACCGATTGGTTTCTTGAATAATTCTCCATCGAGCACCACGAATCAGACAACAAACAATCTGACTCTTTGGTCTACCCTGATATTTGGGTGATTTAGGTATTCAATGATGGGGACTCTCCAATCGTCATCCTCCATCAAGACCGAATTGGCAGTAGCATACCAACCTCTCTTTGCAACGGACGGTAATGATCGGACGTGAACAGTGATGAGTTGGTCTTCTGCGCTCTTCTGGGAAAATGAGGTTGATCCTGTTTTTGCCAACTTATCGGCCTCAATATTTGTGGTTCTCGGGATATAACTAACACTAATATCATCAAATGCCTCCATGAGTTGAGTAGCCACTGCGTGGAATGGGCAGAGATCCCAACTTTTTATTTGAAATTCTCCAGCTATCTGTCCGATCACCAGCCCTGAGTCTCCCTTTATGTGCACGGACGATGCCCCCATCTCAAGGAGCATCTCTAGTCCGATGATAAGCGCTTCGTATTTGGCCTGATTATTAGTGCATTTGAAATTGAGCCGAAAAGACATTTTTGTCTTTTTGTACTTGAGTGATACAATCACCACACCTGCCCCAGCACCCTCTGCATTTTTGGAACCATCAAAGATTAACGTCCACGGGACTAAGGATGTGCTCAGGACTTTGGGTGTTAGATGCAGTTCTCCCAAATCAGTAGGATCTGAGTGATCAACCAAGAAATTAGATATGGCCTGGCCTTTGACCGATTGCTGTGATCGGTATTGGATCGCAAATTCCATTAAGGCCAGGGTCCATTTTCCAATTCGGCCTCGCATGATCTGTCTTGACAACATATATTTTATCACATCAGTTTGACATATTATGTAAGTGAAAACCGGCAGCATGTATGTTCTTAACTTTTGTGAAGAAAAATACAATGCCAAGCATAACTTCTCAATCGGCGCATTGCGCTATTCGATTGGAGTCAAAATTCTACTTAAATAATAAACGGCCTGCTCGTTGCCTTGCTCGTTATCTTGAGCTAACATACTTCCTATAGAGCAGTCAGAGGCCGATATATACAACTTTAAATACCTACCCTTCTTGGGTGGCATTAATACTGGAGGAGTTGACAAATACTGTTTGATTCCTTCAAAGGCTTGTTGATGGCTGTCTTCCCACTTGAAGTCTTCATCGGTCTTGATCTTCAATAATGGGGTCCATACTTGGGTCTTCCCTGCACAATTCGATATGAATCTTCTTAAGAAATTAATCTATCCGAGCAACCTCTGAAGCTCTTTCTTATTAGCTGGTGGCTTTGCTGCCTGGATAGCCCGAGCCTTATTTTTGTCAATCTCTATCCCCCTTTGATGTACTAGGAAACCCAGGAAATTCCCTGCTGTAACGCCGAATGCACATTTGAGAGGATTCATCTTTAGTCTGTGAGCCCGCATTCTTTCAAATGCTTTCTCCAAATCCCTCAAATGATCGGTGTTACCTCCTGACTTCACCACCACATCATCTATGTAAACCTCCATGAACTGTCCGATCATATCATGGAAGATTGAATTCATTGCCCATTGATATGTAGCTCCAGCGTTCTTCAACCCGAAAGGCATGACAACCCACTCAAAGGTTCCAATTGCCCCCGGGCACCGAAAGGCAGTTTTCGGGACATCCTCTTCGACGATGTAGATCTGGTTATATCCCAAGTGCCCGTCCATGAATGACAAAATTTTATGCTTTGCGACCGAATCGATTAACTGATCGGCCATGGGCATGGGATACTCATCTTTTGGGGTAGCTAAGTTTAAGTTTCTGAAATCAATGCAGACCCTCAGCTTCCCATTCTTCTTCACCACTGGGACCACATTTGAGATCCAATCAACATATCGGGCTGTCCGAATGAAGCCGGCGTCTAGTAGTCTCTTGATCTCTTCTTTCACCTTCAGTGTTACCTCTGGTGACATGCGCCGAGGTAGCTGCTTGAACTGCCTGAACCCCGATTTAATTGGCAATCGGTGTTCCACTAGTTCCCTAGATAAACCTGGCATCTCGTCATATTCCCAGGAAAAACAATCTTTGTACTTGTGCAGGAGTGCAATCAACTTGGCTTGACACTGCGGATCCAACATCTGACTTACATAAGTAGGTTTGTTTTCTCCTTCCTTGCCTAGGTTAACTTCCAAGAGAGGGTCTTGGACATCGGCCTTTAAATCATCAAGCTTCGCCGTGGTCGCTTCCAACTCGTCTATTTGAATCTCTTCTTCCTTTGGCGCTTCCTCTTCGTAGATACAATCAGCCAAATTGATCATTCCGTCATTGTGGCCGATTTCCAATCTTCTATCGGCCAAGTATGCACACCATCTGGCCATGCTGGCCTTTAGGGCCAGCAGCTTCTGTTCTTCAATTATCGGAGTCTCCATGGACCTCTTCTTGTTCGATGATCTCGATCGGCCTTGATTCTTCCGTCCGACTGAGATTATGATAATACCCTTTAATGTTCGATGAACTTCCTTTAAGGAAGGTTGCTGTATTCGGTCTTCCCAATTTATTGCACCCCAGCAACTTGACTGGCCCGATGTCATCTTCATATAAGACTGCATCGGTCGTTTGTACATGGGCTACAAATGGCTTGGTGTCTGCTCCAACCACTTCAACCTCATCACCTCTCCAAAAAATCAACAACTAATGGAGCGTGGAGGGAATGTAGTGATTTGGGTGTATCCAATCTCAGCCTAATAATGCATTATAGGCCACCGAGGTTTCCACAATGAAAAAAGCAGTCATGACCGTTTTACTTCCAACAGTCAGTTCAAGGGGTAAGATACCCTTGGTCTTTGAAGGTGCCCCCGTGAAGCTCTGGACATTTATTTCGGTCGGAATTAGCTCCGACTCGGACTTTTGAAGGATCCTCAACATTATTTGAGGCATAATGTTGATGGTTGACCCTCCATCAATCAGGATCCTGTTTACCGGGACTCCCTCAATATGTCCTTTAACATACAAAGGCTTCAGATGCTGGGACATCTGGTATGTTGGCTTTTCAAACACCACTTTGACTGGCCCGGTCTTCAATCCTTCCTCAGTCTGATGTCCTTTAGGCCTCAAGATAGTGATCTTAGGCCGGTCGGTCTGTGAATCAGTGGCATCCACATTTTTGCTCGTGGATTCCACCACTTTAGGCTTGACAGTCTCTCCCCCGTTCCAAAAGATTTCTTCTATCACGGCCGAGTCCTTGGCTAGGCCCTCAATTACATCTCCTGCCATGGCCGATGGCTGGTCTGGCTTGGCCATGAAAGACATAGGTAGTGTGAACACCATGTTGGATAACTTGGATGACAGACCTACCGGAATAGTCCCGAATTGGATTGGCGAGAAATTTGAGTCCGACAGATCTCCATCGGACTCCACACTCATCTTGTCCGATGTTTCTCTACATTCCTCAGGTGATTTCTCTCATCGGACTCTTGGGTTCTTAGTAGCAATGCGCATCGCCCTAGTTTCTCCTTGCTCATCGGGAACTGCAAGCGTTGTGGGTTTAGAAGGGTTTCCAGCTTGATCCTTCCAGTACTAACGCTCTCGCTCGGCCTGTCTCATTTGTTGATATCTCCTTTTTTAGGATTTGCTATATTGTGGTCGTGTTGGGAATTTAGAGTGTTCAGCTCTATGCCACTTCTGATCTTCCACTCGAGGTGGTAATACCATCCTTGGGCTCCTCCTAGCAATTGATGCTTACATCTGAGACCTTGGAACTGTCCGGGAGCTTCTTGCCCCCAATCGGCTGGATTCACCATGGCCGATATGTTGAACCACAGCAGGTTTTGCCCGCCACTCGGGCTTCGCCTAACCTTGCCAGGGTAGTGAAAATCTCTCATAAATAGACCTTCTCGGGCTTTGTTCCCGATGTTCATCGCTTCTCGGCCTCTTACTCGGGCTCGAGACTTATTTCTTGACATTAGCCTTGCATCTTGGGCAGAGGCCTTGTTCGATGAACTCCAGCTGTCGTCGTAGATCAATTATCAAATTGTCGGTGCTGGACCAAGCCGTTTCTTCCTCAGCCTTGTGGTTTTTCTCTTTACGCTCTTGATAGCTCTTTTGGAGGTCATGTATTGTCACCTTCGGCCCTTTAGTGGCCGAAATTGCGATTTGTTTTCCGTCCCTGTGTTTTGGCACCAGCTCTCTGTCGGTCAGGTCTATCTTCGGTCTCGGCCTTGAAAGCTTGGTTAGATCGGGCACCACCATGTTAGTACGGTAATTTGAGGAAAAGGATTTGCGTCAATCCCCATAGCCTTGTCTAAGAATTTGAAGACTCTTTTCACCACGTTTTCCTGTATAAAATTGCGAAAAACAACGCAATTGTTAGTAGAGTGCTTCCAGGAATTGTGCCATTTACAGTACTCTTTATTTTTTATGTCATCGGCCTTAGGGATCTGATGACCTTCACTTAGCTTGATCACTTTATCGACCAACAAGGCATCGAATATTTGATCGGCCATAGTTATATCAAAAGTATAATTTTTTCTCGCCTCGAACACCATTTTCTTTGCAGCTGTGTTGTTATTAACAGGCTTATTCAAGGCGTTGCATACTACTGGCCATTTGCAGATTAACTCGGCCATATCGCTTTCTACTTTAAGGTCACACTCTGCTAAGTGGACCTCGTAATTAGGATCCTTATAATATGTCCCTTTGGAGGAGTTCTTCTTTTCCTGCTCGTCCAAAAGGATACGCTCGTAACGACCGGCCCGTGTGGCAAGCTCGAATAGGTCACAGAAGTCAGTTCCCTCAAACCTCTTCCGAAGTTCAAAGGATATGTCCCCCCATGGCCATCTTAGCATACTCTTCCTCGAGCAAAACTGTCTTACACCGATACTTTGCCTTACGGAAGCGGGCTATGTAGGTTTCTACGGTCTCTCCTACTAGTTGCATCATCTTGGACAAATCTGCCAGCGATGTTTCGGGCTCAGTCCGATAGAACTGGCCGTGAAATAGCTCTTCCATCCCTTGCCAAGTTAACACCGAATTGGCTGGGAGATTAACATACCACAAAAACGCCATGCCCGTTAGCGAGTTTGGGAATAGTCTTAACTTTAATGGATCACTGTGACCCACATAGCCGCATTGAACAATAAAACGACCAATATGCTCAACTGAAGACTGTTCACTCTCTCCAGAGAACAGAGTGAAATTTGGTACTTTGTACCCCTGAGGAAATATGACTTGGTCAATTTCAGGGGGATACAGCCGTCTGTACGTCGGCCTCTCTAGTCTCCTCATAAACAGGCCATACTCTTCGTGTATGGCCGCCACCAACTCCTCCCTATTGATGGGTTGTGGAGCTACGGGTTGACCATTCCTTATCGGGGGTACCAACGGCGGTGGCAGTTGCTGTTGGTTGTTATTGGCCTGATGAGGCCAAAATCCACCGTTGTTCCTTTGCCCCCCATTTGTGTGACCTAGGGGCTGTGTGTGGCCGACTGAACTTTCAGTATGGCCTGTAGATCTACCAAAACCTAGTGTCGCCGATCCATTGGGATCGGTGACTACCACTCCACTGGCCATACCGGTCTGCGACTCAGATTGCTTGCCTGAGCCATTACCATCCCTAAGGTTCGGACAGATGTAGGGCGGGTCTTTCGGCTTATCGGACTCAAGCAATGTGCCAGAGCCTGACCCGATGACTTGATCTCTGCTATAACCGGCCTTATAGGTCTCTATCAGCCTTCCGATCATTTCCGTCAGGTGGTCCAACATTATGTGGGTCGTCCTTGTTTCCAGGACCAGCTCAGCTTGACTTTTATGAACATCGGCCGTTTGGTTCATGACCGATTTGAGATTGCCCATAGATCCTATGAGCGCATTGTACTCATGCCACATGGGCTCAACGTTAGCTCTCATGGCTTCTGAGATTGCCTTGAGCGTGATACTGCCATCGTGTGGAGAATGGCCGGTACTTTCCTCCACAGGGGGGTCCATGGGAGGATCGTCTTGGCCGTTCTTCGTCGTCTGCTTATCTTTCTTCAGAGGCATGGCTTGACACTGTGGGTCCCACCGGGCGTGCCAAAAATGTTTGCTGTAATTTGCGCGGGCGTGCCAGAACCAGCAGTGGTTCGGTGTGTGTGTGTATGTGTGCGTGCAAACTAATTTCCTATCCGCTTGTGTGAGTGATACACAAGGCTTTGATGAATCTGACTTCTAAACAGGGTGATTGTGTATAGTGAGTAGGAAAGTACCCTCACTGTAAGTTCTTTAGCAGTACTGAAGCGCACAAGCTAAATAGTGCCGAGTTTAACAGGTAAACAATCACAAACGGTTTAATAAAATAAAGATTTTATTAAGTGTTTGGAAAAACTAAACAGATCTAAAGAACAAACCAGAATAGGCTGATTATCCAAAAGAACAAAAAGAAAATAACAAAAAGGACAGACCTATTTGCTATAGAGGCTGAAAAACATAAAGACTAAGAGTGCTTTGAATGTAGTGTATGTTGTTTGTCGAAGTGACGCGGAGTCCTTTGCTTGGATGGCCTGCCTTAATATTTATAGTGGCCTTAAACGACTTCTACTTGGACAATAATTCCTTAGCTTGCGCCCCAAGCTGCTTAATTGATTGGCTGATTTGAACAGACCTTCCTTATCTCTGATTCCTACCTTATCCAGATTCTGATTGAATAAATCCCTTTAATTTAGGGATTAACCGCCTAAATCCAGCTGGACATAATCATATCCTTTCCTGAACGGACTCTCGTTTCCAAAACTCTCAGAGATGACGTCATCTTGACAGCTGTGGCTAGGACCGCCTTCTCCTTTTAGTCCATCGGCCTCGTCACTTATTCTCCTGGATGAATCGGGCTCTACCTGTTCCCATGTTTTCCCTCATGCCCGATTACCTTTCTTCAAACGCCCATGGCCAATCGGACTACTACTCCCATCTTTATTTACAGTGTCCGATTGGGTTTCGTGTTGCTTCATTTCACCATCGGGCTCTCTTTACCATACCCAACAACCTTGTTCTTATCATCGGTCTTACGTCTATGCTTAAGTCCGATGAGTCATCCACTCCTTAGCCCGGCCTCCCTCTAATGCAAATCGGGCTCAAAAACCATTGACGGTTTTTGGGTGCAAACATGTATATATATCAGTGAAAATCAGCTAAACTTGCTTTTGTACTGGAAGGCCAACACATGTTAGGCCCCATTTGGTTCACTTGAAAGGAACTATGAAAAGGAAACTAATTTCAAGTAAACCAATTTTAGGGAAATTGTTGCCAAATTAGTTACATTGTGGTGTTTGGATAAACTAACGAATAAACTTGGAAACAACGTTTGTCTTCTTTAAATTGTAAGCTATTTTAAAACAGTTGAAAAGCATGATACAATTTTAATTATAAAATATTTATTTGTATTTACCATTGCATGATTTGCAAGACAATAGTTTGAAAATTTCATAATCATTTGATTAGGTAATTAAATTTAAACTCAAACTATTAGTTAATTCAAATTTATATACTATTGGTTTGTTAAATGAGTGAGATAAGGTTGTTTCCTAGAGAAAGGAATCTAAATACCACCTCAACATAAGGAATGAGTTTCCTTGTTTTTTCTAAGAATTCATTTTTAGTTGGAAATAGATTCTGTATCCATTAAACACACCAAACACACAAAAGTAGTTCCATGGAATGAGATTCCTTTTCACACTTACTTTCCAAACGAACCAAACAGGGCCTTAGAGTATCTCTAGTAAAAATAATAAAATGGTTTATAATAATTAACTACTTCAGTTGAAAACTATTTTAGCAATCCACTATTAATTTAACCTTCAATTCCAACAGGACTTTTTAATTATCTAGTCAAATTATTTTATTATATTCTCTATAGTTGAGATTTTGTGTCAATTAATTAATGAAAGATCCAAAGTTTGAGAATTAAAGAGAGAATATTTAGAGTCATTCTTGACTAAACAAATTTATCTCGTCAAATGTTAAAATGATTAGCCATGTAGCTAGCCTGCTGGATACATAAAACTCCTTCTGACTATTTATTTTGTCTTAAAAATTAAAATAACTAATCTGTTAAAAATGCTCTTAGTTGTTTACACACCAAATGGTAGTGGTTTAATGCACTTTTTTTCCACCAATTTTGGTAACATTATTAGGGCCCACTCAATTTGAACAACCCTTTTAAGTAATTAAATACAGAGTAGTATCTAGAATTGGACATGACTTCCAGAGAAGTTGTGTGTAAAGAGCATCAACGAAGAGGACAAACCACCCAAATAAATAGAGAGACTGGTCCAAATATTTGAATTTTGTTCGAATAGCAACGGAGGAATTTCAATCTTTGGTACAAATCCAACTTTTTTTTTTTTTTTTTTTTGGGGACAAGGCTAAAGAAGTCAATACATGCATTTTGTCTACGAGTTGATCAACCTCATGATAATTGAGCTTCCTCTTGCAGTCTTTTACTTACTCTGTTACGAACTTTAACAAGTGGACGCAACAAATGATTTGTACAAGTAAAATTGAAGAATTTCTTTAGAACGGGTTCATGCTAGTGAAATTTGCACATTCCATTTACTTTTACTCCTTTTGTTCATATAATTTGGAAAATACTTTTGCTCACCCCAAATTTGGTACATCAATGCTCACCCAAACATCCCATTGGCCAATGCAGCGGGGCCCAGGATTAAACAATATTAAACAACATTTGTTTAATCCTGGGCCCCACTGCATTGGCCAATGGGATGCTTGGGTGAGCATTGGTGTACCAAATTTGGGGTGAGCAAAAATGCTCTCTATAATTTGGACCACTATCTTCATGGGTAGTTGCATTAATCTCTCACCTGTAGATCATCATAATTCAATAGAAATGAACTAATTATCCAATTTTTTCCAAACCATCCAAACTTGACCTCACCCCTTTATAATATTAAGGTTAAATACACTTTCCCTCTTCTTGTGGTTAGATTTATTTTCACCTTATCCCCATGTGTGTTCAAACTAAAGTGAAACTATTAAGATATATGTACCTCAAAACTAATGAAAATTCTGAAATTGAACAAACATATTAACACTTAGCCCCACTTTATGAGGTTAATTTTGGGGCTTATCCTCTACGTGGAGATAATGTTGTCATTTAGCCCTCTTATGTGGGAGCTAATTTTTAACACTAAATCTCTATAGGGGGCTAATTTTGAGATTAATTGTCTATGTACAATTATTTTTTAAATTTAAACTTTCTATGTGGGACAAATTTTTTAACAATAAATCATCATATGGCTCATTTTGAGAGAAATCTTAATAGTTTCAACTTTTGAACCACAGTCTACAAGGGACTAAAATGAAAATGAACTTAACCACATGGAATTAAAATGTAATTAACCCATAATAATATTAAGCTCACGGACCACGCGCTGTAAAAGTGTACGGGCGTCCCGAAAGTCGGTTGTACGCAATTACGCAAATGGAGTACTAGTATATGTTTTTCAAAGCCCCCTGATATAGAGAATTAATTAATTAAAGAAAACAGTTCGGGTTTGGAGTCAGGAGGTCCGGAACGAGGTTCGGAGAGTACTTCTAGTTTAGGAACCTAAATAGACAGTTCTTATCTAATGAGGACTCCCTCATTTTATAAAATGCACACCCCTTACTTCTCTCTCTATTCATGTCTCTCTTACATATTTTACCTCTCATAGATTTAAATTTTTTGCTGAGTTGAAAGAATTTTTTGCTAAGTTGGGGAAAGAATCTCGTGGAAATAGGGGACTAGATGAATTTATACAAACTCTTATTGAGAGAAAAATGAGAGGTGTGCATTTTATTTTATAAAATGAGGGAGTCCTCACTAGATAAAAACTGCCTAAATAGATACTGAATGAAGTACTCCGTATAAAAAAGCACAGGGAAGAAGAGTGCTTTTGTAGTGTAGAGAGAGAAAAAGAGGGGGAAAAATGGGTTATGTATACATATTTGTAGAGAAGAGTGTTGGGGCGTGACAAAGAAAGCAAGTAACAGAATGAGTGCATACCTGGAACTTTCTCTGTCTCTCTCTCTCTCTCTCTCTATTTCTGATTTTCTTTCCCCCTCTCTCAACCAACCCCTCCCTATTTGTTTTTTCGATCTTGCCTTTCAAATTCCAAACCCCCCTATTTGTTGCTCTAAATTAGTTTCTCTTTCTTGAAGAAGCTAATGATCCTTCCTATTTATTTTCAATTGGGATTCTCTTTTTCCCTTTTTTCTTGGAAAACTATGATTACCCAGAAAATTTCTGTTGTTTTTGGGTGAGAAGAGTATGGAGAGCTTTTAATGTTTTGATGAAGTTTTGAGTTTTTTGGGTGGAAGCGAAGCGTTTTTTTGGTGCTCTTTAGAATGGCTTCTGAAGGTGCATTGTCGTTCTCAGTGGCGTCTGTGGTTGAGGATGTTCTTCAACAGCATGGGTTTCGATCCAGAGATCTTGATTTAGACTCTCGCAGAGCAGAGGAAGCCGGTAAATTGTTACTACTTCATATCTCTCTGAATTTTATATATATATATATATATATGTATATATTTTTTTTAGAAACTTCTTCAAGTTCTTGTTGGCTCGTAAATCTTTTATTTTTCTTTGGTCTGAACTTGAATCTTTTCTTTTAAATATAGTTTGGAAACTCCCCCCCAAGTTCTTCTCAGGCTTTCCTTTCTTTGTCTGTTTTGTCTGTTTTGTTTGGTAGTCAAAGAAGTTAGATAAAAACTAAACTCCATAGTTTTAAATTCATAGATTTCTCATGTTTGGGGGACTGCTTGACTGATTTATATAGCTTTGTACACATTGCTTTGGAAACCGAAATTCAGGAAACACATCATTCAGAAGTTTCTTTCCTTATTTTCTCTGCTACGTACCAAACTTTCTTCTACCTGATATTTCCTTTCATTTTATACTTATAAATCCGGTGTGCGTGTTCGTTTCAATTATATGAGATAATTCCTCTTAACTTTCTGCATTTCCTTTTTCTTTTGTGTTTATGATCAAGTCTGCTTTACTATGTAAATAGTTGCCGTGCTTTTTCCCAATTCGCGAGTCTGATTACTAACAAATTCAATGGTTTTTTTTTTCTCTCTCTCTCTCTTCTACTTCTTTCATTCTTTGAATTGAAATAAGAAGTACTTGGATACGGAATATATTTGTTAACTATGCCCATCTATGGTTTGTAGCAATGAGAAGGTATGAAGCAGGTGGTTGGCTAAGAAAGACGGTTGGAGTAGTTGGAGCTAAGGATTTGCCAGCCGAGCCATCTGAGGAAGAGTTTAGGCTAGGCTTGAGAAGTGGTTTAATTCTTTGCAATGTCCTCAACAAAGTTCAACCCGGGGCTGTGCCAAAGGTCACCCTGAATCCTTCTGATACGTTTTTTTTTTTTTCCTTTCTGTACAGTGTTAATTGTGATTGTGTTATTGTCATTTTTGAATTCACATTGTGCTAATAATATATTTTAGGTGGTAGAGAGTGCATGTGATTCTGCTCTTATACCCGATGGAGCTGCTTTATCGGCATATCAGTATTTCGAAAATGTGAGGAACTTTCTTGTAGCTGTACAAGAGATTGGGCTTCCTACTTTCGAGGCTTCTGATCTGGAACAAGTAGGTGTAGTGCCTCTGCTTTATTGGCATTCTTGTAGTTTTTTAAAAAAATTTATGTCAGCTTTCAAAATATTGTAATACATATTTTGTCAGGGAGGGAAATCGGCAAGGATTGTTAATTGTGTTCTGGCGCTTAAATCGTACACCGAAAGGAAACTGACAGGTGGCGATGGAGTATCGAAATTTGGGGGAAATTTGAAACCCACAACCTCTGGAAAGAATTTTTGTCGCAAAAATGTTGAGCCATTCACAAATTCCTTGTCGAGGAACCTGTCAATGAGTGAAAAAACCTCGACTGCTTTATCCTCTGAGCTCAACTCTATCGATAAGGTGAGATGTGTACTGATTGGGATAATCAACTGTGATTCTTTTGTCAATGTTTCTCAAATGAGAATGACACTTAAAAGTTTTCGTACATTTATTTTTGCAGCCTACTTCTTCCTTTGCTATGCTTGTTCGTGCAGTTCTATTAGATAAGAAGCCTGAAGAAGTTCCAACAGTAAGTGCTAATGTACCCGGTGGTTTAGTTAAATTGTTTGGGCCCTGTGGGATCAAACACACAGATATTAGCCTGTTTGGATAAATTTTAAGAAGCAGTTTAGAGTTCCAAAAGCACATTTTGACTGAAGAAAGTTAGAGGTGCTTCCGCCTAAACGTAATGCAAGAAGCAGAATTATCAATGAATTTTTCTTAATTCCTACTGTGCCCTTCTGATTGGGACTTGCGCTTCTACTTCTGTCTAAACACAAAAGTCACAGTCAATCCAAATGGGTCCGTAATGTAGAAGTAATTGTGTTATCAGGCTTGTAGTGGTGAGAGAATTGCGAGTACTTGTCTGTACTGTGTGCTATGTTACATGGACTCTCCTACTAGCCCCAAGTACCCGATCCCCGTGTCCGACGCCCGTACCCAATTTGGACACTCGGATCCTCCACAAGTGATGTTGAAAAGGTAAGTAGAAGCTCAAAATTGTGGGCAAAGAGGTTTCTAACTATTGATATTAAGAAACATAGTATGTTTATACGTTCAGAAGGTGTCCGCATATCCGTATCCAACGTTTAGACACATGTCCCCGGATCCTAAGATTTGGATTTAAAGGAGGTCCGACACCTAGATACATACCCGCACCCGACACCCATACCCGAGTCTGGGTAACATAGACTGTGTGCACAATAAGTGTTAATAAACTACTATACATCATAAGCATGTGATGCCCATGCTAGCGAGCCTAAATATATTTCTGGTGGATTCCACTTGAAGATACCTCAAAGGATGCTAATTTTTGATGCGGCACACTTTTCTTTTAAAATCATAAGAATTCAATATCTGACTCAAGACAGACGCAGAAGGAAATGGACAAGGTTTAAGAAGGGCTTTGTAATCAGTTTAGGAACTTTTACAGTTACCACTACTACTATCTATTCTGAGTGTTATTGTTCTTCTGCTTGCCACACAGCTGGTGGAGTCCGTGTTAAACAAGGTTGTGGAGGAGTTTGAGAATCGGATCGCATGCCAAGTTGAACAGGTATGTTTTTTAGTAGACGCATCTGACTGTAGAAATCACTTCCTTCATTTTTACATCAGAAAATAAAACACTTGGAGAGCTGATTATCCCTTTGATGTGTTTATAATGTGCATTGTCATTTTAACAATCAATTTAGAGTTGAAGAATGCATAACAAGTTTGGTTTCAGGTCTTCTAAGTACGTTCTTTTATGGTTATTCCACTGACAGACGAAAACAAATCCAAAAGGTTTGGTTGTTTCTCATGGCAACACATTTCTTTCCAAACACGCTTCTGTTGATATGAAGGTATTTTTCTTGACCACTACCATCTGCAGAAACTCATGAAGTTTAGTGTTACCTACTAATTAATTAACTAATACATTTTCTATGCAAGTCTATCGTGAATTTTGATTTATAATCGTGACATTTTTCTTTCCCTGTTGGTGGATGCTTTAGGTAGAGGAAAAGACTTTACACCGGGGGAAGAAAGAGGAATGCTTTCGTGAAAAACTAATCTCTGATGAGGAGTCAAAGAAACAATTGCTGAAACAGAAAATGATATTTGACCAACAGCAGATAGATATAAAGGTTTGCTTGGATGTTATGTGATTTGCATTTTATTTATTTTCTATTGTATCATTCTCTGTATTTGTAATTTGTGCATTTACATTAGTTTTATTTTCTCTAGGAACTGAAGCAAACTCTTCATACAACAAAAGCCGGTATCCAGTATATGCAAAAGAAGTTCCATGAGGAAGTTCACAATCTTGGTAGGATTTTAAATTTATTCTAAACACTTTTTTTCTTTCTTTCTTTCTTTTTTCCTTTTGTCTTTGTACCATATTTGAGTTCTTGCTTTATAGGTGTACACATTTATGGACTTGCACATGCTGCTTCCGGATATCATAAAGTTCTCGAGGAAAACCGCAAGCTATACAATCAAGTGCAGGACCTTAAGGGTATCCCTAACCATTTCCTTGGAGCCGAAAATGAATCGTGCTCACCTTTTCGTGTATTCAATTTGTCAAACAGATTAAACAATTGGTTTTCTTTTCTTTTTCTTTTTTTTTTTTCTTTTTCTTTTCTTTTTTTTTTTTTTGTGCTTATTTAGGAAGTATTAGGGTCTACTGTCGAGTTAGACCCTTCTTAGCTGGACAATCCAACTATTTAAGCAGCATGGATTATATAGAAGAAGGAACCATTACTGTTAGTACCTTGTCAAAGTGTGGAAAAGGGCGTAGATCCTTCAACTTCAACAAAGTTTTTGGGCCTTCTGCAACCCAAGGTTTGTACATTTTTGTTTACGTACTTATAAAGATTTCTTTTTTTTTTTTTCGGAAAAACTTATAAAGATTTCGTGTAAGCTTTTATTTCAAAACTCCTTTTTCTGTATTGCAGCGGAGGTTTTCTCAGACACCCAGCCACTGATTCGCTCTGTTCTTGATGGCTACAACGTTTGCATATTTGCATACGGCCAAACTGGATCAGGAAAAACGTACACAATGGTGAGATATACTCATTTAATCTTTAAGAAATGAGATAATAGTATAATACATGCGTATTTATATCATTTAACCGAACTTATATGCATACTTATCCATCCAGAGTGGACCTAAGGAACTTTCAGAGCAAAATCAAGGTGTAAATTACAGGGCATTGAGTGATTTGTTTCTTCTAGCTGAACAAAGAAAGAACACATTCCGCTATGATGTTTCTGTTCAGATGATTGAGATTTATAACGAGCAAGTTAGAGATCTCCTAGTTAATGACGGTTTTAGCAAAAGATATCCTTCAGAATGTATTTTCTTATTTTCCTTGTGTGGATCAAATTCAAACCTGGCACACAGTTCTTGTTTTAATTGAAATTGCGTTGAAAATTTCAGTTTCAAGCTGTCATTCAAGTATTTATGTTTTGGGTAAATTACACTGACCTCCTCCTCCATTGTATTTTAAAAAATAACACTTGCCCTCCTGTGTCAAAGTTTACTTTCAAGTATTTATGTTCCAAAATACTTTAATGAGATAGATTAAATAACTTTTCTCCTCTACTTGTCCAAAAACATATTTAAGTATATTAATCTTTGTTTACATCCAAACTAAGGTAAAAGTATACAAGGTGTTGTCAGCATTTTCCATTATTGACCCTGGCAGTTGTCTAACAGAAGGAGTATCTCGTATCTGTTACCAAAACCCCCCACCTTAAGTGAAATTAGCGTTATTTTTTGACAAGATGGAGGAGGCAGCTAGAATTGTTAGACACCTAAAGGGAGGTCAGTGTGATTCACGAATGTTAGAACCCAAGATGAGTTTTTGTAAAATAGCGATTTAGAACCTAAATTTTTGTTTCAATCCTTCACACTGGCCTTTGCCCACCAAAGATTTCCTTAATCTGTTACCACATTAGAAATCCGAAACAGTTCACAGACGGGACTTAATGTACCGGATGCAAGCCTTGTCCGAGTGACATCAACATCAGACGTTATGGAACTGATGAACATAGGACAAAAGAATCGTGCCGTTGGTGCAACAGCGCTTAATGACCGGAGTAGTCGATCTCATAGGTATGCTTACACTCCTACATGGATGTTTCTTTAAGAAATATGTACATGCATGTCTAAACATATCTCGAAGTAAACAATGATAATGCTAACTTTCGTTCTAATTCAATATGCAGTTGCTTGACTGTTCATGTGCAAGGAAAAGACTTGACGTCTGGAACAATTTTTCGTGGTTGTATGCATTTGGTTGATCTGGCAGGAAGTGAGAGGGTAGACAAATCTGAAGTAACCGGGGATAGACTCAAAGAGGCACAACATATTAACAAATCTCTCTCTGCTTTAGGTGATGTGATCTCTTCTCTTGCCCAGAAGAATTCACATGTCCCATACAGGAACAGCAAACTTACACAATTGCTCCAAGACTCACTTGGTAAGCCTTAAAAAATCATTAAAAACCTTTTTTCTTTTCTCCTCTTTCTTCCTATAAAGTAATTATGGTTTTGGGTCTGTGGTTCTATTCTAGGTGGGCAGGCCAAAACACTGATGTTCGTTCACATAAGCCCTGAGCCAGATGCTATTGGAGAAACATTAAGTACGCTTAAATTTGCGGAACGAGTTGCCACCGTAGAACTTGGTGAAGCCCGGGTAAACAAAGATGGCGGAGATGTTAGGGAGCTCAAAGAACAGGTTCTTATATTCTATTTATCTGCCTATAATCTTCTTTTGATGCTTAGCAAAAGAACTTATTCAGTTCGTATGTCCTTTCAATTAGGAGCCTATTAGGGATATCAAGAGGTTGTGACCCTTTGGATAAATTTTTTCACACCTTTTTAAAGATAAAAACAGTTCTTTTTTAAAAGCTCCAATTTGTAGCAATTCCGAAAAATCTCTTATTCCAAAAAGTAATTATTTTAAAAGCAACGGGCTCTAAATAGTTGAGTCATCATTTCAGATCGCCAGTCTTAAGGCAGCTTTAGCAAAGAAAGAGGGGGCACTAGAGCCAATGCAGCAGCAGCCAGTATCTGGCAGCCCATGCAGCGTTATGTCCCCACAGTTTAATCCTTACTCTCAGGGAGGAAATATGTTGACCGATCAAAACAGCTACAGGAAACACATGGGAGATGTGGGCAATATAGAGGTAAACAGGCACTTCGTTTATGATATATATATAAATATATATACGGTCAGGCTCTTGAGCAGCGTGTTCACCCATTGAACATAAACAGGCACTCCGTTTATGTTCACCCAGTGAACATTTTTTTTTTTGCTTGCAAAAACCCGTGGGTCAGTGGGGCGCGCGCGGGTCAACAGGGCAGCCCGTGGCTTTTTTCAGGTGAAAAAAAATGTTCACTGCGTATGTTCACTCTAGAGCCTGGCCGTATATATATATATATATATATATTCGTAACTGTTTAATTATGCTAAACTTGAACATTGACAATTTGACACCATCAGGGAAGTCTGGGAATTTTTAATCCCTTTCTTCGGATGAGCAATTCGTAGATCCTTACATACATGCGAATAGGTGCCATATCATTGCTGAATTTTAGTAGCTGTAATTATAACTCGGCATTTTCAATATTTCAGAGTAACACCACTTTTATGACTGCATTGGGAAAAAAAAAAAAAAAAAAACAGGTCGTCTGATACCAAGTTTTAAGGAATTGTTTCTCTAACACAAGTCTCCTGTATACTAATTTCTCTGAATGGGGTAGTTTGAATCTTAATTCTCAAACATACGTTTTAACTTGTAAGAGAAGGACAAAAGTGTGGAAAGTATTCTGAGATCCTTTAAATTTCTGAGAATTATGTATGAGACCATGGTAGGTCTGTTAAGCTCAGCTATATTCTGAGACATATTCTGAATTTAGATGGAGATGGAATAATTAAGAATACAATATCATGTGGACATCTTTATGGAAGAACCAAAATTTCCTTTAGTATCTAGAAGGAAAATACACACCCTTAACGCTATGATTGGGAGTTTATGAGAGAAAAGAAAAGAAGAGAAATTCATAAGTAAGGAGAGAAAAGAAGAGAAGAGAAAGGATGGTGTTTTCTTTCATCTTGATTGAGAGTTGAGGAGAGAAGAGAAAGTAACTTTCTTTCCCTTGATTGCAAGTTGAGAAGAAAAGAAAAGAAAGTTACCATTCTACCCCCCACTTAGATGGAATTACAATTAGGTAAGACTAAACTAGAAGGGTATAGTGGGTATTAATAAATATTAATTAATCCCCACTTTCTTTTCTCTCCTTTTCTTCCCAATTTGGAGAGAAAGAAATTGAAAGAAAGTGGGGCTAGTTTTCTCTCCTTTTCTCTCATTAAAACTCGCAATCGGGAAAAAGCGAGAGAAAGTGAGGTACTTTCTCTCCCTTTCTCTTGTTTTCTATCATTTTTAAACTCCCAATCATAGCGTAAGTTC
This sequence comes from Hydrangea macrophylla, assembly GCA_033977485.1. NCBI lineage: Eukaryota > Viridiplantae > Streptophyta > Magnoliopsida > Cornales > Hydrangeaceae > Hydrangea > Hydrangea macrophylla. The sequence continues at coordinate 114,649,083 of CM066982.1, read as the reverse complement.
TCACCTACATAATGGTGAAACTTAGTTCATAACTGAAGAAGGAAAATACAAGAAAAGATTATAATAATACATCTCAAGGAAGAAGGGAATAAGTTACTGAAAAACAAAGGATCATTAGGCAGATCTTATATTAAAATTTAAAATAGATTGCCTTCTTCATCTGCTGCGGGCTCCTTTTATAGCCAGAATGAATGGAGCAACATATTTCTCTTCATCTTCAAGGGAATCTAATTTTTATGACTCTTGGATGAGGCTAACCCTATCTCATGGAGTTGCTCCGTTTTATCTATAATCCTGTTAGACTGATATATCTCTTAAATCAATAAAACTTTTCATTTTCTTAAATCCTGGTTTTCGTGAATATAGGGGTGGAGTTTATTTTTATGATTTTGTAGGTTCGGAGCAACTCCACGCTGAGGAAAAAGAAGCAAAGCTTTGATCTTGATGAGATATTAGGAAATTCTCCTCCCTGGTCTCCAGTAAATAGTTCTGATCAAAGTTATGGGTTGGATGATAAAGATATTGGCTCAGGCGAATGGGTAGATAAGGTAATGGTGAACAAACTAGACACTGCAGGTGGAGTTAAAAACCCTTTAGGATGTTGGGAAGCCGAGAATGGGCACAAGTCTGATTCATTTTACCAGAAATATCTCTTAGAATCTACCAAAATATACCCGGAACAGTCTTACAACATATTCACAGCAAGCAACCAATTTGACATTGGTATTACTGATGATTTGGATGAGCTTGATGCTGGAACCAGTGACTCATCGGAGCCAGATTTGCTTTGGCAATTCAATCAAGCCAAACTCGCTAGCTTAGCCAATGGGATTGGATCAAAGACTACCCAGAAACCTTATTCAAAGTCGGAAAAGGGCCCGGAACTAAGGTAATGCCACTGATCTTCCATCGGTATATAATGACTTCTCTCCAAACACAATCTTCCATTAGCCCAGAACTAAGTTAATACACGTACATGTTGACTCATTGATCGTTACACTCCGGAGCATTGTTCTATAAAATGACTTGCCAAAACTTTTTTCGCAAGTCATTTTCAGCATTTTAAAGCTTCTTTCACTTTTTCTGAAAAACTTTGTAGAGTCAGCATTCTAAGGACAATCAAATATCGAGAATGTTTTCCTTCAAAGCAAACTGAGCTTAAGTTCTAACTTCTTGTTCTTATATTGCAGTCGGAATATGGGCCCAAAAGTAGTAGGCCCTTCGCCATTGCGGAAACAGGCTAATGGGGGTGGCCACCCACTGCAGCGGAGTGGGAGGCAGGGATTCCCTGCGGAAATGAAACGGAAAGCTGGGAATAGAAAGTAGGTAAGTTGTTGGGGGCAATGATGAAGGTGTTTTTTCAAATTTGTTTATTTTTTAAAAAGTTGAGATTGAGAGGGGGAGAGAGATATAGGTTTCATATATAGTCAATTTTTTTTTTTTGTTTGGTTGGTTTATTTTTAATGCAGCAATAATTCCAGTTGCTTGTATTTGTTATCAAACTTTAAAGCATGAAAGAGGGGGAAAAAAAATTCCAAATCTTGGTTTCAATAGTTGATTCTATGCTGAGTATTGTCGTGACAAACAAAGAGTTACAACATTCAATGAAGCTAAGAACTAGATAGTCGATAGTCGAAATGAGTGGCTAGTAACAACCCTGTAATTGTCGTTGCAACAGGAGTTTTTCCCAGGAAAATGTTTTGTTATGTATTCCAAATTTGATTCTTAAATATTTTAAAAGTTGTACTACATATTGTGACAGTAATTTATGGTAGCACGTACCACAGCGTATAATACTGGCAATGCATTTGGTAAACAAATTTGGGATTCATATTTAGCTGTGACACATCAATCATATACACTCGTGTGCGGAAGTTTAATCTAGAATGCGGCATACCCCTTAAAGTAAAGAAGTTGGCAACGTGCTTTGTGAGATTGCAGACAAACAAAAACAAACCCATCACAGATGGGCTTTGAGATAAAGGCCAATTTCGCAGATGATGGGCCGCCAAACAAAGGGGGTGAAATTGAGAGAGGAGGAAATTAAGGCTGCCAGGGGAAAGGCTATTGGGAAAGGCTAAAATAGGTGCTGATTAAGTCAAAGTTTATTTTCTACAACAATGCTAGTTTTTTATACACACATTTTATCTCTCTCTTTGGTGGTATTGTGGGATTCACTGAAATTATTCAGGTCATACAGTACCACCAGGAGAGAGATAGGGTGTGTTTATAAGTGTTTGTAAAAAGTGGTTGTCACCCAAATATTATTCTAATTTTTATTTGGTTATTATGACAACCTAGTTTGGTAAGTGTATGTTTCTTACATAGGAGTCTGTGCCCAATCTAATGAATTTCTTAAGACAGATTCTCTGTCAATCTAACTTATACTTAATTCTCACTAGAACCAGATAAAAAACGGACTTGTACTGGACTAGATCCTATTTTTGATATTTCCAAACTGGCCCTTAATTTAAAGAGTAATGTTGTGTTGCTAAATTTTGTATCTCAAATACTTTCGAAATACAAGTGATTGTGGGACTACCTTCAATAATGATTAGATGATGTTCGAGTGTTCATCTTGGGCTCTGTATTTTCTAACGCAACACTTTAGTCCCTCGAGTTTTAAATTGGTGTCAATTTGGCACCAAAAATATTAAAAACAGAGTCTAAATTGAAACATTTTGCCCAATAAGAGACTAAAACAAGGCATTTGAAAATGCTGGAACCCCCAAAAAAATAATTAATAATTGAGTTAATTACATTTTGCCCTCTGTGGTTAGGTTCATTTTTACTTTATGCACCTGTGATTTAAAAGTAAACATTTAACTCTCTTGTGGTTTTGGATTAAAGTGAAACTACTAAGATTTATCTCAAAATACACCCACATTAGTGTTAAAATTAGTAACACAGAGGATAGTTTAAGTGTCAAAATTAACCTCACAAAGGTAGTTAATCCCAAAATTAGGCCCCAAAAGGGGTTAAGTATTAAAAATTAGCACCACATAGGTTAGTTAAATGGCAGCATAATCTCCACATAGGGGAATAATCCTAGAATTAATCTCACAAAAAGGGTTAAATGTTTAATATTTTTGACTAATTTTAAAATTTTCATCAATTTTAAATTTTTTCTTTTAACAATTTCAGTCTAATCAAAATTGGAGTTAAGTTGAGGGATATAAATAGTTTTGTACGCTCAAAGTTGTTCAGCCAAACAATATATATAAATATGGAGATCACTTTGGTACACCAAGGTGGCATTGGTGTAGGTACACCAAACTACTTTACCAAGTGTCAATGATTGATTGGAGAAAAAAGCAAAAGTTGGTGGCCATTAAATGCAATTTGACATGCGTTAATGGTAGATGAACTTGATGTAGCCGGTTGCATGTACATATTACATGTTTGTTCCTTTATCAATAAAGGTTGTTCCTAAAATCATTTATGTTTGTTCCTTTTTAAAAGATTTTTACCTACCTAGTAGTACTTAGTTGAAGAATTTAAGGTTGCATTAATAATTCAACCCATATTTGGGATATATCTCAACCACCAAATCCCCAATACTTTCACCTTCTCAGTTTCACTCACCCTCTCAATTTCTTTTTTTTTGCTTTGAAGTCACCCTCTCAATTTCACTTTCACAACATGTTGAAGTTTTTTTTTGGAGAAGACAACCTAAGTTAAAGATGTACTACAAGGTATTTTCCTAATTTTCACATTACTTATTCCTATATAATGAGGTGTTATAGTTTGTAGATTTGTGAAAAGTTTTGTAATTCTGGAACAAAAATATTGAAATGAAAGGAACAAAAGTCATACTGTTTGAAAACAAAACTTTCTCGACTTAGAAACAATACGTATATTTCATGAAGACTTAAAAACGTAGATTTTATGTAAGATGAAATTTCTAAGATATTTTATTATGCCTAAAAAAGAAAACAAATGTGTCTAGAAAGAGATTTTTATGATCAAGAAACCATGAATGATGATTAAAGAACAGTAAGTTACATAATGGAACCATGTATGAACGATAATGGAACCATATTTAATTTATAGAAACAAAACTTTGAAATCAATAGAATCGAGACTCGAAATCCAGGAACCAAATTTGACGATAATGGAACCATGTATTAACGGTAATGGAACCATGTTTAATTTACAGGAACTAAAGTTAGAAATCAAAGGAACCGATACAAGAAATCTAGGAACCATATTTTACGATAATAGAACCATGTATTAACGATAATGGAACCATGTTTAAGTTGAGGTACAAAACTAAAAAATCAAAAGAACTGAGATAAGAAATCCAGGAACCATATTTTACGATAATGGAACCATGTATTTACGGTATTAATGGAACCATGTTTAATTTAGAGGAACTAAATTTAGAAATCAAAGAAACCAAGACAAGAAATCTATGAACCATATTTTACGATACTGCAACCATGTGTTAACGATAATGGAACTATGTTTAATTTAGAGGAACAAAGCTTAGAAAATCAAAGGAACCAAAACAAGAAATCTAATAACCATATTTTACAATAATGGAACCATGTATTAACGAAATTGAACCATGTTAAATTTAGAGGAACCAAACAAAAAAATCAAAGGAACCGAGATAAGAAATTTAGGAACCATATTTTACGATAATGGAATCATGTATTAACGATAATGGAACCATGTTTAATTTGAGAAAAAAAACTTAGAATCAACGGAACCGAGATAAGAAATCCAGGAACCATATTTTAGATAATGGAACCATGCATTAACAGTAATGGAACCATGTTTAATTTAGAGGAACTAAACTTAGAAATCAAAGGAACCGAGACAAGAAATCTAGGAACCATATTTTACGATAATGGAACCATGTATTAACGATAATGGAACCATGTTTAATTTAGAGGAACAAAACTTAGAAATCAAAGGAACCGAGACAAGAAATCTAGGAACCATATTTTACGATAAAGGAACCATGTATTAACGATAATGGAGCCATGTTTAATTTAGAGGAACTAAACTTAGAAATCAAAGGAACCGAGACAATAAATCTAGGAACCATATTTTACGATAATGGAACCATGTATTAACGATAATGGAACCATGTTTAATTTACAGGAACAAAGTTTAGAAATCAAAGGAACCGAGACAAGAAATATAGGAACCATACTTTACGATAATGGAACCATGTATTAATGATAATGGAACCATGTTTAGTTTACAGGAACAAAGCTTAGAAATCAAAGGAACCGAGATAAGAAATATAGGAACCATATTTGACGATAATGGAACCATGTAATAACGATAATGGAACCATGTTTAATTTAGAGGAACAAAGCTTAAAAATCAAAGAAACCGAGACAAGAAATCTAGGAACCATATTTGACGATATTGGAACCATGTAGTAACGATAATGGAACCATGTTTAATTTACAGGAACAAAGCTTAAAAATCAAAGGAACCGAGACAGGAAATATAGGAACCATATTTTACGATAATGGAACCATGTAGTAACGATAATGGAACCATGTTTAATTTACAGGAACAAAGCTTAAAAATCAAAGGAACCGAGACAGGAAATATAGGAACCATATTTTACGATAATGGAACCGTGTTTAATTTAGAGGAACTAAACTTATAAATCAAAGGAGCCGAGACAAGAAATCTAAGAACCATATTTTACGATAATGGAACCATGTATTAACGATAATGGAACCATGTTTAATTTACAGGAACAAAACTTAGAAATCAAAGGAACCGAGACAAGAAATCTAGGAACCATATTTTACGATAATGGAACCATGTATTAACAATAACGGAACCATATTTAATTTAGAGGAACAAAACTTAGAAATCAATCGACTGAGATTTCTATAACCGACTTTAACCTTCGACAGATCGAAGTGACCTTGATCGATCGAACCTTCGATCAATTGAGATACTTTCCATCGATCAAACTTGCCTTGACTTCAATCGATCAAAACCCATTCAATCGATCGAACCTGTCTTGACAAGATCCTCTTGTGCCTTTCCAAGCATCCTAGTGGAGCTAAGAGTGGGACCTTCTAGGCTCTTTATTGTTGACTCAGACCAGTTGTTAATTCACATGGACAAACTCTTTGATCAGCAAACTAACCAGCTGGTCAGTTAACGTTTACTCCACTATAAAACGATAACTGAACTCCAATGCAAAAGAACAATTCCGAAGCGATAACTAGACTTGTATGATGTACTAATGTCCTTCTACCTTCATCATTCGTAATCATATTCAGGTAGTCGAATAACTATTACTGTCAACCTAAATAATGATTACATTTTCCATTCCTTGAGTTTCATTCACCTCTAATGATTACCAAACATGTTGATAACTACTTATCAACAAGATTGCAGTTCTCAGTAATCAACTTGATGACATTCTCAAGGGAATGCTTACTCTTTATCAGATGGTAGATTCTATCCTGACAATATATGTTCACAACCCTATGAACATGACATACCCATGATACCCAAGTGTTGATCTTTTATAAACCTCACTGATTGGTAAGTCAAAGCATCCATATCCACAGTCTGTGTTCATAATCGTCTCAAGATTGAGAACACGTACCTTATACAAGTTATGAGTTCCTATCAACTGTTGACAGTCTTAAGTGTCAATAGGAAAGCTTAGGTCTGTCAATGCACTATAAACCTGATGAGATATCCAGTCTCATCTTCCACTGTGACAAATTCTAAGTATTAAAGAATAGTAATACGTTTCTCACTTGTATGTATCTTATACACACATGAATTACTTACTGTGATATTTAATGATTAACAATCATTTCATGAAAGAAACATACATAATGAAAAGTAAAACTGATATCCATATAATAAAATGTCAATGTCTCATACATAAAGTAATGGTTTGAGGGCACAAGCCTAATAGTATCACCCCTTTAAAATGGGTCATCGGAAAATGTTACCAAAACTGAAAAAGAAAGACATTGAATCAATCCTATCACCTCCACGAGTATGAATATGGCTTCGATTCATGAAATAGAGATCGGACGGCGACAAAACGGTGTGAAACCCACCTTTCGACCTTTCGTCTCTGTCTTTCTCGTATCTATTATGTCTTCTTCTTTTTTTAAATAAAGGATGATGAGTCATGAGGGTGAGGTGTCACCTTCTAAGCGTCCAAGCCAACTTTGGTTTTATCGCTCTTACACCCCCACAACTTCCAAAGTCTTATTATGAAATCCCCTAATAATTGTATTAACTACTTAATTACCTAAGTAGGTATGTGTCTATGTCACGTATGGATCCCAAAAGTGGTCCCAAATATTTTATGAAGTTACTAATTAGCCTACTAATTATGAGTCATATTCCTATTCGCTCTAACATATGTACCCAAATTGGTACCATGATAGGTCACAACTAGCAATAAGATATCCAAAACAATTAAACAAATATTTATTTAATCGCATAAATGCAACTAAGTGCAATTTATCTAATCTGGACCTCCCATGGGTCCCACTCACATCTACCCAACTGTGCCCTTTATCAAAGCACTTAACACGTTGGGGTAACTGAAACTTGCCCAAATCATCCCATGCAATTAATTACACTAATTAATGCATATAAAATAAATATTGCTTCCATTTCCGGGCACGAGTATTACAGTTTTGGATCCATCATGTTTCTTAGCTCCTTTCTGGCCAAATTCATGTCCTCTCCAAAATATATTTGTTGGCCCACGCCAACAACTCCGGATGTCTCTTAGGGGGGTTCTTGCTGATGGATGTATGGAAAATTCCATGATAGAGTCCTGCCTTTAATGCTGAGTTGGCGAAGCCTTGATCGCACCCCTCTGTGGTATTGAGCTCAGCATTAAACCTCTTTATATAATCTCTCAGACCCTCACCTTTAGCCTGGCGTATAGTCAGCATGTGATCTGGTCCCTTCTTGATTTTCTTGCTGGTTAGGAACTGATTGATAAATTTCACTCCCAGGTCAGAAAATGAAGTGACTAATCTGGGAGGAAGTCTGTTAAACCATGATAGAGCCATGTCGGTGAGCGTATTTGAGAAAGCTCGGCACATCTGAGTGTTACTATGGCTGATAATGGTTCAAGTGCTCCGCAGGGTCCGTCTTTCCATCATACATCGCGAGCTTTAGCAGGGTGAACCCTTTCAGGGCAGGCTCATCTGTGATTGATCTAACAAGTGGGGGCCCACCTTGCCCCAAAATCTCCTGCAGTTCCTGCTCAACTTTGTGCTGCAACGCTTCAGGCGTGTCTTCCTTCGGTTGACCTTTCTTCGGCTGATCCTTCAGGTCACCTTTGGGGCGATTCGTTGGGTTGTCCTTGCGATGATTTCCAAAATCGTAATCTGCTCCCCATTTCTGTTACGCACCTCATTGTTACCCCTAACTGTTGAGCTGTGTGCAGTTCTGTTAGGATGGACGTCCCCCTATGTTCCTTAGGAGGGTTGAGCTGGCTACCCACTAATTGGGACATTGCATGTTGCTGTTGGACCAAAGTTTGCACCGTATCTGTCAAGCTCTTGATTTGTTGCATCATTAGCTTCATTGCAGTCGGTTGCTAAGAAGGTTGAAGTGATGGGTTTGCCTCAGTGGACGTTTCTGGACTGACAGGGTTTAAGTTCCCTAGAAGAGGGTCCTGATTGACTTGACGAGAGGGTCAGGATGAAGAAGATCTGGTAGAGACCATCATTGTACTGAATGAGAGAGAAATGACAATAGGAAAAACGTCGTTTCCCACAGACGGCGCCAATTGATGTTGCTCTCTTCAAGTCAGGCGGATAGTGATTATGGACTGAGCAGCAATCAATGGTTTCTCTGAGCTAGACCCTACACACAAGGAAAAAGAAAGACTCAAGGGGGGTTGTGCTACCTGAGTCCTCCGATGACTAAGTTAGTCGTTGGAAAAAAAGAATTTCCAATAGAGATTAGAAGGGAGGAGAATGTGTACCGTCTTTGTTAATTTGCCCGTATATAAATACGGATTAGCCTCAACTGACTGTGGCCTTTTTGGCGCAGTCTTCTACTACCCCATTATGAACTGGACACCTGTTATATATTGTTGGGCTGGATTACTTCGTGGTCTGCCACGTGTCCCACTTCAAATGTCATGGGCCGTTTGTTCCAATTTTCTTGGAACGGGAGTAATTACGTTTTTTTGGCCCAACAACCATATGGACCCGTTCAGCCAAAATGGTATCTAGTGTAGCCGGACCGTATCTTCCTTGCCACTTGTCACAATCTAGTGGAAGAGTCAAATGACACTGTATCAGGTCAATAAGGAAAATAGTGAGGAAAACAGGAAAGAAAAGAAATTAGTTGAGAAACAAATTAAACATTTTTGAGTGTTGTTAGTCATTTTCCTTCCTTTATTCATATACTACAATTATATTTTAAACAATTTTGATTTTCAATATTATTTAAGCATGAGGGAAAACCGGAAAACACGAGAGAAATATTTTTCCTCGTTATTTTTCTTTATACTTTCTTGGTTCTCACAAAATCTGTGAACCAAACAGAGCCTTTTTTTTGGGGGGGGTTTGGGGGGGGGGTGTTGTACACCTAAAGCATATTATGTATAATATTAGTACAAATACAAGGTTTTCTCTAGCCTAGGAGGGGTGGTCGCCCCTGCTTGGCCCCCTTTTGGATCAATCATTGGTTTGTATGAACTATAAACTAAGGTAATTGTTATTGATTTTCTCTAAAACTGAACTAGTGCACTTCATGGTACTACTAACACACTGTGTTGTCAATACATATTATAAAATGCATTGATTTATCTATGAAACACGAATAGCAATTCTCAAAACTAATTGTTTTTCTTTCCAAAATAAAAGACTTAAAAGTAAACACGAGGCAAGGTGTGTCTAACCACAATGTCATTTGTAAATACATAATGAAACAAAACGTCAATTTAATTTCAGAATTACATTAAATAATGTCTTGATCTACATTTTTCTGAAACCTAAGGGGTAGACATTTGACAATTTAATTTAGCATAGAACAATTAACTAGTTTTTTCAGTGCTGATCCAACTACAAACTTTAGGTAAGCCTTTAAATTAATAAATTAATTTTGTCTACAGTTTGGGTACAATTAAAGGTCAGCTATATTACTATGTCTCACTTTAACTTGTAACTCGCTAGAGAGGTGAGAGGGTGGATTTTGGGCCAAACTAAAATAATTTTTCTTTTGAGTAATTATTTGGTGACAACTTTCATACAACTTCTTAAAAAGATGTGTCTATTTCTCTCCTGTGATATCACTGGACTCCACAGTGATGCAGGAGAGAGATAGACACATCTTTTATGAGATTATATAAAAATTGTATGAAAGTTATCGCCAAAGAATTACCCTTTTCTTTTAGAGTAATATTTGGGACACAACCTTCATACAACTTTCATACAAACTCCCTAAAAGATGTCTCTATCTCTCTCCTGTGATGTCACTGTGGGGTCCAGTGACATCACAGGAGAGAGATAGAGACATCTTTTAGAGAGTTTGTATGAAAGTTGTATGAAGGTTGTGTCCCAAGTATTACCCTTTCTTTTAAGAGTAAAACTTGGGGTGACATCCTTTGTACAACCCAAAGCTATACAACCTTAGATGGCAGCTGATGTGGCGAAGTGGAACCCACAACTTAACCCAATAACTTAACCCTACCTGCCAACCCAAAAGCAACCCGGTCAAAACCCCCTACCCATTTCACCCCTGCTCTCTCCCGCTCTTCTCTCTCCTGCGATCCTCCACAGAGGCTCTCCTCACTCTCTTGGTTTCTCTCTCTTCTTCTATCTGCTATATCCCTCACTTTCTCTCTTCTAAATCCATGTTTATTTCTTCTCTCCCTCTCTTCAACCCATTTCTTTCTCTTGTGCAGACGACGGCGGTGACTGTGACTGGGAAGACGACAGCAACGACGGCGACTGGGAAGACCGGGAGACAAAGGCAGCGGTCTATCCTCCTCCTCCTCAAGATCTGTCATCCACCTCAGGTATGCTTCAATTAGGGTTTGCAATTAGGGGTTATCAATTAGGGAAAAATTGATTTTGCTCATTTTCATAACTATGCCTATATTTGTGCATCTATACATATGAGTGTGTGTGAGTTGTAGCATAAAGACACACAAGTTAACTTACTCTGGTAATGAAATGTGGAGAGTTGGGATGGGTAAGTTGATGGTATGATTCTTGCATTGAGGTGAAAAAAAAAAGAGTTGTATTTAAATTAATGATATAGATTGTGTGCTATGTTTGTGTAGATATGAAATTTGATCATTGATGGTGGCAAGGGACCGACAAATGAATAAATCGTCAAGAAAATGGCTCCCATTAGACCAAACAGATCCTTTGAGTATATGCCACACATCACCTTTAGCTGATTAATTAAAAGAACTCCTCTAGCTAGCTTCAAAACATGGGGGGGAAACCTCTATGGAGGCTGTTGAGATTGTTTGTCCCACATTGGGGACTTATAATCTTGCTACTCAATATATAAGTTCAAGGGGCCACTCCACCCATTGCCAATAGATTTTGGATTGGATGATCCAATTTAACATGGTATTAAAGCAGGCTCTCAGGCATGCCACACGTGCGGGGGCGAGTTGAGATTGTTTGTCCCACATCGAGGACTTATAATCTTGCTTACTCAATATATAAGTTCATGGGTATCATCATTGGTAGACCACATGTTGTTTGCACCAATGCTAGTAAAGGCTAGTCATTTTAAACCTATTCGTATAATTTGCTATTAGAGCTTACAATATCGCCCTTTTCATATGACTAAAATTTGTATTATTTTTAGGACTAATTAGACATTTTAGATTACTTATATATGTAGTCCTAGGTCCAACAACAAAAAAATAACTTTACTGAAAAGTCCACGCACTCAAAGAAAAGTTACTATGTATTTCACAAAACTACTTTTGTGAAATTTGAAAATATCACATAACTAGGTTCACAATCGACATCACACGTTGCTACCTCGATCGCCTTTAGTTTTTAAGGTTTATGATTGCGTTGATTATAAGAACAATTATACAGGAGTAGTTTTGTTCCAGAAATTCAAATTTGTCTTTTGTAATTGGACTAGTTATGTTACATACACGTTACATACTTTTCACAAAATTTACATGTGATGTGAACAAGAATTTTTCACAAAAGTAAAATTTTTAAGGTCCTTTTGAATCGTAAACAAAGTTACCAAGAACTTAACTCTAATTTTCTATTAGTTTGAAGGACGAAACTTGACTCCAAACCCTGCTGAATGTACTTTCTGCTATCTTATTGTAACATACACAGTACTATATATATTAAATATCACGTGGCTTGCCTACGTGACAAGTTGTTCTGAAAACTTGTTCCTTGGTAGGAGGATGAAGGTGGTCTTGATCACAGGTCCAATAAAGTCCCTGCTTTATTTCCTATCATTACTTGTATGACCATATTGCTATATCATTGTGCTTACAGAAGCATTTACCCAACTATCTAGTCTTATCTTCGATGAAGCTTGTCTTAAGGAGAAAACCACTTCAGCTTCAACCAAAAGCAGATTAAAATAATTGTAATATAAAAAAACAAAAACCTAAGGTTATTATCCAACTATATATCTATACCTATTAGAGAAAAAAGGTTCTCATTCCCATTGAATTAATTACCTCACATGGCCTAAGACGGCATACCTAAAATTTGATAACTTGGACTGTTACAAAGTGTTAAAATATATGTATGTATATGTAATTAATTATGTAAACAATATATATGTATATATACAATAGTCGTTGACATGGAAAATGATTAATTCTTTGCTTATTTCATCAAGACACCCACTCCATTGTCGCCATCGATAAAGAAGTCACTACTTGCATCATCCAACAGTTTGAAAATCATCAACTAGTCCCTTTCTGAATCCAATAAAAAGTTTGAGATCATCAATGCTGTTTAACTGCATTGATTTGTATTACATGACTTGTTGGACAGAAGGTCATCAATGCTGTTTGGATCAGCACTTGTTGAACCAAAGTTGCCAACACAGATTCATGCTATCGAACATAGTTTTCAAGATATGCACTTTAGAAAACAAATTAAAACATAGTTTTCTGTTTGTTTGAGGGATATAATTAGAAAACAAAAGGGTGAACCTCAGCTTATAGCTTTTAACCCATCGCTGCCTCTCAATGTATAAACCATTCAACCAGTCATTTTTCTGAAGTTCATACCTTTCAATCAAACCCTTCCAACCCGTTTCAAACTCATCATGAGTCAAAGAATCGTACACAACTTTTGCCAAAAAAAACTTAATTTGCTCATACTGCTTGTAACCACTTAATTTTTATGGTATCTTCTTCATTATATGCCATAAACACCACCTATGTCGAGCATTTGGAAAAACAATTTGTATAGCATTTCGCATGGCTCGATCTTGATCAGCGATGATAGCAGATGGAGCCCGACCAGACATACAAGCAAGCCATGCCTTAAACATCCATGTAAAAGTCTCGGTGTCTTCATTTGATAGCAACCCACACCCAAACAACGTAGATTGGCCATGGTGATTGACTCCTACAAATGGTGCAAAAGGCATGTCATACTTATTGGTCAAGTACGTTGTGTCAAATGTTACGACATCACCAAACTCCTCATATGCTGCCCTTTGTCTCCCATCTGCCCAAAATAAATTCTTTAGTCGATTATCTTCATCTAAATCCAACAAATAAAAAAAATTAGAATCGGTAGCTTGAACATGCATGAAGTAGCTCTGAAGTGCACTAGCATCACCCTCCCCAAACCTCAACAGCCGTACTTTCTCAACATAATTCCGACAATCTTTCTCCGAAAAAGACAATTGTTCATACCCCCCAGCTTCAACTGCTAATGCTTGAAAACTCTTGCACGGTCTTATCCCAGATCTATCGTTAAGCTCAAGTTTTCTCTTCGCATCATTACTTATTACCCTATTGCTCCGATGGTACATTGTTTTTCCTGGACTTAACACATGGTTATGGTTAAGCAAAACTTTTCTAATAACCCACTTTCCATCCGGGACTACTAGCACTGCGGTGATCCTAGCTTCACAATTTGTTTTTGATATCGGATATGGCTTTAAAGAATTCTTTGATGTGCACTTTGAAGTGCCATTCCGAGTGCATGTAATCGTAATATTTCGCATCACCCCATCAAGGTCTTTCTTGGAAGTCCTCTTGGACACAGCAAAGTCCATTTGGTTACCATAACATCTATAGTACCCAATTAACCTCATCTAGACTATCAAAACTCATATCTGCCTTAGGCTCTTCAACCTTGTCTTCTACATTCTCCCCAACCATAACCACGTCTTCATTCTCACATACTTGAGCAATCGTGGTATCGTTGATTTCCACACTTGAACTAGTATTACTAGTATTACAAGTTTCCTCTTCCATTCCTACAAGTGCAAGCATCAACATATTAGGGGGCCACCAATAAACCAATTACCATTCTATCGTTGTTTTTCACGTTTTTTTTAAAAAATATTTGATCAATTGCACAACATATCAATCAAACACTCAAAGTACCATAATAAACAGTTCTATCAATTACACTCAGAATTGCATAAGTAGAAACACGATCAAATGGGCTCTAATTACAACTGCACCTATTCCAAGCCATTTTGATCTTTTTGGTTCCTTCAAATTATTTCTTATTTCTTGTGTTTTATGATGTAGACCTACCAAAAAGAGGAGTAGTAATAAGTTTGTTACATAGTTGTCTCGATTTAACAAAAATATAGGACTGTTCTCGGAAATACAAACTTGATGGTGATGAATTGTCACAGTCCTCTGTTATTAGAATAACTTCTCTTTGCCCCCAAAGCGGTCAGACATGGCTTTTATTATGAGAGTGACTTACTATCTTAACCAAAAAGCTTCAAAGGACATCTACAGGAGGTGGGGGGGGACAATGAGGTGTTTGGCAAACAGTTTTTAGAGTTTGCAAGTGATTATGAGATTTTAAAAGGTAAGATGAAATTTTAAACAAACCATATTCTAGCAAAACTAATGTGAGTCAATCCCAAAAATTTGTGAAAAACCAAAAACTAATTTTAATCAAAAACAGTTTTATTTATTTTTTTATCTTTTTTTTTTGTTTGAATTCCAAAAACAAAATCTGTGCCAAAGACCCAAAGACCCAAGTTTGATACCATGGACAGTGACAATGAATTTAAGTTTCAATTGGATTTTTGTGCCAAATTGTGTATTACCAGTGGAATTTCATCTGTTTGATTGGGTTAAGTTGTTGAAATAGGGGGCTTCATTCTCAAAAAATGCTAGAAACTTACTGTTAAAATGAGAAAGAACAACTTACTGAACGTACGTCGCCGCCGTCGTCTTCCCGGTCGCCAACCCCGTCGTCTTCACAGTCTCTGTTTTGAGAGAGTTTTTCAGGGAGATTATTGACGGTGGGTGGTCTGCGGGAGAGTGAGAAGAGAGGGAGTGTTGCTCTCGGCGAGTGAGAAGAGAGAGAAGAGGGAAATCGCAGGGGCAGGGGTGAGGAGAGAGGAGAGAGAGAGAGCAGGGGTGAGGAAAGAGGGCGGGAAGATGAAATGGGTTGGGGGTGGGTTTTGACCGGGTTTTTCTTGGGTTAGTGTCTTGGGTTAGGATGTAGAGTTAAGTTGTGGCCCCCACTTCGCCACATCAGCTGCCAACTAAGGTTGTATAGCTTTGGGTTGTATAAAGGATGTCACCCAAGTTTTACTCTTCTTTTAAAGGTGAGGTATTTGGTTAGATGGATGTCATCCAAAGGTCTTTGGTTCCTTTTGGTGTACCTACACCGATACCACATTGGTGGTATTGGTGTACTAAAGTGATATCTCAAAAACAAAACCCTAAACCCCTCTCTTATTCCACAGTCCAGCCGCTCCACTCCTCACTACCAGCCACCGCAAACCACCATATCAATAGAGAGAGAAAGTGAGTTTTCCTTTAAAGACCTAAATCAGCTCCCAACGACACACCCACGGCAAGACCCGACAACCGAGACGACAAGTCCGGCAACTCCAGCTGAGTTTCCTCTTGCTGGTTATATCGTCTATATTCCCAATACATATACATATACATATATATATATATATATTACATATTGGAGCTCCAAATCATCTTATGGCGGGGCATTTTTGCCTAGCTAGGTAGTACACTGAGGCTGTGGGAGTTGATCCTAAATCTTAATTTAGTTTGAATTTTCCATAGAAAAGTGAATCCAAAATGTCGAGGAGTGGAGATTCTTTAGAAAATTTCAGAACTCTGAAGATCACATCTCTTGACGAGGAAGAAGAAGATGAAGAAGAAGAAGTTCAAGTTGATGATGATGATGTTGATACATACATTGATATGGACGACGATAATGATGATGAAGAACAAGTACCTGTAACCCTAGGTTTTGTCGAAAAGCCCAAAAATGGATGGTCACTTCTTCGTCAATTATTTCCGAGCAAGACCGGTGGCGTTCCTGTACGTTTTTATTCCCTCTGAAGCTATCTTTCTATTTTCTTTCATCTCTAGATTGTTACATAGCCCAAAAAACAAAAAAGTCTGCTTAGGGTTGTGTATAAACTCAATTTTTTTGAATGTAGGCTTGGCTTGATCCAATTAATTTACCTTTGGGAAAATCTTGTCTTTGTGGCATTTGCGGCGAGCCTTTGCAATTCTTGCTTCAGGTATATATATATATATTTTCTGTCATGTAATTACCAAAGAAACCCAATATGTGATAATGAATTGTGTTTCTTGTAATTATTTTAACATGTATATTTATCACCTCCATTAAGCTATGGTTTGGAGTCCTTCAAATTCTCAAAGTGATAACCTTTTGCTACATTTTACACATTTATCCAAGCTACTAATATTATGAAGCCTGAGTTTACAAGTATGCTTCACATTTGGTGTTTGGCTCATCAAAAGATCTAACATTTTAAGAAACCTAATGATTTGTAAAAATTGGAAGAAAATCTGGAAATATTGGACAAGTTAAAACTTTTGATCTCAAAGGGATCTTTTTGGTTTCGTCTTTTTAGTACGGTAGTTTTATCCAGTTCATTTTTTAATGCCCATGCTTGAGGGTGTCAGGAGCTGTATTTGAGATAATTCTTTAAGTTTATTGAGTTGCTAGGTTTATGCCCCACTCTCGGAGAAGGAATCAACATTTCATCGTACATTATTCGTGTTCATGTGTCTGTCAATGAAGTGCCTTCTCCAAGACCAACACGAGCAGTGGAAACGCCAACCTGAGAAGGCATCTCGAAGGTATCGCTTGGGGATACATGAATTTCACTCTGTCTCCCTCAGTAGATGAAAACTGTGAAAACATATTTTTTTTCCGTGTCCTTTTTACTTTTTGTTTCTGATTTTGAATTGGTTTTGCATTAGTGTAATGGTTTTTCGTTGCCAATTGGACCACGTCAATCCTTTTTACTCAAAAGATCCGCCGAGACACAATGGAACCGACAAACCTTCTGGGACTGGAGGTAGGTATTAATTCTTATTTCCTTGGTATCATGTTCAATTGTAGCTGCGTCTCTCTCTCTCTCTCTCTCTCTCTCTCTCTCTCTCTCTCTGGGACAGAAAGAATGGACCTTCAGCAGTCATGATTATAATTCAGTGAACTCAATAAAGCTTAAACCTGCCTGTTTGTGGTTTCTGCATCAGACTTGGTAACTATATGCCCAGTATGCTTATAATTGCATTACAGCTCGTGTTTTACTTTGTTTGGTTTAAACTTTTTTGCACTCTTGGGCTGTCATTTTTTGTTTATTTATTTTTATTTATATATATCTCTGAAGTCTGAACACGATTCGGCGGAGTTTCTTATGATATATACTACATAAAAGGACAGACATGAGGTTTATTTTTTGGGAAATGAGACAAGAATGTTGCGGAGTGCCATAGCATACAACTTTGCTATACCTGTGTTATCGACTTATCGTTGCCACTTGCCATTGATTAGGGTCTTGAAATTGGATATTACTGTAAGGAGTCTAAAGACGCATAATTGTAGAGCAAAATTTCTTAGGTTCAATATTCTTCAACATGAATCTGTCAATGCCGTCGACCTAGGAAGCACGGACTCTTCGGAAAGGCAGCCGCACCCACACTGGGTGTCGGACCGCCGCACCCGTGCTTCTTAGCCGTCGACACCAAAACAGGGCCAAAACTTGTATGAACATAATGACTTGGTTCCTTATGTTTCATTTCTTTAGCATCTCATGTGTTTGTTGCTGATTGCTTTAGCCGCACTCTGTAATTGGTGTGGTACTTGGAGAGGAGACAAAGTTTGTAGCAGTTGTCGAAGAGCACGCTATTGCTCGGGGCAACACCAGGTAGTTGGAGAGCATTACATTGCAGTCAATATTTCAACTATTCAGGTATTGCCATGCCTAATCTTTTCCCTTCTTTTATGAATAATGATTGGCAGGCTAAGCACTGGAAATCAGGTCATAAAATTGATTGCCAAAAGTTGAGTATTTCTCCCGAGTCATCTGACTGTACCCCTAGTGATAGTTCAGCAGCGATGCCAAAAGGCGGGTATAGTTAATTGTATTAATTTACGTCCAATATGCCCTGTGTTATAACTTTCACAGCTGATTTGGGATTTTAGATGTGAACAGTTGCAAGCAACACGGTTTGGCCAGAATACGAGATCATAAATGAGGAGGAAAGTGAATCTGACACAGAGATATCTCAAGATGAAGAATACACTAGTTCATTGGTTTCTGGGAGCCAAGGGGATGAAGCATTCAACTCATTACTTAAAACTTTTGAGGTATTGATTGTAGTGCCGATGATTTTTTTGTCATGTTTATTTGCATGAACCTTTACATATTGTGTGTCTCTGTTGGTAAACAGGGTGATGATGACAAAAAGAGTTGGGCATCCTTCCAAGAGCGCATTGCCAGGGCCCCTACGCAAGTGTTAAGGTGAGTGGATAGTCGATGCATATCTTTCCTCCTTGCAAGCCTTTAATATGTGTCATGTAGATAGATAAATATGTACACACACATTCATATACTTGCAGTATCTTTGACTTTGTGGGGGAGGTTCATATTCTAATTGGACTTATCCTTTGCGACATTGATTGAAACTGTTTAGGTTTTGGTGTTGCGTCTTAATTGACTTTGGCTGGAATGTACCATGTTTGCTCGGGTGAATATCATTTGTGTATATGTTTGCACAAACATATATAATTTAGGATTAAATGCATTTTACCCCCTTGTAGTGTGGTCCATTTTCACTTTGTAGGTAGTAGTTTTAGGGGGGTGAGTGAGATAGTAGAGTTTGTAAGAGAGTAGTAATCTTTGAATCAACAGTAATGGAGAGTCTCAAGGAGAAGTGGTGATGATGTAAAGAGAGACAGACTAAGGGTGAGTGAGTGGGGGAGTATTCTGAGAGAAGTTTGTGCAATTAATATCGAGCGTACATGTGAAGGAATATTCACAGTGGGCTCATAAATGCACAGATCCCAACGGAATGTCTGAAATTCTCTCTGAAAATTTGTCTTGTCGTACCAAAGGGCACTGTTCCTATTTATAGCAGTTGCGACACATGCTAGGGAATGAGCGCGGCTGACGTGGCTCATTCCTTTAGAGATGTACCCAAAAACCACGTGTCATTCGGAAATGACATAAGGAATGTTTTGGTAGTAGACTTGAGAGTTAGGCTCACTGACCTTTAGAAAGGCTAAGGAAGTGTGTCACGGAAAGAGGCCGTCGTGACCTTAGCGAACTCTATCCTTGAGACAACCAAGCCACCTAAACCTGAAAGAGAGACTTCGTCACGCCATAGCTAAGAGTGGCCATGTTGTGGGGAAGTGTTGTATCACCAAGACCTACCTCCAGTTGAGGTCTATCTGAGCGGGGGAATACTATGAATATTCCTTAAAGGTTCGCGATGGTGGGCCCCTCGATGTGAGATGTGCAGGGCGCGTCATCGTATAAGTGTCGTTCCATTCTTCTCTCTAGAGAGGAGGAATGATCCCGTGAAACACTCTCTGTGTGCATGGACACATGTAGGGGTGGGCATTCGGTCGGTTCGGTTCGGTTTGGCTCTATTCGGTTCGGTTTGGGAAGTTGTCAACTGTTAACTGACTGAAATGTGGTTCGGTTTGGTTAACCAAATTACAAAATCAGTTTGGTTTGAAAATTCGGTTAACCGAAATAGTAAACCCAAAAAAATTAATAAAAACAGTTTGCCATTTGCCAATTTGCCAATTTGCCAACACACTGTTGTGTACCTCTACTACGGTACTACCTGTTATTGACTTGTTCACAGATATGGTAACATAAACAATAAACATTATGATACATTGATATTTTCATACTTCCAAATTCCAATTGCTAATAATATACAACATACATATTGACATACAATAAAAATAAAAAATAAAAAATAAAAAAAAACCAAACCAATGTCCATGAATGATGAAAATATCCAAATGTATCCAACACTCAACAGTCAACAGGACCAACATTACAATTTACAAAGTCTACCAAATGGTCCAAATGTCAATAATATAAAACATACACACATAAAAAAACCAAACTAATGTCCATGAAAACATCCAAATATATCCAACATTACAAACTTACAAAGTCCACCAAATGTCCATTAATACAAAGTCTTAGAGTACAAAAAAGTCTTACATACCAACTCCGTCTCCAAGTCTAGAAAAGTAAAATGCTTACCAATTACCATTAACCAACGAACCACCCTTCGCATTCAAGATTGTCAAAAAGATCAAACCTCTACAATGTTGGTGTCATTTGCAAGCTTCAACAAATCTACAAATAGTAAAAGCTTGGCAATAGTCACAACACATTTTAACATTTAAAAGAAAAAAAAACAAAAAAACTCACAAGTCATGAGTAAAAAAGTACCAACTAAAAAAAATGTAAAACATAAAAATTTGTTTACCTTCCTCAATCTTCTCAAGATTATCCAAATCCTCCTCAACACTAACTGGGCAAGATTTGGGACGCAACCAATCCTGAGCACATATAATGGCTTGTACTATCCTTGGAGTCAAGGAGCTCCGAAATGCATCAAGAACACGCCCTCCAGTACTAAATGCGGACTCGGAAGCCACTGTAGCGATAGGAACTGCCAACACATCGCAGGCCATCTGTGCAAGAATAGGAAATCGGGGTGAATTGACCTTCCACCACTTCAAAATGTCAAATTCATCATCATCATCCTCGGCATCCTCACCAAGATACCTATCCAATTCTGATTTAGCGTCCATATTCCCACTTTCAGATTTATACTTCTTGTACTCATTCTTGATATTTGCTCTCCTCCTGTTTTCCAGCTCCACATTAGATCGGATAGTTGATTTTTGGGAAGAGGTAGATGTAGTGGATTGGGGTGCATTAAACCTCTTATTATACTCATTAAACATATTATATGTTCCATCTTTCACCAACTTTCCCATGGCTACTCCCACATCTTCCCCATACATTGTGACAATGGCAAACTCCACAAATGGTAACTTATGACGAGGATCCAATACCATAGCAATGAAAATCAACAAGTTCATCTTTTTGGGATCTCCCCAATACTTGTCATACTTGGCCTTCATCTTTGATGCCATGAAACTCAATTCATAATCATCATTACGTTGCAACTCTTTCAACAAACAGTCAACCTCACTAATTTCGGTGAGGAATAAATTGGATGTGACATATAAAGAGCCAGAAATCCTCAAAGTGAGGTGATAAAAATGTTCTAAAAATTTTACTAGTCGCCTAACATTTGACCAATCTTCCTCACTTGGCACCCCTTTTCCATCACTGTCCAAAAGTTCAGATTTATAACTTGAGTCTTGCATGCTATACCTCTCAAAGGCCCTCTCAAACTTAGCTGTTGTATCTAACATCAAATATGTGGAGTTCCACCTAGTGGGAACATCAAGGCATAATAATTTCTGACTCTCAATTTTTTCAAATTCAACACACTCTTTAAATCTTCTTAGTCTAGCAGGTGATTGCCGTATAAATCTCACTGCCCCCCGAACTCGAGCAACGGACTCACTGACATCTTTGACCCCATCAACAACCACGAGGTTTATGATGTGTGATACGCACCTCATGTGGAGATGTTTGCCACCTAAAACATTTGTACCCCAAGTATCAAACCTCCTCCTCAAGTATGAAATTGCCACATCATTAGAACTAGCGTTATCAACAGTAATTGCTAGTACTTTATCAATACCCCACTCAAGTAAGCATTTCTCCACAGACATACCAATGTCCTCACCTTTATGACTTTTAATTGGACAAAAGTTCAAGATCTTTTTGGTCAAAGTCCAGTTATTATCAATAAAGTGTGCTGTAAGAACCATATAGTTAATTCTTTGCAAAGATGTCCAAGTGTCTGTGGTAAGACAAACTCTACAATTCGTTTCCTTTAATACATTTTTCAATTTGGACTTCTCTTGCAAATAGAGATCATAGCAATCTCTACTGATAATCCTACGTGATGGAACACGGAAGTCAGGGGGTAACGCAACTGAGATAAATTGTTTAAACCCGGGCCGGTCAACAAAACTAAACGGGAGCTCATCGGTAATTAACATCTGATCTAGTGCCTTTCTAACAACCTTAGACTCAAATCTCCAAGTGCCTAGTGTATTTTCATTACCACCTGTTTGTTGATACCCAGTAAGCTTTGTTTGGTTAAGATCATGATTATATGGGTTAGCCTTACAACTTGTCATGTGATTTTTCATTGTAGCAGTTCCACAAGTTTTTGGATCAGCCGCATAGGGTTTTTCGCAATATTTACACTTTGCTTTCTTCATCCCCTTGTCATCAGTAAACTTAATAAAATGATTCCAAATCACTGACCTAGGCTTCATGGATTTCCTTTTATTGTTACTCGAATTTGCTTCATCAGTGTCAACTTCATGTGGAATTTCTATGTGCTCACTCTCACAGTCACTTCCACCCGACATAGTGTAAAACACTAAAACAGTATGATGTATGATAGTTGATAAGGCCAGTAGGCAGAACTAGAAGCCTAGAAGCTGTGAAAATGCATATAAAAAGAACTACAATAATTAAAGAAAGAAAATTAAGTTTGTTCTAGTTGAATTAAATTAAGAAAATTAAGTTGATAAGTTTTGGGAAATGGACTACATTACTTGCACTCATGACCTCATTCAAAATGAACCTTTTTATTTATAGCGCGCTTGTATAGTTGTATCAATTTTCATTTGAATGATAATAAATTGATCCGTGTATAGGACTATATATTCCACCAAAAAATTGATCCGTGTATAGGACTATTTTAACATACGTATCATTATACAATCAAGTAGTACTCTACGTGGATCAACATCAACATGTATTTTTATATATATAATATACTCTTCAACTTCAAGCATAGAAATTTGATTCAATGGTAGGTGAGAAAGCAAATTTGTAAGTCCATTAGTGGGCTTCCTACCAACTCTCAGTCCTTTTCTTCTACTATGTCATAAAACTACTCTTTCTCTTATCTCTATGTGATCAAATCTTTTGGACTTTAAGTATGGAATTCTGAAAAGACATTGTTTTTATTCGTCTATATATAATATATGACAAAGAACTTGGAAAGAAATTTCCTAAAACAATGTTGCACTAGAATCACTATTGAAGCATCAGCACTTAAATCCACAAAACAGTAATGGAAAAACTGCAGCAGAAAAACGAGGTAAAGCTTTGCACCCAACCAAAAAAAGCTCTGCATCCAACCAAATAAGATTTTGCACCCAACCATAACAGAAGACTTCAAAGATCAAACACGGAAAGTAAAATTAAAACTAGTTACCTACTAACCTTTTAGTTTGGGAGTTTGAGAATCTGATTAGGGATCTGACTTCTTAGAATAATAGTTGATAATAATGAGATTGTTGATAACTTGATACAAATCTCAACAAAAAGAAATTCCTACAAAAACCCAACATCAAATGAAAATATGAGATTGTAGTCTGTAGATACAAAAACCCCTAGGAGAGAGATCACATAGAGATTTTTAGAGAGAGGGAGAGACTTGGTGTGGGAGCCCGGGACTGGGAGTGAATCGTGTGAGAGTGAGACTGTGAGTTGTGAGTCTTGTGACAGCGGATCTGAGTCATCTGACTTCTTCGGCATCGGCGGCAGGTGGTGGAGACATGGTGTGACCGTGTGAGTGTGAGGTCGGCGCACGGCGGCGACAGCGCTGGTGTGGACGTGCGGTGTGGTCAGTGGTGAGTGGTGGTAAAGACCGAAGAGCCTTAGAGCCGAACTGAAGCGGAAGAGGTCAGACTCAGAGCCTCGGAGAGGCGGAGCCTTCGGAGGTGTGCGGCGCTGAGTGAGGATGAGGAGAGTCAGATCTAAAAAAAGAGGCTAGAAACTTAGAAGATGAACTTGAACTAACCCTAATCCTGATATTCTCTTGGTATATATATCATTCTCACAATTTAGTTTTCGGTTCGGTTCGGTTTCCAGGAGTGGTACCGAAAACCGAATTGATTTAGTTAATATAGTTCGGTTTTGGCCCGAATTCAATTCGGTTCGGTTTGGTTATGAACCGAATTAGCTAATTTTGTTCGGTTCGGTTAAAATTTTTGGTTAACTGAACTGTTTGCCCACCCCTAGACACATGTCAGTCGCGGATAGGTTGGTGGATATTGGTACCCACATACTTTACCCCTCTGTGGTTCAAAAGCGGACACTTAACCCCCCTGTGGTTTCAGACTAAAGTGAAACTGTTCAGAATTCTAAAATTGTCCAAAAATAAAAACACTTAACTCCCTTTGCGAGGTTAATTTTGGGGTTAATCCTCTATATGGGGATAATGCTCTCATTTAACCCACTTATATGAGGCTAATTTTAACACTTACCCACTCGTAGGGCTAATTTTGGGGGTTAATTGCCTATGTGGGGCTATGTTACAGTAGAAGTACCCGTGTCGACACGACTCTTTGCAGGCATGGGTATGACACTTGGGTAGGATCCTTGTAGTGTAGTTTAGTGTAATTTTCAGCCAAGAAAGGCAAAGTACCCGTGTCGGATATGGCAATCCATACCCGTGTTCTCCGAACACTTTGAAGAGTCTGTGTAACATAGATGTGGGGTTAACTTTGACATGTAAATTTGTCCTATGTGGAGCTAATTTTATAGCCTTAAACCCCCATGTGGCTATTTTGAGAGAAATCTTAATAGTTTCACTTTAGTCCAAAACCACGGCGGGGGGGGGGGGGGGTTTGTGTGTTATTATTTGTTCACTTTTGAAGCACAGGCGGCAAAGTGAAAATGGGTCTAACTATGGGGGACTAATAATTAACCCTTTAATTTATAATCATATGTATGTATTGAGTAACTTGTTTCATTCAGCATAATCATTTGCTATGTTACATTGACTCTTCCAAATAGGAGAATTACCCCTGTCGACACGACTTTTGCGGACATGTGTACGACACTTGGGTAGGATCCTTCTAGTGTAGTGTAGTATAATATTCAGTCAAAAAAGACAAAGTATCCGTGTCGGATATGGCAATCATGCCAGTGTCCAGAGTCCGTGTAACATAGATCATTAGCGTCTCTTTGCGTTTTCTCTTTGTGTAAAGGAGGTTAAAGTTGGAAAGGCCTGTGTTATTTTCAAGCAAGTCAACTTCTAAGCCATTAATCTAGAGTACCTACCTCTAGGTACATCATACATGTAATATTCATCTGTTTGGTTTATCTACCTCTTTGTTAAATAGGTATAGTAGGTGTGCGGGAGCTAAACGTCTATGGCCAATGTCAAGTGGCCGTCCATCCATGACTGATATTCCTAGATGCAACTGCTGTGGTGGCCTTCGTGGTTTTGAGTTTCAGGTTAGTCGTTATATTGCTGACATATCTTTGTTCTGGTAGCTGTTAATTGCTGCTGCCAAATGTAGTAGTCTGTTGGTTCCGGCATTCTTTATCTAGAATGGGGTCTTTCATTGGGACCTAATACTTACCGTTATTTTGGTGGTTCCAGATTTTGCCGCAGCTGCTTTACTACTTTGGTGTGAAAAACGAAGTCGATTCTCTTGATTGGGCAACTATTGTTGTGTATACATGTGAAGACTCGTGTGGTGGAAACCTGGCTTACAAAGAGGAATTTGCGTGGGTTCAACTCGCTTCTCAATCTGCTACAGTACCTTGATGAAATGCAAATGTGCTGACAAGTTTGATTGATGTCCACTGCGATGTCTTTAGGCTGGCCAAGTGATATGCTTTCTTCTTTTCCTCGCTTTTTTTTTTTTTTTTTTTTTTTTTTGAGTTTTGGAAAATTATATCACTACTTGGACCATATTCATACAAAGCTTACCTTATTAATTGATGTGGCATTACGTGTAATGTGTCTCGTCTCAACTGTAAATGCCACATTAAATTATAACTAAAAAATGGAGCGCAGTTAAATGTTGTCAAGCCACTTCGTTAAAAATATTTGTATTATTTATTTGTGTGTACAAACAACATTTTTGTCTCTGACCTCTCTAGGAGGGATCAATAGGGATGTCAAAATGACCTGTCGGGCTCGGCCCGGCCCGACATTGATCGGGCTTGGGCAGGTTTGGGCTTTGGCCCACGGGTTCATGTCTCTTTTCGGGCCGGATCGGGCTCGGGCCGGGCTTAAGAGCTCACAATTCAGGCCCGGCCCTAGGCCCTAAGGTAGATCCTAAGTGAGCACTTTAAATTTATTCTAAAATGGGATAAATACTATTATATATGTAACCATTTTTTTTATAGGTTGGAAATAACTTTCAATACAGCAACTTGCAATTTCTTATATTTTATTATTTGAAAACGATCAATATTTTTATTATTGGGAAGCTTTTAATTGGGCTTTTATGCGGGTCTCGGGTCGGGCTTTGGTCGGGTCGGGCCTCAGGCCGGGCTTGGGCTTTGAGAGATAGGCCCAGGCCCTACCCGGGATGCTAGGGCCTAGGGCCGGGCTGGCCCTACCTCGGGCTTGGGCCGGACTTAAGGCCCGTTTTTTCGGGTTGGGCTTCGGGCCGCCCGTCGGGCCGGGCTTTTTTTACAACCCTAGGGATCAAATAGAGTTATGGAAACATATTTATCTAATTGTATTTTTTTTTTTAGAATTTTGGCAAAAACTCCTTTATTTGGGATTTACAAATTCTAAAGGTCAGCCCGTTTTTCTTTTTAGCCTAAACTACTTGATTAGTTAAACTTAATCACATCGAATCCTGTGACCACACAACTTGAAAATTAGCAAGACCAAAATACCCTCACGATCTGAAAGAGCCCACCAATCGTGAAGCTCAACCATAGATAGAGAGAAGAAATTCGATGAAAAACAGCAACCACCGCCATCGTTGCCATCGCCTTCTCCTCCATCGAGCACTGCCTTCGCCCAACCGCCAGATTCGCCACCAACGACCGCCATCTCCCAACCTCCACCAACGACCGCCATTGCCCCTTCACATCCTATTGGTTGTTTGCCATCAATGGTGGAACACCATGGATATGACTTACCGTCTCAGATCTGACCAGGAACACCTTGCATATGACCTATTTCTTAGATCTGATCAACAAATTACAGTTGAACCACCAAAGGCTGTTTGATTCATCGCAGATTGAGCAATTCGGAGATCCAAGCCGAAAATGGTGAAGACAATCTGGACAAGTCAAATATGTTGAAGTCTGATATTGGGGGTTATAGAGTGTTTGACATTGATTATTAAATTCTTGGTGGGTGACAATTTTGCATTTCAATGTGCTGCAAATGATGGTCCAAATTAGGATACTGTACTATAAAACTTACAATTTTGCATTTCAATTTCTTTGTTGATGGTACAAGTGGGTATTTTGATGCCTGTTTTGTTTTATGAAATTCATCTAATTCTGAATTTAAGGTTTTGTGAAATTAAAAGTTTCACAGAGCTGAATTTGTGAAAGTGAAATTATGTGAAATTTCACATAATTGCCTATTAGTTACACTACGATCATTACCAGAGTTTGCACCCTCACTCCTCCCATAGATCACTACACCAAACGATCAAAAAAAGGTATGTGAAATTAACTAGCTATGTGAAATTTCACATTTTTTTTTCCTGAATTTCACAGTGACAATGGTATGTGTTTTTTCAATGTAAAAATTTTTATTTATTATTTACTATTTTTTTTGTCATTCTAATTTTTTGAAATAAGTTAAGTGAAATTTTTGAAAAAGTTGTGTGAAAATTTACATACCATTGTCACACTAAATTTCTGAAAAAGATGTAACACTAAATTTTTGAAAAAGAAATGTGAAATTTCACATACCATTGTCACTCTAAATTTATGAAAAAGTTATGTGAAATTTTACATAACTTTTTAAACGTAAAATTGGACAACATTTTTTAGAGTGAAATTTCACACAAGTTTTTTAGAGTGAAATTTCACATGAGTTTTTCAGCATGTAATTTCACATAATTTTTCAGCGTGAAATTTTACACAAGTTTTTTAAAGTGAAATTTCACATAACTTTTTCAACGTGAAATTTCACACAAGTTTTTTAGTATGAATTTCACACAACTTTTTTAGTGGAAAATTTCACATCGCTCTTTCAGTATGAAATTTCACATAACTTTTTTAAGTATGAAATTTCATATCACTCCTTTATTCAAATTTTCACATTAATAATTCTACTTGTTTGATAGATCTAGTCGAGTATATTCTAAAAATACAATTTTTAACATAAAATTATGATTAAATTGAAAGTTGTGAATTTTTAAAGTTTACAAAACTTTTTAAAAAGTTAGTTGGTCTAACCTTGCTAATACACAATAACATAGAAATGCACGTGAGTTTGGGTGAGTGGTTACCTTTTTAAAGTTTAAAATTGATTTCTACATTTTTAAAGTTTAAAATTATGTTTGAAAAGTGAGTTGGCACCTTTTTTTTTTTTTTTTTGTGTGTGTGTGTTGCTAAGTATAGTGCGTTGGTACTTGACTACTTGGCATTGACGTACAATTATTGTTTCAGAAATGAAGAAGACATGGGAAGGATCGGGGTCATTTTTGTCTCCGAAAATCGGTAAGAGTAATTTCTTCAATGTTTTAGCACATGGAGCTCTTGCTAAATTGTACCTCCGCATGGAGTTTTTGCTAATTATCCATTTTGTGTGTGTGTGTGTGTGGGGGGGGGGGGGGGGGGGGGGGGGGGCGGGTGTAATGCATTGTAAAAAGCTTTCTCAGACTATCTTCAATCCTATCCCCAACTCTATGCCATATGTCATGCCAAATTTTGGCATGATCACTTTTCATGCCATATTTGGCACAACAAATGACACATGCCATTTATGCCACATCAGCATATGAGTATTGAAATAATATATTTTGACCATTTTCTTTATTATGTTTTACAAGTTTTGCATCTCAAATGCTTTCCCAATACATGTGATAGTTGTACCACTTGATTTTGATTGAAAGATATTGAAGTGTCACATTGCCACATGGTTTTTTTTTTTGGACTACAAAGTTCCCCACCTATATATGTATTTGGGATGCAAAATTTGGGAAGCATTTACATTTATTAAATGACCCTTTTGCCCCTTAACAAAAGACTACTTTGAAAGACAAAAAGCAATTATGTTTGAGAGAGAAGTGTGTCACAAATTACCAAGATGACAGGATGTTTGTAGCCAACCACTAACCAATATCAGTAGCAATCCCCAATACAATTATTTACATTTTAAAACCCCAAAAAAATGAAAACAATAGGAGATCAACAACAAAAAATAGAAAGGGCAAGTATCTGAATTGGCACTACCAAAAATGTTCTTACACGTCGTAAATGAAGAAAATGAAGCTGTACATGAGCAACTGACTCTGGGATAAGACACAACTGAGGGACTTCTAATGGCAAGATTCGAGAATATCCAACTGAAAAAAAGCCTGTGATGGAGGAAGGCTCCAAAATCTGCATCTTATTTAGATTATCTACTCGAATTAAAAGTGGAGGGCATGGAAGAAACATTTATACTCTATCATTGTACAGATTGGATGAAACAAAAAGATGTAGTTTCATAGTTTTGGTATTCATAAAATTGCAACTTGACTATTTGGATACAAGAGGAAGAAGCAATCTGAGGAGGAATTGGAAAATAAACCATGGAGGTCAGGACAAGGTTCAGGAGACACGTCCTCCGAGAAACCCGACACATTGTCACAAATCCATGAGGCAGAAGGGTCAGAAGTGATGGAGAATGAGATTTTCGATAGGCAGATTGAAGTGAAGGGCGATTCAGGGATTCCAGAAAAATTCCCGGCTTTGGTGATATGTGAGCCAACAATGTTCTTAAAGGTGATGCTATTAACAACTGGGAAGGCATAAGGATCAAACTTGTCATCTGGGTGAGACTCACACTGACCTGTTGCTTCAATTGCCGTATGAACATTTTCCATTTCCGCATCTGATATAAGTATGTCTTTTATATATCCACCCCTGCCTCTTGAAGTCTTGATGTGAATCCCAATAAACGAATCGTGTATGTGAAGGTGCTCCGCAAGTACGTTGGAGATGCCGCCAGACATCTCACTCCCGAAAGCCAGACCAGAGCCTGAAGAAGACTGGAGATTAACCCCTCTGATGTGCACATTGGTGGTGGGTTTTCCGTAGGAAATTCCATATTCATCCCAACCGCTCTTGAGTGCAATGGCATCATAACCCATGCTTATGTTGCTATTCTCAATGCACACACGCTCGGAAGAATCTGAAATGTGCATTTCATTGTCACTACATAAAAACTATGGCCTAAAGCCAAGATCTCGAACAATAACGAATGGGAAGAAAGAAAAGAGAACAGTAAAAATTCATATTCAACCCTAGAGATGACCTTTTACTGTTTGGGTAATACAAGAGCTGATTCTGTTGTTCAGAAAAAAACCAAATAGTTCTGTGTATGTGTAGCAACTTCTTTTACCAAAACAGGCCTAACCACCTATTCAGCAAACTGCTTAATTCAGAATAATAGGTAACAGATGAAGAATGTGGCCTAAGACATGAAAAGTGAGAAATATAGAAAAATTATCTTGAGTTATGAATTACTTTCCAACAAACCTGGGACTACACCACTAGTGTATGGAGATTTGGGTGGAGAAAACGCAGTTATGTTTTGAACCAGCACGTTACTGCATTATATTCCAATAAAACATTAAACCAAACACGCCCAAACTAAAAGAGTAGAGAATACAATGAAGGTTATAGCCAATTTACCTGCAATACACTGGGTGAATGTTCCATACAGGGGAATTCAAGAAGGTTAAATTTGAAACAACAACATTTTTGGAACCAATGAATTCCACTAGATGTGGCCTGCTGTGGTTTAAGGAATGAGAACTGAATTGCTCCCACCAGACAGAACCCTGGCCATCGATAGTTCCATTATTACCTGGTGCAATCAATAGATACAATTAGTATTATGAGAACCGAAAAGCTACTACACGTTGCATAATACTGGAACAGATTCGGTCCAAGGTTCTCATTTTCTATTTAGTTTTTTACTTTCCCCGATAAAGAACATGTTTTAAGGGGAAATGTTATATCTGGTGCAAGTGCAACCCACATGTACCTTCAAAGGCATTATAACCAAAACATTCGATTATGCACTCACTTATGAACCACATTACCGGTTCTGAATCTCATCAGAAGAAGAAATGAAGGGATATCCCACCTGTTATTACCACATCGGTTAAATTATGTCCAGTAATCAAGCTACGAAATCTTCCACCAGGCGCTTCAATCCCTCGGCCATAAGAGGGTAGGGGTTCAACTATTTCCCAATGAGAATAATCCTAGGAACATGATTAAATTAATTTGGGTTAACAGTGATTTTACATATATATATATATATATTTATTTTTATGAAGGAGGACAAAAGTCAAGTTCACATAAAGAACCTGAGAGCCAAGAACGATGGCATCTCTTTCCAGGAATAGTGTTAGGTGACTAGTGAGGTTAAAGCTTCCAGTAAGCCAGTTGCCCGGTGGAACATAGAGCTGAGCACCACCCTTGTCAGCAAAGGACTTAAGATAGAAAATGGCATTTTGGAAAGCAACTGTGTTCAATGTCTTCCCATCCCCAACTGCCCCAAATTCCAATATGGACACAGTGTGAGGTCTGGGTTCCAAAGGCCAATTGTATTTGCATTGTCCATCAATTTTGCTTCCAAAATGCTCAACAGCTTCACTTGATGCCACTAGCAAAAGCAGTATTGCCTGTAAAAGAAGGGGACAAAAGGAAAAGGTAAACAGCATTGCAAAACGGATATTCAACTCTTGATCAATTTTTACTTTTTGAAATCAAGTACTGTCATGCCATGCTCTGCTCTCTTCTTTTGTTGAAACCATTTTTAATTTTAATTTTAATTTTAATTTTAATTTTAATTTTTTTTTTCAATAAAACATGTATTTTAAGAGAATAGATTACAAGAAAAGAACCACATAATGAAATGAAATGGATTTAAGTTTCATTTTTCTTTTATGCTAATTTGCTTCTTAAGTATAAGGTCCCGTTTGGCAACAACTTTTGTAGTCCACAAGTGATTATGGAATTCCAAAAAGCTATTATCAAACCCTTTGGCAAAATTCAGCTTCTGAGATTCAATTGCTAAAAACTATGAATCACTTGCTAAAATTTTGATTGGCCAGAAGATATCCTGGGTAACTTCTTGCCCATCAAAATAATAATAATAATAATAATTTCTGCAATGGAGGTCCCATTTGGGAAATTTGGTGACTGGTTTTAGCAATTGAAGATTTTTTGCAATTGCACCCTTAAATATGCAATTCACAACTTTTCCAAATAGTTTGGGAACCGCAATTGAAACCAAAAGAGTTCCCAAACAAGGCAGAATCGCGGAAGCAGAAGTTGTTGCCAAAAGGACCATCAATAGGAAAGGATTAGGGCTACTACAATTGGCAAGATTGCTATCATGATACAGCAGACGGCATTGTGAAAAGAAGGTAACCACGAGCTGGCACATGGCTATCAGATCATACTCAATGGTCCTTTAAACTGATATTTCATTCAATAATGCATGGCATAGACAAAATGAAGGAAGTTTCCTAGGATTCCAGCAAAACTAGGGAAACCAAAATAAAGGAAACATAATTTACTATGACCCAACAATTTGTGGGAAAGAAACATCAACTCCAATCACATCAGTCTGGAAATTAGAGTCAAAGACCATATAATAGGTAACTGAAAATAAGGAAAAATATGATTTGGGTCCATGAAGAAGGGTCCAAAAGAGAAAAATATCCAACTAATAATTCAGAATAATGATAGAAGTATTGATTAACCATGAAAGAAAGAATATTTTTTTTCCCCCAACTAAATTTGAAAGCCAAGGCAGAGGGAGTCAAAGACAATGTAGACAAATGAACAAACACCAGAAGATCAACTTGAATTGACCATGAAAACCATATCAGAACCAGCTAAAAATAGAATTAAACGTCACCCAAGTGAAATAAGAGTTTACAAACAATGCTCGAACACAGTTCAAAACTCAATTAATGGGAAAGATTAACACAACCCATTAAAAAACTGCATCAAAACTAGAAATCTCTCACAGTAAGACTGCGCAAACAGAGTAGTTAAAACAGAGAAAATAGGAAACATAGTCACACAGACAAACATGGTATATTAGATAGATTTTCAATACAGATTAAACTAATAAAAAAATCAGAAAATAGGAAACCACAATCCAAGGATTAAAATAAGATGCAACGTACTTACTAGACTCTTCATCATGAGCTTCTTCTTCATCGTTTAAAAGCAAAGTGAATAACAGTGACAAGAACCGCAAAAGAAAGTGAAAGAAGAAGAAGAAGAAGAGAAAAGGGGTGTGATTATAGGATCCCAATTGACAAGAGAAACCAACAGACGGTAACAGAAAGCGACAGCGCAGAAAAAGAAAAAGACAGCTCTCCCCCGTACACACATACAGTCGTATTAGACTCGTAGTTGGAAAGTGCAATGATTTTGTTAATTTAAGATCATAATATCCCACTAATTACTCAATTAATCGCTATTTCAAACGCGTTTTGCCGACACTCCAACGGTTGTGGCCACAGAGAGAGAGAGAGAAGCGGTGGGTAGTATAGTATCTGTATGATTTTGGGTGATAATGAAAGAAGGAAATACGATTATTTTAGTATTAATTGGTACGGAAACAACAGACTTAAATGTGTTCGCGCATGGGCAGTGTTGCTTCACGGCCGTAAGGAAAAGCAGGACCCACATCAATGATGTGTCCAAAATACTAGGCTGGTTTGCCAGATCATCATACCCGGAAGAAAACTTAAGGGTTAATTACACTCAACCTCCCTGAGGTTGTCCTAATTACAAAAATCTCTCTCGTATTTTGAAAAATTACACGGACCTCCCTTCTCGTTAACGGTTGAGTAATGACGGATTAAATAAAAGTACCAAAATGCCCCTACATAAAATTAGACAAACCTCCCCTAAACTATGGTCTAATTACACGGACATCCCTTGAATTTTTAAAAAATTACATAGACCTCATTTATCACCTATAATTACAGTTTGTGCATATGTATTATTATATCCACAAATAAAATTTGCTTTTGCAATGAGAAATGGTTTAGGCTAAACTTTTTATACTACTAAGAAGTGTATCTTTCAAAATTTTAAAATTCTTTCTAGCAATTTCTTCAGGAATTTCTTCAAATTCTTCACTTTCATAATTTAAATTTCTTGTGTTTGATTTTTTTTCCCCTATCCGTTAGTTTTTTATGTCTATGAAATAAATATGACGGATATGATAGGTCAATAGAATCTGGGCAATCTGCAATTTTGTTTGTTAGAAAAAATTTCCTATGTTTCGTGAAAAATTGAAGGACTGTGAAAAATGGTAAGGGTGATATAATCATTCTGAATAATAAGAGATATGATTCTAAATTTTGAAAAAAACTAATTTTTGTTGAGTAATGGAACAAGGGAGCAAAAAGAAGAGAGAAAAAAATAACAATATGGGCGATCTTCAATTTGGTTTGTTGGAAAGAACTTTTTGTGCCTCATGTAAAATTGAAGAGACTGTAAAAATGATATGAAAAATATAGTCATTCTTAAAATTAAGAGAGATGAATATAAATTTTGGAAAAAAAAATTTTTTGTTGAGAGAAAGAACAAGAGAGGAAGAAGAAGAGAGAGAAAAAAAATTAACGAAAAAATATTTTTGTTATGAGGGAGGTTCGTGTAATTAAGCCATATCTCAGGGGAGGTTAGTGTAGTTATTCTTATTTTTTATTAGGGAAAGCAAGGGCATTATTGTTATTTTTTCAAAAATACGAGGGCGGTCCATATAATTTCTCAAAATGTGAAGGAGGTCCGTATAATTAAGGCAAACTTCAGGGGAGGCGAGTGCAATTAACCCAAAACTTAAGGGTGCGGCTATTCTCACTGTCATTTTTGCTATTTACACCACATTTTTTTCTTCTTCTGAAAATACCCAAATTATCATTTCTCCCCCTAAACCCACAACGGGCCAACAGGTAACACCCCAACGCCCCCCCCCCCCCCCCCCCCCCCCCCCCCCTCTCTCTCTCTCTCTCTCTCTCTCTCTCTCTCTCTCAACAATCAAAGAATTGTAGCTCTATATTGTGTATTTGACCTTTTTGCTTCTCGATCCATCTGAAGAATGACAAAGCTAGAACTCCGACATTGTTGAGCTTTACCAAAACCAGTTTTGGGGACACCTCAATTTTAGCACTATTCAAAAAACGACTCAATACTTGAAGAACTACTACGATTTGTTAGTATATTATAGATTTTCACTATGTCTTCTGTGGTTTGGTTACTGACATCATCTATGTTTTTGTCATTTGTATCCATTGGTCCGAAATGGAAACCTTACAGAGAGAGAGGAGGGGGGGAGGGGGAATAAATCTTTTAAAAACTTAATTACAAATTAAATACAATCACAAACAATAATGTAAAGAGGGAAGGGAAGAGACATTTGCAAACCGAGTTTTCAAGTGGTTCGACAATCTGCACACCGCGGCCTACGTCCACCCCTCAAGAACACATCTTGAGGATTCCTTTTATCGATCTACTTCACGGGTGTAGACCAAACCGTTACAGTATCTTCAATCTCTTCCAAAGAAGAACACATATTCTTTGCATACAAGGGTTACTAACCCTCACTCTTACAAATGGTTTGAATTACAAATTGAGCTCTCTCCGTAGAGTTGATGGATACTGTGGATACCGCATTTTGTCTTACCCACATCTTTTCTTTCAAAATATTTTTCAATTTAAAACACAAAACAATAAGTCGCCACTTAATTTTTAAAAGGGAAAATTAATAAACCATTTTAAAACAAACTGATCTTTTAAGAAATCAGAGATTTTCTAGGTCCAGGGATTATGGAATGAGAGGGGAAGGAGCCCGGCGGACTAAAACACTCCCTCTCATCCTATCTCGCAATAGGCCTCTATTTAACATCTTTTTAATCGAATTAATAATCTAAGCATGTCCTCAACTAATACATATGTATAAATATACATTACAAAAGCATGTCTACAGGGTGTAAGATTGCAAGTGATAAAATATCATTAAAAAATCACATAATTCAAGTAGCAAGCAATATGATATGCAAATAGGGAACTATAGAACTTACCCGGGATCTAGCCGCGAATATTAAACGTGCGATGCATGCAAATAAAATAAAACCTAGGAAAAAGAGTCTCTAATCACATATGCAAGGCAAGATCCTAATTCTAAGGTGTCGCGCATGAGGTCATAAAATCGATAAAATCAAGGAATTAAATAAACTAGAGAAATGGTTGAGAATCGTACCTCAAAGGCACTACAAAACAAAGGTTAGTCCACATACTTTAGAAATAATGTATAGCATAAAATAATTATTCCTAAACGTCTAGCTTAATTCTATCAAGTAGAAGAAATAATACAATTATGAATTCTGACACCAATCTACATGGATGAATGTGTATGATTACCTAGACATGAACAAGAATAGGTTATTGGATTATTCCTTAATTTGGATCATTTATCCTTTGTATTTAAGCTTAACTAATCATTATTAACTCATGGTTTAAGCCTTAGGTCTTGGAAAGATCATTTTGACCATTGTTTGCAAGGTATATCAAAATTATGACAGAATTCTGAAAATTGCTGAGAGCAGATCAGAACTTCAAAGAAATAAAAGGTATGCTTCTCGTGGTTTGATCTTGATGATTTTTGGACACAAGATGCCTATATGTGTCTAGTTTCCATCCCAAAAAGAAAATCAAGGTTTAGACGGTTCGATCTTTGGGAATTAGACAAACACTAGACATCACTCAAGGACTTACAACTCCACGTCCAGAGTTTTTGTATGATTTTCTAAAAATAGTACAAAAATCAGAAATACTTTGGTCTTTTTAGGGTAGCTTCTTAACACATTAAACTACTTATATAAATTTATTTTGGGTCAAGAGTGCTTGATTAAGATTCTGATTTGCTTATTTCAAAAGAGAGTTACTGTTCTGAAACTCTGGACAGATTATAGTTGTTCCACAAAACCCTTGACCAAACCACTCCAAACATGAAACTAACTTAAAACAAAAATTCCAATGGTAGAACTTTGAGTTATAAACACTTTACCGTTGGTTTCATTAGATTCCAACGGTTCGATGTTTAACTAAAAATCTATGATCAAAAACGGATTGTGAACTCATTGCATCATTTATCAAATACAACTTAGTTAATTAATTTCATCCATGAGCCATGGAATTTGGATTGAACCACACCACCCCTCCTACCATTTGATGGTCATGGGAGACTAACTGCATTCATATCTTGAAAGTCTCAAAGAAATATAAAGAAATTTCATGAGACCTGAACATAACAAACCTAACCCATGAAAATGGGTTTAGATTTATTAATCAAGTGTACTAATATCAACTTCAACCTCCTTGTAAATCATGAGTTTACAAAGGAATTAAAGGATTTCAAGTCTAAGGATTCAAATAAGACATTGAGGGCCTTATGAATCTCAAAGACTAAAAGGGAGAGAAAAAGAAAAAATTCAAAGACTCTAAGTATATTTGTGATTAGAAAGACTAATTAATTCAAAGTTTTACCTTCAAAATATCCTCAACTTTGTGATTTTGAAGAACTTCCAAAGGCTAATCAAGCTTTCCAACCTCTTCAACTCTTCTAAAACTAACTTCTAATTATGTTTTGAGAAGAAACTTTGAAAATTTTAGAACTTGGGGAACTAATACAACCTCTAGATTCCAAAAAATTCCCAACCCCATGTAAAAGATATTCATCCTCTATTTATAGACAAATTTGAAGGGGTATTTTAGTCATTTCAGAGCAGAAAACCCTAATTCGGATTGTCCTTTAGTAGTACAAAATGTGTTATATTACAGATGGCTGTTACAAAAATGCGGCACTCAATGGAGATGGAAGCGACACTCGCTGAATACCGGAACGACACTTAGTGAATGCCAGCGCGGCATTCTCTGAATGCTAGAGAATGCCGCGCTGGCACTCATAGAATGCCGCGGACAACTCTATGGACTGCCGTCTTTTCAGGATTTTCAAATTTAGTGTCACTTGAAACATTTTAGCGGCAGTTAATGGATGCCGGTGCGGCTCTCCCTGAATGCCGTTCTGGAAATTAGCGAGTGCTGCATCGGCAACCCGTGACTGCCGCAAATATGCCTAAGTGCCGTTTTGCCTCTATTATCCTCTTTCTTTCTTTTTTGCTTTTTGTTTAGGTTAGAGAGTCTTTCGAAGAGTTTGAATCATCTTTGGAAGTCCTAGATTGGCCGGACATTGTCATCATCGGGTCTTAGAGATATCACTCCCCTTAACTCGACGTTTGGTCAAAATCGGGGTGTCTACAGTTTGCTCCTCTTCAACGGAGCTCGTGGAGCAACGCGAACCACAAGTGAACGTCGAAGCCTGTGTGAAAACAAGCCTTTGACCAAACGGTCGGATTCAGGTAAAAACAAAATGCGTTAAAAAAAAAGAAAGCCAGTGCGTAGCAAAATTCCAATTG
Organism: Hydrangea macrophylla; assembly: GCA_033977485.1. Taxonomy (NCBI): domain Eukaryota; kingdom Viridiplantae; phylum Streptophyta; class Magnoliopsida; order Cornales; family Hydrangeaceae; genus Hydrangea; species Hydrangea macrophylla. The sequence continues at coordinate 114,610,006 of CM066982.1, read as the reverse complement.
GTCGTGCTCCATCATGAGCTGTCTACGTATCCCCTCAGGAATTAGACCAAGACGTAGCTCGGGCAAGAGTCAGGCATACACAAGCACAAGTAATCATGTGGATGAATGCTCCTATCCTGTCGTGATGCACATGCTCATGCAATGGTATTTTCAAATAAACTCGACCGAGTAAGTGCCATGCTTACTCTATGTCATGTCTTCTCTATATGTGACGCATATTTCATGATGCGCTTAGCCAGAGAAGATTTACCAAATGTTGACCGATGCAAAGATTCGTTTGCAAGGGTTGAGAAAATACATTTCTAACTTCCCAGAACAAGGGTTAACGCAAATTTGTTGCGAGAACCAAGAGTGCAAATCTGTTACACCCTAATAGGATCAACGTAAATCTGTTACGAGGATCGAGAATATAAATCCGTTATATTCTTAGAACAAGGGTTAACGCAAATCTGTTACGAGAACTGAGAGTGCAAATCCGTTATACCCTAATAGGATCAACGTAAATTTGTTATGAGGATCGAGAATATAAATCCGTTATATTCCCATAACAAGGGTTAACGCAAATCTGTTGTGAGAACCGAGAGTGCAAGTCCGTTACACTCTAAAGGATCAACGTAAATCTGTTACGAGGATCGAGAATATAAATCCGTTATATTTCCATAATGAGGGTTAACACAAATCTGTTACGAGAACCGAGAGTGCGAATCCATTATACCCTAATAGGATCAACGTAAATTTGTTACGAGGATCGAGAATATAAATCTGTTATATTCCCATAATAAGGGTTAACGCAAATCTGTTGCGAGAACCGAGAGTGCAAATCTGTTACACCCTAATAGGATCAACGTAAATCTGTTACGAGGATCGAGAATATAAATTTGTTATATTCCTAGAACAAGGGTTAACGCAAATCTGTTACGAGAACCGAGAGTGCAAATCCGTTATACCCTAATAGGATCAACGTAAATTTGTTATGAGGATCGAGAATATAAATCCGTTATATTCCCATAACAAGGGTTAATGCAAATCTGTTGCGAGAACCGAAAGTACAAATCCGTTACACCCTAAAAGATCAACGTAAATCTGTTACTTGGATCGAGAATATAAATCCGTTATATTCCCAGAAAAAGGCTTAACGTAAATCTGTTACGAGAACCGAGAATATAAATCCGTCATTTCAATTTTCAAAATTTGGAGTCCGCAGACTCAAATTCAATTCAATTTTCAAAATTAGGAGCCCATAGACTCAAAATCATTTCAATTTTCAAAATTTGGAGTCCACAGACTCAAAATCATTTCAATTTTCAAAATTTGGAGCCCACAGACTCAAAATCATTTCAGTTTTCAAAATTTGGAGTCCACAGACTCAAAATCATTTCAATTTTCAAAATTTGGAGTCCATAGACTCCAATTTATTTCAACTTCACGAAATCGAAGACCAGTCTGATCCTGAAAACCATCTCCGGGGGTCAAAAGCACAATGAGGGCAAAATTTAGGGGTTAGAATTTGATTTTTGGGTCCCAATTTGAATTTTGGGAGAAAAATGAAGGGTATGGTAACCGCCTCAAATGCGGCACACGCTAGAATTTGCGGCAGTCCGTAACTGCCGCGCACAAAAATCAAGTGCAATGTTTGGTGGGCGGTAGCTTATTCCGAGAGTTTCAATTCATTTTCATTCATCCTCTTAATCTCTCTCAAATCAAATCCTCTCTGGAGAAATTTTTCCCCATCCTCCCTTCTCTTTTGTATTGATCTTCAGCACTCACAGGTTAGTTCTTATCGATCAAACTTATATTATTCTCATTATTTTTGTTGTTTTTCTAAATTTTTCATGAATCTAACCACGAATTCCCTTTTTTGTTTGACAGATTATGGCGAGCGGCTTGGGTAGTAGGAAGAAGGCGAAGTATCGAGCTACGCCCAACCCCGATGCCACACTCTTATTCCAGGATCCGTACGAGCATTTATCTGCCCGCGCGTTCAAGCGTGAGGTAAATGTGCCCATCTCTTTTCTTCTTTTGCCATTCTTATGCCGTATGAACTTTATGAATGCAATGTAATCAACGTAACTTCAAATGCCCTATTTTTAATGCAAATGCTATGCTTGTAGCGCTCTCGAGCGTCTCGAATGCTTTGAATCAATGTTTATTCAATTTCGTATTCTTTATCCTATTTCTTATGAACCTTACTAATACGGGGACAAGGCTTCATATGAAGAATGAATGATATGCTTATGAATTCTTGGGTGTCCCATCTGCATTCGCGTACATTTGGGTTCATTAGTTTTTCTCAAAAGACTTTTTGATTGCGGTGCATGTCAATCAAAACCCCGTTATTTATTCATCCTTTATTATTGCTCCTTCCCCTTTTTCTTTTTCTTTTTTTTTTCTTCTTTTTTGCAAGTGACGACCAAACTTTTCATGGATGTGAAATCCATGCTTGTGAAGTTCTCCCACAACTATATTTTATTCACATGTATCTCATGGCTATGCTATTTTTCAAAACCTCATATCTTGAAAAACACGAATATTGTTTTATTGTTACTATTATTTTTGTATATATTTTCTTTTCTTTTACTTTTCTCTCCTCATCTTTTTGTTTCCTATTTCTTCCTTATTTACTGACATCAAATATTGTGATTCTTTCTTGTAGCTAAGCCCAAGGTGCTAAAGGGGCACGGCAGTCTCGCTCATGGCTTTGAGTGGTACGAGGAGCTGAGTAAGACCGTATAGGGATTTGTCAGGGTCGCAGGTTTTGGAGACTTCGTCAAACTCTTGACGAAGAGCTCCAATGACCTGTGACAGATCCACGTATTGGAAAAGAGGTGGTAGGATACCACCAACACCTTCCACTTTGATTTCGGAGAGATGACGAGGACTCCGTTGGACTTCAGCATGAACACGGGGATCTCGTTTGGAGCAGAGCTCCTTCGGTATCTGGATATAGTTCGTGAGTGGGACCAGGTGCAGGTATTACTTGGAGCAGTCCCGGAGGAGCCCTTGGTCACGGCCAAGTGGTTCATGGACACCTTCAGAGGCCAGCCGGGCTTTACCGACAAGCAGATGGCTCGAGGTTTCTTGATGTACGTACTGGGGTGTTCTCTGTTGAGCACCAAGGGAGATTGGATCTCCGTGGCACTGGTGAGGTCTTTGGAGCGCATGGACCGGATTTACCAGTATGATTGGGCTGGTGCTGGGTTGGCCATCTTATATAGGCACATGGGAGAGATATTCCGGGATCACCCGGCCTCTACTGGCGGTTTCTGGAAGGCGTGGGAGGTATACAGCACTTCTTTTTTTTTTTTCTTTCTTATTTTATTTTTCTTTTTAGTCAATTCTCAAAAGAATGTGACTCTCATACTTCTATCTCTTTTGTTTTGTAGATTTGGTCTCACGAGTATCTCCATATGATGTCGCCTAGGATGCGACCAGCGGACACCCTCATCATGCCCCAGGGGCTGAAGTGGGGCCCACGATTTTATCTCATTCAGGAACTTTCTGACGACTTTACTAGTACAGCATGTGGAGTGGCAGCCTTGGAGGGACGTGCTTCTTGAGGCTCTGGACGGGATACGACGGTCGGGTAGGTACAACCCGATGAGGATTCTATTGGATGGCCCCGAGGCTAGGGAATGGTACCTAGGTGAGAGAGTGACCATGAAGTCACTGATGGCTCCTGACTATTTCGTGCTACATCCCCCTCCTGCTTCTATGAGGGCCATGGATACACTCCAGGGCTCCCAGCATACGACTGCTTTTGAGGGAGTCTCGATTCAGATGCTCGTGGAATCTCCTGATGGATATGCAGCTTTCTGAGGTGCGAGGCTGATGAGGAACTTCCCTTTGATGGAAGTGACTCGGGTGAGTCCTCTTTGCTCCTGCATTCTTTCTTTTATTTTGAGTTTCCAAATATTTTATTGTTGATTATATTTCTTCTACTTGCAGCATGTTCCTACTGTAACTCGGGCCCCGACTTTGCCGTCTTGGGATTGGAGTATCCAGACCATTTTCTATGGTGACCAGGTCACGATTGAGGTCCCCCGGTATCCTGTGGGTGCTCCCGTCATTCCGCTCCAGTATGATCATGTCCCGCAGGACTACACGGAGGAGGGCCAGCTTTACGCTCATAGTGTTAGAGAGTGGGTCCATGGCCGGGAGTGGAGGGTAAGATTCTAGAATCTCGATTCTCAATTCTTGCATCCTTGTTCTGATTTCCCTTTTTATTGATTGATTTGATTCTTATTCAGGCTGACGGGGTGTGAGTGACTGCTGAGAGGCTCAGGCGAGAGCTAGGGTGAGTCGAGTTATCCCCCTCCCCCCCTTTATTTCACTTTTATTTCAAAATAAACTATGCTATTCATCTTTCCTTTTACTCAGGATGATGAGGTCAAGAGACTGACTCTGCGAGTAAGGGAGCTTCAGTAGCGACTTTGGCAGTTTAGGATAGATCCCGACGGTGATTACGGAGGAGTTCCCGGGGGTAGTGGTGTTGGACGAGGTAGAGGTGGTGGTGGAGGTACTAGTGGTGGCAGAGGTGGAGACGGTAGTGGTGGCACTAGTAGCGGCAGAGGCGGAGGCAGAGGCGAAGCGAGCAGGACAGAGTTAGAGGAGGAGCCCCTCAGACGCGTGACTCACCAGGCTCGAGGCCGGGGCCGGGGCTGATCTCACCCTTATCTCTCTTTCCCTTTTTTTTTTTTTTTTTTTTTTTATCTTTTTGAGTGTTCTAGTAAGGAGACATATACACTTGGATGATTGTATATACATGCACACAATTTCTTTTGGATGTTTACATGCACACACTTATCTTTCCTGCTTTTACTATTTCTCCCCGTATGTGTGACCATAGCTTGGTCCATTTATTTTAACCTTGAATGCTTCTATCTTCTTTATTTATTTAAGATGAATGGATGAATGAATGGATGGATGTATGTGACCATGGCTTGGTCTTGCTTGCATGTGCTGCATGATGCGCACTTTTATTATGTTTTCTTGTTTGTAGGTGGGCTGAAAATACTACAAACAGACCCTGGCCAAAATTAAACTCCAAACGACACTCAGTTTGCCCTTTGCGGCACTCAGTGAATGCCGCAACGGCATTCACGGAGTGCCGCGCGGCACTTTGTTGAGTGTCGTTCTGCTTTATTGACTGCCGCAGGTAGGTAGGCAGCTTTATTCTCCTATTTATACAACTTTCTTCCCCCTATACTACGCAAAACATACTTCTTCCTTCTTTACTTCTTCCTGAAATGGCCCCCATTAGCTCTCAAATCCTCTTCCCATGGATGGATGCTCTATCGGGCATTGACAGGCTAAATTTTGAGTGTTTCAGATTAAACGACCTCTTCTCTTTCTGACGAATGTTTTTGAATGAAGGCTTGCTTCGAGCTGCGATTCAGTGTTGGGATCCCTCCTTTCATGTTTTTCGCTTCGGTTCCCATTAGGTCTGCCCTTTATTTGAGGAGTTCAGTGCCATCGTCCACACCGACCCCTTTGCGGATCTGATAGTTGCCCCGGTGCAGGCAGGCTATGTTCAAGATTTGGCCACCCTACTCCACATATCCCGTAATGCTGCGAGCTCTTTCATAAATGACAGGCAGATTGACTTCGAGTGACTTTCCTCGGTTTATGCCCCCGTGGGAGATCCTTATGACGGCGGATATCAGATTATCCGGCGCAGTGCACTATCAATTGCCATGCTTTCTCATTTCCTCTTCTAGTCATCTTCCGATATTCTCACACCCATTGCCTGTGGTCTGCGAGAGATGAAGAGTGTCGTCATGCTAGTTCTTGGCAAAACCTTGATAGGTTTGGATCGGGCTCATGCCACCGGGGCCATGTTATCTGTGGGAGCCCCTTTCGTCCTGTAGCTTTGGCTCATAGAGTGCTTGGATCTCTTCGTGAATCCTTCGTACCTTTGTAGGTCACTTCCCTATGATCGCAGTGAGGTTCACCATTTGTTCCGCTCGGATGATGTATGGCTTAATTGGCTCAAAACCTCTCATGGGGATATTCGTTGGTTTTGCCCAGATTATTCTTACCACTCTGTCGCAGTGCGGCTTCCTGGGAAGCCCGGTATCTGGTTGCCTGACTTGCACACTACTACTTTCTACATTCCCAGCCGAGTGGTTCGTCAGTACGGGCTTCTCCAGGATATTACTGAGGCTCTTACTATTGATTTTACGAGAGGTTCGATCATACGCCCTTCTATTGTGAAGGCTTTTTATTGAAGCTTGGCATGACAGAGTGTCAGTTCCTTTCCAGAGGGTCCCTGCTTCAATTTCGCCTACTACTGAGTACCTTCTTCAGATCCAGACTCTGATCCAGGGACAGACTTTGTAGACATTTGTGGACAATAAGACAACAGGACTGAACTTTATTTTATAGAATTTTCAGACAAGTCATGCCCATCCTTTTACGCTTTTGAATGTGATCTTCTTATTTCTTTTTTTGAAAAGTGTTTTCATGTTTTTAAGAACAGTTTTAACATGTTTAATCAAAGTGTTCATGTCTCCGATTTAATCTTTCATGAAAATATTCTTTTTTAATGTCTTTTTTGGCTCTTTATCTTGCTTTGTATATTGCTTAAAGCTTTACTCACTCTATACCATGAATTCACGTTTGCTTCTTTATAGTACTCATTATGATAGTCAGGAGATCCAAAGATGGGTTCAAGGTAAATATCTGGATTCTTCGGATAGCAAACGACGTTTGCCCCTGGTTTTGGGGCTATCAAAGTGGTTCGGAGCAAACTAACGTTTGCCCCTAGTTTAGTACAGGGTTTTTCTTTTTTAGGTTTTGGTGGACCGAAGGCTTTTGGGGAGCCCGCCTACTTATCCCCAAACGGGTATCAGGTCCGCAGTAGTTCGGCTTTTTAAGGCTCGACGGAAAGTGCCTTTTAGGCAATTATTAGTGACCGAACTGAACATGTTGCCTACGTATCCCCTAGCGGGAATCAGGTCAAGCATAGTTCATCAAGGTATGAGGTTTTGAAAGTAGCAGTTTCAAGCAAAGTATTTTTTTTAGGCGATTGAGGTTAGTTGGTTGTTTAAATTCAACCCCGTCTAGGTCCATGAGATAGGCCGCTCCTCCAGGGAGGAGAGTCTTAATGATGTATGGCCCGACCCAGTTGGGTTTGAATTTTTCTCTGGGGTCATAAACAGGCACTTTCAGTTCTTTGAGGACCAGGTCACCCTCAGCAAGCTTCCTTGGGCGGACCCTTTTGTTGAAAGCATGAGCTATATCCTCTTTTGGTACCCCCGAGTATGATTTATTGCAGCCAACCTTTTCTCATCAAGCAACATTAGTTCCTCATACCTCCCCCATGTCCATTCTAACTCGGTTACTTCACACTCCGCCAAGACTCTCAGAGAAGGTATTTCTACTTCAACTGGAAGACCGACTTCTATCCCGTAAACTAATGAGTATGGCATAGCTCCCGTGGAAGTTCTTACAGAAGTCTGGTATCCCCATAGCGTGAATGGCAGCTTCTCATGCCAATCTTTATACATGTCTGTCATTTTCCCCAAGATTGCTTTGATAGTCTTATTCATCGCCTCTACCGCTCCGTTCGTTTAAGGCCTATAGGGAGAGGACTGATGGCAGGTGATCTTGTACTTTCTAGGAGTGGGATAACTTCTCCCTAGAAATGGCTATCATGGTCTGAAATGAACTCATTCGGGACTCCATATCTGCAAATTATGTTCTTTTCTATGAAACTCACCACATCCTTAGCCTTCAAAGTGGCGTATGATGCTGCCTCTACCCATTTGGTGAAATAATTAATTGCCACGATTATGTATCAGTGTCCATTGGATGCCTTTGGAACTATTTCAACGATGATATCAATGCCCCAAACAGAGAAATGCCACGGCGTGGTCATGCTATAGAGTTATGAAGGTGGGGTATGCATCAAATTTGTATGGATCTGGCACTTGTGGCATCTTCTGACGTACTCACAGCAGTCTTTGTCCAAAGTGGTCTAGTAATACCCCTGTCAAATTATCTTCTTGGCCAGCATATGTCCATTCATGTGGGGCCCACAGACTCCTTCGTGTATTTCTTCCATCATTCTTCTAGCCACCCTTCCATATAAACACTCCAGATTGAACCTGGTATACGACTTCTTCCACAACTTATCCGCATAGATCACAAATTGGGCAGAGAACCTTCGGATCGCCTTTCTGTCCTTCTCTGAAGCTCCCTCAGGTTATTCTCCTTTCTTAATGAAATTCCAAACATCCACGTACCAAGGCAACTCACCTTCTTCCTCTATCATTACGATAATCTTGAATGAAGGTTGGTTTCTTATTTTTATGGATAACGGTATCATGGTGACTCCCGAAGGGATTTGTATTATTGAGGCCAAGGTTGCTAGGGAATCGGCCAACTGGTTCTCTTCACGGGGAAGGTAGTAGAATGATATCTTTTTGAACTGTACTTTTAGGCTCTCTAGGTAGTCATGGTAAGGCCTCAACTTCTCATGCTTCACCCTCCAATCACCTCACACTTGGGATATGATCAGGTTAGAATCTCCGAAAACGTCGATCCTTCCCACTTTTAAGGCTAAGGCTGCTTCCATCCCAATTATGCAAGCCTCGTATTCGGCCGTGCTGTTGGTTGAATTATACTTAAGCTTGACGGCTAACGGGTAGGTGTTCCATTAGGTGCCACGAGGATGATTCCAACCCCATAGCCTAGTTGGTTGGCGGCTCCATCAAAATACATCTTCCACAGATCCTCTTTCAACTCCATTACCCCTTGTCACACCCGTTCCAGAAATTTATGATTCTAAAAATGCATCATTTGAGATTTTGAAATTATTAATGTTATTAATAATTTGAGTTGAGGTTGACTGTGAGTCAACGGTAAGGTGTCAGTGAGGACACGGGAACATGGTAGTTCATATGGCATGAGCATGAGTAAATGGCATTTATATGATTTAAATGTTATTTGACTTATATGGTATTTTGTGAATAGTGAATTATACCTGTGTAGTATAATTTATGATATTTCCGATATTGTTATATATCAGTTTAAGAACTGTGGTGAGAACGTGAGTGGCACGTTAACTAAAAAGGTAGGTTATGTAGAGATTCCACATAACTTAGTTTTCGGACGTAATTTTGGACCCAAACGAGACTTAGTCAAAAACTTTTGGAATTTATAATTTTTACTCATAAAGGCATAAAATGAACGTGTGCAAAGTTTCATGGGTTAATGAGAAGTTTTGAGAAACTTGCGGGAAGGTAAACGTAATTCCCATAAAGTTTGTCTATATATAGAAGTGGATGAGATTTCATTCTCATCCAAACTTCCAAAAATATCTAGAGAGAGAGGAGAGAGAAGGGAGATTGAGCCAACGGGCTTTGCGTCGCCGATCGACGACCGTTTGTCCGTCAGATTTTCTCCATATTTTAGATTTGAACTCGTGGAGGTAAGTGCTACGTTTTGATACTACTTAGGCCATGTTTGGCTAATTTTTGTGAAAATATTAATTCTAGACTTTTGGGGAAAACTCAGTAAAACTTGTAGGAATCGTCTCAAATTTGAAATCCGACGATTAATTAGCCCCCTAGACGATCCTTCAAAGTTTGAAGAGAATCGCACGAGGTATGAATTCTAGATCTATGAAATATATGGATTTTCATGTTTTGAACATCAATTTTTGATATCTTTGGATCCGGGCGAAATTCATGTATTAGTTAGGCCCGTTAATTATGCACATGAAATTATGTAAAAAGCACGTATAACTGTTTATGTGAGCATGTTATGTGTCTACTTGGGTCAAAGGGGAGTTTGGTGCAAATTCATCCGGGGTAAGCTCCTCGAACCTTGTGGATTGTGATTTTGATTGTGATGGAATTGGAATTTTGGTTGTGTCTGGATTGGAGGTGGGCCCAACCAGGACACGGTACCTGGTATGGAGGAAGGCCTAACCAGTGTACGAGATGCGTGGGAGAGGTGGGCCTCCTACGGCATCGACCGGATGAATGCGTACCACTCACCCTAGAGACTATTTCTATGTGTTTTAGATGCTTAAACCATGAACTGCCATATAAGCATACATTTAGAATTGTGCACTCAGCATATAGCTGAGCAGTGGAGATGTACTCCATTGCAGGTAAGACGAAAGACAATTAGAATCATGAGGAGTGAGGCCGAGGAACGCCGGGGAACCACATTTGTATATGTTTTTGTTTTAATCCTAAAAACTTGTGTAAGGATTTGAAATTGTAATAATATGTTGTAATAGAGCTATGGATTAGTTTCGTAGTATTGTAATCTTGTAATTGAACGTCTGTAGTTATGTTTTGAATGTTGAAAATCAGTTATGGTTGTGATTGTGGTTGGTGTGGAGAAGCATGAGTTGTTAATATTTCATTATAGGCTGCCCAGCAGGGGAGCAGTCGACTGGACCCAGGATCAGTCGACTAGATCTCGTGGGATTGAGACACTGAAAGTGAATAGTAAGAGAAGAAGTTGACTGGACCCTTGATCAGTCGACTGAACCATTGTAGATTTTAGCTACTGATCCAAATAGTAACCAGTGCAGTCGACTGGGTTCCCTGATCAGTCGACTGAACCTCTGATGAGAAATGTTAAATTTTAGTTCTGCATAACACAGTCGACTGGGACCCCTGATCAGTCGACTGAACCTCTGTTGAGTTTTTTTGGTTTTGGTTTCTACTAAGTACAGTCGACTGGACCCTAGGCACAGTCGACTGAACCTCTGTTTTCAAAACTGATTCTTTTGGATGTGTTTTTCAATTGAACAAAACTTTTTATAACTCTGATTTCAATGGATTTTACAAACTCAGAGGGTAATGTTCCCTAAGTTTTTAAATACCCAGGGTTGTTCTAAAGTTCTTTCCGCTGCGTATAGTTATATGATGTTTGGATGAGCCTTGGTGGCGTGCCACGTGTCCTATTTTCACGTGTAGTGGGATGGGTCGTGACACCCCTTCGTCGGGAAACTTGAACTCCCATTTATCCTCAGATTCTGTGACAAGGTCGGCTAGGTATTCAGCAACGGCTCTTCCTTTAACAGATTTAGAAGTGACATATCTAATATCGAATTCGGCTAGCGTCATGGTCCAACGGGAAATTCTACTGGTCAAGACAGGCTTTTCAAACAGGTATTTGAGTGGGTCCATTCGAGAGATTAGGGCAATGGGAAAGGCTAACATGTAGTGCCTAAGACGACGGGTGCACCAGACTAGGGCCCAACAGGCTTTTTCTAAAGGTGAGTATTTCAGCTCGTATCCAGTCATCCTCTTGCTCAAATAATAATGGCTTTTTCCACATACCCCTCTTCCCCTTCTTGGGCCAACATATACCCCCATTGAATCCTTGGACACAGAAAGGTACAGTAATAAGGGCCTCTCGGGTGCGGGTGGTGACACGACATGTGGGTTTTGGAGGTAGGTTTTGATCTTATCAAAGGCTTGTTGACACAGGGTATTCCATTCGAATTTCTCTCATTTTCCGAGTAACCTAAACAGCGGGTCACAAGTTAAGGTGAGTTTTGAGATGAAACGGCTTATGAGCTGTATTCTACCCAGAAATCTCCTTAACTCTTTTTCGTTATTGGGCGGCTGCATTTCGACTATGGCCTTTATCTTGGTCGGGTCCACCTATATCCCTCTCTGAGTGATGAGAACCCTAACAACTTTCCGGTAGTGACCCCAAAGGTGCACTTCTGGGGGTTCAATCTCATTCTGAATTCCCTCAACCACCCGAAGAATTTTCTTAACGCCTCCAAGTGACCTCTTCTTTCCTTAGATTTTACAATCATATCGTCCACATACACCTCTACCTCCTTATGGATCATATCGTGCAATAGCGCAGTAGCGGCCCGCTCATAAGTTGCTCCTGCATTTTTGAGTGGCATCACCCTATAGCAGTATGTGCCCCATGAAGTGATAAAAGTGGTTTTCTTCCTATCCTCGGGCGCCATTAGACTCTGGTTATACCCTGAGAACCCATCCATAAAAGATAGGAGTTCATATCCTGCCGTATTGTCCACTAACACATCAATGTGAGGTAAAGGGAAACCGTCCTTAGGGCTGGCTTTGTTCAGATCCCGAAAGTCGACACAGGCCCTAACACGACCGTCCTTTTTTGAGACAGGCACTATATTGGCGATCCATTCTGTATACTCGGTGACCATTAAGATTCTAGCTCTCAACTACTTTTCAACTTCCTCTTTGACTTTGAGTGTCCATTCGGGCCTCATTCGCCTCAATTTTTGTTTTACAGGTTTTGAATTGGGGACGATGGGGACGTGGTCTTGGACTATCTTTGGATCAATGCCTGGAATATCACTATAAGACCATGAAAAAACATCTTTGAATTCATTTAATAGATTGATTAATTCTTTGCTTTCTTCTTTGCTAAGTGTAGAGCCAATAAAAACATTTTGAGGATTATCTTCATTTCCTAGATTGATCGTTAGAGTGTTCTCAATGATTTTACATGCAGATTCTTTTTCTTTTTTGATTAATTTTTTCAATTCATCTGGTATTTCATGATCATTACATTCATTAAGCGCATACGAGTAGGCAGAATTGGTCATGCTTTTATTGATTTTTTTTGGAGCAATTACAACAGACATAGAAATTGAAAGACGCCTCATTTGGGCCATTACAGACTCTGGGTGTGGGTGTGGGGGATACCTATCGCTAGACTCAAAAACCCACTCTTTCTTGCTTTCTCCTCCAAAATCGGTGATGAAGCAGTCTTCTAGTTCCCCTATCTTGGTAATCTCTTCCATTTCTGGTTTCTCGGGTTTTCCCATGTCATTCTCCTCGTCTTGCACCTCCTCTACCAATCCCTCAACATGTTCTTTTCTGACTTTGTCTTCCATGACCCCTTCTTGGCCCGTCTCCTTGATCTTTGTGTTTTCCTCGCCTAACAGATTCTTCATGACCGAGCTGTCTAGCGCACTGACCCAATCTTTTACAGTATCTGACTTCACAGGTACCTGTAGGTACATTTGATACTCAAAGAATTCGTGGGGGAAGAAGATCTCAAACCCTGACTTAATACATTTGTCCTTCTGATCTACCCATGGTTCTGGGAAGCCACAAAAGGGGAAATCCTCTCCCTCTTTCACAAAGTACCCATTGAGCATTTTCAAGTATGGATCCAATGGTGCATCAATTGCCTTTTTCTTATCTCTCAGCTCCTTATATGACGGTTGATAGCCTAGGCCATGAGTGTGAGTTTGAGTGGCGATATTTGGAAATTCCGGCAGACCTTGATGATTCTTACCCAATCCCATTCCTGGGAAAAAATCCATCTTTTTCATGATACCAGCGACCAGTGGACTAGCGTATTGATCGAAATATAATGGTAGAAACTCTCTCGGCTTCTCTCCCTCCAACATATTAATGAATTCGAACCCTTCCAGACTTGTTTCTTCTTCTTGGAATCGTACCTCCAAAAACATCGCGTTCAATGAAGATTCAGACCAACTATCCCCGAGAATATCACAGACCTTGCTCTTCCAGACACACTTGACTTTATGATGAACTGTAGATGATATGGCACCCAAACTGTCTAGCCACGGCCTTCCCAGTAGTAAATTGAAAGAAGTAGGTATGTTGATGACCTGAAATTTGGCTTCCTTTTCCACAAGTCCGACAGCTAGATGAAGGAGAATTATTCCCATGAACGTTCTCTGAGTGTTGTCGCATGCCCTTACCTTCTGCTCAGATGGTACGAACGTTGTTTCATCCAAACCCATGTGCTTAGCTGTTCGGAACGGACACACGTTTAGAGTGGATCTATTATCAACAAGACAGATAGGTACAGTGTTCCCCATGCATTCAACAGTGACATATAGCGGTTTATTGTGAACAGGCCCTCCTGGAGGTAGGTCGTCTGATGAGAATGTAATAGCCAGAGTCGAAATTCTACTGATCATTCCCACGAGATCTTCTGGTGTTGCATTGATGGAAACGTTAGATTGGTTCAAAGCATCCAAGACCGCCTGCCTGTGACGTTTTGAAGTGACCAGTAGGCCCCAAACAGTGATGTTAGCCTGAGTTTTCTTCAATTATTTCAGGACCCTGTCTTCCTCTGCTTCTTCATCTATTTTTCCTTTTCCCTTGTCTAGATCCCTCCCCGGGTGATCTTCCTCCAGTTCGTGCGGCTTGAAGTGTCTGCCTGACCAGGTCAGATGACTTACTTCTTCTCTCATCCATAAATTGTCGGCCTCCGAAACCCTTTCCAAACTCTCATTTTTGGTTCCCACCTCTTCACCACTCTTGTACCACAAATCATCCTCTATCTGATCTATATTGCCTGTTTCCTGAACCCACCAATCCATCTATCCTGCCATTTCCCCTTCACATCCCTTCGAAGCACCTTCCAAAGTACAGATTGTCGGATTCTCCAGCAGTTGATAAGACCTTCTTGGTGTCCTAGCCTTAGTGATTAGCCTAGACGGATCGAAGATGGTTTTTTCTATCCCCAATAAATAGAGGCCTTGCGGTGGTGGTACAACATGTGGTTTGGTAGTGGATTTCTCGTGACATTTGGACCTCTGGCAGGCAGTTCTGATATTACCTTGTTATCAATAAGATCTTGGATTTCGTGCCTTATCCTCACGCATCGATTCGTTGAGTGGCCCTTCTATTGGTGGAATTTACAAAAGAGATCCCCATGAAAACTTGGCGGAAGCGGATTCGGTAGAGGTCGAGGTTCCAACTGACGGAGATGCCCTTTCGCTAACAGCATATCGAGAGCGATTGACAGTGATACTTCCAGATCTGAGAATTTTCTTGGTGGTATGTCTCCTCCTCTCCTTGGTGTTATGTCAAATTTCTTCTCTGGCCCATTCAGTGCGTTGACATCAATGGGGCTAGAGTGACCCCCCGACTGTCCTCCATTGGACCCATAGTTCGGCCTCCTGTACCGATTTGGCTGTTCCTCTTTCTTTATCACTCCCTCTTGGATCGTATCCTCGATACGAGTCCCTACATCAAATACTTCAGCAAAAGTGTTGATCGACTGGAATATCATTTTTTTTCTTGGCAGACAGGTTGAAGGTTCTTCATCAACAATCGGATCTGGTCCTTCTCAGACGGCCTCTGTACCATCTTAGCTGCTTTTTCTCTTCACCTGCTCAAATACTCAGCAAATGATTCTCTGTTTCCATGCCTAGTGGTCTCCAAATCTCGGACTATGACATCCAGATCCTGATTGTACTCATACTGTGCCACGAATGTTTTGACCACTTCTTCCCAGATCTGGGTTTTGCTCGGTTCTAATGTAAGGTACCACGACAGTGCGGCTGCGGTCAATGTCTGCAGGAACAAGACAATCATCATGGTTGCACTCAAACCACTTGGCTGAAAGGCACCTATGCACATTCGGATATGACTCCGAGGGTTTCTGGTTTCATCAAACTTATCAAAGACCGGCATTTTGAACCCGGCAGGTAGTACCTCACAAACCCCATCATATAAATCTTCTAGTTCTAGCAAATAAGTGTCAACTCCCTGAGCCTTGCGCATTACCCTTTCCAGCTTATTTATCTTCTCGGTCAGTAGCCTCTCTTTCTCAGCTTTTTCCCTTTCCCTGTTGGCCTGCAGCGCATCAGTCCACTGTGCCTCTTGATCATCAAACCAATCTCTTTCACCCCCCCCCCCCAGAGGTGGGTCCATAATCGGCAAAATTACAGGCGGTGGTCAGCAATTCAGTGCTTCTATCATTCCCATCATACGGTTCATATTTTTGGCTTGCCGCCTCATTTGCTCTGCTTGTTGTTCTACCAGCGTCTTCAACCCTGCTACTTCCTCATTATTCCTTTCTTCCGCCATTTCAGTGTCTTCTCTTCTTACTAACCTTGCGGTGGGATCCCTAAACCAGGCTTGATTTGAACTTGATGCTATTTTTGCCCCTACAAAAAGGTTTAAATTTTCCCTTTTAAAAAACTTTTATTCGCTTCCTTTTGTCACACACACACACACACACACACACACACACACACACACACACACACACACACACATATTTTGTTTTTAAAAAGACCCTTGGTAAAAACTCTCTTTTATATGTCACGCGGATGCAATGCATGCGTGCATGTGTGCCTACTCTGTATGCCAAATAAAAGGAAAATTCTAATCCTATCACGTAAACACATAAGCACATAAAATCCTCACTTATGTTATGTGCAATAATTTCTCCTTTGATTGTGACCCTCACTACCCTTTAAAGGATTTTGAAATTCTTTTGAAAAACATTTTCTTTAGAATGGTGAGAAAAGATAATTCCCATTAATTTTAAATTTTGAAAACGAGAGTGTAAAACATTTCTCATTGATCAGGTTGAATTTTTTTTGGAATTCATTCGAAAAGCATTTCTTCTAAAATAATTCCCCTGATTTTTGGGTTCTTTCAAAGACGAGGATGCGAGAACATATTTTAACAAAGTTTGTTTTGGAATTTTTAATCGAAAGGTGAACTCAAAAGATTTTTCGAAAGGGTGATCGAAAACATTGGGAAAAGATAGTAAAATTTGTTTGCTTTCAAATATGGATTTAAAGTTCTTTGGGTAGGAGGATCACATGATCGGATTATCACCGTACTTTTCATGAATTCAGATAAATACAAGGTCAATGATGCTTAGCTAAATATGATATAAGAGATGTAATCTTATAATCAGAATCTAACATATTCCCAAATGTCATGGGACATGAAGAGGAATTGCTCAAAAGCGATTAAAAGTTTACATGTCTCGTATTAAGTGAGCATCATCATCATCTCAAGTAATCCCTTTCCGAGCATACAAAACTCCCTAGCACGTAACCCTAATCAAGAATTGATTTCCCTAAGATTGAAAGGTTCCATAGAAGATACCATGCAAAGGCTGGATATTGGTCAAATAAGGGACTCTTGACACATATCCGATAGGGTGCTTCATATACGAAATCATGGTACGAGATCAAGGGTGATCACACAGTCCCATGATGGCTTGACTGATCGAGTTACCCCGAGTCTCCAAGGTCATAGTTCCATGCAATCGATTAGCGAGACATGCAAGTGAAATGCAACAGGAACACAAGGATTAATTAATTTGATTAAAATGATGTTTTTCAAGTCTAATGCTCGAGTGAACCCAAAATCAAAAATTCTGGTCTACGAAACCATAGATTCTGGGTTCGATCCCCAGCAGAGTCGCCAGATTGTGGATACCGCATTTTGTCTTACCCACAGCTTTTCTTTCAAAATCTTTTTCAATTTAAAACACAAAACAATGAGTCGCCACTTAATTTTTAAAAGGGAAAATTAAAAAACCATTTTAAAGCAAACTGATTTTTTAAGAAACCAGAGATTTTCTAGGTCCGGGAATTATGGAATGAGAGGGGAAGGAGCCCGACGGACTAAAACACCCCCTCTCATCCTATCTTGCGATATGCCTCTATTTAACATCCTTTTCATCGAATTAATAATCTAAGCATGTCCTCAACTAATACATATGTATAAATATACATTACACTAGCATGTCTAAAGGGTGTAATATTGCAAGTGATAAAATATCATTCAAAAATCACATAATTCAAGTAGCAAGCAATATGATATGCAAATAGGGAACTATAGAACTTACCCGGGATCCAGCCGTGAATATTAAATGTGCGATGCATGCAAATAAAATAAAACCTAGGAAAAAGAGTCTCTAATCACATATGCACATAAGGCAAGATCCTAATTCTAAGGTGTCGCGCATGAGGTCATAAAATCGATAAAAATCAAGGAATTAAATAAACTAGATAAAGGGTTGAGAAATTGTACCTTAAAGGCACTATAAAACAAAGGTTAGTCCACATACTTTAGAAAGAATGTATAGTATCAAATAATTATTCCTAAACGTCTAGCTTAATTCTATCAAGTAGAAGAAATAATACAATTATGAATTCTAACACCAATCTACATGGATGAATGTGTATGATTACCTAGATGTGAACAAGAATGGGTTATTGGATTATTCCTTGATTTGGATCATTTAGCCTCTGTATTTAAGCTTAAATAATCATTATTAACACATGGTTTAAGCCTTAGGTCATGGAAAGATCATTTGGACCATTGTTGGCAAGGTATATCAAAATTATGACAAAATTCTAAAAATTGCTGAGAGCAGATCAGAACTTCAAAGAAATAAAAAGTATGCTTCCCTTGGTTTGATCTTGATTATTTTTGGACACAAGATGCCTATATGTATCTAGTTTCCATCCCAAAAAGAAAATAAAGGTTTCGACGGTTAGATCTTTGGGAATTAGACAAACACTAGACATCACTCAAGGACTTATAGCTCTCCTTCTAGAGTTTTTGTATGATTTTCTAAAAATAGTAAAAACATCAGAAATACTTTGGTCTTTTTAGGGTAGCTTCCTAACACATTAAACTAAGAAAAATTTATTTTGGGTCTTGATTAAGATTTTGATTTGTTTATTTCAAAAGAGTGTTACTGTTCTGAAACTCTAGACAGATTATAGTTGTTCCACAAAACCCTTGACCAAACCACTCCAAACATGAAACTAACTTAAAACAAAAATTACAGTGGTGGAACCTTGAGTTATAAACACTTTCCCGTTGGTTTCATTTGATTCCAACAGTTCGATGTTTAACTAAAAATCTATGATCAAAAACAGATTGTGAACTCACTGCATCATTTATCAAATACAACTTAGTTAATTAATTTCATCCATGAGCCATGGAATTTGGCTTGAACCACACCACCCCTCCTATCATTTGATGGTCATGTGAGACTAACTGCATTCATATCTTGAAAGTCTCAAAGAAATATGAAGAAATTTCATGAGACCTAAACATAACAAACCTAAACCATGAAAATGGGTTTAGATTTATTAATCAAGTGTGCTAATATCAACTTCAACCTCCTTGTAAATCATGAGTTTACAAAGGAATTAAAGGATTTCAAGTCTAAGGATTCAAATAAGACATTGAGGGCCTTATGAATCTCAAAGACTAAAAGGGAGGGAAAAAGAAAAAATTCAAAGACTCTAAGTATATTTGTGATTAGAAAGACTAATTAATTCAAAGTTTTACCTCCAAAATATCCTCAACTTTGTGATTTTGAAGAACTTCCAAAGGCTAATCAAGCTTTCCAACCTCTTCAACTCTTCTAAAACTAACTTCTAATTGTGTTTTGAGAAGAAACTTTGAAAATTTTAGGACTTGGGGAACTAATACAACCTCTAGATTCCAAAAAATTCTCAACCCCATGCAAGAGGATATTCATCCTCTATTTATAGACAAATTTGAAGGGGTATTTCAGTCATTTTGGAGTTAAAAATCCTAATTCAGACTGTCCTTTGGTAGTACAAAATGTGTTATATTACAGCTGGCTGTTACAAAAACGCGACACTCAATGGAGATGGAAGCGGCACTCGCTGAATGCCGGAACGACACTCAGTGAATGCCGGCGCGGCATTTTCTGAATGCTGCAACGGCACTCATATAATGCCGCGGACAACTCTATGGACTGCCGTCTTTTCATGATTTTCAAATTTAGCGGCACTTGAAACATTTTAGCAGCAGTTAATGGATGCCAATGCGGCTCTCCTTGAATGCCGTTCCGGCAGTTAGCGAGTGCCGCATCGGTAACCCGTGACTGTCGTAAATCTGCCTAAGTGCCATTTTGCCTCTATTATCCTCTTTCTTTCTTTTTTGCTTTTTGTTTAGGTTAGAGAGTCTTTCGAAGAGCTTGATCATCTTTGGAAGTCCTAGATTGGTCGGACATTGTCATCATCGGGTCTTGGAGGTATCACTCCCTTTAACTCGACGTTTGGTCAAAATCGGGGTGTCTACAGATATAATAAAAACTCATACAATAACTCCTTGGTGAGTGGATGATATAAATGAAAGCTAACTACAATTTACTCTCTCAAGAATTACAATTGAAATCTAGAGCAAATTGATTTTTCATTCAAACTAGGGCTCAAATAGAAATTATGATTAACCAACTTTGTTTGAATGATTTTGTTAATATTCCTTGTTCTTTCTAACCCTTAAAGACACTCCTATATATAGCTTTTGAAAGATTATAGTCGTTGGTAGGGATGGGGTACATTTAAAGCAACGTAAAATGTTGTAGAAACTAGCCGTTAGTGCTGTTCTGCGCAATCCAGTCGACTGGATCGAAGGTTCGATTGATTGAAAAGTTTATACTAGAGAAAAGACATTCAATGTGAAATCCAGTCGACTGAACAGTACCTCCATTCGACTGGAAATGCACTTTTTTGGTCGACTGAATTTCCTGTTTTTGCAGACTGACACCTGTATACTAAAATGGCCATAACTCCCTCTACAAAACTAGTATTTGTGATCCGTTTGAAAATTCGAAAACTAGATTAAAATACCTTTCCAACCATATAAAACTCAATATCTAGTTCCTTACCAATTAAAATAGATTTGTCTTTAAAGATGGCCCATCTACAAAGTGTACTTGATTTTGACTTAGCCACTTGAAAACTTTTGTGAAATGAATTTTACTGAGTGGTCTAAGTATGCTTAGGTCTTTAAAAGTATTTTAAAGTGTGAGAGCAAGGATCCTAAAGTACAACTAATCTTACTTGAGACCCTATGAGTGATTGATCAAAATACTTATAAGTAAATCCCAATCTTCAAGTCTTCAAACTTGATCCTTGTTGAGCTCAATCATTCTTGGGCTTCACCATATGAAATCTCATAATCTCAAACAAAGTTAGAACATTTAAATTCATAAATCAAGATATTAGCACAATGAAAATGATTTGATAATAGTTTAGAATAGAACAATTACAAATATGCTATTATCAATAGATTTGTCATCATAAAAAAATATATATAAATAATGCCTTAAAGAAATTCAAGGCTAACGGTATCAATTATGACTTCATTTTTGATTGGAGCTTCTTGGATTGATCTATAGGGTTATAAAATGCATGTGAAATGAGAAAATAGAAACCCATTTGGATTTTCAACTTGGGTTGTTGAAAAAAGTGTGGATGATATTTTGATCTTTGTTGGAGTTTTTCAATGAACCAATTTCAAAATTGGATGTAGAATAAAGAAAAATGGATTGAAGGAAGATATCTCATCTCACGAAATGGTTAAAAGCCCCTCAAATTGGCAGGATTTGAACTCAAATAAACGAGAAATCAAACTTTGGGAGAAATCAAATCTCATCTCCTTCTCCTTCTTCTTCTTCTTCTTCTTCTTCTTCTTATCTCTCTCTCTCTCTCTCTCTCTCTCTCTCTCTCTCTCTCCTCTACTTCAATTCAACCCAAATCAGCCCCAAAGAAAGAGTGTTACCTGTTTGTGGGTGTGAGTGTGTGTTTTTCAATTGTTTAAAAAAAAAGAAGGGAATTGCGCAAAGGTACAGCTGTGTGTTTCAATTCTCTATGTCTGTTTGGAAAAGACATGGTGCACTTTGTTGACTAAACTTGTTTCAATTTTAGGATGCAAATCTAGAAATTTTTGGGAATTACCCATTCTCAAATTTTATGTATATCTTTGCATTTCAGGCTAAGAAAGAAAGATAGTGATAATTGGAATTTTCTCAGCAAGTTTTTGTAGATTTGAGAATATTCTCAAATACACAATAGAGAGCTATAATTCTTTGATTGGAGAGAGAGAGAGAGAGAGAGAGAGAGAGAGAGGGGGGGGGGGGGGGGGGGGGTTAGGGTGAGAAAGGGTAATTTGGGTATTTTATAGAATGTGGTGTAACTAGCAAAAATGGTGGTGGGAATAGCCCCACCCAAACTTAATTATACCGATTATATATTGTGATGTGGTATTCCAAGTCAATAAAAACTCTTTATGGATATACCTGGCTCTAGGGTCGGCCCTGCCTATAGGCGGGGTAGGCGGTCGCCTAAGGCCCCCAAATTTTGTTCATTTTTTGCTCTTCAATAGGGCCCCGAAAAATACTGAGTAGGGCCTAAAATAAAATTTATTTATTTATTTATAATATGTTGAACAAATTGTAATGGAGTTCAAGAAAACATTGGAAACCTCCAAATTCAATACATGCAATAAGGATTACAATTACAGAACCTCCGAATTCTAAAAAATGATAGAAGAAAACTCGCAAACAACACCATAATATATTTAATTATACTTACAAACATATATAAATAGATCCAAAAATTTTCGCTTCGGGGGCGCTGCCCCCGAACCCCATTGTTCAAAAGGCCCCGTCTTAATGTTCGCCTAAGGCCCCCAATTTGTCAGGGCCAGCCCTGCCTGACTCCCGTATTTTCAAGGGAATCTTTCTCTTACTCAACAAAAACTCATTCCAACTCGGCAAAAAATTTTAATGTGAGAAGTAATAAATTCCTATGTGGTATACCTTTTATATGAGCCCCCCCGGATAATCTCCAATGTCTCTTGTCGGAAAAGCATGCAGTGTGATCTTCATGACATGTCATTATATTAACCGGGACATAATTGTTGGTGGCTTTAAAGATTTTTTTTTTAAAACTATTTTGTCAAGTTTTCCTGATCTTTAAAAGCCATATCGTCTTATATACTACTTCAATATGATTACGTGGTGTTACCATCGCATTAAATAAATTCTAAATTTTTTATGTGTTGAAATTATTCCTTTGCCATGGTTAGAAGAACGTTGGGACCATTGTGATATTATGAGTACTTACAAATTTTCCCTTAATGGATCAATAATGGTTAAAATATACTTCGTTTGTCTAAATTAAAGGTCTTTTTTTGGAATTTTAACTATTCAAGGGAGCTACACTCTCTCCCTCAAACAAAAATTACTCTCATTTAATTGGAATCAAATATCACAAAAATATGATTTTAGGTTATAGAATGACACCACAAAACATGAGTGCACTGCACGTACTTTTTTGTTTGAATACATGAATCAGTTGTGAAATAGAACAGATTTGTTTGAATATAATGAAATCACAAATTTGATACCCCTCTTATTTTTTTTCTCTATTTCAGGGGAGTCAACTTCATATAAAATACTTTAAAGCATAAAAATATGAATGTAAATGTGGTGTTCCCAAAATTCAGTGGGTTCCATTGAATATATTGACTGACCAACACCTAGCCCCGCCCCTCTACAATCTCATCTACACCAACAATGATATTGAATGTACAACTCATCGATACAAATTTAGATGAGTTTAGATAGAAATTAAAATGGGTGTAATTTGAAGTAACACACGCAGTGTAACAATCACATTGTTTCCACTGAATCAACTTTCCAATGAATTGTAGTCGATATCTTCCCCCTCACTTAGTAGAAGAATCATCTTTCACGGCAATTAAATTCCTTTTTTTTTTCCCCAACAAATGATCTTTGTCTAAATGATATAATCCTATTTCTTTTTGGAGGAGAGATTGAGGGTTCAACTCTCATTAGGGAGAGACTTAGCTTGCCCCTCTGATTGTTCTTCGGTTAAAAGACTCGAAATAATTGGTTCTTGTTGGACTTTGCTGTGAACTATTGTGGGACTTTGGGCCGGGTTGAATTGGGTTAAGGGGGTGGCCACGTGAGTACAAATTTTTTTTTTTTTTTAAAAATATTCCTTTTCAATTATGATAATAAATCATGTATGACAAATGATATACACGTGTGGATGCAACTTTTTTTTTTTTTTTTTTGTTGAGAAGTGAAACTTCATAGAAACAAACCAATCATACAACGAAAGCAGATACCTATTAGCCCCCTTGATAATTTTCCTCCAAAAAACAAAATTGAGGAACTTTATCAACCGGGATAGGACCAAAAGAATTGCAATTCATGGCCCAATGGGCGAGATTGTGAGCTACAAAATTAGCAGATCGATGCACTTTAGCACAATGCCATAGGACAATTGTGTGTGAATGGAGTAGTTCTCCTCTTTAAATATTTGGAACATTGCTAGTGTCGCAAGTGTTTTTTTTTTTCCCTTTTTCTTTTGTTTTTTTAAGTCCCTCCAAGATTTGGACACTAGCTACTTAACATGTCCAGATTTAGATATCATATAATTCAATTTGAATCCGATTCGTTTACAAGCCTATTCAAAATCTAATTACGTCTTTTGATCACCTGTGTATCTCTGCAGTCCAAAATTTGGACATTACCTAAAAAGGAGACTTCAACTTAAAATTTTGAAATTTTAAGCTATGAAACCTTCCTATCCGAGGTGATAGTTAACCTGTAGCAAAGATTATTAATTAATTAATTAATTTGTTTTGGTGAATTGAAATGAGCAATGTAAAATTTAGGTTGTGAAAGATGACAAAATGACTTGGATACATGAGTTCTTTATTTATTTATTCTTGGTTAGTGCGGTGTAATGAAAAAATTAGTCAATAAAATTGTCATCCCATAATCATTAGTTGATATAGTATGAAGTACCAATCATATTCACTCATTTTGTCATATTTAAAAATAAAAATAAAAAGCTATTCGTAATATTTATCTTAAACTAAGGAGTAGTTATGATTTATGAAACTAAGTAATACTCCATCCATGAACAGATATAAATTATAATTAATACGTGACACGGTGACACCATATTAGCACGATTAGTACGCTTGACATGGCATTACGCATACCTCGATGACTTCTCGGTGTAACATGACAAAAGTTACTAAAAATTAGGAGTGAGTTAGGTTGGAGCCCAGCTGCCTAGTATCCTAAATACTACTAGTTATTGACCTGGAAAGTAGTACTGTAATAAATTTGAAGAAACAATATCATCCTCATTTAAGTTGCGTATCTAAGTGGGCTCACCAATCAGTCAGTGTGTCCACCAGATAGCCAACCACACAAATGGGGATGGGTGGGGTGGGGGGGACATTAAGCTGTGACTGTGAGTGAATTGTCCTTAATTTGGGACAAATTGGGGAGGTGAAATATATTTCAGACAACGAGTCAGGCAGTGCTTTGCTGAATTTGACTCAGAAAACTAGTGAGTTTCATAATAATGTGAGAGCTTGGCCCACTTAATGGAGTAATATACGTAGTAACAATTATGAGAAATCCTCTTGTTGCAGTAATCAAGCTTACTTCAAATACATTTCCACAGACAAAAGTATATGTATATTCTTAAAGTTCCTGGCTTAACAAGTCATCCTCAAAACAAATCAATTGAATTAGTTTATTTTTCGGGTATAATCAAAGTCTATTTCATTTACCTCACAGAGATCCACACTCAAGAAGTCAAATACTACTAATTACTAGGATTTAAGATTATTGGCGCAGTGGTAGCCGAGATAGCTTCAGAGTTTGGGCTTCTAGCAGGGCCGGGCTTGTAGAACCTAGGCCCATGTCCACCCGGAAACTGCACAGACTAGGACCAGACTGACCCTATGAAGTAGTAACAGACTCGAACTGGGCTTTGTTCTTGAAAATTCATGTCAGGCTTCGGGCCGCCCATGACTGGGCTTTTTCACAACAAATTTCACAAAAAAAAAAAAGAGTTTATTAGCAAAAAAAAAAAAAAAAAGAGAAATGCTAGGCACACATCTCAAATCACACCCCAAACTACATCCCTTGCTTTAAATGCATGTACTTTGAGTTGTTTGAATTTTTCACACTTTTTTGTGCACCACTTACACAGCACATAGTACATGCATTTAAAGCAAGAGTGTAGTTTAAAATATGATTTAATATGTGTGCCTAGCATTGCTCAAAAAAAAAAATTGCAGGCCTACTCTCTTCTTGCATTTCAGTTCCTGGACAGAAACTCTCTCCACAACAAAATATCACTCTTCCGCATTAAGAGCATCTTCAATAGAAAAATGTTAGTATTTTTTTCATGTTAAATTTATATTTTGGCATTATTATAATATTAAAATGCTTTGTTTAATAGCATATGTGTTCTAAATTTCTAATGGTACATGTAAATAAAAGAAAATTTTAGTGGAAAATCACATTCTACCAATGTTTGTTGTAATAGACCCACTAATTGGTACTTCCTAATAATAGACCCTATAATTGTAAATATTTTTAGAGATTAGTCCACAATCCCCAATTATAGATAGTTTTAGTGACCTTTTTATCCCCATACATATGCACATGCATATATATATATATATATATATATGAAAATAAATTTGCTTTAAAGATTCCATTGATTTGCATATCAAATATATGGAAATAAAATCCCATAACTTTAGCCTTGTACATTATGACTCTTTTGAATATTTCTGACGCCATTTTTATGTGAGTATCCCATTTTTGTATGTTCTACCAATAATCATTGATCACATAACATATGAAGTTGTTACTATGCACCATACTTTTATGCGAGTATTACACTGCAACCAGTTCATTTTTACACTGCAACAGTTCATTAGTATGAAATTTTACACTGCAATTGGTTTATTAGTGTGAATTTTTACACTGTAACTGGTTCGTTTTTGCTTTGCAACTGGTCCACAATCCCACATCATGTGAACGAAAACCATGAGTGTTAAATTTTACACTATAACCTTTTGAACCACAACCTTTGAAATACAACATAGTATACAATTTCATATCACAATCTTTAAAGCAAGAATATGAGTGTTAAATTTTATACTACAACCTTTTGAACCACAATATTGTATATAATTTCACTCCAAAACCTTTGAAACATGAACATTAGTGTTAAATTTAACACTGCTATACTAGGAATACATTTTAACACTGTTTTCTCACTAAAAACAAGTCTACAAATGAATTCATCTGACAGTAGCTTTTTATTTCATGCCTCCGCCACCACCAACAATCACCGCCACCAACAGCCACCACCCTTCCTACGGAGGACAACACCTCCACAAGAAACCCACAACATCACTTCTCGATTTCATCAACAATATGGTCGAAAATCTGCCAAAGACAAAAAATTATGTCAACGAGATTAGAGTATATAAGAAAAAATCAAACAAAACTAAATCATCAACAAGCTATTCCATGGATTTGAGTATATAAGAACAAATCAAAGGATTTAGATAACAAATCAATAAACCTGCGATTAAGCCCTAATTTGTCAAGTTTTTAAGATTTGAATCTGCGATCTTCGAATCGTCTTCACATCGTTCTAAGAGCCATACTTCGTCGGGAGTGGCGGTTGCGTTGGTTTGAGAAGATTGTGAGAGGGGGTGGTGGTGAGAAGATGACGTTAGAAGTGGTGGTGGCCAAGAGAGAGTCACGACCGGTGTGTATGTGTGTGTGTGTGTGTGTGAGAGAGAGAGAGAGAGAGAGAGAGAAAGAGAGAGAGAAAATGGATATAGAATGTGATTCATTCTTATTTGGGTATTTGAGTTTTGAATTTTGAAAACCCCAAAATCTTGAGGTTATTTATTGCAGTGTTGAATGAGAAATGGTAAGGGTAGTTTGGTCTAAATTTGTAGAATGAACTTCATAGTAAAATGTTTCATGGGTTGAACCTATTGAAAGAAGAGTTAATAAGTATTAAATCCAAGTTACTATATGTTTGTTGGAATAGACCCAACCCACAAAACAATTCGATGCTAGGTCCATAAATTCATTTATGACCAACCTACCCTTAATACACATATTGCACACCCAATTCATTTCTCCTTCAATTTCTACTTTTAGTTACCGCCCCTCCATTTACGGCGATTTCGGTGTCACCCCACGATCACTCCGATGATCTCGCATTTTCAAATTTCAAACCCAATTTTGTTTGATTTTCATTATCATTTCATGAAGAACTAGTGTTTACCATTCCATTTCAACCTCGCGAGGACGTTGGGCATCGTAAGTTTGTCACCAGATAATTTGACGTTGATGGTGTGACTCCGATGCATCTGGACGATGGCGAGCAAAGGTATGCAATGATTTCTTTAACTAAAATCCATCAATACATTTGCTGTTTTGTTCAATTATGAAATCAATTTTATGAAAAAAGTTGGGGAAAAAATGAGGGTTTTTGTGTATCAGATTGTAAAGCTCGTGGGTTTTTGCTTTCATATGGTTGTCGATCCTATATTACTTATTTGCAGAACAACACTATGAGTTGATTCTCTGTTGTTTTGGTTTCCAAATATTATTGATCGTTGTGTGGTATCGATAGTGCAAAATTTGGTTTTTTAAGGTTCATAAACAAATTTTATGCAGTGCAAAATTGATCACTGTCACATGAATTGATTGTGGCTTATTCACTCATTCGTGTAATATAATGATGTGTGTTTATCCATAAATAAGTGAGAAACTTCTCATTACCATTTTAACATTCAAACAAGTGTGTTAAAATTCTCACTCATATTGGGAAAATGATGAGATAGTGCGGAATTTCACACTCTTTTGTGATTAAAATTGTTGAGAACTGAAATTCACCCCATCTTTAAAATATACAAGTGCAAAGTGAATTTGTGTGTGTTAAATTTCTCACTGACCGATGTTCAGTTTGAAGATGGGGGTGAATTTCAATTCTCAACAATTTCATAAAAAAGAGTGTTAAATTTCGCATTGTCTCACCAATTTCCCAATATGAGTATAAATCTCTCACTGTATTCTTGAACATTCGCATATGTGTAAGAATTTTAACACACTTGTTTGAATGTTTATATAGTAATGAGAAATTTCTCACTTGTATATGGATAAACACGCCATTATATTAAGAATTATCAAGTGTTTATACAGAAATATCACACATTGGAATGTTTCAAAGACACTGAAGAAATTTAACACTTTGAATGAAAATTTACACATGTACAATTAAAGAATCATTACAGTGATAAATTTTATACTAGTGTACTTCTGTGTTATTAATAATTTTCGTGTCCATGCAGCCCGCAATGCTACGTAGACGACAACAACAACAAACCAATCCACGATTTAGGTCAACATTAGTTGCATTCCTTTCATTCTTGGACTCCGGGACGAACACGTAGAGTTGTTGCAGAAAACACCGAAGAATCACGACAAAAGCATAGAATTAGTCTATCTTGTGCTCTGTTTTGCATTTCAGAATTGTTTTGGGAAATTTGTGAAACCAAACGATAATGGGATGTACTTAACTTTTTTATATTCATAAAGTCTTTGTATTAGACAGATCACAAATCATCTGAATTTTAGTACTAATATCATGACTGATCCTACAAACAGTGTAAAGTTCTCACAGTATATGATGTATATGTTATGGATGACATACGCCATCAACAAACTTATAAAAACAACGAAAAGGGACTTTGATTGCAATTGAAACTGCATCGAACTGCTCGGTATTTTTGAAAAGAAATTTTGACAACAAATCCAATCATACATCGACTAAAAAAATCATAAAACACAGTGTGAAATTTCTTACTGTAAAACGTAACCGTTGTGTAAAGTAATATCCTAAAATATTAGGATAAAATTTCTATATATATTGTAACCAATATCAATTGGGATTTGATAAGATTTGGTCAGATTTGGTAACTGATTCAATCATTAAATCTGAATTAATATATGTATATATATAGGTTAGGGGTAGAAAAGACATCTAATAATTCTATAATAGGAAAATTTGGACTAATCTCTAACAACATTTACAATTATAGGGTCTATCATTGGGAAGTACCAAATGGTGGGTCTATTACAACAAACGTTGGTAGAATGGGATTTTCCACTAAATTTTTCTTGAAAGAAACTTAGAGTAAAATGGACATTATACTAATTAACTCTAAATAAAATACTATTTCTTTTTTTGTATTGAAAAAAATTAAAATATTACCTTATTAGCATGCAAAATTATAACTATGACCCTTTAAAAACACATATCTAATAGTGTACTAAATATCATGCCAAATTATAACAATGTCAAAGATTATACCAAATTTAGTACAAGATATAACATTGGTATAATTTGACATGAACTTTAACATACCATTAGAGAGAGATTTTTCAAAATCTTGTTATAATTTAATAATAGCATAAAATATAGCAATTTTCAGAGTTGTTTCCAAAAAAATTGTTAATTTAATACTTAATTATTAAACCGGGGTGTTTTGAAACTTAAAGACATAAACAGAGTAAATCGTTTTTACGGATAACGACTTTATAGAGTCGTTTTTAGTAAAAACGAGTTTATATTTAAAATCGGTTTTAGTAATACCGATTTTAAGTAAATCCTTTTTTTATTTTCTACGAGAAAATAGTATTTTCTGGAAAAAAGAAAAATGGCTACAAGTCGTCTTTACAAATAACGACTTATAAAAAGTCGGTTTTAGTAAAAACGATTATATACAGTCGTCATTACCAAAAACGACTTTAACTAAAACTCGGTTTTACTAATACCGACTTTAGTAGTCGTCCTTGGTAAACACGACTTATTTAGGAAATGACATCTACCATCAGAGATTCAGAGTGTTGTTCAATCACGCAGCTTTTTGTCACCATAAAGTCGGTTTTACCAAAAACGATTTTAAAGTCGTTTTTACTAATTACGACTTTCTTCTAAAGTCGGTTTTAGTAAAACCGATTTTAAGACAAATACTCTGTGTGATAAGAGTGTTGTCAATCAAATGCCAGTCTGCCACCCTAAAGTCGGTTTTAGTAAAAACGACTTTAGGAAGTTTGTGTATATTACGGATCTTCTGACTTTCTCATTGCGTTCTCTTTGCTCAATATTTTACGTCTTCTTCTTTCTTTCTATTCTTCTGTCTTCTTATCTGTTCGTGGTTTCTTCTCTAAAATTTTCTTCCTTATATGATGTCAACATTTATTGCATTTTATTGGGGGGGTAGTATGATAATGGATCACAATGAAGGAGGTGTTAAATACAATATTCCAGCTAAGGATATTCAAGAAGTGAATCACGGAACAACCCTGTCTGAGTTAGTTCAGTTGGTATATCATAAAGTAATCTGTGAAGGTGAAATTGTCGATTTGAAATTCACTTGTAGATTTCCAGTCAACCAATACGGAGCTGTCATGAATTACATGGCTCTTTCCATAGTGGATGATTCGATATTAGATAAGGTACTTCATATTCCTTCATTGTTTTCGGCAGTAAGATGTGTTGAGGTGTATATCGAGAAGGTCCATCATGTTCTAAGACCCGTGCCGCAAAGGATACAATCTGGACCGTTTGTTCGACTGCTGACACAAGGGCCCGAAAACTTTAATGTTGAGTCCCCTTGTTTGTCCCCGTTTAATTTAAACGAAGACTACGGCCACAATTTTGATGGATATCAAAGAAGCTCACATTACTCGGAGTCGTACGGAAGATACAACAATCTGTCAGAAGTTCATGTAAATGAAGGTCCTAGTTGTAGCACTCCAAACTTTCAAAGTGCAGGTCCTAGCTTCAGGACTCCGAACTTTCAAAGTGCAGGTCCTAGCATCAGGACTCCAAACTTTGAGAGCGGTTATGACTTTAGTAGCCAGAATCTACGTGAAACGATGTCAACAGATGAAGGGTATATGAATCCGGTTGAGCAGTTGGTAAGACTTGAGGACAATGCTCAAGATATGACTGCAGACAGCGCCGGTGCGCACACAGAATATCCATTAGAGGAGGAAGAAGAAGAGGAAGAGGCGATGATGGGTGGTTCATATTCTGATGCAGAAGGAGAAACAGTGGGTGGGCAGAGTGTCCTAACTCCATCTCCCCCTCATGTACAAGATCTTCACAATCTAGTACCTTTCTTCACTGACCTTGACGAGGGGTATGAGGGTTGTGAAGTTACTACTCGTGACAGCAATCGTACTTTTCCAATATGGGACTCTGAAAAAGTTGAGTTAAAGAAGAAAATGACATTCAGAGATAAGCAGCATCTCCAAGAATGCGTAAAGTTTTATCATACAAAGAATGACCGACAATACAAGGTAGTTGAAACAACTCCAAAACTTTGGGTGGTGCAGTGCAAAAATGGGTGCACATGGCGCTTGCGGGCTACAAAAAAATTAATGACTAGTGGTTTTCAAATTACACAGTATAACGGCGACCACCACTGTGTGTACCCGCACAATAGCCAGGACCACGTTAACCTAGATATGAATCTTATAGCGAAATTAATCATGGGTTATGTGCAACATGATCCATGTATGAAAATCAGTTTGGTCATTGAAAAGGTGAAAGAAAGTCAGAAATTCACAATCTCGTACAAAAAGGCATGGCGTGCGAGGAAAAAAGCTATAGAGATGGTTTTTGGAGACTGGGACGAGTCTTATAGAAAATTGCCTAGATTTATGTCAGCTCTTCAAAAATACAACCCTGGGACAGTGGTGCAATGGAAAACGACTTCTACGGACACCCATGATGTGGTCATGTTCCAATACTTGTTTTGGGCCTTCAAACCTTCAATTGACGGGTTTACTCATTGTCGTCCAGTAATTTGTGTCGATGGGACCCATATTAATGGCAAATACAAAGGCAAGATTCTTGTAGCTATGGGGATAAACGCTGATAACAAGATATTTCCTCTTGCATTTGCAATTATTGATGAAGAGACCCTTGCTAGTTGGTCATGGTTCCTAAGGAACCTAAGTACGTATGTTGTCCGTGGTAGGCAGGGCATATGCCTAATATCTGACCGACACACTGCTATAATCAGTGCAGTTCAGAGATTAACTGAGTGGCGTGAGCCCAATGCGTATCATCGATTTTGTTTAAGACACTTTCAGTGCAACTTCCACAAGAAATTCAAGAATACCCTGTTGAAGGACCTACTTTGGTTAGCTGGGATCAAGCATCAGATTAGGAAGTTCAACCGTGATATGGATAATATTGGAAAAATAGATACCAATGCACGGCGTTGGTTAGAACGTGTACCCTCAGAGCAGTGGTCTCTGGCGAATGATGGTGGTCACCGTTGGGGTATCATAACCACTAACCACGTCGAAGGATTTAACTCAGTACTGAAGGGGGCCCGTGCTCTCCCAATAACTGCATGCGTCCAACTCATATTTTACCGGCTTGTGCAATATTTTGACGAAGGAAAGTTAACCGTGCAGAAATGGTTAAGAGATGGGCGTATCTTCACGAAGCATGTGGTAGATGAACTTGATAAAGAACAAAAGAAAGCTAATACCCACGAGTTACAGGCGTATGACAGGTATTTTTCATTACTAAATTTTCACTTACAACACTTATTTAGCTTTTGAAAACAACCTAATCACTGTTAATAATTTAACTTTTTCAAAATTTTCACTTAATAGGTCCACAGGGGAGTTCCAAGTTATCACACGGAGGAGTCAAACAAGTGGGGGTAACCGGCAGGTCGTGCGACTCAATTTGGGTTATTGCTCTTGTGGGAGGAGAGATATATATA
This sequence comes from Hydrangea macrophylla, assembly GCA_033977485.1. Taxonomy (NCBI): domain Eukaryota; kingdom Viridiplantae; phylum Streptophyta; class Magnoliopsida; order Cornales; family Hydrangeaceae; genus Hydrangea; species Hydrangea macrophylla. The sequence continues at coordinate 114,576,773 of CM066982.1, read as the reverse complement.
GATATCCATGCTCGCACATATTGGCTGTAACAACGAATCAAGGACTAGATTCTTTCCAGTTTGTAGCAAAAGAATATAGCATGGAATCTTTTATTCGTACTTGGGAGAGCAATTTCCACCCCTTGGAGCACGAGGACTATTGGCCAGCAATTAACGTACCTGTCTTACTACCGAATGAAAACACTCGGCGTGTGATAAGGCCAGGTCGTCCCCAGTCTGCACGTATCCATAGTGACATGGATGTACCCAGGACCCGTGTGCCCAAACAATGTAGTATTTGTAAGGTAACTGGTCATGATCGACGCCGGTGTCCAGCACAACCACGAGTTGTTGCTGATTATAATATTCATATGTAACTTGAGTTTTGTGATTTTATGTTGTTCTTTTCCCTTAAATGTATGGATTTTTAATCATAATGATCGTTTAGCTCTCTTAAATTAAGTTCATGCTGAGATTTTTGTATACAAACTGGAAAGGTAATGGTAAATCTGACAACACACTAATATTAGATAACTCACTGACTTCGGATGCTTGATTTGACAACTCACAGATTTAATACGCCTGACTTGACAACTCACTGGCGTAAGGCAGATGACTTCAGAACACTCATTGCATCTGACGTCGCACAGATGACTTGACAACTCACTGACTTCTGATGCCTTATTTAACAACTCACTGACTTCAGAGCACTCACTGACTTCTGTCACATGACTTGACAACTCGCAACGCCTAACGCCATACATACATTAAGACTTGCAGTGTATGCCCTATATATAATGGATTCTTTAACTCTAAGGATGTACCTAACCAATCTAAGATATTATTGCAAACTCCCTGCCCTAGCAGATGGAAAGAGGTGGTTCATCCCGAGGTAATTCATCACGAGCTCCCATGAGGCACATCCCCGGCCCGACCAGTTTTCTCCGAAGGGCTTTACAACAACATCTCACGGAGGACGATACATTCCGGAAGAACCCTTGGTTGAAAGTCATCAACTGTGGGTATTTAGACATGGGAGACTGGTGTCCCATCCAGACATTAGTACCACATATCTTGGAAAGCTTGACCAAGATAGATCGTAATGATTTTCTTAACGACATTTACCTCTGTGTTATTAAGGATCACACGGGAAAGATCTGTGGTAAGATGGATCGTGGGATATTTGAGGATGAAAAATGGCAAGGAAAGATCGTTCCAGGTGTCGCATTGATCCTAACTAGTGTAGTCGTATGGCGTTCACCTCCTTGCGATGGAAAATTGGATATAACTCTCAGCAATATTCAGAATGTCATAGGATTTGATGATGAATGAATTTTAAGTGGCCTTTGTTTTTCGGATATGTCTTTTATCTTTATGTTGTTAACGTGTCTGTTTTTGTTGTTTTTTTTTCATATTTTTTTTCATTTTTCTTAATCCATCTATGTAGTGTCTTTTTTTTTTCTGCAATGTAAAGTAGTGGTGTGTAATCCATTTTTAATTAATAAATACAACTTTTCGTAAATATTGTGATGTAAGAAGAAGAACCCTAATTGCCAATTCTATACTTGTCCCAACAATTTTGTAAGTGCAATTTAATTGAAGCATAAGTACATACAAAGGTACAAAACATAAGTACATACAAATGTACAAAACAACATACCTTTACCAAAATATAACAAATGTACAAAACACCAATTTTCAAAGGAAAATATCTATCCTCGTGGAACAATAAACCTCCTAGGTCTACCTCTCCGCTCTCCCTCATCCGCATCCTCATCAACCTCATCCGCATCCTCATCAACATCTGGGGCCACATCTGGTGGCACCTGTGTCTCTGGTGCAACCTGGGCCGACTGCGAGGAACCTGGCTCTGATGCTGCAACGGTATCTGTAGCAGGTAGGGACGGCTGCTCATGGCCCACATTTGGGCCCAACTGTGTATCTACAACAATCTCAGACTCCGGCTCCTGACCCAACTGTGTATCTGAATCAATCTGGGTCGGAATCGAAGAACTGGCGTCTGCTGCCCCCGTCCCAATATCTGGAGCAACATGGGATGGCTGCGAGGGACCCGCCTCAACTGCTGCCGGTGTAGCAAAAGCAACATGTCTCCCACGACGTCTCATCGAGGGACCTCTCCCACGCCCTCCTCTCCCACGCCCTCCTCTCCCACGCCCTCTCCCACGACCCACTACTCCACCAACAGCAATCTGTGTCACCTCCCCCATATCTGCATCTGCATCGTGTGGTAAATGGGTCGGCATGGTCGGTGGTATGGTGATGGTGGCAGTGGTGGTAGTCGGGTCAACATGAACCTGGGTCAACGCCTCGCCCATATCAGTATCGTCTATAGCTGCCAGGGGGGTAGCTATGGGGGTAGCCAGTGGTATGGGGGTAAGCGATGGTCTGGTGGTGGTAGCATATGCGGGGTGGGTGGCTAGTGGGGCCACGGGTCGTATGAGGGGGGTGGTGGCGATGGTATATGCGAGGGGGGTGACTAGTGAGGTAGGTATGGTGGTGGTGGTAGTGGTGGTAGATGCAGGATGGGTGGCTACTGGGGCCACGGGTCGTATGAGGGGGGTGGTGGCGATGGTAGGTATGGTGGTGGTGGTAGTCGGGTCAACATGAACCTGGGTCAACGCCTCGCCCATATCAGTATCGTCTATAGCTGCCAGGGGGGTAGCTATGGGGGTAGCCAGTGGTATGGGGGTAAGCGATGGTCTGGTGGTGGTAGCATATGCGGGGTGGGTGGCTAGTGGGGCCACGGGTCGTATGAGGGGGGTGGTGGCGATGGTATATGCGAGGGGGGTGACTAGTGAGGTAGGTATGGTGGTGGTGGTAGTGGTGGTAGATGCAGGATGGGTGACTACTGGGGCCACGGGTCGTATGAGGGGGGTGGTGGCGATGGTAGGTATGGTGGTGGTGGTAGTGGTGGTAGATGCAGGATGGGTGGCTACTGGGGCCACGGGTCGTATGATGGGGGTGGTGGTAGATGGAGGGGGTGGTACCGTACCAAACAAAACAAACATATCATCTATCGGAATATCATCAAGAAGATGTGACAGGTCTGATCCCTGAAACTGTGATAGGTCATCAAATAAAGGGTCGGGGACTGGGGCTGTCCTGCTAGTGCTAGGGGCGTCGGGGTCTGGGACTGTCCTGCTAGTGCTAGGGGCGTCAGATGATGTGCCAACTGAAGGAGATATCGACGAATGTATCTGCTGTAGTACCTCAGCACATGATGTAACAATCCCCTGAAGCGTAGCATGATGACCACAGTCATGACCACTATACTGCTGTAAGCTGGTCTGCGCACTCCGAAACACCGTACTAATAGTGCGAACCTAAAAGAATACAAATGTAAGACAAGCAACCTGTGGTCGGTCTAAAAAACTAATAAAATATAAACAATTGAGTTAATTTACATACGTACCAGCAGCTCAACGGTAGATCCTCCTCCGTGGAAACCGGTCTGCGCTCTCTCTATGTGTCCGACCTGTAAAACTGTAATCCGGTGATACCACCGCATGTAAGGATCGGTGGACTCCATGCGCATGTCTACTATATCACCCCCGACAATAGAGGTCCTCCGGGATGCCCACATCTGAATATACTCCCGGTGGAACACAGTCCAATCCTGCGATGCCCGTCCGCGTCGATCTATACCATGTAGGCGCCGTGATGTGTCGACCGGATCTGGGACTGTCTGTCGGAATCCGAACTGTCGAACGACCCTATCGGGTACGTGCCACTCAACAGTGTCTATACAGATCAATGGCGTGCGAGCTCTCCATAACTCGCGTCCAACCTGGTACGCATCAGGCAGCACGTAACCAGGCGGCTCCACTAAGTATGGCCGCCACTCAAAATGGGCCTCATCCAACAGGTCCAGCTGATCTCTGTGTACCCGACGCACGTGAGTGCTAATGGTACGTAGCTCCAACGGAACCGTCCACCTAAACAAATAAACGAAAATAAAATTTGATTAGGTACTCTACAAATCATATATTTTAACATAATTGAATGGAACACGCACTAATACCTGCACCCACGCGGCCCAATGGGAAGATCCGGATGAGCCTGGAGCGGCTGAAAACCAATGGGAGCAATGCTGGACAAGCCCGGCCTAATCGACGGTATACGCTCCCATGCCCACATCTACAACAACAAGATGCATCATAATTAATATGTTCTCAATTTTTTTTGTTATTATTATTTATTTATATAAATGGGGTCTACTTAATGAGTTATTAAACCATACCTGCAATAACGTAACTGGACCGGCAATGTCGCACACATGCATACGGGATGACCGACACAAGCATCGGTACAACCACGCCAATATGGCTGATCCCCAGCTCATGCGGCCACATGCGTCCAAATCACGTAGCAATGGAAGGTACATCAACTTACCCTTGTTATCCGATGTATCGGATAACAAGAGACCTCCAAGCAGCCACAATATGGCAGCACGAGCATACTGCTCAAGTGTCTGGACTGGCAAGACTCCTGCCGGCATAGCCTCCAAATGCTCGGCTATCCAGGTGAGATATATCCTGCCGTGGTCTAACCTCTCAGGGGGTGGTGCTGCACCCAGAAGCTCCAAACAGAGAGCCTGCCAGTCCGCGATGCTACGTGACTCAACCCTGCACGTGACTGGCTCTCCGTCAACAGGCAGACCCCACAACACAGCGACGTCCTCAAGTGTGACGGTCGCCTCACCTACCGGTAGATGAAAGGTGTGGGTCTCCTGACGCCACCTCTCAAGTAATGCACTGATGAGGGCGTGATCGCACTGGATCCAGCCGACGCGGAAAACTCCATAGAATCCAGCACGCATCAAATAAGGCATCAACCGTGAATCGCCGCCCCACACCCATAGCCTGTAATCAGATCTGCGTACTGTAACAAACTCATCGTAATCCTGCAATAGCATAAATTTTGTTAGATTTGTGAACTTAATATATTGGTACATTTTGTTAGATTTGTGAACTTAATATATTGGTACAAAATAACATATATATATATATATAGATATAGTTTTTACATACCCTGGGATGCTCCCATATATCGTGCGATATGTGGGTCGACTGTAAAGTCAGGACAGATGGGTCTATAGGACCACGCCGCGGCCGCGTCATCTAAACTGCATTAATTATACATTTACAAATTAACCCTTTATAAAACTTACCAGTTTGAAATTTAAATAACACATCAAAATTTCAAAAGGAAAGAAAAATTAATAACATCATTGCAATATTAAATTTTTTTTTTTATTTTCTTCTTCTTTGTAAAATTAATAACATCATTGCAATATTAATTTTTTTTTAATTTTCTTCTTCTTTGTAAAATTAATAACATCATTGCAATATTAATTTTTTTATTTTTTTTTTTAATTTTCTTCTTCATTTTAAACTAGAATGATTCCAAATTCTAATGATCTTTTAAAGTGTTAATTTATTTTTATTTTATTTAATTTTTTTCGCTTGGGGCTATAACTAGTTAATAAACCAAACAAACCAAACAGAGCTCAATTAACTGAAGGTAACCCTAACTAAAGTAACAATCAATCATAATAAATTCATATGAAAAAAATAAAATATACAAGCGGCAAATTGAATTAATTAACAAACTAATAAATTATTAACAACGGGTTGCATAAAAGGGTAATGTCAATGTAATTAATTTATACTTATACATATACATATACATCTATATGTATATACATATCAAAATATACATATATATATATATATATACATACCTCGTCGGAAAGAGAGATATAATCGGAAGTAAGAGAGATATATATCGTCGGAGAGAGAGTTCTCGCCCGGAGAGAGAGATATCGTCTGAGAGAGAGAGAGAGAGCTCTGAATCGTCTGAGAGAGAGAGAGAGATATCGTCTGAGAGAGAGAGAGATGAAGAGCTCTGAACCAAAAAAACGAGAATGGAAGGAATGAACCGACTTAAAAGTCGTCTTTATTACTCACGACTTTAACTAAAGTCGTATTTGTTAAAAACGACTCTAGCTTAAAGTCGTTTATGCTAAAACCGATTTTAAGTAAAGTCGTGATTACAAAATACGACTTATGAATCGTCTTTGGTAATACCGACTGATTTCACATCACTCGTCAGAAATGTCCAATCACTTTTACAGAGACTACTAAAGTCGGTATTAGTAAAACCGAGTTTTAGTTAAAGTCGTTTTTGGTAATGACGACTGTATATAATCGTTTTTACTAAAACCGACTTTTTATAAGTCGTTATTTGTAAAGACGACTTGTAGCCATTTTTCTTTTTTCCAGAAAATACTATTTTCTCGTAGAAAATAAAAAAAGGATTTACTTAAAATCGGTATTACTAAAACCGATTTTAAATATAAACTCGTTTTTACTAAAAACGACTCTATAAAGTCGTTATCCGTAAAAACGATTTACTCTGTTTATGTCTTTAAGTTTCAAAACACCCCGGTTTAATAATTAAGTATTAAATTAACAATTTTTTTGGAAACAACTCCAATTTTCATTGGAGGGTCTAAATCCCAAAACCTGAAAATCCCCAAATCCCTTCTTTCACGTTAGAAAATCTGGTGTAGCGCCGAGCTTCAGCGACCTTCCGACGAGGATGATGGCGGCGACCAGAGTCCATGTCTTGAGATTTAACAAGTGACCCATCTTCAGATGCTTCATCAAGAGCTTTTCCCGAGCTTGTGGTCTTGCAATTTTCTGAGAATTAATGGGTTAGTCTTGATTTCCTCATTGGAATGGGTAGACCCATTTTTTCTTCTGCTCTTTTTTTTAATCCAAAATCAGAGAAACACAGTAAGAGATTGGTTTCCATAGTGAGAGAGATGCATGGAAACTGATATGGCTAATCAATTTGAGAGGAAACCGAGAAAGACTTGTCTTGCTCAAGCTTTTACCAGAACACAGGGGTTTGTTTATCCTATCTAACACCAACAAAAGGTTGTTGATTTCAATTAATTGTATGGGCTTCACTAGAATCAAATTTAGAAACCATATATCATTTGATTGGACAATACTAGGGTACTTTTTTTTAAGGTATTTTTCATCCTTCTCCCCCTCCCCCCGCGAAAAAAGAAAAAGAAAAAGAAAAAGAAGGTATTTTTCATCTTGTCCTAAAATTCAGTATTTATTTACTTAATGAGTCACATGTCCACATGGACAGACCAATTCTCACCAAGTAGGAGATTAACCCCCTGTTTGGTATGGCACAAAGTAGAATAGAATTCATTTGCAATTCTATTTTGTGGAATTCTTGTGTTTGGTATGACACAAAACTAGAAATGAATTCATTTTGAATTCTACCCAATTCTTGTTTTGGGCTGTTTATAAATCCGACCAAAAATGGTCGGATTTGGTGAGAATTCAGTCTCAGAATGTGTTTTTCCCAAAATACCCAAAATCTACTTCGTCTTCTTCGTTCTTCTCCGTATCTCTTCTTCTTCGTTCTTCTTCTGATCTGTTCTTCGTCTTCTTCGTCCTTCTTCTGATCTCTTCTTCTTCGTTCTTCTTCGTCTTCTTCGTTCTCTTCTTCTTCGTTCTTCTCCTTCTTCTGGTCTCTTCTTCTTCGTCTTCTTCGTTCTCTTCTTCTTCGTTCTTCTTCTTCTTCTTCTTCTGATCTCTTCTTCTTCGTTCTTCTTCCTTCTTCTTCTGATCTCTTATTCTTCTTCTTCGTCTGATCTTCTTCTTCTTCTTCTTCGGTCGTCTTCTTCGTCTTCTCCGGTGGTCTTCTCCGGTCGTCTTCTCCGGTGTGTTTGGGTAAATTAGGTTTAAGGTAGGGGGTATTTTAGGAAGTATGTTAACTCTTTTCAATTCTATTCTTTCTATTTCTGTTTCAAACCAAACAAGAGAATTAGAATTGCAAATCAATTCTACTCTTTTCTTTTCTTTTCTATTCTCTCCAATTCAATTCTATTCTATTTTACATTCATACCAAACGGACTGTAAGAGTCCGTTTGATAAAATTAAAAATTAGGTATTAAAAATTAATCGTTGAAATTTAAGTATTAAAAATTTTAAGTAATTGATTTGCAATATTTAAATAGTATTTTAAGTACTGAAATATAATACAATTATTGATTATTTTAGTAAAAAATTTTCAATTAAGTTTTGAATATATTTTTGGTTAGTTTTTCTATTAAGTGGTATGGTATGAAAGACTACAAATAAATAAGTGTTAAAAATTTTCATGTTGATAACTTAATTGAATTATCAAACAAACACACCCAAAGTTTTAACCAAAAAAAAAAAAAACCCCTAGGGCTATTAATAGTGAATAAAGATTGGGGCACAAATAAAAAAACACAATTCATAAATACATAAATGTGTTTATCTCTTGTATTAGAGATACATAGGAATTGCTATGTATACCCGTGTATTTGTTATGTACATTCAAATTCTTTTATTTTACTCATTTTTTTTCTAAAAATTTCCACTTTTATAAAATTAAACGGTGTACATAATAAAATTAACGGTTTACATAATAATTCCCTAAAACTGTCCATTAATAATGGTACCAAGGAAAACGTGCCATAGTGATGGGAGTCTGACCATTGAGGAAGATTGACCTAAACAGCCAGTAGGCAGCTTAGTTTAGCCATCGAATTGTTTGTTGAATAACTTGGAATGGTATTATGGCGTCACGTGCCTAATGTGCACTTTTTAGCTTCGTCTCTCTCTCTCTCTCTCTCTCTCTCTCTCTCTCTCTTTGCTCGATCAGGTCGACGGCGGCTGTTCCTCCACCGTTTCGAAGGTACCTCTTATGTGGATTCCTCTTTCTCTCCCTAAATTCTTACCATCTCTCTCTCTCTCTCCTTCTCTCTCTATATATGTATATATATTTCCTTTTCTCAATTATGTGATGCTTTTGGTATTTCGCAGAGTAGATTAGATTGGAAGGAGCAAAAACATGGCGGTGTTCATAGCATCTCGGCGGCTCTCAGGCGGATCTACGACGTCGTTAATGGCTGGGTCACTGCGTTATGCTACTTGTTGGAGATCGTTTTCAACTTCTTTCAGGGAGGAAAGAGACACATTTGGGCCGATTCTTGTTCCCGCCGACAAGTTCGTGATTTCTCTCTCTTTTTCTCAATTGTTACCTGTTTTTATACTTTTAACACATGCTATTATTTCACATTTTTTTTTTTTTTTTTTTTTTTTTTATACATGCTGGTCTTTTCTGCTTATCTCTTTTATTTTCTTTTTGTGAAAAAGTTTGGAGTAGAGTGTATTAAATAGAATTAGGAATACATCATTTATTGATACGTCTTGTTGTGATGTCTTGAATCGAATTTGAAGTATTGATCTTCCTTTTGACCAAAAAAAAAAAAAAGTATTGATCTTCCTTCCAAAAGATTTATTACTATACCAAAAAAAAGAACTGGATTATTCCACTACTTTATACATTTTCCCTTTTTGTTCTCATCTTTCTCCATATTTAGCTAATCGTGATTGTGTTAATGTTTTGCCACTTGTCCCTTTTGAATACATGTATTTATGTGGACTTAAAACGAAAACGATACAATTTGCTTGTTGCCAATCTTTAAAATGAGCTAGTTAGGTCCATCCTTTTCCTTAAAGATAGTTTTTTCTTTTCATTTTTTCCCTGGAATAAGTGAAAGGAACCTTGGAGGCTTAAAGCCTTGGACCACCAGTACCAGAGTTGCTAGTTGGCCTCCTTCTAGAACCCTTTCAAACATGAGAAGGGTACTTGTAGTTGAGAGTTTTGTCTTATTTTTAGGTCCTAATCTTTGTTATGCCTTGCACAACAGATCATTGTCTTGGATATTTTGACTAATGCATTCTACATGTGTAAAAACTATTGCAAGCTAACACAATCTTTTAAACGACTATTTTTTTTTTACCTAGTGCCTACTATACAGTACTTGACACCGCATGGCAATTTAGGTTCCAAGTTGGGTGTCTTCATCCCATATTACTGCCTTTACATTAGCTGTAGGATTTCACATTACATTAGACTCATAATCGTGCAAGGGCATTACAATCTTCACTTAGTGTATTTTTTCAACTTAACCATGACTTCTAAGCAGCACTGTTTGTTTGATCGATCTACAAGAACGGTAGGTGAACTAATTTAGATGACATAGGTAAAATCTTTCTTAAGTAGTCTTTGTCCACATCATTGACCATTGCAGTTCTTGATTCAAATCCTTTACAAAAGTTTTTCCCACAATTGCTCTAGCCTTCACTATAAGTTTATGTTCCATCAGTCCCTATGTACAATGCATTTGGAGCAATCTATTGTAGTGATTGTATGAAAAGCCATTTAGAGGATATGAATACCTCAATTTTCTAATTCATGTCAACACGCCTTGCGTAGTTGTAGACTGCTCACGTGGTTGACATACATGCTGCCCGCACTAGTGAAGATACACTAGGGCAGTCTAGTGCACGAGGCTCCCACCATTGCGGGGTCTGGAGAGGGTGAGATGTATGCAGGCATGCAGCCTTATCCCTGCAAGCAAAGAGGTTGTTTCCAGAGTAAAGATACACCATACTATTTATGTTATTATTCACTAACATGGCTAACCCAGTAGACATTTGTCTGTAAATGATATTAAAATGACTTCAAATTCCATTATTAGGCATTAATCTAATTATTCTCAATTTGCATTTCGATACAAATGATTGTTTTTTTTTCGTTTGATGACTATTTACTTTCAGGTTATGGGGGGCTCAAACTCAAAGATCATTGCAGAACTTTGATATTGGAGGCGAGCGTGAACGAATGCCTGAACCAATTATTCATTCCTTTGGCATTCTTAAAAAATGTGTTGCCAAGGTTGGGGTGTTTTTTTTTTCTTTTTTTTTTCCGGTTCACTTGCATGAACATCGTCTATCCGTATTGTATATTTGTAAGCTTGTCACTTGCGTGTGTGTTTCAGCATATTTCAAATGACTGTAAATCTTTATCTGATAATTAAACCCCAATCGGTTGACCTCTTGTATCAAAATTTTAAAGTCTATTTATTTGATAGTTCTTAATAATAATATCTTTCTACGTACTGGTATTATTTTTGGCTAACATGAGATGTACTTATTACATTTTATTGCAGGTGAACATGGAGTATGGACTCGATCGAACCATAGGGAAAGCAATAATGCAAGCAGCCCAAGAAGTGGCTGAGGGAAAACTGGATGATCATTTTCCTCTGGTGGTATGGCAGACTGGCAGCGGCACTCAAAGTAACATGAATGCCAATGAGGTAGTCTGAGGTTTTTGAACTTTCTTTGTAACTGTTCACATTTCTAAAGAAGTCCATTGGCGCAGCAAAATATTGAGTTGATGTCTGAAAAAAACCACCTTTGTGCATTCTAGATTCTTGCATGTCAGTCTGATAACTTGTATAGGGGTCTAGTTTCTTGATTTCATGCCATCAACAGTTGGCATTTTTTTTTTTGCTGTTACTTGATAGAAGATTGTTCTTCAATACATATTATTCTTTCTGTGTGCATATCTCTTTTGTGACTGCGCATGCTGTCAACTTATAGATCTACCATTAGCCGTACAAAGCTAAGATTATTGGCATTTCTTCTCCATAGTCAAAGATAGTGTATTCGCTGATTTGCATTTGACTTTATATTGTTTGCTGATTATTCTAGGTTATTGCAAACAGAGCAGCTGAAATTCTTGGGTATAAGCGAGGTGAAAAAGTTGTGCATCCAAATGACCATGTGAACAGATCACAATCTTCTAATGACACATTCCCAACTGTAAGCCTCTAAGCAAACTAGTGCAATTAGACATTTGCACACTGCTTGATCAATATTTGAAGTTGAAATAATTGATTTCTTGCTGGGTTGTAATCATTTTTTTGTGGTTTGTTTAATGTACAGGTAATGCATATCGCAGCTGCAAAGGAAATAAATTCAAGATTAATACCGAGCTTAAAGCATTTGAAAACTTCTCTACATTCAAAGGTTGAGTTGCATTCCGCCTGAGAAGCAAGTTGAAACACAGTATCCCAATTGCATTTTTTTTTATTTGTCACACAGAATGCATATGCTGAATTTGTAATTGTTGATCTCTTTCTAATTGTTAAGCATTTAATGCATCACTATTTAATGCCAAAATAGGGATTTTCACCATGTCTACCGATAGAAACTGAAAATTTGAAACTTCCAGATGTATCATCATCTTATGATCTTCATTTGTGTATTTTTACGTACTAATAATGGATTTGCATATAATTTATAAAATGTAGTTGAGATCTAATATCACGAGCAATCGTGTGGTAGTAAAAAGAAGTGGGAAGGTATATATCCTCCTTTTCGATCAAGATATCGCCATCTAAAAACTCGGTTTTTTGAAAATTCCCATTCAATCAAAATCATCGATTAAATGTTTGATACCTGCAATAACCACACTTCAAACATTGCATAAAGCAGGATGAGTCTAAATGCTAGCTGGAATGCTAGGAGAGCCTAGGAGACAAGCCAGAAACTGCTTTGCCTAAGTTGAGCTATTCATTTTTCTAGTTCATCATGTGCTTTTATTTTAGAGTCCAGAAGTCTGGCTCTGATTATTTTATGTCAGCTTTGCATAGCTTTGGAGCACGGGCGTTCCGTTACTGGGTCGTTGCCGATCCTCTTAGGTGCTTTATTTTCAAAAACAAACTTCAACTTTATCCTGAACAGTTTGCAGGATATATTGATAGTGTCGAGACATACAAGGTGGCAAATTCATCAATTTCCTTGGGCAATCAATTTATCAATTGTATCGAAGTCACGTTTTTTTTTCTTTCATTCTTTTGATCATGATTATATTTTTTTTGAGTGCAGTTTGATGTTGTCTTGAGAAATGTGCATATGCTTGCTTTCATTAGTATTGTCTCCATTATTTTCATTACTAGCATTGCTGCAAGTTTGGTGTTTATGCACATTCCTGCATAGTTGTTTCTACCAGCCTTGCCTTTATTATTGCAAGTCTATGACTGTGACTGTAACTGCAATTGCTACTAATTTCTATGTACTGCTTCATTTTACCAGTCAATTGAGTTCAAAGACATAGTTAAAATTGGGCGTACTCACACTCAAGATGCAACACCCTTGACACTTGGGCAAGAATTCAGTGGCTATACTGCACAGGTAAGCTTACATTGGTATCACACTTTGTAAGCCACTATTAAGTAGTTTTTTGTTTATATATTTATTTATAATTATTATCTTTGTCAATATTGGGTACGAAGAGAACCCATGCACCGGTTTTCTCGTTTACACAGGTGAACTCTCTGACCCTGCAAGCCTATCACGAGACTAATTTGTCTCGCGGTGGGTGGTTTCATGGGGATTCGACCTGGTGACCCCTGGAGATCTGTTGCGAGGCCTGCACACTTGGTCTACCCCATGAGCTATCAGGGGAATTGTTCCAGTGACAAGGATAACACAAGCCTTAAATTTGCTGGTCGACTAGTAAAATTTTGCTCTCTTGTTGCAGGTGAAGTATGGAATTGACCGGGTTATGTGCACCCTACCTCGCTTGTATCAGGTTGGAAATGAACATATGTTGAGTTCAATATTCTCTTCACTCTCATTTCTTTCTTTTAGAGTCTAACAGATGGGATGTCTTTTGTGCAGCTTGCACAGGGTGGCACTGCTGTCGGGACGGGATTGAACACTAAAAAAGGGTATGTGGTTGGAAGTTTAAAGGTTGAAACCTATCAAAATAAGTCAAAAGGCTGAAGCAACATTGCTTCTGTATTTCCAGCCACCTGGCCTTTATTAGTGGTGCCTGGTGGTGATCTGTCACATCAGTCGTTTCATTGTTTTCAAGTTTTATTCCCCTAGCTTCATTTTCTTTAAAGGTTTGTGCTTTTTAGAACCCATCATCTTTCAGATCAATCTTTTTCATTGTTTTCAAGTTTTATTCCCTTCGCTTCATTTTCTTTAAAGGTTTGAGCCTTTTAGAACCCATCATCTTTCAGCAATTCTTGTTCACTTGGAACCCAATTAATTTTAGCTTCTCTAACCTGGCATAAAACAAATGTTCAGAGAGTCTGCCTTACTCAAAGTCAAGTGACGGTGCCTGAATGTCAAAGATTCTTCCCACAACAATATGATGAGCAAAAAAAAAAAAAAAATCATAACTTATTTTCCATTAGCCCATCCTTATATTCTGGTGATAATCCAATCCTATGTCTAGAGGTTTATTTGTTGTAGCAGTGTAACTCATACTTACAAATCTGGGGTGAATGCAATTTAAAACCTCCGATGTTATTTGCTGAAGTCTCAACATCATTTGCACTGAATGTACATACACCTAAAATGTGGACTCTTATTGACCTGTTGTAATGTCTTCACATGTGATGCTATGCCATTCGGTGTAATCTAGGTAATGATCGTGACTCTGATATTTTTAATATTGAGCTGGCCAATAGGGGTGTTTCTGCAAGTTACTAAAATTTAGTGCTTATGATGTTTATTATTTTTTAAGAGTTAACACTTACCTTCAGTTAGCGTACATAGAATTTTCCGTTGTGCTGTTCTCTGTTTAGCTACAGTCAGTGTATCAAAGTCTTATTTGATGGTTATTTAAACAAAATTAAACTATACCGTATCTGCTTTGGTATATTTTATTTCTTTAAATTCCTAGTGGTTGATATTTGAGACCTTTTCAGGTTTGATGTAAAGATTGCTGCAGCAGTGGCTGAGGAGACTAACTTACCATTTGTCACTGCAGAAAACAAATTTGAAGCTCTGGTCAATATCTGATTTCCCTTAAATGTGCTTCTGTTTTTGGTGTTAGGTTGCTAGAAGGAAACATTACCAATAGTTTTCACTTCTATATCTTGTATCTTCTAATCAAAAGTAGTTTTGAATTTTCATATAATTCTCTTTTGCCAGGCTGCACATGATGGTTTTGTTGAGTCTAGTGGAGCCTTAAACACGGTTGCTGTTTCTCTTATGAAGATTGCAAACGACATTCGCTTGTTGGGAAGGTCCGTATACTAGTTAGATCATCTTTACTGTCTTTTCTATACCCATTACTTGGGGTTGTGACATCCTTTTTTTATTCAGTGGTCCACGCTGCGGACTTGGCGAGCTCATTCTTCCTGAAAATGAACCTGGCAGCAGTATTATGCCGGTAAAACACTTGTCCATTTCACATGTTACAACTATAATCAAATATCACTCCCCCTTTCTCTCTCTCCAAACTTGGCATCTTTTCCTTTTTCCAGTTAATCTTATTTCTTTGAATCATTCTTTTCAGGGGAAGGTCAACCCTACTCAGTGTGAGGCTCTTACCATGGTCTGTGGTCAGGTAAAATTTGGGTCATTCTGGTTCACTTGGATGATAAGAGCAAGTGAACAACTCATCCTTCTTGTTTTTGAGAATTGTAATTATGCTTCTCCCTGATCATACTGTCATTTTTGCATCACTATGAAGTTAGTTTCTATGCTGGTTCAATCAATCAACCTTTTCATACCTTGCAGGTTATGGGAAACCACGTGGCCGTTACAGTTGGTGGATCAAATGGCCATTTTGAGCTGAATGTTTACAAGCCTATGATTGCTCGTAATCTTCTACATGTACGCATGTTGCCATTTACTTTAGAATTTTTATTTGTTTTAGAAATCAGTAGATTCTAGGGTCCATTGTTTGGTGTTTGCGAGTTTAGCTATTTTTGTGCAAACAATGCCTAAAGTTACGTCTGTACCCAGTCCACCCTGCAAGCAAATGGGGAGCAACATTGGGCTGGTGTATGTCTTGGTTAACCTGGGCTAATCAGTCAATTTTGGATTTGGCATGACAATTTGGAATGAGAAGATTATCGGGCAAATGTAATTCAATCTGATTTGGCATGTTCCATATTCATTTCTTTTCAATTTCTGGGAGAAACATTTTAGGGATAATTGCATTGACCTTCCCTGAGGTGTAATGTCAAAATACAGGGACCTCAAATGTTACATTTATGTTCGCTTTATTACCCAACATTTTTTATTCTGTATTTACGAAGTGTTTTCTTATCCATTTCTGACAGTCGGTGAGATTACTAGGGGATTCATCAGCATCTTTTGAAAAGAATTGTGTGAGAGGAATTGAAGCCAACAAAGAGAGAATTTCAAAACTACTGCACGAGGTAAGTTGACGAACGCACAAGGAGTAAAAATTATCTATCATACTACTCTACCCAAATCTAATTGGTCACAATTTGATGCAATTTGTTAATCTGCATGGACTTGCAGTCATTAATGCTCGTCACGTCTTTGAACCCAGTAAGTTCCTGCCCATCTTTCAGTTTCACAATTTTTGTATTCGTTTGCTCTACTATTTCCCCCCTATTTACAAGGGACATTTGCTCTAACCGTTCAACTACTACTACTTGTATTTTAGAAAATTGGTTATGACAATGCTGCCGCAGTTGCCAAGAAAGCCCACAAGGAAGGAAGCACTCTGAAGGTAACGTTTTTCTCTCAGTACTAGGCACTAAAATTGTTAAATTGACATTTGGAAGATAAAAAACGAGAATCGAACTTACTAAACCAGTTTTTGCTGAAATGGAAAATATTTCATTTGCTCAAATTTGACATCTTGATTTTGCAGGAAGCTGCTCTAAAACTTGGAGTCCTAACTAGTGAAGAATTTGATGAACTTGTTGTGCCCGAGAAAATGATTGGTCCATCTGAATGACTCCCCCCAAATTTTTTCAAAATATAGGAAATGATTCTCCAACTTGAGCTTAGTTTTTGTGTTGTACAATTTTTGCTACATTTATCTATCAAATCAGTGCAAGAAATAAAGAATTAATGGTGATTTTTTTCAAGGGAACCATGTAGTTGAGGTTTTCCCTCGGTGGATTTTTGGCCCGAGTCATTTGAATGCTATAGCAACTCATTGGGTCAATAAAGGGTAGCCTCCCACATTTTTTTGTAACTCTGGTTTGGAAAATATTATTTATCAGAACGAAATGAAGTAACTTAGACAAGATGTCACTCATGACATTTTATTGGTTTGTGATACAATGCCAGAAAAACATTTGGCACTTGAGAGTGAAACTCAAGCAACAAGTTCTCAACAGAGCAGAAAGAAGGAACTTCCTGCCATTAGCACCAAAAGCACTCTTAACTTGCCTTGCTCATTTCCTCTGCCATCAAATTACCAGGATACACTGGATGTGCGCCTGTATTGCGAATCACTCGGACTCTTATCATATAATCTGTCTCCTTTTATATATGAAATGTATTGACATCCATTGAAATTTCGCAAACAACCTTTTGTGAAATTTGACAATGCAAAGATTATTTGGAAACAGATACTTTGAAATTGATGTTTAGCACAATCCACTACACTAAGTTCTCTTCTTCCGAAGCGAAATGTCAAATTCTTCCGTTTAACATGTATAGGTGGCAATGAAAAATATCATTTTAGTGGAGTTACTTAAAGCCCACTACGGATGCTCTTAATTAAAAGGTTCTTAAAAATGAGTTACTGCTGCTGATTGAATTTGACCATACATGAGAGGGGGGATATGAATGTGGACACCCTATTTGACATGTGGGGCCTAAGTCAGTTCAGACTTCATATTCAATGAATCATGCATAAGAAAATAATTTTAGGCAAGTCATCTCCTTCATTAATTCCCTTTTCATTTAGTAACTTCCATTGAACATTTCCTGTTTTAGTGGACGTATATTGGAAGAAGAGGAATTAGGAAAAACTTTTTTTTTTTTTTTTTTAACTGTCTATTTTTTTTTTTGGTGTAGTGATCTCATGCGGGAGGGAGAGAGGATGGGGTGCGAACTCTGGTGTGAATGTGGCGGCATAGAGTGCCTTTTTGCCAATTAGCTTAGCCGTACTCTTACCAAAAAAAAAAAACTCTGTCTAGGGGTAATTTTTTGTTTTCTTTTTTGGGGGAGGGTGGGTAGGTAGGTGGGTGGTGGTGACGTATAACCTTCTAAGGCCTTGCAACTTTACCAGAGCTTGCAGCTTAAACTCTGGATATCACTTCTCACCCTCATTATCTAAATTGTGAAAATATTTCGAGTGAGATTCAAATCCGATATTTGGGTCATACGATTCATCTGAGTGTAGTCAACCATTAAATTTACACTCAAAGTGGTTTGTTCTTGGGGGTACCCTTATGGATATTAGTAAAGAAAAATACACTGAAACATGAAAAGAGTTTTTATCGTCATTTCTAGCAACAGCACTGATAAGAATGGCATCAGAGTGCACCAGACTTTCGTTACTGCAACTTGTGAGAACATTTATTGAATTGATGTTGTTTTAAAAAGTACTTCTAAATGCAACTTTTTTTGTTTGGTCAAGTGTTAATCCCACTACGAAGCCGATCTTCATACCTATCTATCTGTCTATCTATCTATCTATCTACCTATCTATAGAATATATACTATTCTTGGGGACCAAAAATCCTTCCTAAGACCCTCTGTGACACTCTAAAATTACATTAAAAATCTTACGTGGCTATATTATCAAATCTATACTACAGATAGAGACGGTTGCAAATCAAATACTCTTCATATTCTGATATTCACTGCCAATGATGATTGAACTTTTTTTTTTGCTAAAACAACAATACATATCATTAAAACAAACACAAGTACATGAAATAAAAAAGGACTATCCTACAACACATGGATAACCTTTGGCCAAACAACAACAGAAAAGCAAGTGAGGGACAAGATCCCCTCCTCATGCAGAAAATAAAAAAGGAAAACACAGGAACACATCCCCGTGCACCTAAGAGAGGCAACCAAGGAGAGTTTATACCCACATGCTTGTAAGCTATGGGAACCCCTATCCACCGGAATACCAGAGTACCACCCTGGACGGGTAAGAGGTCGCGGTTGCCGCTTTCCTTGAGGAGAGAACTTAGATGTGTCAGAACTGGCTTGAGGACCCCAGCTCCGAACAGGACAACACCGGATCTGCAAGAAAACATCTTCAAATCTGGGGAGAGCACACGAGAAACAACCTTCACAAAGGAAGGAGAAGATCTTCACAAAGGAAGAGGAGAATCAAACAAGGCCTTATTTAAACTGAGGACAAAAAGAGGAAAGGAGGAGGGGGCCGGCCAAGGAGGGGGAGGGTGGACTGTGGAGGGAGGGAAGGGGGTCTGCGGCTGTTAGGGTTGGAGGAGAAAAGCAATCGCTTCTCTCTCTCTAGGAATCGCCTAGAGAGAGAGAGAGAGTATTTCATTCGTGTCAATAGTGAGTGTCCATAGCATTGCCCCTCAATTAAAGAAGATCAAGAGTAGGTTACATTAATTTGGATAGTGATTGATTCTCTACATATGATAAGAAATGAGAGAAGAGGAAGAGTTGAAACTATGGTCGTTTTTTTACTAACAACCCCTAAACTTTAAAATTGAACAGACTCACCTCCTAAACTATCTAAAATGAACAAACTCACCCCCTTTAAGAATGGGTTAGTGTCAACAAATTATAGTTTAGGGGTGAGTTTGTTCAGTTTTAAAGTTTATGGGTGTTATTAAAAATTTGTCATAGTTTGGGGGTGTTATTGTAATTTACCCTTTTAGCACTTGGTTACTTCGTTTGTGGACGTGAAGTATAATTTGTTGTTGAAGGGATGAACTTATGAGATTGCCTCACTCAATTTGAAGATTTGCGAAGAACATGTTGAACGGATTCTTCAATTAGACAGCAAAATGTTTCACTTGTGCTTCTATCTACTCATTTGTTCTTATATATGTGAATTTTTTTTTTTGATCAAAATATAGAATAATGTGAATTTCTTTATGTTTGATCAAGAATGTTTCAGTTGTGTTTCTATGTACATAATTGTTTTTGTTTGATCAAATTTTATAAAACGTGTTTTCTTTTTGTTGTATCAAGATCTGTTTAAAAAAAAAAACCAAACAAACAAACCGTGCGTAACAATGGCTTTGGCCTAGGGTTTTTTTTTTTTTTTTTTTAAATATTGAAAATGGACATTTTATTCCGTACATTTTTAGTCTTCTTTAGGAAATTGCTAAATAGTTGAGCGAATAAATGATTAACCGATTGTTGCTTGATACGTCACAAGCTAGTAGGCTACCATGTAACCAATACTTCTCTCAGCTAATTTTGTGAAGAAAAAGTACACACCCAAATGTTGGTGAAACAACACCCCCTCCCCACACCTTTTTTTTGCCAAAGACACTTAGTGGCCCAGGCAGGTGAGTAGTGAGTACCATAGGGCCAGCAAATAAAAGATATGATTAACTACAATTCATCCTATGTAGTTAGATCTATTTCTATTTTATATCACGTGGTTCAAACGTGAATATTTAATCTTTTATAATTTTGGAATAAAGTGAAATTACAAAAATTCTTTCAAAATAGTCTTATATGGAGATTAAGTATTAAAATTAGCCCCACATAAGAGAGTTTAATTGTCAAAATAAACCCCACATAGACTGTTAACCTGAAAAAAAACCTCCCAAAAGTGTTAAAAATTATACCCACATAGGTGGGTTAAATGACAGTATTATCTCCACATAAGGGATTAGTCCCAAAATAAATATCACAAAGGGGGTCAAGTGTTAATATTTTTGACCAATTTTAGAATTTTTATCAGTTTTGTGAAAAATCTTAATAATTTCACTTTAGTCTAAAATCTCAGGAGGATTAAGTGTCAACTTTTGAAACACATGAGACTAAAGTGAAAATGGATCAATCCACAAGGGGTTAAAATGTATTTAACCCTAAAAGATATTTGCTGATGATGCCAAATTTTGGGTGAGAGATGAGAAGAAGAAGACAAGAGAAATTATATGTGGTTCAGCCCTGTTAATGAAGAATCATACGTCCACGTGGTGTGTCTGTGCACTTACACTATGTTATGAAATAGCCGGGGACCTTTGGGGAACCAATAGTAAACTAGAGCTACCAAAGGTCGGCCGGACAGTCTACACAAAGTTATGCTGAGTATTGTGCAAAAGAGTGATTGGTCGGCCAATTGATCTCTCATATGCAGGGGGCGAAAGGCCTCTTTTATAATTGCAAGAGTCTGTCATACATGGAAGCTGTGTTATATAAGGTAATACAATCTGATTAGGTGTGATTACCACAAAGTATGCGAGTTTCCTAATTTGAGTAAGAAACAATATTCACTTTCCATTAGTCTTCTAACTTGTATAGAAAACTGTCTGGATGAGTCTAGGTTACGCCTCTAGGCTGGCCTGAACTATCCTGCGAGAAACCGGGACCAGGAGGCGTTCCCTATTCGTAGGCCGGGTTGTTGGACCGGCCGGGATGACTATGCACCCCCCCCTGATCGGGCACTCCTCAATGTGGCCATCGAGTCTTGTTCTTATTGGACGAATACTTTTGTACGTATCAGTTACCGCCCATTTCCAAGGCTAAATTGATACTGCGTCGGATAAGGCTTGGAAATTGGTATGGCATGAGAGAATTGCCCTGTACAACTACTCGGGGTGGGATCGGTCATTTTGACAACTCGGGTTATGAACCAGGCGGGAGCTCAGGGTCCGACCTGCCACGTGTTAAGAATGGGGTTGGTCTGGTCAAGATCCAACTAGACTGGTGTAAGTGTAACTGGTCAGTCACAACCTAATCGAACCATCACATCGTGTAATTAATGCGCACGCCTTTTGAGACATCGCTAAGGCTGCCCGAGGTGCTAGTTGTTGGGCATTTAGGCAGGAATTTTGCTGGGCCGTTGGATCTAAGGCATCTACCGTTTGTGCAATCTATTTAAGGGACACTTGAACATTTTCATTCCTTCTGCTGTCCATAGAAAGAAATTACCAAGCAGTTCTAGAGGAAAAGCACCCGGTCCAGATTCCTGAGCTCTTTCTTGCATTCATTCCTTGTAAGTCTTCGTTTCTCCAGCCTTGTAATTCATTGCACTTTTCCTTCTCTTCTTCTTTCGTTTTTATTTTCGTGCGAGGCTGGAGAATAGAAATCCTTTAGGCTTTTGTGAGGGAGTGGGATTTGTTTTTACTTAGGTTTTGTTTATTCCTCAGGTCGGGTGGTTCCCTTTCTTTGGTAGAACAGTCTGCCCGGTCGGTGTGCCCTAGGATTGTCTTTGTGAGTGTTACCTGACCGTTAAGTTTGTGTACGCCCTACCATACAGACTCCTGGTTCTTCCATCCCTTTACCTTAGATTGGGATTTTTTGACCCTTAATTAGGTCGTCAGCTGTTTCCTCGCCCCATAGCACTATAGCAGGGACTTTAGAAATGTGTCACTCTGATTATAACTCGTCTTTCCAATCGGAGGATGAGCAATCGAGGTCCGGGACCTTGAGCACCAGCTTGAACCTTCCTTCACTAACCCCATCAGCCCACCACAGCAAGGGTAAAATCCCTATCCAAGTATCCGATGAGGAAGCAAGTTAGGAATATGTTGAGGCTTCTGAGTCGAGGGGATCGGGTAATGAGGCGTCAACCTTAGGTAGCCCAGAGATTGTCCTTTTTTGCATGGGGAACTCCAGAAGTCTATAGAATCAGCCAGAAGTTTGGTTGTTTCGAAGGCTTCTCCATTGCAGTACTGGTCGATAAGGCTCACGTTCGTGGGGTGGGGTATACTACACTTTACGAGGATGTGCTCCTCACGGGCCTTCGTCTTCCTCTCTACCCTCTTGCCCGGGACCTACTGATCTACCTTGGTATTGCCCCCGGGCAGCTTGCCCCAAACGGTTGGAGATTTCTGATGGGGCCATTTACCTCTGGCCCCAAGTTTTCGGGTACGAGCTAACCCTTCAGAAATTTTTGTGGACCTACCGGCCATCCCTGTTGCACAGGGAGGTCAGCTTCTTTTCCTGAGTGCTCGGTAAGAGAATAAGATATTGGAGAATGCTCCGAGCAACAACAAGGGCAGAAAAAGAAATTCTTCCAAGTATCCACCCTCGGCCTCAACGAGGAGGCCCCGGGAATTCCCCTGAGAATCACCTAGGTGAGCAAATTGAGGAATGACTTGCGTCTCAAGTTTGCATTTGATTACCATTTCTTGTTGTTATGACACTGACGACCTTTATTTTGCTGTGGGATCTATCGATCCACTGAGCATCCCGGACGAGTGTCAAGATCGCATAAGGGCATTGGTCCAAGATCCTGTGAACCTCATTGACGTACTGACCCGAACGGGAGCCCAGGAAGTTATATACAGGCCCGACAAAGTTTTTGTTCCCCCGATCATTCTTAGTAAGTTCCTGATTCTCGAATTTTTCCTCTTTTTATTGTCTTTCTGTCTTCTTTCCACATCTTTCTGACTTGTTTCCACTCTTGATTCCGCAGATATGGTACCTAGGAGAGACCCCAAAGTGTTGAGGGCGAAAGAGGCCGTTGCAGCTGCACTGGCGGTGGAGAAGAGGAAGAGAGCAGTTGCTGAGCCTGCCATTGCCGGTCAGCTACTCAGGCGAATTAGGCAAGGAACATGCCCGGAATCGGGCAGGACGTCGGCTTCGAGGGTAGAGGTAGTGTATAACACTTCCCTTGGGAGAGATGTACTGACCGGTGTACAGATGGCGGAGTCCTCGGAGATCCGAGAAAGAATTCGGTCGGTTATCCTCCCGAGTTAGGTTGAGATGTGTGCGTGGCTGCCCTCTTAGTCACTCTTGAGGTGGCTCTATAGCCTCTCTAATTTCGTAAGTAACTTATCCCATCTCTTTCCGTTCCTCACTGCATTGCCTTTTCGTTGAAGACAACTAACCAGTTTATGTTTACCTATTTGCAGGTTGGTTGCATAGCAGTCGAGACTGAATCCTACTTGCTTGGTTTGGTTGAGAGGATGGCCACTACTGAGGCAGTTCTTTTGAATGAGAGGGCGACGCTGGAGGTGAAGGAAACCGCCTTGGCAGTGGAGAAGGATAAGATAAAGGGATGACCATGAGCCTAGGAGCAGCTTAGGCAGAACTGGAGACCGCCATGGCAGAGCTGAATACGACCCGGGAAAGTTTGGCGGCTGCAGAGGTCAAGAAGAAGGCCATGGTTGAGGCAGCGGCCACGCCGAAGGAGGTGTAGAAGGCTCCGGAGGATGATTTTGATGCCGACTTCTTTTAAGGCTACTCAGACTTGACGGAGGGTGGCTTTGAACCGTCTCGAGTGGGACCTCACAGCGTACTCAAGAGTGGATTCCAACTACCAGGACATGTGGTCCCCTACTATTGACGGAGCTGTTGCTGAGCAGGAGGCTCTTGCTGGAGAGGTCGGGGAGAACGAGGGTGAGGTGCTCATCATGGATGATCCTTAGCAAGGAGGCGTACTGCCAGGAGGAAAAAGGCAGTGAAGATTTTTCCAAGGCCTGCTTCTAGACCACTTTGACCTATTGCTTCTAACTTGTTTTTATGTTTGCACATATATTAATCTTCTGTATTGGATGGCTACTGTAATTATCGCCCAGGATTTATACTTTTTGTGAACTAAATGACAAAGGCCCTTCGAGGTCACTTTTTGTGTCAATTGTTGTTCGTATTTGTACTCCTATTGCTTGTGTTTGTTGTGATTGCCTGTGCCCAACCAGTTGTTAGCCTTATTATGACCCTGCCATAGCAAAAGGTTAGAACTGTGACTGGTAGGAAATTCTTGGTCTTTTGGGGATCTGTAAAGTCTTGGAATTTTTTGAGCTATTGTACTTGGAATTTTCCAGGTTTGTAGAACCTGGCAGGGGCATCCGTAAGTGCTCAGGATTAATGTAGAAGTTTATGCTTGGTTAATCCCTGGCCTTGTAACAACGCGATGTGAATTCTGAGCATTGTGGGCACTCAGATGTCTAAGGGTTTATTCCTAGTTAATTCCAAGGCCTATGAATGCTTGGTGTAACTTCCTGTAGTTCACTATTCCCCTCTTGCCCCCAAGCTTTAGGTAAGGCAGACGCTATGGGAGTAATTACTGTAGGTAGCCGACCTAGAACGTATGTGTTTCAGGGTCTTTTGACTCCTCTCTCATGGGTCACCTATGGGGTTTGCCCCCATTATAGGTCATGGATCTAAGTGGAGTTAGTGCCTCGTGTGTGATTCCAAGGTCTTTTTGATGCCTCGGGTATGATCCTAAAGTCTTTTGGTGCCTTGGGTATGATCTCGAGGTCTTTTGTTGTGCCTCGGGTGTGATCCCGATGTCTTTTATTGTGGTGAAACACTGGTAAGGAACACTATTTGCAAGAAAAATATTTTATTCAATATAGAAAACTACAGTGAGTGCTCGGAAAGAGCTACAGCTTATTTAAAGAAAATATAAAATCCCTAACCAATATTGACTCTTATTTTATTGAAAGTACTTTCGTAGATGCTCCATATTCCAAGGGTGTGATAGGTCCTGCCCTTCTAACGTCTGCAATCAATAAGTTTTCGGTCAGTTGACCCGGGTAATCCTATATGGCTCTTCCCAATTTGGCCCCAGCTTTCCATGGCTAGGGCTCTTAGTGGACCGGTTAATTGCTTTGAGTACGAGGTCTTCCACCTGAAAACTGTGGTGCTTTACCTTTTTTTCCCATGGCTAGGGCTCTTGGTTTTAGCTTGTCTGTTGGCCTGAGGGTGCTCAGGAGACGAGCAACGGTTGGAGGATCCATAACCGGAGCAGAATTGCCTGAAAATCGGTGTGTCGAATTGTCTGCAATTATCATTGACTAGGACTCGGGGAACTCCAAACCTGCTGAGTATGTTCCTTTCCATGAAGCTTTCCATTTTCTTCTCGGTGATGGTGGCTAACGGCTCGGCCTCTGCTCACTTGGTGAAGTAGTCAACCGCTATGTGATAGTAAACTTGACTTGTCCTTTGTCCATCGGGAGTGGTCCGACCAAGTCGATTCCTGATCTCGTCAAAATCAAGATATATAGTGTACTCTACTTTAAAAGATTTGTAGTGTGAAAGTAGAGGTCGAACCCACAGACATTAAAATGCTAAAACACCTTAATTTTAAAACCTAAACCTAGTTAATTAAGAATACAGAATTTTGATTTTGATTTTGATTTTAATTAAACCAAGAAACTAAGGAAATAAATCTAATTACTAAAGTGATTAAAAGTTGTTTTCATAAATATGTGTATTGAACCTAGGAGTGCAAATCCACCACTAGCTTCATAATAAGGGTATCTATGCATTCAATTAGCTTATATGTTAGATGATAATGGGGAATTGTAGCTACAAGCCTAATTCCTCCGTAAAAAAGATAACTACGATTCAAGCATCAACATAATTTATGTTTGGTTGGCACGGAGTGTCTCACACTAAACTAGGGTTGCGGCACACTCCGTCTTCCTTAGGCATGAACTATTCGACTGCTTGATATCACAATTCAAATAAGCACTATTACATGTAAATAATCTATATAAGCACAGCAAATATAGACTATTAAGCTCATCACATCCAAAATAAATCTAAGACAAGAATGTATTTTGAAAGTAACAATTTAATCAATGAATACTTTTTTATTAATTAAAATCCTCTAAACATGTAATCATCATCCATAAATAATAAAACTAAAAGAAAAACATAAAATACACCCTATTACTTGGCTACGGTTTCATTGAAACCCTAGATATCGGTCTAGGCGGCCATAGAATTGAAGATTGGCAAGATGTTGATGGAGGAGGCCATGGAAATCCGTGGTCGTCTTCTTCTTTTTCTCCTTGCTTCTCCCTCTTCAATGGATAAAATTTTTGTTATGGAAGGATGTGTATAATGTTGTGTAACTCCAAAATTAATTTAGAATAGGATTTATATAGATTTTAGAAGGATTAGAAAGCTTTCTTAAGCCTAATCATACTAAAACTGCTGTTTTTTTTTTTTTTTTTTTTAAATTACGTTTTTGGACGTATTCAGCCAATTCGGATAGCACAGGGCTCTTCAGTACCTCGAAATACGCATTTTTTTTAACTTTTTCAATGGGTCGATCGTACGGGTTGCTCCAGGGAGATGGCCATTTTTCCATTTTAGACCGGGTTACTGGACGGGTCGGGATGACTGTGCCCCCTGACCGGGCACTCCTCAATGTGGCCACCGAGTCTTGTTCTTATTGGATGAATACTTTTGTACGTATCATTTGCCATACTAATTACTACAAATTTAACCTTGTGGTTTCATTTATTCTAGAACACATTTATGTGAACTGATAGTATTTTAGAACATAAAGAAAAGTAACTAAAGAAAAAAGATTTTTAGAAGGAATTGATAATATTTTTAGAACATAAAGATTGTCACTTGTACACAATATTTAAATGTTGTCCTATATATGTTCAAGGATTGTCAACCGCATGAGGGTTGTTGTTGGGTGGGCAGCACTGCTAGCACCCATACCACAAATATAATTTTTTTTGAAAGGCACAAAAAAAAATATATATATATATAATAATAATAAAAATAAAATATGTAATCCTACATGTACCACATAGATGTTGTCTATCCAATAAAACTCAATTGACTGCCGAGGATCCAAGCACCCTACATATAGATATATACCATTTATTCAAAATAGTTTCACTTTGCACCACCTCACTTCCGTAAGAGACTGGCCCACTTAGCATAAGTGAAGAGTGTGGACCATACCCAATAAGTGTCAGTTGCATTAATATAACGTTCATATGTATAAATATAAGTGTATATACTTATCAACTATCAAGATATTTGATAATTAAATTTGAAAATTATAGCATTACTCTTAAAAAAAATGAGTAATGTGAGAGTTCTTAAATTTGAAATATTCAAAATTCTATGTGGGTGGTATCACATGTAGTATTAGTCTGTGGTACCAACTACGTGGAAAACTAGGACCATTGTCACATCGTGTGATACAGATATCAAGATATTAAAAAAATACATATTTAATTTGAGCAATACTTAGTAAAAATATTAGTGGTTTTGAAAAGGGTAACCTAATATTAAGTCCTATTAGAGCCAAGTTGTTCATAATAGGCCCAGCAACAAAAAGAATTCACTGATAAGTCCACTAAATTTAATATGACATTTTCACCCTTTCACAAAAATTGCGCGACAATCAAGAGTAGATATTTCATCTGCAATTAATCTCATAATGCACTCCTAAAATCACGCGCCTAAATATATATATATATATATATTCCAGTCCCATTAATTATCTCCTTTCCATCTCTCTCTCTCTCTCTCTCTCTTATATTTTCTCTCTCTAAAAAATTTTCAGAGAAACCATTGATGCTCAAAGACAGTGACGCAAAGTTACAATCGAAGATGATGAACCAGGACTGCCTTCTCCATCTTCATCAGAATCAACGGTTGATGTTCAATCACGCACGAAGCCGTGGGGTCTAGGTCCAGACCAACTCCGACTCTTCCTCTGTTATCGACGCTAACCATAATTAAATGAAACTGTTCAAAGGCCTCGATCTGGATCTCAACTTTCCACTGCCAGACAAACTTACCTGAATTCCTCACCGATGATCGGGAAATTCTTTAATATTTTTGATTAATTTTGCTATTTGTTTTAAGAATAAGAAATATCTATATATATATATAGGTATAAGAACCTTGACTGGCTTTGATGATGATTTGTAAGCTATGGATCAAATGATCACCGTCCGATGTGAGTAAATCTGTGATCTGATCTTTTTTTTTTTATTTAACACTCATATTTTGGTTCAAAGGTTGTGCGAAAATGTATAATATATTATGATTCAATGGTTGTGGTTACAAAGCTGTAGTTTAAAATTTAACACTCATGTGCTCGTTATAGTGTGAAATTTTATATTGTAAATAGCAAGAGTTTTATAGTGTGAATTTCAGTGTAACAATTACTTAATTGGAAGTGTGAATTTCAGTGTGATATTTAATACCGTCTTAAACGTTACACTGCTCCTGTACACTACTTTTTTGGTTCATGTGTTCTTCTGTAACATTTTTTTAGTGTAAAAATTGTAGCCGGCAAGATTTGACTCGTGTTGATTTTCAGTGTAAAATTGTTCATCAATTTTCATTGTAAGATTTGTTGGGTAGTATTAAATTGTTCATTGCAGTGTAAATTGTATGAGCTTTGCAGTATAAAAATGCTTACTGCAGTGTAAATTGTGATAAATTTTGCACTGCAGCATATTAAAAGGAACTGGTTTGGTGTTATAAGTAAGCATTTTGTGAGGATTTTTATGTTACACATTATTGGTCCAACATATGTCCAATAATGATAGTATATATGTAGTGTTTATAACAAACTGAACATTTGAAGACACACAAATTCAGTATCCAAAAATGAGAATCAGCATGACCAATTCAGATGTTCAGTTTCACAATTGTGAAAATTTTTACACTGCAGCATATTAAAATGAATGCGTTTGTTGTTATAAACAACTAATCATGGTGCCAACCAATATAGAGATAAGCAAAAAACATGTAGTATGCATCAACAAAAAAAAATGTCCAATAATTTGGGAGTAATAATCCAAGAAAGAGATATAGCAAAAAAATTGGGATATAGCAAAAATCTGATAATAACAGTCAAGAAACAACAACGTGATATACTCTTTTCAACTTTAATGTGCATGCCTATAATTATAGGATATTACAACCAAAATGGGTGAATATCATTAAATAACTCATTTAATGGTTATATATGTACATATATAGACTCTTATATATATATATATGGCCCTAAATTTAATTTCTAAAACAGAATTTCGTATATACATATATGTTATAATATATGTAGGGGTAAATTCGTCAGCTAAAAAATATTAATTGGAGGTTATGGGTTGATAACATACTAGTTCAAAATAATTAGGGTCTATTAATACAAACTTATATAGGATGGGCGTAAAGTAAAAAAAAAATTGGTATCTAGGGATTTTCGGGTATATTTCTATTTTGAAAATTACAACTATTTAACACTTGACAACAAAATTGGTATAAAAATATTATTAGTATATTTACTTGAAAAGTTGGGAAGAGTGCGGTTTTGCTCACCTTAAAATTGTTCACCCTCTTCTCTCATCGGCTAATGCAGTGAGATGCAGTACTTTACATAATTAATTAAGGGAATTGCTTTGTACACCGCTCAACTTTACAAAAGTGATAATTTTAAGAAGAAAAGCTATTAGAATAAAAGAATTTGAGTGTACATAGCAAATACACGGGTGTACATAGCAATTATCTTAATTAATTCTCATTTAATCTTGGACTTCACTGCATTAGCTAATAGGAGAAGAGGATGAGCAAAGAGTGAACAAATTTGAGTTGATAAAAAATGTATTCAGTTGAGACAAAAATGTATTAGTCAAAATGCGCGCAAGTTGACCCGAACACCCACAGTTATCAAAAAAAAAAAATGTATTTAGTTCAGTTGGGAAATACAAATTATACAATGCAATACAATCCAACGCTATTAAGTTGGAGTACCATCGAATTTTCCATATGGATTAGTATAATAGTATAATTATAAAAGTTCCACAAATTGATACACACGTGTGAATGAGGGGTAATTTAAAATAGGTATCTCCCTCCAAGTCGTACTCGGGTCGGGGTGTACGGATAATTTGGGCCCGAACCGAAACAAAACAAGGTGCATCCCCCCTTCTACATCACCCATTTATTGTCCTCCGTGAAGTGATTCCTTTTCAGCTCCCTTCCCTCCCACTTTACTCTCTCTCTCTCTGTCTCTCTCTCTTTCTCAATGAAGAATCCGGCGATAGTGTTAACAAAACAACAACAAAAAACTCAAAATGAAGCTGCGAATTAATCACACACAAGTGTTGTCAGATCAAATACTCTAATCCAAGGTGACTGACGATCTCTTCATTTTCTTTAATTATTATTTTTTGGGGTCAAATTATTCAATCACCGATCACTCCGTTCGGCCGGTCTTTTTTCTTTGGAATTTATTTATTTATGGAAATTCTATGATTAATTTGATGATGATGATGATGTTGATGAATCGATGATGCCTTTGTCATCAATTCAGTTAGCAATACCAAGTTATTTACTGCTTTGGTCAATCAATTTTGATTTTTTTTTTTTTTTTAAGTGAAATATATATACTCTTATCTATCTATGCAGGCAGCTCGGAGGTATTTTCGCCATTAATTCTGTTGTGAGTGACAAAACCCAAACATAGTCAAATTAGTAACACGAATTTGCAAATAAAGAAAATAAAGCAAAGAAAGAAAGATTTAACTGTGCTCACTCAGTTCACCCACCCAATTTGGTTTAGGCGAAAAATGACTACTACTACAACTACTACTACTACTACACCTATAGTTTCACGCACATTAACAACTCTCTTTATACACTCTCTACTCCTTTAGAATACATATATTGCCAACACCTCTCAATTGTGTACTGTACTTCTTCCATCTTTATAGAGGGGGAGCTATTTCCTATTCTTTATTTTGTAGTATTAGATTTTCCATATCGTAAAAGTCTTCTACAACTAGGAAATCACTTCCAAATAAGAGTCTCAATATAATAGGAAACACGCCTACTAGGGAACTTCCTCACATTTAGGAAACTGCTTGCTGAAGTACGTCAAGTTAAACCATCCGAATTGAATGGCTATTTAACGGCCATTGGACGGCAGCTACTGAGTTCTGCGTCTACGCCCCACCGTCCAGACACCACTGTGCATTCGAGAATTTGAGCCGCATGCATTTCTAACAATTTATTTCACTATGATAGTACCTATGAAATCGTCAATTATGAGTTGGGTGTAAGTACTTTCTTAGAGTTCTCTGTTACGGATGATAGTTGCACAACCTTGTTCAGAAAGTAAAATTGATGTACCATGATGTGAAGAAAAAAGTAGTTGATCGTTTACTCGTTTTGTGTGATTGTCTCGGAGGGTTATCAAGGTAAATTATTCTCTTTCTAATTTTCAAAATTATGTGACAGGGTGAATATGTAGTTTTGCCATTGGGTGATAAATTTGTGTCACAGGCACGCAATTAATTGATAATGATTGACAATATAGATGTTTGAGTGTATCGAATTCTTGAATTTGCTTGTACCCAATATTCATACCCAATTTACTATGTATTTGACCCGTCCATGAATGGATGTTTTCATCATGGGAGTTAAAAGAATTTGGTATGTTTGTAAGACATTCATGTCGTTGAGTGAGGAATTCTGATGCCAATGGTCCTGCTAGTTTCATAGCATTTACTTGAGAAACATGCTTTTTTAGCGGAAAACCCTACTTTTGTTCTACGTAATGTTTGGCACTTTGGCATTAACTTCTAGAGTTTAAGTATAAGGTTTTGTGAAATTATTGTGCTTGATTTTTATGATCTAGCTCCATATATAGCTAATCTCTGTCATGGGATTTTTTCCCATTATGTCGAATCAGTGTCACTGAATAGTGGCTTTTCTCTTGCGACAAATTATAGTATTTCTTAAGGGTTGATGGGTGGATAGAAGGACATAAGGAGTAAGTTTTGTTATTTCCTTTACCAGAAGGAATGTAAATCTAATTAATCAGATTGAAGGGTGTGTTATCCATCACGAGTTTGTAGGTACATCTTTTACACATTTTTGTGTTGGAGATTATAGAAGAAATTAGTAATAGTGATTGGTGGATCTCCATGCTGCCCTCTTAAATTATTTTTTAGGAAGGCTTTCAAGATAAACTGTCTTTTTGGTTGTTTATGTGCTGTTATTCTACTTCTGTTTTAATATCATTTGGTGCTATTTGTAACTGCACTACACATCTATCTGTATCTCATACTATAACTATACAAATTCATGTCAACTTCTACATTGTCTTAAACGTATTATTTGCACAAACAGGTTATCATATGGTTTTAGTTCCATCATATGGAGCAAGGTCTCCCTCGTTACTCAATAGTCGACTCCCTAAGCTAGAAATATGACTAAGCAATTTGGGGATTATGTGTGGACTGTGGTTCTCTCTATTATTTCCTAACCAGTATTACATTTTCAGGTTTGCTAAGGCAGTATGGGGATGATGGAGTCCTGCGACTGCATTGAGACTCAATGGCCTGCTGATGAGCTTCTGGTGAAATATCAGTATATATCAGACTTCCTGATTGCCGTAGCGTATTTCTCAATCCCATTGGAGCTTATTTATTTTGTTCAAAAATCGGCCTTCTTTCCATACAGATGGGTGCTAATGCAGTTTGGTGCTTTTATTGTTCTTTGCGGAGCAACCCACTTCATAAATTTGTGGACATTCTCTATGCACTCTAAAACCGTTGCTGTTGTGATGACTATAGCGAAAATATCCACTGCTGTTGTATCATGTGCAACGGCTCTGATGCTTGTTCACATTATTCCTGATCTGTTAAGTGTTAAAACACGGGAATCATTCCTGAAAAATAAAGCTGAAGAGCTTGACAGAGAGATGGGCCTTATTATTAAGCAAGAAGAAACCGGAAGGCATGTCAGAATGCTGACTCATGAAATTAGAAGCACCCTAGACAGACACACAATATTGAAAACTACTCTCGTTGAGCTGGGTAGGACTTTAGATCTCCAGGAATGTGCTCTCTGGATGCCATCACAAAGAGGTCTGAATCTGCAAGTTTCTTACACACTAAACAATCTGATTCCTGTTGGATCTATTGTGCCAATTGATCATCCTATAGTCAATGAAGTCTTTAATAGTGCTGAAGCAATACGGATTCCGTATACGTGCCCTCTTGCAAGGATCAAACATCCTGTGGGAAGATATGTAACACCTGAAGTTGTCTCTGTTCGAGTGCCTCTTTTACATCTTTCCAATTTTTTGATTAGTGACTGGTCTGAACTCTCTGCAAAAAGCTATGCTGTGATGGTTCTGATTCTCCCTATGGATGGTGTAAGAAAATGGCGCGATCATGAGTTGGAACTTGTCGAAGTTGTTGCCGACCAGGTTTTTTGACCCACTGCTGTCTTTGTTGAAATGCATTATGATTCAGTAATTCTTGATACCCAAAAAAAAAAAAAAAAACACACACACACACCAGTTGTGCAGAACTTCTGTCACCCCTAGGTGATGTACAATGCATTGGAGTTCTTCAATTCTTCTGGATGTAATTTTGAAATGCTCGGTTCATTTGCATTGTCAGAACTGTGTTAGATTTAGTTAATATAGTATAGGAAGGAGGGGACAAACTAAAAGCCAAGGATGGTTTAGCGAGTAAATTGATCTGCTAGAAGGATGATAGGTAATACTTTACTCATCTGCTTTAGACTTAGAATTCTGTTCGAGTAACTTGACTTAGTTTTGCAATGTGTCCACAGTTCCTAAATATTGTGGTCAACTGGCATGTGTATCTTATGTTTTAGCTCCGGCTCCTTGTAACGAAAAACAGCTGTGAAAATATGGAGGTCATTTGCATTGAAAGCGTGTACAGTTTAAGAAGTGCTGGTTTGGTTTCCGAGTAGTTCTGTTCTTCACATGTTTATTTTCCTTGATTATCAGGCTTCCTTGGTTAGTTTACATAAACTCACAAAGTGATCATCAGAATATGTTTCTCGTTCTCAAGGTATTGTTCTCTTTCGTATCAGGTAGCTGTAGCTCTTTCTCATGCTGCCATTCTGGAAGAGTCTATGCGTGCCCGTGATCAGCTCATGGAGCAGAATGTGGCTTTAGATTTAGCCCGGCAAGAGGCAGAGATGGCCATCCGGGCTCGTAATGATTTTCTAGCAGTCATGAACCATGAAATGAGGACGCCTATGCATGCAATTATTGCGTTGTCTTCACTTCTTTTAGAAACTGAACTCACTCCAGAACAAAGAGTTATGATAGAGACCATACTTAAAAGTAGTAACCTTCTGGCAACACTCATTAATGATGTTCTAGACCTTTCTAGACTTGAAGACGGTAGCCTAGAATTGGATACGGGACTGTTCAATCTTCATGATGTTTTTAAACAGGTATTTAGCCCAAACTAAGAGCCTGTTTGGGATAGCTTTTTGGGGGCCAACAAGCAGTTATAAGTGATTGTTTAGAAAGCTGTGACCGTTTGGATTTAGCTTTTTCACAGCTTGTTTAAAATATGTGATTAATTTTTAAAGCTAAAAGACAGTTTTGTTTTGTTTTGTTTTGTGTGTGTGTGTGTGTGTGTGTGTGTTTTTTTTTTATAAGTTCCAAATTGAAAACGACTCTTATTCAAAGTGATTCTTTTAAAAGCCAAAGGTAACACGAACTGGCTGTAAGTACTTTGTATCTGTTAATACGCACTTAAAAACACAAGCCTAATATTCTTAGCATTCATGAAGAGTATAACATTATAATGTTGTTTGTTTCCTTTCCTATATTATAGGTGGTTAATTTGATAAAGCCTATTGCATCTGTGAAGAAGTTATCCATGAATTTGTTCATGGGCCCAGATGTACCCGTCTACGCAGTCAGTGATGAGAAACGGCTTATGCAAACTATCTTAAATATTGTGGGCAATGCTGTGAAGTTCACAAAGGAGGGTAGTATCTTGGTTGTGGTTTCTGTTGCAAAACCAGAGTCTTTAAGAGACTGGCGATCTACTGAATTCCATGCTGTGTCAAGTGATGGTCACTTTTATTTACAAGTGCAGGTTCAGTATTCCATTTCTTTTTGTTATGGTTAAAAGCATGTGGTTTTGCCATCTATATCGCGGCTAGACCTGGCAAATGGGTGGGTTGGGTCGGATTTGGGCGGGTCATTCACGGGTTGGGTTATTAATGGGTCCAGACCCGCATTCAACCCATTCGCATTGGATAAAAAAAATGGGTGGGTTGACAACGGTCAGGTAAATCCGGGTTTCACCCGTCGATATTTCTTCCCTTTTATTCTTATTTTTATTTATTTATATATAATATATATATAAATAATGGGAAAATTACAAAAAAAATAATTAATTGAACACATGGTTGATCCATAAAAAAAAAAATGGCTGAGAGAACACTCAGAAAAACCCAACAAAAAAAAGCAGCCATGGATCACTGATCCAATCCCTCCAAACTTCACCTCCCCCCGATCCCTCTTCTTGTTCCCTCCATATTCTCCGACGACCTCACCTTTCCTGACGATGATAAGTTCGTCTCCAATCTCGGAATCTTCAACGACGACGATGTCGAAAACTTTGATTTCACCTTATCGTTATATCCAAAGGCAGACATGTAGGCTGTAGATAACCATTAACATAAAACCCACTGGACACCCATTTTTAACCTGCGCTAACCCGCTCAAAAGAAGGGTTTTAAGATTTCCAACCCATCTTGACCCGCATATGAAAATAAGTCGACCCGAACTATCGTTCTTTTGGCATGTTCGGGCGGGTTCATGGGTCTGGATGGAAATTGTCACCCCTAATTGCGTCAGTCAAGTTTTTACATTTGTCCTTGTTTAACTCTCTCTCTGTAGGTTAAGGATTCCGGCTGTGGTATTAACCCACAAGATATTCCGCTACTTTTTACCAAGTTCTCTCAGTCTCGAAGTGCATCTAATCGAACCAGTGGTGGTGCAGGTCTGGGACTTGCCATTTGTAAAAGGTAAAACTTGATCTGCCGGACTATTTCCTAGATTGCATTTACAAAGATATTCTGTTTCAAGTTTCAACTGTTATTATAGCCATTCCATACTTTTGAAATAATGCCAAGTTCACTTTTTTTTTTTCCTTCACTATCAAGTGTGCAGAGAGCTTGTTTAATTGGTATTTTCCATTTCTGCAATATTGTTTGGTTTGCTCTGTATACTTCAATAATATTATTTCCATGAATTCTTCCTCTGAACTTTTTAAAATGATGGAAACAGGTTTGTTAATCTTATGGGAGGTCATATTTGGATCGAAAGTGAAGGCCTTGACAAGGGTAGCACAGTTACATTCATTGTTAGACTTGGAATCTGCGCCAATCCCAATGAATCAGCAGTGCAACAACAGGTTGTAACTAGAGGTAGAGGAAATCAAGGAAGTGATGATCTCACAAGACACAAACCACTCTTCAAAAATGATGACATGTTGGCTTCTTTGATTCCGCGTTATCAGAGGAGTCTTTAGATGACACATAGGAAACAGATATTCAATAATCACTGGACCAGATGTGTACGTAATGAGTTTCTTTTGTGATTTTCTGTGAGGAGATGATGTGGACAGATCTCAACAGCCTTGAGTCCTAGACAAAAGTGAAATGCTGGATGTACAACAAATTGCACAAACGTGCACTACAAGGTTGGACCTTGTGCTGAAAAGTCTGTACACACTTGTTTGAGTGTGCAGATTTTTCAACACAAGGTCCAACCTTGTACTGCACGTTTGTGCAATTCGTTGTGTACCTAGCAATGCTCCAAAAAAAATAACTGCATGATTGCGGGCAACTTATGTCTAACACCCAGTTTAGAGCACAAAAGCTCTGGTAAAATTTTAGCATTGAATTCCAATGTAGCAGGATGTAAGAAAACATTGCGAGTTGTCAATGGAGAAAATATTGTATTACCTGATAAAAACTACACTGGCCACCAGCTGTGTAGCGCACACCTTTGTACTAAATATTGTTCCAACACAGGGATTTCGTTACTATTCTCTTAATGCAAGTTACAATCCAACGACTCGTCTTGTCAAAAGTAAAATTTTGCTCTGCTCAGTATTAATTTTTCATGTGGTTTTCGTAAAGATTAAATAATATACAGTTTGAAGCATTAATTCTTTTAAAAGATGAACCATTCTCAGAGACATCCTAAATTTTCCCTTCCTCCCAATTCCATAAGTTGCTGCATCTTGCAGATGTACAAGATTCTCTGCTATGAGAATTCTGCTAAAGAAAATAGTTTACTAGAAAATTTTGAATACCCTCAAGGTACCACGTGGTATGCCATTTGGTACCCCATACCCAATTGAAGTGCACTACACGAACAATAAAACTCACCAAAAAAAATTTAAATGGCCTAACAATCCTGTATGACGCTATCTCATTGGGTGTGGGACACCACATAGGCACTACCTTGAGGGTACACAAAAACTTCTCGTAGTTTACAAAACAGCCACCTCAAAATTAACTAAGGCTTAGTTTGGCCCCCACGTTGTGCTTCTCCTTTTTCAAAGTCCAATTTTATGTTAATTCATTTGATAACTAATTTATGAGCTTTGCAAAAATAAAACTTAGGGCTATTTTGAAAGGAGCTTTTAAAAGCTCAATGTTACTTTTTGATTTCATGATGTCTTTTTGAAGAGTAGTGTGTCACTTGTATAAAATTATCAAAAAATTTAATAATGAATTTTATAAGCTCCTTTTAAAAAGCCACATGGAGGCCAAACTAATCCTAAATGTGGTTGGTCATCCATTTTTTACTCACACACAAGTTATCCAACTTATCCTTTACATACAAGTTGCATACATATCTCCAATAGACGTTGCTTGGCAGGTAGAAAGAACAAGCATAATGTTAGCCATATTGTCCATCCAATTGGTCTCAACTAAGCATGCAGCTCCAACACCCAACTCAACCCCAAAGCATAAAAAAAGAAGGAAAAATCACCCAACCAAAACAAAAGAGACAACAAATGAAACTACAGAGTAAATGAAAGGCAAACAAGCATGAAATCAAACTGGCCAGTTTAAATGGAGTACTAAGATTTCAACCCTTCTTTTCATCTATATATGAACTACCACAGTTTCATTATAAAAAAAAAGATGAAAATAAAATCTTAATATTCAAATAACAAGTTAAAGAAGATATGGAGTCTTATCAAAATCCTTGATGCTCTTCATTGTAGATCTCCTCACTTCTTGGATTTCTTCGATCCCCTGTACACAGAAAACATGGTTATTACATGTTTTCACAAAAGCTTAATCAGAAAATAAGTAGCAAACTTGTGAATACACTTACTGAGTTGTTTGTGCTGGAGCTGCTGCTGGGGGTGGCTGTGGTTTCTCACCAGGTCCCTGTGTACAACAAAGAAAAACATATCTCATACCCTTAGCAATAAAATTATACTATGGCCAATAACTTCACCTGGGCAACTGCAACTTCATGCCAGATAATTCAAAAAGTAAGATATAAAAAACTAGACAATGGCCAATCCTGTCTTCAGCTAAATCATGAGATCACTTAGGTACCACATGGGAAGAGAGGGTGGTGGGAAGAGAGGGTGGTGGTGGCTAGGTGTGCCCATCCTCCTTGTCATTT
Organism: Hydrangea macrophylla; assembly: GCA_033977485.1. Lineage (NCBI taxonomy): Eukaryota > Viridiplantae > Streptophyta > Magnoliopsida > Cornales > Hydrangeaceae > Hydrangea > Hydrangea macrophylla. The sequence continues at coordinate 114,537,776 of CM066982.1, read as the reverse complement.
AGGTACCACATGGAAAGCAATCAAATTCGGTCTTCCACAGTCATCTCCATTTTGGGGAGTTAGGTATATGTGCCCACCTGCCGATCCTCCACAAAGTGTAAAAACTACCATGGTTGGCAAAGATCATAAAACCTACACATGTTGCCAGCAGTAAACTGCTTGCTCCCAAAATTTCTGATGTCAGGCAACTTGGTTAAGTCAAATACTGAGGTTGGAGATTTCAAGTTCAAGCTAGATTAGAAGTGGAAAGCAAACATGCCGGTACAACTTGCTCCCAACTGCTAAATAGCTCTTAATATACAAAACCTACAGAGAGCTTCTTATGATTCAAACAAAAGGCTCCAAGATTTGCTATATGCATCCTACCTGTGCAAAACGTTCCTCTCTCCGAGCAAACTTTCTTTCCCTGCTTGCCTTATTCTTAGCTCGCTTCGCCTCAAATTGGTCAGACAAAGTCTTCTCTCTCGCCTTCTCAGCCTTAGATTTGTGAATGCTCTCCATAAGCACACGTTTGTTCTTGAAAACATTACCCTTCACCTTCATGTACATGTCATGATACATATGTTTGTCAATCTTCTTTGACTCGCGATACTTACGGAGCAAGCGCCTGAGCACCCTCATCCTCCTCATCCATAGGATTTTTGTGGGCAACCTTGCTTCCCTTGTACCTTTACGTTTACCTGGAAATATTTCAAGAAAGCTAGTCAAGATCGAGTTTATTTCCCAGTCAACCACAACAAAATGCCAACAATGCCTACAAGACTCTTTAAACACAAACTAAAAATAAAGACAAGTTTAGAGCAAATTGGAGAGGGATACATTTCTCATGACGATAATTAGCACGCACTTCTCTAGTTTACAATAACCTATTTTACTAAAATTCTAATAAGGTGATGTCTAGGATTGATAGACAGAAATAATAACCGAAAATCAAATGTCAATCTATGTTTTAGATAGTTTGGATTAACAGAACTGATCTTCTGTAAGTTGTGTGAAAAGACAAACTTTTTAGACACCAATCCGAGTACTACTTAACTGAATCAAGTTAAATGTGTATAAAATAATTAACACAAATCAAATTAACATGAATCAAATGCTTGCCAAAATTAGAATACAATACCATATCCAGAGTGACGGCCCTTCTTTTTGGCCTCCTTCATTCGGCGTGCACGAGATCGCGAATGAATCTTGGTTGGCTTCCTGATAATAAAACCATCCTTGACCAACTTTCTTATGTTTTGCCCTGCACCCAAAAGAAAAAAATGGAGATGCATTAAGACAGTCACATGGAGTTTGACTCCAGAAAATACATACCATGCCATCCAAACAAAAGATATGGAATTCGTGGCAGTGTTTATGAATTAGAGTGCAAGTGCAGTGGAATGTTACCATAGAGGTAGAACTCAGCAGTAAACTAACCATCAGCTATTGCATCGAAAAATAAAATCGCGGCATCTATTTCTCTCGATTGTTCAACTATGAAGTTCACAAGCTATGGAAATAAAGAAATGCAACACGGATCAATAATGTGAACTATTATTACTCATTCTTACCATACGCAGAGGTCAAGTTATACAAATACTAGATCATATGGTTAGCATAATTTGTATTGAAAAATCAAAGTACGATATCCATTGCTTACGTGAAATACTAATTTACAACTTAAATATGGTAATACATCTGTCAACAACTACTACGATTGAAGAACACATCAAATTATGCATCACCAAGCTACCTTCGTACCAGCTCAATTTAATCCATTTTATTTCGGGGAGGAATGTAAATGTGCAATGTGTTCACCGAGTTCGTCATAGCAGCTACATCCAATTAGTCTAATTAGTTGAATCGGTCAAACACTGATACGAAGTTCATTACAGGTGAGGAGTAAAAAATCATTAAATTCTTCAATATCATCAAATGATAAAACAATTAAACAAGTTTCTAGTGTCAATCTAATCAAATCAAGCGAAAAAAAAAGAAGAAGAACAGGTTCGCAAGAAATGAAGCAACACCATAAAGACAGAATTTAAATCGCATGTTCCTACTTATATAAACGTGTATATGTGTGTGTGTGCATATCGATAGAGAGATGTGGAACGTACGAGAGTTGGCCATGGAGATTTCATTGCCTTCATTTGGATCGAGCCAAACTTTGCCCCTACCGCACTTGAGAACGCTAGAGGCAAGCCGCTTCTGTAGCTTCAGCGACACCATCTCTCTCTCTCTCTCTCTCTCCTCGCAGTAGCGATTCAGAGAGGGGCAAGTCGGATGGAGGTAAGTTTTTATATCACCACGTAATTGCCCTAGGGTTTTTAGAGGGGCTTGGTTCGATTTATGGGCTCTGGGTCGGTTTCACATATTGGTGCAACTGCCATGACCCGAAAATAATGGGCCTGACACATATATGTGTAGTCAAATCTTTACCAGCAACGGCAAGTAGTGGGCTTTGCTAGAATGTTTAGGATTTCATGTTGGGCTTAAGTTGGATACCCTCACACCCAAACTCTGGTAGCATATGGTCGTACTATAAATTTTTCTGCGGGCTGCGCCTGTGGGAACTAACCATTGTTGAAAAAATAATAATAAAAAAATAGTTTGCCATTATGATTAAACTTTAAAGGGTAATGCTGCGTGCATCCACCGAAATTAATGGTCTAAATCTTTATGTGCATTAATCATTACTCAACTTTAAAATTCCACATGGTCAAAATCTGGAAAGTGAGAATAAATTTGTACCTTTGGATTATCACAGATCAAATTATCACAAATCAAGGTCCAAAATATCTCCCGGGACCTTGAAGATCTCATTCACCCTGTCATTAACCAGGAGGATAATGAAGCTTTGTGTGCCATTCCGAATGATGAAGAGATCAGATCAGCTCTTTTCCAAATTGGTTCCACCAAGGCCCCTGGCCCTGATGGAATGTCAGCAGTCTTTTACAAGACCTATTGGTATATTATCAAAGATGAGGTAATTCAAACTGTTAAAAGTTTCTTTGCTGGTGGTTTCCTTTTAAAAACTCTCAACCACACAAACCTTGCTCTGATCCCTAAGGTGGCTGCTCCCTGCACTGTAAATCATTATAGACCCATTAGTTTGTGTAATGTTATCTACAAAATCATTACAAAAATTCTCTCTGCTAGATTGAAAGGCTATCTCCACAGATTCATTTCTCCTATGCAGGCTGCTTTTGTCCCAGGCAGAAACATCCAAGATAATAGTATCATTGCTCATGAAATTTTTCACTCCATGAATCGGAAGAAAGGCAAAGGTGGCCTTATGGCAATTAAGTTCGATATGGAAAAAGCATATGATCGGGTGGAATGGTCCTTCCTTATTGCCATTCTTAAGAAGTTGGGTTTTTCTATGGTTTGGTGTAACTGGATCTTGCAGTGTATTTCCACAAGCTCATTCTCTGTTCTGGTGAATGGAAGCCCTACAGGTTTTTTCAAGCCGGGTAGGGGCCTTCGGCAAGGGGACCCCCTCTCTCCGTTCCTTTTCATTATTTGTGCTGAAGTCCTTTCTAGACTTATCCAAAAAGAAGCAGATTGTGGTGCTATCAAAGGAATTGTACCTGGCCGCAATTGCCCCTGCATCAACCATCTTCTCTTTGCGGATGATCTTATTGTCTTCGGTCGTGCCTCCCCTGATGAAGCTCTCGAGATGTTGAACACCATTAATAAATTTGGCCTGTGGTCTGGCCAAAAGATCAATTTTCAGAAGACTAGAATCTTCTTCAGCAAGAACACTTGCCCGGATGTTGCTCGTTCTATTTGTAGAGAAAGTAACCTTAAAAAAGGCCCACGTGATTCCAAGTATTTGGGCCTTCCTTTGATTACCCATGGAAATAAAAATCAGCTTTTCTCTTTTGTTACTGAGAATGTCAAGAAAAGGCTCCAAGGCTGGAAGTCTTCTCTGCTTTCCCAATCAGCGAGATGCACTTTAATTCGACAAGTGGCCCAAGCCCTCCCCATCTACTCTATGTCTTCATTTCTCGTTCCCTCTGCGATTTGCAATAAATTGGATGGAGCCTTTCGGAATTTTTATTGGGGTTTTTCGGCTGAGAAGAAGCGGGGCTTTTATCCTAAAGCGTGGGAGTCTGTGTGCAAGCCGAAGAGCTATGGTGGTCTCGGGTTCCGTCGTATGAAGGATTATAATTTGGCACTCATTGCCAAGTTGGGCTGGCAGCTCCTCTCCAATTGTGGAAAACTGTGGGCTATCATAGCCAAACATAAATACTTAAAGAAGTCCAACCTTCTTTCTTCCGAACACATTCGGTCTTCTGGCTCTTCGTGGTTTTGGAAGGGCATTCTCACTGCCTCCCATATTCTTCCTAAAGGAGCGTGTTTCTTGGTTGGAAATGGTAGTAATATCAACGTGTGGTCTGACCCTTGGCTTCCGTCACTCCCAAATTTCAAGCCTATCCTTAATGAAGGAGTTCTCACCTCGATCTTGAAGGTGGAAGAGTTAATGCTTCCCAATGGGGATGGGTGGAACTCAAGCTTACTCTCGGAACTTTTTCCAGATAACGTAGCCCAAGCCATACTCCAAATAAGCCTCCCTACGAGAAGGGATTCAGACAAGCTCATTTGGGTTCCGGAGGATAAAGGCCTGTTCTCGGTGAAATCAGCATACCTTACGGATCAAAGGAACAGGTGGAGTGGCTCTTTGTCTCAATCTTTTTGCTGGAAGACTTTGTGGAATGCTCAGCTGCATGACCGACATAAGAATTTCCTTTGGAAAGTGGCCTCAGGAGCTCTCCCAACTAAGGCTTTTTTAGCTTCTCGCTTCCCCGTGGACTGTCCCAACTGCGTTCTCTGTGATGCTACTTTGGAGACATCTGAGCACCTTTTTCTTGATTGTCCAATTTCTCGCATTGTTTGGAAACAATCTTGCTGGCCCATTGACTGGTCGGCCTTCTTGACAACAGGAATCAAAACCTGGTTGGCTGCGGTGCTAAATGCTTCACACCAGCTTCGGATCCCCCAAAAGGAAAAGAGAAACTTCATCATTTATGCCGCTATTTTATTAGAGCAGATTTGGGCTTATAGAAACAAGGTTTTGCATGAAGGGATTGAAGTTAATATTCCTCAATTGAAATCCAATATTGATTCTCTTGCTTTGGAGCACTGGAGTGCTCAAAGACTCCTCCACCCTCCAAAAAGACCAAGGCTTTCTCATTGGATCCCTCCCCCCACTAATTGGTTCAAAATCAATTTTGATGCGGCTGTTGGCAACCATTATTCTGTCTTGGCTGCTGTTGTTAGAAATGATCAGGCAATTGCTGTGTTTGCCCATGTCTGGAACTTCCCACAGACTAATCCAACTGTGGCAGAGGCTAAAGCTGCTCTGCTTGCAATTTCCTTCGCCAAATCTTTGGGTCTTAGTAATGTTATCTTTGAAGGTGATGCCATGCTGGTTTGTGACCCACTGCTCAATTGGGAATCCCCTTGTGCTTGGGCCATTGACTCCATTATCTCTGAAGCTAGATCAATCTTGTCCAATTTTTTTGATTTTTGGTTTGTTAGCAACATTCCTAGAGCTGCTAATTCTGTTGCTCACAAGTTGGCCCACTGGGCTCTCAGTAGCTCTTTTTGTGGTACTATTGTGGTTGATAATCTTCCCTCCTTTGTGTTGCTGGAAGATAGTCAACCGGATTAGGCCTTTGTTTTTGTGTTTTGTTGTTTGTTTACTTTTTATGAATGAATTGTCTTTTTAGCAAAAAAAAAGGTCCAAAATATCTCTAGTTTAGAGGGCTAAGATACATACTTACAATTAGGGTGCGTGTGATTGCCTATATTTTCCATGTAAATTTTTCACCCTTTTGTGCTATTTGATTACCTAAAATTTCCATGGAAATATTTTTCTCAAATCAGTCACGTGACCTCTTTTTCCCTTATTTTGGAGGAAAATAATTCATGCTATCCCCGCCAAAAAGAATTCCATGACAAACTTTTTGCCCGATCCAAATTGTAAGCGACGAGTCTGTTTTGAGTTTTGTCCTCCCTCTCTCTCTCTCTCTCTCCTCTACTCTTCTATGGCATCTCACAATCTCTAATCGTTACACACACGCACACATACACACACACACACACACACTCTCTCTCTCTCTCTCTCTCTCATACACACACCAATACAGATCGATACATATATGGGTACTCCATATGGGTACTCTCTCTCTCTCTCTCTCTCTCTCTCTCTCTACAGATCGATACATATACATGCATACATACACATTGATACGTGTACACATACATCGATACGTATACACATACATCGATACATACACATATACATCTGATACAGATCGATACACTTTGGAACTCGATCTCATTCATGAAATCCTTTATGGTTCCTTTGAATTGGTTCCATGGTAGCCTACAATCTCTAATTGGTTCCTTCGAATCTCTCTACAGATCGCATAAGCTAGGGTTTGAATTATTCGACGTACGAGTGATTCATTTCGGAACTCAATTTGATTCAATTCAGGCAATGTTCGATTTCTACATCTCTGATTTGCTTAGTTCCCATTCTGTTTGCTATAATATTTATTCGGGCGTGCCAGAGCCTTGTTAGGTAGGCCCAAACTAATAAAACAAAATTTCCTAAGTCACTTGTGTGAGTGATACACAAGGTTTGGAAATCTGACTTCTATCAAACGATTGTGATGGCCAAGTAGGAAAGTACCCTTGGCCTAAGGTCCCTAGACAGTACTGAAGCACACAAGTCTAGCAAGTGATGAACACAAGCAAGAGAAATTAAATAAAAAGAGCATTTTTATTTAATTGAAATAAGAAAGAGAAAATTACAAAGATGTAATTTAAATGCTAAGAAAGCCTAAGAAAAATAAAAGAATGCTAAGAGTGCTAAGAGATGCTTTAGAATGCATTGAGATGCTTTTGTCGAGGTGACGCGGGGTGACTTGATAGCTAGGCCAGCCTGTTGATTTATAGCGGCCATGGAGGCCTTCTAGATAAGGTAGGAAATCTGATAAATATTAATCTCCATATTAATCTTGATAAAATCTTTATCAATATTTGAGGTGTCCAAACCAAATCGTGATGTGACCCACTGCGTACGTCCAAAGTGGCCTTATATTTGGTAAAATTGATCACAATGGTTGAAATTACAACTTGGTCATCTAAAGTAGCAAGTTGGTCAAATTGGGTCATGGTCAGTTACTACATGCCCGAATTGCATGTGTTGAAAATGTCTCCATAATTATCTGGTATAAAATACCAGATTTTTCTCCCAAAGCTGATAAAAGTTGCCATATATCTCCGAATATATACATATATATATATGTATATATATTTGGTACTTGGTCCACATGTTGGCTTCATTCAGCTGCCTTCCCCTCCAAGTAAATGATATATCATAATATCATGATATTATCTCCAAATATTATCCCTTCCATATCAGATAATACTTCCCATATCTTGAAAATATTCTCCTAATGATATATGGAAATATAACCCCTATCACAATACTATCACTTTAAAGTTTATAGCAACTGATACTCTTTGATATGACCAAATCACATTAATTGATTTCCTTGAACCACCACAGTGTGACATCATCATGTGTCCGATAGAGTAACTGAAGTTGGCTGAATTGCCACAATGACTGGTAGCCCGATGACACTATAGCATTGGGTGGTTGATACCAACGGGTTTCACCAATATTTCATCGCCTTGCTCAAATTAGCAAATGGGCTTGTGCCACTGAATTGGGCCATGAAGTGGAAGCTCGATTGAGTGATGCCCGAGGGAGTGGCTGCCAATTGATGAGACCGACCAAATAAAGGGCGCGTGCTGAGTTGAAATTGACTAAAGATCAATAATTACAAAATGGTCAATCAGTGACCAAAATTAAAGCCCAGCCCGATTGAAGGTTGTGGCCTATTTTAAATTCATAACAAACCCACGTGGATATGCACGTCAAATTGCCAAACTTTGAGTCTCATCATTGAAGGTGGCCCACCTCTTGACTTTATATATGTTGATCCCACGTGGTATCATTATGAGCATGGCCCATAATCTGAAAAATACAAATAAGTGATCAACATTGATCAGTCCGATTAAATATTTCAATCGGCCTTAATCAATTTTGACTTTAAAAAATGTATTTTTTAGGTGCAAACACATTCATAGTGTTGTTGTTCAAGTGCCTTCGTATATATACAACTCCTGCTGAATACGTTAGTAGTGTAGTTCATCATATATTAAAGCTTAGCACTTTTGTGTTTAATGTAATATCACTAGATCGAGAGTGTTTGTTTAATGTTTACACGGAGTATAGATGAATTATTACTTTTTGATCGAGAGTATTTAGGTGAGCCTCCTAGGTGATCGATCATTTCAGGTTGTGAGACATTTTATGTTTCTCTTTTGCAATAATGTGCTTTTTGCTTACTTTGTGGTTACCGTTTCAAAACCCCAACTCTCTATACCCCACATTAGCACAAAAGCATAATATTGGGCACATTGATCAGCACCAAACTAATAAATGAATTTGCACAGTATCAATGAGCAAGCAATCCTAGAGAAACTTCGAGCAATTATGGGGAGGATACAATGAAGTTTATGGATTTATTTGAGCAAGATAAAAAATGTGGACGGTTCTTCCTTGGTATAACTGATGATCCTTTTATGCGTGCTTAGGTCTATATATCGTAAACTTGGAAAAGATTCGGCAAATTAATTTTGATTTTTAGTACATTAAAACAATCATGGAGACTTTTTTTTTACTTTGATGAGTACTTTTTTTTAATGGAACTTTGATGAGTACTTCTAATTTAACTTTTGATGCGTGAGATTTTGGTTTTTAGTACATTAAAACAATCGTTTGTGAAATTTTCTATTGATATGAGTAGTTGTTTCAATTGCTTCAATTTGCATCATTTTCAAACTGTTAGTTTGTGATTAATAGGTTAATTGCTTAAAAAAAAGTAAGTTTCCAATACAAAATGTTAATTTTTCATGGAAAATTATCATTATCAAACAGCAAAAAGTTATTTGAAAATGACCATTTTTCATTGGAAAAAAGGGATAATCAAACAGCATAACTAGATTTTCTATGGAAAATGTTAGATTTTCCAGCCAGAAAATAATTGCAATCAAACAGCCCCCAATTTTATTTCCATGGAAAAAATTTCCAAGTTAAATAATTCTATGAAAAAAATTTCTTTTCAACCCATTTTCTACCTTACAATCAAACGTACCCTACAAGATAAAATCTGATGCCCTTTTTTTTTGGGAGGGAATAATATTCATCCCTTTGTTATATAGACTGCTTCTAGTCTATTTTATATTGATTTTTTAATTATCTTTTTATCATCAATAATGCTAGACACACACTCCAAACCACACCCCAAACCACACTTTTGCTTTATATGCATGCACCATGTGTTGTGTAAGTGGTGCACAGAAAAATGTGAAAAATTCAAACATCACATAGTACATGCATTTAAAGCATAAGGTGTGGTTTGGGATGTGTGCCTAGCACTTCTCTTTTATCATTTCCAACTTTAGAAAAGAAACAAATGTGAAGACTTCACTTGTAGATTTGTAGTATCGATCTTTTGTGTAGCACAATGTGGAGAGGAGAGATGTAAAAAGAAAGAGATGAGTGAAAGAATTCCCACTTAATTAATTCACAAAGACTGTTCAAAAGCTGTCCGTGGGCCATAATTAGTACTTTTTCCGTCTTATTTTATGTGTATTCTTTATTTTTTGGAATGTCCAAAAATTATTGTCTATTTTTTTAAATTTGTATGCAGATTTTACTTAATTTTTCAAACTACACTATTCCTTGCAATCGACACCAAAAAAAAGAAAGAAAAAAAAACGCAATGATTATGGGCAATTATGAAAACTAGGTGTAGATTCTTTTTGTCGCCTTAAATAGTTGGATTCCCGAAGCGGGACACAAAATGGGACAGAGGAAGTAACACTTTGTATTTAGCTATGGAGAGCATGTTTGCGCACTCAAATTTGGTTCACCATTGCTCACCCATGTTTTCACTGCCTGACATGTGTCTCATACAAGGGCAAAATGAGAATAAAAGGGGACACATATCAAATAATAAAGACATATATAAGCAATGATGAACTAAATTTAAATGAACAAAAATACTCTCTATATATATTTAGGTTATCCTTAGTGTTTTTCTCCATGTTAATTAAATAAAGGACAACACTTCCATACATTTTTTTTAATATCCTTTTGGTATTGTTCCCCTAACATAAGTAGGCCCCGGAAAAAAAAAGTTTTTAAACACTGAGACCCACTTTTGTGAGAAAGAACAACACCAAAAGATCCAAAGAAATTTATGGAAGTGTTCTCCTTAATTACAAAATTTCAAAATATGATAGAAATTTAAAAAAGAAGAAAGAAATTGACTCAAAAAATTCAAAATTTATAATCTACTTTTCTCCCTTTTCTCTTTTTCTTCATATTTTTCTCACTAACTAAAAAAAGAAAAGCGTTTTTCTTTTCTTTTTTTCTCCTACTAAATATAACACCCACATTTATGTTATTTCATTTGCATTACATTGTCATGCATAATAATGTGATGTGGCGTGTCTTATGACACATGTTGGAGTGAGTTTTGACTCACGAGTTGATTTAGGTGTCTGTATTAGAGAACCCTTTGAAACTATTGTGATTGAAGATTTGTTGTTGTGACATCTCTCCTATTATGAGACGGTCACTGTAGAACATTTTAAATGTTTATCTGAAAATAAATGTTTACCTATGTATTTCAATATCTGTATTATTTTCTGTTTTAGAATTTATTTCTGTTGTTAGATTTAGTATCCTGGTGAGGACGAATGAACACGCTATTAATTTGGTAGGCTAATTAGCAACTTCGGAAACGTCATGTAGAAATTCGTGTTTTAGCGACCAAACGATACTTAGTCGAAAACTTTTATAATTTTGAGGTTTCACTCGTAAAGCTGAGAATAAGCTGTCTAGAAAGTCTCCGAGACTAATTAGGAGTTTTGAAAACTCGTGGGGAGGTAAACGTAATTTTCAAAAGAGTTGCCTATATATAGATAGAGATGGATGAGATATTTTCTCATAACTTCTAACCTAATTTCAAAAGGAGGCCAAAAGGGGGCTAGAGGGAGATTTAGGAGTTTAGAGCTTTGCGACGCCAAACGACGACCTTCCGTCAGTCTGGTTTCTCCCAGATTTCATATTCGAGCTCCTCGAGGTAAGAGCTTCGTTTTGATACCTATTAGGGCCTGTTTGGCTAAGTTTTCCGAAAAGTTATTTTCTAGAATTTTTCATAAAAGTTGATAAATGGAATTTTGATCCATAGGAATTGTACTAGACGGACTTCTGCACGTTCTTTGTGCACGAGTTTTCTTCAGATTGAATTATAGGAGTGTTATTTGGAGGTGAGTGATTCAACTATGTTTTTGGAATGATTTCTTGACATGTATTCATGTTTTGTGTGAATAGCATGCATTAATTCTTAGAGATATATTGTGTAGTTCATATTGGGCATTTATATTGATAAGTAGGCTCAATAGCACGGTGATATGTTTTGATTACCGCGAGCATGGTGATATGTATTTGAGCATGTTAAGTTGCTTATTTGGGTCAGAAGGAGCACGTGGTCACCGTGCCATTTTGTGGAGCCGATATAGGCATTAAGGTCGCACGATTGAAGAGAAGAATTGTGGGTCTTACCCTTTCGCGTGGACTTATTGGCGAGGAGTCGCAGATTGGGAGTATGGACGGGCACGTGAGTCTCCGGCGACTAGTATGAAATGTAGAGATGTGAATGCGGACATGTTTATCATTCATGTGCATATGTTGTTTTATTCACTAAGCATTAGCTTGAACAAATCGAATATTGTGGTTATTCAAATAACCATTTCAGGTGTTAATGCTGGCGAGGAATCAGAGAAGTGAGTACGTGGGTTGGGAGTTCTTTGAGAAGGCAACTTGTAATGTTAATCTTGTAGTTTTGGGATAATAGGAATGTTGTAATAAGAATTTGGTTGTTTTAACCTATGTTTAATTTGGTATGTTAGAATGGATTTTAAACCGTTGTAATAGTTAGTAACATGTTGTAATCCTGCTTTAGAAATGTTTTAATACAGTTAAGATTACTTTGGATTGAGTTTGGATTGAGTGGTTGATCATTGGTGATAGTTAGAAAGCTTTTAAACTTGAAATTCTGCAGATTGGGCTGCTGCCAGGGGAGCAGTCGACTGGTCCTGTGTTCAGTCGACTGAACCCCTGTGTTTGCTAGCTACTGCTTCTTATTTTAGCAAAAGCAGTCGACTGGACCCCGCCTCAGTCGACTGGACCCCAGCCTCAGTCGACTGGTATTGCTATTAAATTCCCTGCCTTCATCCGTCGACTGAGCAGTCGACTGAACTTCTGGTTTTAAAAATGTGTTTTGTTTTTCCGCTGCGTGTGTTCTTCAAACCTAATTTTGGGAACGTTAATGAATTGGTTTAGCCTCGGTGGCGTGCCACGGGCTCCGGTTCCGCTATTGTGGGATCGGACTGTGACACTAAATCAGTTGGATAAAAATTAATTTTGGCCATGTTTGAGGTCAAATAAATGTGGGATCCATTTAGAGTTTGAATGGGGTCCTTGTGGATTTGTGTTCTCCTCCATGAGGAGATGAACTTTGGATATTTACATGTCCAAAATTATTATTGAGTGAATGAGAAATTAATCCATTGAATACATTTATATAATGTACATACATGAATGCATGGGAAATGTATATACATGAATGTATAATTTATTCTCATTCATGGATAATGCACATTCATAGATGAATCATGTATATACATGGATGAATCTATAAATTCATAATGTACATACATGGATGAATCCACAAATTCATAATGTACATGCAATGAATCCTCTCTCCCCTTAGTCCTATATATTTTGAGCTTTCTCCTCAGAAATTTCAGAGTCAGAAAAATAAGAGCTATTACCTTCCTTCCAATATTCCTTCCTGAGAGAGACATAGAACATAGTTGGTTCGCCGGAGCAGTCGAACACCGTGCTTGTCTACTGCTGGTTATTGCCGCTGTATCCTGGGAGACAGACGCCGGAGATATCCTCAAGCACTTCTGGTGAGGCGGCGAATCTGTTTTAAGGAAACTGTGAAATATCACAGGCCTCGGTTTGATCTTATTTTGTTATAGTTTTCCAATTATTGCTTTCTGTTTATTTATTGTAATTCTGGTTCTATTCAAGTTCTATTTTCCAGTTTGTAATCAAGAATCTGTTTTTGTTTTTCTATTGTATCAATGTAATTTTTCCAACAATCTTAAAACAGATTATATATATTTTTACAAAACAAAAACAGATTCGGATTTGAAAAACATATTATTTTTTAAAACAGTCTTACAAAAAACTGCTACTGTAATCTTCGTTTTCTGGCCAAACGGTGTAGAATCAAGAAAAATTGCATTAGACAAAAAGTGTGCAGAATCCTGTTTTGCTTGGGACCAAGCGAGCAGAATCTTAAAATTCATTCGTTTTTTTAACAATTATTTGGGAAAAGAAATTCTGATGCAGTTAAAATTAAAAAGAAAATATTAGATTTAATTTCTTTTCTCTTGTGATAACTTCTGAAATGGCAAATGAGACCATGAACTCTGTTGCGACCGATGGTGCTACCAACACCGTGGTGATTGGTTCGAGTATTGTTAAGGTTCCCTCAATCCAAATGGTTCCTGTGAACCATGGGGAGAAACCCGATAAATCTAATGAAAATGAACAAGAACAAGAGGTTGTGCTAGCAATTGATGCTTTGAAGCACTCGGACTTTTTGTGCCGAAACTATGTCTTGAATGACTTAGACGATACACTCTATAAAGTGTATAGGGTCAAGACCATTGCTAAGGAACTGTGGGAGTCCTTAGATATGGCGGACTCAAAGACTGTGATCAGTCAAGTCCAAGAGACAAATGTGACGGAGTTAGATTATATCTCAAGGGATGTCTCTGACATTAATCTGTCTGCTGTGGTCTCTGAAGTGAACTTGGTGGATTCAAACCCAAGGGAGTGGTGGATAGACACTGGTGCTACTCGCCACATATGCTCCGACAAAGTTATGTTCACTTCCTTCGAACCAATTACTAATGGTGAGAAGATATATATGGGAAATTCTGTCTTCTCAGATGTTGAAGGGTAAGGGAAAATAAGTCTGAAAATGACTTCAGGAAAGGAGCTAACTCTCAACGATGTCCTTTATGTACCGGAAATTTGCAAGAATTTGGTATCCGGATCTCTCCTAAGCAAGCATGGCTTCCGAATGGTCTTTGAGTCAGACAAGGTGGTGTTGACCAAAGCGAGAATGTATGTAGGGAAGGGGCATATGTGTAATGGGATGTTCAAACTTAATGTAGCAACTGTATTCCCAAAAGTTAATAAAATGAGTACCTCTTCTGTTTACTTGCTTGAGTCTTCCAATATGTGGCATGGTAGACTAGGACATGGTAGAATTTGGTATCCGGATCTCTCCTAAGCAAGCATGGCTTCCGAATGGTCTTTGAGTCAAACAAGGTGGTGTTGACCAAAGCGGAAATGTATGTGGGGAAGGGGCATATGTGTAATGGGATGTTCAAACTTAATGTAGCAACTGTATTCCCAAAAGTTAATAAAATGAGTACCTCTTCTGTTTACTTGCTTGAGTCTTCCAATTTGTGGCATGGTAGACTAGGACATGTTAATTTTAATTCTTTGCGAAGATTAATTAAATTAGACCACATACCAAACTTTCATATTAATGCAAGTTATAAATGTGAAACTTGTGTTGAAGCAAAGTTAACAAAGACTTCATTTCAATCAGTTGAAAGAAGCACTGAACCTCTGGAATTAATCCACACTGATGTATGTGATTTAAAAATGGTTCAATCTAGAGGTGGCAATAAGTATTTTATTACTTTTGTTGATGATTGCATTAAATAATGTTATGTGTATTTGCTAAAAAGTAAGGATGAAGCTTTGGATAAGTTCATTCTATACAAGACAGAGGTTGAGAATCAACTAAGTAAAAAGATTAAGGTGTTGAGAAGTGATAGGGGTGGTGAATATGTAGCGCCATATGGTGAGTTTTGTGCACAAAATGGAATTATTCACCAAACCACCGCACCTTATTCGCCTCCATCAAAAGGAGTTGCTGAAAGGAAAAATCGTACCTTAAAAGAAATGATGAATGCTATGTTAATAAGTTCTGGATTGCCACAGAACTTGTGGGGGGAGGCAATTCTCTCCGCAAATTATATTTTAAATAAGGTACCTCGAAAGAAAGTTGATCAAACCCCGTATGAACAATGGAATGGTCGAAAACCTTCCTACAAGTTCTTACGAATGTGGGGGTGTCTTGCAAAAGTTCTTGTACCTACTCCTAAGAAAGAAAGGATAGGTCCAAAAACTGTTGATTGTTTATTTATTGGCTATGCACATAATAGTAGTGCGTATCGATTTCTTGTACATAAATCTGAAAACCCAGATATACACAAGAACATGATCATGGAGTCTAGAAATGCGTCTTTCTTTGAGAATATATTTCCTTGTAAAGAGGATTATAGTTCTAAAAAACGCACATTTGAGACTGTTGGGGAAACTAGTAAAACCCAAGAAGAAAATGTTGATTTTGAGCCTAGACGTGGGAAATGAGCTAGAACCTCAAAATCTTTTGGTCCAGACTTTCTAACTTATGTTATAGAAAGTGAGCCTCAAAGCTATAATGAAGCTATTAGATCACCAGATGGTCCATTGTGGAAAGAAGCAATCAAGAGTGAAATTGATTCTATTCTACAAAATCATACTTGGGAACTGGTAGATCTTCCTCCTGGTTGTAAGCCATTGGGCTACAAATGGATTTTTAAAAAGAAAATGAAGACGGATGGTACTATTGATAAGTATAAAGCAAGGCTTGTCATCAAAGGGTATAGACAAAAGGAGGGTCTAGACTACTTTGATACGTTTTCTCCTGTTACGAGAATAACATCCATTCGTATGATTATTGCAATCGCAGCGTTGCGAGGTCTTGAAATACATCAAATGGATGTTAAGACCGCCTTCCTTAATGGAGGTTTGAATAAAGAAATCTACATGGAACAACCTGAAGGATTTTCTGCTCCAGGGCAAGAAAATAAAGTGTGTAAGCTTGTCAAATCATTGTATGGCTTAAAGCAAGCTCCAAAATAATGGCATGAAAAATTTGACCAAGCTATACTCTCTAGTGGATTTAAAATCAATGAGTGTGATAAATGTGTTTATGTCAAACACACAATTGAAGGCTATGTCATATTATGTCCTTATGTTGATGACATGCTCATAGTGGGTAGTAATGATAAGATCAGTAAATCTATTAAGAAAATGTTGAATTCTAAATTTGACATGAAAGATATGGGACTTGCTGATGGTATATTGAGCATCAAGATCTCTAGAAATACTAATGGACTTGTTCTATCACAGTCACATTATGTAGACAAGATTCTAGAGAAGTTCAACAACTCTGATACTAGTATAGCCAGGACGCTTGTGGACTTAAGTCTACACCTATCTAAGAATACTGGTGAGAGTGTTTCTCAACTAGAATATTCTCGAGTGATAGGAAGTTTGATGTACTTAATGAGTTGTACAAGGCCTGACATTGCCTATTCTGTTAGTAGACTAAGTAGATATACTAGTAATCCTAGTGCTGAACACTGGAAAGGGATAGTAAGGGTACTGCGGTACTTACGATTTACACGTGATTAAGGACTGCACTACATGAGATATCCAGCTGTATTGGAAGGATTTAGTGATGCAAACTGGATATCTGATATAAAAGATTCAAAATCTACAAGTGGATATGTTTTCACACTTGGTGGTGCAGTTGTATCATGAAAATCTTCAAAACAAACTTGTATTGCTAGATCGACAATGGAATCTGAATTCATTGCGCTAGACAAGGCAGCTGAAGAGGCTGAATGGCTTCGCCATTTTGTAGAAGATATTCCTAGATGGTCAAAACCTGTGCCAGCTATTTGCATACACTGCGATAGCCAATCTGCTATTGGAAGGGCACAAAGTAATATGTATGATGGTAAGTCTAGACATATTCGTCGTAGACACAATACCATTAAATAACTACCCTCAAGTGGGATTGTCACAATTGACTATGTAAAGTCAAAGGACAATATTGCGGATCCGGTAACCAAAGGGTTAAATCGAGAGTTAGTTAATAAATCATCTAGAGGAATGGGACTAAAGCCTATGACGTTACAAGGGAATGTAATGGAAACCCAACCTAGTTGACTGGAGATCCCAAGATCTAGGTTCAAAGGGACAACCTAATTTCATGTACCTTAAGAGAATCACTAAGAAGAAATGTTCTTCTGCCCATTTCTATGATTCAACAGTGATACCTGCTGGTGTGAGGGTAAGCTTAGCTTTTAATGACTATGTGCGTTGGTATAACCAAGCGGAGTATAGTAGGATACTCTAAATAGTCACCTATGTGAATGTGAAGTGGGGCCGCTTCTAAAAGAATTTGAGAAAGGCAAAATTCTTTGATAAATATTTACTGAACCAGGCGAGTGTTCAAGGCCAAAACGAACACATGTGTAAGAACTAAACTATGTTTGGAAAGCTCCTGTGTGAGGTCTGTCGGTTGTTTACACTAATGGCAATCAGTTCAAGACTATACGTTCACTGGTCAGCCAGTAAATCTGATAGATTGTCACAAGGGAAGGTTCAAAGCCAAAAGCTACCTATCCTTTGCAGGAGTGATCCGTTGTGCTCTCTCTCTTATTGAGTCGTCTCACATCGTTTCGATTAATTTCATTCATGTGGGGGATTGTTGGATAAAAATTAATTTTGGCCATGTTTGAGGTCAAATAAATATGGAACCCATTTAGAGTTTGAATGGGGTCCTTGTGGATTTGTATTCTCCTCCATGAGGAGATGAACTTTGGATATTTACATGTCCAAAATTATTATTGAGTGAATGAGAAATTAATTCATTGAATACATTTATATAATGTACATACATGAATGCATGGGAAATGTATATACATGAATATATTAATTTATTCTCATTCATGGATAATGCACATTCATAGATGAATCATGTATATACATGGATGAATCTATAGATTCATAATGGATATACATGGATGAATCCACAAATACATAATGTACTCATGTATATATATGGATGAATCTATAGATTCATAATGTAGATACATGGATATGAATCCACAAATTCATAATGTACATGCAATGAATCCTCTCTCCCCTTAGTCCTATATATTCTGAGCTTTCTCCTCAGAAATTTCAGAGTCAGAAAAACAAGAGCTTTTACCTTCCTTCCAATATTCTTTCCTGAGAGAGACACAGAACATAGTTAGTTCGCCGGAGCAGTCGAACACCGTGCTTGTCTACTGCTAGTTATTACCGCTGTATCCTGGGAGACAGACGCCGGAGATATCCTCAAGCACTTCTGGTGAGGCGGCGAATCTGTTTTAAGGAAACTGTGAAATATCACAGGCCTCGATTTGATCTTATTTTGTTATAGTTTTCCAATTATTGCTTTATGTTTACATATTGTAATTCTGGTTCTATTCAAGTTCTATTTTTCAGTTTGTAATCAAGAATCTGTTTCTGTTTTCCTATTGTATCAATGTAATTTTTCCAACAAAATTCACGAACCCAATGAAAACAATGAAAATTACTTCGTTTTTTTTTGGGTACAAAAACACCATACTTTGATCAACACTAGCCAGGTCTGCTTTTTGTCTTGAAAACAATAATTCAATTTAGTTTCTTACCTCTTAATCAACACATTTCCAATGCTAGCTTTAGTACTGGTACCATGTTCTGTGGTCACATTCACAAGTCTCTGTCATTTTTTTCCGGCTTTAGTGATACTGTTATCAACTTTTATTAAAAACTTCATTAATCAAATGCTTTCACTTTAAGGACATCATTGTGGCCCACGACCTCAATATTGAAACGAAGAGGATGCCTCTTACTTCTTCTTTTCGAAGATACATATTCATATATAGTAGTAGTAGCCCAATAAACAGTACATGCATGCTTTTGAATTGTGAAAATAAATAACACTAGTTAATTAGGAAATCTTTTTCTTTTATTGTGGATGAATAAGATCGATCGAGCGAATGGAAGAAAAGGAATAAAGATAGAACCCGAGATATATATTGTAAGAAGGAGATCAAATTCTCTTTCATTGATATGAAATAAATCAATAGAAGTGTTTTAATACAAAACAAATAGTTCAATTATCTGTACGTAACTGAAAACGATAACAGAATTCATAACAGATTAATTACTACCTCAGACAGATTTTGAAGCACAAGACACCACAAGACACCTACACAAGAGGACAAATCTCAGACATGTGCACCGAACCCATTAGCCACGCACCAAGATAGTCAGGGAGGAAAGTGGACAGTACAAACCCAAGCCAAAATCCTGACACGATTTGTCTAACTACTTGCTTGAACTCACTTACATATATCGACTTTTGGGGTTGACCTCCGTCAATTAGATCTTAGCTGAGACTAACTTGAACAAGCCAAATTGATTGTTTAGGATATCTTTTTGTTCAAGTTGATTGGTTAGGATATCTTTTTCGAGTAATGCTACACCCAAAATCTTACATCCTGATTCTTGATTTCAGTGGACCTCATGAGTGTCCCATATGAATCTCACACGGGACCTACTGAAATCAAGAATCATAATGTGTTAGATTGTGAAAATGGTTGTAAAAAAGTTGTGAGTAGCATTTTTGATCCTTTTCACTCTCCCTAAAATTTTCACCACTTTTATGGGTAAGTTATTACTTAAAAAAAAAGAAAAAAAGAAAAGAAAATGAAAGGAAGTTCTGGCACATTTTTTTAAAGGAGATCAAAATGACACGAATTTTGTAGTAAATTCCAGATACATACAAGTGATGCTCAAGAAATTATTCAGTGAGCCTGTCACGTTACGTCAGTGTATTGAAGTGTTGTGATCTTTTAATCTCAACCACCCACTTGTCCCCTCTTTTCAGACATTACAAGGAAAAGTGCTATTTATGTCACTTTTAAATTTGTTTTCCATGACAAGTACTGGTTATTAGATTTAAAATTTAAAATTCCGCTCACCACTACTTGTCATGATCTCTTTAGAAGGATAGGGTAAGTGCTGAAAGAAAAAATCATATAGAACATGACCCCTAAATGTTCGTGCAGTAGAAAACAAAAATTAATGATACAAATGGGTAATTGAAATTAAAAAATCACACCACATCAACATATTAGCCTGGAGTGATATATATGCCCACTAAATAACTTTTGAAAGAAACTTAAAATTTTGCAATAGACTATAACAATTAGCACATGATACTATCTCTATTATATAAATTAAATTAAACATGGTACGGAACCTTATCAACAGAGAAAGGTGGACAATTAATCTTGCCACACCACCACTATAAGTGAAGCAACTTGGTGCTTTCCATCGGTCCACGTCAGCTTCCCTGATTCAGTATAAACTTCGCCAGGTGGCTGGCTCACTGCCGAAATCCTAACCACGAAACTATGCTTTTGACCCTTCGATTTGAACACCATCTTCAGAGGATGAACAGTAACACTTGCACCTTTTGGATTCACTACCTTTACAGTGTAAGTCGACGGACCATCATCGCTAACATGCGTTATCGTTCTCGTGATCACAAACTCCGAATTGGACGATCGTGATATATTAAAAGCAACGGTGATCGCCGGATAGTTCAAATTCCACGGCTTTTCCTTCCCGCTGGCGCATCTCACTGTCCTCCGCGTGATTTGCCTTATTTCATCGCGGCTGTAGTTAGAGGCACATAAAAACTTCAAATAATCATCCACCGTCAGATCATAGACCAAACCAGGATCAACTGCCTTCTCAGGATCCACGTGTCCAGCCCCTGTCCCCCACACATTCGATGCTTTGTTCGTTATCTCATCACGTATCGGATCATGTCTGTTGTCATTCAGGTACGCAGTGGTCATGAGAGCTGACTTTATCATAGCCGGTGACCAGTTAGGGTGGGACCCTTTGAGTAGGGCCGCCAGTCCAGACACGTGCGGACAAGACATCGACGTCCCAGAAGCCATATTAAACTCAGTGCGCCTTGGATCAGACGAGAGTTGTGATGGTGCCACGCCATCAGGCCATGCCGCTAGGATGTTGACACCTGGCGCAATCATGTCAGGCTTGAGCAGATAAACTGATTCGGCACTATGCCCTCTTGATGAGAATGAAGCGACAATGGGTGCTGGTTTAACTCCAAGCTGGGTCCCATGGAAAATCATGGTGGCTCTTGGGACGTTTTTGGAAGAAGATTTGATGTAATTGTGAAGTGTGATGGAGCCTGATTCGGTGATTGCCAGACCAGGGATCACATGTGAGTCAGCAACTAAACCTTCACCTTCTTTTGCGCCGTTGGCAATAACCACCCCAGCACCACCAGCTTCTTTCACCACCTGTCCCTTTCCAACACGTGAATTCCCACCACGATCGCACACCACGATTCTGCCACGTGCGACCGCTTTGTCTAACGAGTTGGGCAAACAAGTACCGCGACTGCTTCCCGTTGAATTACCGGCGAGAAAAAGGGGCAAAAAAGTCTTTCGAGGCAATGGCGTACCGGTATAAAGTGACGCGCTGGTGATAATTTTGCCGTTTGCTAGCAACAAATCCGCCTGAAACTTCCTATCCATTGTGCTAGCGCCGACGGTTGTGATCCACGGTGATGTGTTCGTCACCGATTCTTCGTCCGGACCATCATTTCCGGCGGAAGCAGAGATGAGAATTCCTCTTTCCATTGCAGCAAAGCATCCAATAGCAATCGGATCCGTATAATACGGTCGACTGGGGCCGCCAACGGAGATGGAGATGACGTCAACGCCATCGTCCACGGCTTTTTCGATGGCGGCGAGTATGTCGGAGTCTGAACAACCTCCCTCCCAACATATTTTGTAAACAGCAATTCTGGCTTTGGGAGCAATCCCAGTGGCGAAGCCTCTGGCGAGGCCGAAAAGGGAGGCATTGGCCACCTGTCTCCCGGCGGCGGTGGACGCTGTGTGAGTGCCATGGCCATTGGTGTCTCTAGGCGACAATATGTCATTCGTTGGAATTATTCCGCCGGTGCTGGCTTCGTAGCCATTTGCGAAGTACCTCGCTCCGATTATCTTTTTGTTACACAGTTTTTTAGTAAAATTATCCCCTTCCATGCACTCACCTTTCCAGCGAGAAGGGATTGGATCCAAATCTTCATCGTGAAAACTACGTCGTTCTGGCCATATACCGGTATCCAAAACGCCGATAATGACATTTGAACCGAAATCGGATTCCGTTAACAGGCCGTTGTTTGTGGAGAGTCCGAGGAATTGAGGCGAGTGAGTTGTCTGAATTTGATTAATCCTGTCTGGTAAGACCGCGAGAACCTCTGGACGATTCTTCAATTCCTCGGCTTGTTTGGTTGTGAGTCTGGCTGAGAAACCGTGAAAAACTGTTTCATAGACATGAATGAATTTTTTTATATCATTGACTATTTCTGATTTTTCAGGGTTTAAAATATCATCAGAATTGAGGCTATGAAGAGTGGAACTATACCACTGTTCGACATCGGGGAAGACTGATGGTTTCAAGTCGTTTTGGACTCCTACTATGAAGGTTTGGGTATCATCACTGGAAGTTACTGAAAAAGAGAGGGAAAATATTAGTGACCAAAACAGAGCCATTTGGTTGGTGAACTAGTGTGTGGAACTGAGTTTATATATAGAGTAATGCTACACACACAACCAATTGTACAACACTGCTTAAAAATGTTGGACTTTGTGCTAAAAAGCCTGTACACACAAAATGATGTGCAGTGTGTGTACTGGCTTTTTAGCACAAAGTCCAACACACTTTAAGCAGTGTTGTGCAATTGGTTGTGCATTTGGTTGTGTGTGTAGCATTATTGTTATATATATATACTAGTGTGGGTGCACGTGTAAGGCACGTGCAAGGCACGTGCCCGTCGGATAGTTGTATTCCTAGATATATTGTGTATTAATCTTGACATTAGAGGTAATAAGATGTTAAAACAGTTAAATAGAAAATTGTAAATGTAACTATTTAATCTAAAACTCTTCTGACGGAAGAAGTTGATAATTATGACTATCTTATACATGAGTAGTAAAGGTAACTAATAAAGCGCCACTAAAAATATATGACACAAGTAGGGTATTTCCTCTAAAAAATGGTATGAACGTGTTTGTAGGCTTTAATTGATATTCGAATACAATCTATAAATCCCGAATTTGAGGGAAGAAGTTGACCAAAATGTAAATATTAGTGATCAATTCATAATAGCTACTAAAATAACACATTTTAGATATACCAAACTTAATTTTTAGAGAAGAAGTTGACCAAAATGTGAAATTAGTGACCAATTCCTAAATAGTCACTAAAATAGCCACTTTTTTAATTTTTTTAAAGTGAATAATAAATATCCCAAAACTTGCTGACCTAAATGCAATTACACATATTACAATATATGAATCCTAAATTTGAGAGAAGAAGTTGAGCAAATTGGAAATATTAGTGACCAATTCCTAAATAACCACTAAAATAGCCACTTTTTTGACTTTTTATGAAGTGAATAATAAATATCCCAAAAATTATTGATCCAAATTTAATTAGACACAAATTGTTGATTGAAACCTCATTTGAGAGAAGAAGTTGACCAAATTGTAAATATTAGTGACCAATTTCTAAATAGCCACCAAAATAGCCACTTTTGTTGACTTTTTTTGAAGTCAATAATAAATCTCCCAAAAATTGTTGACCCAAATATAATTAGACACAAGATTGTTGATTAAAACCTCATTATTATATTAAATAAAATTTCAAAAGCTGACTTGAATGTAATTATTTGTCCAAAATGACAAATATACCCTCACACAAATCAATATATACTTATGATGTATAAATAGATATATGAGTAATTCTGATATAATGAAGGGCAAAAGAGGAAGTTCATATTTTTTGACGTGCTTGTTAAATGTGGCTGTCTTCTTATTATATAGAATAGATATATATGGAGATCGAGGAGGATGTTAAATGAACTGAGTCGAGTGAACTGACTTTTAAATTTAAAAGAATTTGTGGGTTAGCGGAGCAGCCCGCGGGTTCTTTTTAGACTTAAAAGTCAGGTTCACTTGACTCAGTTCACTTAAGATCCTGATTGTATATATATATATATATATATATGTATAGTTATGATTTGTTTCCCAAATTTTTAGTATTTCTCAAATGATGTGACAGTGGAACACTTTCACATCATTTGAGAAACACTTTTGAAATATAAATTTGAGAAGTATATCATTACTGTTATATATACTAGCGGTGGAGGTACACGCGTTGCATGTGTAACACACGATTGTCCTTGTTGTGTGGAAAAAAGCACTTTAACTTACAATATATAACACATACAGTTTATAGTTGTCTTGAGTGTAAACACCAACATATATGAAAATATATACTGAAATTTGACAAATACATACCCAGATTTGGTGCACGCAACCCATTTGTCCATTGCTCCATTCCCAGGGAATGCACTCTCTCAAACTTCTTGCTTTCACTTCTGCAGTAAATTTTACTCCCTGATTTGAATGTGAGGGACGGTTGCCCTTTAGATATGGAAAGGGTTGGTTACTTTTTAATAGTTTCAGTTATTGGGTTTTGTGAAAGAATGTTTAATGACACTTTGATACACTTGACATTATTTTTTATGAATAAAAACATAATGGTTTTTATGTAAATATTAGTGATAATAAAGAGAGATTTGGTACTCCTACTTCTCCCTTTCTATAGTAGTATATATATATATATATATATATTAGTAATAACCCGTACCCGTGGTATGAAGCAAAAAAAAAAAAAATACCCAAACCAAACCAAACTAAACCAAGCCTTGTGTCCCAATCAATTAGGGTCAGCTGTATGAATCTTTTTTCTCCATTCTGCACGATCAAGAGCTATATGCTCATTTAAATTATACATATTTATATCTTGTTGCACTACATATTCCCAAGTCAGTCTAGGTCTGCCTCTCCCTCTAACAATTCCAGGCACTACGATCTTATCACTCTTTCGCACAGGTGCATCTACAGGTCTTCGTTGCACATGACCGAACCATCTAAGTCTATTCTCACTTAACTTATCCTCAATATGTGTCACTCCTACAGGATGTACTCATTTCTAATTCTATCTTTCCTAGTCTTACCACACATCCATCTTAGCATCCGCATCTCCGCTACACTCACTTTGCTAATGTGTTGTTTCTTAGTTGCCCAACACTCTGTCCCGTAGAGCATAGCTAGCCTAATAGCTATTCTATAAAATTTTCCTTTCAATTTTGCTGGTATTCTCCGGTCACATAATACTCCAGAAGCACTCCTCCACTTAAGTCAGCCCACTTTAATTCTATGGGTCACGTCATCACCAATCTGTCCGTCTCTACTGATCATTGAACCTAGATAGCGAAAGTGTTCTCTCTTTGGGATCTCCTGATCTTCGATCTTCACTGCTTTGTTGTCTCTACTTCTACTGTTTCCAAAAGTACATTCCATGTATTCTATTTTCGCCCCACTTATCTTTAGCCCCTTAGTCTCAAGTGCTTCTCTCCAAGCTTCTAGTTTAGTGTTGAGTCCCATTTTAGTCTCATCAACCAAGACAATATCATCTGCGAACAACATATACCATGGGACCTCATCTTGAATGTGTCTAGTCAATTCATCCATAATTAGGGCGAACAAATAAGGGCTTAAGGCCGACCCCTGGTGCAGGCCTACGGTAATTGGGAATTCGCTTGTTTCTCCGGCTGGTGATCTAATTGTAGTAACCGTTTCATCATACATATCCTTCACCACGTCAATATAACCCTTGGTCACTCCTTTCTTCTCTAGCACCCACCAAATTAAATCTCTAGGCACTCTATCATAAGCTTTCTCTAAATTAATAAAAATCATATGTAGATCTTTTTTCTTCTCTCTATACTTTTTCATTAGTCTTCTAAGTAAATAAATTGCTTCCATAGTTGATCTTCCAGGCATAAATCCAAACTGATTTTCTGACACTGATGTTGCGCCTCTTAAGCGATGCTCCATCACTCTCTCCCATAGCTTCATAGTATGGCTCATCAACTTAATGCCTCTATAGTTGTTGCATTGATGTACATCTCCTTTACTCTTATATATAGGCACTAGGATGCTCTTCCTCCACTCATCAAACATTTTTCTAGTCATTAAAATCCTATTAAAAACTTTTGTAAGCCAAGATGCCCCCACATCTCCCAAGCATTTCCAAACCTCAATGGGGATCCCATCTGGTCCTAAGGCCTTGTTGGGTTTCATCTTCTTCAAAGCAAATTCCACCTCAAACTTCCTTATTCTCCGATAGAATCTGCATTCTCTAGTTTCTTCGTAACTTCCAGTTTCTTCTTCCATTGTGTTATCCATATGTTTTTCATTCAGCAACTTCTCAAAATAGCTCTTTCACCTTTCCTTAATCTCTTCGTCGTTCACTAATACCCTAGAGTCATCGCTTAACCTGATTAATGTCTCTTGTTTTCCTTTATCTCGACTTAGCAAGCTTATAAATACATTTTTCTCCCCCTCTAGTGTCTAGTTTGGTGTAGAAGGCGTCATAGGCTTCCATTTTAGCCACTCTAACTGTCCTTTTAACCTCCTTATTTGCACGTTTATAGCTTTTGAAGTGTTCCTCACTTCTATCATTTTGCCACTTCTTAAAGCAATCTTTTTTGGTTTTTACTGCAGCTTGTATCTCTTCATTTCACCACCAAGTATCTTTAGATGCTAACCCTCTTCCCTTCGACTCTCCGTCTCGTGATGCACCCTGCCATTCTATCCCACATAGTATTGCTTCCATCTTCTAAATTCCAAGGTGCTTCTGTATACGTACATTCTCTCTTAGAATATTGCTAGTTTCTCGCCTTTAAGGTTCCACCACCTAGTTCGCGGGTTTATAGGGTCTTTTCTAGTACGACATTGTCCTTTTATATGGATATCTAAAATAGTAAGTCTATGTTGAGATGTTAAACTCTCTCCTGGGATGACTTTACAGTCTTTACATGCTAAGCGGTCTGCCTTTCTCATAAGGAACAAATCGATCTGGCTTCTATTAGATCCACTCTTAACGGTTATCAAGTATTTTTCCCTCTTTTTGAAAAAGGTGTTTGCTACTACAAGATCATATGCTACGGTGAAATTTAAAATACTCACCCCTGCCTCATTCTAATCTCCAAAACCATACCCCCCATGCACTCTCTCATATCCAGTTCTATCTTTGCCTACATGGCCATTAAAATCTCCACCTACAATTATCTTCTCTCCTCCCGGTATTTCTTGTATTAAAGCGTCGAACTCATCCCAGAATTGTCTTTTAGTGTGATCATCCAATCCTACTTGGGGCGCGTATGCACTAATCACATTAATTATATCCACTCCAACTACCAGTTTGATAAGCAATATTCTGTCTTCTTTCCTCGTAACTGTCACAACTTTATCCTTGAGGTTCTTGTCAACCACGATTCCGACACCATTTCTATGCCTATCTTTCCCTGTATAGAATATCCTAAAAATAAAAAATGCAATATTTTAAAATTTTAAATCTTTTGCGCAAAATTGTACCAGTCATTCAAATCCACACATTGATTTTGAAATTAAACTGAGACGTGGTTGAATTTTTTTACAATTGATTCATTATATTCAAACAATCGCAAATAATATACAAAATGATAATAATAATAATAATGATAATAATAATAATAAACTATAACCCAAAAAAGAGGCCTTTTTTAGCATGTTCTTTTCTTCTTCTTCTTCTTCTTCTTCTTTTCTTTTTCTTTTTATTCCCTCTTCGTCTTCTTTAATGATTTATTCTTTTAGCTTCTGTTTTTTTTTAAATATGATATGAAAGCTTGCCATGTTGCACTATTTAAGGTACCGAATCCTACAGTAGATTCCTCGTAATTAATGAATAAGAAAAAAAAAGTCGACATAAATTAAAATCAACTATAAAAGATGTGGTATAACCTTAAACTATTTAGAAACTGAATTGGTAACCCTAGCATTAATATAAACATAGACTGAATTTCCTTAATACATATAGTACCTTAAACCTCACTAAGATAAAAACCAAGTAAAATCCAGAAAGAGAACTCATCAAAACATGCAAATCCAAATCCAAGCAAAAAATACAGCTTCTCAATTCAAGTTGCTAGTTTGTAACACTTGAACAAACGAGAGAAAAGTCTGGAAAATAGAGGCATTTAGGAAGGAGGAAAACCATGGACTATATGGAGAAAGATATTATCTCTATTTTTTAATAGAGAGAGATGTGATATATATGGATAGACAATGTACATGTACAAAGTGAGGGAAATTAGGGAGGGATTGCTAGGTGAGAGAGAGAGAGAGAGAGAGAGAGAGAGAGAGAGAGAGAGAGAGAGAGATAGTTGATAGGATACAATACAAATTAATTGTGCATGTTACCATTATTGGTGGACCAACGATCGAACGGGTTAAAATATCCAACTCTCTCTCAATGACTGAGATTGCAAGTTTCTAAAATGGAAAGCCCAACATTGCCCTCCCTTATTATATAGACAGGGGATTGATTGCAATGAGAAAGATAGCCTTATAAAAAAGAGGAGACAAAAGTGAGCTAAATGAGAAGAGGTTGAAGAAAATGTTTGAAATAATGATATATTTTTGTTCACCCTAAAATTGCTCACCCAACTTTGTTATTGGTTAATGCGTGCAGTGAGACTCGTGATTAAATAAGGATTAATTAATAATAAAAAGTCATGAGTTCTACTGTATTAACTAATGAAAAAATTGAGTGAGCAAAATATTAACTGAGCAATTTTGGGTTGAGCAAAACTGAACTCATGAAATAATGTGGGGGTGTAAATTTGTATGGACAAAGAAGAGTAAGTGGAGACCAGAGAGATTCCAACATAGAGAGCAAGAGATATGCATATCAACTTTTAATTCAAGGAAACAATCATCACGCTACATCATTCAGCACCAAATGATATATTGGTTTACCATGTATCCTAATATATATATATATATATATATATGCGGTCAGGTTCTAGAGTGAATAGGGTAGAGTGAACATACTCCGTGAACAAATTTTTTTTTTTTTGGCCTGAAAAAATCCGCAGGTCAGTGGGGTGTGTGCGGGTCAGTGGGTCAGCGCGTAGCCCGTGGGTTTTTTCAGGCCAAAAAAAATATTCACTGGGTATGTTCACTCTATCTTATTCACTCTAGAGCCTGGCCGTATATATATATATATATATATAAGATCCCCCAAATTAAGAAGACAATGAAATAAGGAGAGACTTAGATACTTGTCTTTAGATTATTTTTTCTATCATTTTAGAGAAATACTAATGCCAAAGTACAAATTGTTAATGTCAGAGAAGAAAGTGTTGATAAAAGTTTTAACGACAAAAAATAATTGTCACTAAAACTTTTAGCGACACTTTATACTTTGGCATCAGCATTCTTATTTTAAAGTATGATCGGTACAGGTATATAAGTGTGTTGTATTTACGTATGTGAGGCTCCGATAGACAAATAGAATCTTAACATAAAAAGTAGTGCATTAAAAAAATAAGTGAAATGCTAGGTACACTTAAGGATAGCAAAAATTCCAGATCCGCTGGAGCTCCGCCCTCTTTGATAAAACACCGACCAAATCTGACTCCTCTACTAATAGGGTTTGGTAAACAACTTTTTAATAGGAGTAGGAGTTCAACATAGCTACATGGTATAATTGTAGAGGAGCATGAGGTTATATCAACCCCAAATACCCATGTCCTTACATCCAAAATGTCATCTCCAACGAGAAGAACAAATGTTTGATGTTCTTTCCCTTGAAAAAGTCAAAATTGTAGTAGAACACATTTTAAAAATATGTTGAAATAAAGAGCATTAAGAGATGTTTGGAATAACATCTTAAAAATGCATTTTTACAAATTGTAATGAATTATCCTATAAGTTGAAATAATTAACGTGGAATAAGAGAGTGTTTGGAACGACATCTTCATGCATTCTTACCAATCGTAATGGCATTATCCTACTCATTTTTTAAATCACTTTAGAGACTTATTCGAGTGTAATTTTTACTTTTTCTCATAATAAATTAAAAAGAAGAAGAAGAAGCAAGTCTTACTTTTTTCATATTAAATTACAAATAGTGTTTTCTATATGAGGACACAAATTGGGAGTTAACATAACATCGAGCTCCTCAACTGTACCGCTATTAAAAGTTAGGTTTCTTTCATGTTTCTATCCCTATCTTCAACCCTCGTGTGTTTTTGTTTGTTAGTTTTTAATCCTCTTTGCACAAATAATGCATATCAATATTGATACATGTACTTCCAAATAAAAGGACCAAAAAAATACAAAATGTGAATGCATTCTGCAAATTTCAATCCTAACGTATACCCTTAAATACCATAACTTTCATTTTCAATTCAAAAAAAAAAAAAAAAAAAACCTATCTTCCTCATCTCTCAAGTTTGCAACCTTCTATAGTCCCATTGAGTAGCTAACCCTACCCATTAAGAAGCTATTCAACGAGCCCGTACACACCCGTCATCATGTTGATATGGTGTGACCTTTCAATCTATACCATCCATGTACACCCCACAATTATGAGGATTATTACAACTAAGTTGGCAGTTTTAAAATTTGAAAATCTATAAACTAATTGTCAGGATCCCTGGAAATAGGGGGATGGATGTCTCCTTAGATTTGAAGGTCACACCACGTCAGCGTGATGTGACAGGCTCACTGAATAATTTCTCCTATCCATTGTAATCACCACAAATGTTAGTTTTACATTCCATTAGATGAGTGTGGAATCTACCTTGACAAAGACAAATCCTACTAAGGGAATTTATTATTATTTTGGTTACTTGAATAGTGTTTATGATAGCACAAATTGTCGTTTTCATCCAATGAACTACAACAATAGTAATCAAATGGGTATCCACTTTTTCAGTGGTTGGGTATGTAATATTTCATGCCCTCTAAAATTGGATGATCCTCTCTCTTCCCACTGTCTGTATTTTGGATAACTTAATTTCTTCATTAGCCTGTATTTTGGTTACCAATTTGATTACCCTGTTAGAGATGTTCGTAACAGTCAAAAAACCTGAATCATAAATCTTTTGCATCTAAATAAAAAGAACTTATGCATGAAATTTAGATTTGTGCATTCACTTCTTTTTGTACTGCAAGAAGAATATCAACATATATATGTCAGAGTTTCCGAAATCGCAATGCCACAACTATGTTAGCCATTAACTGCTAATACATACTCCTTCCGTCCTATAAAATTAGTTCACCCTAGGAACTCAACTTCTTAAGAGGACAAAAAGAATCTAAACATACTTTCCACAATTACCCCTAATCATTACAATATTTTTTTTAGTTTTATCTTGGTGTAGATTTCAAGGAATGATAGTTTTGAAAAGCAAGTAAAAATTGTATACTAATTTAGGAAAGCGAACAATAATTTTAAGATATACCAAAAAGAAAATATGGACTATTTTTAAAGAACGGAGGGAGTACAAAAAATTAACTTCCAAAAAACAATGCTATGTTACTTTAGTCAAATTGCATCTACCGTGTATCAACAATGCTCTAGACACTTGAAACAAAATATTCCAAGTTGTGCTCAAGTAACCTCCCCTAGATAATGGAGTAAATGTTTGAGAGAGAGAGATTAAAAATTCATATGGTGGAACAAAATCAAACAAAAAGATTAGGTGAAGCATTAGTGCTGCAGATTTGGTGAAGCATGCACACTCAGTGCGTGGGGAATGCGGACGGCGTTTTAGTGTGAATGGACCCATTTGAGTTATTGGCCATGTTGAGTGCGGCCATATTCAAAGGAAAAAAAGAAAGAAAAAAAGGGAAAGAAAGGCAGAAGAAAATCAAAATGCCTCAAGTGCGTTTGCTTCCTCTTCTTTTTCATCGATTTCCACTTTTCTCTCTCTGTGTGACATGATAGGCTGAAAGCCCTAAATTGGTAGTCTATTGTCTCTTCATCTGCTTTTTTTTTGGAAGGCCTAGACTTATAAACAAGCTTCTTTAAAAACCTTTCTTTCTTCTTATACTTTAGCACCCAATTTTTTTTATTTTTTATGGATAAATAATTATATTGTTAAATTTGAAATAAATTAATAAATAAATAGTAGTAGAATAGTTTGTATATACTACTATATAAATGTTATATAAAAATGTATTTGTAATAATTTACATAAATATCTATATAACACCCGCATTTGTGTTATTGCATTTCATTACATTGTCATGCATGATAATGTGATGTGTTGTGTCACACCCCAATTCCCATTTATTTACCATAGGATTTCTTCACTGTCCCTTTGATAAAAAGGGTTATATTAAATACATAACTAGCCCGTCATACTTGTAATCCACAGAATTGCAACTGCCATGTAAAGTGCTTCCAACTGAATTTAGTCTTTCCCTTCCACTCCATGGTCCCTGCACTAAAATAAAGTTGGGTATATCCTCTTTTTCCCTTCCTTACCCGTTCTTGTTTTTATTTTATTTCTTTCTTTTTTTATCTCTCTGGCTCTCTCTCGGCTAAGCCCTCCCTCTAAATCCCCTATCATGTTTTTCTTTTCTTCCCCTTGGTTACCAAGCCTATCATATTTATAGCCAGCCATTTACTGATTGCATTTCCTCCATACTTATCCATTGCTATTTATTTATTCTTTTCTTTGTCATAGCTATCCAACCTTACTGAATTTCCACTTATCTTTTCTTTGGTTCTTATCTTTGCATTTCAAAAGATGACTAAGCATATTTCTCAAGGCTAGGTGAATATAATGATGCCACATGACCCATGGTTGCCACTTTACATTATTATTTATTCATTTGCTTCCCACGGTTAGGACTTGGCAACTTGAAGGTTTCCAAATCATTCTTATCCAAGCCAACTAATGGA
This sequence comes from Hydrangea macrophylla, assembly GCA_033977485.1. Taxonomy (NCBI): domain Eukaryota; kingdom Viridiplantae; phylum Streptophyta; class Magnoliopsida; order Cornales; family Hydrangeaceae; genus Hydrangea; species Hydrangea macrophylla. Next base: position 114,504,685 of record CM066982.1, on the reverse strand, counting down.
TAGACATTCTTATAATTTTCTACATATATAAACTTTCATAGGTGTACTAAATGTACCTATTTGGTTCGCTACATTTAACCAATATGACCAATAACAACCAAAACAGATTGTGCTTTGTATCTCAATCAATTAGGATTGGCAACATAAATCATTTCAATGTACCAATATGTTAGTTGCTAACATATGACCTACTAAAAGATATCAATTAATGTTACACATGGGTCTCACAAGTGATATAGATGATTGCTTAAAAATACGAGTTATCACACTCTTCCCTCCTTAAAGGAATTTCGTCCTCAAAATTACACGTACTTTCTCCAAATTTATATCAGGTGTCAAATATGTCATGCTAGTTTACTCAAAATTTTAGTAATAATAGACCAAAAATGCCATAACCCAATATATATATATATATATATTTTTCTTTAATAAAAATACAAACACACGTTTGTCCTACTTGTTTATGGTTAGTTGACAGAAGGTCCACTCAACTATCCTTGCCTTTCACTTGACAAATATAAATTAATGGTAAACCACATATGCTCAATGTTATCATTTGCTATTGGCAACATAAATCACATCTCACACATATCATCTTATACTGAAGTTGCACTGTCCAATGCATGCATACGACATAATTCATTTATGAATTCTTTTTTTTTTCCTAGTTATCAACCAACCATCATCATATTATTCTTACTATTGTACACACCAGCCTCGCTCGAAATATGTACAATCACATGGCCACAGCACCCCAGCCCCGCTCGAAAGGTGTATACTATCCACCAGCCCAGCTCGAAATGAAATAGTATATTAATGCACTAACTACAGGACTATCTTAGTCCGGCCCATCACATGACCATAGCACCCCTGCCCTGCTCGAAGGGTGTATACCATCCACCAGCCCAGCTCGAAATGGAAGAGTATATTAGTGCGTTAACTGCAGGACTATCTTAGTTCCAGCCATCTCAACATACCACAGTTGATTTTTTTTTTTAAGGCCTTGAGCTTATCAAATGTATTATTCACATGAATTCAACATTATGCATCCATTGGACTATAACATATGCATAGATAAATATGTACTATGTACCCATTATGACGAATTTCACAATTTGATAGGTTTAAAAAAAAAATACTTCCATACCGCAATCAACCGTTCACCCTCAACAGCATCATACCAGGATTTCTCATGGTAATATAGCAAGAGTCACCTCACTTCACCTTATACCAAGCCACTCATAACTTTTCCCATTTTTGGATTATTGGCTCTTGACAGGTGCTCCTTACTAAAATGCCCATCAGTTCCATGGTATTTCATCAACACACTTATACCAATTCATTTACCAAAAATTCATGAATTCTATATGAAAGCAATAAAACTCCAAAAGAGAACAAAGAGAGATAATAAATAAATACTCCAGAGTAATTGAACTAATTAAGAAGTGATACTGCAAATTATTCCCAAACGTGGCCTTAACTGGCTCTTAGTGAAATACAGCACACACTTACTCTCTTTCTTAACACCACCTAATATTGATAGCGATACATAGTACCCACCCCACACCAATTGGTTGCAACATTTTAAAAACATAACCATATAAGTATAGCACACACCCCACAAAATCTGCCATTAAATGTAATACCCGTACCCGAAAATTAATTGCATGTGATGATTTGGGTAAGTTCTAGTTACCCCGAGGTGATGAGTTGTAATACCCTGTATTTTGTAATATATTATATAACTAAGACCCTGTATGCTTATTTTAATACTTGTATGAGCTTGGCCTTACCCTTGGTATATTTTATATACCAATCGATTGAACTTTATCTCAATCGATTGATTGTTCCAATCGATTGAACTTTATACCAATCGATTGATTGTATCAATCGATTGACACTTATGTCAATCGATTGGAGGCAGCTGGGCAGATTCTTTTGCTCTGGCTGGGGAGAAGCCACGTGAACACTCCCTCTTTATATAAACCAACCCTTTTCCTGCGTTTTTCTCTTTAGAGAAATCAGAGAGAGTGAGAGGGAGGGTTTGGTGTGTGTTATATATATATATACACTCATATATATATAGATATACACACATATTTACATATATTCATACACATACCCACAGATGGATTGAGAAAAGAAGAAGAAGAAGACCAGAAAAGAAGAAGAAAAGAAGGAGAAAGAGAAGAGAGAAGACAGAGAACTAAAGAGAGAGAGAGAGGAGGACCACCATTGAAGCTCAAGCTTCAAAACACATTCCCAAACACGCCTTAACGCCTAAGGTGAGTTCTAAACTCACTTGGTAACTTATATTGATGTTATGACATGTTTTGAATGAAGAAATGAAGAAGAAATCATGTATTCCCGTTTATATGTTGCTGAGCAGTCTTCTCTGTGAAGAAGACGAAGTGTCAATCGATTGACACTATATCAATCGATTGACATCTCTCATGTCTCAATCGATTGACACTTTATCAATCGATTGACATGGATTGTGATCCAATCGATTGAACTTTATTCCAATCGATTGACACTACTTTTATACCAATCGATTGACATCTATACCAATCGATTGGTAGTTACAGTTTACTGTTTTACTTGTTTAGATAATGTAATAACTGTTTAGTTGTTTATTTACTGCTCATTATTTCCCAGCATGCTTTATTACTGTAATACAGACATGATAACGAGTTAATGCAGCATAGGATCGTAGTAATAACAAGACTATCGGATAATGTTTATGATGTTAGATAACGGAATAGTTGTGAATCCTTTGGAGTTAACATTCATTCATTCAGAGTAGTCGGGCCACATTGGGATTGTCATGTATCGAAAATAGAGTTGAGCTTAAGTAGGTTTGCTAAGATTCGGGAATCTTGCGTGGGCGGGCTTTGGTCGATCATATGTTCTTAAAAGCGGTAGACAGACGAAGGTGTCTATGACTTGCGGTGGACCGGACCAATTGCCCTAAGATAGCCAGATGATCTAATCATATGTTCTTAAAAGCGGTAGACAGACGAAGGTGTCTATGACATGCGGTGGACCGTGATCACTGGTAGACGTCGCTAAGTCGTGGCATAGAATGATGTACTGTTGTTTAAAGCGTTATATCCCTGACATGCGGTGGACTGTGCATATGTTCTTAAAAGCGGGGGATGGACTAACGTGGGATCCATGACATGCGGTGAACTGTGCATATGTTCTTAAAAGCGGTGGATGAGCAATGGTGCGTTATAGAGTTGAACTACTGTCGAGTCTGTTCCCCTATCTAGACGTGTTATTGGTTTTTAATAAGTAAAACATTAGTAATTGGATCATCAATTTGATTAAAGGAGTTACCCTTACAGAATTCTAATTTGGTTACGGCTTATAACTTGTAATAACTTCAATAGTTGATACCCTGTTAGTATCTAACTCACTCGGCTTTCATTAAGCTGACGGCGTTTATGCCGCTGGACATTTCTACGTTCTAGCGCACCCTGGTTATGACTATACAGGTGAAGGGCCTGCAGGAGAGGACTACTATGCCGGTGACGGAGTCCCTGTGGAAAATTTCCCCGACGGAGGTCAGACCGAAGTAGACTACTACGCCGAGGACTACCCTTATGCAAACTGAAGTCTTGACTAGAATTGTAGCTAGTTGTCTTTACCGTTTTAGAATCTTTTTGTAGTCAGGCATATGTTGCCTTGGCATTTGTACTTCCGCTGCCTTATATTTGATTCAAGACTCTGATATGTAATAGTTAGTAACTTCTGTTGACTTTATGTTACGTTATGTTCAGAACCTAGACTTCATTGTTGTTACACTATTTCACCTTGTTGCTTAGTATTGCGTGGTGTGGACAATCATGTGACTTCACCCGTCATTCCCTATGGACCCATAAAGGAAATTTATTTTTCTCTATTTATGCTGCTCCGGGGCGTGACAGGATTCTTGGTATCAGAGCCTAGGTTGTATACCTTTTCGCTCACAGATTGTCCCACACCATCTGGTCCTAGAACCTTGAGATTCTATAGATGAGTATTAAGATTAGTTCTGACTTAAGGTAGTCCCTTTTCAGGTAGCATGGCACCACCGCTGTTCGTTCCAGACGAGTTCGGAGGACACTATGTGTATGAGAGTAGTATTGCGCCAGCCGATCCAGAGTACTATGCCTGGAAGGTTAGACAGAGAGCTATTGCAGAGACAGAGCGAGACATGCAGATCGAGCAGCAGAGATTTGGGACCCAGGACCCAGAAGTGATACGTCAGGAGATGATCTACCGCAAGGAGACCTTCAAACGCATCGAGGAGGATTCTTTACTGATGTTACGAGACCGTTCTTCGTACCAGGTTCTACTTGCACAGGTTAGAGCAGCACCTCCACCCCCACCGGAGGAAGACATGGCTGATGCACCCCCAGCAGATGAGGACCCGGAGGATGATGATGAGAGCGATGACGACGATGAGCTAGAGGATGCAGACGAGGAGATGGAGGATGAAGAGGACGAGGACACCGATGACGAGGAGCCGGAGTATGATCCAGAGGAGGAGGACCCCGTGGACCCAGCCGGTATGGACGTGCCAGTTGGCGTAGATATTGTGGTTGCAGAGGGTTATCCGATAGAGGAAGAGGAGGTAGCCGCAGACGATGATGCAGTAGTACCAGTCTTACCAGGAGGAGTTATAGCACAGCTAGCAGCTGAGTGGGCCGCAGAGATGGCTGCACATCCCCATGGATTTGAGATCGGAGCACCAGAGTTGGCACAGGCTATGGTACAGGCTGAGGCACTTGCAGCCGCATTTGATGCAGCCCAGGCTGACATGGCCGCTGATGCAGGAGATTTGGGAGCTGTTGTGGAGCATGATGGACCCGAGCTGATCGAGGATGTTGTGATAGAGGATGAGGACATGATGGATGACGATGACATGGATGAGGATGATGTTTTGTCTGAGGTTGCCCCAGAGGACGAGGCTTCCATCTATGGATCCGATGTGGACAACTTTTGAGTCCAGTACCTTTAGGACTTAGACTTTTACGCTTGACTTTAGGACATGTTGTCCACTTACTTTTGACGCTTACATAGACAGCTATTGACCGTAGCCTTTTTGTATAGGTAGCCACCAGTAGTGGTTTTGTGTATATCTTTCTTTTGTTTAGATCTTGTATAGGATCATGTACTACGCGGTACACAGATGATCTATTGTGTACTCCGCTGTACATCTTTTGGGTATATATATGGCAGATCGTTTCTCTTGGTTATTTCTGTTGTTATCTCATTGTTATGTTATGGTTGTGATTTTGATTCATGTTATGCTTCCTGTTATTTAAGTATGATTATTTCCCTGAGGAGATTGTCAGCTAATCGTTAGATCCTTCATAGGTACACCTCACACGGATCACTATGGTGGGACCCACAAGGAACCAAGCACGACTGGGAGCACCCATTCCCGAGGGTATGGACCCAACTGGAGTCTTCGAAGCTTTCATGCAACGGATGGAGCACATCGGCGATACCTACAATCATGCCACCAACGACAATGGCAACAACCACTTTGTCCCTCCAAGGCAGACAGGCGATAAGCTATTGGAACGATTTCGTGGCCTGCGACCCGAGAAGTTCGACGGCATGGCAGAGTCCTGGAAAGCAGAGCAATGGATACGAGAGTTGGAGCTAATCTTTGAAGCCCTGGAGTGCAGTGAGCTTGACAAGAGACGTCTAGCCGCATTTCAACTGACTTACTCCGCCGCGGACTGGTGGGAGGCCGAGAGAGCCACGATTGGGATTGACGCTGCAAGGAGAATGCCTTGGGAAGCATTCAAGGCTCGATTTCTCGAGAAATATTTCCCTGAGGACGAAAGAGACCAACAAGAGAGGAATTTCCTGAGTCTAACCCAAGGAAACTGGACAGTCAGGGAGTATACTACACAATTCGAGCGACTTTCCCGTTTCGCTCCGCACATGATAGACACCTCCGTCAAGAAGGTCAAGCGATTCCACCAAGGACTCAACCCACACCTCCGGCACATGATGATAGGCCATCTGGGCCAATCGTTTGAAGGGATTGTCCGTCTTGCTTCAAGTTTGGAAAAGGATGCTTACCCTGTACAAGGACCACAAGTGAATCGACCTCCACCCAGGACCTTCCAACCAAGGAACTTTTCCGCACAATTATCAAGGAACAACCAAGGATGGAAACCCCAGACCAACAACTATCAGGGAACCAAGCGCACATGGGATGGGACAAGGAAGCCCCAAGCCAATTTTCCTCGACAACAGAATCAACAGCGAGGACCACCTCAGGCACAGCCCGTCGCCCAGCGACAGAATATTGATGGATGTTTCAACTGTGGAGTGCCCGGACATATTGCAAGGTATTGCACAGCTCCCAAGACCAACCGGCGTAACGACCTCGTTTGTCGCAACTGTAACAAGCCTGGTCACATAAGCAAGGATTGTCGAGCACCACGTGGAGGCTACTATGGAGCGCCTGCTCAAGGACAGCAAGGACAGGTTAGGGTGAATGCCATCATTCCTGACAATGCAGGGTATAATGCAGAGGAACAGCAAAACTTGGAAGGTACACTCATTTTATTTCACTGTCAAGTTAGAGCTTTGTTTGATACCGGTGCCGCCCGTTCTTTCATAGCTATTAAGATGGTACGTGATTTGGGATTGCTACCCCTAACACTTGAGCCGACCCTTAATGCCGTTTCGCCCTTGGGAGTATCCGTTAAGTTAGGTAAGGTGTGCAAGGATTGTCCCTTGACACTAGAGGATAGGAATCTCCCAGCAGACTTGATAGTCCTGTCAATGTCTGAGTTCGACGTGATCCTAGGAATGGATTGGCTTACTAAGTATGGAGCTAACCTGGATTGTGTTAGTCGGACCATTGTCTTTTCGACGCCTGGTTGCCCGCAGATCAGATTTCAGTGCCAACCGTTGAGCGACATGTTTATCACAAGCTGCCTAGCCACGATTAAGACTTCAAGCACGGAGCTTACTATCAATCAGATCCCCGTTATTCAAGACTTTGAAGATGTGTTCCGAAGTATCTCAGGACTTCCGCCGAAGAGAGAGATAGACTTCTGCATTGAGTTAGCACCCGGAACGTTGCCAATTTCCAAGACCCCGTATCGGATGGCGCCAATAGAAATGCTAGAATTGAAGAAGCAAGTTCAGGAACTCGAAGATTTAGGTTTTGTTCGCCCCAGTACATCGCCTTGGGGAGCACCAGTTCTATTTGTGAAGAAGAAAGACGGAGAGCTACGACTCTGTATCGACTACAGGGAGCTGAATAAAGTCACGATCAAGAATAGGTATCCACTTCCCCGGATAGACGACCTGTTCGATCAACTACAAGGATCAAGGATATTCTCAAAAATCGATTTGCGTTCAGGATACCATCAATTGCTAGTTCGGCCGAAAGATATACCGAAAACTGCCTTCAGGACGAGATATGGACACTACGAATTTCTAGTGATGTCTTTTGGATTGACTAATGCCCCGACAGTATTCATGGACCTAATGAATAGAGTATTCAGACCCTATCTGGATCAATTCATTATAGTATTCATCGACGACATTCTAATTTATTCAAGGACGGAAGAAGAACATAAGCAGCATCTACAAATTGCTCTACAGACTCTCAGAGACAATAGTTTGTATGCGAAATTCAGCAAATGTGAATTCTGGCTTCAGGAAGTTAAATTCCTGGGACATGTGATATCACAGGATGGGATTTCCGTAGACTCATCTAAGATCGATGCAGTCTTGAGCTGGAACAGGCCAACCAATGCAACCGAAGTTAGGAGTTTTCTTGGATTGGCTGGGTATTACCGTAAATTTGTGGAAGGATTCTCTAGAATCGCAGGACCATTGACAAGCCTGACTAAGAAGGAGACGAAGTACGAATGGACTGATAAACATGAGGATGCATTCCGGGAATTGAAAGAGAGACTAACCTCAGCACCCGTACTTGCGATACCTAAGAGTGGTGAACAATTCATAATCTATAGTGATGCGTCACACCAAGGACTTGGTTGTGTGCTAATGCAAGAGGGGAATGTCATTGCATACGGATCAAGACAATTGAAACCGCATGAGAAGAACTATCCGACGCACGACTTAGAACTAGCCGCAATCGTGTTCGCCTTGAAGATTTGGAGACACTATTTGTATGGAGAAAAGTTTGACTTGTTCTCAGATCATAAGAGTTTAAGATACCTGTTCTCTCAAAAGGAGTTGAACATGCGACAACGGAGATGGATGGAGCTACTCAAGGACTACGACTTCTCTTTGCAATACCACCCGGGTAAAGTAAATGTTGTAGCCGACGCTCTGAGCCGGAGACCACGCCTTTTGGTTGCTTCGATTTTGATTAGAGAATGGCGAGCAATGGAGACGTTAGCCGAATTCGATCTTCAACCAGTGGAATCAGGAGAAGGACAACACTTTGGATGTCTTGCTGTACAACCGACTCTCATCAGCCGCATCTTGGAAGCTCAACAGTCGAACGAGGATTTAAAGTTATGGTTTGCTAAGGTGTCCGCAAAGGAACCCGAGATATGGAGTATTAGTACGGACGGAGCACTGAGATGCAAAGGCAGACTCTGTGTGCCAAATGACGATGGACTCAGGAGGAACATTCTGGACGAAGCACACAAGTCAAGGATGACTATCCACCCAGGAGGAAATAAGATGTATAAGGACTTGAAGAGAAACTTCTGGTGGCAAGGAATGAAGCGAGAAGTGGCCGAGTATGTATCGCAATGTCTTATTTGCAAACAAGTAAAGGCAGAGCATCAGAAACCACCTGGACTCCTACAACCGCTACCGATTCCCCAATGGAAATGGGAGCATATCACCATGGATTTTGTGGTTGGATTGCCGAAGTCTCAACAAAACCACAACGCTATTTGGGTAGTAGTAGATCGACTCACCAAGTCAGCACATTTTATCGCCTACAGCATGACGTACCCTGTTGAAAGATTGAGCCGGATGTATCTACAGCAAGTAGTGCGACTGCACGGAGTACCCGTCTCAATAGTTTCAGATCGAGATTCACGCTTTACCGCAGAATTCTGGAAGAGCCTTCAGACAGCAATGGGAACTTCATTGAATTTGAGTTCAGCCTTTCATCCACAGACAGACGGTCAGACAGAACGAGTCAATCAAGTGATGGAAGATATGTTGCGAGCATGTGTCATTGAATTCGAGAGTTCATGGGAGACGCATCTACCTTTGATCGAGTTTGCCTACAACAACAGCTACCACACGAGCATAGGGATGGCGCCGTTTGAAGCATTGTATGGAAGACCTTGCCGATCGCCGCTGTGTTGGGCCGAAGTCGGAGATACTCAACTACTTGGGCCCGAGATGATTCGAGAAACCAACGAGAAGATCCAGATTGTACGAGAGAAGATGAAGACAGCGCAATCCAGACACAAGAGCTATGCCGACAAGCGACGGAAAGATCTAGAGTTTGCAGTTGGAGATCATGTGCTACTCAAAGTCTCACCAGTTCGAGGTGTCGTCAGATTCGGACAGAAAAGAGGCAAGTTGTCGCCGCGATTCATCGGACCGTTCGAGATCCTAGAACGTGTTGGGAAGGTTGCTTATCGACTTGCGTTGCCGCCAAAGATGTCAGGAGTGCACAACGTTTTCCACATCAGCATGTTGAGGAAATGTGCCCACAACCCAGCGCACGAGATCAGTTTTGAAGATATCGAGGTGAACGAGAACGTGACCTACAACGAAGGACCAGTGCGCATTCTAGACCGAGGAGTGAAGAAGCTCAGAAACAAGGATATTCCGCTAGTGAAGGTTCAGTGGAAGCACCACGACGAAGGAGAAGCTTCATGGGAGTTGGAGTCAGAGATGCAAGAGAAGTTTCCATTTTTGTTTTAACCCAGTTTATTTCGGATTTCGGGGACGAAATCTTTTGTGAGTGGTGGATGATGTAATACCCTGTATTTTGTAATATATTATATAACTAAGACCCTGTATGCTTATTTTAATACTTGTATGAGCTTGGCCTTACCCTTGGTATATTTTATATACCAATCGATTGAACTTTATCTCAATCGATTGATTGTTCCAATCGATTGAACTTTATACCAATCGATTGATTGTATCAATCGATTGACACTTATGTCAATCGAATGGAGGCAGCTGGGCAGATTCTTTTGCTCTGGCTGGGGAGAAGCCACGTGAACACTCCCTCTTTATATAAACCAACCCTTTTCCTGCGTTTTTCTCTTTAGAGAAATCAGAGAGAGTGAGAGGGAGGGTTTGGTGTGTGTTATATATATATACACTCATATATATATATAGATATACACACATATTTACATATATTCATACACACACCCACAGATGGATTGAGAAAAGAAGAAGAAGAAGACCAGAAAAGAAGAAGAAAAGAAGGAGAAAGAGAAGAGAGAAGACAGAGAACTAAAGAGAGAGAGAGAGGAGGACCACCATTGAAGCTCAAGCTTCAAAACACATTCCCAAACACGCCTTAACGCCTAAGGTGAGTTCTAAACTCACTTGGTAACTTATATTGATGTTATGACATGTTTTGAATGAAGAAATGAAGAAGAAATCATGTATTCCCGTTTATATGTTGCTGAGCAGTCTTCTCTGTGAAGAAGACGAAGTGTCAATCGATTGACACTATATCAATCGATTGACATCTCTCATGTCTCAATCGATTGACACTTTATCAATCGATTGACATGGATTGTGATCCAATCGATTGAACTTTATTCCAATCGATTGACACTACTTTCATACCAATCGATTGACATCTATACCAATCGATTGGTAGTTACAGTTTACTGTTTTACTTGTTTAGATAATGTAATAACTGTTTAGTTGTTTATTTACTGCTCATTATTTCCCAGCATGCTTTATTACTGTAATACAGACATGATAACGAGTTAATGCAGCATAGGATCGTAGTAATAACAAGACTATCGGATAATGTTTATGATGTTAGATAACGGAATAGTTGTGAATCCTTTGGAGTTAACATTCATTCATTCAGAGTAGTCGGGCCACATTGGGATTGTCATGTATCGAAAATAGAGTTGAGCTTAAGTAGGTTTGCTAAGATTCGGGAATCTTGCGTGGGCGGGCTTTGGTCGATCATATGTTCTTAAAAGCGGTAGACAGACGAAGGTGTCTATGACTTGCGGTGGACCGGACCAATTGCCCTAAGATAGCCAGATGATCTAATCATATGTTCTTAAAAGCGGTAGACAGACGAAGGTGTCTATGACATGCGGTGGACCGTGATCACTGGTAGACGTCGCTAAGTCGTGGCATAGAATGATGTACTGTTGTTTAAAGCGTTATATCCCTGACATGCGGTGGACTGTGCATATGTTCTTAAAAGCGGGGGATGGACTAACGTGGGATCCATGACATGCGGTGAACTGTGCATATGTTCTTAAAAGCGATGGATGAGCAATGGTGCGTTATAGAGTTGAACTACTGTCGAGTCTGTTCCCCTATCTAGACGTGTTATTGGTTTTTAATAAGTAAAACATTAGTAATTGGATCATCGATTTGATTAAAGGAGTTACCCTTACAGAATTCTAATTTGGTTACGGCTTATAACTTGTAATAACTTCAATAGTTGATACCCTGTTAGTATCTAACTCACTCGGCTTTCATTAAGCTGACGGCGTTTATGCCGCTGGACATTTCTACGTTCTAGCGCACCCTGGTTATGACTATACAGGTGAAGGGCCTGCAGGAGAGGACTACTATGCCGGTGACGGAGTCCCTGTGGAAAATTTCCCCGACGGAGGTCAGACCGAAGTAGACTACTACGCCGAGGACTACCCTTATGCAAACTGAAGTCTTGACTAGAATTGTAGCTAGTTGTCTTTACCGTTTTAGAATCTTTTTGTAGTCAGGCATATGTTGCCTTGGCATTTGTACTTCCGCTGCCTTATATTTGATTCGAGACTCTGATATGTAATAGTTAGTAACTTCTGTTGACTTTATGTTACGTTATGTTCAGAACCTAGACTTCATTGTTGTTACACTATTTCACCTTGTTGCTTAGTACTGCGTGGTGTGGACAATCATGTGACTTCACCCGTCATTCCCTATGGACCCATAAAGGAAATTTATTTTTCTCTATTTATGCTGCTCCGGGGCGTGACATGAGTGCTTGATAAAGGGCACAGATGGACAGACGTGAAATAGGACCCACAGGAGGTCCAGATTTGGTTAATGCATTTAGTTGCATTTATGTGATTAAATGGTAGACATGTAACTGTAAATGTGCACATTATAATATATGTTGATGCCATATGATTATTTAATTGATAAAATGTTAAGTGTTTTAATATTCTATTATTGTGCATGTTTATTTATGGGATCAGTTTGGATACCCTTGTGGGGACATAATCGAACACGTGGCATAATTAGTAGGCTAATTAGTGTCTTCATATAATATTTGGGACCACATTTGGGGCTCATACATGACATAGACATATACTCACTTAGATATTAGGCAATTATTATAACATTTAGGAGTTCCATAGCAAAAGTATGAAAGTTGTGGGGGTCTAAGTAGAATAAATGAAAACCTGGTTTGGAGTTGGTAGAGATGGCACCTCCTTGTGACTCATCATCACAATTGTTAAAAAAAAAAAAAAAAAAAAAAAAAAAAAAACGTGTGTGCATTGTGTTAACTGTGAATGGCGGTGACAAATCTAGTACTTACTAAATAAATACCTTCACCGACTCTCCCAGGCGATGTGGAACTAAGTATCATACCTATTTGTTTCACCAACTTTGTTTGTCATATTCACACCCTACCCTCAGTCCCACACCTCTGGCTGGGGACAAGCTCTGATACCATTTTGTCACACCCCAATTCCCATTTATTTACCATAGGATTTCTTCACTGTCCCTTTGATAAAAAGGGTTATATTAAATACATAACTAGCCCGTCATACTTGTAATCCACAGAATTGCAACTGCCATGTAAAGTGCTTCCAACTGAATTTAGTCTTTCCCTTCCACTCCATGGTCCCTGCACTAAAATAAAGTTGGGTATATCCTCTTTTTCCCTTCCTTACCCGCTCTTGTTTTTATTTTATTTCTTTCTTTTTTTATCTCTCTGGCTCTCTCTCGGCTAAGCCCTCCCTCTAAATCCCCTATCATGTTTTTCTTTTCTTCCCCTTGGTTACCAAGCCTATCATATTTATAGCCAGCCATTTACTGATTGCATCTCCTCCATACTTATCCATTGCTATTTATTTATTCTTTTCTTTGTCATAGCTATCCAACCTTACTGAATTTCCACTTATCTTTTCTTTGGTTCTTATCTTTGCATTTCAAAAGATGACTAAGCATATTTCTCAAGGCTAGGTGAATATAATGATGCCACATGACCCATGGTTGCCACTTTTCATTATTATTTATTCATTTGCTTCCCACGGTTAGGACTTGGCAACTTGAAGGTTTCCAAATCATTCTAATCCAAGCCAACTAATGGATAGACATTCTTATAATTTTCTACATATATATACTTTCATAGGTGTACTAAATGTACCTATTTGGTTCGCTACATTTAACCAATATGACCAATAACAACCAAAACGGATTGTGCTTTGTATCTCAATCAATTAGGATTGGCAACATAAATCATTTCAATGTACCAATATGTTAGTTGCTAACATATGACCTACTAAAAGGTATCAATTAATGTTACACATGGGTCTCACAAGTGATATAGATGATTGCTTAAAAATACGAGTTATCACAGTTGTGTCTTATGACACCTATGAGAGTGAGTTTTGACTCACGAGTCGATTTGGGTGTCTGTGTTAGAGAACCCTCTGAGACGATATGAATGAGTGTTTTGTGGTTGTGACGTCTCTCTGAGTATGAGACGGTCATTGTGAAATACTTAAATGTTTATCTGAAAATAAATGTTTACCCTTGGTAGGCTAATTAACAACTTTGGAAAAGTCATGTAGAAATTTGTGTTTTAGCAATCAAACGGAACTCAGTCACAAACTTTTATAATTTTAAGGTTTTACTTGTAAAGCTATGAATCAGCTGTGTAGAAAGTTTTAGAGACTGATTAGGAGTTCTGAAAACTCGTGGGAGGTAAACACGATTTTCGAAAGTGTTGCCTATATATAGATACAAATGATATTGATATTTTTCATAAAGCTTAACGTAAAACGCAAGGGACCCCAAAAAGGGAGATTGATTGCTTGGAGCTTCTCGATGCCAAGCCGCGACCGTTCGTCCGCTGGTTTTTCACCAAATTTTGTATTCGAACTCCTCGAGGTAAGGCTGTCATTTTGATACCTATTAGGCCATGTTTGGCTAAGTTTTTCGAAAAGTTATTTTCTAGAATTTTTCATAAAAGTTGATATTTGAACTTTTGATCCATAGGAATTGTACTAGGCGAACTTCTGCACGTTCTTTATGCTTGGGTTTTCTTTGGATTGAATTATAGGAGCTTTATTCGGAATTGAGTGATTCAACTATGTTTTGGAATAATTTTTTGACATGTATTCATGTTTTGTGTGAACAACATGTCTTATTTCATAGGGATATATTGTGTAGTTTGTATTGGGTAATTATATTGATAAGTAGTCCTAATACCATGGTGACATTTTTTGTTTACCGCGAGTATGGTCAATGTATTTGAGCATGTTGAGTTGCTTATTTGGGTCAAAGGAGCATGTGGTTACTGAGCCATTTTGTGTAGCCAATATAGGCATTAATGTCGCACGATTGAAGAGAAGAATCGTGGGTCTTTCCCTTTTGCGTGGACTTATTGGCGAGGAGTCGTGGATTGGGAGTATGGGACGTACACATGAGGCTCTAGAGACTAGTATGAAATGTAGAGATGTGAATGCGGCCATGTTTATCATTCATGTGCATTTATTGTTTTATTCACTAAGAGTTAGCTTAAACAAATCGAAACATGTGTGGTTATTCAAATAACCATTGCAGGTGTTAATGCTGGCGAGGAATCGCAGAAGTGAGCACATGGGTTTGGGAGTTTTTGTAGAGGGTGACTTATCATGCCGATCTCGTAGTTTTGATTTGCAACGTTATAATAAGAATCATTATGACCTTTTAGCTATGTTTAAGTTAGAATCGTAGATTGAATTCGAGATGTTGTAATAAATAGTAGCATGTTGTAATTATGTTTTAGTAATGTTATAGTACAGTTAGGATCACTTTGGCATGAGTGTGGTGTGTGTGTTTGGTCCTTGGAGATTTTAAAAAAGCTTTAAAACTTGGATATTCTGCAGAATGTGCTGATGCCATAAATCAGTCGACTGGACCCTCTTTTTCAGCAACTCATTGCATCTTTTTATAGAGGAACAGTCGACTGGGTCCCCAACACAGTTGACTGGGTCATGTTTTCAAATCAGATATTTTTTTTGTCTAGGCTGGACTTCAGTCGACCGGACCGTACCAGTCGACTGAAAATTTGAAGCTCTAGTCGACTGGACATAGAAAACAATCGATTGGACTGTGTTTTAAAAATCAACCTTCTGCTAGACCAGTATCAGTCGACTGGGCCTAAGGTGTAGTCGACTGGACTGCTGCTTTTTAAAATGTTTTTTTTTGTTCCGCTGCGTGTGTTCTTCGAACTAATTTTTGGGAACGTTAATGAATTGGTTTAGCCTTGGTGGCGTGCCACGGACTTCAGTTATGCTATTGTGGGACCGGGCTGTGACAATCTATGTCGCACTCGCACTGGTGTTTTTGAAAAAAATGTCGAACTCCCTGCACTCGTGTCCCCTGATGTTGTCAATATCAAGATATGAAAAGTATACTTTACTTTTCTAAAGATTTGCAGTGTGGAAGTAAAGGTCGAACCCACATAGATTGAATACTACGTACTTTAATTTTTAAAATCTAAATTTAGTTAATTAAGAAAAATAGATTTTGGATTTAATTTGAATTAAACTAATAACAATAAAAGTAAATCTAAATTATGAAAGCAATTAAAAATTATTTTTCTAAATATATTTAAGGAACCTAGGATTGCAAATCCACCACTAGCTTCATAATAAGGGTATTTATGAATTACTTTAGCTTATTAAGTTGGATGATAATGGGAAATTGTAGCTACAAGCCCAATTCCTCCGTCAAGAAAATAACTATGGTTCAAGCACCAACATAATCCATCTTCGGTTAGCACGAATTATCCCACACTAAACTAGGGTTGTGGTATAATCCATCTAATCTAGGCATGGACTATTCGGATACTTGATAGCACAATTCAATTTAAGCATCATTACATGGAAATAATCTAAACAAGCACAGCAAGCATAGATCATTGAGCGCATCACATTCAAAATAGATCTAAGACAAGAATAAACTTTGAAAGTAATGATTTTAATCAATAGAAGCACGATTTATTTATAAAAATCCTCGGAACATGTAATCATCATCCATACATAATAAAACTAAAATAAAAACATAAATAAAACCCTATTACTTGGCTAGAGTTTCATTGAAACCCTAGATCTAGAGACTAGTTGTCCATAGAAGCGGTAGATGGCAAGAGGTTGATGGAGGAGGCCATGGGAATCCTTGGTCGTCTTCTTCTTCTTCTCCTTGCTTTCTCCTCTTCAATGGCTGAAAGTATGGTTGTATATTGTGTGTATAATATTTTCCAACCCTAAATTGAAGTAAAATATGGTATATATAGATTTACAATAAGTTTTTGGAAGCTTTCCTAACCCGAAACGCACTAAAACAGTTGTTATTTCCAATCCGGACGTCATTAAGCAGTTTCGTTTACACATGACTCTTCAGTATAGCAGAATACGCAACTTTGATTTTTGTACGGATCGCGCGAGCGCGTAATTGGGAAGGTCGCGCGCGCGGATCGCGCGAGCAAATTCTGGGATCTCGCGTGAGCAGGTCGCGCGAGCGATTACTTGGTTTTCGCGCGATGTGGTTTTTCTTGCTTCTTTCTTCCTGCTTTTTCACCTTATTTAACCAGATCTCCTTGTTTTCTTCCAAAATCTGTCAGAAAATAGAAAACGAAGTAAAACTATACAAAAACAGGATAAAAAGGTACTAATAAACACATGTTAAGGCGTATAAATATGACCTGTTCTCTCCCGATCACACCCCCAAACCTACATTTTGCTAGTCCTCAAACAAAACTAAAAATAAAAACTAAACTACTAATAACATACTACTCCATTTTCGCCTGGATCGCGATTGCATTTAGCGTATGCAACAAGCCTTTTAAACCTCTAGGTGTCCCTAGTCGGACGAGTGAAGTCTCGTGAGGGTTCTCATCAACAAGTTACCCACAACCATCTTTATTAACTTATCACTTTAAAAACTTTTATTAAAAACAAAGAACATAATATTCAATACTCCTTCATCACAGAATAATGATCTGAAACAGAATAACGAACAAGAAGAAACGGAATCACACGTCTACCTACATCATAAAAAACAATCATAAGCACATGCATCGTATAAATCCATAGAGTTTCTCATAAAATTGCACGTGTGTGATGTGGTAGTCAAATGAACACGCGTATGTCATGAACTTGGAATATAACTCAGATGACCATCCAACTATGCTTCGACTACGAATCTCACAATGTCAATTACACTCTAAAATGAAACACTTAGAAACAGGTGTAATTTTTCTAAAATATGTGAGTAAAGGAAATATGTTTTCAAAACGAGAAATGCTCACATATGACTCGAAAAGGACGCATGACACGAAAGAACAGTAGTCTCATGGATAGGATGCCAATAATCAAGAAAAATTAATCATTACCATGTTTTAATCCCCCTCCCATTGTTTTTATATCCAAACCATGTTTCCTAGGATCAAATAGGACTTTTCAAAAGTTGTAATGTGGCTCAGGTTGTGAAAAGGGATAGAAATGATTTATTAGGTAGTTTTAGAATGGCATTGTAAGGCATGTTCGATTTCTTTCATTCTTCTCTTCTACCAACTTTCATCTTTTCATTATCTTCTTTTCATATTCTCTTTTTTAATTTCTTTCCTCTTCTTTTTTTTTTCAACCTTTTTTTTTTCTTTTTTTTTCTTTTCCCTTTATTTTCATTGCTTTTGAAACAACCATTCCTTGAATACCAAGGCAACCACCCCAAACATCATCTTATCTTCTTTTTCTTCTCAATCACACATCGCCTTAACACCACTAAAAGTTGACAAATCTCTTAGTGGTGAACTCCAAGTTTGTCAAGTCGGAGCAAAAACAGGATAATGGTAGTTAAAGAAAAGACATTTTAACGGCTCAAAGGACGAACTAAGGAAATTTTATCATTTATCGGTCAGTAGCAAACAAAGAAGGCTTAAAATCATGTCCTATAGTTATATGGTTCTTCAATATTTACGACGGAAGATTGTTTAGTATGGTAACAAATATTTTAACTTGACTATCAACCAAAACAAGAATAATGAGACTAAACAACAAGTTAATGCGCTATTTCAATGAAATTCGATAAACACAATGTATTTATAACCCTCTAAAAGAGAAAAGATACGCTCAAAAGCTCACTGGGTTTAGTCTCCACCTTGTATTATCTAGAAATCCGAATCATATTATAGTTCACATCAAACATGTATTCAAGCGACTATGTGCAGTACATAGGTTTATGTGCAGTGCATATGTTTATGTGCAAATCTATGATATAAAACTACGATTCGAACGATACATGACTTAAAACGTTACATCATGACTTCAGCAAATTTTTAATCACATCTTCTCTTGTTTATCATTCTATAACAATCCAAGTTACATAACAAGATGTATCGAATCAAGATTGCAAAAACGTCGGTAATCATCGTTTATTTAAGTACAAAAATCAAATTTTTTTTTAAAAAAATTTAGTGTAATAATAAAAATGTGCATGTGTGTGCATACCCCCAAACCTAAACATTTCATTGTCCCCAATGAAACAACAAAACGAAAGAAAGGAGAGTACGTAAAAAAAAAACAATATTACCTCGATCTTGACAAGCATAGAACAAGTGAATACAAAGGCATATGGCAATAAAGTTCAATGTTACCTGTTACTTCTTAACAATAGAAAATAAAAGAACAGAATAATAACAATAACAGCTAATATATATATATATAAATATTTATAATAATTTTTTTTTAATAAATAGAATATTAGAATCTAAACTATAATCAAGAGACTTAACAAAAATAAAAGAAACAAACAGAGCTTATAAAAACAAAGACAGACGAACCTAAACAGGGCTAAAAGAACAAACAGAAAGTAAAAAAAAATCACTGACCAGGTATGGAGAGAGGAGGGAAGAGAACAAAGGAGAAAAACCAGAAAACCCTACCTCGCACGCGCGAATCCCTCCGCGATTTTAAGCAGAATCATGTTTTACGTTTTATAAAAGAAAAATTTCTAAGTCCTTAGATCGCGTGAGCGGACCGCTCAAGCGAACCCCTCGCGCGCACTAATTGTGGCGCGAGGTGATACTGAGGCTATATATCATACAAGTGTTAAAAATTTTCTCGAAGGGGCAGGCTCGCGCGAGCGGGCCGCGCGTGCGAGATGCCATTTTTCCTCTTTTTCTATACTTTTTTTTTATTATTTATTTTATTTTATTATTTATTTAGTTTTTTTATATAAGCCAAAAATAAATTTACTCTGACCCCCACACCTGTTCAGAAAGACCACAACTGACTCAAAAAAAAAAAATCCAAAAACAAGAGAAACGGACGAAATAAAGCTTGAGTTGCCTCCCAAGAAGCGCTAATTTTTACGTCTTCAGCTAGACCGTTCTAGCTCAAGATTCAAGGAGGCCGTAAATCGGACTGTGTACCCCTGAGGATATCAGGAAGATCCCGGTGGTAAGCCGAAAGAATGTCGCTTTGAATTAATTCATTCGTCGGTTTATCTGTATTATGTTCAAATCTATTTCTTACCTTCTGAGTAAATTCATCTTTGGGGTCTTGATTATTCAAATTCATCCGCTCATCACTAACCATATTATTTTCCTCACCCATATTTAGTACATTAATAGGTTCAATAGTTCGTCTTTCCTCACTCTCCGCCTCACATAAATAATCGTCGTCTTTGGGAGGTTGATCAATAACGTTAAAGACGTTTAGTTTGAGGTTCATGTTCCCGAACGACACTTTCATTACACCCGTTCGACAATTGACACGCGCATTAGCCGTGGTTAAGAATGGATGACCTAGAATGACAAGAGTGTGCTTCCTAGCATCTAATACGGGTTCAGTATCAAGGACCATGGAATCAACAGGATTATAGCATTTGTGAACTTTAACTAAGACGTCCTCGACGATTCCTCTAGGTATTTTGACGGAACGATCCGCTAATTGAATAGTAGTGGCCATAGGTTTAAGTTCACCTAAACCTAGTTGTTTGTAGACATGATAAGGTAAGAGATTAACACTAGCTCCTAAGTCAAGGAGAGCCCTATGGATGATAGTGTCACCTATGACACATGAAATTGTAGGCGTACCTGGATCTTTATATTTCGCAGTAGCGTGTTGGAAAATAGAACTTACTTTTTCCATGAGAAAGACCTTTTTAGGAGTATGACTACGCAATTTATATTTTTGAGTGCAAAGGTCTTTAAGACATTTAGCGTAAGCGGGAATTTGTTTAATAGTATCGCGGAATGGAATATTGATTTTTACTTGTTTAAATACCTCGAGTATATCTTCTATTTTTGACCCCTTCTTAGACAAATGTGACGGTCCCTCAATGTTTGGTGGATAAGGTAACTTTGGAACATAGTTAGTTGGGACCGATTCTTTTTCCTTTCTTCTTTGATTCACGTCCTCACCCCTCTCTTTATTCGAATTAACGTTTTCATCCCTCATAACCTCCCTCGGAATCTCAACAACTTCTTCCTCTCGAGTAGTCGTCCTAGTTGACACAGCGTTCACTTGCTCACTTATACCACCCACCTCGTATTGTCCTTAGGGTTCGGAATAGGTTGACTTGGCAACTTACTTTCGGTTAAACGATTTAGCGTGTTAACTATTTGTCCCACTTGGGACTCCAGTTTTGCAATGGACTGGGTGTGGGAATGTACTAACTGGATCACTAGACCAAAACTTTCAAGTGAGGCCAACACCTTCTCCTCAAATGCATTATTACGTGGAGGTGGATGAGGAGGTTGTTGGTATTGACATTGTTGAGGTCTATAAGCGTTAGGGAAATTACTCATCTCATTATTATTATTATTATTTTTTTTTCCACGAGAAATTAGGATGGTTTCTCCATGGCGCGTCCGGATTATTAGTAGTCGAATTATAACTATTTCGTGGGTATTGTTGAATAGAATTAATGTGTTGCTCCACGAATTCCGAAAATTGACTTGTCGATGGACATGCTAGGATAGAATGTGACGGATCAGAACATAATGCACAAATTTCATGAGCGGGTGGGGCTGTCGTTTGGTTCATCGTTAAAAATCGGTCAAGTTTTTTAGATAGTTCTTTTATTTCAATTGAATGACTTGACTCAAACTTTACCTCTCTCTTAGGTTGTGAATGATATCCCTCGGAACGTACTGACACAGCCTGATGCATCGAATTCTCGCTTAATGTTTCGTAGATTTTCCAGGCCTCGTCGGCACTTTTGTGTAGGAAGGTACCCGTACAAACAGCGTCGACGGTATTACGGACTGAGGGAATAAGTCCCTCGTAAAAGACTTGTACCAACTGCCAACTGCCACTTAGGAACCTGATGATGTGGACACGAGCGTAATAATTCTTTAAACTTCTCCCAAGTATCATAAAGTGTTTCCCCATTTTGCATCACAAAATTTGTTATAGATTTCCTTATCTGATTCGTACGCATAATAGGGAAAAACTTTTGTAAAAATGCGGTGTGTAAGGCTTCCCATGTTCTAATTGTGTTTGGCTCCAAAGATTGGAGCCAGTATTTAGCTTTATCTTTTAAAGAGAATGGAAAGAGCCGCAAATTCAATTCATTATCAGTTAAGTTTGAATTTTTAAAGTAGAGCATATATCCTAAAAATCTCCTAAGTGTTGATATGGATCTTCATTTAGACGGCCATGGAAAGATGGAAGTAGCGAGATGGTAGACGACTTTATCTCAAAGTAAGATGCCATCGCCTCCGGTAAGTCGATACAAGTTTGTGGCGTGTAAGTCGTAGGAATAAAGTAATCTTTAAGTGGAGAAGGTGGCGGTATATTAAGATTATTCATATTATTTTCGTTGTTTCCGTCAGCCATTTTAATCGGTTTGATTTTAAAAGTTCGAGTTCTCCTTAACCGTTTAAGGGTACTTTGAATTTCGGCCTCAAACAACGACGATGGAATCAGCGTTGATTCGTCGTCTTGCAACCTAGCTCTAGAAGCTTGGGTTGCGGACTTACTAACTCTTAAAGTACGTTCAAGTTCAAGATCGATAGAATGTAATTCAGGTTTATTTGAACGCGTACCAAACATAAACTTAAAAAGAAAACTAAACTAAAATAAAAACTGACTCAAATAATAAAAAAATAAAAAAAACAAATAGCAATCACGCAACTAAGATAACAAGCACTCAACTACTGTGATGCATGCAAATTATCCTGTAATGCAGTGACCGCGTCAAGCCCAGCGCCCGAGTTTCCTAGCTAATGCAGTGCAATTAACCCTAAACTAATGCAAATAGTGTGTCACAGCACCCTGACTTACAATGGTTTAAAGCGAGTTTCAAAAGAAGCAATTTATTTTATTTTATTTATAATTTTTCGCGTAAGCTCCTTTGATGCGCTAAGCTATTCCTCCCGGAAACGTTAGAATTTGATGACTCGAGAAACTACAAAATAAAAAGAAAAGTTAGTAACTTAAAATAAAACAAAAAATAAGAAAAAGAAAACCTAATATAATATTTACGAATTAACTAAACTAGAATTCTAAAACTAAATGTAGTAATGCAATCCCCGGCAACGACGCCAAAAATTGATGTTGTCAATATCAAGATATGAAAAGTATACTTTACTTTTCTAAAGATTTGCAGTGTGGAAGTAAAGGTCGAACCCACAGAGATTGAATACTACGCACTTTAATTTTTAAAACCTAAATTTAGTTAATTAAGAAAATAGATTTTGGATTTAATTTGAATTAAACTAATAACAATAAAAGTAAATCTAAATTATGAAAGTAATTAAAAATTATTTTTCTAAATATATTTAAGGAACCTAGGATTGCAAATCCACCACTAGCTTCATAATAAGGGTATTTATGAATTACTTTAGCTTATTAAGTTGGATGATAATGGGGAATTGTAGCTACAAGCCCAATTCCTCCGTCAAGAAAATAACTATGGTTCAAGCACCAACATAATCCATCTTCGGTTAGCACGAATTATCCCACACTAAACTAGGGTTGTGGTATAATCCGTCTAATCTAGGCATGGACTATTCGGATACTTGATAGCACAATTCAATTTAAGCACAATTACATGTAAATAATCTAAACAAGCACAGCAAGCATAGATCATTGAGCGCATCACATTCAAAATAGATCTAAGACAAGAATAAACTTTGAAAGTAATGATTTTAATCAATAGAAGCACGATTTATTTATAAAAATCCTCGGAACATGTAATCATCATCCATACATAATAAAACTAAAATAAAAACATAAATAAAACCCTATTACTTGGCTAGGGTTTCATTGAAACCCTAGATCTAGAGTCTAGTTGTCCATAGAAGTGGTAGATGGCAAGAGGTTGATGGAGGAGGCCATGGGAATCCTTGGTCGTCTTCTTCTTCTTCTCCTTGCTTTCCCCTCTTCAATGGCTGAAAGTATGGTTGTATATTGTGTGTATAATATTTGTCAACCCTAAATTGAAGTAAAATATGGTATATATAGATTTACAATAAGTTTTTGGAAGCTTTCCTAACCCGAAACGCACTAAAACAGTTGTTATTTCCAATCCGGACGTCATTAAGCAGATTCGTTTACACAGGACTCTTCAGTATAGCAGAATACGCAACTTTGATTTTTGTACAGATTGCGCGAGCGGGCCGCGTGAGCGCGTAATTAGGAAGGTCGCGCGCGCGGATCGCGCGAGCGAATTCTGTGATCTCGCGTGAGCGATTACTTGGTTTTCGCGCGAGCGGGTCGCGCGCGCGATGTGGTTTTTCTTGCTTCTTTCTTCCTTCTTTTTCACCTTATTTAACCAGATCTCCTTGTTTTCTTCCAAAACCTGTCAGAAAATAGAAAACGAAGTAAAACTATACAAAAACAGGATAGAAAGGTACTAACAAACGCATGTTAAGGCGTATAAATAGGATCTGTTCTCTCCCGATCATCCCCGCATTCGTACTGGAACTTCCTAGATGCATGTGCATGTTTAACCATACCTAACTAGCACAGTGTATGACAATTTGCTTTCATACACAAGAACATTTAAATATGGTTATCTTACAATTTGGTACCCTATAGTTTGGGTGAAGTTTCACTTTGGTCAGTTTAGTTTCAATTGCAACACCTTGGTTCCTGTAATTTTGAGTTGGTTTCAATATAGGCCCTCTCTTTAACTCTGTCAATGCAACTTAACAAAAAACTCACGTGCCTTGCATGAGTCCACTTATTACAGACATTTTGGTACCCTCTTTGGTACTCAAGTGCGTTTACCTAGCGGAATAACTCGTCGGATCGTTGGAACGGCGTTGTTACGAACCCTCTTTGTTGAACCACGAACTTGCTGCCTCCATGCACTCTCTTGTGTCTCATACAGTCGCAGAGATGCTTCTTGAGCGATCTCCGATGATGCCACGTTCTAGATTCCTAGCCCTTTGGTGATACGCTTAGAGAGAGAGAGACCTTGAATAGGAGAGAGAGAGAGAGAGAGAGAGAGAGAGAGAGAGAGAGAGAGAGAGAGAGGCTGCTGAGATTATTATATCTCTTAGGTTTTCTATGTGATATATATGCATATATATAGGCACATGAAAACCTATAAGGCTTGGGACTCCAAAAGCCCGTTATTTGACGTCCTAATCAAGCCTCTTTGGACCCAGTCCAATATAATGTGGGTGCCCGTATGGCCCGACCACAATATTGGTTACAAAAAGAAACAAGACTCCAAGCTGTGGTCAAGTAACGTCGCCTAGATAATGGAGCAAATGTCTGAAAGAGAGAGAGAGAGAGAGAGAGAGAGAGAGAGAGAGAGAGAGAGAGAGCGAGAGAGAGAATACATACTACAAAATCAAATAAAAGACGGACAAGAGAAGGTCCACATGACTTGTGATTGTGGACATACACATTCACCAGCATGTGATGTGGTCACTAAGAAGTAGTAAGAACCAAGTCATGTTTAACCATTACCAACTAGTTCAGTGCCTGATCACATTTTTTCTTTCATACAAAACACAATTTTCAGCTTATCTTTCCATCAAAATAGCTTAATACAGCAAGCTTACTCTCAAAAGAACTGTTGGACTGGCCTTTGATTGGCAAACCTTCGACCAGTTGATCTCTTCCTTGTGGCTGTTGGGTCGAGATGTTGTAACATGGGCTCTGATACTAGTGTTGGGTGGTCTTGGGCTTTCTCAATCCTAAAGCTAGCTTATGAGGTGAGGTTTTCCCTCACATTTATAAACCGACTATCAGCCCCTTTCCACATTTGATGTGGGAAAACACAACAGAGATTTGAATTTTTTTAATAATAATTTAAAGGATTGAAAATTAAGACAGCTATAATCATATGAAGATCCACACGTTAAGGATCCATGAATTCTTGAGCCAAATGATGAACATGAAGAGGCCATGCATGCTGCAACGGTTTATTTACTTTGAATTGTCAACATTAAGTTCTTATCGTTTGGCCAATGAAAAAAATTGAGTGAAAAAGGCCTGAAAGATAATTTTTAAGACCAAAAAATGTTATATTCCTGTGGCCACTTGTAAGAAGAAGAAGGGAAAGATTAAACCGAACACATATGAAGATCTTGAATGTAACGTGCTGGAATAGTCTCCGTTGACAGCACTTTTAACTTATGTTATCTAATTTTACCATTGGATGTGTTGTTTGGTATTGTGTATTGCTGTATATTTTGTGAGACTGTGGCTTTCATAGTAAGTTTGCCCAAAAAAAGGGTCGTGAATTGGGTGGAATTTTCTGTACAAAATAAGATCAGTTCTAAGCACTTTTTTTCTTGGTTGTGAGCTCTGGTTTGCCCTATTTTTGCTGCCATTGCTCTGCTGTGTTACAAACTAATTAAGTATGTTGCAGACTTTGGGGCTTCTTTTTAGGCTTAAACAACAGCCCACAAAATATGTGATAATCCGTATTTTTACGTCATTGGTTACTATATTCACGTCACTTGTGGGACCTATGTATGACATTAATTGATACCCATTTGAATTAATCATGTATTTGTACATGACATATGACGTGTTTGTACATTTAAAGAGTTTGATTGAGACATAAGACATAATTTGATTTGATTATTATTGGACATTGGTTAAATATAGTGAACCAAATATAAATAGGGTAATACTTGGGGCACAACCAAAGTCACAACCTTTTGCTCACAACCTCTATTCTGTGTCTATCTCTCTTTTAATGGGTCCCTGTGGACACGCGGAATTCCACCTCTTGTTGTTTTGATTTGAGATTGTTTTGAAAGGAAAAGGAAAGGAAAAGGTCTGTTGAAAACAAATACAGAGTCGCCACTTGGTCTTTAAGGAACCAAGAAACCTAATTTGGACTCACCCAAATGGATAAAGGGCACCGACCCTTCATAACCAAAGAACTTGGCTCGGGTTTTGGTACGAGAGAGGAAGGAGCCTTTGTCGTGACTAAAACACCCTCAACTCGCCCCGTCTTTTAACGGGTCTCAATTAGCATCCAAATAATCATCTTATACTATGTTTGGTTCGACAGTTAATATTTATAATAGGTGTATTACATCACATAAGAAACTTGAAATGGAAGATCTAAAGATAAAATATCATTCATAAGATCTAAGCCAAGTATCACACAATGTAAAGTGAAAGATCACACAAATAAACCTAGAAAAAAATTATCTAATCATATACCAGATAATCAAGACTTCCTAATCTAAAGGGGGACATGAATTGTTATCGAAACAAATAATCAAAGAAGTCAAAATATGCTTAGCAAGCTAGCATGATGCATGTTAATCTTTGAGAAAAGAAGACCTCTCAATCCCCGGGATGGATGAGAAAGGATGGTTAGACCGAGAGGGAAGCATGAACGTGTGATCGAATTCATTCCTTATAATCTTCTTAGATTAGGAGTCACAAAAACCCCAAATCTTGCATGGATGCAATGTATGATCCTAAAATGTGCAAAGGTTGTAGTGTGTTTGTGTACATGAGTTTTCTAAAGTGACTTAGAAGTCTAGAAGATGAATGAATGCATGGGGGAAATCATCATGGGATATGTACAAATGTAGTATGAACTACTTCCAAAGACATGAGCTAATTTGGAGTACATGTAAGCATCAAATCAAAGGATGGAAGTGAAAATATGCTTACTGTGAATAGTGGACAGAACAGTAACATGATCTTTTGGAAATTGAAAAGAGAGGTTAGAAATGTTTTCAATGCATTATTTTTTATGGAGATCTTCCTTATTGTGTCTAGAACACAACCCAAAAAGCCAATCTTTAACAACTATCACAGATTGAGAGAAATCATATGAACAATAGAGGTTACTCAGAAACAGAGTCCGTACTGTCGACTGAAATGTTAGAAAATATTAGAAAATGAAAACACAAGATATAGAGGCCCATATTATACAAAAAGTTCCCTAAGACATTAAAGTGCAAGGGAAAAATAATTTCAGACCACTCCCTTTGGAAAAGTGTTCTGTAAAACAAATTGAAAGTCAACCAAGCTGTTGTGACAGCAAAAACAGAATATCTGGAGGGAATGTTTGGGTCCAAATGGACCACTTCAAGGTATTTCCAAGTCAAAAAAAAAATCGTGGGTGTTCTCTAATGAGTTAGGAAGACTTTCCAAGTGGTCTTGCATCCATACATTGAGTATTGAGTTCTAGAGAAATCTTTGAGCTCAGATCATTCACTGTTTTGACTCACTGTTTTAAAGATTTTGGGAAAAACTTGAGTTTTCTTTCTTGAGATCAAAATGAGAGGGTTTGAGAGGGGTTTTGAAATAGAGGTTTTGAAAGTATATTTTCAACACCAAATAGAGATTATGACCTCTTGAAATATCAACATCAAAATCATCATCAAGAACCCCCAATATTATTGGAGAGATTCATTTTTATTTTAAATATAACTTCAAGGATACCTTGGAGGTATTGAAGTTATAATCATCATCTATTAAACATGTTTTTGAGGTCAAGAGCTACTATCCATAAGGATTCACTCACCTCAAACTTCATGTCATCATTTAGATGATGATGAACTATAAGTAAAACAAAGAAAATAAAAAAGAAATGAGGTAAGAGGAGATGAACATTGTATATAAGCAAGAAAATAAACAATCAATAGATGATATTCAATGGTGGAACCACAAGCATTCAACCTCTCATATATGTGTGTATGTGGGTGTAGATTGCTCTCTAACGCATTGGAAACTCAAAGAAGATGAAGAAAATGAATTGAAATCTTGTAAATACTAGTTTAATTTTGAGAAAACTAAATAAAAACTCACATTTGGCTTGGATTTGAAGAAGAAAATCTTTATTTCTCTCTCTATTTCTTCCTAACTCTCTATATCTCTCTCTAATGGCTTCCAAACTCTCTCCCAAATGGAAGCAAATGGGTCTCCTTTATAGGCCAACTTGGGGAGGTATTTTGGGTTTTAAAAAGTCTCTAATTGGTCCAAAATCCTGAAATAATCAAAACTATGTCGTTTTAGTTGTTGGAAATTTGAATTAAAATCCCAAAAATTAACTAAAAATAACCCAAAAAAATGAAAAATCACTCAGAGTGCTGCCACGGCACTCGGCCAGTGCCGCCGCGGTAGTGGGCCAGTGCCGCCGCGGCATTCAACCCTCCCGTTGACCAGAATTTGCATTTTGGCCCCCCAGAACTCCCAGAATTCACGAAATGACTCTATTTCGTCCGAAATTCACAGAAAATTCATACAAAATCCAAATTGAGATTGTGATATACTGTTGGAAAGATATTGAGGTATAATTTCCATAAAAAATAATTTGGAGTTGGGTTACTTTGGAAAGTTTTACGGTATTCGCGATAAAAGCCGAATTGATCGCATTTTTCACCTTCAGAAATTCATAACAAATTCGTTTTAGATCCAGAAATTATGTGCGATATACCGTTGGAAAGCTATTGACCTTTAGTATTTGATAAAAATATTTCAACATCGAAAAGGAGACTTTGATTTTTAATCAAACTTACAGTCAAATCAGTCAAACAGTGCACTTCCAGGAAATTCCGGGAAGTTCTGGGAGCCTTCAAAGACTGACATTTTCGTCCAATTTTCTTTTAAAACATATTTTAAAACTTTTCACATGATCTAGGATGATCTGGGAACTTTTGGATGAATTCGGATGATTTTGGTCAAACCTTGGTCAAACTTTGGTCAAACCGGTCAATGGAGACTTTCTGGGAACTTTCGGGACTTCCGGGGGTCTCTGGGAGCTTACGATTTCAAATATTCATCTTTTAAAATACCTTTTTTTTTGTTTTGAACAACATCGAATGATTTATGAGATTCTGAGCCAATCTGGAGAGTTTTGAGCTTTTAGAAGCATTTTGGTCATTTCTTTGATTTCTTGAGAGTTAGAGGCAATCTCTGAAAATCCGATCTTTATAATTATCGAGGTTTGACATACTTGTGGCCTCCTGAATCTTTTAGCCGAAAATGGGGTGTCTACAGTCCCACAATGCCAGTATAACACCCACATTTGTGTTATGTCATTTGTATTACATTGTCATGCATGATAATGTGATGTGGCGTGTCTTATGACACATGGTTGGGTGAGTTTTGACTCACGAGTTGATTTGGGTGTCTGTATTAGAGAACCCTCTAAAACTGTGGTGATTGAGGATTTGTTGTTGTGACGTCTCTCCGAGTATGAGACGGTCACTGTGGAACACTTTAAATGTTTATCTGAAAATAAATGTTTACCTGTGTATTGCAATATCTGTATTATTTTCTGGCTTAGAAT
Organism: Hydrangea macrophylla; assembly: GCA_033977485.1. Lineage (NCBI taxonomy): Eukaryota > Viridiplantae > Streptophyta > Magnoliopsida > Cornales > Hydrangeaceae > Hydrangea > Hydrangea macrophylla. Next base: position 114,474,544 of record CM066982.1, on the reverse strand, counting down.
ATATTTCTGTTGTTAGATTTAGTATCCTAGTGAGAACGAATGAACACGCTATTAATTTGGTAGGCTAATTAGCAACTTCGAAAACGTCATATAGAAATTCGCGTTTTAGCGACCAAACGAAACTTAGTCGAAAACTTTTATAATTTTGAGTTTTCACTCGTAAAGCTATGAATAAGCTGTATAGAAAGTTTCAGAGACTGATTAGGAGTTTTGAAAACTCGTGGGGAGGTAAACGTAATTTCCCAATAGTGTTGCCTATATATAGATAGAGATGAACTTAGATTTTTCATAACTTCTAACCTAAATTCAAGAAAGGAGGCCATAGGGAGATTTTGGGAGCTTAGAGCTTTGCGACGCCAAACGACGACCTTCCGTCGGTCTGCTTTCTCCTAGATTTCATATTCGAGCTCCTCGAGGTAAGAGCTTCGTTTTGATATATGTTAGGGCTTGTTTGGCCAAGTTTTCCGAAAAGTTGTTTCCTAGAATTTTTCATACAAGTTGATAAAATGGAATTTTGATTCATAGGAATTGTACTAGACGGACTTCTGCACGTTCTTTGTGCACGGGTTTTCTTGAGATTGAATTATAAGAGCGTAAATCGGAGGTGAGTGATTTAACTATGTTTTTGGAATGGTTTCTTAACATGTATTCATGTTTTGTGTGAATAACATGTATTAATTCTTAGAGATATATTGTGTAGTTCATATTGGGCATTTATATTGATAAGTAGGCTCAATAGCACGGTGATATGTTTTGATTACCGCGAGTATGGTGATATGTAATTGAGCATGTTAAGTTGCTTATTTGGGTCAGAAGGAGCACGTGGTCACCGTGCCATTTTGTGGAGCCGATATAGGCATTAAGGTCGCACGATTGAAGAAAAGAATCGTGGGTCTTACCCTTTCGCGTGGACTTATTGGCGAGGAGTCGCGGATTGGGAGTATCGACGGGCACGTGAGTCTCCGTCGACTAGTATGAATTGTAGAGATGTGAATGCGGACATGCTTATCATTCATGTGCATATGTTGTGTTATTCACTAAGCATTAGCTTAAACAAATCGAAATATGTGTGGTTATTCAAATAATCATTTCAGGTGTAAATGCTGGCGAGGAATCACAGAAGTGAGCACGTGGGTTGGGAGTTCTTTTAGAAGGCAACTTGAACGTTAATCTTGTAGTTTTGAGACAATAGGAAGGTTGTAATAAGAATTCTTATGGTTTTTAGTTATGTTTAACTTGGTATGTTAGAATGAATCTAAAATGTTGTAATAGTTAGTAACATGTTGTAACTGTGCTTCGGTAATATGTTAATACAGTTAGAATTGCTTTGGAGTACTTTTGGAAGTGTGTGTTTGATCGCCGTTCGAATTCAAAAGCTTTTAAACTTAGAAAACTCTGCAGAATGAGAAGCTGCCATAAATCAGTCGACTGGTTGAGAAAATAGTCGACTGGAGCCTCTGTTTTCAGTAACTCACTGCACCTTTTATTTGAGGATCAGTCGACTGGGTCCTCGACACAGTCGACTGGATCATGTTTTCAATTTAGATTTTTTTGTTCAGGCTGGACTTCAGTCGATCGGACCGTATCAGTCGACTGAAAATTTGAAGCCCCAGTCGACTGGGTGTAGAAAGCAGTCGACTGGATGGTGTTTTAAAACCCAACTTTCTGCTGGACCAGGATCAGTCGACTGGGTCTGAGGATCAGTCGACTGAACGAATAGTTTTCAAAATGACTTGTTTATTCCACTGCGTGTGTTCTTCAAACTAATTTTTGGGAACGTTAATGAATTGGTTTAGGCTCGGTGGCGTGCCACGGGCTTCGGTTCCGCTATTGTGGGATCGGGTTGTGACAGCCAGTGACCCCACAGTGCCCATTAGGAGAGAGATAGACACAAAATAGAGGTTGTGAGTAAAAGGTTGTGACTTTGATTGTGCCCCAAGTATTACTCATATAAATATCATTTGGTAATAAGAAAATGTGTGAGCATGTCCTACGAATCATTAAATGGATAACATCCCTTCATAATGCATAGATAAGTAGTAATTACAGTGCACATATGTGGAGTGAATTGGATAAGCTCAACTAAGTGCACGTGTGGAAGGGAAAGGAAAGAAATAGAGAAAGACTAGCATAACTTGAGCACAAGTTCATTAGCTGCTTAATAAAAATAAAAGAAAAATGAGTAGGATAGGCATCACCAAGTAAAGGATAAGAAAGTAGATAAATATAGAAATAAAGTGGAAGGACTATTCATGTATTTTAGAGAGCTAGTCTGGCTAAAGATCATGAGAAAATTATATTTTATTTATACGGGATCGGGGTGTGACAAAATGGTATCAAAACCTATCCTCAGCCATAGGTGTGAGACTGGGTAGAGGGTGTGACGAACAAAGTTAGTAATATGAATAAGTACGATACTTAGTTCCACATCGCCTGGGGGAGTCAATAAAGATATTTATTTAGTACTAAATTTGTTTTATTATTTTAAAAAATATTAAGTTTTCCTAATTTGATGATGCCAGAAAAGTAGCCGGTGTAGGTATTTCAGTGATATCTGTGGTAATTTACAATTATATATATATATATATACATATTCTTCCCTAGTTAGTAATTGAATTGTCACAAGTTGGCAGAGTAGTTGAGGCTAGGGGTGGGCATAATTCGGGCCAACCCGAAAATCTGAACCGAAACCGAAATTTTCAAATTTTGGTTCGGATAATAACTGGCCCGAAATTATATCAGTTCGAAACCGAACTATTTTAATTAATATGGTTCGGTTTTCGAAAGTAAAAAAAAATTCGGTTCGAAACCGAATAACCGAAATTTAAATAATATATAAAGACTACAAGAGTAAATTAGGGTTAAACTTATAGGCTATAGCCGCACAAATAAAAAATGCACAATACTCTCAGTCCCTCTCTGAGCTCTCTCTCTGAAATTGATTCAGTCTACTCTCACTCAGACACTCTCTCAGTCCGGCACCAACTCTCTCTCTCTCTCTCTGAGTCTTTCTCTTTCTTTCTCTCTCTCTCTCTCTCTCCAGTGAGTCAGTGACAACGGCCGACGGGAGGGGCCGCGAGTCACTGCCAGAGGCGACGCCGGGCCGCCGGCGAATCAAGACCTGCGCGACGGTCAAAGGGGTAAAGGACTCAAGATCTCAAGATCTCAACCCTTTGGTCCCTTTTTGAATCTTTGATTTCTCAAGTTCTCAACTCTCAAGTCTCAAGGTCAAGGACTCACCTCCAATCACTTCAAGTCTTCAAGATCATTGTTCACTTCGCCCAAACCAGAAACCCAACTCAGTGAGTTATCTCTCTCTCTCTCTCTCTCTCTCTCTCTCTCTCTCTCTCAGAAAATCACTCTTTCTGTTTGAATTTTGTTATACTAATTTGGTCAGAAACTTGATTAGGGTTGAGACAATTTTAAAAGCATTTGTCATCAGATCTGAATATTGTATCTAGATTAGTGGGAATTTATATATATATATATATATATATTCATAATTGCAATACAAAATTATTTGGATTCTCGTCGATTGGGCATTTTATCTTCCTATACTTTTCTTGGCAACTAAAACAAAGGTGGAACAATAAGTTTTGGGTTTGTAAAATCAGTATGTAGCGAAAATCGTCGACAGACAATCAATAAGTCAAGTATGAAATTTCCCTTTAATTGCTTGTAATCATGCTGTTGGGGTTTAACACTGAAAAAAAAAAAAAAAACAAATTCATTATGATTAGCATCAGGAGAGATTTTTTTTTTCTTAGTAATTCAAGACTAGTACATTTCACCTTTTTTTTTTCTTAGTAATTCAAGACAATCAATTGTTTTGTTACACATTTCACTGAATAAACAATCTCACAATAATCCATTTTCAGAAATTTGTATATGCCAGTTGGTTTGCTCGTGAGTCCAGCATTTGCCTCACACAACACTGCCCTGTAATCTTATGTGGAATTGACGCTTGCGCACACAAACTCTTCATAGCCCGAGATCGTTTAGCTTCAATATCAAATCGATTACAAGACTCACGTAAGATCATTTTATATGGTTTCTTCTTCTTCTTCTTCTTCTTTTTTTAATCTCAATTCTCAATCTTATAAATTTTGTACTTCTAATTGGTGGGTGTCTAATGTCTATGTCTTCTTGAATCTTGAGATTGATTTTTTTGTCTTTAATTTCTGTTGAGTGTAGACAGTTTAGAACCGAACCCGAATTTACTATACTTAATTTCTGTACTAATTTACTATACTTAATTTCCTGGGGAAAAAAAAAATTCGGTTGGATTTTAACCCGAATTTTCGAACCGAACCCGAATTTAAATTTCGAAACCGAACCATATTTTCGAAGTTTATTTCAGTTCGGTTTTCGGTACCAAAATTCTCAACCCGAACCGAATAACCCGAACTGAAATATTCGGTTCGAAACCGAACTGACTGAACGCCCACCCCTAGTTGAGGCTTGTGGCTTGAGTACGGTAATGAGTTCGAATTTGTGCACATGCAATATCATTTCTTTAATTTTATTTGTCACAAGGAGTCATACTTCACAGCGTCACACGGTTTGAGTAATTGAGTGTCTTAAGCACATTGACTCGCTGAGTCAACATAGTGACATGGAGTATACCTGATTTTGGGTTTGATGGTGGATTTGGCCTGCACTACTAGGTCAGTTTTTTACATGAGAACAAAGCCTACTTGGGGCATGTTTGGCTAGTTGAGTTAATTGGGATGTCTGGTCTAGCACAAATAAATTAAAGTGAAGCTTAGTAAAGATTGTCTATGGTTGTCTCAATGTTCTAATTTCGGATATAAGCCTTGCTTGTTTCTAATTTAAAAGATAAGTTATGGTTGCAAATCTATATTTTATTGGAATTTTATCACCTGAAGTAAACCTTGTATTTTAAATTCTCAAAAATTAAATAATTGTAATTGTCATCCATGCTTATTTTGTTGATTTATGGATTGGGTTAAGGTTGAGGCATGTTGAACAATCTGAGAGATGGCTGAGACTAAGATAGTCCTACAGTTAGTGCACTAATATGCTATTCCATTTTAAGTTGGGCTGGTGGATAGTATATACCTTTCGAGCGAGGTTGGGGTGCTGTAGTCATGTGATGGCTATGATTAAAATAATCCTGCAGGTAGTGTGCTAATATACTACTCTATTTCGAGCGGGGCTAGTGATAGTATACACCTTTTGAGCTGAGCTGGGGTGCTGTGGCCATGTGATTGTACACATTCGATATGGGCTAGTGTGTACAATAGTAATGGTCATATATTAGTTGATAACTAGTTAAAATGAAAGATTCATAAATGAGTGATAGCATATGCATGTATTGGACAGTGTGAATTTTAGTATAAGCTAACATGCTTGGGATGTGATGTGTGTTGCAAATAACACCTGATGACATATATAATAGTTTGAGTAAATGAGATTTTCTCACTGAGCGTGTGGCTCACATAATTTATTATTGATTAATTATCAGGTGACATACATACAGGGATAGTCGAAATTTGTAGTGTAATTTGCCCTTTTATCTGCTAACCATAATGGAATGAGACAAATGAGATCTTTATTGATTTAAAAAAAAAAAAACAAAAGAAAGAAAGAAATACGAGTGATAGCACTTTTGATCTATTATGACTAACAACGTTTGAGTCTAGTATTTTGTTTTAATAAAATAAATTCTATGGAGTTATTTACTCTGCACTTGTTGGAAATATACTTTGGTGTACTCTTTCTATCGACTATGTCATGTAAAAAAAAAAAAAAAAAAAAAAAAAAAAAGAAGGGAAAATACTATGTCTTCTTTTGGCACATGGTGTAGATTTGGGAAAACAATATTGTATTTCGAAGACGAAATTCATTTTGAGGAGGGTAGAATGTGGTAACCCGTATTTTTACGTCATTATTTACTATATTCACGTCATTTGTGAGACTCATGTATGACATTAATTGGTACCTTGTTGAATTAATCATATATTTGTACATGACATATGACATGTTTGTACATTTAAAGAGTCTATATAGTCTATTCCAATTGATTAAGACACAACACTTAATTCAATTTGATTATTATTGGACATTGGTTAAATATAGTGAATCAAATATAAATATCATTTGATAATAAGAAAATGTGTGAGCATGTCCTACGAATCATTAAATGGATAACCATCCTTCATAGTGCATAGATAAGTAGTAATAACAGTGCACATGTGTGGAGTGAATTGGATAAGCTCAACTAAGTGCACGCGTGGAAGGGAAAGGAAAGAAATAGAGAGAGAATAGTATAACCTGAGCCCAAGCTCATTAGCTTGCTTAATAAAAGTAAAAGAAAAATGAGTAGGATGGGGCTCACCAAGTAGAGGATAAGAAAGAAGATAAATACAATAGTTGCCAATGTGGAGCCCACGAAAGGATAAGAATGGATGAAGAATGTGGTTATCCTCGTCTTGATCGTGTATAAATACACAAGCAGCCGGGGGGGGAGGGTGTGTGGTAGCGGAGAGATAGAGAGTGAGGAAATAAAAGAAATAAAATGGAGGGAGTACTCATGTATTTTAGGTTAGGGAGCTAGTCTGGCTAAAGATTATGAGGAAATTATATTTATTTATATGGAATCGGGGGGTGTGACAGAATATCTAATGTGGAATTGATATTTCTTAGCCAGACATGAGAGAGGGGGCTGCTTATGCATCCAAATTGGCTGCAGAAATAGCAGCTCCTAATTGCACATATACATATGTATACGTATATATCATTAATTCATAGGTATGCATATCACAATCCGGAGAGTACTCGAAGGTGTGATCAAGTGGTAATCACAACCTTTTGTGCTTATAATCATAAAGACTTGAATAGATGGTTAGCAATAACATGTACTCGAATTGAAACAGAAGGCTTAGGTTAAGGTGCCGGAGATGCCATATGTTTACGCAGATATAAATATGAAGTAACAATGCCTAAGAAAGGAGTGGAAAATAAGAATAAATAATGAGACTTTAAATAAAAAAATAAAAAAAAAAAAAGGAATGAAAATGGAAAGGACAAGATTTAATTGCATGAGGCCCTAGCATGTTTGGCTCAGGATAGAGCGAACTTGTGGTTCGAATCCCATATCAATCATTCAGTCAGCTTCATCTAGACCTACAGAAGAGGGTCATGGTTTGAGAATCAATTTGGTGATCAGAGCTTAAACAGTATACATGTGATTTATCAAAATTTCCACTTCTAATCCAGAAATGAAAAGATATGCCAATTAGACATAAGAACCACAAGAAAATTTAGGTACCTGATTGCCGTCACTCCCAGAAAGAGAGACTAACAAAAACCTTCAAAACTTTAATTTTATAGCGAATCATCTGGGACTAAACGAATAGCACCGAAACTCTGTAAAGACCTTAAATTCTAGCTGTCACAAAACATGAAAATGAACTACTTAAACACTTGAGCAACATTCTTATTTTGGCAGCACCAAGAGGGTAACATTCTTAATGCAATGAACCATGAATAATCAAAGGGCCTATTTGGTTGTCACTTGAATTTAATTGAATCGTTTCATTCATATTTTATGTTGAATCTTGAAGCACAATTCATCACCATAAATGACTCCATTCATAAAAATAAGAAACCTCACCATGTTTCTTCTTATGTGATCAATCATTTCTACATTTTTTTTAGAATGTCAAAATTCATGATTGCGAGCATCATTTTGAGACGAGCATCCTTTTTCTAAATGAAAACATTAAAGCTCACTGTCTTTTTTTTTTTTTTTATGTAAAGTTCTATACAAAAGATAAAAATGCAATTATTGCATTCAAAGAACAACTAAACAGACCCTAAAAGATTGGAAAATAAAACAAAGCTATTATCGTATATGAAGATCCACACATTAACGATCCATGAATTCTTGAGCCAAATGATGAACAGGAAGAGGCCATGTTGCACTAAACATTACCATTTGCCTGAGCCGCAATGGTTTATTTACTTTTGAGTTGTCAACACTAACTTCTTATCATATGGCCAAGGGAAAATTTTTTCGGTGAAATCTGATAGAAAGGCCTAAAACAGAATTTTTTAAGACAAAAAAATTGTTATACTCCTGTGGCCACGTGTAACAAGAAGAGGGAGAAGATTATGTACATACCACACCCATATGAATACGTTGACAGCACTTGTTACCTAAGCTATATCTAAGTTTACCTTGTACAAAATCACGGTTTGATAATGCGTTGTTTGGTATTGTGTATTGCTGGATATTTTGTGAGACTAGTGGCCGAAATATCATACGGAGTACGTAGTGCCCAAAAAAGGCTCATGTGTATTGGCTGCAATTTTCTTTGCAAAATAAGATCAGTTTTTGTTATGCCCTGTTATTGCTGCCAATGTATTGCTGTGTTTATTCCTTTGACGAACTAAATTGGAGATTTTTTTATTTTTATTTTTTATTTTAGGCTGAAACAACTGTCAACAGATCGAATTGATAACATGGAATTGCTATTTTCGCTGCTTCTGCACAAAATGATAGACAGGGAAGCTGCTTTTGCATCCAAGGTAACTGTTAGCATAGATTTTTTTTTTTTGAACATTAAGATTTTTATTGATAATATTCCACAAAGTGGAACAAAGCCCAAACCAGGTCAAGGCCAAACCCTCCAAAACTACAAGCAACCTTAAGAACACACCCCACAAACTTTTAGGAACTCTCCACGATATGAGCAATACACTCAAGAAAATCTAAGCCTAAAATCTACCAGATTGCCTACACCCTTTGATTAGAACCCCCCCAAAAATCTTAGGACAAGAACCAAAAACCCAAGCTGCTGATATGATTTTCTGCTGCTGGGCTTTTGCTGCCGTTGGATGCTGCTGCTGATGCTGTTGAATAGTTTCCTTCAGCATGTGTGCAAATGTACATTTGGCTGCTGCGATCATTGTGTGGTGTTGCAAATTCTGATTTTGCTTTTGGTGTTGGACTTTCAGATAAGAGTTTGTGTGTTTCTGCTAAACTGGTATGGATTTGATATACACTCAAAACAGTCTTGACAGTGACCAAAAACATGACCAACCACACAGTCTACAACCAATAAGTAGCAGCCATCAAGAAGAAAGTATAATGCATTAACCCTCCAGAACAGCTCACATATTGTCTTGGCCATTATTCGGCACCCCCATGAATGATAAACAATCATCTCTACACCTCATGAAGTATGAACCACATTATTCTTGAATTACCCCTCCAGTTAGCTTCCTGTAGGCTCAGAAAATGCTGTATAGAATATGAACTTTGCCAGTCTGAACATAAAATCTTTGCCACTCTAAATGATGCACATCTGTCCAAGTATAAGAATCTCAATTTCCAAGAAATAAGAGGTACCACTCCAGAAAACTAGGAACACATACACCCCCAATATGTCTATAAACTCCTCCACATATGGAATACATACTCCATTTTGTTGAGAAAGCTGATTTAAGAAAAATAGCCTTGATGTTCCTTATCCTCTCTTCACCTCCTCCTGCTCACTGCATAAAAGAACCCCCATCCATACCCACACTCTAGAACCCAGCTCAACCCCCTTAACCCTCACCTCAATTGAACTTGGCCAACACAAGAACAGCTTAAACACTGATATCCACAAACAACACCCCCCCCCCCCCCCCCCCCCCCCCCCAAAAAAAAAAAAAAAACCCCAAAAGAGCACCCTAATCCATGTTCTTGACTTTCCCTCTCCCCATACTAACTGGACTGCACAAACACCCCACCATATCACGATAATAGGATCTTCCAGAATAGTCCCTCCCTACCCAAACCCCCACCCACCTTTTTGCAAAGCACACACCCCCTTTTAAAACTGACCCCTTACTTCCCAGACCCAGACCCAAAGCCCAACCCAATTTAAGAATTTGTGGAACCACAATAATGAAGCAGAGCCCCATTAAAGTATGATTATAGCAAACCACCTCTTGCAAGGATGAATAACCCCTCTTTTGGCCAAAAAGTTTGCAATGCCATTCGCCTCCCTATATGTATGAACAATCCTTACCACACCCCTTCGATAATTCTCGAAATCCAGTTTTGAATTTCGTTCAAGATTACAGTGTACCTCCATAATGAACTCTCTTGATTAGTAGCCCATCCTACAGCATTCTTAGAATCACTTTCGATAATTAAATTAAAAATTCCAATCCACCACCCTTTTTGCACAAAAAGTTCTAATGATTCCATTATTGCTAACAGTTCAGCGAGATTTGAATCCACAACTCCTACACTTTTACAGAAGAATCCCAAGATTGAACCAGAATTATTTCTAACGACGCCCCCGATGCCACCCGAACCAGGTTTCCCAATGACTGATCCATCCACGTTAATTTTTAAGAAACCATGATCAGGGGGAGCCCATTCGCAAATCCTGTCCTTCTTTATTAGAATATGAATCGACACCGCTTCTATGATATTTGTCAGCATATCAGAGATGGTAAGTCTGCAGTCGCCATGACGGGCTTTAAACCACCATAATAACCTTACTTTAATGCTATCGATCAATTTTTAACACCGGAAAGACCCACCCTTAAAACATATTTCATTTCTTTCCATCCAAATGGACCAACAGTCCGTTTGGTATGATTGTAAAATAGAATAGAATAGAATTGAATAGAATAGAATAGAAAAGAAAAGAATTGAATTGATTTGCAATTCCAATTCTCCTGTTTGGTTTAAAACAGAAAAGAAAAGAATAGAATTGAAAGGAAATATAGCAATTTACTAAAATACCCAAACAGAGCTTCAAATTTACCAAACCAGACTAAGAAGAACCAGACGAAGACGAAGAAGAAGAGGAGGAGATCAGACGAAGAAGAAGAAGAAGAAGAAGAAGAAGAAGAAAAAAGACGAACGACGAAGAAGAAGAGGAGATCGATCAGACGAAGAAGAAGAAGAAGAAGAAGAAAGACGAACGACGAAGAAGAAGAGGAGATCGATCAGACGAAGAAGAAGAAGAAGAAAGACGAAGAACGATGAAGAAGACCAAGACCAGAAGAACGACGGAGAAGACGAAGAAGAACGACGAACGACGAACGACGAAGAAGACGCAGAACGACGAAGAAGACGATGAATAGTAGGGGCAGTTTGGGAAAATGAAAGATACCAAATCAATTCTTGCCAAATCCGACCATTTTTGGTCGGATTTGTAAACAGTCCAAAACAAGAATTGGGTAGAATTCAAAATGAATTCATTTCTTGTTTTGTGTCATACCAAACACAAGAATTCCACAAAATAGAATTGCAAATGAATTCTATTCTACTTTGTGCCATACCAAACAGGGGCAAATGACAACATAAAAGATTGATATCCAAGCTTCTTTTGATCGAGAGTCCCAACATAGCCACTCCCACTGTTGAGCCCATTCTACAACGGATTTTGGGAAAGCACCTGATATAACCCACCAACTCATCACGATGCACCATATTTTCCAAACATGGTAGCAGTTTAAAAATACTGATGATTAACACTCTCCTGATAGACCCCCGCAAATAGAGCAAACAAAATCAGGCAATTGCCCCAAGCCTATCCTGTGTAGTTGTTCCTTAACCCCAACCTTACCCAACAGTAATTGCCATAGAAAAATCTCCACTTTTGGAGGAGCCAATCCCCTCTAAATAGAATAGTGCGGATCGGATTGCCATTGTCTAGCTTTCACAATTGCCATTAGAAATGAGTGAACGGAGTAAATGCCTTTCGGGCTGAACTTCCTTTCGTGCTCTACACAACTTTACGTGATTAAGCGTTTGCTTCATCTCCTCCCATTGAGATACCTCCCAGTCAAATAAATTGCGTCTGAGTGGAATGGTCCATTCCCAATCAAAACCATTCCAACCCCCAAAGCATGAAATGCTCCCTTTTTTTTACTCTCGACAGGGCAAAAATTATGGGAAATTGTTCCCTTAATGGAAAATCACCCAACCATATGTCTTTCCAGAAGTCAATAATCTCTCCGTTTCAAACTGCCATTCCAAATCCATTTTGTATCACATTTGAAGCAATTCCATTACCTAAGAGAATTTTTTGGATTTCGTTTACGAAGAATGGTAGCTTCTTTCCTTCCCTAAGAAAGGGAACCAACCCAAATTCCGGTATGGGTTTAAATTTTAGACGGCTTAGCCGTACATAGTGTTATAAACGACACCTAATAATACTGCTCCACGTGTATGACACTGCTCCACGTGTATGACTATTGCAGAGTAGCCTTAATGTATCAGACAATCTTCATAAAACTCTCTGCCAAAAGGAGTCATTTCGTTTGACTTTTATGTTTGTCAGTCTTTTTGTTTTGTTGTCCCAAAGTAATATGGCATAATTATATTTCAGTCAATATTTTATATAAAATTTAAAAGTCAATCAACTACTTTAAAAATTACTCTCTCCGTCCCATAATAAGTGTCCACATTTCCTTTTTTTGATGTCCCACAATAAGTGTCCACTTTCCTAAATTGGCATATAGCTTTTACTTACTTTCCAAAACTACCCTTATAATAAAGATAAAATAACATTTATTTGTGGTCTCAAAATAAGCAAAAAGTCAAACACCCGTCACATCTAAGGGTAAAATTGGAAAATGACCATTTAATGAACCAAAAAAACTAATATAATACAACTTTATTAAATAATGTGCAAAATAGAAGTGGACACTTATTATGGGACGGAGGGAGTAAAAGTTATTAATATTAATTAAAAAAAAAATTAAAAATTCATCAATAAAATTTAAAAAAAAATCAATTTTTGAATACTTATTTTGTGTTTTAGCTTACTTTATGATTTAAACTTTGAAAAAACATCCTTTTGTAAGCATCTTTTTCTGACTCTTTTGTGTCCCAAACATTGCCCAAATCTAAACTTATCAACTTCTACCTTTTTATAAGCTTAAGTTCCACCAAACAGGTTTTACCTTACAATTTATTTGAAACAGAAAACAACTTAAAAGTGGAAAATAAGTTGACTTTTCAAAAGCAAAGGATTTAAATGCTTTTGAGATTATAACTTCGTAGCTTAATTAAAGCTGCAACAAAAGAGGCCTTTTATTTTTATTTTTTATAAACGACGATCAGCTGGTAACCCCACTTCAAGCACAAAGAAGCCTCATTCTAGTGACAAAATAATATAATAATATAATTATAAAAAAATGTACGACTTTTATTTAACAAAAATAAATTAAACTATGGACAACTGACACGAACTTCCCAATCGTTTACCATGGGATTTACCAAAACTTCCCAATTGGATGCATCTTCAGATCGAATTTTATACTACTATGGCACAACCTTTGGAATTGGTGCATCTTGTTTCAGAAATATCTTCATGAAGTGAGAATCATCATACAAAATAATAGGAATAATCTGAAAATCAGCTGGTGGTCCCGTTCTCAAAGGTAAGTACGTGTAAGATTGTAATGGCGAGAGAACACAAAAAACACAGTTGAATGTGCTAGCAAATAGTAGTCCCATTTCAGGAAGTTGCATCCAATACTTTTTTCCACATCCATATTCGAAAAAATAATCTAACCCTTTTTCTACCACTTTGTAGTTTTTTTCACCACCCAACTGATAAATGTAAGATTCTCTATACTCCCTTAGTTCATCCAACATAGACTTTCTAACATCCTTCCATCCGTCATTGTTACTCCTACCCAATAATTCAGCGCAAGCTCTGAATCCACAATGGCCATCAGGTGCAACATCTTCCAATTTATACACAACATGTTCTTTAATTTTTGGATTGAAGAGAGCTAAAACTTGTTCAATAAACTTCTCATCAGTTAAATCTTTCAATACTACCTTCTTTTTCTTAGATTGTTTCTTTTTTGTCATTTTTTCAGGTCGCCCCTTCATAGCCCACATCATCAAATCCTATTAGTGAAAGACAAATCATATTACTTTAAGTAATAAAAAATCACATGCTAAACAAAAAGATAATAAACTCACATACCATAAAAGTTGAATGTTTAGGAACTTCTGACATAGAATACGTAGGAGATGAATGATCATGTGTTCTTGGTGAAAATGCCTAGAATAAATAATATGAACAATAGAAAATAACACAACCTAAGTAACCCAATATATATATATATATAAAGAGCAAATGAAAAGTCATTACCTCATCAAAATTAAGATGGTAAGATGCATCTAAGTTTGTAGATGACAAGCTCGTACTAACATTATGTCTGAATTCGGGAAAAAAAAGTATTGTATGTGAGAATAACACTAATAGAAATGAAAATATGCTAAATTGAAAAGTTATTTTGTTACCTCATTTTTTTCTCTGATGGACAATTGCTTTTGAAGTGCCCTGTTTCCCTGCAATTGCTACACTTCTGTTTTTTTTTTTTTTTTTTTTTTTCTTTTAGCCTCATTTTCTATCAGATGCTTTTGTCTTAGTGATTTTGGACGTCCCCGTGAAAGAACATGAAGAGGGTCTGCCAAAGTAAATTCCAAACTTGATTGTACTTGGTTACTAGGCTCGTGTATTATTTTACTTCCTAGATCACCTTCATTTCCATCACCTCACTCTCGTCATCCATTGACAAAAGCTCGTTATGTACTTTTTCTAAAGTGATTCCAAGGTGCTTGTATTTCTTTTGTGACTTTTGCCCTTCTTCAACAACTTGTAAAAATTGTATCATAAGACTGCTTCTTCTTATAGTGGAACAAATTTGTGTATTTTCTTGTATCACATCATTAGATATTTCATGTATAACCCGTCGCTTGGCGTTCATTGTCCACCTTTCTAGAACATACTGTTGGGGCAGAGAGTTAACGAGGGACTTTTTTATAAATACAGTGAGTATATGCCTGCAAAGGACTCCAATGAACTCGAACATGTGACATGTACAAATGGCTTTGTTCTAAAGAAAATAAAGTATAACCTCATATACTGGACCATGATTCTCATAGGACAACACTGTGTATGTCTTTGTTAGGCCATCTTCACGATCCTTGCATGCTTTGTATTTCTGACTTGAGAATAGTTCTTTTTGAAACAAGTTAAATAACTTTCTTGTATAAACTTCAGCCGCCTCTGCTTCTATTCTATAACACGTCTTCAAAATTGCACAAGAAGTCTTTGTTTTTACATCTTTCTCTTTCTCTTTAAGATATCTGGCATTCATTGCTTTTTCATATTGAAAGACAAAGTCACTTACCAATGTACTAGAACGTACAAAATCCTTAAAAAACTTGTTCATACTCTCACTTCTTTGTGTTGTTGACATCCCAGCGCAAAATGTTGTGCGCAAGTAAGCGGGAATCCATTTCTCACGCCTTGCATGTAGATCTTGTAGCCAACTGTTTCCCCCTAACTCATATCTTAAAATCAATTCATTCCATGCCATTTCAAATTCTACAATTGTGATAGTATCATGAATGCATTGGTGAAATTCTCCTCGAAAACAAGGGTATGTGTTATACACATGAGCCAAGTGCTCTGGAATCTTCTGTAAAATATGCCACATACACAAACGATGAGTAGTGTTAGGTAACACTTGGGTAATTGCCTTTGCCATGGCTTTGTCATCATCTGTAATGATTGTAGATGGAGCACGTCCAAGCATGGCCTCAAGCCAAGTTTGTAATAATCATATGTAAGAATCTGTTGTTTCATTCACTAGTAAAGCACATCCAAACATGATTGACTGATGGTGGTGGTTGACCCCAGTAAATGGAACAAAAGGCATGCTGTAACAATTAGTCAAGTACGTAGCATCAAATGAAACATCTCCAAAGTATTGATATGCTAATCTTGACCTAGCATCTGCCCAGAAACAATTCCCCATACAGTTATTTTCGTCTACTTGAATGGCATAAACAAAGCCTGGATTTTTTGTTTGACACTCTTTAAAGTAATTGTACATTCTTTGTGCATCTCCACATTTTAAAAGTTTTCTCCTTCTGCTTCCTAAGTAATTTTGAATATCAACTGCTACACAACCAACATTGTAATCACCACCAGATTCTTGACTCAACACTGACATTATCTTTCTAGTAGGAACGCCGGCCTCGTTAAGCACATTAACAAGATTCTTCTGAGCTGATGTTATTCTTCTATGTCCACGAAGTAAACGCGTACTTTGTGGAGAACATAAGTCATGATTATGCCCTATTACAAACTTGCTAACAATCTATTTTGTTTTATCTCTTTTCAAACACATCATTGCTTTACATCCAATCCTAGTAATGTTGTCCATCTTTTGGTAACTTTGACGACGATGTCCTTCCCTTGAACAAGCATACTCCACTCCAATTAGTGACTTATCTTTGCGTGATAAACGTGTATGACTTTTCTTAATACTGAAACCTTTTCTCAATGCATATGCCTTATAACATGTCTCAGCATCTTCGAGTTCATCAAAAAGCATCCTTTCACATGGTTCAAAAGGACCACTATATGTACATGATTTGACAAAATCCGGCTGTAAGTTTTGATTTGGCAAATTTGAACCATTCAAATCATTCACCACTGTTGGTTGACCATATGATACTTCTTCTAATTGGTCATAAGATAGTTCCATTTCAGGACCTTCATTAGATGTGATTGACATAGTGATTCTATAACACAAAATGAACGATTTTCAAAGTTACAATAAAATTACACTAAAATACAAATAGCATAACATTACAGACATATGCACTAAGTGTCAATTATGTTGCAAGTGGATTTTATTTCATTGTAAAAATTGTAAAAATTGACAAACTAGAAAATTAACAAATTTTATTTTATTATAAAACTTAAAATAAAGTAGTTTTCCAAAAACTTGAAATATCCCAGGTCAAGATAGAAATATCTCTTCGTCTAAGCTATATAGAACTAACCAAATGATTTTGTATCAAATGGTCTATGGATTTACAAATTTAGAACCAGTAATTAAAAACGAATAACTCATAAGTTGAACAATTCCTGCAACCAAATGCACACTAATGGATTTATAGCACATTACTATATGTGAATTGTAAAACACGCACACACATATAAACACTATGCATTTAATCATATAGATACATACTATACATTTATATAAACGAATACTAGCGTTGGCCCGTGCTATGCACGGGTATCATTGGATTTATTTACTTTTTTTTTAATCTATATATATCAACCTAGGAATTCTTTAAAAAAAAACCATGAAAAATAGGTTACATGGTGAAGAGAGTCGGTTACAGTGAGGGAAGTTATTATAAAATTGCAGGAGGCATGTTCTTTATATATATATATATATATATTAAATTTCAATTCTTATGCTAATTTTACTAATATATATATACATACATAACACTATTATATGTCAATGTCATGTGGCACTTCCCATTTAATGTGGCATCCCAACTACATGGGGAGTGCCACATGGCACACACATTGCCATATATATATATATATAGATGTATAATGTCATACTTCTCAAATTTTAAATCCCAAATTGGTCCCCACTAAATTTTGAAAAAAAGAAAGAAAGCAAAAGTTATGTGTAATATTTTGTCTCAAGTGTAACATTGCCCTTCTTTTATATTTGTCCAATTACATTTTTCTTATCACTTTTCAATTTAGCCGAACCCAAATAGTTTTACCATCGGTCAAGCTAACAATTATATTAAGTTATCAATCCATACGATCGAACATTGGTGATATAAAATCAATTCTACTCATAAATAAGTATAACTAGGCCCAAAAAAAAAATTATCTCGAGGGCGCTGCCCCCAGAACCCCTGTATAACTTTGTTACTGTATGCATGCCTCATTGATCGTAGACACCCCCCCCCCCTCCTACCAAAATATATATATATATATATATATATCTTGGCGACCCCTAGTGGTCAAGTGGCACGGCATCACTTTCCCAAGTGGGAGGTAGTGTGTTCGAATCCCCTTAGGGGGATTCTTTGTTCTTGCCCCCCTGTGTGTACTTCAGTCGGAATGAGTGGCCCTTGCTGGGCTTTGCTATGGGCCATTGAGGGGCTTGGGGTTGGGTTGGGCTGGGGGGTGTGTGCGTGTGGGGTGTGTGCGTATCCAGCTTGGATCCAGGTAAGAATAATATATATATATATATCTTGGCTACGCCCTTGCTTGGGAACTAATTTGGAATTCGAAATTTGGAAAGCAAATCATCATTTACGCGGGAGAGAGAAAGGAATGTACTTACCAGATCTTAATGATACGTCTTTAGATACTTTGAAGTTTGGACCACAAAACCTTAGAATATCAATTCTTAGATGGCATCATTATGCTTTTGAAGTATGATTTCATTGTTTTTGTGTTTTATAGAGTACAAGGCCTTTTATGTTTCCTACTAGAAGTATAATTGTAAATAAAAAAACAAAAAGGAAACAAAAAGATACGTACAGTACATTTAGTGCTGCTAAAACAATATAAATGGATCGCATGTAATTTTTGGAAGAGACGTGTACAGGTAGCAGTCTGTTTTAACTTTTAATATTAATCTTATACGGAGTATTATAAACGTGGAACATCACTATTGGCTCAAATTTAAAAGACTGTAAAGGGTCTCCTAGTAGCAGAGAGTTTTATGAAGGCTGTCTGATACATTAAGGCTACTCTGCAATAGTCATACACGTGGAGCAGTGTCATACACGTGGAGCAGTATTATTAGGTGCCGTTTATAACACTATGTACGGCTAAGCCGTCTAAAATTTAAACCCTTCCGGTATTCCATATTTATAAGCTAAAACTTTTTTCCAAAGAGAGTTCTTACTCTCATTTCCAAATCTCCAAATCCACTTAATAAACAATGCGTCATTAATATCTCTGATCCTTCCAATGCCCAAACCACCCACCTTTTTACTTCTACAAACTTGTTCCCAATTTACCCAATGAACTTTTTTCCTCTCGCTTGATCCCCCCAGAAGAACTTTCTTTGGAAAGCTTCTATCTTCAAGGCACCTTTTGAAGGAACTCTAAAAATCGATAGGAAATACAACGAAATACTTGATAGAACTGATTTAATTTGGACCACTCTTCCTCCCACTGAAATTAAATTTCTTTTCCATCCCGAGAGCTTGGAATCAAATTTTGCTAGAACCGTGACCCATATATGAAGATAACCTTCTAGGATTGGTCCCTAATGGAAAGCCCAAATACTTTATAGGAAACTTCTCCACTTTATATTTAATGATCTCAGCCCAAGCCAGTAGATAATTTACATCCCCACTACAACCCACAATACAGCTTTTAAAGTATTTAATCTTTAGCCCAGATATTAATTTAAAACATCTGAGCGTTCTCTTCACACTAATAAGTTGATCCAGCTGTGATTTAACAAAAAATAGTGTATCATCTGCAAACTGTAGATGGGACACTTTACGACCTTCATTCCCAACAGTAATGGCGTCAATAAGCCCTCCGTCCACGGCTCATTGCATTACGACCCTCGCAATAATAAACAGAAAAGAAGCCAAAGGATCTCCTTGCCTCAGCCCTTTTTGCATTTCGATCAAATCTCCTGGAGAACCATTAATGAGGATGGATACAGTGGCAGAAGTCACGCAACCACTTATCCACCTCCTCCATCGACACCTAAATCCCATTCTTCCCAACAAGTAGTCCAAATATCCCCAGTCAACATTATCGTATGCTTTTTCAAAGTCGATTTTAAATAATAATCCACCATCCTTATTGCGCTTCATACAATCCACCATTTCAGCTGCTACAACCATACAGTCCAGAATCTACCTACCTCTTATGAACGTTGATTGGTTATCACTAATGATTGAGCCCAAGACTTGTCTCAATCTATTAGCTAGGACTTTGGTCAAGATTCTATATATGCTTCCAATGAGACTAATTAGCCGATAAGAACCCAAGCCTTCTGGACCATCCTTCTTTAGTATTAGAGCGATAAAGGCTGAATTCAATCTTCTATCACCCTTCCCGTTGTATAGAAGTCTACGAAAAATTTTACGACCTTACCTTTAATCACTTCCCATTTTTTCTTAAAAAATTGCAGATTAAAGCCATGTGGTCCTGGGGCCCTGCTACCATCACACTCTTCAATTGCCTTCCAAATTTCTTCTTCAGAAAATTCTCTTTCAACCATTCCCCTTTGTTCGCCATTAATGCTCATCCATCCAAGATGGTCAAGTGCCCTTCTGTTTGGAAAAGATGCTACTAAAATATCGATGGGCTTCCCTTCTAATCTCATCAGGTGATTGTAACACAGACCCATTCACATTCAGACTACTAATAAAAAACTTCCTCCTTCTCAAAGCAGCAATAGAGTGAAAATAGGAAATATTTCTATCACCGCACTTTAGCTATTTAACTCTTGATTTCTGTCACACCCCAACCCGTCCTGGCGGATTAGGACATGTGTAATAATGCACAAGCGATTATTTATACTAATTAGCAAAGAAATAAGTGAATTACTAAGCAACACGTGATTTAAACGACATAAAAGAACCTTACTGTGATAAAACAGTCCCCAAGGATAAAATGGTCATTAATAAAGTATAGAAAATTTTTATACCAAAAGATAGGTCTTTGAGTCTTGGTTCCAACACAAAAAATGGTTTGCAAATCCGAATTTTGTAGAGTGAGTTATGTCTGTTTCCATAAAAATCGTCGGGCTGAAAACAAACAAGCGGATCAATCCGCCCAAAACCGAATCGATTCGGATTTAGCAGAATCTCATTTTTTGCTCCTCCAGATGCCCCGGATCAATCTGCACGAGACCCGGATCGATCCGGATTCTGCAGAAGTGTTTTTTGCACTGCTAAAACCCTGTTTAATCAGTTCAAACTTTCCCCAAGTTCTATAATTGGTTCCAAACTTTCCAAAACTCTTGAAAATACTACCCAAACACTCAATAAACATGTCAACAACATACTTAAGCTCTCATAAGCACTTTGAACACAACACAAACCTCAATCAAAAGAAGAACTTGACATAAATTTCCCATCAAACACAAGTAGTAAAAAGATGGAAATTTCTTTTGTCAAGATAAGTTTAAAAGCCCTACAATAACTTGATTTAATCAAAACTCATCCAAACATTAGTTGAGGGTTCACAATTCATTTCTAAATGAATGCAAGTTCACTTAATCAACAAAATCCATAAAAAACCATTTGAAAGAACAACCTTCTATTTTGTTATCAAGGCTATACTCAACATGAGACCAAAGGCTGAAACACAACATCATTTCTTAAATCATGAGTTCAAGAGCTCAACAACTTAAACTCAAGGGAAGAACACCCAACATATTAACAAGTTCCCAACCACATTCTAAAGCATTATAAAGGTGGTGCTTAACATTTTACAACTTACAAAAGAAGTTTGAACCCAAGTACAACTTGTTCTCCAACAAAACCAATTACAACTACAATAGTACAACCATGAGTTCCACATCCACCAACACTAACATATTTACATATCTATGAACATATAAACAAGAAGGTACTCTGCCCGGATTCCCTTTCACTTTCTTACCTCGTCATGATCCATACCTGCGGTGGCTATTCAATAACCACACATAAAATAGTTTTGTTTTAAGCTTACGCTTAGTGAATACTTTAATAATGCCTTGGAGTATGAAATGTGCATATGCAATATTGAAACAACACAACAGTAAAAACTAGTCACCGATATGTGAAATAACCAATCACCATCGCAATGGACTCAAGATTCCGGGCCTTTTCTCACTTAAACGTCGCATATAGCGAAAGCACACACTCTTACGTGACCGTAGTCAAATCCTTGTGGTCGTCACCACCGTCCCCTTTTTCTTGAGGAAAAACATCGTCCCATTAATACAGGCTAAATAATGGTGATCGTTAATTGACATCCATTGACCCATATAAACACATAAGCACATCAACATATCACATAGCAATTTCCATAAAATTGACATGTTAAGCTCAAATTAACACATGCTTTATCTATTAATACAAGAACTAAACATATAATCATACTCAATATCACATAAGACTCATTTAACACCCAATTTAGGATTAGAGTTCTCACCTCACAAATTGCTCCAATTAAAGCCTAGAACCCCAAATTCCTTGCTAATTTTAGCTCTAATTAACTCCAATGATATTCCTATATACAAATATCATGTATATGTATCGTCACCTCAAAGAGGATCGTGAAAAAATGTTAACGAAACTAAAAATGAAAGGTATAGAGACGATCCTCTCAACTCCCCGAGTCCAAATACGGTCTCGGTTCGCGAAACGGTGTACCGACGGTGAAGAAACGGCGACGAAACGGCAAAGACGACGGAGCTTCTGTCAATGGCTGGATTTTCTCTTCCTCTACATCTATTGTTTTCTTGTTTTGATACATTGGAGAAGATGGTGAGTCACTATGGAGGTGTCATCCACCTAAGCATCATGCCAACTTTTTTCTATTTATGTTTACACCCCCAACATTTCTTTAAGTTTTATTATGAGATCCCCTAACAATTGTATTAACTACCCAATATCTAAGTAGGTATTTGTCTATGTCACGCGTGGGGTCCAAATGTGGTCCCAAATATTTTGTGAAGTTGCTAATAACCTATTAGTTCTGAATCTAGTTCCAATTTACTCTCACACGGGTACTCAAACTGGCACCATAAAAGATTGCAACTAACAATAAAATATAAAAGCAATTGAACAAATACTTATTTAATCATATAAATGTAACTAAATGCAATTTATTTAACCTGGACCTCCCGTGGGTTCCACTTTATATCGGTCCAACTGTGCCCTTTTATCAATCACTTAACACGTCGGGGTAATTGGAACTTACCCAAATTATCACACTCTATTAATTATACTAATTAATGTATGCAAAGCAGATATTATCTCATTTCTCTGGGTACGGGTATTACAATTTCTATCTCCACTTGCATTCCTCGGCTCTATATAACTTCCACAATTCCATCATAAGGGTCCACCTCTCCTTTCTTTCATCATTAGATAGCGTTGACGATTCTTGTTTAAGATAAAGGTAATTGGTTCTGCTTTCTATTTCTGGAATAAGCCCAACCGTTGAATTTCTCTTTGATTTCTTCATCTGTTTCAGGCGCTCCTTAATTAAGCCCATCTTTTTCCAAATCACAAAACCCGATTTTGAGTTCCAGGCCATGTCAACTTCCTTTGAGAGCCCTTCTTCTTCCCACCAGTAGTCAAAGAATTTAAAGGGTATCGGGGCCCAGTTTCTACCCTCATCACCAAGAACAATTGGATTATGATCGGATAATCCTTTCGGTAAGCTCCACGACCTGATATTTGAGATTATCCTATCCCATCCAACCAAAATAAAAAATTGTATCCAGTCGTCCCATACATACCTCTACTCTATTATTGGACCAAGTAAACGCCCTGTCCGACAAACCAATGTCTTGAATTTCTGCTTCAGTTATAAAGTTCAAGAACTCTTGACTTCCCCTTGGGTTCCAAATCCCCCCTTTTATTTCTGTCTCCCAAATAACCACAATGAAATCGCCACCCAAGCACCACGGGACATCAAATTTATTTTTCCATTCCAAAATTTCTTCCCACAAACCTCTACTATCTGAATCGTTATTAGGAGCATAGATATCGCAAAAAACACAATCCATATTCTTCAACGTAACGATGCCTCTCATGATGATGAATCAAAATCTAACAATAGACTCCTTTAACTTAAAGAAATGTTCCTTCCATAGCGAGATTAGCCCCCCTAAGGCCCCTTTTGAATAAGCAATCAACATTTTGTCAAGCAACTTTCCTCCTAATTAATTATTTGTCGTCCAGGCTTTAGCCTCGCGCAATTTGGTTTCTTGTACAAATAACATGTCAAGATTGATACTTGACACTATACTCCTAACTGATCTCCTCTTCTCTGACCTCCCTAACCCCCTTACATTCCAGGATGCAATCTTCATAATTAAACACTGTTCACACCCACTTCTCCGACTGGGTAACTATTGATTCTTGACATAGGTCTCCAAATCTTTCCTTCCCATGTCTAGCAACTTATCAATCATCGTCTTCTTATTCCCTTCGAAAGAAACCCTAATCTTTTTTGCAAATTCCCAAGTAGATGTAGCTTTCGATAATAAGGCAATATTGCAATTACGAATATCTTCGTTGGAGATCGACTCTTCTCCCCTTACTTCTTGACCTTCTCCTCCACTATATAATTGAATTATTGACTCCTCTGGAGCAGTCAACACGAGTTTCTTCAAAACTAATTTCCCACTTTTTTGCTTTTTACCTTTCTGATATGGTACTTTCTTGTATAACTTATACTCTATCAAGTTCCTCATTAGTCTTTTCTTCATCTTCTTTCTCTTATCGCACTACATCTCTTCTGGCCTTCTTTCATTATCGATTTCTTCCAACAGAGATTCTTCAATTATGGTTTCCCCAAAATCTCCCCTCCTTTCATCAGCAAGATCTTCTGCGGGAGATTCTTCAACAATGGTTTCCTCAATGACATCCGATCTCTTCTTCAATTTAACCATCCCATTTGATATATAGAGAATAGAAGCCGTAAAATTCATCTCATTATCTCTCCTTGTATCATCCATAGACCCTATAGAAAGAAGATGGCTCCCAGAATCTTTAGCAAGAAAAGCTTCGTTCATGTTAGGGCTGCTACCGAGTAACACAGGCCCTTTATTTGTTTTAATACCCTATATTTTTTCTATTTTAAAATATGATGAGGTATCGATTAGTTTAATTTTTTTGGATAGTGTTTACAGCCCTATATGTATTTAATGATATATTTAACATGAGAATTAAATTCCCGGATCATGTATACCCATTGGGTAGTGTGTAAAGTACTTGGGAATGTGTTTCGAGCCCATATGAAGCCTTTTCGTGAGTCCCAAAGCCATAAAACGCGATTTTTAATAATTATTTTTGTATTTTTAGTTTTCAATCTTAGTAAAACCCTATCCACCTCCCTCTTTTTCTACTCACATTCCACACCTTCATATTCTGACATCCAACAACAACAACAATAACAACAACAACAACAAGAAGGAGAAGAAGAGGAGAAGATCGAGAAAGTATTGGAGCTTTCAAACGCTTTCATTCTTAAAGTTCTACTATTTTCTTTCTCTTGTTTTGGTGAGGAAATCATACCCATTGTTTTCTATAGAGGTTCATTATTTTCTATATTGTTTTACTTCTATTTTATGAGTTTTGAAGTTGTTAGTTGGTTAATTGAATTAGATTTATGAAACTCATGATCATAGTCCGGTTTGGTCTAAAATAGTAAAAGTTAGATTTCTCTTTATTTCGACCATTTCAAGATTTGAAATTTTAAAGGTAAACTCCTAAAATACCTATATAACTACCCTGAAAACATTTTTTTATTTGCTTTGCACCGTTTGGGTTTTATTTCCCTTTCTTTTAAAAGGGTAAATTGGTAATTTTGCATTCTATTATTTGAATCTAGTGAAACCCACTCTTGATTTGGATTCTATGCAAAATTTCACACAAGACAGGCTCTTGAATCACATAATAAGGTTAAAGAATGAGAGGGTTATGGCCTTTAGAAGTTTGGAATAAGTGGCTATCCAGGGTATTAATTCTGGGTAGACTTATATTTTTGAAAATTATGTTTACAACCTTCTAAACTTTAAACGATCGCATAGAAGGCTACAAACATCGGATTTGATCGAGGTTTTGATCATAGAACTTATAAAGCTATTTATTGTCATTTTAAAGTTAATTTTACAGTTTTTGGAATTTTTCATATAATCTCTATATTTTGTGTAATTACAGCTTTGCCCCCAAAACTTTTAAATGGATGTTTATTATGCATAAACATCGGGTTTAAACTTTCTTTTTGATGGAATATTGCAGACATATTGTGGATATCGCATTTTTTTCTTACCCACAGCTTTTCTTTTAAAGTTCTTTTAAATTTCAAATTCAAAACAAATGAGTCGTCACTTAATTTTCAAAAGAAAAATTAAGAAACCAATTTAAAGCAACTGATCTTTTGCGAAACCAAAGATTAACTAGGTCCGGGGATTATGGAATGAGAAGGGAAGGAGCCCATCGGACTAAAACACCCCTTCTCATCCTATCTCGCGATATGCCTCTACTCAACATCCTTTTAATTGAATTACTATTCTAAGCATGCCCTCAACTAATACATAGATATACGTATACATTACACAAACATGTCAAAATGGTGTAAAATTACCAATTTACAAAATATCATTCAAAAGCCACGAAATTCAAGTAGCAAGCAATATGATATGCAATAAAGAATAAGAGAACTTACCCGGGATCCAGCCGCGAATATTAAACGTGTAATGCATGCGATTAAATAAAACCTAGGAAAAGAGTCTCTAATCCACATATATACATTTAAGGCAAAATCTTAATTCTAATGTGTCGCGCATAAAGGTCAAGAAAATCGATAAAATCAAGAAATTAAAATAAATTAAGAGGAGTTTAAGAAATCATACCTTAATAGCGCTACAAAACAAAGGGTTAGTCCACATGATATACAATATGTAAAGTTGGATCTTAAATAACAATCCTAGACTTCTAGCTTAAATCTATCAAATTAAATCTAAAGCAAACAAGTCCTAATTATAAGCATCAAGCCACATGGATGAATATGTTCATGAACAAGAATAAATTATGAAATAATCAGTGATTTAGATCACTTAAACTTTGAATTCAAGCTTAACTAATCATTATTAAAACATGGTTTGAGCTCTAGGTCATAGAAAAGTCATTTGGACCATTATTTACAAAGTTGGTCAAATCTGTCATAAAATTCTGAAAATTGCAAAAGGCAAACCAGATCTTTAAGAAAATAAAAGGCATGCTTCCCGTGGTTTGATCTTGATGATTTTTGGACACAAGATGCCTCTGTGTGTCTAGTTTCCATCCTAAAAAGAAAATCAAAGTTTCAACGGTTAGATCTTTGGAAAACAGACAAAAACAGACATCACTCAGAGATTACAAATCTCTGTCCAGAGATTTTGTACGATTTTTTAAAAATAGTAAAAAGATCAGAAATGCTTTGTTCTTTTTAGGTAGCTTCCTAACACATTAATCTACTTAGAAAAAATTATTTTGGGTCACAAATGCTT
This sequence comes from Hydrangea macrophylla, assembly GCA_033977485.1. Classification (NCBI taxonomy): domain Eukaryota; kingdom Viridiplantae; phylum Streptophyta; class Magnoliopsida; order Cornales; family Hydrangeaceae; genus Hydrangea; species Hydrangea macrophylla. Next base: position 114,447,454 of record CM066982.1, on the reverse strand, counting down.
GATTAAGGTTCTAATTTGCTTATTTCAAAAGGGTGTTGTTGTTCCGAAACTCTGGACAGATTGTAGTGACTTCACAAAACTCATGACCAAACCACTTTAAACTTGAAATCTCCTTAAAACAAAAATTACAGTGGTAGAACTTTGAGTTATAGACACTTTCCCATTGATTTCACTTAATTCCAACGGTTAGATCATCAACTAAAAATCTATGATCAAAACTGGTTTATGAACTCACTGCTCCAATATTGGATTTATTATCCTTTTTGGTATATCTACCAACTAAACCATGGACATTGGCTTATCGTAAACCTAACTCTCCTTTCCCTTTGGGGTCATTGGAGATCAAAACATGAATAATACTCACGAGTCTCAAAGGAATATAGAAAGGATTCCATGAAACATCAAGGTAGAGGACCTAAGTCATAAGTATGGACTTGGATCCATCTATTTGCTTATAAAATGAAGTGATGATCAAACTTTGACTCCCATGTGAAGCATAAGCTTACATGAGATTCAAATGATCAAACTCAAAAGATTTCAAGAGAGACATTAAAGATCTCCAAGAATCCCAAAAGAAATGTATAAAAAAAGAAAGAAGAAAACACAAGAATAAAAACATAAGAAAGAAAGAAACACAAGAATGAAAACATAACTAAAATTTAGAGGATCAACTCCAACTATCCTCAAAGCTTCTCTACTTTGAAGATCTTCCAAGCTCTTCTTTAAGCTCTCCAAAACTCTCTATCTCTCTCAAATATGTGTTGTTATATTGGTATATTTTTTTTGTATCCCCTCCCAAGGAAGATCCTCCTTCTTTTATAGACAAAGAATACCAAGTATTCTCAGTGAATTCGGAGTAAAAGACAGGTGTAAATGTCTCATTTGGTGGTACAATACGTACTTCCTAAAAATAGACAGACTGCTGCAAAAGGCGGCAGTCAAAAATCCTTTACGGCAGTCAGTGGATGCCGCTATGGCACTCCGTGAAAGCCGCGGCGGCATTCCGTGACTACCGCGCGGCTCTCAGTAAGTGTCGCGCCAAATTATTGATTGCCGCATTTTTGTCAACCTTACTTTATCAGTTTTTTGTTTTTATCCGCATACATATACGTATTGTACCACAAAATATAGACTGTTAAAGCAAACAACAGTCAGAAATTGTTGGTGGCACTCAGTAAATGCCGGTCCAGCATTCTGTGACTGCCGTTCGGCACTCACTGAGTGCCGTTCGGCACTCAGTGAGTGCCGCAAACAACTGCCGTGTGTCGGTTTCTGTTGAACTTCCCCTTTTTAGGTCTTTTCTTTTCTCATTTTTCTTAAAAAAACTTATTTTCGAAGATCTTTTCCAAAAGTGATGTTTTTATACCTGAATTCTCCTAAGCACCTGGTATTTCATTATGTGAAAATTTTATCGCATTTGGAGAACTTTCTGAAGAGCTTGGAATACTTCGAATCTTTTGGTCCTTGTCATCATCGGATATGGAGGTGACACTCTCCCTTATTCGAAGTTTGGTTAAAATTGGGGTGTCTACAGTTTGCCCCTCTTTGACGGAGTTTGTGGGGCAACACAAACCGCAAGCGAACGTCAAAGCTTGTGTGAAGACAGGCCTTTGACTAAACTGTCGGATTAAAGGGAAAAACAAAATGCGTTGCAAAACGAGAACATGCACGTGACAATGGTTCACGCTGGTCGTGCTCGATGATGAGCTACCTACGTATCCATTCAGGAATCAGACCAAGACGTAGTTCGGGCAAGGGTCAAACATACACAAGCGCAAATAGTCATACGGATGAATGCACCTATCTTATCGTGATGCACGTGCTCAAGCAGTCTCGTGCTCCATATAATGTCTCAGCAATATATTGTTCTTTCTTAGTATCAAAAATGCACCCTATGCCATTCTACTTATGATGTCATTTTATTCTGGGAAAGTCACAACCGTCATAGAAGCACTTCCTATGCTTAATCCCCCAACATTCTTTAAGAGTTATCTAATCGACTGAGATGCGCTTTGAGTCTTAGACTCCGGTGCCGAATCAGGAAATGTGCTGAAAGACTGAGATGCGCTTTGCGTCTTATACTCTGGTGTCTTTTGAGGATCATCTGATCGACTGAGATGCGCTTTGCATCTTAGACTCCGGTGCCGAATCAGGAAATGTGCTGAAAGACTGAGATGCGCTTTGCGTCTTATACTCCGGTGTCTTTTGAGGATCATCTGATCGACTGAGATGCACTTGCGTCTTAGACTTCGGTGCCGAATCAGGAAATGTGCTGAAAGACTGAGATGCGCTTTGCGTCTTATACTCCGGTGTCTTTTGAGGATCATCTGATCAACTGAGATGCGCTTTGCATCTTAGACTCCGGTGCCGAATCAGGAAATGTGCTAAAAGACTGAGATGCGCTTTGCGTCTTATACTCCGGTGTCTTTTGAGGATCATCTGATCGACTGAGATGCGCTTTGCGTCTTAGACTCCGGTGCCGAATCAGGAAATGTGCTGAAAGACTGAGATACGCTTTGCGTCTTATACTCCGGTGTCTTTTGAGGATCATCTGATCGACTGAGATGCGTTTTGCGTCTTATACTCCGGTGCCGAATCAGGAAATGTTGAAAGACTGAGATGCGCTTTGCGTCTTATACTCCGGTGTCTTTTGAGGATCATCTGATCGACTGAGATGCGCTTTGCGTCTTAGACTCTTGTGCCAAATCAGGAAATGTGCTGAAAGACTGAGATGCACTTTGCGTCTTATACTCCGGTGTCTTTTGAGAATCATCTGATCGACTGAGATGCGCTTTGCGTCTTATACTCCGGTGTCGAATCAGGAAGCACGCTGACAGACTGAGATGCGCTTTGCGCCTTATACTCTAGTGTCGAAGTGAGTTTGCTCTGAAAAATCCGCAGCCCTTCGGCCCCGTTGGATATAAAAATAATCCGCAGCCCTTCGGCCTCGTCGAATATGTTTGCTCTGAATTTGGGGTTAATTAGACTCAATTTCAATTTTCAAAACTTGGAGTCGAACAGACTCAAATTCATTTTATTTTTCAAAACCTGGAGTCGGACAGACTCAAATTTATTTTATTGGGAGTCAACCAGACTTAGCTCAATTCAAAATTTGGAGTCAGTCAGACTCGAAAAAAAAATCTGGAGTCATTCAGACTTAATTTGATTTTCTAAAATCGAGAGTCTATTAGACTCAACAAATTCCCTTCTTAGTAAAATAAATCTCATTCCATTTACTTTCATAAATTCGGAGTCTAGTACTTCAGACTCAAATTATTTCAAATTTCTACATCGGGAGTCCGATGGGCTTAAATTATTTCCATACTCGAGAATCAGTTAGACTCAATTTAATTCAATTTTCCAAAATTAGCAGTCAATCGAGCTTAATAATAAATTTTTCAAAATTTCGATCAGGAGTCAGTCAGACTCAAATAAACTCAATTTCACCAAGTCCAAAGTCGATTCGACTCAATTTGAGTTCAAATTTAAATGCTAAATTAGGAGTCGCCTAGACTTCGACGTAATTCTAAAATCAGGAATCAGCCAGACTCAAACAAACTCGATTTCACCAAGTCCAGAGTCAATTTGACTCAAATCAAATTTAAATTCAAATCCTAAATCAGGAGTCAATCAGACTTGATTCAATACCTACTTCGCAAAATCGGACAAAATCAGGAGTCAATCGGACTCAAAGAAATTTAGATTCACAAAATTGGACTTAAAGAATTTCTATTTCACAAAAGAATTTTTACAAAATTGGGAGTCAATCGAACTCAAAGAATTTCTATTTCACAAGATTGGAAGTCAACCAGACTCAAAAGAGTTTCTAATTTCCAAAAACATGAGCCTATCAGACTCGAAAGAATTCCTGATTTCAAAACATGAGTCAATCATGCTCAAAAGAATTTCTAATTTCAAAGTCGAAGTCAAACAGACTCGAAATCATTTCAATTTTCTAGAACAGGAGTCAATTGGACTCGAATCGGATTCTATTTCAAAACAACGAGAGTCAATCAGACTCAAATCTAAAATTGGGAGTTGATCAGACTCAAAGAATTTCAAATTAAAAAACGGAGTCAATTAGACTCAATTCTATTCAAAACTCTAAAATTTGGAGTCAATCAGACTCAAATGAATTTTCTTAATTCAATTCAATTTCTAAACTCGGGTGCTAAGTTAGACTTTCATGAATCGGGAGTCAGACGGACTTAATGATTTTAATTTCCGTAATTGGGAACCAATCAGTTTTCAACCTAATTTAACATTAAAATCTAGCGATAGTTAGATCCATTTTAGCCCAAACTTTCGAAAGCTCAGAGTCGGTTAGACTCATAGAATTCAATTCCAACAAAATTCGGAGTTAAGCAGACTCACAAATTCAAAAGGAGTCACGTGGACCCAAATATTCAATTTCCTTATACAAGGAGTCAATAGATTCACATCTTAAAACAAAAGAGCCATTCGGATCCATGGACCCACATTTCCACAATAACGGAGTTACTAGGACTCAAAAACTCGTATTTTACAACCACGGAGTCATTCGAACTCAAAATTTGCATTTTTCGACAACATAGTCACTCGGACTCAATGAAATTCACGGAGTCATACGGACCCAAAGAATTTATTATTTCAAAATCGAGGGTTAACATTTCAAATTTTCTTAATCAGAATCAATTTTGACTCAACAAGAATTTCAAACCTCGAAGTTGGAGTCAAATCGCCTCAACAAAAATTCCAATTTTCAAAATCGGGAGTCGTGCGGACTAAAAACATTATTTCATATAATAGGAGTCATGCGAACTCAAAGCTTATATTTCATACTAACGGAGCCAAGTGGATTCAAGAATTCATATTTCACGTAGACTCAAAATTTCATATTTCACAAAGACGGGGTCACACGGACTTGAAATTTCATTTCTTTATTCGAACAAAGTCATACAAACTCAACCAATTCACTTTTTACACAAACAGAGTCATACAGACCCAACAAACTTTACTTTTATACAAATGGAGTCACACAGACTCAAAGAATTAGTTTTACAAAGACGGGAAGCCCTCAGACTCAAAGAATCGATTTTACAAAAATGGAGAGTCCACGGACTCAAAGAATTTATTTTACAAAAATGGGGAGTTCACGGACTCAAAGAATTGATTTTACAAAAACGGGGAGTCCGCGGACTCAAAGAATTGATCTTACAAAAACGGGGAGTCCACGGACTCAAAGAATTGGTTTTACAAAAACGGGGAGTCCACGGACTCAAAGAATTGATTTTACAAAAACGGGGAGTCCTTGGACTCAAAGAATTTGAGCGGAGCTAACGGGGTTTGTGCTGCCTCAGTAGTCTCTTAAAAGCATGATTTCTGCCCTTGCAGACCATTTGGAAGAAACATAATGGTTATGTTAGAAGAGGGAAGTCACCTTTGCCCCTAGTCTTGGACCATTATCATATTTCCACTTTTAGCATTGTGTCGTGATAGTGTTTTAAACTCCTGCTTGCATCGCTCGTGGGATGCTTATGGAGAATTTTCTAATCTTTATTCATCATCTTAAACCTACACATTTGAGATCAATACTGACGTATCAAGGGAGGACAGACCTGACATAGCCAGTTATTCAAGATGACTGACGAAAATTCTACATTTATGAATCAATGTGCTTTCATCGTGAATAATGTATCATCTCACCTTTTACTCATCATCTTACAAGTGGTAGTACTTTGCTGATAAATCAAAACTTTAAAAACTTCTCCTTTATTGAATTATTTGCCTATCTAGAGTATGCTTCAAATTAGTGCTTTAGCTTATAGAATAAAAGACACTCCATTTCAAAGCGTTTCAAAACAGACTTGGTGACTTGAGAACTTGCATTTTGGCAAACAGAGTTTGCCCCTAGTTTGAAAGAGACTTGGGGCTTACTTCTAGGGTAAAATGGGGCTTTCAGCAAATGAAGTTTCTTCCTAGTCTTAAGGGCACATAGGCTCATCCCAAGGGCCTTGAGAACATGTTGGTACAAGATGCTTGCAATGCATTTACTCCCAATCTAGAGGTAACCATCATGAATGTGATGATGCTGAAGGGTGATGTCCCAATGCTGATTGGCAAACTTTGTTTGCCCCTAGTCTGGCAATACATATGTGGTCCTAGGCCAATGCAAGTTTGCTCCTAGTTTCAACTTATCCCTGAATAGGAATCAGGTCCAAGGTAATATGGCCAAGGCCTGAAAGAGCACACCATATTATGACGATGTGGGTGACCGAACCAGACAGGTTGCCTACGTATCCCCGAGTGGGAATCAGGTCGAGCGTAGTTCAAGTACTCTGGAGGTCTTGAAAGAATTAGGCTTCAAGAATTGGTGGGCTTTACGAGCCATGTTGCCATTTGGGTCTAGGGGGTGCATGTCACTTGTGGTAGCCCTTGTGTAGCATGATGAACTACTTCTTTCCTTTATTCTCTTTTCTCTTTCTTTTCTTCTCCTCTCCTCTCTTTTTTTATTTGACGGTTGATTCTTTAACCTTTTCACTAGCCAGTTAATCACGTTTCATTTATATCATACTTACAAAGTAATATCAGCCCTCCAAATTACTCTTTATTTTTCTCAAAGATATCTTTGCATTATTTTATGCCCTCTTAGCCATTGCGCCTCTCACAAAATTGTGAGCTTAATTGATACTTTTAAATCTTTCTTTTCATTTCCAATTTCTTTAGAATAACACAAAGTCTTGAAATAGTTCATGTGCCAATGATCTTCTTTGAAGTGCTCAAGAATCCTCAATCTTATCTATTTTCTGTATTTTCTTTTCTCTTTCCTTTCCTTTCTCTTCCTTACTATCTCTTATTCTCTCTATGATTTTGACTGGCTAGGATTAGGATTTTTGAAATCAACACGCATCTTATTTTTGCTCTAACTTTTGCCTAGGCGCCCTAGCTTCTTTCTTTTTCTTTTTTTTTTCTTTTTCTTTTCTTTTTTTTTTTTTTGAAGAAGTAGTTCATTCAAAATGTTTGGCTACCATCAAGGACCAAGTTTATGGCTTTAGACTAGTTGGGCTCATCTTTGAGGCTTGGTATTTGAGAAAAGGAAACGGTGAGCAATCTTCAAGTTCCAATTTCGTCTTTTCAAGATTGAGCAAGAGCATCTTTAAATTCTTAAAGTAAAGCTAATCAATTCTCTACTCCTCCTTGGTTTGGCACAAAATTTGTTTATTAACAGAGTATTTTCCATGATTGTTTGAAAAAATGACTTTTTCTTTTTCTCTTTTTTTTTTTTTTTTTTTTTTTTTTTTTTTTTTTGTTTTGGGCTTAATGATCCATACATTCACGACTTAGCACACTGAATAAAAAATAAAAAAAAATGAGATTTTATTCAACTAGTAGGGAAGGAGGATTACATCACTCGACTCGATAAACTTAACAAAGACTTGCAAACAAACTTGATAATAGACTGACCGGAAGACTCGACTGGACTTGACATTTGACTCTAAACTAACATAACTTGACTACCAGACTTGAATCGGTCTCAATTGGAATGTCACAGATAATTTTCAACTTATTGAGTCCCCAATAGCATCCACATTTGATTCATCAGTAACATTTCCAAATACTATTACCTCACTAGCATCTTCCTCAGGTTCATCATTCCCCTTCTGTATCTTTGTAGGAACATCATTTGCCCTTATGACCCATTTTTCAATCGAATGGCCCTTCTCAGACTCATACCGAGTATTGTCAATGCCTTTTTCGATTCTGTTGATTGCGTCGGGGCCAGTTGGTTGTTGCACACTTATGGAGGCAACGAATTGAAAAGATTGTATGTCATGCCAGATGCCACTCGGTGGGTTTAGCAAAGGAGTGATGATTTTATGCTCAATGAGATTTTGGATATCATGGTGGAGTTTCATGCAATAGTTAGTTGTATGGCAAGGGGTCTGGTGGTAGGCACAGTACAAAGACAGGTCACATTTGCGGGGTAAGAGATTTGGTAGTGGCTTTGGGTCCAGGGGGTTGAGGTGACCATTTTTGACAAGGTGACCAAGGGCCATGGATAATGGCATACCAAGGTTGGTGAAGATTCTTGGCTTGCGGGCTTGGTTTGATTTTGAATTCGACTTTGACCTAGAGTTGGTTTTTGGGTTGAGATGTGGACTTGGAATAGCTCTTTGGTTAGTTGGGATTGGGCCTGGATATGGGCTTTGGTGAATGGTTAAGCTTGGGTATGGACTTTGGTGATAGGTTGGGTTTGGACAAGGGCTTCGGTGCGCAGGTGGGTTCAGACATGCCTGTTGGTGATTCTTTAAGCAGTCCATTATTCTCTGATTTGTCTTTTCCTCATCAAGGCCCATTTGATCTTTCAATAATTGAATGAACTCAAGCATGACCCCCTCCAATTGCTTCAACCTAGAATCTTGTTGCTCAACAACGACTTGTAGTTTGCTCACTTTCTCCTCCAAAGCTCTGTGGGCCATTGGTGGGTCTGTCTCGACATGATGGTCCATGATCTCTTCTAATTAAGAGAGATAAACTCAAGAAGATTAGGAGTGTCCTTCCTAGGGGCTCTGGTTGTTCCACTCTTTCTTTAAAAAAAACAGATAGGAAAAAAGTCCGCATGCAGAATGAATAGTAAGGGATTTTTGAGGGACTTTAATCTTAATTGGGAAGAAGATGTTGTGAGTTTGTATGCTACACGTATGTAATGGTATCGATTGGTGAGAGTGCAAAATGTACATGCTCTTATGATTTGATGCACGCATTGCACACATAGCACACGAATGAAATGCAAGTGTGTGTGTGCCTACTCTATATGCCAAAGCAAAGGAAAATTCTAATCCTAACAGGTAACACATAAGCACATAAAATCCTCACCCATGTTAAGTGCAATAATTTCTCCTCTCGTTGTGATCCCCACTACCCGTTCAAAGGTTGGGTATTTAAAAAAAATTTCAAAATTCATTTGAAAAGCATTTCTTTAAAACGATAAGATCTTTCAAAAACAATTCTCAAGAATTTTGAATCTTTTATTAAAAAAGAGGATCTGAAAATATTTCTCAATAAAGGTGATTAGATTGAAATTCTGCTTTGAAATTTATTTGAAAAGCATTTCTTTCAAAAACAATTCCCAAAATTTTGGATTGTTTCTTAGAAGATGATCATGTGAAAATATACCTTAATAGAGGTTAGTTTGGAGCTTTAATCAAAAAGTGAACTCCAAAGAGTTTTTGAAACAGCGATTGAAAACTTTAGAATAAAGATGGCAAGAACTGTTTGCTTTCAAAGATGGACTCAAAACTCTTTGGGTAGGAGGATCACATGATCGGATTATCACCGTACTTTCCATGAATTCGGATGCATACAAGGTCAATGATGCTTAGCTAACATTTTATAAGAAGTATAATCTTATAATCAAGATTCGGCATGTTCTCTAAATGTCGTGGAATATGAGGAGAAATTGCTAAAAGGTGATTAAAAGATTATACATCTTTCATCAAGCAAGTATCGTCATCATCTCAAGTAATCCCTTCCGAGCATACAAAACTTCCTAGCATATAATCCTAATCAAGAGTTGATTTCCTAAGATTGAAAGGTTCTATAGAAACTACTATGCAAAAGCTGGGTTTCGGTCAAATAGGGGACCCTTGACACACATCCGATAGGATGCTTAATATACCAAATCATGGTATGAGATCAAGGGTGATCACACAGTTCCATGATAACTTGACCGACCGGGTTGCCCCGAGCCTCCAAGGTCATAGTTCCGTGCAATCGACTGGCTGGACATGCAAGTGAAATGCAACAGGCACACAAAGATTAATTAATTCGATTAAAATGATATTTTTCAAGTCTAATCCTCGAGTGAACCCAAAATCAGAATTCTGGTCTGCGAAACCAGAGATTCTGGGTTCAATCCCCAGTAGAGTCGCCAGATTGTGGATATCGCATTTTTTTCTTACCCACAGCTTTTCTTTTAAAGTTCTTTTAAATTTCAAATTCAAAACAAATGAGTCGCCACTTAATTTTTAAAAGGAAAATTAAGAAACCATTTTAAAGCAACTGATCATTTGCGAAACCAAAGATTAACTAGGTCCGGGGATTATGGAATGAGAAAGGAAGGAGCCCATTGGACTAAAACACCCCTTCTCATCCTATCTCGCGATAGGCCTCTACTCAACATCCTTTTAATTGAATTACTAATCTAAGCATGCCCTCAACTAATAGATAGATATACGTATACATTACACAAACATGTCAAAATGGTGTAAAATTACCAATTTACAAAATATCATTCAAAAGCCACGTAATTCAAGTAGCAAGCATTATGATATGCAATAAAGAACAAGAGAACTTACCTAGGATCCAGCCGCGAATATTAAACGTGCAATGCATGCGATTAAATAAAACCTAGGAAAAGAGTCTCTAATCCACATATATACATTTAACGCAAAATCTTAATTCTAATGTGTCGCGCATAAAGGTCAAGAAAATTGATAAAATCAAGAAATTAAAATAAATTAAGAGGAGTTTAAGAAATCATACCTTAATAGCGCTACAAAACAAAGGGTTAGTCCACATGATATACAATATGTAAAGTTGGATCTTAATCCTAGACTTCTAGCTTAAATCTATCAAATTAAATCTAAAGCAAACAAGTCCTAATTACAAGCATCAAGCCACATGGATGAATATGTTCATGAACAAGAATAAATTATGAAATAATCAGTGATTTAGATCACTTAAACTTTGAATTCAAGCTTAACTAATCATTATTAAAACATGGTTTGAGCTCTAGGTCATAGAAAAGTCATTTGGACCATTATTTACAAAGTTGGTCAAATTTGTCATAACATTCTGAAAATTGCAGAGAGCATATCAGATCTTTAAAAAAAATAAAAAGTCTGCTTCCCGTGGTTTGATCTTGATGATTTTTGGACACAAGATGCCTCTGTGTGTCTAGTTTCCATCCCAAAAAGAAAATCAAAGTTTCAACGGTTAGATCTTTGGGAAACAGACAAAAACCAGACATCACTCAGAGATTACAAATCTCTGTCCAGAGATTTTGTACGATTTTTTAAAAATAGTAAAAAGATCAGAAATGCTTTGTTCTTTTTAGGGTAGCTTCCTAACACATTAATCTACTTAGAAAAAATTATTTTGGGTCACAAATACTTGATTAAGGTTCTAATTTGCTTATTTCAAAAGGGTGTTGCTGTTCTGAAACTCTAGACAGATTGTAGTGACTTCACAAAACTCATGACCAAACCACTTTAAACTTGAAATCTCCTTAAAACAAAAATTACAGTGGTAGAACTTTGAGTTATAGACACTTTCCCATTGATTTCACTTAATTCCAATGGTTAGATCATCAACTAAAAATCTATGATCAAAACTGGTTTATGAACTCACTGCTCCAATATTGGATTTATTATCCTTTTTGCTATATCTACCAACTAAACCATGGACATTGGCTTATCCTAAACCTAACTCTCCTTTCCCTTTGGGGTCATTGGAGACCAAAACATGAATAATACTCATGAGTATCAAAGGAATATAGAAAGGATTCCATGAAACATTAAGGTAGAGGACCTAAGTCATAAGTATGGACTTGGATCTATCTTATAACAACTTGCATTTCATTAATTAATTCCAATTTGAATTTCCATGATTAATCTGTATTTGCATTTTCATATTTAAATCAATATGTATTATCTGTTGTTATTAATTTCGATTATCATATTTGAAATTTTATTTCTTACCTAAAGTCATAATTAAAACTCTTGTTGGGGCCAAAATGCAATTTTTATAAAGTTGGTGATACCTGTGTGGATTTCAAAATCTGTATTTCCAAACGGTGGAATTATGTCTCTTAAACTCAAACAATATTTTTTATGAAACCGGAAAATCACTACTTACGTTAAAATGAATTTTCTGTATTTTTGTGACGAACATCGCGCCACGAAAATACCAGTTTGTGTTTAAAACAGTCCGCGTCGCGTTTAACTTGCACAGTTTTCGGATTTGACGTAAAGTTAGATGTGACCATGCATTACTTTCCAATTATGGCAAACTAATCATTGTTGAGGCTTTGTTTGGAAATGCAATTGTAGATGCTCATTATTAGTGCCATAAGTGGTATTACCCAAACACCTTACACTTGCCCCCTAGGAACCTATATGAACCTCTATATCAACTTAAAGTTCATCTAAACCATCCTACAGCAAGTTGTGTGGATATAATCTGTGTGTGGACGTATGTGTATTTGGAAGTTTTAGTTAATTAGAATTGTAACCCATTTGTTGAGTAAGGAGGACACTACTTGGGCTCCAAGTTGAACAATTCCTTCTCCTATATGTATACACCTTGGGCACTTCACATTCTGCACACACATCTCAGAGAGAAAAGAGAGAGAGCTGGAGAGTTATATTGCTGAATTTTTTTTTTCTGGAGAGATAAAGCTACACAATCCCCATAGCCAAAGCTTGGGTTTGAAATTCTTAGTTTGCTTATCTTTCTCAACACACACTTCATCTCTAATCATCTGTGAGTATTATTAACTCACTCCCAATGTAAATCATGTCTTAATTTTGTTTATATAGCTTGATTTGGAAACCACCATTGTTAATTCCTCCATGGGAGCTTGATTTTGAAAATCAAAAATTTTCAAAGTTAACCAAAATCTGTTTTTAAAATGAAATATGATAGATTACATATCATATATGCCATGTTTGAAATATTGGGACTCAATTTGGTCATATGAGTAAGTATACTATAATTTAAGTTTTGTCAAATTTTTAGTTTTTCATAAAATTCATGAGTTATAGATGGAATCAAGTTAAATTAGTTGTAGATTCTTAATACTTGTGAAAAATCGAAGAGAATCATATACTACTTGCCCCGTTTACTTCCGGAATTGAAAATGGGTCAAAAGACCCTTGAAAATCTGAAACAGAACAGTTCTGACGAAGAAGATGAAGCCTCTGCTTCATCTCGCGCCACGATCGCGCGAGCGGCCCGCGCGAGCGACCCCTCGCGCGCGATCCGCTTGGTTTCAGACAGACAGAAAGGTTTTATAAAATAAAATGAAAATAGGCAGGTCGCACGAGCGAGGGTCGCGCGAGAGACCTTTCGCGCCAGCGACCCGTGCGCGCGAGGTGTCTGATTTCAAGCAGAAAGAAAAGGTTTTTATAATAAAACGAAAATTGGGCAGGTCGTGCGAGCGGTCCGCGCGAGCGAAATATCGCGCGAGCGACCCGCACGCGCGACTTCTGGCAGTTTTTAGTTTTTGTGTGTTTTCGTATAAGGGACTGTTTGGATAAATTTTAAAGCACTGTTAAGGTTCAGTTTGGGAATTTCATTAAAACAGAATACCATTGGTTATGTTGGAAAGATTAAAACAATGTGTTATGACTTATCAATCCCCCTGCGCACGTTGTTCTTTTAATTCAACGAATTCTTTTATGTTTAAATTCATGACATACATGTGGAGTCAGTGGTACATGCATGTGGGTGTCAGACAGTGTGGAAAAGAGTACTGGTCAGTGTGGAAAGAGTATGAGTATGAGATTGAGATTGAGATTGTGTGGTGGACACTCCCTGGTTATGGTGTACCAAAGTGTGACGTGTTGAGATTGCGGTGAGAGTATCTTTGTAATACGACGGTGGCAAAAATTGGACACTCCCTGGCGCCCATGGTAGCGTTAAAGTGTGTGACACCGAACTTGGACACTCCCTGGCACCCATGGTAGTGCTAAAGTGTGGCCTACGGACACTCCCTGATACCCGAGTCTGGATACTGCATGAGGTTGCTCCAGTATTTGCATGGCGGATTAGGTATTCAAAGTGTGAGGCAATGGACACTCCCTGGTACCCCAGACCAAAGTGTGAGGCAAACTGGACACTCCCTGGCGCCCCGTTGCTAAAGTGTGGCTATCTTAGTGTTTCAAAGATACTGGAGTGAGATAGTGGGTTGTTGTGTTTTGTCGAGAGAAAAGAGTCGATAAGATGAGTGTGGTGCATTGTCTCATACATGATCATTTGTTTTAAATGAATGAACGACTTTTAAATATATTCCCTGTTATTTTTATAATTGAATTCCTTCCATGATTAAACCATTGATTTTACAAAACTTAAAAAGAGAAAATTTGTGAATGGGTATGTTTTACCTTCAAAGTCATGTTTTTAATACTCACCAGCTTCTTGAAGCTGACGACGTTGATGCGTCCTGGACATTTGTGTTCAAGCTTTTCAGGTTACAACTATGCTGAGCCTTATGACTATGCTAATTGAGAACGGCTGTTTCTGGAAGAGAATCTGTTATTGTCATTGCATATTTTAAGTTATATGTTTAAGTTTTAAACTGTTTTGTAATAAGGATGACTGTAATAGACATTAAGTTATTGTTTTGTTTCCAGGCGGTCTGTGCCTTCAGATGACCCGTGCTGTAATATGTGATAAGTTAGAAAAATTTTATAGGCCTTGATTGCTCTGCTCTGATTATTGTTTATTGTTGTTCGACGTTTGGGACGGAATCGATCCTTCAAACTGTCGCGACCTACGGGTCCATAAAGGAAATTAAACGCTTTCCTTATTTATGCTACGTCGGGGCGTGACACATCTATTTGCTTATAAAATGAAATGATGATCAAACTTTGACTCCCATGTGAAGCATAAGCTTACATGAGATTCAAAAGATCAAACTCAAAAGATTTCAAGAGAGACATTGAAGATCTCCAAGAATCCCAAAAGAAATGTATAAAAAAAAGAAGAAAACACAAGAATGAAAACACAAGAATGAAAACATAAGAAAGAAAGAAATACAAGAATGAAAACATAACTAAAATTTAGAGGATCACCTCCAACTATCCTCAAAGCTTCTCTACTTTAAAGATTTTCCAAGCTCTTCTTTACGTTCTCCAAAACTCTCTATCTCTCTCAAATATGTGTTGTTATATTGGTATATTTTTCTTTGTATCCCCTCCCAAGGAAGATCCTCCTTCTTTTATAGACAAAAAATACCAAGTATTCTCAGTGAATTCGGAGTGAAAGACAGGTGTAAATGTCTCATTTGGTGGTACAATACATACTTCCTGAAAATAGACAGACTGCTTCAGAAGGCGGTAGTCAAAAATCCTTTGCGACAGTCAGTGGATGCCGCTGCGGTACTCCGTGAAAGCCGCGGCGGCATTCCGTGACTGCCGCGCGGCTCTCAGTAAGTGCCACGCCAAATTATTGATTGCCGCGTTTTTGTCAACCTTACTTTATTAGTTTTTTATTTTTATTCGCATGCATATACGTATTGTACCACAAAATACGGACTGTTAAAGCAAACGGCAGTCAGAAATTATCGGCGGCACTCAGTAAATGCCGGTCCGGCATTTGGTGACTGTCGTTCGGCACTCACTGAGTGCCGTTCGGCACTCAGCCATGTGCCGGTTTCTGTTGAACTTCCCCTTTTTAGGTCTTTTCTTTTCTCTTTTTTCTTAAAAAAAACTTATTTTCGAAGATCTTTTCCAAAAGTGATGTTTTATACCTGAATTCTCCTAAACACTTGGTATTTCATTCTGTGAAAATTTTACTGCGTTTGGAGAACTTTCTGAAGAGCTTGGAACACTTCGAATCTTTCGGTCCTTGTCATCATCGGATATGGAGGTGGCATTCTCCCTAATTCGACGTTTGGTTAAAATTGGGGTGTCTACACATATGCATATTCTATTAAACTTATTTTCTGTAAAATTTTAGTAATGTTAGTTATTTATTTTAATTCAAATTATCTTTAAAATGTTTGATTATTTGTTATGAAAATTAGTATTTAATGCAAAATATTTTGTATTACTATCATTACAATTTTTAGAATTCATTTAGGAGTAATTATACACAGTTTTATAATTTATTAAATTATATAACTGTGGATTACTGTTTAAATCACTATTTAGTAGTTGATTAATCGGAAGTTTATTATTTTAATTGTGTATGTTATTTCTAAAAGTTTGGAAAAAATACAAAAGTATTCCAATGGCATTTTGTATCTCCTAAAATATTCAGAGGCAAATTCTTATGTTTTGGTATATTTGTGGAACTACGACCCTATGATGATTATTTTGAAAATACTATTTTTTTTAACTTAAAAAATGTGTAGTAAATATCCGTAACTCCGAAAAATACATCGTCAGTGTTTTAAGTCTTAGAATAATGTTTAGAACAGTTTCGGTAAGTTCAGAGATATTTTGACACCGTCTAAAATACATATTCTAATGTACTTTCCAAAAAAATGCTCGTATGTGTGTTGTTGTATTTCATTACATTCTCATGCATGATAATGTGATGCATTGTGCATTTGTGGCACATATGTGCGTGAGTTTTGACTCACGAGTTGATTTGGGTATCTGTGTAAGAGAACCATTTGAGACTGTGTAGAATAAGTGTTGTGATGTTGTGAAGTTTCTCCGAGTATGAGACGTTCATTGTGGAATACCTTAAATGTTTACCTGTGTATTTCACTATCTGTATTATTTTTGGTTTAGAATATATTTCTGCTGTTAATTTAATATCCTGGAGATGACGAATTAACACGCTAATAAATTTGGTAGGCTAACTAGCAATTTGTACAATCATTTGAGACTACATTTTAGCAACTAAACAGAACTTAGTCGAAAACTTTATTAATTTTTAGTTTTCACTCATGAAGCTATGAATTAGGCATGTTAGAAGTTTCAGAGGATAATTAGGAGTTTTGAAAACTCGTGGGGAGGTAAACACAATTTTTGAAAGTATTGCCTATATATAGATAGAGATGAGATATTTTCATTTTATAAAGTTGTAACCTAAAATTCTAGAGAGGCCCAAAAGGGGGACTTGGAAGCTTCGAAATTTACGATGTCGAACGACGACCGTTCGTTCGCTGGTTTTCTTCTAGAATTTATATTTGAACTCTACGAGATAAGGTCGTCGTTTTGATACCTATTAGGCCTTATTTGGCTAAGGTTTTCGAAAACTCATTTTCTAGAATTTTCCTTAAAAAGTTGATAATTGGATTTCTGATCGATAGGAATTGTACTAGACGGACTTCTGCACGTTATTTATGCTTGGGTTTTCTTTGGATCGAATTGTTAGGGCGTTATTTGGAGGTGAGTGATTCAACTATGTGTTTTGGAATGATTTCTTGACATGTATTCATGTTTGATATAAAAAGCATGTATTAATTCATAGAGATATATTGTGTAGTTCATATTGGACAACTAGATTGATAAGTAGGCTCAATTGCACGGTGAAATGTTTGGATTATGTCGAAAGCACGGTGAAATATATTTGAGCATGTTTAGTTATTGAGTGTGTGTATCAAGCCATCATTATGAAGCCATTATAGGTATAAGGTTGCACGTTTAAAGAAAAGAAACGTGGGTCTTACCTGTTCGCGTGGACTTATTGGTGAGGAGTCGCGAATTAGGAGAGTGGAACGTACACGTGGGACTCCAGAGACTAATATGAAATGTAGAGATGTAAATGCGATCATGTTTATCATTCTTGTGCATTGTTGTTTATTCACTAAGCGTTAGCTTAAACAAATTGGGAAGTGATCATGAGATGTTGGGGGTTCACTTAGAAGGCAACTCATCTTGGTTATCACGTTGTTTTGTAATAGAAATAATTGATTAACATGTCTTCATTAGGAACTTGTAATCGAATCAGATGATAGTATTGTAATAGAACATAGAAGCTCTGGATATGTTCTGAAACGTTATAATATATCGTGTACGTCTTTTGATATGTTGGAGTTATGAAAGAACTCATGAGCTTGGATTTAAGTACGTAAAGGGGCCGATAGTTCGTGTTTATTCAAGCCTTGTAGCACCATTGAGATTTGTGCCAAACATGTCTTCAACGAGTTCTGTAAACATTTTTCTTAAAGGAACATGTTGTTATATATGTTTAAATACCTTCCATAAAGTTTCGGAAGAAACAGATTTGGAGAGGGCACTTTTTGTCGCGTCGAAAGTTGGACAAAACCAAGTGGTTTGCTGTCAAAGGGACTTTCGACCGGTCAAAGATACCCATTCAACTTGTCGAATGCTCCTCTGCTTGAAACTTCAGCAAAGGCACTTGGTCGATGGGACTTTCGACCGGTCAAGAAGGACGTTCGACTGGTCGGGATACCCCCTACCAGCCTGGTTGGTTCTCCTACTTCCAAAACTTTTCAAATGTTCTAATTACAAATTTAAGCCCCTTTTGGGACCCTTTCGAAGGAAAAATAATTGGATTAAATTTTGAAGCCTCCAGGCGAAAGGGTTATTTTCGGTTGGCTCCAATACGTACTCGAACGAGAGTTATGTTTCTTTTCCGCTGCATGTTCTTAAACTAAGATTTTGGGAACGTTAATGAATTGATTTAGCCTCAGTGGCGTGCTACGGGCTTTGGTTCCGCTATGTGGGACCGAGCTTTGACAGACATTGCTGGAGAGAGGAGGAGAAGTTATTTAGTGAACGGTGAGCCTATCACACCATGTCATCACGCTGACTTGGTGGTATATGAGGCCATGTGACCACCAAACTTAGAAGCTTATGACAACTGGGAACGGATGTGCCCCTAGAAATAGGAGGCCACAATTTATTATGATCATGCCACTCTTATTCGTATATATGATCTCGTGTAATTAAGTCATCACACCACGTCAATATAATATCTTTGTGTAACAGGCTCATTGAATAATTTCTGAAGAGGGAGAGAGTCTGTTCTTATAAAACAAATTTGAGAACAAATTCAGCTTAAAGATTGAGTTAAATCATTATTGGGAATTAAAAGCCCTTTTAAAGAAATTAAATAGGATTTATGAATTTGGGAAATCAATCAAAGAGAGTTTTGGGTGGAAAAACATGAGTTATGGTTTTCTGCGTCCAACATTACACGTCATAACTTCACATGTACAGTACTGCCATGTGTTTCCGGTGACTACTACTGCCATGTGTATATGGTGAATACTTTCAGTGGATTCAACCGATGCACGTAGCATTATTCTTCTATTAAATATAAAAATTTAAAACTTTAGAAAAACAGTAATGAAATAAAAATAAAAATAAAAAATTCTTATAATAAAAGTGTAGGTAATGGTTAACAACTCACGTAGTTTGACCAACACATGTTACCAACGACTCCACATGTACTCAATGCTGTCTCCAAGTGATGGGCCCTGCTATAACCAAAAATACCCAATCCGCATGTCTACCCATTGATGAACTTACTCAGAGTAACCATCCCGAAACCCACTTCACAGTAACCAGTTGGAAGACCCACTTCAGAATGACCACAAAACAGGGCCCATCCCCACAGAGCCCACTATGAAACTCCATGACTGAAAAAGGCCAGCCTCAAGCAGCTCACTCCGAAGCCCATCCAGAGTAGTCACCCGAGGCCCACTACGATTGGACCCACCCCAAATAAAGCGAAGGAAAGCAAAGTGGGCCCATTCCACTTACTGCCCTCTCCACTCGCTATACCACCGCCAATTGGACACATGGACATTGTTTAATCCATCGAGCACTGGTCAAAGCTTGCTATCACTTGGAATGACCATTCGTGTCATCGATTAGCCATGACATCGAATGACCACTCACCACGAAATCGACCATCGCTTGCAGTCACCACTCGCTCTTAGGTGTAGCTTACAACGGATCTCCCCTCCACACTCCCCATGAACACTTCACTACACATAAACACACACTCACACGTGGATTCCCCACCCTTGGTCATGAAGCAGTACCAAGGGTGGCCAGATCCATTGGGAGCTCGAGAACTCATGGCTCGGTGGCTAGAACCAGGGGCACCTCCCTACCTGAACGCCTCACAGGCAAAGGTAGGGTTGGTCCCAAAGAGAAAGAGAGACACGTGACCAGCGTCACGTGCCCTGCCTCCAGCCTCACAACCAATTAGAGGCCTACAACTACAAGACCAGCTGAAACCCTTGACTCTCACCTTGCTTAGTCACTTCGACCTCGCTGAATATTCTGCGAGCCAATAGCATTGTCTCAGCATTCCCCCTTCGCTTAAGGGTCTGCACCAATGGCCTTAACTTCGGTATTCACCCTCGTTTAACCCTCTGCACCAATAAAAACCATTCTCCTTTGATCACTATGCAATGTTGAGTTGTCACTTCAAGCGATAATACCACTTGCTTAGCGTTCTGCACCAATAAAAACATCATCCTCTTTGGCCGACCAAATCACGAAAGTGACAACACCTTTATCTCGTATGACTCACCCCATTGGCTTGTTCATATCTCATTCAATGACCCCAACTACCTTAAACATGCACATTTAAGTCCCTCACCTACGTTAAACAGGCGAACCACTTCGAAGATGCCAACTCAGCTCCTTCCAGCTGTACCCTAATCCTCACAAACCCTGTATAAATGCCAACCCCCATTCAATACATCCAACAAGGCAGTCAAACCCGGAGCTCAACCTAAGAGTTTAAGCCTTAACCCAGTCTTGAGTTGCAATCCTCAGCACTTAAGACTTTCACCATCCTCTCCAAAATCTCCGACAAGACACGACTCTCAGTCATTACTCAACCTTCCCCTACCTCTCCTTTAACCTCACGGAATAACTCCCTCCCATACGCCAGTCTCCAACCAACAAACAACCCTCTTCTGCTTTCTCTCTCTCTTATTTGGGACTACTCTGGTTCTCACTCGAGCCATACGCTCTCCAAGTCCCATCATCGTTAGTTTTCTTTTACACATATTATTATTATTATTATTATTATTATTAGTATTACCTTACTAAACCCTCACTATTACTTCCCCACCGCACATCACTTGTTGCTCCTCTTGGCACTAACCAGCTTACGTGTTATACCCATCCATATATCTCATACACATCACTAAAGAACTCACACATCACACATGGTTCATCGACACCACCCCATCGATACCCAAACCCACATTAACCCTCGTCACCGACAAACCAAACCCCTCAACCCATCATCACGCAGATCCATCGCTGGAACCTATCGCCAACCCCATCCCAACCTGCGAGATCCATCAGCGGCTATCATCGCCACATACTAACCCCTACCGACGGCACTTCTGTCGCTAGCCCACTATCCCTATCGACATGCCTACCAACAATACCCAAAAAACCATCGACAAAAGATTAAAACCATCCCAACCATCGCCCACGCTGACAACCTTTTTCACCCACCATCGGACAAAACCCCTCCCATCGACACCATCCACTGGTCCACACCCATCGCCAAGCCCCATAGACACCAACCTCCATCGCTGCTAACCATCTTTATCGACAAGACAAAACATCGACAGCTCCATCGACAAGACAAAACATCGACAACACACCATCAACAGCGCCACAGTGACAACACGATTAACAACACACCAGCAACAGCGCCATCAACACCAGCGACAGTGCCATCAACACCAACGATAGCACCATCAACAACACACCATCGACAGCGCCATCGATACTCAAAGCACCGACCCATCGCTACAAAAGAGGGGTCCATCGACACAGACCCCAGCACCAACTCTATCGACAGGCCCCAGCCCACCCTAATCGCCAAGACTATCGCCACCTCCTTGCCATCGACACGACTCATAACCATCCCAACCTCAACCATACAACTTCCAACCACCGACAATCACATCCAACGACTGCACACAACACAAAAAAAAAAAAAAGGGAAACACCTTTCTTGGTACCGTCGCTAGATTAACCCAGCAGCGACAGCACTCTAAGCCCACACGGTTCATCGCCAGCACCCCCATCGCCAAACACGGGACCTTCGACATTCACCATCAGGGTCGTCGAGGGCCCAAACCCGCACCATCGCCTAACAATGGCAGACCCACCCAAACCCCTTCGTCGCCAAACCCACCTCCGATTCCCCCATCACCATCTCCACCAACGTACTTCCATTGATGTAGCCCATTACGCTACACAACTGTCGCCATCTGGAAGAAAACATCACTAGCGAAATCCCAACTCGACGATACAAGGGGAGGCCGTCGTCGACTCAGCCTATCACTAGCGGGTCCCACTAGCCCTGCGACCAGCGACAACACACATGTATTACCAACGCTATCTCCTAACCCAAAAAAAAAAACCCGTCGCTATTGAAAAGCAAAATATTAAATAAAAATTAAAAACCCCTTTGTCGTCGCCAATAGACCTCCAACACATCACCACCACCTCGTAACCCATCGCCACTCCTGTCACCGGCCCTTGGGCCTACCCCCCACCCCCTCCCCCTCTTCGGGTCTTCTCATCCCCGATACCAAGCTGAGCCCACTCTCGTCGTCGCCAAGACCAAGCCACCACCAACACTTACCCAAACTCTCACCGTGCTTCACAACAGCGGACCCAACCAGCCTTGCGACACACAACCCCTCTTCGACACAAAGTGGACCCATCCTACCACCACCAAAATCGTCGATAACACTTATAGCCGCTAGATAACCCCCATCGACAGCCACTTGTCATCACCGATCCCTTGTCGTCGCCAACTCTTAGGGCCACACCACTCCATCATCGAACCATGGATACTCGAACCACCAACTGCCGACAACGCCATACAGCGCTACTTCCTGCCCCACTACCTTGTCATCACCACTCCCTAACACCTAATCGACGAAACCGTCGATACCCCAGTCCCACTCAACGATGCCCACCATCGACACATAAACCCTATTCGACGTGCCCCAAGCGCACCATTGCCCTCGACAATGCCATCGCCAGCACCGACATACGCACACTCCACCGATAAAAATAACATCATCAATCCGCAGGACCAAACCATATAGACCAAGCGACGACACTTCCATCGCTACTCCCGAGCCAACCACCCACATCAAGGGTAAACCACCCATTGGATCATCAATAGCCTCAATCTACTGCTTTGACCAACCCATCGCTGCTACAACATCCCAATTGTCGCCCTCCGATACCTCCCACCACCACCTGACACCACCCAAGATACGGACATAGTTACCATACCTCCGCTTTACTAAACAACCAACCACTCTCATTCTCTTACCAAAGCTACCTATTACTGGCCAAAAAGGAATTCTATATTTCCCACATATAGTACATCCAGTACATACTGCAGTACCAGGCCACTACCAGTTTCTTTTCAAGAAGGAAAACGCTGCACCAATTTTTTTTATCGAGAAGGTTTTATTTCTTTCCAAGGGTGGAGAAGGAAAAGTTCCACCTAAGCCACGACCTCTTTATTTCTTTTCAAATGGGGGGAGGAGAAGGGATCCGTTGATCTATACAGTCTCATACCTAAGTTGTATCCCAAGGAGTCCACATTCACTGATAGGCAGATTAAAGGGACCCTCCGAGTTACAAGCCACATCCAATTTTTTGCTCAATTTTAGACAGCTCACTCTCCAAAATTCAAGACCAAACGGTTGGTCAGCCTCACTCTCTCTCACTTGCTCCACTGACTAGGAGCAGATCCTTTACAAAAGCTGGCTCCATCATGTATAATTAGTCACAACACACTTGTTGTTGGTGGAATTAATGTAAAGGACTGACAAATCCTAGCTCATCCTCAGCATCACCACATCAACATAGAAGCCAAGAAAAAATGGGCCTCTGAAGAGACAAACTTTCCAACTTTACTATCCCAAAGACCACGGTGAAAACAATGTCAGCACAAACATGTTTGTCACAAGACACGCGGCCTCCACTTGATCTCTCGACAGCAACAATCAATAGACATGTTGCCACAGCCACCACTTGCTCTCTCGCCAGCATCATGCCACTTCTACTTATGGCCAGCGACATACCCCATTTGCTCTCTCGCCAGTAAATTCATTCTATAGGCAGTGACATGATACCACCACCACTTACTAGACAACGAGATGCTCTATTTGCTCCAGCAAATTCACTCTCTAGCCACCGACATGATGTCGCCGCCACCACCACTTGCTCCCTCACCAACCAACGCTATGTTGTTCATATGTAAACGACATTCACTCAGATAGGGTCTTTCTCACACCCTCAAGTACCCCATCGAAGCTTACTTGAAGAACTGGACTTTGCATCCCTCGGGAAAATATTTACATTATTTCACTGTTGGTGCTATAAGGCACAAAGCTCACTGGGTATATATCTCTAAGAAGGGCAAAACATGAGGATCGTTCAAAAATTATGGCAACCAAACACATCCCCACTCTTACCATGTACCCTCTCCAAATACTACAAGTACGTTAATACATCGAAACAATACATCACATCATGAGTAAACACCACTATCACTGTCAACTCCACTATCAATATCAGTATTGTTATGATTTACTCTCCGTCTCTCCGTAATGATTGAGCTCCACTCTCCATAAGGTAGCACGAGTATCACGCTCTCCCCCTATCTCAATTGAGTGGCACGGGTAACACCCTCTACTTCGATTTGAGAGGCCTCACTAGGGTGACACAAGCAACTCGCTTCCCCCTTCGAGAAAGGTGGCACGAGCATCGCACTCTCCACTAAAGGGGCGGCACGAGCAACCGCTTTCCCCCTAATCTCCATATCTCCGAAGAATAGCGGTGGCACGAGCAACCGCTCTCCACCCTAATCTCCATATTTCTGAAGAATCGGGCGGCACGAGCGATATGCGCTTCCCCCCTAATCTCTATATCTCCAATGTAAGGCACGACCCTTATCTCCATAAGGTGGCATGAGCACCGTGCTCTCCCCCTAATCTACATAACGAGAACTCGGTCTATCACTTCGTGTCCCACTATAGAGTCTCCTAAGGACAAAAGTCCATGACTGCAGTAGCCAAGTGCTTTCGTGAAAAGAGGACACACAAAGAAGGAGAACGGAAATACAATGATGTCACCAACTCATTCCAATCAAAAACTTCAGTATGGGGAGGGCAGTATAAATCATTTACTTGCCCCAAACGCCGTAAAGAGACATGACACTTAGATAAAGCATGTACACTGCTAAAAACGAAACCTCCTCATTTTTACACTGATCCCTAAAAATATGCTAGGCAAAACTTGAAGACCCACTCCACATAGAAGCTTGATATAAAGCATAGCAAAGGTCCCAAGAAGTTTTGACGCCACCGGTCCCCATGCCATCGCCAACACACTCTCGCAAATTCACATGGTAATAGCCCCGAGGGGTAGCTTTCTGCAATCTGAAGCATGTCTCACACTTTCACCAAACGAGTAAGAGAGAATGTGTATAGAAGAATTGGATGTATGACTTCTCCAAAGTCCCCTTCTTATAGCAGCTATCCCAGAATAATACATACAGAGCAACACTAATTTCTACTGGACCAAGTTATCAACCAGATTCACCACCAGCAAAGTTACTAGTATTACCTGCAAAAGTAAAAAGGTTCATCAAGTTATCAACCAGATTCGTGACCAGCAAAGTTACCAGTACCACCTGCAAAAGTTGAGACTGTAAAAGTTGAGAGGTCCATCAATCGTCAACAAAGTCACCAGTACAGATGAGGTGTCCATTCGCCATCAGAAAAGCCAGGCCGTAAGATCATGCCCGCATCCTAGCCGCTTTACGCCTAGCATGCGGACAGGGGGGCTAATGTAGGTAATGGTTAACAACTCACGTAGTTTGACCAACACATGTTACCAACGACTCCACATGTACTCAATGCTGTCTCCAAGTGATGGGCCCTGCTATAACCAAAAATACCCAATCCGCATATCTACCCATTGATGAACTTACTCAGAGTAACCATCCTGAAACCCACTTCACAGTAACCAGTTGGAAGACCCACTTCAGAATGACCACAAAACATGGCCCATCCCCACAGAGCCCACTATGAAACTCCATGACTGAAAAAGGCCAGCCTCAAGCAGCTCACTCCGAAGCCCATCCAGAGTAGTCACCCGAGGCCCACTACGATTGGACCCACCCCAAATAAAGCGAAGGAAAGCAAAGTGGGCCCATTCCACCTACTGCCCTCTCCACTCGCTATACCACCGCCAATTGGACACATGGACATTGTTTAATCCATCGAGCACTGGTCAAAGCTTGCTATCACTTGGAATGACCATTCGTGTCATCGATTAGCCATGACATCGAATGACCACTCACCACGAAATCGACCATCGCTTGCAGTCACCACTCGCTCTCAGGTGTAGCTTACAACGGATCTCCCCTCCACACTCCCCATGAACACTTCACTACACATAAACATACACTCACACGTGGATTCCCCACCCTTGGTCATGAAGCAGTACCAAGGGTGGCCAGATCCATTGGGAGCTCGAGAACTCATGGCTCGGTGGCTAGAACCAGGGGCACCTCCCTACCTGAACGCCTCACAGGCAAAGGTAGGGTTGGTCCCAAAGAGAAAGAGAGACACGTGACCAGCGTCACGTGCCCTGCCTCCAGCCTCACAACCAATTAGAGGCCTACAACTACAAGACCAGCTGAAACCCTTGACTCTCACCTTGCTTAGTCACTTCGACCTCGCTGAATATTCTGTGAGCCAATAGCATTGTCTCAGCATTCCCCCTTCGCTTAAGGGTCTGCACCAATGGCCTTAACTTCGGTATTCACCCTCGTTTAACCCTCTGCACCAATAAAAACCATTCTCCTTTGATCACTATGCAATGTTGAGTTGTCACTTCAAGCGATAATACCACTTGCTTAGCGTTCTGCACCAATAAAAACATCATCCTCTTTGGCCGACCAAATCACGAAAGTGACAACACCTTTATCTCGTATGACTCACCCCATTGGCTTGTCCATATCTCATTCAATGACCCCAACTACCTTAAACATACACATTTAAGTCCCTCACCTACGTTAAACAGGCGAACCACTTCGAAGATGCCAACTCAGCTCCTTCCAGCTGTACCCTAATCCTCACAAACCCTGTATAAATGCCAACCCCCATTCAATACATCCAACAAGGCAGTCAAACCCGGAGCTCAACCTAAGAGTTTAAGCCTTAACCCAGTCTTGAGTTGTAATCCTCAGCACTTAAGACTTTCACCATCCTCTCCAAAATCTCCGACAAGACACGACTCTCAGTCATTACTCAACCTTCCCCTACCTCTCCTTTAACCTCACGGAATAACTCCCTCCCATACGCCAGTCTCCAACCAACAAACAACCCTCTACTGCTTTCTCTCTCTCTTATTTGGGACTACTCTGGTTCTCACTCGAGCCATACGCTCTCCAAGTCCCATCATCGTTAGTTTTCTTTTACACATATTATTATTATTATTATTATTATTATTATTATTAGTATTACCTTACTAAATGTAATAACCTGCATTTTCATTTAATTTAAAATTCATGTCCATATTTAATTTATGTGTATTGGCATTGGCGTATTTAAATTCAATTAGCATGGTCTGCTTTTACTTTAATTCCAGTCACTTGTTTGGAATGTTAATTTCTTATCTAATTCACATTTAAAGTTTATTGGGGGCTAAACTGCAATTTTACAAAAGTTAGTAATACCTGTATGGATTTCAAAATCTGTATTTCAAAAACGGTGGAAAAGTTTACTCTTGATTCAAACTGTATTTTTATAAAACCAGAAAATCAATTCTTACGTTAAAATGGAATTCCTGTATTTTTGTGGTGACCACCGCGCCCCGAAAATACCAATTTATGTTCAAAACTGTCCATGTTGTGTTTAACTTCCACAGATTTTGGAAGTGACCGATTTGGACATTTGCTTTATTGCCATTTATGGCAAGTAATCATTAGATATGCCTTGTTTGGGTATTGAAATTGTGTGTGTGTTAATTTAATGCCATAAGCTAAATTTCCCAAACACTTTTGTTTGACCCCTATGCACCTACTTGACCCTTAGCCTCACTTAGGAGTTCATATAATCTGTGTATAAATGTATATACGTATGAATTTATGCTGCTAATTGTGAAGAGTTAGAGAATTAGTTAAACTAACTCAATTTGTTGAGTAATGTTCACAGGACTTGGCCCCCAAGTTCCTACTCTTGTGAGTTTATATATACTCCCCTTAGCACTACTCACACACACACTTGGTTCTGCACATTTTGGCAAGAAACACTGAGAGTTTAGAGAGAAACTCAGAGAGTTCTTCAAACAATTATATAGAGAGAGAGGAAGCTTCAAGACTCCATAGCCAAAGCTTGGAGTATTTTATTTTTGTGCTTATCTTTCTCAACAAACACACATCTCCTTATCACAGTGAGTATTTCTAACTCACTAAGAATGTTAATTATACTTGTTTGCTATGTATGTGATTGTAATTTAGAATCCTCCATTTCAATTTCGTCCATGGAAGCTTGAGCTTCAAAAATCAAGATTTTCAAACCTTAATCTAAATTCGTTTTTTAGAGATGAATATGATAGATTATACATCCTACATGCCATGTTTGAAGTTTTAGAACCCAATTTGTTCATATAAGAAAGTATATTAAAAATGAAGTTTTGACATGTTTTAGTTTTTCCTAAAATTAGAGAGCTATGGATCAAATGGTGTTAAATTAATCATAGATTCTTAATCCTTGTGAAAAACCAAAGAGAATCATATACTATAAGGCCTAGTAACTCACAGAATGGAAATGGGTCAATTTAGACGTTGTTTTGCTGAAACAGGGTATTCTCCACGAAGAAGATGAAGCCTCAGCTTCACCTCGCGCCACGATCGTGCGCGCGAGAATCGCGCGAGCGGCCCGCGACCTTGGCTTCCTCAGGCAGACAGAAAAGTTTATTAATAAAAGGAAAATGGGCATATCGCGCGAGCGGCCCGCGCGAGCGACACTTCGCGCGAGCGGCCCGCGCGCACGAGTTCTGACAGTTTATGTTTTTGTCTGTTTTGTGTTTAAGGTCTGTTTGGTTCAACTTTTTAGTACTGTTAAGGCTCTGTTTGGGAATTTAGTTGATCAGAACTCTAATTGGTTATGTTTGAAGGATTAAAACATTGTAGTATGACTCATTAACCCCCGTACGCGTGTTGTTCCTTTAATTCAGCATTTTTGTTTTCGTTTAAGTGCATACCATTCATGTGGGTCAGTGGTACATGCATAGGGGTGTCAGTCTGTGTGGAAAAGAGTAATGGTAGTGTGGAAAGAGTATGAGTTTGTGGTTGTGGTCGTGGTTGTGGTTGTGGTTGAGATTGTGGAGAGGGTATCTTTGAAATGCGACGGTGGCAAATATGGACACTCCCTGACGCCCATAGAAGCGTTAAAGTGTGTGAAGCCGAACTCGGACACTCCCTGGCACCCATGGTAGTGCTAAAGTGTGGCCTACGGACACTCCCTGATAACTCGAGTCTAGATACTGTGTGAGGGGTTGCCCCGGTATTTGCATGGCGGTTAGGGTATTCAAAGTGTGAGGCATTGGACACTCCCTGGTACCCCGGATCAAAGTGTGAGGCAAACTGGACACTCCCTGGCGCCCCGTTGCTAAAGTGTGGCTATCTGAGTGTTTCAAAGATACCAGGAGTAGGATAGTGGGTTGTTGTGGCTGTCAAGAGAAAAGAGCCGGCAAGATGAGTGTGGTGCATTGTTCTCATACACGGTCCCATCTGTGTGAATTTACCCTCTTTAAATAATGTTGTGGTTGTTTTTCTAAACGAGCTCTTTAATCATAATTATAAACTTGTGGATTTACCCTTGAATTGAAAAAAGGTAAATGGGTATGTTTTACATTCAAAGTCATGTTTTTAATACTCACCAGCTTCTTGAAGCTGACGACGTTGATGCGTCCTGGACATTCGTGTTCAGGCTTTTCAGGTTATAACCAGGAGGAATCATACGACTATGCTAATTGAGAATGGCTGCTTCTGGAATAAAGAAACTGTTTATTATATGTTTTAAGTTTATCTGTTTTAAGTTATGAACTGTTTTGTTTTAAGGATGACTGTAACAGACTCTAAGATATTATTTTATTTTCAAGGCGGTCTGTGCCTTAGTTGACCCCGGTTCATAAGATGTAATAAGATAGAAAATTTTTGTAAGCCTTGATTGCTTTACTCTGATTATATGTTTTGTTGTTTGACGTTTGGGACGGAATCGATCCTTCAAACTGTCGCGACCTACGGGTCCATAAAGGAAATTAAACGCTTTCCTTATTTATGCTACGTCGGGGCGTGATAGGATTTAGTGGTATCAGAGCCAGGTTATTATTTATCACAAGATAGTTTAGCCAGGTTAGGGTTTACCAGTATAGACCCGATTCCACATTCCATTAAGTGTTACACACCCGATGATACGACAGGGAGGATAGACTCAGAACCCAAACGCCTAAGATTATTTTGTTCTGACTTTAAGTAGTACCTTTTCAGGTATGGATCCAGCTCAGCCCCTGTTTGTACCTGATGCTTTTGGAGGGCATTGGGTTACTGTAGGAGCTATAGTACCGGCCTCGGCGACCCTTTATTTCACTGCTGTTGGGCAGCGTGCAGCTGCTACCGTCGAGCTAGACCTCTGGCATCAGATTCATATATTAGGACTGGTCGACCTATCTCGTGCTCGCCTCGAGATTCTTTACTTCATAGAGATCCAGCGCTTAGTACTCGTTGAGATGGTTTGCTTGGTTAATAGCGATACCTTCTATCTTCCCCTTGAGGTTCAGGTTGTGCAGGCCCACCTTGCACAGCTGGAGGTACCTCCACCGGTCGTCCCTGCTGTTGAGGATGACGGTGACGTTGATATTGTGCTCGCTTCTATTTCTGAGGAGGATGGCTTAGGATGGGACGACTTTGCGGTCGACCTTGAGGAGGCGCTTGCACTTGAGCCAGCCTTGCCTGAGGCAGATGTCCCTGGACCTGCTTCACTGATGACCTCTCATAGCTGTAACTTTGGGGCAGGCCCCTCCCATGTTCAGCGATTGCATCAGGCCGACTCGCTTGACCTGTTGATGGCTACCTACGGCGATGACTGACTGTTTAGATATCGCCTTGTACATATTGACTGTTTTGACTATTAGCTCTATCTCTTTTTGCAGCTGTAATTACATGCATTAGAGTGTAGGGCAATGACCCCATTTTTGTAACATTAACTCTTGCATGCGTCCTAACCCATGCAGATAGGGTAGGCATTGATCTGACCATACATGCTTTTTGTATCTACTTGACAGAAGTTATATATATAAGATATACTCTTTTGAATGTTGTTGTCATTTAAATTACTTTATAGCACTGTGCATGCATGTTTCTCATTCTACTACCACTATCATGCATAGAATGGCTGGAGGAGTCAGGAGAAACAGGAACCTGATCGAGGGAGCGCCCGAGGCTGCTGATCCTACAGGGATGTTTGAAGCATTTATCAGACGGTTAGAAAGAATCGGTAATACGAACGACAACCGAAGAGACCGTCAAACGGGAGACAAGTTACTAGAAAGATTCCGTGCTCTAAGGCCCGAACAGTTTGCGGGTACCGCGGAACCCTGGAAAGCGGAACAGTGGTTGAGACAGATGGACCGGATGTTCGAAGCTGTCCAATGCAACGAGATAGACAAGAGAAGATTAGCTACATTTCAGTTGACCGATGCTGCCGCAGATTGGTGGGATTCGGTCATAGCTACTATCGGGAATGGAGCTGCGACGGGAATGACGTGGACTACATTCAAGGGGAGATTTTTGGAGAAGTATTTCCCGGCTACGGAGAGGCACAGAAGAGAGAAGGAATTCATGGACCTGACGCAAGGAACCAAGTCGGTGCAAGAGTACACCACACAGTTCGAAAGACTGTCTCGGTTTGCTCCACACCTGGTTGATACCGAGGAGAAGAAGATCCGCAAGTACAATCAAGGGCTGACACCGCAGATTCGCCGCTTGACTCTCGGCCACTTGGATAAATCGTTTGAAGGACTTGTTGGTTTGGCTGCTGATCTGGAAGAGGATGCCCGAGTGAGCCGAAAACAATTTGAATTCCGACCGCCTCAAAGGGGTAATTTTGGGAATAGACCACCAATGAACCGTACCCAAGGACAGAAGAGGAATTTCGACGAAAGCAAGAAGACTCAGGCTATTACCTATCCGACTCAACCCCGAACAAGAGAAGGAAGTAGTAGTGGAAAGTGTTTCAACTGTGGCAACCCTGGTCATTTGGCTCGTGATTGTAAGGCACCAAGGCGTGCTACTCAGCAAGGAATAGTCTGCTTCAACTGTGGTGAACCAGGTCACATCAGCAGGTTCTGTACTGCTCCTAAGCAGGTGACTTATGGTCAACAGGGTCAGACTCGCTTGAATGTTGTTATCCCTGATGCCGCTGGATATGATGGAACTGCGTATGAAGAAGGGAATTATGGAGAAGCTCAACCTGATCAGCAAGCAGTAGAAGGTACATTAACTCTGTTTAACTCCCATGTTAAAGTGTTATTTGATACGGGTGCTGCTCTTTCATTCATATCTGTTAATACAATTCGGAGATTGGGTATTTTACCTCATCGCTTAGAGAAAGCTTTGAAGGCTACTTCGCCACTAGGAGCTGCGGTCAGATTAGGACACGTGTGCAAGGATTGTCCCTTACGGTTAGGAGACCGTGAAATCCCTGCTAGGTTGATTGTCCTATCAATGAAGGAGTTCGACATAATCCTAGAAATGGATTGGCTCTCTCAGAATCAAGTGAAGTTGGATTGTGCGAGGAAGAGAATTACATTCCCCGACAATGAGAATCAACCCTTTGATTTTCAATGTAACCCTTCGGGAGATATGTTCCTCACGAGATGCTTAGCCAACATCGAAGTCGTCAGTACAGAGGTGATAGCGTCATCTATACCTGTAGTCAAGGACTTCGAAGAGGTGTTTGAAGATATTTCTGGTCTACCGCCCGAGAGAAGTATAGAGTTCTGTATTGAGCTTATACCGGGTACCGTACCGATCACCAAGGTTCCCTACAGAATGGCCCCCACAGAATTGCTGGAATTGAAGGAACAAGTTCAAGAGCTCGAGAACCTAGGTTTTGTACGCCCAAGTACATCGCCTTGGGGAGCACCGGTATTATTTGTAAAGAAGAAGGACGGGACACTCAGATTGTGTATCGACTACAGAGAACTGAACCGTGTGACTATCAAGAACAAGTATCCCTTGCCTCGGATTGACGATTTGTTTGATCAACTACAAGGAGCTACGACATTTTCCAAGATAGACCTTAGGTCGGGATATCATCAGTTGAGGGTACGAAAAGAAGACATACCTAAGACTGCTTTCAGAACCCGATATGGTCATTATGAATTTCTGGTGATGCCGTTTGGAATGACGAATGCCCCGGCAGTATTCATGGATTTGATGAATAGAGTGTTCAAGCCTTATTTAGATCAGTTTGTCATCGTCTTTATAGATGATATTTTGATCTATTCTAAGTCAGGAGAAGAACACGAGCAACATCTACAGATTGAGATGCAGACGCTCAAGGACCATCAGTTGTATGCCAAGTTCAGTAAGTGTGAGTTCTGGTTGCAAGAAGTGAAATTTTTGGGACACAAGGTGTCATCTCAAGGAATTTCTGTGGATTCATCCAAGACCGATGCTGTATCAAACTGGGTTAGGCCAAGCAACCCTACAGAAGTTCGGAGTTTTCTAGGACTCGCAGGCTATTACAGGAGATTCGTTGAGGGATTCTCAAAGATAGCAGCACCTTTAACTGGGTTGACGAAGAAGAATCTGAAGTTCGAATGGACAGAGAAGCATGAGCGAGCCTTTCTAGAGTTGAAAGAGAGACTCACAACCGCACCAGTACTAGCAATACCCAAGCCTGATGAAAAGTTCACTATCTTTAGTGACGCATCATATCAAGGGTTAGGGTGTGTACTTATGCAAGATGGCAGAGTTATCGCCTATGGATCCAGGCAGCTGAAGCCGAATGAGTTGAACTATCCCATTCATGATTTGGAGTTGGCAGCAGTAGTCTTCGCACTCAAGATTTGGAGACACTATCTCTACGGTGAGAAGTTTGATTTATTCTCCGATCACAAGGGTTTGAAATACTTGTTCACACAGAAAGAGTTGAACATGAGGCAACGCAGGTGGATGGAGTTGATCAAAGATTACGACTTCACATTAGAATATCACCCGGGTAAAGCTAATGTAGTTGCTGATGCCCTGAGTCGACAGACTCGTGAGACGATCGCCTCCTTAATGGTTAGAGAGTGGCGAGCATTGGAGACCTTGGCGGAATTCGATGTACAGAGTGCTTAAGAAGGAAAAGGACAATTGTTCGGATGTCTTATCCTGCAGCCTGTTCTTATCGACCGCATTATTGGAGCTCAGAAAGAAGATGAGAAGTTTCAGGCATGGTTCGTGAAGATGTCAGAAAAAGACCCGACAGAATGGAAAGTGGGAGTCGATGGAGGATATCGGTGCAGGGATAGATTATGTGTGCCAGGTAATGAAGAGTTAAGGAAGGATATCCTGGAAGAAGCGCATAAGTCAAGATATACAGTTCACCCGGGAGGAACGAAGATGTACAAAGATTTGAAGAGAAATTTCTGGTGGGAAGGTATGAAGAAAGACGTGGCCGAGTTTGTATCCAAGTGTTTGACGTGTCAGCAAGTCAAGCCCGAACATCAGAGACCGTCAGGATTGTTGCAACCGCTACCTATCCCTGGTTGGAAGTGGGAACACATTACGATGGATTTTGTAGTAGGATTACCTCGATCGCAGCAGAATCATGACGCCATTTGGGTAATCGTGGATCGATTGACGAAGTCAGCTCATTTCATTGCTTATAGTATGACATACCCGGTAGAGAAGATGAGCCGGATGTACATACAACAAGTTGTGCGACTTCACGGTGCACCTGTGTCAATAGTGTCAGACCGTGACGCCCGTTTTACCTCTGGATTTTGGGAAAGTCTACAAGAAGCTATGGGAACTTCGCTCAAGATGAGCACTGCTTTTCACCCTCAGACAGATGGGCAGACTGAGCGTGTTAATCAGATCATGGAAGATATGCTCAGGGCTTGTGTGATCGATTTTGAAGAATCTTGGGAGACGCACTTGCCGTTGGTTGAATTTGCTTATAACAACAGCTATCACACGAGTATCGGTATGGCTCCGTTCGAAGCATTGTACGGACGACCATGTCGTTCCCCTTTGTGTTGGGCAGAAGTTGGGGATACAGAGTTATTGGGACCAGATTTGGTAAGAGAAACCAATGAGAAGATTACTTTGGTCAAGGAGAGGATGAGAACCGCTCAGAGCCGGTATAAGAGTTATGCTGATCGACGCCGGAAGGATTTGGAGTTTAGTGTTGGAGATCACGTGCTTCTCAAGGTTTCACCAACCCGAGGAGTAGTACGTTTTGGTCTCAAGAGAGGGAAGTTAGCTCCGCGTTTCATCGGACCGTTTGAGATTTTGGATCGAGTCGGAAAAGTAGCTTATCGACTTGCGCTACCACCAAAGATGTCTGGGGTTCACAACGTGTTTCACGTAAGTATGTTGAGGAAGTACATACGAGACCCCTCGCACGTGGTTAGTTATGACGATATTGAGACAAGTCATAACGTTTCTTACAAGGAGAGACCTGTGAAGATTTTGGATCAGAGTATCAAGAAGTTGAGGAATAAAGACATCCCGTTGGTGAAGGTTCAGTGGAATCACCATGACGAGAACGAAGCCTCGTGGGAAGTTGAAGCTGATATGAAGAAGAAGTACCCGGAGTTATTTCAGGACTAGTCGGTCTTGATTTCGGGGGCGAAATCCTGTTTAAGGGAGGAAGGGTGTAATAACCTGCATTTCCATTTAATTTAAAATTCATGTCCATATTTAATTTATGTGTATTGGCATTGGCGTATTTAAATTCAATTAGCATGGTCTGCTTTTACTTTAATTCCAGTCACTTGTTTGGAATGTTAATTTCTTATCTAATTCACATTTAAAGTTTATTGGGGGCTAAACTGCAATTTTACAAAAGTTAGTAATACCTGTATGGATTTCAAAATCTGTATTTCAAAAACGGTGGAAAAGTTTACTCTTGATTCAAACTGTATTTTTATAAAACCAGAAAATCAATTCTTACGTTAAAATGGAATTCCTGTATTTTTGTGGTGACCACCGCGCCCCGAAAATACCAATTTATGTTCAAAACTGTCCATGTTGTGTTTAACTTCCACAGATTTTGGAAGTGACCGATTTGGACATTTGCTTTATTGCCATTTATGGCAAGTAATCATTAGATATGCCTTGTTTGGGTATTGAAATTGTGTGTGTGTTAATTTAATGCCATAAGCTAAATTTCCCAAACACTTTTGTTTGACCCATATGCACCTACTTGACCCTTAGCCTCACTTAGGAGTTCATATAATCTGTGTATAAATGTATATACGTATGAATTTATGCTGCTAATTGTGAAGAGTTAGAGAATTAGTTAAACTAACTCAATTTGTTGAGTAATGTTCACAGGACTTGGCCCCCAAGTTCCTACTCTTGTGAGTTTATATATACTCCCCTTAGCACTACTCACACACACACTTGGTTCTGCACATTTTGGCAAGAAACACTGAGAGTTTAGAGAGAAACTCAGAGAGTTCTTCAAACAATTATATAGAGAGAGAGGAAGCTTCAAGACTCCATAGCCAAAGCTTGGAGTATTTTATTTTTGTGCTTATCTTTCTCAACAAACACACATCTCCTTATCACAGTGAGTATTTCTAACTCACTAAGAATGTTAATTATACTTGTTTGCTATGTATGTGATTGTAATTTAGAATCCTCCATTTCAATTTCGTCCATGGAAGCTTGAGCTTCAAAAATCAAGATTTTCAAACCTTAATCTAAATTCGTTTTTTAGAGATGAATATGATAGATTATACATCCTACATGCCATGTTTGAAGTTTTAGAACCCAATTTGTTCATATAAGAAAGTATATTAAAAATGAAGTTTT
This sequence comes from Hydrangea macrophylla, assembly GCA_033977485.1. Lineage (NCBI taxonomy): Eukaryota > Viridiplantae > Streptophyta > Magnoliopsida > Cornales > Hydrangeaceae > Hydrangea > Hydrangea macrophylla. The sequence goes on along the minus strand of CM066982.1, from coordinate 114,410,641 downwards.
GACATGTTTTAGTTTTTCCTAAAATTAGAGAGCTATGGATCAAATGGTGTTAAATTAATCATAGATTCTTAATCCTTGTGAAAAACCAAAGAGAATCATATACTATAAGGCCTAGTAACTCACAGAATGAAAATGGGTCAATTTAGACCCTGTTTTGCTGAAACAGGGTATTCTCCACGAAGAAGATGAAGCCTCAGCTTCACCTCGCGCCACTATCGCGCGCGCGAGAATCGCGCGAGCGGCCCGCGCGAGCGACCCCTCGCCCGAGCGGCCCGCGCGCGCGAGGTATGCTTCCCCAGGCAGAAAGGAAAGTTTTTTTTATATATAAAGGAAAATTTGGCTGGTCGCGCGAGCGAGGGTCGCGCGAGAACCCATTCGCGCGAGCGATCCGCGCGCGCGACCTTGGCTTCCTCAGGCAGACAGAAAAGTTTATTAATAAAAGGAAAATGGGCATATCGCGCGAGCGGCCCGCGCGAGCGACACTTCGCGCGAGCGGCCCGCGCGCGCGAGTTCTGACAGTTTATGTTTTTGTCTGTTTTGTGTTTAAGGTCTGTTTGGTTCAACTTTTTAGTACTGTTAAGGCTCTGTTTGGGAATTTAGTTGATCAGAACTCTAATTGGTTATGTTTGAAGGATTAAAACATTGTAGTATGACTCATTAACCCCCGTACGCGTGTTGTTCCTTTAATTCAGCATTTTTGTTTTCGTTTAAGTGCATACCATTCATGTGGGTCAGTGGTACATGCATAGGGGTGTCAGTCTGTGTGGAAAAGAGTAATGGTAGTGTGGAAAGAGTATGAGTTTGTGGTTGTGGTCGTGGTTGTGGTTGTGGTTGTGGTTGTGGTTGAGATTGTGGAGAGGGTATCTTTGAAATGCGACGGTGGCAAATATGGACACTCCCTGACGCCCATAGAAGCGTTAAAGTGTGTGAAGCCGAACTCGGACACTCCCTGGCACCCATGGTAGTGCTAAAGTGTGGCCTACGGACACTCCCTGATAACTCGAGTCTGGATACTGTGTGAGGGGCTGCCCCGGTATTTGCATGGCGGTTAGGGTATTCAAAGTGTGAGGCATTAGACACTCCCTGGTACCCCGGACCAAAGTGTGAGGCAAACTGGACACTCCCTGGCGCCCCGTTGCTAAAGTGTGGCTATCTGAGTGTTTCAAAGATACCAGGAGTAGGATAGTGGGTTGTTGTGGCTGTCAAGAGAAAAGAGTCGGCAAGATGAGTGTGGTGCATTGTTCTCATACACGGTCCCATCTGTGTGAATTTACCCTCTTTAAATAATGTTGTGGTTGTTTTTCTAAACGAGCTCTTTAATCATAATTATAAACTTGTGGATTTACCCTTGAATTGGAAAAAGGTAAATGGGTATGTTTTACATTCAAAGTCATGTTTTTAATACTCACAAGCTTCTTGAAGCTGACGACGTTGATGCGTCCTGGACATTCGTGTTCAGGCTTTTCAGGTTATAACCAGGAGGAATCATACGACTATGCTAATTGAGAATGGCTGCTTCTGGAATAAAGAAACTGTTTATTATATGTTTTAAGTTTATCTGTTTTAAGTTATGAACTGTTTTGTTTTAAGAATGACTGTAACAGACTCTAAGATATTATTTTATTTTCAAGGCGGTCTGTGCCTTAGTTGACCCCGGTTCATAAGATGTAATAAGATAGAAAATTTTTGTAAGCCTTGATTGCTTTACTCTGATTATATGTTTTGTTGTTTGACGTTTGGGACGGAATCGATCCTTCAAACTGTCGCGACCTACGGGTCCATAAAGGAAATTAAACGCTTTCCTTATTTATGCTACGTCGGGGCGTGACACTAAACCCTCACTATTACTTCCCCACCGCACATCACTTGTTGCTCCTCTTGGCACTAACCAGCTTACGTGTTATACCATCCCTCATATATCATCCACATCGGATACAGAACTCACACAAATAGTCAGTGTGATTTGAATATTATGTGAACAATGTCGGTCCTGAGTTTTGGGGGGCTTTAAGTAAACTCTAAAATATAGACCCTAAGGCTATATTAAGGCAATATAGGTGTTCGGGGGCAATGCCCTCAAGACGAATTTTTTTTGGATCTATTTGTACATAATTATATGTAAAATTAATTTTTCTTTTTCACATCTACAATTAGAATTGGGAACCCTTTGGGGGTGGAGGCCCTAAGCGATTGCATGCTTTGTTTGTCCCAGGACTAACCCTATATGTGAATTTCAATTGCGTCCCACGCTAACAAATGAATGAATCACACTGGCTGTCATATAGTGTGACCGTTACATGCATGGAATAATTTCTCATAATGATAAACCTTTTTTTGCTAAACTTTTTTTTTTTTTTTTGCTAAACGTCATAATGATAGACCTACATAATATATTTTCTTGTAATTTGATGATGATCTATATTTTTTTTTCCTCCTACTTTTCTATTAACCAATCAAACAAAAAGGAATCTTCGTATTTTCTTTTCTGCATTTAAATCTGCATACAAAAGTAACAAAACACACGGAGCCTTAAAACTATGCTTTAAGGTTTTCATTTATTTATTTTTTGGTTAGCTAAAATTTAAAATTTTCTTCAAAGTTTTCATCATAATTTCAACCCAAATTTTCATGGCAGGTCTTGTTCATCTACATATAATTGAGCAAATTAAATATGAGGTAAAAGAATCATTGGGGCCAGCTTCATGACTCATGAGTGAATGAAAATAATGGGCTATGTTTGGTAGACGATGGCCGGACTATAGATTAGGCTATGTCAGCTGGTTGAGGTTTGAAACGGAAATGCTAGATGCACAAAAAAAGTGCACAATAAAATGCACAACCAGTTTAAAATTGTTGGACTTCGTGCTGAAAAGTCTGTACACACAAAAAGACCAAAAAAAAGAGTGTACAACTATTTTAGCACGAAGTCCAACAAATTAAAGTAGGTTGTGCGTTTCGTTGTGCACTTTTTTTTGTGCATCTAGCATTACTCATTAGCGGAAATGTCATACCATTTCAAGGTAACATTATGCGATTCGCGATTCGGTAAGAAAATCTATTTTTTTGTCGTTATTTATTTATTATTTTATTCAATAATTTTTTGTGTTTTGAAGGTAAATTCCCAACACACATATATCTACTATACTATAAAAACGAAGAAACAAGCACGTCAAAAAATATAAACTTTCTATTTTGCCCTTCACTACATCATAATTACTCATATATCTATATATACATTGTAAGGATATATTGATTTGTGTGAGGCTAAATCTGTCATTTTGGACAAATAATTACATTCAAGTCAACTTTTGAAATTTTATTTAATATAATATGAGATTTTAATCAACAATCTTGTGTCTAATTACATGTGGGTCAACAATTTTGGGATATTTATTATTGACTTCAAAAAAAGTCAACAAAAGTGGCTATTTTGGTGGCTATTTAGGAAATGGTCACTAATATTTACAATTTGGTCAACTTCTTCTCTCAAATGAGGTTTCAATCAACAATTTGTGTCTAATTACATTTGAGTCAATAAAATTTAGGATATTTATTATTCACTTCATAAAAAGTAAAAAAAAATGGCTATTTTAGTGGTTATTTAGGAATTTGTCACTAATATTTACAATTTGCTCAACTTCTTCTCTCAAATTTATGATTCATATATTGTAATATGTGTAATGGCATTTAGGTAAACAAGTTTTGGGATATTTATTATTCACTTTAAAAAAGTTTTAAAAAGTGGTTATTTTAGTGGCTATTTTAGGAATTGGTCACTAATTTCAAATTTTGGTCAACTTCTTCTCTAAAATTTAAGTTCTAGTATATTTAAAATGTCAAATAAAGTGGCTATTTTAGTAGCTATTATGAATTGATCACTAATATTTACATTTTGGTCAATTTCTTTCCTCAAATTCATGATTTATAGATTGTATTTGAATATCAATTAAGGCTTACAAACACATTCATGCCCTTTTTTAGAGGAAATATCATACTTGTGTCATATATTTTTAGTGGCGCTTTATTAGGTACATTTACTACTCATTTATAAGATAGTCAGAATTATCAACTTTTTCCGTAAGAAGAGTTTTAGATTAAATAGTTACATTTACAAATTTCTATTTAACTGTTTTAATATCTTATTATATACTTTTATCAACCAATTAACCACACGAAACGACACAATTAAATTTCCTGCGCAATGCGCAGGGCTCGAACTAGTATATATATATATATATATATAGGTGTACTTTGTTATTGATCAATTCAATGAGAATGAATCACAAGCTTTAGTTCTTATTTTCTTCTCTTCTTCTTTATCTTTGAATTCTCTTTTCTTTGTAAATCTGTTCAAAGTATCGTTGATCACCAAGACAGCAAAACTCTAACCACAACTACAAGACTTTCTTACATAAATTTGTCAATAAAAATGTTACACTCACACCAAATTCTACACCCAATACATCCTAATCTTTGATTTTTGTGGATTATGTGTAAGACCCATGTGAAATTCACATTAAGCCCATTGAAATCAAGGACCAAAATTATTGAATGTGGAATTTGGTAAACATTCAACGCAAACATCCTTTATATCACAACAGTTGTACCTTACTTAGGTATGTTTGTACCTTGTTAAGAGTTGTTTGTATACCTTAATTGTTATCTAAATTTTTTTTTAATTAAATTAAATTAATTAATCCCATTTTTTCAAAATACTAAGCATCGCTATATTGTACCTTATCATGTAATAAATTAATATTGTACATAACTAAATAAAGTTCAAATTTGTAAAATATCAAGGATCACAAATGTTCCTTAATTATATATAAAGAGTTCCTTAAGAAAGTTCAAATATTCCTTATCAAAGTTCAAGGTGCTCCTTAAGAAGTCAAAATGTGTCACGCCCCGGAACCACCCAAATGATCCTAGGACACATGGCACGCCACTAAGGCCTTACACAAGTGATTAAAGTTTCAAAAATAAATTTAAAATAAACTTAAACCAAAGAAGCTCAACAATAATAAATAAAATAAATAAAAAACAAAATCATGTCTTTGCAATCAGCCAAAAATAACCCTGTTTTAACAAATAGTAACTTCTCAAAGAACACTACCAAATCATAGTCATGAACTCCCAAAGTCCAAGTAAGAGTTTTTAAATATTTTTAGAGAAATACTAAATATAACAATTTACAACCAACCCAATAAATAAAACTCCAAGTTCAAACGTCCCAATCTAATAACATTAGTCATAGTAACACTATGATCAAACAATCTCAACTAACACAGTCCAACCCTATATTACAGGAGTTAAGTTACAATCCAACTAAAGTATACAGCTTAACTAGAAATATTACATAAGCTTAAACCAGCCAAAATATGACTCGCACTACAATCCATATTAAAACTGATTAATTACAATTATATTGCAAGCTAAACAAGTAACTATTAACAAGGTTACAACCCCCAAAACCCATAAACCAGCCAAGCCACTTCCCAGCTCACTTCCCCGATTCCTCGCCACGATCACCTACGATGGTTATTCAATAACCATTACAATATATAAGCTATATGCTTAGTGAATAATGCTAATCATGATCGTGGGTAATAAACATGCTCAGTTCAACATATTACAAATAACTATAGTCTCTGGCAATTACTAGTTCACTCCCACCACTACCGGCTAGCCCGCGGCTCCAATCCCCAAGCCCACGTGACTAGTCATGACCCACGCCCTCACACGTGCGGTCCCATAGGCCTCTGGCGGCCGTGGTCGTCACCACAAAGATTACCTCATGGTGGTATAGAACTAGCAATTTCCATTGACCCAAATAGGCAACTCAACATGCTCATTTAATCATTATACCGTGCTTTCACAAATAAATTGGGCCTAATTTAGCCACATGAATTTTGCCCAATTATAATCTAAATAAATTAAATTAAACAAATTAGGCATGCTTTGGCATCACAATTGAACCCAACATGAAAATCATCCAAATATCAAAATTAACATCACTCACCTCTTGTGTTTCGCTCCTAATTGTGAAATTATAGCCCTACTATGAGCCAGGTACAAATCCTATACATAAATTACAAGTTATGAGCTTAAACCCCAAAAAGGGTCGCGAAAAAACTGTCACAGAGCTCAATAAAATTAGTACCAATAGATTAGACTCACCCCCAGGAGTCCGAATATGTAGCCTGTTTTAAAAGCCGACGTTATTCGGCGAGTCAATCAGCGTCGGAAAGTCACCGTCAACGTTGCAATCTTCTCGCCACTTCTCTGAACCTAACTATATGTTGTGTATAGAGATGATTCATCATCTCTAGGGTGTCCATCATATATAAGTTTTCATTTTTATTATGAAACCTCCACTAGTTTACCAATTTTGCAATTACGCCCCTACTACTTATTAAACTGGATTAAAACTATCCTAAACTTAAATAGGTATTTGTCTATGTCTCGCATGGGTCCCATAAGTGGTCCCATATAATTATATGAAGTTGCTAATTAGCCTACTAATTATGTAATGTGTTCAATTCGTGCTCACAAAGGTACCCCTAATTGACCCCAAAAGTGGTCACTACCTAATAACATGATATTATCAACAATAAAATAATAAATCATTTAAGCCTTAATAAACAGTTAAGCACATAGGGTGTTCCACATATTACTGTCCCATCTCAAGTGGAACCCATCAACATATATTCCAACTTGGGATTGCCATACTAGCCAAAACAGGGTTCCTAACTGGACACCCATAATCAACTTAGTGGGTCAATCCCACTCCAATAAGCGTCACAGAACACTATAATTATCATTAACTCATGATTATGCATGCTAAAGCAATATTAAATATAACCGCGGGAGCGGGTGTCATACCCGCTCCCGCGGCATGTAATTACATTACATTATCATGCATGGTAGGCTTACTGTTGTGTTAATGAACACGTGTGAAGTGAGTGATGACTCACTAGTTGTTGGAGGGTGTCTTTTGAGAACCCAGTATGTGGCCTTGAAGGCAGTCCAGAAGTTGGACGTGTGAGAATTCCCTACGGTTGGGAAAATGAGTAACAACTCATGATTTTGTGCTTAAATTTTTATTTAGGCATATGTGAATATAATTGTTTATTATATTGTTGATAGCGACTCATCGGAGTCATTAGATACCCGGTGAGGACGGAATTTGATCAAGTTGCATGATTAGTAGGATAATTGGCAATCTAGTAAAATTGGCATGTGGGATCACGTGTGGGACCCACACGGGACTTCGAGGAATACTTAAATACTTTTAAGTAGTTAACTAGTATGTTTAATAACTAATGGGGTTGTAATTAAAATGAATCAAAACTAGTGGGGGTGTGACTAGAAATACCCATAATATGACTTAGATATTATATAGAGGAGAGAGAAAGAGATGACTCATTAGTTCATCTTCATTATATCATATAGAGAGATAGAGAGAGCTTGGGAGGTCTTGAGCTTTTGTGGATTTCTCAATGATCCGAGTATCAAACGACATCCAATCTTCGATCCGAGGCCGGTTTTGAACTCCTCGAGGTAAGGCCGTCGTTTTGATACCTATTAGGCCTTGCTTGGTTAAGTTTTCCGAAAACTCATTTTCTAGAATTTTCATATAAAGTTGATAATTGGACTTTTGATTAATAGGAATTGTATTAGAAGAATTACTGCACGTTCTTTGTGCTTGAGTTTTCCTTGGATCGGCATTTAAGGGCGTAAATCGGAGGTGAGTGATATTAATCTTGAGTTTTGGATGATTCTATGGTTTAATGCATTGATATGCTAGGAACCTTATATAGATAACATGTGTAGTTCATATTGGGCAAAACTAATGTGTAAAGTAGGCCCAAGGCATGTTGAAATGAAAAGCATGATGAGTTGCTAGTTGAGCATGTTTATGTGCCTATGTGGGTTAAATGGGGGTTTGTGCTAATTCACCGTGAGACGTCCTCTCGAAGGGGGAGGATTAGTAGTGACGACGGTCACTTGCCGAGAAAGGCATTAACGCGACATGTCGAAGGGGCATGGGTCGTGGTTGAGTCTTAAGACTTTGGATCGGTGAATGTGCACTTATTCCCTAGAGTCCAATAGTTATGTGTTATGATGGATTGGAACATATTTGTCATCCGTATGCTTGATTCATATTATTCACTAAGCGTTAGCTTAAACAAATCTTTATATGTGGTTATATAAATAACCATTCAGGTGCAAGGACTGGAGGGGAGAATCGCGGGTAATGAGGCGTGGAAGGACTGGAAGCTCCTAATGCTTATAGAACTTGTAGCACTTTTGTAATATGTGTTTAACTCTTGCCGGTTGTTTAACCGTGCAACTTGTATTAAGACTTGTTATTTATGCGAGTACGGCGCTTGGTTCACCTTAGGACCTTGGTTGCCAAGACGTGTGAAACTTGTAGTTTTGATACTTGTAATCCGGGACGGGTTTATGGTGGTTGTATAATGGATATATATATGTTTTGGTAGTTCTTTGAATGTTTAGCAAAGCTTTGAATTGTTTGGTTTTGAAAAGGTTTGGTGGAAATGGTTTTGTTTGGTTTGATTTAAAATGGATTGGGTTGGTTTCTTTGGGTGAAAGAGGTATTGATTTATTAACGGCGTTTGTCGTGGAAGTGCCGGGAATTAACGGCGTTAGTAGGAAGCGCCGGTAATTAACGGCGTTTGCGGAAAAGCGCCGGCAATTGTGAATATGGTCTTTTGGAGGTTTGGTTTCTGCACAGACCCCATTCGACCGGTCGAACGGGGCAATTCGACCGGTCGAAATGCCCCCTGCCAGAAATTTCAAACTCATACTTCCAATGTTCGGAACAACTTCTAATTAGGCATGGAGGTACCTTTTGGGACCCTTTGACCTACGGAAATGTTACTTTTGAAAACAAAACTCGTTAAGGCGTGTTTGGGCACGTGTTTAATATAACCTTTGAAAAACTAATTGGAAGTTAGTTGGTTTGGAGCAAAACTGTTATTAAGGTCATTTTTGGGAACTTTAAATCATTATTGGTAGCCTTGATGGCGTGCCACGTGACCTAGATTCATATGTATGGATCTGGGGCGTGACATGTAGTGGTATCAGAGCAAAAAGGCTATAGACCTTGAGCTATGGGTTTAGGTTTAGAGCCTTGGGGACGAGAGACGACGTCATGAGTTTGAATATTGATTAATGTGTGCGGAATTTGGATTAGTGCATTACATATGCATATAAATAATGGTTGTGTGCATCGTATCTTACATGCATTCTTTGAGATATATGTCATGACATGCATGATATCGTTATGCCAGTGGTTATCAGGGATAAGTGGTGGAAAGTATAGATATAAATAATGACAATGCAACGAATGCAAGAATGGATCGAATAGAGGCCGCTATTGAGGGGTTTATTAGAGCAGTGGATGACAGAGTGCCACCAAGGGGAATAGAGCTGGAAAATCAAAATTTGGCACCAAGGGCTGGGCAATCAATTGTCGAAAAGTTTGCAAAGAAGAATCCGACCATATTTACTGGGGGATCGGATCCTGATGTGGCAGACTTTTGGAAAATGGATATGGAACGTATATTCCGTAACCTGGCATGCACCGATAGAGAGAAAATAGACAATGCCACTGATACTTTAAAAGAGGGAGCTCAGAATTGGTGGGTTGGTATCCTCGCAAGTAGAGCACCGACTACTTGGGCAGGTTTCATAGAAGAATTTGACAAGCGATATTTTCCGGATTCAGTAAAGACCCAAAAGAAGCGAGAGTTCATGAACTTGAAACAAGGGGATATGACGGTAAACGAGTACGCGACTGCATTTAATGGGTTGGCTCGATTTGCACCCGGTATAGTTTTGGAAGAGGTGGATAGAGCCAGACAATTCGAAGAAGGTCTGAGGGAAAATATCCATAGTCGCGTGGATACATTTCGTCTCCCAACATTTGCTGAAGTTCTCGATGTCGCCCTTATCGCGGAAAGAGATATTGGGAACTATAAGCTTAGCCAACAAGGGAAGAGGAAGAATGAGAATCAAGGGAGGAACCAGGGTAACTTTAAAAAATCCTATTCAAGGGCACCTGGTGCTGGTTCAGGAAATCAAGGAGGAAGTTCATTCTCTGGAGGAGATAAACCGGTGTGTACTATTTGCGGCCGTAAACATTGGGGTGTTTGTTTTATGGCAAATACGATTTGTCATATTTGTAATCAATCGGGACATATTGCCAAGAATTGTACACAGACAAGAACCCAAAGTGTGAATGTGGATATGAGGGGTAAATGTTATGAATGTGGTATGCCGGGTCATCGGGAGAGGGATTGCCCGAACAAGCGACAACGTGGGGCCGGTTCTGTGGCTTCTAGTGGAACAAGAACAGTGCAACAACCAGACAAAGGAAAGAAGGAACAAAGGGAAGCGCGGGCATTTAACCTTTTGCCAGGAGAAACGGCCAACCCAGACTCTGTGGTGTCAGGTACACTACTTATTTGCTCACGTCCTGCACGTGTACTTATGGATTCAGGATCCACACACTCATTTGTGTCACATGAATTTGCTAAATGCTTGGATGTGATGTCAGAACCATTGGGATTTGATTTATCCATTTCAATTCCGTTAGGAAATCCTATAATAAGTTCATTGGTATATAAAGCATGTGACATCAACGTAAATGAAAAGACCTTAGTTGTTGATTTGGTACCCTTAACCATTCATCACTTTGATGTAATTTTGGGAATGGATTGGCTATCAGCGAATTGTGCTTCAATTGATTGTGTAAGGAAAAGAGTTGTATTTCAAATGCCAGATCAGGAAGAGTTTTATTTCCATGGGGTGGGGATCACGTCACCACCGTATATTGTATCGGCTGCACGAGCTTGTGGACTAGTGAGGAAGGGTTGTCAAGGATTCTTATGTAGTATTCTTGATACAAGAGTCACCGGATCGGGGATTGAAAGTATTTCAATAGTGAGAGAATTTCTTGATGTGTTTCCTGAGGAGTTACCTGATACTCTAGTTGAAAGGGAGATTGAATTTACCATTGATACGATACCTGAAGCACAACCGATATCGAAGGCACCATACCGAATGGCACCAGTGGAATTGAAGGAACTGAAAATCCAACTACAGGAACTACTTGATAAAGGGTTTATTCAACCAAGTGTCTCACCATGGGGAGCACCGGTATTGTTTGTTAAGAAGAAAGACGGGACAATGCGAATGTGCATAGATTATAGAGAATTGAACAAGTTGACGATCAAGAACAAATATCCACTACCACGTATTGATGACTTGTTTGATCAACTACAAGGGGCCCATATATTTTCAAAGATTGACTTGAGATCGGGTTATCACCAATTGAAAGTCAAGGTGGAGGATGTAGAAAAGACAGCGTTTCGGACTCGATACGGCCATTATGAGTTTTTGGTCATGCCATTTGGAGTAACAAATGCACCAGCGGCGTTTATGGATTTGATGAACAGGGTATTCAAGGAATATCTGGATGAGTTTGTGATTGTGTTCATAGATGATATCTTGGTGTATTCCAAAAATGTTGAAGAACATGAAAGGCACTTACGATTGGTCTTACAACGACTGCGAGAGAGAAAATTATATGGGAAATTGAAGAAGTGTGAGTTTTGGTTGACTGAGATAGCTTTCTTGGGGCATGTAATTTCGCAAGATGGAGTTTTAGTTGACCCGAAGAAGATTGAGGCTATAGCTAATTGGTCAAAACCAACAAATGTATCAGAAATTCGCAGTTTCTTGGGATTGGCAGGTTACTATAGAAGGTTTGTAGAAAATTTCTCCAGGATAGCGATGCCAATGACTCAGCTGATGAGAAAGAACGCAGTATTTAATTGGGACTCAGAATGTGACAAGAGTTTTAAAGAGCTGAAGACTCGACTTATGTCAGCACCGATCTTGACGATTCCGTCTGGTACGGAGGGGTTTGTAATCTATAGTGATGCTTCACATAGAGGACTGGGATGTGTTCTGATGCAGAACGGCAAGGTGATTGCTTATGGCTCACGTCAGTTAAACGTACATGAAGTGAATTATCCGACTCATGATCTTGAGTTAGCAGCGGTGATCTTTGCATTGAAGATCTGGCGGCACTATCTTTACGGGGAAAAGTGTGATATCTACACAGATCACAAGAGCCTGAAGTACTTGTTTACACAGAAAGAACTGAATATGAGGCAAAGGCGATGGTTGGAATTGATGAAAGACTACGACTTGTCGATTCACTACCATCCTGGGAAAGCAAATGTAGTTGCTGACGCGTTAAGTAGGAAGTCCACTAATAATTTGGCCTATGATTTGACTTCGCAGAAATAACTCGTTGGTGAAATGGAAAAGTTAGAACTTGAGGTGATTTCAACAACTGAGGGAGGTTTACTAGCAGCTATTGTCGCACAACCGACATTGATAGATGAGATAAAAATGAAACAACTTCAAGACCCAGTTTTAAAGAAGATTTGCGATGAAATACCGCTAGATAAACAGCCAGAGTTTACGTTAGTGGACAATATTCTAAAATTCAATAATCAGGTATGTGTACCCAATGTGGATGGGATTAAGGAGTTAATACTTGAAGAATCTCATAATACCAAATATACAGTTCATCCAGGTAGTACCAAGATGTATTGAGATTTGCGAGAGGTATATTGGTGGTCTGGAATGAAAAGAGAGGTAGCCGAGTACGTGGCTAAATGCTTGGTTTGTCAGCAAGTCAAAGCGGAACATCAAAGGCCTGCAGGGTTATTGCAACCTTTGGATGTACCAGAATGGAAATGGGAAAAGATAACCATGGATTTTGTATCGGGTTTTCCAAGGTCTTCAAGATCGAACGACAGTGTTTGGGTAATTGTAGATCGATTGACTAAGTCTGCACATTTCTTGCCGATTAAGACAAAGGAACCGATGAAACTCGCGGAGTTGTATGTTAAAGAGATTGTGAGGCTACATGGAGCGCCAGTGTCTATAGTTTCAGACAGGGATAGTAGCTTCTTATCTAGATTCTGGAGAGGACTACAAGCAGCTATGGGTACAAAGTTAAACTTTAGTACAGCTTTTCACCCACAGACAGATGGGCAGTCTGAGCGTGTAATTCAAATATTGGAGGACATGCTTCGACTATGTGTTCTTGATTTTAAGGGTGACTGGGAAAAATATATACCTTTGATTGAATTTGCCTACAATAACAGTTTTCAGGCTAGTATTGGGATGGCACCATATGAAGCACTATATGGGCGTAAGTGTCGATCACCGATTTGTTGGACCGAGGTAGGGGAACGAAGGCTAGAAGGACCTGAGATGGTTCAGTTGGCAGCAGATAAAGTAAAGGTGATACAACAACGGTTGAAAACGGCTCAGAGTCGTTACAAAAGCTACGCGGATACGGGGCGAAGGCCACTAGAATTCGAAGTAGGTGACCGTGTGTTCTTGAAGGTTTCACCTTCCAAGGGGATTACGAGGTTTGGAAAGCGAGGGAAGTTGAATCCTAGATACGTTGGACCGTTTGAGATTGTTGGAAAAGTGGGACCAGTAGCTTATCGACTAGAGTTACCACAAGAGTTGGCTACTGTACACGATGTATTTCATGTGTCGATGTTGAGAAGAGTTATATCTGATTCAAGTCATGTGATTACTCCAGAGCCATTGGAAGTCAGAGAAGACTTAACGTATGTTGAACGTCCAGTGAGAATCCTAGATAGAAAGGATAAAATATTACGAAACAAGACGGTTCCATTGGTAATGGTCTTGTGGCGAAATCACTCAGTAGAAGAAGCCACATGGGAAAGAGAGGATGAGATGCAGGCAAAGTATCCATTCCTATTTGAAGCATGAGGTACTGAAAGTTTGGGGACAAACTTCCTTTAAGGGGGAGAGGATGTCATACCCGCTCCCGCGGCATGTAATTACATTATATTAGCATGCATGGTAGGCTTACTGTTGTGTTAATGAACACGTGTGAAGTGAGTGATGACTCACTAGTTGTTGGAGGGTGTCTTTTGAGAACCCAGTATGTGGCCTTGAAGGCAGTCCAGAAGTTGGACGTGTGAGAATTCCCTACGGTTGGGAAAATGAGTAATAACTCATGATTTTGTGCTTAAATGTTTATTTAGGCATATGTGAATATAATTGTTTATTATATTGTTGATAGCGACTCATCGGAGTCATTAGATACCCGGTGAGGACGGAATTTGATCAAGTTGCATGATTAGTAGGATAATTGGCAATCTAGTAAAATTGGCATGTGGGACCACATGTGGGACCCACACGGGACTTCAAGGAATACTTAAATACTTTTGAGTAGTTAACTAGTATGTTTAATAACTAGTGGGGTTGTAATTAAAATGAATCAAAACTAGTGGGGGTGTGACTAGAAATACCCATAATATGACTTAGATATTATATAGAGGAGAGAGAAAGAGATGACTCATTAGTTCATCTTCATTATATCATATAGAGAGATAGAGAGAGCTTGGGAGGTCTTGAGCTTTTGTGGATTTCTCAATGATCCGAGTATCAAACGACATCCAATCTTCGATCCGAGGCCGGTTTTGAACTCCTCGAGGTAAGGCCGTCGTTTTGATACCTATTAGGCCTTGCTTGGTTAAGTTTTCCGAAAACTCATTTTCTAGAATTTTCATATAAAGTTGATAATTGGACTTTTGATTAATAGAAATTGTATTAGAAGAATTACTGCACGTTCTTTGTGCTTGAGTTTTCCTTGGATCGGCATTTAAGGGCGTAAATCGGAGGTGAGTGATATTAATCTTGAGTTTTGGATGATTCTATGGTTTAATGCATTGATATGCTAGGAACCTTATATAGATAACATGTGTAGTTCATATTGGGCAAAACTAATGTGTAAAGTAGGCCCAAGGCATGTTGAAATGAAAAGCATGATGAGTTGCTAGTTGAGCATGTTTATGTGCCTATGTGGGTTAAATGGGGGTTTGTGCTAATTCACCGTGAGACGTCCTCTCGAAGGGGGAGGATTAGTAGTGACGACGGTCACTTGCCGAGAAAGGCATTAACGCGACATGTCGAAGGGGCATGGGTCGTGGTTGAGTCTTAAGACTTTGGATCGGTGAATGTGCACTTATTCCCTAGAGACCAATAGTTATGTGTTATGATGGATTGGAACATATTTGTCATCCGTATGCTTGATTCATATTATTCACTAAGCGTTAGCTAAAACAAATCTTTATATGTGGTTATATAAATAACCATTCAGGTGCAAGGACTGGAGGGGAGAATCGCGGGTAATGAGGCGTGGAAGGACTGGAAGCTCCTAATGCTTATAGAACTTGTAGCACTTTTGTAATATGTGTTTAACTCTTGCCGGTTGTTTAACCGTGCAACTTGTATTAAGACTTGTTATTTATGCGAGTACGGCGCTTGGTTCACCTTAGGACCTTGGTTGCCAAGACGTGTGAAACTTGTAGTTTTGATACTTGTAATCCGGGACGGGGTTTATGGTGGTTGTATAATGGATATATATATGTTTTGGTAGTTCTTTGAATGTTTAACAAAGCTTTGAATTGTTTGGTTTTGAAAAGGTTTGGTGGAAATGGTTTTGTTTGGTTTGATTTAAAATGGATTGGGTTGGTTTCTTTGGGTGAAAGAGGTATTGATTTATTAACGGCGTTTGTCGCGGAAGTGCCGGGAATTAACGGCGTTAGTAGGAAGCGCCGGTAATTAACGGCGTTTGCGGAAAAGCGCCGGCAATTGTGAATACGGTCTTTTGGAGGTTTGGTTTCTGCACAGACCCCATTCGACCGGTCGAACGGGGCAATTCGACCGGTCGAAATGCCCCCTGCCAGAAATTTCAAACTCATACTTCCAATGTTCGGAACAACTTCTAATTAGGCATGGAGGTACCTTTTGGGACCCTTTGACCTACGGAAATGTTACTTTTGAAAACAAAACTCGTTAAGGCGTGTTTGGGCACGTGTTTAATATAATCTTTGAAAAACTAATTGGAAGTTAGTTGGTTTGGAGCAAAACTGTTATTAAGGTCATTTTTGGGAACTTTAAATCATTGTTGGTAGCCTTGATGGCGTGCCACGTGACCTAGATTCATATGTATGGATCTGGGGCGTGACAGCGGGTGTCACATATCTCCTCTCCTTAAAAAGGAGTTTGTCCCCAAACTCGTAGTACCTCATGTCTCGAACAAGAATGGATACTTCTCTTTCATTTCATCTTCTCTTTCCCACGTGGCTTCCTCAACAGAATGATTTCGCCACAGCACCATAACTAAAGGAATAGTCTTTGTCCGCAAAACTTGCTCTTTTCTGTCAAGAATCTTGACTGGCTGCTCGATATAAGTCAAGTCTTCCCTGACTTCCAACGGCTCTGGAATAATCACTTTCTTTGGATCTGATACACATTTCCTTAACATTGATATGTGAAATACATCATGCACATTAGCTAATTCTGGTGGTAATTCTAACCGATAAGCTGTTAGGAAACTGCGTTCCCAGAATCCATTGACAGCGCATATAAGTTGGTACTGCAAAAATTTTACGTGAAAACTACAATAACCCTACAAGGGCGAAACTAGGGTTACCTTAAACTGCTAAAACGGATTGCTGTAGTAGACGAATCGAGAACACGGGCTCGATGACAGCTCACGATCTTCTACCGTATTCCTTTGCTGCCAGAATATCGAATTGAGTGTGGGCTCTTTCGAAATCCTTTCTGTTTTCTGCTCTCCCTCTTTTACGCTCTCTTTTCTATTCCAAGTTATAATTCTCTATATAGAAAAACGCTAGCTGATGAGAGAGCCAAAGCAGCATATATATAAGCTACGATAGGGACCATAAGAAGTCAATAAGGAATAGGCTTTATTATGGAATTAGGAAACCCTAATTCAAACTGAATCAGATTCCTATTTTCATAAATTATAATTCATACCACTAAAGAATTATAATTGCACTCCTACCCTTATCTCAAAAATATATTTCGAGCTCCATGTTATTAAATGCTTATTATCTCCCCATGTTAAGATTACAGATATCCATTAATTAAATATAATTACTGACAATCATATTTAATTAATTTCTTAAAATTCCTTGAGATCCTCTGCTTAACTTATCTGATATGTCGGATACAAAATCCACCTGCAGGGTTTGACATAATCAAAACTTATAAGCTTTCTCAAGGGGATATCATCAATCCCAAAATTGAGACATGGATTCCATCATTAATTAATATCCACCACACAATTAATATTGCCACCCAATCTAATGAGATATTGACCCATTTAAGGATCTCACCCTTTTAGGGATCAAAGTGTAAATATCAAATGTACGTGTCTACAAATTAACTTAGGATTTAGAGCATAAGCACTCATAATAGCCATGAGGTATTAATTATCTTATAAGTCAGTATAAAGATAATTACCCCAAGTCAGTCCCGTTTAATACACAAAGTGTACCAGCATAGTGAGTTGAAACTATACCGTTTTTCGTAGTCAAGACATGTCACGCCCCGGAGCAGCATAAATAGAGAAAAATAAATTTCCTTTATGGGTCCATAGGGAATGACGGGTGAATAACCGCATTGTCATCTAATCAAACCAATAAACACCACGATAGGGAGGATGCTATTCATAGAACATATCTTATTAACATAATCAGAGGCTACAGCGGAAACTATAAAAGGTATGAAAGCAACAAATGCCCAAGTACCAATTATAAAAGTCTACTAAAACTATTACAACAGCTGGCTTATAGTCTCAGGCCTATAACAATAACAACAACAGATATACAGACTAACTATATAAAGCAGCACATCTTCGTCTTCCAGCCTTCAGCTCCAAGTCTGGCAGAACTATCAGTCTTCAGTCCTCAAGACCTACAAATCCCTAGACATTGGAATGTCCAGGGCATTAACGCCATCAGCTTTGAATACAAAGCTGAGTGAGTACATTAAACAACACTCCTCACCGCTATTGTTCAGCATCTTAAAATGCGGTTAATCTCTTAACAATGACGTCACTCACGGACATAGCAAAGGTCTCATCAAACTATGCATGAATCAATAATAACAGAAATCATATTAAGTAATGACAAGGATAAACATCATGGTATAACATATCTCATCACTTATTCACCAAATCCATGCGTGTAACCGTGCAACCACTCATGCATCTACCTTTACGTCGGGACGCTGAATCCACGACTGAACCTTTATCTCATCATATACGTACTCATATTCATATCTCTATCCATCTCTGTATCCATACGTCAATCCCATCATTCCAATCTGAAAACCATTAGTCGATACAGTAATGCCAATCGGAATCACCCGACTAGGCAGTAGGTCCCAAAATCCCTTAATAGGGTTACCGGTCGTCTACACGGTACCACCTATCTGTAAACGATAGAACGGCACATCGGACGTCTTCAACGATGCGTATACCCTCACTGGTCGTCTACACAGCTGAGAATACATTAGAGCACTAGCCGGACGTCTTCAACGGTACACTGGACGTCTTCAACAGTGCATACGCATCACTGGACGTCTTCAACAGCGAGAGGCGCACTAGGAACTCTAACCATCCCACGTCCACCCGACTCGTCAGCCGTTGATCCCACGGATCCCAAAGTACACATATCTCATTATTCCATATAAATCACAGTTCCCCTTTCTCATCATATCTTCTCATCTCTTCATCTCAATATCCCATTTCTCATCAGATTCTCTTATCTCGTCATAACACTATTCCATTTCTTATCAGATTCTCTTATCTCTTCACATTACTATCCCATGCATGCTGACACATGTTGTGAAATGCTCATATACTAAGTACAGGAAATACCACATGCTCTGTATTCAACATATCTACTCATTTCTGATTATTAACATGCTGTCGTGTTCCGTTCTACTATTCAATAACATATGACAGTCCAATAATTCATCTCATATCGACAGTTAATAATAAACAGTTCATCTTGTAACATTAATATAAACATCATATAAGACTAACGTAGTATCATGTTGACTAAGCACATATCCAATATCACATATGGTACAGCCATTAACAGCTTGGGTACATTACAATCAGCTCATAACATATAATAATAGATAAACAACATTCTGCTCTTACTCAATCGATTGGAAATAATGTCAATCGATTGGACTTATGTCAATCGATTGGACTAATGTCAATCGATTGGATATATCAATCGATTGAACTCTATGTCAATCGATTGAACTCTGTCTTCTTCCTCAAAACTGCTGGTTTTATTATAAAAACGTTGGGGTCCTCTTCTCTTCTCATGCACGTTATTATACACACATAACATTACAAAACAAACCTCTTTGAGTGAGTTAATAAACTCACCTCTCCCGGCGTTCCGTTGACGGCGTCCCGAGCTCCGCGGCGGCGGTTATGGTGGTTCTCTTTCCCTCTCTCTGTCTGTCTTTGTTCTCTCTCTGGTCTCCTCCTCTTCTTCTTCTTATTCTTCTCTTCTTCTTCTTCTCTTCTCTACCCGAGAGTGTGTGTGTGTAATATATATACAATATATGTGTGTGTGTGTATATATATATAAGAGTATGCACCTCTCTCTCTCAAGGCTGCCAAAACTTGGCCCAAGGCCACAAATGAACAAGTATATATAAGGGTTAGGGAGTGCCACACGTTCAAAGCTGAAGGAAAGAAGAAAATGTTTCTCAGGTTATGGCAATCGATTGAACTCTATGTCAATCGATTGGAGACAGATATTTGATGTCAATCGATTGGAAATAATGTCAATCGATTGAAGAAGATGGCAATCGATTGGGATGTTGACACGTCATCACTTTTAGTCGGTAGAATGTCAATCGATTGGGAACATGTCAATCGATTGGTATCTGAAAAGTGTCAATCGATTGGGAAACTATTCAATCGATTGGTAACTCAAACTCACCAAAGACTAAGGAAAGTACAAGGGATATATATACCTGAAAATACAGGGTATTACATCATCCACCACTCATCAAAAGATTTCGTCCTCGAAATCTGAAGCAGTAGCCCCTCAAATAAAAACACAAATCATCTCAGAAGACATACTCTAAAATGCTCAAGTTCTCGTTTTACATAAACGATCACATCAGCGGCCAAAGGGTTAAGTTCTAAACACGCGATGCAAAGTTATCAACGATCTATAAGTGTTAGGGTAACAACTATCAATCCTTGGGTTAGCTATATGAAAATTCGTATGTCGAATTTCGAGAAAAGGTTCTAGGTAGCATAATCTAATCATCTTACAAAATCTGAAATGGCTAGTCTCCAAACACAGAAGGTTCCTCCCTCAGGTCAAACTCTACAATGTGAGGGTTTTACTGATCAAGTGTTCTAATCTCGTCTAAGTCTTAGCAAAGCGTTGCCGTCTACTCTGGTCTCTGAAGATGCTTCATACTGTGCTGACGATGTCTCTACTGCGTCATTAGTTGACTGTCTTCTTATCTCTGGACTTCTCGTTACGATCGTCAACGTTATTAGTCAGCCTCGTGTTGTACACGACATCCTTGTTAACTCCCGTGTTGTTGTCGTCCTTCATCCTCCAATATGTTGACTTGAAAGTATTGTGACTCTAGCATCGTCATTTGATAACTCAAATTTCCTCATGGCTCTCCAAATTCCCACGTACTATTGATATAATCATCTCTTTGAGGTCGTTCAATCCATTGAATACTCGTTCTGCTTCCACGTACTAATCAAATATGTTAGGCAGGACTACGTACTGATATCGTGAGTCGATCTATTGTATAGCTTCTTGACTGGATGAAAGCAACAGACAATCGGTGTCGAAAAGAATCCTTCTATGGTACTCTTGTAATTCTGGTGTTGTCTCAGCGTCACTAGTATCTCTCTCATATACTCGCAATCTTCTAGTTCGTCCTTTCTTGTTAAGGCTACATCTAAAGCAAATTTAGATTCCTCATCTCTAGTCTCTGTCCAACATACCAATGGTTGGCGTAGTCTTTCGATAGGGAGGCAATTGACGTCATATAAGGATGCAAAAGATGTCATATGGGATGCAATTGGTGTTATACAGGGATGCAAATGATGTCATATAGGGATGCAATTGATGTCATATTTATTCTTGGAAAGCTACTGTCATAGACGATTATTGATCAGTGCCAAATGGGGTGTTTGGGTATCTACAATTTATGGTGTAGGCTAATCCTCTTACAATCAAATCAAGCGGGTGCAAAGCTTCCTACAATATTGGGATCATATGTAATACATGATGTAGGTGATGAGTATTGTACCTTCTGTCTATCGTCCTTGTCTAAGTTGAGATAAATCATTTGTTCGACAGGTTCGTCCTCTTGGTACTTGTTGCGACGGAACATTGTGTTGCATCTCTAGTGCTGGACAAAACTTACGGACATGACCAACTTTACTGCAGTTAAAGCATCGTATCCCTCGTCCATTAGATTTCCTTAACGCTCTGCATTCTTGGGAATGGTGTCCCGGCACTCCACAATTGTAGCAGATATCTCGTTCTCTGTGCTGTGTTGGGGTCGTCACGGGTTTTGATTCGTTCTTGTCATTCTCAAATCTCTTGCGCTTCTGGCGGTTGCCTATGTAATTTCTTTCTATATTTCCTTGTTGAACATGGTTAGTGGCCAACACAATCTGACTATCTTTTCCTCTCTGATCCGTTAGGAGAAACTGATCGTACTCTGGAAATATTTTATCAAAGTATGGTCCTTCACTAATCTGAGTGTCGTCTTCCAGTTTCGTTGCCATTTCTACCAAAGCTTCGAAAGATTGATCTAAATGTCCTATAGTCATATGACGAATATGCGGAACTAGTCCTTGATGATATCTTTTGATCTTCCTTCTTGGGGTATCGATCATATGCGGTGCAAATCGTGATAGCCTCTCAAATTGAGTTGTATATTCTGGCACTGTAAAACAACCTTGAACTAATTGGATGAACTCCATTTCCCTTTTGTTCTTCTCAGATTCTGGAAAGTACTTCTCTAGAAATCGAGTCTTGAATGATTCCCAAGTCATCCTTCCTACAGCTTCTTCACCTATCGTAGCTTTCACTGCGTCCCACCAATCTGCTGCTGAGAACGTCAGTTGAAATACGGCCAAATGTCTTTTCTCAGTGTCAGTACATTCAAGTGTCTCAAATATCAATTCTATCTGGCGAATCCATTGTTCAGCTTGCCATGCTCCCGTTAATCCGGTAAAGGTTCCTGGTTGAAGAGCACGAAATTCCTTTAGCAACTTAACTCTTGTTTGGCGTACTGGTGCTCCATTGCCGATGATACGATCTGCATGATTGATAACTTGTTCCATGCGACGGATGAAAACTCCGACCATTCCTGTTGGATCTATCTCAGGAGGTACTAATTCAGGTACTCCATTCAGCTGGCCCGGGTTTCCTCGAGTCGTCCTAACCATAACGAGTGCTGGTAGGGTTCAGTGTCGCTACCTACAAATGAAAAACTATTCGGTCAGACACATTCTATCTTACAGCTCAAGCAAGAACAAAACATGTGGTAACCAATAGTACCACTATATAACACGATCACACAAAGCAATACGAATACCTCACATAAATAATAATAACCACAAGGTCAGTCTATCTACCAAGTGTACTCCAATATATCTATGCTCAAAACACGGGTTACGAAACTATAGGTTCTACACGTAACGTCAAATCTAAACATTCTATTTCCATTCCCAGGTTCCAGACTATGAGTATTGTTCAACTAAAATGTGAGAACACTCAACTAACATGTGGATCAAGGTAACAGGATAATCTTATCCTAAACCTCTTTCTACTTCTAGAACATACTGACTGTTCCGAGATCGCTCCGGGATTTATCAGTGTCTAACATCCAACGGCTCTATATTTAAGATCTCCACCATCACAACTAACTCTCAATGCCTTGTTCTTCGTGAACTCAGCTATCCAAATTCTTATTGGTTCCAACAGTTACTACCTACTAACGAAACATTCTCAGATGGATTCTTCAAACTTCTCGTCTACATGACAAGATTCCAGTTCTATCTCATCTCAACTAATCCTCATGCTACCGACATTAACTTAGGACTCAGGATCTAATCACAAAAGACAAGCGGTTAACAACTGAAACCTAGGCTCTGATACCAAAAATCCTGTCACGCCCCGGAGCAGCATAAATAGAGAAAAATAAATTTCCTTTATGGGTCCATAGGGAATGACGGGTGAATAACCGCATTGTCATCTAATCAAACCAATAAACACCACGATAGGGAGGATGCTATTCATAGAACATATCTTATTAACATAATCAGAGGCTACAGCGGAAACTATAAAAGGTATGAAAGCAACAAATGCCCAAGTACCAATTATAAAAGTCTACTAAAACTATTACAACAGCTGGCTTATAGTCTCAGGCCTATAACAATAACAACAACAGATATACAGACTAACTATATAAAGCAGCACATCTTCGTCTTCCAGCCTTCAGCTCCAAGTCTGGCAGAACTATCAGTCTTCAGTCCTCAAGACCTACAAATCCCTAGACATTGGAATGTCCAGGGCATTAACGCCATCAGCTTTGAATACAAAGCTGAGTGAGTACATTAAACAACACTCCTCACCGCTATTGTTCAGCATCTTAAAATGCGGTTAATCTCTTAACAATGACGTCACTCACGGACATAGCAAAGGTCTCATCAAACTATGCATGAATCAATAATAACAGAAATCATATTAAGTAATGACAAGGATAAACATCATGGTATAACATATCTCATCACTTATTCACCAAATCCATGCGTGTAACCGTGCAACCACTCATGCATCTACCTTTACGTCGGGACGCTGAATCCACGACTGAACCTTTATCTCATCATATACGTACTCATATTCATATCTCTATCCATCTCTGTATCCATACGTCAATCCCATCATTCCAATCTGAAAACCATTAGTCGATACAGTAATGCCAATCGGAATCACCCGACTAGGCAGTAGGTCCCAAAATCCCTTAATAGGGTTACCGGTCGTCTACACGGTACCACCTATCTGTAAACGATAGAACGGCACATCGGACGTCTTCAACGATGCGTATACCCTCACTGGTCGTCTACACAGCTGAGAATACATTAGAGCACTAGCCGGACGTCTTCAACGGTACACTGGACGTCTTCAACAGTGCATACGCATCACTGGACGTCTTCAACAGCGAGAGGCGCACTAGGAACTCTAACCATCCCACGTCCACCCGACTCGTCAGCCGTTGATCCCACGGATCCCAAAGTACACATATCTCATTATTCCATATAAATCACAGTTCCCCTTTCTCATCATATCTTCTCATCTCTTCATCTCAATATCCCATTTCTCATCAGATTCTCTTATCTCGTCATAACACTATTCCATTTCTTATCAGATTCTCTTATCTCTTCACATTACTATCCCATGCATGCTGACACATGTTGTGAAATGCTCATATACTAAGTACAGGAAATACCACATGCTCTGTATTCAACATATCTACTCATTTCTGATTATTAACATGCTGTCGTGTTCCGTTCTACTATTCAATAACATATGACAGTCCAATAATTCATCTCATATCGACAGTTAATAATAAACAGTTCATCTTGTAACATTAATATAAACATCATATAAGACTAACGTAGTATCATGTTGACTAAGCACATATCCAATATCACATATGGTACAGCCATTAACAGCTTGGGTACATTACAATCAGCTCATAACATATAATAATAGATAAACAACATTCTGCTCTTACTCAATCGATTGGAAATAATGTCAATCGATTGGACTTATGTCAATCGATTGGACTAATGTCAATCGATTGGATATATCAATCGATTGAACTCTATGTCAATCGATTGAACTCTGTCTTCTTCCTCAAAACTGCTGGTTTTATTATAAAAACGTTGGGGTCCTCTTCTCTTCTCATGCACGTTATTATACACACATAACATTACAAAACAAACCTCTTTGAGTGAGTTAATAAACTCACCTCTCCCGGCGTTCCGTTGACGGCGTCCCGAGCTCCGCGGCGGCGGTTATGGTGGTTCTCTTTCCCTCTCTCTGTCTGTCTTTGTTCTCTCTCTGGTCTCCTCCTCTTCTTCTTCTTATTCTTCTCTTCTTCTTCTTCTCTTCTCTACCCGAGAGTGTGTGTGTGTAATATATATACAATATATGTGTGTGTGTGTGTATATATATATAAGAGTATGCACCTCTCTCTCTCAAGGCTGCCAAAACTTGGCCCAAGGCCACAAATGAACAAGTATATATAAGGGTTAGGGAGTGCCACACGTTCAAAGCTGAAGGAAAGAAGAAAATGTTTCTCAGGTTATGGCAATCGATTGAACTCTATGTCAATCGATTGGAGACAGATATTTGATGTCAATCGATTGGAAATAATGTCAATCGATTGAAGAAGATGGCAATCGATTGGGATGTTGACACGTCATCACTTTTAGTCGGTAGAATGTCAATCGATTGGGAACATGTCAATCGATTGGTATCTGAAAAGTGTCAATCGATTGGGAAACTAATCAATCGATTGGTAACTCAAACTCACCAAAGACTAAGGAAAGTACAAGGGATATATATACCTGAAAATACAGGGTATTACAAGACAAACCTACTACAACACCATGCTGCAGTCCTACCGATGGTGTGTCCAATCCCATCTAAGACTGTAAACCAAAATCTTACATTCTATAATATCTGATGGCCTGATCTTCCGTGTGTAAGCCGAACTATACACACCAAACCACCTACTATATAGAATGAGAGACACACATGCATAATATTAAATAAATAATATAATACAAACATTGCCCACACAGATTCTCATAAAAATGGATCAACTGATTTTATTAAATGAATAATAAATCAACTACATAAAGCATGGCTTTTAGTATATATCCTTAACATAAGCTACTGGTCCAACTCTGCCAATGATCTCAAATGGCCCAACATACCTTGGATTCAACTTTCCACGTTTCCCAAACCTTGTAATACCCTTTGAAGGTGATACTTTCAAGAATACAAAATCTCCAACTTCAAACTCTATCGGTCTTCTTTTTAAGTCCGCATAGCTTTTATATCTATTTTGAGCTGTTTAAAGCCATTGCTGTATTGTCTTTATCTTTTCAGTGGTCTGCTGAACAATTTCAGGCCCTATCAATCTCCTCTCACCAACCTCGGTCCAACAAAGTGGAGAGCGACACTTACGCCCATATAAAGCCTCAAAAGGTGCCATCCCAATACTGGATTGATAACTATTATTATAAGCAAATTCAGCTAATGGCAAATGCTCTTCCCAATCACCTTTAAAATCCAAAACGCAAAGTCGAAACATATCTTCAAGTATCTGAATTACACGTTCTGATTGTCCATCGGTTTGAGGATGAAAAGTTGTACTGAAACTCAATCTTGTACCCATCGCTCTCTGCATTCCTTGCCAAAATCTTGATGTAAATGCACTATCTCGATCCGAGACTATAGATACTGGAACTCCATGAAGTCTCACAATTTCTTGAACATATAATTCAGCTAACTTCTTTGGATCGTTGGTCTTGATTGGTAGAAAATGTGCTGACTTGGTCAATCGATCAACGATTACCTATACACTGTCATTTGACTTTCTAGATCTCGGTAAACCTCCCACGAAATCCATTGTGATATTTTCCCATTTTCACTCTGGTATAGGTAGTGGTTCCAATTTTCCAGCTGGTTTTTGATGTTCTACCTTCACCCTCTGACAAGACACACACTTTGCCACATGTTCTGCTACTTCGCGTTTTATCCCTGACCACCAATAGATCTCTCTCAAATCCCGATACATTTTAGTGCTACCCGGATGGATTGAGTACCTCGTATTGTGCGCCTCTTCCAAAATTACTTCCTGGATACCATCTATATTGGGTATACAAATCTGATTCCTGAATTTCAATATGCCATTCTCAAAAATAAATTCTGGTTGCTTACCTTCAGGTATCTCATCATGAATCTTCTTCAATATTGGATCTTGAAGCTGTTTGGCTTGAATTTCATCAATAAGAGACGGCTATGCAATAATGGCTGACGTTAGACCACCTCTAGTTTCTGGAATTACCTCCAACTTCAGCTGCTCCATTTCCCGAATTAACTTTTCTTGTGAAGTCAAAGCATAGGCCAAATTAGTTGTAGACTTTCGACTCAGTGCATCGGCCACCACATTAGCTTTTCCTGGATGATATTGGATTGTTAAGTCATAATCCTTCATTAACTCTAACCACCTTCTTTGCCTCATATTCAATTCCCGCTGTGTAAACAGATATTTCAAACTCTTGTGATCAGTGTAAATTTCACATTTTTCCCCGTAGAGATAATGCCTCCAAATCTTTAAAGCAAAGATAATCGCCGCTAACTCAAGATCATGAGTCGGATAATTCACTTCGTGTGGCCTTAATTGTCGTGAGGCATATGCAATCACCTTATTGTTTTGCATCAATACACAACCCAGACCTCCGTATGAAGCATCGCTGTATATCACAAACCCTGTAGTACCAGAAGGAATGGTTAATATTGGTGCTGTCATCAAACGAGTCTTCAATTCAACAAAATTTTCTTCACATTCTGGACTCCAAATGAAAGGAACATCTTTTCGCATAAGTTGGGTCATTGGCATTGCAATTCTTAAAAAATTTTCCACGAACCTTCGGTAATACCAGCTAATCCCAAGAAGCTTCGTACCTCTGGCACACTTGTTGGTGACTTCCAATTAGCCACAGCTTCAATCTTTTGTGGATCCACTGACACACCCTCTTTTGTTATCACGTGTCCCAAAAATGCTATCTCAGTTAACCAAAATTCACATTTCTTCAACTTTTTAAACAGCTTCTTTTCACGAAGTCGTTGTAGAACCAACCGTAGATGCCTCTCGTGATCTTCTACACTCTTGGAATATATTAAGATATCATCTATGAAGATAATTACAAACTCATCCAAATAATCTTTGAACACTCAATTCATTAAATCCATAAATGCTGCCAGTGCGTTTGTAACTCCAAAAGGCATAACAAGGAATTCATAATGACCATAACGGGTCCTGAATACTATCTTCTCCACATCCTCTTCCTTGACTTTTAATTGATGGTAACCCAATCGCAGATCAATCTTAGAAAAGACCTGGGCTCCTTGAAGCTAATCAAACAAGTCATCAATTCTAGGCAACGAATATTTGTTCTTGATAGTTAACTTGTTGAGTTCTCGATAATCGATACACATCCTCATAGTCCCGTCTTTTTTCTTGACAAACAAGACTGGTGCACCCCACGGCGATACACTAGGTCGAATGAATCCTTTATCTAGAAGATCTTGTAATTGAATCTTCAATTCTTTCAACTTCACCGGTGCCATTCTGTACGGTGTTTTCGATACTGCCTAAGACCCCGAGGCTACTTCAATAGTAAATTCTATTTCTCGCTCAACTAGTACATCAGGTAGATCTTCAGGAAAGACATCTGGGAATTCTCGTACAACTGAAATATCTTCTACTTTAGTTCCTGTGACCCGTGTGTCAATTATTGAACATAAGAACCCCCGACAACCTTGTTTCAACAACTTGCCCGCCCGTATTGCTGAAACCAAATATGATGGCGCTACAACACCAGTTCCTTGAAAACTAAACTCCCTTTGTCCCATTGGTCGAAAAGTAAATCTTTTCTGTTCATAATCGATAGTAGCTTGGTTTGCGGACAACCAGTTCATACCCAAAATTACGTCAAAATAATTAACGGCCAACGGAATTAAATTCACTGTCAAAACCCTATCATTTACCCTAATTTCACATGCTTTAAATATTGATGAGGTCACCATAGGTTTACTTAAGGGTAAAGATATCGACAAATCATATCCCAAAGGTTCTGACATGCTGTTTAAGTGTCTAACAAATTCATGTGCAACAAAAGAATGTGTTGACCCTGAATCTATTAAAACATGCGCCGGGTGTGAACAAATAAGTAATGTACCTGACACGATAGAATCGGCTGCTGCAGCATCCCCCGGCATTAGTCGATAATACCTTCCTTGTCTTTGTTCTGGCCCTTTTCCTTTGTCCACACTTGTCCCTGGTTTTACCCCAGTTGATGCCACAGAACCTATCCCTCGCTGTTGTCTTGTTGGGCATTCTTTGGCTTGATGTCCTAGCTGACCACATTCAAAGTATTTTCCCCTATTGTTTAGATTTATGCTCCCCGTACTTTGAGTTCGAGCTTGTGAGCAATTTCTCACTATATGCCCCTTCTGCTTGCAGATATTGCATACTAACGTCAAGTGGCATACACCCTAATGTTGACGATTGAACGTTGGACATAATGGGCGACTCTCCCCAGATAAGGAACTTTCCCTTTGAACTCCTGAGCTAGAACCAGAACCTCGCGAGAACGGTTTCTTAAAGAAACCTTTTCCTTTACTTTTTCCCTCGGCTGGCTGCTTATTCTGTTGGCTCTGTTTATACTTTTCAATATCCCTTTCTGTGATCAAAGCAACATCTTGCACATCGGCCACCTTTCTGAGTTGATGTGTATCCACTCGGCTTCCAATATTATCTCGTAGGCCTTCTTCAAATTT
Organism: Hydrangea macrophylla; assembly: GCA_033977485.1. NCBI lineage: Eukaryota > Viridiplantae > Streptophyta > Magnoliopsida > Cornales > Hydrangeaceae > Hydrangea > Hydrangea macrophylla. The sequence goes on along the minus strand of CM066982.1, from coordinate 114,381,011 downwards.
CCGTGCCCTATCCACTTCCCTTGGTACTGTTCGATATGCAAACCGAAGTAAACTGTTATACTTAGCTGCGTACTCATTTACTATCATATCCCCTTGTTGTAGATTTGCAAATTCACGACCCAACTGTGTCTTAACGGATGCTGGAAAGTACCGCTTGTAGAAGACCTGTAATACCCATACCCGAAAAAGGTAGTAATATTTATTTTCACATGCATTAATTAATATAAACAATTACATGTGATGATTTGGGTAAGTTCCAGTTACCCCATGTGACAAGTGCTTGATAAAGGGCACAGGTGAAAGTTCCACTAGAGGTGGGACAGATATGAAAGTGTGACCCAAGCGAGGTTTGGATAATCTAAATTGCATAAATGTGCATTTATGTGATTAAATGGTAGACATGTAAATATAAATGTGTACATTATAATAGTTGTTGATACCATATGATTGTTTAATTGATAAAATGTTCAGTGTTTTAATATTTATTATTATTCATGATTATTTATGGGACCAGTTTAGGTACCATTGTGAGGGCGTAATTGAACACGGGACATAATTAGTAGGCTAATTAGTGCCTTCATATAATATTTGGAACCATGTTTGAGGCTCATACGTGACATAAATATAGACCCACTTAGATATTGAATTGTAATATAATTAGATTGGGTCTTATAATAGAACTTAAGAATATGTGGGGTGTAAAAGAGAATAGACCAAAGCTGGAGAATATTCTTTAGAATATTCCATTTACTCTTAAGTCCAAAGAAAAAAGAAAAAAAGAAAAAAAAAAGAAGATAAAATCGTGGAGTTTGTGCTTAAGGCGGTGGCGGCGTCGTGTATACATATTATATATATATATATATATATATATATATTAGTTTAGTCATCTAAAAAGAAAAAAAAAAGAAAAATAAAACAGAGAAACATCACAGAAAGACAGAGAGCTGCGGGAAAGAAGAGAGAAAGTGAGCGGCCACTATTTCGTCGCGGTAACTTTGCCGTCCGACGTTTGTTCCGCAATACGAAGTCATATTTAGACTCGTGGGGGTAAGCTTAACCTTATGGTATAATTTATTTTTAGTTTAATCAATAGATTTTTCGTGACCCAAATGAGTTGGTAACATTTAGTTTACCAAAATTGTATAGGATTATCATTGGAATCGTTAGGAGCTAGTTTTGCGAAGAAATTTGGGAATTCTAGGCTTATTTTGGCCCTATTTGTGAGGTGAGTGTCCTAATCCCAAAATTGGATACTTAATGTTATTTATTTGTTAGTGAATGCTTAAATTGCTTAATTGTGATTAAGTAGAAAATCATGTGATTAATTATTATTTTACATGTCCAAAAATGTTGAAATTGCCATATTGACATGTTGAGTTGCTTATGTGCTTATTTGGGTCAAAGGGTGTCAATTGATAATCACCATTATTTAGCCGTATATAAGGGACGCCCATTCCTCAGAGAAAAGGGGGATGATGATGAAGTCCTCAGAGAAAATGGGACAGTGGTGACGACCACCAGCGAATTGACTACGGTCACGAGTGAAAGAGAGTAATTTCGCTATATGTGACAGAAAAAGTGCGAATGGCCCGGAATCAGGGGTCCAGAACGATGGTGATTGATTACTTGACACGCCTGCGACCATTTATTATTGTGATGCATAATTGGTGTTATGATTCATTAAATACTCCAATTGCATGATTAGTACCGCGTACTCACTAAGCGAAAGCTTATTCAATTTTGTGGCTAATGACCACGCAGGTTCAGATGAATACTACAGTGAGAAATGATCGAGACTACGTGATGGAAAAACCGGTTTAAGGTTAAAAGTTAAACACGCAGCGGAAAAGTCAAGTTATAAAACTTAATGGTAGCCCAGGATCTACTACTCGTCAATTCCATAGATGCGTACAAAAAGGAAGGGGACAAGAGTTTATACCTTAGTGTCTTGAACCCAATTCTGAAATCTCTAACTTTCAGCAGCTCCCTCTAGATGGTCTTCACCCTTATGACTCCTGTGGATGCTTCCCAGAGAGACTAGAGATAGTGGGATCTCTAATAGAGAGAAAGGCAAAGGTTTTGGGGCTCTAAAACAGTTTCTGCAGCTTCTGACGTTCTTAAACGATGATCTTCTTTTCCAGAACGCAGCTGCCCTATTTATAGATTCCCATAACCGACCTAGACTTCGAGCGATCGAAGATCTTCGATCGATCGAACCATTCTCGATCGATCGAGACTGCCAAAACTTCAATCGATCGAACATACTTCAATCGATCGAACTTGTCTTGACAACTTCCTCATGTGTCTTTCCAAGTATCCTGGCGGAGCTAAGAGTGGGACCTCCTAGGCTCTTTATTGTTGGCTCAGACCAGTTTGTTAATTACCATGACCAAACTCTTTGATCAGCAAACTTAACTGGTCAGTTAACGTTTACTCCACTATAAAACGACAACTAAACTCCAACGCAAAAGAACATATCCGAAGCGATAACTAGACTTGTATGTTGTACTAATGTCCCTCTACCTTCAGCATTCGTAATCATATTCAGGTAGTCGGATAACTATTACTGTCAACCTGAATCATGATTACTTCTTGTATTCCTTGAGTCCCATTCACCTCTCATGATTACCAAACATGTTGATACTCTTATCAACAAGACTGTAGTACTCAGTAATCGACTTGGTGACATTCTCAAGGGAATGCTTACTCTGAATCAGAGGGTAGATTATATCTTGACAATATATGTTCACAACCCTATGAACATGACATACCCAAGATACCCAGGTGTTGATCTTCAATAGACCTCACTGATTGGTAAGTCAAAGCAGCCATATCCACAGTCTGTGTTCATAATCGTCTTAAGATTGAGAACACGTACCTTATACAAGTTATGAGTTCCTATTGACTAATTGACAGTCTTGAGTGTCAATAGGAAAGCTCAGGTCCGTCAATGCACTATAAGCACTAGCATATTAACTAAGAGTTACACTCTAGTGATTGAGATTGATCACTCCATCCAATGGTAGTTAATTATGCTACAGTGTAGACCTGATGAGATATCCAGTCTCATCATCCACTGTGACACGTTCTAAGTAACAAAGAATAGTAATTCGTATCTCACTTGTATGTATCTCATACATACACGCATTACTTACTATGATACTTAATGATTACAATCATCTCATGAAAGGAACATACATAACAAAATGTAAAGCTGATATCCATATATTAAAAAGTCAATGTCTCCTATATAAAGTAATGGTTTGAGGGCACAAACCCAACAAACTCCCACTTGCACTCACAACCATACAGGATTACATCTGAGACCTAGACTATCTAGATGACGATCAAAGACCTTCTGTGGCAAAGCCTTTGTAAACGGATCAGCAAGATTGTCAACGGTGGCAATCTTGGTGACAGTCACATCTCCACGTTGAACAATATCTCGGATAAGATGATATTTCCGCTCTACGTGCTTCCCTTTTCCGTGGTTCCTTGGCTCCTTGGACTGAGCCACTGCCCCACTATTATCACAATAAAGCGTAATAGGTGACAGCGATGCTGGTACCACCTCGAGCTCCATAAGGAACTTCTTGAGCCAAACAGCTTCCTTTGCGGCTTCACAAGCAGCCACATACTCAGCTTCTGTAGTTGAGTCTACAAAGCATTTATGCTTAATGCTCCTCTAACTAACAGCACCACCTCCCAAGGTAAAGAGATGTCCGGATGTTGACTTCCTCGAATCTTTATCTGACATAAAGTCTGAGTCAGTGTATCCTACTGGAATTAACTCACTACCACCGTACATAAGCATGTAATCTTTAATCCTTCTCAGGTACTTAAGAATGTGCTTAACGGCTGTCCAGTGCTCTGGACCTGGATTCGATTGATATCTGCTAACCATGCCAACGGCAAAACAGATATCTGGTCTAGTGCATAACATCGCATACATGAGACTCCTAACCGCCGAAGCATATGGAATTCCTGCCATGCGATTCCTCTCCTCCTGTGTCTTAGGACACTGGTCCTTGGAGAACACTAAACCATGCCTGAAAGGTAACAAATCTTTCTTCGAATTATCCATTGAAAATCTAGTTAGCACCTTATCGATATAACCAGCTTGAGACAATCCCATTATCTTTCGCTTGCGATCCCGAAAGAGCTTTATCCCAAGAATATAGCTTGCCTCTCGTAGATCCTTCATATCGAAAGTACTAGCTAGCCAAACCTTGACCGTTGACAATGCTGCTACATCATTCCCAATAAGTAGAATATCGTCAACGTAAAGCACAAGAAAGGCCACCACTTTCCCTTCACACTTCTTGTATACACAAGGTTCATCCAGATTCTGTATGAAACCAAACGACTTGACCGCTTGGTCAAATCGGATGTTCCAACTCCTGGATGCCTGCTTAAGCCCATAAATGGACTTTTGCAGCTTGCATACCAAGTTACCTTTCCGACCAGCTATGAACCCTTCTGGTTGTTGCATATAGATGTCCTCCTCAAGATTACCATTTAAGAATGCAGTCTTGACGTCCATATGCCAGATCTCATAATCTAGGCATGCAGCAATGGATAAGAGTATTCTGATGGACTTGAGCATGGCTACCGGCGAGAAGGTTTCCTCATAGTCAATGCCCTCCCTCTGAGTATAACCTTTCGCTACAAGCCTAGCCTTAAAGGTCTCAACCTTTCCATCAGATCCTCTTTTTCTCTTATAGACCCACTTACAACCAATGGGTTTAATATTGGCTGGAAGTTCTACAAGATCCCAGACCTGATTAGAATCAATAGATTCTAATTCAGCCTTCATAGCTTTAACCCAATGTTCTGAATCAACATCAGCCATTGCCTCTTCGTATGTGGTAGGATCAGATTTAGATTCTATGGAGACAGCTTCAAAAACTTCTCCTAAGAACATGTATCTATCAGGCTGGCTGATAATCCTCCCACTACGACGAGGTACCAGTGCAGAAATGGGTGAAGAAGTGGTATTTTCTTGATTTACATCGTTATCAACTGCGGGTTGGACTGAGGGCTCTTCTTCTATTTCTCTCAGATCTATCCTTCCCTTAGGTTTATGGTTCATGATATAATCATCCTCTAAGAAAACAGCATTTGTACTAACAAACACTTTCTGTTCTCTTGGATCATAAAAATTCCATCCATAAGTACCCTTTGGATACTCTACAAAATAACATACTTCTGATCTAGAATCCAACTTGCTCATCTTTCCTTTTAGTACATGTACCGGACACCCCCATATCCGGAGATGTTGCAAAGAAGGCTTGCGCCCAATCCACATCTCCCGTAGTGTCCTGGGAACAGATTTGCTTGGCACTAGATGTATGCAGCGGTTTCCAAAGCATAACCCCAAAGGAATTATGGCAACTCTGAATAACTCATCATTGACCTAGTCATGTCTAAAAGAGTCCGGTTCCTTCTCTCAGCTACACCATTCTGCTGAGGCGTGCCAGGTGCGGTCAACTGTGACAGAATCCCATTCTGTACGAGGTGATCAATAAACTCATTAGAGAGGTACTCACCACCTCAATCAGATCGAATGGCTTTGATATGTGAGCCCAATTGCTTCTCCACTTCAGCCCTAAACTCTTTAAACTTTTGAAAGGCTTCAGACTTGTGCTGCATTAGGTACACATATCCATACCTAGAGTGGTCATCAGTAAATGTTATGAAATACTCATAACCACCCCTTGTTCTAATATTTATTGGTCCACAAACATCATTATGAACTAATTCCAACAATGCATTGGTTCTATTGCCCTTTGCAGGAAAGGGCCTTTTGGTCATCTTACCCTCTAAACAAGACTCACAGACTTCCATTGGTTCGAGAACCAAATCGCCTAAGATCCCTTCTTTGACTAGTCTGCCAATCCTATTTAGATTGATATGGCCAAGCCTCATGTGCCAAAGCCTTGTTGGATTAGTGGAAGGTTCTTTTCTTTTAGATGGTATAGTTACCATTGAGTTATTAAGTTCCAAGCAAGAATCTTTAGAAATATTGGGAGTAATCACATACAAACCATTTGATTTAACACCAGAACATATAAAAGAACTATTTCTTTTAATAACAACTTCAGTTCCAAAATGAAAAGAATAACCATTATTCGATAAATTAGAAACTGAAATTAAATTACGTCTCATTGAAGGGACGTAAAGTACATCTGATAAAATCAAAACTTTATTGTCTAGAAATTCTAAAACTACGACTCCTATAGCAACCGCTGAAACGGTTGCACTAGAACCTAGAATAAGTACGATTTCCCCATCACTGCACCTCCTGGTTGATCTGAACCCCTGCAATGAATTACAGATATGGTTAGTCGCACCAAAATCAATGCACCAAGTGTTTGAAGTATCCGTAATAAAACTTACTTCAATCACATGTGATTCAATCATACCTTGAACTCTTGTAGCTAAGAATTCTGGACAGTTCCTCTTCCAGTGGCCCTTCTCTCCGCATTGGAAACACTTTCCTTTGCCTTGGACAACCACCTTCCCTTTGTCCTTACCTTTTCCCTTAGATTTTGCAATCTTAGGGACCGGTCCAACACTTGGACCACCAGTGCCAGCCTTCTTCTTCCCTTTCTTTCCTTTCGGTGTAGATCAGGAAGAGGAAGCGCTTTTCTCAACGTTCAAGACGTTGACCCCCGGTTTGATCACCCCTTCCGCTGTCAAAAGAGAACTCATCAATTCGCTCATTGAAAAATTCATTTGATTCATATTATAGTTAAGTTTAAATTCAGCGAATGAAGGTGACAGCGAATTGAGGATCATATCAACTTGGGTTTGTGCATCGATGTTGGCACCTAGGGTCTCCAGCTCGTTTAAATAACCAATTATTTTTAAAACATGTTCCTTGACTGGAGTCCCTTCTGACATCTTTGCACTCATTATCTTTTGCATGGCTACCTGTCTGGCAGGCCTGCCATGCTCCCTAAACATCTTTTTCAGGGATGTGATAATGTCACTGGCAGAATCATTCGATTGGAATTGGTGTTGCAACACACCAGCCATTGAGGCTAGAATATAGCAACGAGCCATTCCATTCGACTTCTTCCATTTGTCGAACTCGCGTCTGGCAGCTGCCGAAGCATTTATCGCGGGTTCTTCAGGGCATGGGGTGGTGAGGACATATATGTGATCCTCCGCAGTTAACACGATGTCAAGGTTATGTTTCCATTCAGTGTAGTTATTTCCAGCTAACTTGTTTTGAGTGAGTATGGTGGCAAGTGGACTAAATGCAGATCCATACATTATGATTACTGAAAATCAAACAAAATAAATATGGATATCAGAATTAGACAGTTTGAAATAAAAGAATCCTTAAAAAACTCTTATTTTTAAAATAAAGTCACCGGAATATCGAAATAAAAGAATAAAGCGTCCGTGTGGTGGTCAATTTTCGATTTTTCGATTAGTCAAGACTTGTCCGCTATGAACTCTTGCAAAACAAGTTATGACTCCCGAACCCTTTTGATCTCTAAGTTTCTGAATAATGCCCCGTGTGGGATCCCTTATCCATAGCTTAGCTAGTATGTACCATTAACTAAGATCCAATCACAACCGTCTCAAGTAGAGCCTCCGCGTGGTGGTCACTCTCTAACACGTCTGATTGATCCTATCAAAAGAACTTCACATCTAGTAACCAATGAGTAATGCACCCTCCGTATGGAATGATCACCCCCGGCGAGGTGACACAGAATGCACGACTCATCTTACAGTGAACCGTTAATGGAAGATCGTGGGTGTCAAAATAAGACCCTCTCCCACTAGATTTGGTAAATTAAGGATTTTGCTTTTAAAGAAAAATTTGTTTTTATACATTACCCATAAACATCCAATGTTTACTAATGCGTTAAAAACGGTTTTTGAATTTTATTTTTAGAAAACTTGTTTTACGTGCATGCAAATAGTAACAATATAATTAAATGCCAATCACAACCAAGCACATAAAACCAAAAAAAAATATTAAAATTGAAAATAAAGACATCCAAATGATGCCTCTATCTCCCATGGCTCTATCTCCATAGAACCTCTTTTTTGGTTTGATCGCCTCCAGCTCCATCTTCATGGACAATGGCTCCTTGCTCCAACTTCATGGATTTTCTAATTCTACTACATTTGTCCTATGCTTCTTTTGAAGCTTACAATTTATCTAGAAATAGAAATAACAACAGCAACAATAATAAAAGGCTAGGGAAACCAGTGCGACTTTCCTTTTCGTAGGATTGAAGTCGCAGCGCCCTTTACATATGCCTTAAAACCATACCAAACTAAATTACAACATGCACCAATCTCAAACAATTTAAATACAAAATATTCAAATGACTTGGTGCCATGGGAGATAGCGACTAATCTAGCTGCAAAAGGATTAGTCGTACACGTATCCATACATACATAACAAATATATGTAACTATTGGAACACTTAATTGATTCACACAGTATATAAACTCTTTATATGTCACGCCCCGGAGCAGCATAAATAGAGAAAAATAAATTTCCTTTATGGATCCATAGGGAATGACGGGGTGAATAACCGCATTGTCATCTAATCAAACCAACAAACACCACGATAGGGAGGAATGCTATTCATAGAACATATCTTATTAACATTAATCAGAGGCTACAGCGGAAACTATAAAAGGTTTGGAAGCAACAGATGCCCAAGTACCAATTATAAAAGTCTACTAAATCTATTACAGCAGCTGGCTTAGAGTCTGAAGCCTATAACAAACATTAAAGAAGTACAACAGTTAAGAACCAACTAATATAAAGCAGCACATCTTCGTCTTCCAGCCTTCAGCTCCAAGTCTGGCAGAACTATCAGTCTTCAGTCCTCAAGACCTACAAACCCCTAGACATTGGAATGTCCAGGGCATTAACGCCATCAGCTTTGAATACAAAGCTGAGTGAGTACATTAAACAACACTCCTCACCGTTATTGTTCAGCATCTTAAAATGCGGTTAATCTCTTATCAATGACGTCACTCACGGACATAGCAGAGGTCTGATTAAACTATACATGAATCAATGATAACAGGAATCATATTAAGTAATGACCAGGATAAACATCATGGTATATATATCTCATCACGTATTCACTAAATCCAAGCATGTGACCATGCAACCACCCATGCATTTACCTTTATGTCGGGACGCTGAATCCACGACTGAACCATCATCATACTAACCATTCTCATATTCATATCCTTATTCTCATCCGTATCCATAAGTCGATACATTAATGTCAATCAGTATCCATTCGTCGATACAATAATGCCAATCGGAATCACCCGACTAGGTAATAGGTCACACAATCCCTTGATAGGGTCACCGGTCGTCTACACGGTACCACCTAACTGTAAACGATAGAACGGCACATCGGACGTCTTCAACTATGCGTATACCCTCACTGGTCGTCTACACAGCTGAGAATACATTAGAGCACTAGCCGGACGTCTTCAACGGTACACTGGACGTCTTCAACAGTGCATACGCATCACTGGACGTCTTCAACAGCGAGAGGCGCACTAGGAACTCTAACCATCCCACGTCCACCCGACTCGTCAGCCGTTGATCCCATGGATCCAAAGTACACATATCTCATATTCCACATAAGTCCCATATCCCAATTCTCATCAGCTTCTCTTGCCTCTTCACATCACTATCCCATGCATGCTGACACATGTTGTGAGATGCTCATATACTAAGTACAGGAAATACCACATGCTCTGCATTTATCATATCTATCGTTACTGATTATTAACATGTTGTCGTGTTCCATTCTACTATTTAGTTCAGCAATATTATCATGTAACAGTTAAACCGTTCATCTCATAACAGTCTTGCACTATCTCTTCAATTAACAATATTGCATATTGAAAACATGGATAACTATTTAAACAGCTAAACAGTCCATAATAATCAACAGGAAATAAACATGTTCTGCAAGGTTCGATCGATTGAGGTCCTCTCGATCGATTGAAGTCAAACGAAGTTCGATTGATCGAAGTCAGTTCGATCGCTCGAGGAAAAGTCGTTTCGATCGATCGAAGTTCCTTCGATCGATTGAGGAAGCGGTAAGTTCGATCGATCGAGAATAGTTCGATCGCTCGAACATCATCTTCTACCCAGAAACTGGGCAGAGACGAACAAAGGTTCGGGGTCACATAATATACACGTTCTAAACTGCATATAAACATACTAAAGTCATCCCTTGAGTGAGTTAAAGAACTCACCTCTCTCCGGTGGTCCAACGGCGGTGTTCCGAGCTCCACGGCGGCGACGACGACTATGGTGGCGGCGAGCTTCCTCTGTCTTCTCTGTTCTCTTCTCTATCTGATCTCTTTCTCTTCTCCTTCTTCCTCTTCTTGTTCTCCTCTTCTTGCTCTAGCATATATATATATATCACATACACACACAAGGTTATGTGTATATATATATCTATATATATGGAACACACACACACACACACACAAGCTCTCTCTCAACTCTTTAACTGCCAAACACTCCACACACACGAAACATGCATATATATATATAAGGAGGCAAGAGGGCAGGTGGCAGAATGCGTAAACTGAAATTACAACGTTCGATCGATCGAAGTGAGTTCGATCGATTGAGACCAGGTCGGTTAAGGTTCGACCTGTTGAAAGGAGTTCAATCGCTCAAGAAAGGTTCCACGTCACAGAATCAGGTCGACAGGGTTTCGATCGCTCGAAGTATGTTCGATCGATTGAAAGCACAAGGTTCAGTCGCTTGAGAAGACTTAGATCGATCGAAACCAAAATAAGGTCAATCGATCGGGAAGAGTTCGATCGATCGAGAATGACTCTTCACCAAGGGTTCACACAAGCATACAGGGTCTTATTTATATAACCATGTATCCGAAAATACAGGGTATTACATTATCCACCACTCAACAAAAGATTTCGTCCTCGAAATCTAAAGCAGTAGCCCCTAAAATAAAAGAAAACCATCTCGGAAGACATACTCTAAAATGCCCAAGTTCTCGTTTTACATAAACGATTACCTCAGCGGCCAACGGATTAAAGTTCTAATCACATGATATAGAGATATCAACGATCTACGGGTACTAGGGTGACAGCTACCAATCCTTGATTTTAGATATATAAAATTCGTATGTCGAACTTCGGGAAAAGGTTCTAGGTAGCACAATCAAATCATCTCACAACATCTGAAACGGCTAGTCTCCAAACACATAAGGTTCCTTCCTCAGGTCAAACTCTACAGTGTGAGGGTTCTATCGATCAAGTGTTCTAATCTCGTCTAAGTCTTAGCAAAGCGTTGCTGTCTACTCTCGTCTCTGAAGATGCTTCATACTGTGCTGACGATGCCTTCACTATATCATCAGTTGACTGTCTTCTTATCTCTGGACTTCTCGTTACGATCGTCAACGTTATTAGTCAACCTCGTGTTGTACACAACGTCCTTGTTAACTCCAGTGTTGTCACCATCATCCTTTAATATGCTGACTTGAAAGCATTGTGACTCTAACATCGTAGTTGTTGATTCGAACTTCCTCATGTGTCTCCAAATTCCCACGTATTATTAATATAATCATCTCTCGAGATTGTACCATCCGTTGAATACTCGCTCTGCTTCTACGTACTAATTACATAGGTGAGGCTGGGCTATACACTGATATTGTGAGTCGATCTATTGTATAACATCTTGACCAGATGAAAGCAACAGACGATCGATGTCGAAAACATTCTTCTGCGATACTCTTTTGAAGTTCTGGTGTTGTCTCTGCGTTACTCGTATCTCTTCTCGTATACCCGCAATCTTCTAGTTTGTCCTCTCTTGTCAAGGCTACATCTAACAAAAATTGAGATTCTTCATCTCTAATCTCTGTCCAACTTACCAACGGTTGGCGTAGTCTTTCGATAGGGAGGCAATTGACGTCATATAAGGATGCAAAAGAAGTCATATGGGATGCAATTGATGTTATACAGGGATGCAAATGATGTTATATCTATACTTGAACTACTGTCGATCAGTGTCAAACGAGTTGTTTGGATATCTACAATTTATGGTGTAGGCTAATCCTCTTACAATCAATCAAACGGATGCAAAGCTTCCGGAAATGTCGGGATCATATGCAATACAATGCATAGGTGATGAGGGTTGTACCTTCTGTCTATCGTCCTTGTCTAAGTTGAGACCAATCATTACTTGTATGGCGAGTTTGCCCTCGTGATACTTGTTGCGACGGAACATTGTGTTGCATCTCCAGTTCTGGACAAAACTTACTAACATGACCAACTTTACCGCAGTTAAAGCATCGTAATCCACATCCATTAGATTTCCTTGATACTTTGCATTCTTGGGAATGGTGTCCTGGTACTCCACAATTATAGCAGATATCTCGTTCCCTATGTTGTGTTGGAGTCGTCACTGGTTTTGATTCGTTCTTGTCATTCTCAAATCTCTTACGCTTCTGGCGGTTGCCCATGTAACTTTTCTCTGTGTTTCCTTGTTGAACTCGGTTAGCGGCCAACACAACCTGACTATCCCTTCCTCTCTGATCCTTTAGTGGAAACTGGTCGTTCTCTGGAAATGTTTTATCAAAGTGTTGTCCTTCACTAATCTGAGTGTCGTCTTCCAGTTTCGTTGCCATTTCTACTAAAGCTTCGAAAGATTGATCTAAATGTCCTATAGTCATATGGCGAATATGCGGAACTAGCCCTTGATGATATCTTTTGATCTTCCTTCTTGGTGTATCGATCATATGCGGTGCAAATCGTGATAGCCTCTCGAATTGAGTTGTATATTCGGGCACTGTAAAACTACCTTGGACTAATTGTATGAACTCTATCTCCTTTTTGTTCTTCTCGGATTCTGGAAAGTACTTCTCTAGAAATCGGGTCTTGAATGATTCCCAAGTCATCCTTCCTACAGCTTCTTCACCTATCGTAGCTTTCACTGCGTCCCACCAATCTGCTGCTGAGAATGTCAGTTGAAATATAGCCAAATGTCTTTTCTCAGTGTCAGTACATTCAAGTGTCTTAAATATCAATTCTATCTGGCGAATCCATTGCTCAGCTTGCCATGCTCCCGTTAATCCGGTAAAGGTCTCTGGTTGAAGAGCACGAAATTCCTTTAGCAGCTTGACTCTTGTCTGACGTACTGGTGCTTCATTGCCGATGACGTGATCCGCACGATTGATAACTTGTTCCATGCGACGAATGAAAACTCCAATCATTCCTGTTGGATCTATCTCAGGAGGTACTAATTCAGGTACTCCATTTAGCTGGCCCGGGTTTCCTCAAGTCGTCCTAACCATAGCGAGTACTGGTAGTGTTCGATGTCGCTACCTTCAATGAAAATCTATTCGGTCAGACGCATTCTATCTTACAGCTCAAGCAAGAACAAAACATGTGGTAACCAATATATAGTACCACTATATAATACGATCACATTAAGCAATACGGATACCTCATATAAATAATAATAACCACAAGGTCAGTCTATCTACCAAGTGTACTCCAATATATCTATGCTCAAAACACGGGTTACGAAACTATAGGTTCTACACGTAACGTCAAATCTAAACATTCTATTTCCATTCCCAGGTTCCAGACTATGAGTATTGTTCAACTAAAATGTGAGAACACTCAACTAACATGTGGCTCAAGGTAACAGGATAATCTTATCCTAAACCTCTTTCTATTTCTAGATCATACCGACTGCTCCGAGATTGCTTCGGGATTTGTCAGCGTCTAAAATCCAACGGTTCTATATTTATAGGATCTCCACAACCACAACTAATTCTCAACGCCTTGTTCTCCGTGAACTCAGCTATCAACAGTTCTAACGATTCTTATCGGCTCTAGCAGTTACTACCTGCTAACGAAACATTCTCAGATGGATTCTTCAAACTTCTCGTCTACATGACAAGATTCCAGTTCTATCTCATCTCAACTAATCCTCATGCTATCGATATTAACTTAGAACTCGGGTTCCAATCACAAAAGACAAGCGGTTAACAACTGAAACCTAGGCTCTGATACCAAAAATCCTGTCACGCCCCGGAGCAGCATAAATAGAGAAAAATAAATTTCCTTTATGGGTCCATAGGGAATGACGGGTGAATAACCGCATTGTCATCTAATCAAACCAACAAACACCACGATAGGGATGAATGCTATTCATAGAACATATCTTATTAACATTAATCAGAGGCTACAGCGGAAACTATAAAAAGTTTGGAAGCAACAGATGCCCAAGTACCAATTATAAAAGTCTACTAAATCTATTACAGCAGCTGGCTTAGAGTCTGAAGCCTATAACAAACATTAACAGAAGTACAACAGTTAAGAACCAACTAATATAAAGCAGCACATCTTCGTCTTCCAGCCTTCAGCTCCAAGTCTGGCAGAACTATCAGTCTTCAGTCCTCAAGACCTACAAACCCCTAGACATTGGAATGTCCAGGGCATTAACGCCATCAGCTTTGAATACAAAGCTGAGTGAGTACATTAAACAACACTCCTCACCGTTATTGTTCAGCATCTTAAAATGCGGTTAATCTCTTATCAATGACGTCACTCATGGACATAGCAGAGGTCTGATTAAACTATACATGAATCAATGATAACAGGAATCATATTAAGTAATGACCAGGATAAACATCATGGTATATATATCTCATCACGTATTCACTGAATCCAAGCATGTGACCATGCAACCACCCATGCATTTACCTTTATGTCGGGACGCTGAATCCATGATTGAACCATCATCATACTAACCATTCTCATATTCATATCCTTATTCTCATCCGTATCCATAAGTCGATACATTAATGTCAATCAGTATCCATTCGTCGATACAATAATGCCAATCGGAATCACCCGACTACGTAATAGGTCACACAATCCCTTGATAGGGTCACCGGTCGTCTACACGGTACCACCTATCTGTAAACGATAGAACGGCACATCGGACATCTTCAACGATGCGTATACCCTCACTGGTTGTCTACACAGCTGAGAATACATTAGAGCACTAGCCGGACGTCTTCAACGGTACACTGGACGTCTTCAACAGTGCATACGCATCACTGGACGTCTTCAACAGCGAGAGGCGCACTAGGAACTCTAACCATCCCACGTCCACCCGACTCGTCAGCCGTTGATCCCATGGATCCAAAGTACACATATCTCATATTCCACATAAGTCCCATATCCCAATTCTCATCAGCTTCTCTTGCCTCTTCACATCACTATCCCATGCATGCTGACACATGTTGTGAGATGCTCATTTACTAAGTACAGGAAATACCACATGCTCTGCATTTATCATATCTATCGTTACTGATTATTAACATGCTGTCGTGTTCCATTCTACTATTTAGTTCAGCAATATTATCATGTAACAGTTAAACCGTTCATCTCATAACAGTCTTGCACTATCTCTTCAATTAACAATATTGCATATTGAAAACATGGATAACTATTTAAACAGCTAAACAGTCCATAATAATCAACAGGAAATAAACATGTTCTGCAAGGTTCGATCGATTGAGGTCCTCTCGATCGATTGAAGTCAAACGAAGTTCGATTGATCGAAGTCAGTTCGATCGCTCGAGGAAAAGTCGTTTTGATCGATCGAAGTTCCTTCGATCGATTGAGGAAGCTGTAAGTTCGATCGATCGAGAATAGTTCGATCGCTCGAACATCATCTTCTACCCAGAAACTGGGCAGAGACGAACAAAGGTTCGGGGTCACATAATATACACGTTCTAAACTGCATATAAACATACTAAAGTCATCCCTTGAGTGAGTTAAAGAACTCACCTCTCTCCGGTGGTCCAACGGTGGTGTTCCGAGCTCCACGGCGGCGACGACGACTATGGTGGCGGCGAGCTTCCTCTGTCTTCTCTGTTCTCTTCTCTATCTGATCTCTTTCTCTTCTCCTTCTTCCTCTTCTTGTTCTCCTCTTCTTGCTCTAGCATATATATATATATATATATCACACACACACACAAGGTTATGTGTATATATATATATATCTATATATATGGAACACACACACACACACACAAGCTCTCTCTCAACTCTCTAACTGCCAAAACTGCCAACACTCCACACACATGAAACATGCATATATATATATAAGGAGGCAAGAGGGCAGGTGGCAGAATGCGTAAACTGAAATTACAACGTTCGATCGATCGAAGTGAGTTCGATCGATTGAGACCAGGTCGGTTAAGGTTCGATCGGTTGAAAGGAGTTCAATCGCTCAAGAAAGGTTCCACGTCACAGAATCAGGTCGACAGGGTTTCGATCGCTCGAAGTATGTTCGATCGATTGAAAGCACAAGGTTCAGTCGCTTGAGAAGACTTAGATCGATCGAAACCAAAATAAGGTCAATCGATCGGGAAGAGTTCGATCGATCGAGAATGACTCTTCACCAAGGGTTCACACAAGCATACAGGGTCTTATTTATATAACCATGTATCCGAAAATACAGGGTATTACATTATATACTGAATTAAACTTAAAACAGCATCTTACTTCTCTGTCACAGTTCGATCGATCGAACCTTCGATCGCTTGAACTCTGTTCAATCGCTTGAACTTTCTGTTTCATAGAATGATTTAAAAAAAAAAATTCAGAATACTAAAAAAAAAAATTTAATTTCAAAACACCTTAAAACTGTGAAACAGAGCGCCTGACAAAGAATCTGTCTCGATCGATCTAACTTCATTCGATCGATCGAACACCAGAAGGTTTAGATCGATCGAAGACTGTTCGATCGATCGAGTACAGAGGATGTTCGATTGATCGAACCATGTTCGATCGATCGAACCCGCCTTGCATCCCATGCAATCACAGATTTGTATTCTGCTGCGATAACACTGCAGAAACAGATCTGTGACAATGCCATTTCGAAAACAGTTCTAAAATCAACATGCAAATCAAAATAGTGTTCCAAAAAACGCATCTATAGATCCAAACGAGCGTGGCTCTAATACCAATTGATGGAAAAACCGGTTTAAGGTTAAAAGTTAAACACGCAGCGAAAAAGTCAAGTTATAAAACTTAATGGTAGCCCAGGATCTACTACTCGTCAATTCTATAGATGCGTACAAAAAGGAAGGGGACAAGAGTTTATACCTTAGTGTCTTGAATCGTTGGAATCGTTAGGAGCTAGTTTTGCGAAGAAATTTGGGAATTCTAGGCTTATTTTGGCCCTATTTGTGAGGTGAGTGTCCTAATCCCAAAATTGGATACTTAATGTTATTTATTTGTTAGTGAATGCTTAAATTGCTTAATTGTGATTAAGTAGAAAATCATGTGATTAATTATTATTTTACATGTCCAAAATGTTGAAATTGCTATATTGACATGTTGAGTTGCTTATGTGCTTATTTGGGTCAAAGGGTGTCAATTGATAATCACCATTATTTAGCCGTATATAAGGGACGCCCATTCCTCAGAGAAAAGGGGGATGATGATGAAGTCCTCAGAGAAAAGGGGACAGTGGTGACGACTAGGCAGTCTAGGCCTGTAAACGGATCGGATATGGACCGGATCGGCCATATCCGGATCCGGATCCGACAAACATATTTTAGTCCGGATCCGATCCGTATATCCGACGGATCTACGAGGTTTATTCCATATCCGGATTTGTTAAGATCCGAATATCCGATCCGAATATCCGATCCGATCCGAATAGAAATCCTACTTGTAAAAAAGTAATATTACTCATTTGAAATGCCAATACAATCTAATTTCTTAGGGTTAGAGTTAGGGGTTTGTCCAAAATTATGTTATATATACACCCTTGGATTAAAATTTTGAATGGAAGAGATTTCTCTAACATATATTATATTATATATATATAACATATACAAATTCGGATCGGGTCTTAGGCGGATCGGATCTATTAAATCCATATCCGGTCCGTTTTCATATAACTCTATTCGGATTCGGATCCGGATCCGGATTCGGATCTTAAAAAAAGTTCAGATCCGTCTAACTGAGCTGGATCCGGACCGGATCCGGGCCTAGACCCGGTCCGTTGACAGGCCTAGTGACGACCACCAGCGAATTGACTACGGTCACGAGTGAATGAGAGTAATTTCGATATATGCGACAGAAAAAGTGCGAATGGCCCGGAATCAGGGGTCCAGAACGATGGTGATTGATTACTTGACACGCCTGCGACCATTTATTATTGTGATGCATAATTGGTGTTATGATTCATTAAATACTCCAATTGCATGATTAGTACCGCGTACTCACTAAGCGAAAGCTTATTCAATTTTGTGGCTAATGACCACGCAGGTTCAGATGAATACTACAGTGAGAAATGATCGAGACTACGTGATGGAAAAACCGGTTTAAGGTTAAAAGTTAAACACGCAGCGGAAAAGTCAAGTTATAAAACTTAATGGTAGCCCATGATCTACTACTCGTCAATTCCATAGATGCGTACAAAAAGGAAGGGGACAAGAGTTTTTACCTTAGTGTCTTGAACCCAATTCTGAAATCTCTAACTTTCAGCAGCTCCCTCTAGATGGTCTTCACCCTTATGACTCCTGTGGATGCTTCCCAGAGAGACTAGAGATAGTGGGATCTCTAATAGAGAGAAAGGCGAAGGTTTTGGGGCTCTAAAACAGTTTCTGCAGCTTCTGACGTTCTTAAACGACGAACTTCTTTTCCAGAACGCAGCTACCCTATTTATAGATTCCCATAACTGACCTAGACTTCGAGCGATCGAAGATCTTCGATCGATCGAACCATTCTCGATAGATCGAGACTGCCAAAACTTCAATCGATCGAACATACTTCAATCGATCGAACTTGTCTTGACAACTTCCTCATGTGTCTTTCCAAGTATCCTGGCGGAGCTAAGAGTGGGACCTCCTAGGCTCTTTATTGTTGGCTCAGACCAGTTTGTTAATTACCATGACCAAACTCTTTGATCAGCAAACTAACTAACTGGTCAGTTAACGTTTACTCCACTATAAAACGATAACTGAACTCCAACGCAAAAGAACATATCCGAAGCGATAACTAGACTTGTATGTTGTACTAATGTCCCTCTACCTTCAGCATTCGTAATCATATTCAGGTAGTCGGATAACTATTACTGTCAACCTGAATCATGATTACTTCTTGTATTCCTTGAGTCCCATTCACCTCTCATGATTACCAAACATGTTGATACTCTTATCAACAAGACTGTAGTACTCAGTAATCGACTTGGTGACATTCTCAAGGGAATGCTTACTCTGAATCAGAGGGTAGATTATATCTTGACAATATATGTTCACAACCCTATGAACATGACATACCCAAGATACCCAGGTGTTGATCTTCAATAGACCTCACTGATTGGTAAGTCAAAGCAGCCATATCCACAGTCTGTGTTCATAATCGTCTTAAGATTGAGAACACGTACCTTATACAAGTTATGAGTTCCTATTGACTAATTGACAGTCTTGAGTGTCAATAGGAAAGCTCAGGTCCGTCAATGCACTATAAGCACTAGCATATTAACTAAGAGTTACACTCTAGTGATTGAGATTGATCACTCCATGCAATGGTAGTTAATTATGCTACAGTGTAGACCTGATGAGATATCCAGTCTCATCATCCACTGTGACACGTTCTAAGTAACAAAGAATAGTAATTCGTATCTCACTTGTATGTATCTCATACATACACGCATTACTTACTATGATACTTAAGGATTACAATCATCTCATGAAAGAAACATACATAACAAAATGTAAAGCTGATATCCATATATTAAAAAGTCAATGTCTCCTATATAAAGTAATGGTTTGAGGGCACAAACCCAACACTACGGAGCTGGGTCTAGCTTGCTTATATGTTTATATGTGAGGATTTGAATAAAGTTGTAAATAATTTAAAGTTTATACTTTTAAATATGTTTAGAAACAAATGTTAGAATGAGTTTGTAATATCTATATATTTAGTTGGATTTTGATGTGTTTTGGAATTTTTAAATAAATGAGTGCAGTAGGGGTTAAAAATGTTTTAGTTTATGAAAACATGGTGAATGGTGCTGTAATGTGGGAAACTTTGCCCCAAGTACCATTTGACGGTTTTAAAACTTTATTTTATACCTTTTTATTAATTTATTTGATAAAATAATATTTTATCCCTGGGTATTTCAGTCAAAATGTAATTTTTGGAACGTTAAAAATAATTGTTTGGTCCTTGGCTTTGTTACACGTGTCCTAACCCACGGGGGCGAGTTGGGGTGTGACAAGACCTTTACAAATCTGTCCCACGTCTCTGGTGCCCCTTGTTCAATCACATTTGTCCACCAGTTTTGAGCTTCGCCCTTCAAAGTGTCGGTAGCACACATTATCTTTTCCTCATCTGTACACTCTACTGCCCGAAAGATACGGTTCATATCCATCACCCAATGGTCGCCTTGTGATGGATCTGGGCCTCCATCAAACTGACTTGGTTTTATTTTATAAAATTGTTCAATGACTCATCGCTCTGCCTGTGGTTGTGGGTTTGCAGGTCTATCACGTCCCATCTGATCACTTACTGCCCTTACAAAATTGCTTACCACATCTTCTAGGTGGTCCATCCTCGAATGAGGTGAATGTTCTCGATTATGATCCATTTTCTTACCTGTCAGTCAATTGACATAAATATATTGCATGCTATGCCAATATGTTATATAACAACATAGCAACAATTATTCATGCATTCATGAAATGCATTTACATACTCGTCATCTACGTGTACTCTTAATCGTCGTCTCTCATACCCAAGGCTCTAAGCCAAATGCTCTGATACCACTAAATGTCACGCCCCGGAACCACCCAGATGATCCTAGGACACGTGGCACGCCACCAAGGCCTTACACAAGTGATTAAAGTTCCAAAAATAAATTTAAAATAGACTTAAACCAAAGAAGCTCAACAATAATAAATAAAATAAAAAATAAATAAAATCCTGTCTTTGCAATCAGCCAAAAATAACCCTGTTTTAACAAATAGTAACTTCTCAAAGAACACTACCAAATCATAGTCATGAGCTCCCAAAGTCCAAGCAAGAGTTTTTAAATATTTTTAGAGAAATACTAAATATAACAATTTACAACCAACCCAATAAATAAAACTCCAAGTTCAAACGTCCCAATCTAACAACATTAGTCATAGTAACACTATGATCAAACAATCTCAACTAACACAGTCCAACCCTATATTACAGGAGTTAAGTTACAATCCAACTAAAGTATACAGCTTACCTAGAAATATTACATAAGCTTAAACCAACCAAAATATGACTCGTACTATAATCCATATTAAAACCGATTAATTACAACTATATTGCATGCTAAACAAGTAACTATTAACAAGGTTACAACCCCCAAAACCCATAAGCCAGCCAAGCCACTTCCCAGCTGTCATACCCCCAACCCGTCCCCACGGATTAGGACAAGTGTAACAAGACTATACGCACCCACAATACACTAATAAGCAAGAACCATGTTAGTTATGAAGGAAAAACATGATTTGAAGTAGCTTAAAACTACTATGCTGAGATAAAATAGTCCAAGGGCAAAATGGTCATTAATAAAATATGACAAAATTTTACATCAAAAGATAGCTCTTTGAGTCCCGGTTCCAATGCAAAAAACGGCGCATGAATTCGAATTTTTTACAAAGAATTATCCCCGTTTCCGTAAAAGGCGACGAAAATACCTTTGAAATCACTATCTTGTGCAGAGGGGTATTCGACCGGTCGAGCGGGTCAATTCGACCGGTCCAGATACCCTCTGAACCATATTTTCCCCCATTTAACATTCTAAGAAGTCCCCAAACACACAAGTCACTTGGGGTTACTTCCCAACCAACTTAGAACTACCAAAAAGTGCACAAAAGCATCGAAAACTCATCAAATCACGCAACCTTTGGAAGATTTCAATTCATTCCAACTGAATTCAAGCAAGTAACTAACTCATGTTCTTGCCAAGAACTAGCATATGCATGAAAACACTTTGAAGAGGAGTTTGAAGCTTTATTAAACAAGCCTGAGTTGAATAATACTAGTATAACTTGTGCCAATTAGGCAATTCCGTGAAAAATATCTACCAACCTTTGTAATTGAAAGTGAAGTTTTTATAGGTCAATGGGACCCCAAAGGCATCCTCTTGGCCTTTTAAAAGTTAAAACAAAACATGGAAACACTTAGAATTAAAGGGCTAGCAGTGGGTTTTTCGACCAGTCGAACGGGTCCCTTCGACCGGGCTCGACCGGTCGAAAGCCCCTCTGCAGAACCATTTCTGCAGCAGCAACTTTCAACCTGTCCATAAGAAGTTTTGGAACTAAAACTCATCAAAACATTTGTGAAAGCTTATGAAACTTCTTGAACATGATTCTAATGCACATTAGGATACTTTCAACCACTTTAAACTTGTACCCATTCTCATTTAAATCAAATAAGACATCAAGGCCTAAACATTAGTTCAACTTGTATGAATATAGAGTTCTTACCGAAATAGAGTTCAAAAACTTTACATATAACTTAGTTACAAGCAAAACTTGTCCAAAATGGTTGCGACATACACCCGGACTTGCCGGAATAGTCTAACTCAACTAACACACAATAACCATAGTTTTAACAAAAGGAATTACATAAGTTCTTCTACGTTTTAACTTCAACTCCCATGACTATAAGCATTACAACCTAAGTATCACAAGTCCAAAACCATAATTTACATTATACTACAAGATTAAACATGTACTACAAATCCCAAATCTTACCCCATTTCCAAGTTCGATTCACTTCCTTTCCATGCCTTGCTCCGAACCTGCGGTGGTTGTTATGTACCACAACAGAAATAGGAAAACGGTTTTCTTAAGCAATTTGCTTAGTGAATTAACTAACATGCTAATGATGTCATGAACATGTATAATGCGACAATTTAAGCACATAAATATATGTAATCGCAGAATTCATGGGCTAATGGTTCACTCCGACCCGAAGACCTTTCCCTTGGTCCCGCGGCCACTTCTATTCCTTGGACATCCGTTCTTAAAGCGGATTTCTTCCTTTTCTCCTCCCTTATTCCACCATAATAAACCATTATTCCCAGTCATTCATTGACCACTTCACATATAAGCACATAGCCACATAATTATGAATATTTCTTTACCAAATCAACATGTAATTCTACCTTTAACATGAATTTGACTACTAAATCCATAATTATTATTTCTTAACTAGAAATTGTAGCGCATAACATGTACCCACATCAAGCTTAAGTTAGAAAACTCACCTATTTCAGATTTTACCCAAAATTAAGTCTTTAGATGCTGAATTTCACCCAAAACCCAGCTCAAAGTTTACTCCAAAATGAATCCTACAAGAATTCGGTAGACAACGTCTCACCATTAAGTATGAGCTACCAAAATCCAGCAATTTAAACGTAACTTAAAGGTATAGAAACGTTCATCTCACCTCCACGAGTCCAAAAGTGGTCTCGGATCGTAAATCTAGCGCACGGCGGCGACAAAACGGTGGAATTACGGCGTCGGTGACGGTTCCGTCTTCTCTCCCGAGCTCTCTTCTTCTCTTCTTGTTTTAATTTCTGCAGATTGGAGAGCTTCTTCTCCTATTGACACACACACATGCAAGAAGCATGATGTGTCAAGCCTTACTTTCTCCCTTTTTCATTTGCACCCCCGGAATTTCTTAAGTTCTTATTATGAAATCCCCAAACACTTATTAACTACCCAATTTTCTAATGAGTGTTTTTCTAAGTTTTGCATGGGTCCCAACGTGGGTCCCATTTATTTTGTGAAATTGCTATCGCACCTACTGATTATGAACTTTTTCAGTTATACCCTTATGGGAGTGTTTAAACTAACTTCAAATGCTAAACATATATCAACATATAATATGAAAGCATTTAAACAAATATTCGTATAATCACGTAAAAATGCATTTAATCATTTAAAAATACAATTTACCAATTTACCCTTTGTTGAGTTCCATTTCAATACTTGTCCCACCTCACTGGAGACTTTTTCTACTAGTGTCCCTCTCTGAACACTTTTTACATGGGCGAGTCCAAGCCTTCCCTTAATCTGTTTATACACTAATTATACTAATTAATGCATATTAACACAATAATTAACCCGTTCTCCGGGTACGGGTGTTACACCAGCTCTCTTCCCCGATTCCTCGCCACGATCACCTACGATGGTTATTCAATAACCATTACAATATGATGATGCCAAAAATTGGTAAGAATAAAGTAGAGTAATTTAAGGAGAGAGAGTGAGAGAGACTATTTTTTGTATGTGGTTCGGCCCTGTTAATGAAGGTACCTACGTCCACGGGTGTGTCTGAGCACGTTCACTAGCTGATCACCGGCGGGCCTGGTGAGCCAACAAAGAGGGGCGGCACTACCAGTAATACCGGCCGGGTGTATGCGTATAATGGTGAATTGTAGAGGTACTGTGTAGACTACAGAATTATCGGCCCCTTCAATGGGGGGTGAGAGGTCTCTTTTATAGATGTAAGAGACCTACTCTTACATGGATAAGGAAATATAATTCCATTAGGATGTGTTTGACACCAATCAAGTAAGTTTCCTAATTATATTAGGATTGATTGACATTAATTGTGGGGGTTTCCTAATTGGATTAGGAAATAGTTTGCACTTTCCATTAGTCTTCTAGCTCGAGTAAGAAATTGCCCGTAATACTTGGGATCACGCCCGTGATGCCCGGGATCATCTTTGTGGGCCCAGATAGGCTGTTGATTTTGAACTTCTCGGTCATATTTTGGGCGTATCAGCTGCCCCCCATTTCCAAGATTGGTCAGATGCTATATCGGGGCAAGTTTGGAAATCAGTTTGATGTTATTTGCCGCTGTCTGAGTGCTTGTGGAAGCTGCCTCGGGGCTTCTGAGCCTGATGAGTCCTCGGGAACTGACTGAGAGTTGAGACGCAGCCTAGCTCGGGACCTTTGGGTGCTCGGGAACTGACCGGGAGTTGAGACCGGGAGTTGAGACCCGGCCTAATTCGGAGTCTTTGAATGCTCGGGAAGTGACCGAGAGTTGAGACTCGGCCTACTTCAGAGTCTTTTTTTCTTGAGTTAGCTCCCAGGATGGTTATCTTCTGCCCGTAAACCTTCGTCAAGGCTGTGGGTAGAAGGATTTTACCATGTTGGACAAGCCGACCTAAAGCGTATTGCTCTAGGGTCCTTTTTACTGTTAACTCCCCAGGATGGTTGTCTTCTGCCCGGCCAGCCTTTGTCAAGACTGTTGGGAGAAGAGTTTGACCATGTTGATGGAGCCGACCTAAATCACGTTGCTTTAGGGTCCTTTTACTCCTCTATCGTCGGCCAACCTAAGAGATTTTAGTCACCTCTATCGTCGGTCTGGACCTAAGTGGAGTTAATGCCTCTGAGTACTGTAGGTGCTCGGGTTGTCCAAGATTTTGACTTGGTTATCCGCGAGGCCTGTAGATACCCGGTGTGATTACCTGTTTAGTTCACCGCGGTCTTACAGAGGCTATGATCTGTAGGTAACCGACCTGGAACATGGTGGTTGCAGGGTCTTTTGAAGCTTGCCATCGTCGGCCACCTAGGGGGTTTGCCCCCATCGTCGGTTGGACCTAAGCGAAGCCGGTGCCTCGGGCGTGACCCCGAGGTCTTTGGTGCCTGGGTTCAGAGCTCGAGGTCTTTTTAGTGCTTGAGTTCGGAGCTCGAGGTCTTTTGAGTGCCTGGGTTCGGAGCCCGAGGTCTTTTTTGTGCCTCGGGGTTAGGCCCGAGGTCTTTGCATGCCTCGGGTTTAGGCCCGAGGTCTTTATATGCCTCGGGGTTAGACCCAAGGTCTTTGTATGCCTCGGGATTAGGCCCGAGGCCTTTGTATGAGTTCTCTGACAATCGGTGGAGCCTCATGTGGTGATCAAGCAAGTACCAATGTAGTACCAATGAAGGTACCTACGTCCACGGGTGTGTCTGAGCACGTTCACTAGCTGATCACCGGCGGGCCTGGTGAGCCAACAAAGAGGGGCGGCACTACCAGTAATACCGGCCGGGTGTATGCGTATAATGGTGAATTGTAGAGGTACTGTGTAGACTACAGAATTATCGGCCCCTTCAATGGGGGGTGAGAGGTCTCTTTTATAGATGTAAGAGACCTACTCTTACATGGATAAGGAAATATAATTCCATTAGGATGTGTTTGACACCAATCAAGTAAGTTTCCTAATTATATTAGGATTGATTGACATTAATTGTGGGGGTTTCCTAATTGGATTAGGAAATAGTTTGCACTTTCCATTAGTCTTCTAGCTCGAGTAAGAAATTGCCCGTAATACTTGGGATCACGCCCGTGATGCCCGGGATCATCTTTGTGGGCCCAGATAGGCTGTTGATTTTGAACTTCTCGGTCATATTTTGGGCGTATCAGCTGCCCCCCATTTCCAAGATTGGTCAGATGCTATATCGGGGCAAGTTTGGAAATCAGTTTGATGTTATTTGCCGCTGTCTGAGTGCTTGTGGAAGCTGCCTCGGGGCTTCTGAGCCTGATGAGTCCTCGGGAACTGACTGAGAGTTGAGACGCAGCCTAGCTCGGGACCTTTGGGTGCTCGGGAACTGACCGGGAGTTGAGACCGGGAGTTGAGACCCGGCCTAATTCGGAGTCTTTGAATGCTCGGGAAGTGACCGAGAGTTGAGACTCGGCCTACTTCAGAGTCTTTTTTTCTTGAGTTAGCTCCCAGGATGGTTATCTTCTGCCCGTAAACCTTCGTCAAGGCTGTGGGTAGAAGGATTTTACCATGTTGGACAAGCCGACCTAAAGCGTATTGCTCTAGGGTCCTTTTTACTGTTAACTCCCCAGGATGGTTGTCTTCTGCCCGGCCAGCCTTTGTCAAGACTGTTGGGAGAAGAGTTTGACCATGTTGATGGAGCCGACCTAAATCACGTTGCTTTAGGGTCCTTTTACTCCTCTATCGTCGGCCAACCTAAGAGATTTTAGTCACCTCTATCGTCGGTCTGGACCTAAGTGGAGTTAATGCCTCTGAGTACTGTAGGTGCTCGGGTTGTCCAAGATTTTGACTTGGTTATCCGCGAGGCCGGTAGATACCCGGTGTGATTACCTGTTTAGTTCACCGCGGTCTTACAGAGGCTATGATCTGTAGGTAACCGACCTGGAACATGGTGGTTGCAGGGTCTTTTGAAGCTTGCCATCGTCGGCCACCTAGGGGGTTTGCCCCCATCGTCGGTTGGACCTAAGCGAAGCCGGTGCCTCGGGCGTGACCCCGAGGTCTTTGGTGCCTGGGTTCAGAGCTCGAGGTCTTTTTAGTGCTTGAGTTCGGAGCTCGAGGTCTTTTGAGTGCCTGGGTTCGGAGCCCGAGGTCTTTTTTGTGCCTCGGGGTTAGGCCCGAGGTCTTTGCATGCCTCGGGTTTAGGCCCGAGGTCTTTATATGCCTCGGTGTTAGACCCAAGGTCTTTGTATGCCTCGGGATTAGGCCCGAGGCCTTTGTATGAGTTCTCTGACAATCGGTGGAGCCTCATGTGGTGATCAAGCAAGTACCAATGTAGTCGGGCTCTTCTAGACCGATGGAGACAGGAGGTCGGATCAGGATCGTTGTGCTTCTGACTTCTTTGTGCTGGAGGCAAAGTCGGAACTGTTTGATCCTGACCGATGTGAACTGGAGATCGGGCCAGGGCTGCCGGACTCAAACCGCTACGAACTGGAGGTCGGGTCGGGGCTGCCGGGCTCAGACCGCTGCAAACTGGAGGTCGGGTCGGGACTGCCGGACCCTGCCTGCTGTGAGTTGAAGGAACTGTCAGAACTCCCGGGATGATCTCGCTTTCGCTTATTTCTGGACGACTCGTTGCTTTCTTGCCCGGAGTCTTTGATCTTGAGAAATTCTTCAGTGTCGATGTATTTTCCAACCCTCTCAGAGAGCTCAACCAAAGTTTTCGGTCGGTTTCTGTGGAACGACGCGGCGCACTTGGTGTGTTGAACTCCCGAGCAGAAGGCTATGATGGCGATTGTCTCATTAAAATTGCGGATTTGAAGCTTTTGTTGGTTGAACCGGTCGGTGAACTCCTTGAGGGACTCATTATTCCGTTGTCTGACCGTC
Organism: Hydrangea macrophylla; assembly: GCA_033977485.1. Classification (NCBI taxonomy): domain Eukaryota; kingdom Viridiplantae; phylum Streptophyta; class Magnoliopsida; order Cornales; family Hydrangeaceae; genus Hydrangea; species Hydrangea macrophylla. The sequence goes on along the minus strand of CM066982.1, from coordinate 114,352,846 downwards.
AGTAGCTGCATGTCTGGCTTCGGCCGCTCATGCATATCGGCGAACTAGTTGAAGAATTGCTTGCTGAGTTGCTTGAAACTGCAGACCGATCGGGGCTCCAAGGAGTAGAACCACTGCATGGCCCGGCCTTTCAAGGTGCTGGGGAAGGCTAGGCAGTGTAATTCATCGGAGTTGGTAGCTAGGGCCATCTGAACCTTGTAGGTTCGGACGTGGTCGATCGGGCTTCCCGAGCCGTTGTATGAATCTAGCCGAGGCTGCTTGAATTTGCGCGGGATGGAAAACCTCGCGATCTGGCTGGAGAATGGTGACTCTGTCTCGGTATTGGCTTGATTTGGAACACGACTTTGACCAAGCTTTTTGGCCACTTCGTCGATCTGCTTCTGCAAGTCTTTGATTCGGGCTTCCACTTCTTCCCGATCGGAATCTGAGGAACTAGTCGGGTTGGTGGAAGATGTTTCTTCATGGCGGGGTGTTGTCCTCTAGGATCGGGCTCGGCTATGACTCCGGATAACCGTTCGCCTAGGGACAACTCGGCTCTTGACCGAGTGGCCCTGGACTGATTCCCGGGCCATATGCTCCTGCCTTTTCTCTCGGGCAGCACGCGCCACTGTTGATGTCTCTGGCATCCTCAACACGGGACGGGTTGGATCGGGCACATTGTCTGGTCAAGATCGGTTCCCGGCCGTACGCAACATTCCCGGGTCGTTTCTCGACCAATGGAGGATTGCTTTGCTGGGCTAGCAGGGCTTCAATTTGTTGCTGGATTTGACGCTGGCCCTCCAAGAGTTGTGTAAGGGTTGCGGTGATTTGCTCAGATGTCAGGACTGCTGCAGTCGACGCCGGGGCCGAAGGAACATCCCAGTCGGACTGTTGCGCAGCCTTCTTACCCTTCTTTGGTGGCATATTGATCAGTCAAGAATTTGTTGATGAGAAGAATTGTCGTTTCCCACAGACGGCGCCAAACTGATGATGCCAAAAATTGGTAAGAATAAAGTAGAGTAATTTAAGGAGAGAGAGAGTGAGAGACTATTTTTTGTATGTGGTTCGGCCCTGTTAATGAAGGTACCTACGTCCACGGGTGTGTCTGAGCACATTCACTAGCTGATCACCGGCGGGCCTGGTGAGCCAACAAAGAGGGGCGGCACTACCAGTAATACCGGCCGGGTGTATGCGTATAATGGTGAATTGTAGAGGTGCTGTGTAGACTACAGAATTATCGGCCCCTTCAATGGGGGGTAAGAGGTCTCTTTTATAGATGTAAGAGACCTACTCTTACATGGATAAGGAAATATAATTCCATTAGGATGTGTTTGACACCAATCAAGTAAGTTTCCTAATTGTATTAGAATTGATTGACATTAATTGTGGGGGTTTCCTAATTGGATTAGGAAATAGTTTGCACTTTCCATTAGTCTTCTAGCTCGAGTAGGAAACTGCCCGTAATACTTGGGATCACGCCCGTGATGCCCGAGATCATCTTTGTGGGCCCGGATAGGCTGTTGATTTTGAACTGCTCGGTCATATTTTGGGCGTATCACAATATATAAGCTATATGCTTAGTGAATAATGCTAATCATGATCGTGGGTAATAAACATGCTCAGTTCAACATATTACAAATAACTATAGTCTTTGGCAATTACTAGTTCACTCCCACCACTACCAGCTAGCCCGCGGCTCCACTCCCCAAGCCCACGTGACTAGTCATGACCCACGCCATCACACGTGCGGTCCCATAGGCCTCTGGCGGCCGTGGTCGTCACCACAACGATTACCTCATGGTGGTATAGAACTAGCAATTTTCATTGACCCAAATAGGCAACTCAACATGCTCATTTAATCATTACACTGTGCTTTCATAAATAAATTGCGCCTAATTTAGCCACATGAATTTTGCCCAATTATAATCTAAATAAATTAAATTAAACAAATTAGGCATGCTTTGGCATCACAATTGAACCCAACATGAAAATCATCCAAATACCAAAATTAACATCACTCACCTCTTGTGTTTCGCTCCTAATTGTGAAATTATAGCCCTACTATGAACCAGGTACAAATTCTATACATAAATTACAAGTTATGAGCTTAAACCCCAAAAAGGGTCGCGAAAAAACTGTCACAGAGCTCAATAAAATTAGTACCAATAGATTAGACTCACCCCCAGGAGTCCGAATATGTAGCCTGTTTTAAAAGCCGACGTTGATCAGCGCGTCAATCGGCGTCGAAAAGTCACCGTCAACGTTACAATCTTCTCGCCACTTCTCTGAACCTAACTATATGTTGTGTATAGAGATGATTCATCATCTCTAGGGTGTCCATCATATATAAGTTTTTATTTTTATTATGAAACCCCCACTAGTTTACCAATTTTGCAATTACGCCCCTACTACTTATTAAACTGATTAAAACTATCCCAAACTTAAATGAGTATTTGTCTATGTCTCGCATGGGTCCCATAAGTGATCCCATATAATTATATGAAGTTACTAATTAGCCTACTAATTATGTAACGTGTTCAATTCGTGCTCACAAAGGTACCCCTAATTGACCCCAAAAGTGGTCACTACCTAATAACATGATATTATCAACAATAAAATAATAAATCATTTAAGCCTTAATAAACAGTTAAGCACATAGGGTGTTCCACATATTACTGTCACATCTCAAGTGGGACTCATCAACATATATTCCAACTTGGGATTGCCATACTAGTCATAACAGGGTTCCTAACTGGACACCCATAATCAACTTAGTGGGTCAATCCCACTTCAATAAGCGTCACATAACACTATAATTATCATTAACTCATAATTATACATGCTAAATCAATATTAAATATAACCACGAGAACGGGTGTCACAAAATGATACTTTTCAAGATACAAATGATTCCTTAAAAAAATTCAAAGATTACTTTCAACGAACAAAGAGCTCCTCAAAAAAGTTCAAAATGTTCTTTACAATGATACAAAATGTTTTGTTTTTTTGTTTTTTTTTTTTCCTTCTCAAAAAAAAAAAAAAAAAAAAAAGGTGTTTTTTTTTTTCAAGAAAGGTACAAGTTTAAAAATTATAATAGAACTCTCAAAAAAAAGAAGAAAAGGGACTAAAAAAACCCCTGCAATTCATAATTTACTTTTCTCCCTATTCTCTTTTGCTTCATATTTTCTCAATATTTTTGCTTGTATTAGTTAAACAAAGGAATGAATTTTTCTTTATGACTTTTTAATTTTCTCTAATGAATCCATGAATCAAAAGAGAGTCTACAAGGAAAAAAAAAGTAGTGAGAAATCATCATGGACGCCTAATCCGATCTCAGAGAGTGTAGTAGTGTGAAAATAATGGAAAAGCAACATACTTTGGAGTTTTTTTTTTAAAATAATAATTTGGGCACAAAAAGCAACATACTTTGTTCACCACTAGCAGTAGCCAGTACTTCTACTTTTAATAATTTGTCTCGAATACAATAGTGCAATTTGGTTTCTCACCTCTTAATTATCAACGCATTTCCAATGCTAGCTTTTGTACGGGTACTATGTTATGTGGTCACATTCACAAGTCTCTGTCATTATTTCATGCTTTAGTGATATTGTTATCAACTTTTGGTCAATTTAATTATGGAAAATGTTTGGTACACATATTTTTTGATATATTATACTTTAAATATATGTACTTTGTGTTGTTTGAATTTTTTTATATTTTTTTGTACCCTACTTATATAGCACAAGATATATACATTTAAACTTATGTGTTAAAAAATACGTGTAGCACTAGTCTTTAATTAAATCAAATGCTTTCACTTTAAGGAGTACTTCATGGCCCACGACCTGAATCAATGAGACGAAGAGAATGCTTTTTTCTTCTTCTTTTCGAATACACAGGACATGCATATGCTTTTGAATTGTTATAACTATTGCGCTGCAAGGGTGACATTACGATGCCATATCTTTGTTCACGTACGGTTCACCCCGGACCGGCCGCTAGAAAAATAATGTCTTTAGATTTCAGTCCTTCATTGTAGCATTTGTTAGAAATTGATCCATTCTATAAATCAATTTAGAAATTAGTCCCTTACCTATTTTGAGAACCAAAATACCCCTATTCCCAAAAATCAGGATTTTGAAATTCAAAACCCAAATTTATTATATATATATATATATATATATAGAAACAGAGAATTAAAAGAAAAAATTTAATAAATACCCCAACTCTCATAAATCAGAATTTTTAAAGTCAAAATCCTGATTTGTTATACATATTATATATATAGAGAGAGAGAGAGTTAATAAAGAAATTTTATCTATTATAGCAAAAAATTTCTCACATTTTTAACATATTTGATGAGAAATTTCTCACCAATACCAATCACATGTGAGAAATTTATCTATTACAGTGAGAAATTTCTTGACAAAAATTTATACACAAACTGTCAAATTTCTCACCTTTTTTAACGGGTTTAATGAGAAATTTCTCACCAAATAAAAACAAATTTCTCACTTCAAATCTCAAAAGTAAACTCCACACTTTGTGAGAAATTTTTTGACAAAAATTCATACACAAAGTTAGGGGGCATTACAATATTTAACCAAACAAAAAACGACCATTGGAGCCTCTGTATAGCCACCACCACCTGATTTGGACCCCCATATAAGATATGTTTCGACATTGAATAAGCTTGGCCCTTCAAAGTTCTAGATGAAAACATCAGAAGCATGAGAACAATGTAGCCAAAGAAAACCCGTTTTCTTGATTAGTTGCTGATCTATTTCCGTTTCCTTGGCGGACGCTCATGTTTGATCTGAAGATTGCATGAACGCCTTGAGATGGGCTCTTTTCAATCTCCGATCTCACAATCCAAACTCCGATTCCGAATCCGACGGATCGTTGGTGATCATCCACGTTCGTCGTTCAATCACCGTCGTCGATTGCCGTCGGCCTCAATCCTGGTGCGATTCCATTCGATGGGCCTAGTTAAGTGTGTGTACATATCTAATCGTCTTCTAATTTATTGTGTTCTTGATTGTATGTGAGATAAAGAGAGAGAGAGAGAGAGAGAGAGAGAGAGAGAGAGAGAGATAGATCATGAGAGAGAGACTGATTAGTGCAGTTACTTATTTTGGGGTCAAATTAAAATCCTAAATTCATGCCTTGATGTAGTGATGATATATATATATATATTTAATGACAAGGGCAATTTTGTCCATAAAAAAAGACACAAATTTGGGAGAAAAATTCTCACTTCTAACCATAATGAGAAATTCATCACTTTAATACACATCACTGACCAAAAGTGAGACATTGCTCAATAGCATAATGGTGAGAAATTTCTCACCAAAAAAAAATTACCCTTCTTGTGATCACCACCATCTGAGCCGATGTGAGCGGCGGAGCTCTGTGGTGGCACCACTGCCTTCTCTTCTTTGGCCGCACCGGAGGCCAAGGTACTCAGATTCTGAAAGTCTAGCATGGAAATCCTGGCCCACCCAAACCTATAGGCCTTGAATTAATCTTAGATATTCCAATATTCATGACACTATAAGATGGTGGTGTTGATGATGGTGAGAAATAGCGTTGACCAAATTGTTGTACTAGCAATTTTGACATCTTTGATGTGGCCCTTCGATTCATTTGTGATCAGATCTCAAATTAAGAAAGGGTTATGGGATGCCGGAGAGATGTGACGTTGGGGGATTCGAAGAGGGCACGAGAAGCTAAGATGGTTTTAGAGCGAGAAACGGTTGTTTTAGAGAGAGAGAGAGAGAGGATATGGTGGTGGATTGGTGACTGGGGGCTATGGCTAATGAGATAAGAGATGAAGAAATAAAAAGAGAGAGAAAACCAGAGAACCCATTTGAAATATCTATAACAAAAGGAGGTCTTCTCTGTTGATTGATGTGGAAAATTTGAGAAGATTTATTGATTTTTTTCTTGAACTTTGTTGGTTTAGGATGCTGATGGAAGATATTATAGGGTTCTTATTGAAATCCCTGATTTTATGTGGATGTTATATACACACATGTGTATATATTTAATGAAGGGTAATGTTGTCCATGAAAAATACAGATTTTTTGGGAAAGGGACTGATTTCTATGTTTTTTAACAATTAAGGATGAATTTAAAAGATAAAAAAGTCAAAGTGACTAAAAATATATTGACCAAAATTTGAAGGACTAAATTGTATAATTCTAAAAAATAATATAGTACGTAGTAATTACTCCAGGATATGGCACCTCTACGTAGTAATTACCACTCAAAACGTACAATTACATTAGACTATAACAAAAGCACATTACTATCTGATTACATAAATTCAACACGGAACGTGCTGAACCTTTTAATTATCACAACAGAGAGATTAAAGGGTACACACAATTTCACAAATATTAATTTGTTTTAAAAAGGCCAATCTTGCCACACAACCACTACAGGTGAAGCAACTTGGTGTTTTCCATCAGTCCACGTCAGCTTCCCTGACTCAGTATAAACCTCACCAGGTGGCTGCTTCACCGCCGAAATCCTAACCACGTAACTTTGCTTTTGACCCTTGGATTTGAACTCCATCTTCAGAGGATGAACGGTCACATTAGCACCTTTTGGATTCACAACCGTTACAGTATATGTCGATGCACCATCGCTAACATGCGTGACCGTTCTCGTGACCACAAACTCCGAATTGGACGATCGTGATACGTCAAAAGCAACGGTGATTGCTGGGTAGTTCAAATTCCATGGCTTTTCCATCCCACTGCATCTCACTGGCCTCCGTGTGATTTGCCTTATTTCATCACCACTGTAATTAGAGGCGCATAAAAAGTGTGAATAATCATCCACCGTCAGATCATAAACCAAACCAGGATCAACCGCTTTTTCAGGATCCACGTGTCCCGCCCCTGTGCCCCACACATTCGACGCATTGTTCGTTCTCTCATCAAGTATTGGATCATGTATATTGTCGTTCATATATGCCGTTGTCATCAGAGCTGACTTGATCATAGCCGGTGACCAGTCAGGGTGGGAACCTTTGAGTAGGGCCGCCAGACCAGACACGTGCGGGCAAGACATCGACGTGCCGGAGGCCATATTGAACTCAGTGCGCCTTGGATCAGACGAAAGCTCTGATGGTGCCACGCCATCAGGCCATGCCGCTAGGATGTTGACACCTGGCGCAATCATGTCCGGCTTGAGCAGATAGACTGATTCGGCACTGGGCCCTCTTGATGAGAACGAAGCGACGATGGGTGCTGGTTTAACTCCAAGCTGGGTCCCATGGAAAATCATGGTGGCTCTTGGGTTTTTGGAGGATTTGATGTAATTGTGAAGTGTGACAGAGCCTGATTCGGTGATTGCCAGACCAGGGATTACATGTGAGTCAGCGACTAAACCTTCACCTTCTATAGCCACGTTGGCAATAACCACCCCAGCTCCACCAGCTTCTTTCACCACCTGTCCCTTTCCAACACGTGAATTCCCACCACGATTGCACACCACGATTTTGCCACGTGCGACCGCTTTGTCTAACGAGTTGGGCAAACAAGTGTGCTCCTCGTAAAACAAACCGCCCCTGCTTCCCGATGAATTACTGGCGAGAATAAGGGGTAAAAAGGTCTTTCGAGGCAATGGCATACCGGTATAGAGTGATGCGCCGGTAATGATTTGACCGTTTTCAAGCAACAAATCCGCCGGAAACTTCCTATCAATCGTGCTCGCGCCGACGGTGGTAATCCACGGTGAGATGTTCGTCACCGACTTTCTGCCCGGACCTCCATTCCCGGCGGAAGCAGAGATGAGAATTCCTTTTTCCATTGCAGCAAAGCATCCAATAGCAATCGGATCCATATAATACGGTAGTCCTGGGCCGCCAACGGAGATTGAGATGACGTCAACACCGTCGTCCACGGCTTTTCCGATGGCGGCGAGTATGTCAGAGTCCAAGCAACCTCTCTCCCAACATATTTTGTAAACAGCAATTCTGGCCTTGGGAGCAATCCCAACCGCGAAGCCTCTGGCAAGGCCAAAGAGGGAGGCGTTGGCCACCTGTCTCCCGGCGGCAGTGGAAGCCGTGTGAGTGCCGTGGCCGTCGGAATCTCTAGGAGACTTTATGTCATTGGTTGTAATATTTACTCCGCCGGTGCTCGCTTCGTAGCCCTCGACGAAGTACCTCGCTCCGATTATCTTTTTGTTACAGAGTTTTTTAGTAAATTTATAGCCTTCCGTGCACTCACCTTTCCAGCGAGAAGGGATTGGGCCGAGGTCTTCATCATGAAAACTACGTCGTTCTGGCCATATACCGGTGTCCAAAACACCTATAATGGCGTTGGAACCAGAATCGGACTCCGTTAATATGCCAGTTGGATTGTTTGTGGAGAGACCGAGAAATTGAGGAGAGTGAGTTGTCTGGATTTGATGAATTCTGTCAGGTAAGACTGCGAGAACCTCTGGACGATTCTTCAATTCCTGGGCTTGTTTGGTTGTGAGTCTGGCTGAGAAACCATGAAAAACAGTTTTGTAGACGTGGATGAAATTTTTATGTTTTCCGCCGCTAGTAGTAGTTGCATGCGCAGTGATTTTTGGTTTTTCGGTGTTTAAAATATCATCAGAACTGAGGCTTTGAAGAGTGGAACTATACCACTGTTCGACATCGGGAAAGACTGATGGTTTCAAGTCGTTTTGAACTCTTACTATGAAGGTTTGTTTATCATCGTCACCTGAAATGACTGAAAAGCTGGAGAGGAAAATAGAGAGAGAAATTATAGACCAAAATAGAGCCATTTGGTATATATAGAGAGAGAGAGAGAGAGCGAGTGTGTGACAGTGATGGTTATGAAGTCATGTGTTTCAATTCAATATATATATAGGGGATTAATTGCAATGGGAAAGCCTTGAAAGAGGAGACAAAAGTGAGCTAAAAAAATAGAGGGGTTGCAGAAAATTTTCAAGTAAAGTGGTGTGAAAGGTGTGTATGTATGGACAAAGTAGAGAAAGTGGATTCCAACATAGAGAGCAAGAGATTAGCATGAAGAGAGAGAGAGAGAGAGAGAGAGAGAGAGTAGTGGCGAATCTCCTTTTGGCAGTATGTCACTGCATTATCAACTTTTAGTTCATAGATACAAAGCTCTCTGACGAGAGGATTAAGTGCTTTAATTTCTTTAAAATGAAAGGGAAAAATTTTAGGATACATATCCCACTAGTCTAGAATATATCACAAACTATATGTTAGTGAGTTTGATATTAAAATGCGGGTAATACTTGGGGCACAACTTTCATACAACTTTCATACAACCTCCTCAAAAGATGTGTCTATCTCTTTCCTGTGTCACTGTGGGGTCCAATGACATCACAGGAGAGAGATAGACACATCTTTTGGGGAGGTTGTATGAAAGTTGTATGAATGTTGTGTCCCAAATATTACTCTTAAAATGCTATAACTTAGTACTAAATGTTGTAACGTGATAGTTTGTACCAAATTATCTTGAGAGAGGTCCCCACTTCGGTGCTCGACAATACCTCGGAGGATTAGTCTTGGGCAGAAGACCTGGAGATACCTTGGGAAAAAAAAAAAAAAAAAATAGTTTGCACCAAATGATATATTGGTAATTTAGTGCATCTCCTAGCATAAAATCCCATGAAAGAAGATATTGAAATAAGGAGATCGAAGGCTATAATACATTTCTTTAAAGATTTTTTCTATTATTTTAAGGTATGATTGACATATGTAAATAAGTGTGAAAGGTGTTTACGTATGTGAGGCACAGATAATCAAATAGGATCTTCTAATTAAACCTGCAAAGGACAATAAAAAAATTACACCTAGTTATGATGTGTTCTCCTATATGTATCTTCCAATAATATGGTATCTTCCAATCAATAAGAGAGAGCGCTTTGGATGGGATCTACGTTCAAAAATGGAATTCTCTGCATATGTAGGGAAAGCTAAAGGGTCTCACCCAAAAATCTTTCTGTACATTGGTTAAAGGGTATCACATAAACATGTTTGATTGTACCTTCAACTTACCTAAAAACTTCTCGATCATATCATCGTACTATAGAAGGATGGGCGCTAAATGACGGCCAGAAAGCAGACTATGAGGAAGGAGAAGAAAAGATGAGAGAGAGAGAGAGTGCATTTTGGTGGGTAGTGGTGGCAGTGAGTAATGTTAAAAGAACACCTGCTGAGGTACGTGCACTGGTGGAGGTTATTTTGCTCTTATTATATGCATGCATATGAATAGATAGTGTATGGAAGGTTCGCTTTTCCACCTCATGACATATTTTCAAACGAGTACTGATTTGTCCTCTACTTCGCATGAAATACTCGAAACATCTTTGGCACATACTCAGTTGCTACCCCAATCTAAGCTGATCCTATGGAGCTTAGATCCCCATGCAGCGAACACGGGCTGCCCACCGGGCAGTATTCTATGTGGCGCTTACATGACCACATCTCGATTTTATGTAGCTTAAGTACACGTTAATGTTAAATATAAAAATTAAAAACCTTAGAAAAACACAGTAATGATAGAGAAACTATCTCATGCGGTAGTTACTATGATTTGAGTATTATATGAATACTATACTTAAAAAGATATCACAGTGGCGCGCAGTTACACGTAGTGTGATGGTGTCACGTTCGAAACAGCGTAAATAGAGAAAAATAAATTTCCTTTATGGGTCCATAGGGAATTACTGGTGAATGTCACTAATCTTCCACACCACACAGTTCTAGATAACAGAAAGAACAACCCACAGTGATATAAAGGAAATCTATTATATTACAACATCAGCGTTATTACAACTGAAAAGTACAGCGGAAGTATATAAGGTTTGGAAGCAATATATGCCCAAGTACCAAATATAACAAAACAGTCTAAACGGAAGCATAAACTATCAACTATCTCCAAGTCTTCAACTGGCGTAAACATCAGCATAGTAGTCCTCCTTGGCATAGATATCATCAATGGGGCCACCCTCTGTGTATTCCTCTCCCGGATGGTAACCGTCATTGTAGGATCCATGTCACACCCCAACCCGCCTCGTGCGGATTAGGACACGTGTAACAAGGCTACAAGCTCCCAATTACATTACTTTGTAAAGAAATATACGAATTATAGAGAAACACATGTATTTAACCACATTAAACAACTCTGTTGTTACAAAATAAGCTCCAAGGGCAAAATGATTATTAATAAAGTATGTAAAATTTTTATACCAAAAGTTAGATTTTTTTTGAGTCCCGGTTCCAATGCAACAAACGGCGCGTGAATCCGAGTTTTATAGAAAAAGTTATGCATGTTTCCGTAAAAATGGACGTCCAGGGAAAAATACAAAGCGGATCGATCCCTTCATAATGGGCGGATCGATCCATTTATATTAGTCTCCCGCAGAATGCTGCCTTGAAAGGGCGGATCGATCCCTTCACAAATCGCGGATCGATCCCCTTCACAATTCTGCTGCTAAATTTTGTTTGCTGTCAAAACAAGTTTTAGCTTACCAAAACTCAATCAAATCACATGGAAACATTATGAAACTTTGGGAAATCAATTCCAACACATTTCTAAACATGTTTAAACTCAAATTAAGCATGGATCATAAAATCATATTCACAATTTAGTCAAATCCACTAAGAACTCATTTCATTTGAAATACAATGATCTTTTCAACTTTGAAACTCAATTCTCATTCAAAATTCATGAAACTTGTTGGGAATTAACTCAAGGTCATAACTAACATTGTGAACACTAAGGAAACATGTTTAAGACACTAGCGACACATCCGGACTTGCCGAAATGGTCAAATTCATTACTTGCACCACACTTGAGCAAAACAAGATATATTACACATTAGTTTCCAAATTCACTTTCACTTTCCAAAATACAAGTTTTAGGATTCAAACTCTTTTTCTACAACCCAAATATGAACATTAACATAAAAGAAACCATAATTTACATCATTTTACAAGTTCAAAAGAAGTTCACAAGCATGAGGCTCAAATCTCCCCCATCTCTCCCATCTCTCCCGTCTCTCCTCATCTCTCCCGTCCACAAGTCAAGACTTCAAGCCTCAAGTCGAGAACCTCAAGCCACTAGTTACATTATAACATAAGTTTAAAACGTATCTACAAGTTCGCCCAAGACATGAGTTAACTATACGTCTCCAAACCATAAGTTGCATTAGGAAACTTAAATATCTAGATTTATAAACATATCAACACACGTCTCATAACCCCCATGCCCAACTTGTCGTTTTGATCATTTTCCTTCCTCCTCCCGTGCCGTACCTGCGGTGGTTATTCAATAACCACAACAGAAAATAGCATTTGTTTAAGCTTTCGCTTAGTGAGTAAACTAATCACATGTATGAATATAATGTCATATTCAATGCACAAATCAACAATTAACATATCATTTAGTCTCCAAAGACCAAATATCAATTCACCGTGCCGTCGCTCTTGCCTTTTGCCCTTATGTGCATATAGCACCTCTAATTCACACAATCTCACACACCCTTCCACAGCTGGGTCGCAACTCACACACCTTTACACAGTTAGTGTGGTGAGTACCCTTACACCGTTGGGTTTTTCCACTTCTCCTTATTATGGAGTAAATCCACGGTGAATTAACATAAGGCTTTCTTCAACCCACATAAGCACATAATCACATCATCATCTCAGCATGGTAATTCACACACCATTTAACACATATTAACTTCCAATTTTAAGTAAACTAGCCAAACCCACATAAATCAACATGTTCATATATACCCAATTCTCATGTCCATGCTCTTATTTACAAGAATTCAACAAACTAACATGTAAATTAACACATTTAACATGATTTACATTCAGCCCATGGATTAGAGTCACTCACCTCACAAATTGCTCCAATTAAAAGCCTAGAACCCCAAATTCCTTGCAAATTTTAGCTCTAATTAACTCCAATGATATTCCTACATACAAATATCATGTATATATATCGTCACCTCAAAGAGGGTCGCGGAAAAACGTTAACGAAACTGAAAATGAAAGGTATAGAGACGATCCTCTCACCTCTACGAGTCCGAAAATGGCTTCGGATCGTAAATCCGATGAACGGCGGCGACGGAACGGCGGAATTACGGCGTCGGTGACGGTCCGTCTTCTCTCTCGGAGCTCACCTCTTCTCTTCTTCTTTTAATTTCAGTGATACATGAGACATGTCTCATGCTTTGACACACACACTCATGCACAAGCATGAGGTGTCAAAGCCACACTTTAGCCATTTTTCGTTTACACCCCCGGATTTTCTTAAGTTCTTATTATGATATCCCCCAAACATTCCATTAACTACCCAATTATTTAATGAGTGTTTGTCTAAGTTCCGTATGGGTCCCAACGTGGATCCCACATATTTTGTGAAATTGCTATCGCACCTACTAATTTAGATCGTTTTCACTTATACCCTTATTTGGGTGTCTAAATCAGTACCAAATGCTACACATATATCAACATATAATATAAAAGCATTTAAGAAAATATTCATGTAATCACATAAAATGCATTTAATCATGTAACATGCAAATTACCAATTTACCCTTTGCTGGGTTCCATTTTCAAACCTGTCCCTCTTCACTGGGACTTTTTCCATGGGCGAGTCCAAGCCTCCCCTTAATCCATTTTATACACTAATTATATCAATTAATGCATGTTAAGTTAATAATTAACCCTTTCTCCGGGTACGGGTGTTACAATCCATCACCTGAAGAATAAGGAACAGGATAGTCTGGACGGGGGAAAGTCTAGGCAATAAAAGGCCATCAACTTACTGAAAGCTGAATGAGTATCAACTATCAAGGTACCAATTATCTGAAGTAAAACATAAGCCTATAAAAACACGAGTTAACATCTTAATATAATAATAACAATATCATGTTCCTTTATTCAATCTCGTAAACAAACTCTTATCGTCTTGTTACTCAAACATCGATATTAACATATTCTGACTGAACGAACAGACTCAATCGGTTAACTCTAGGGATACAACCTCATTCAGTCCACCGCTTTTAAGAACATATGCACAGCTCACCGCATGTCATGGAATCTACGTCAGTCCGTCCTCATCTTTTAAGAACAACGTATCCTGTTCACCGCATTTCAGGGACACAACGTTTCGAACAAGACATATCATCTACCAGACATCCCAGCTCACCGCTTTTAAAAGCATATTACACAGCTCACCGCTTTTAAGAGCATATCATAGATTATCTGGTCTATCTTAGGACTACTTGGTCCAGTTCACCGCTTTTAAGAGTATCTACACAGCTCACCGCTTTTAAGAGCATATCAAGACCAAACGTCCGTTCACGTACCATTCCCAGAACTTACCAAACCTGCTTATACTTAGTACTAATAAGGACACATAACAATTTTCCAATGTGGCCTGACTATTCGGATTAAATAAAAATGGATATCGAACTCATACAAGAATCAACAGATTACCCACGTGATTACTTCCATCCATTCTCTATAATTATACTTAACTTTGTTGTCACATTATCCTTGTTTAACCCAAAATTGCATAACGGAAGTTCAAATTGAAAATCGAACAACTGAACCCTAATATAATAAACAAGCAATGGAATCCATGCTCTGCCCATACCAATCGATTGGTATAAGGTCCAATCGATTGGGATAAAAGAAATGTCAATCGATTGCTAACAATGGCAATCGATTGGGTCTGAAATGATGTCAATCGATTGCTAACATTGACAATCGATTGGAATGTCAATCGATTGGAATTATATCCAATCGATTGAGTTCAGACTGATGGCAATCGATTGGTAATTATGCCAATCGATTGGCACTTCGTCTTTACCAGCAGATTGATAAAACAGCATATATAAACGTACACCACATGCATTAAACGTATCAAATCTTTATAATAACTTGCATAGACATCCAATAAGGGGACCAAGTGAGTTAGAAACTCACCTAGGGTGTGTTTGGCTTGTGTGAGCTTATAAAACCAAAGCTCTCTCTCTCTCTTCTCCTCTCTGCCCAGCTCTCTTTCATTCTTCTTATTCTTCTCTTCTTGTTCTTCATCTTCTTCTCTGCCAAAGGGCAGTGTGTGTGTGTGTGTAGATATAGATATATAAATATATATATATATATATATATGGATGTATATATATATCCATACTCTTTCTCTCAACCAAAAACCAACCAAACAGACCCAAGACCTGAAAGGGATACATATATATATATATATATAAGTGTGAGAGTGCCACACATTCAAAGCTAAAGAAAAGAAAAAAACTTGTCTCAGCTTATGCCAATCGATTGGTATAGATGACAATCGATTGGTAATAAATATCTGAAGGCAATCGATTGGAAAGAATGGCAATCGATTGGGATGTTGCCATGTCATTACTTTTAGTCGGTAAGATGTCAATCGATTGGTAAGATGTCAATTGATTGGTAAGATGTTAATCGATTGATATTAAAAAGTGGCAATCGATTAGGAATTAAAGCAATCGATTGGTAACCAAATTTCACCAAAAAGAAAGAAAAGTTTATGGAATGAAATTTTATTTATATATACTCTCCAGAAATTCAGGGTATTACGTACAGATGGGTACATGGAATAATTTCTCGTAATCCAAATACGAAATAATGTATGTTCTTGTAATTTGATGATTGTCTCTTCTTGTTTTTTTTTCCCTATTTTCCTTTTAACCAATCAAACAAAAAGGAATCTTTTTATTTCCTTTTCTAGCTTCATTTAAATCTGCATACAAAACCTATAACACCCACATTTGTGTTATTTCATTTGCATTACATTGTCATGCATGATAATGTGATATGGCGTGTCTTATGACACATGTTTGGGTGAGTTTTGACTCACGAGTTGATTTGGGTGTCTGTATTAGAGAACCCTTTGAAACTGTGGTGATTGAGGATTTATTGTTTGTGAAGTCTCTCCGAGTGTGAGACGATCACTGTGAAACACTTTAAATGTTTATCTGAAAATAAATATTTATCTGTGTATTTCAATATCTGTATTATTTTCTGGCTTAGAATTTATTTCTGTTGTTAGATTTAGTATCCTGGTGAGAACGAATGAACCCGCTATTAATTTGGTGGGCTACTTAGCAACTTCGGAAACGTCATGTAGAAATTCGCGTTTTAGCAACCAAACGAAACTTAGTCGAAAACTTTTATAATTTTAAAGTTTCACTTATAAAGCTAAGAATAAGCTGTATAGAAAGTTTCAGAGACTGATTAGAAGTTTTGAAAACTCGTGGGGAGGTAAACGTAATTTCCAAAAGAGTTGCCTATATATAGATAGAGATGGATGAGATATTTTTCATAAGCTTAACCTAAAATTTCAAGAGGAGGCCAAAAGGGGGCTAGAGGGAGATTTAGTTGCTTAGAGCTTTGCGACGCCAAACGACGACCTTCCGTCAGTTTATTTTCTCCCAAATTTTATATTCGAGCTCCTCGAGGTAAGAGCTTCGTTTTGATACCTATTAGGGCCTGTTTGGCTAAGTTTTTCGAAAAGTTGTTTTTTAGAATTTTTCATAAAAGTTGATAAATGGAATTTTGATTCATAGGAATTGTACTAGACGGACTTCTACACGTTCTTTGTACACGGGTTTTCTTTGGATCGAATTATAAGAGGGTTAATTGGAGGTCAGTGATCTAACTATGTCTTTGGAATGATTTCTTGACATGTATTCATGTTTTGTGTGAATAGCATGTATTAATTCTTAGATATATATTGTGTAGTTCCTATTGGGCATTTATATTGATAAGTAGGCTTAATAGCACAGTGATATGTTTTGATTATCGCGAGCATGGTGATATGTATTTGAGCATGTTAAGTTGCTTATGTGGGTCAGAAGGAGCACGTGATCACCGTGCCATTTTGTAGAGCCGATATAGGTATTAAGGTCGCACGATTGAAGAGAAGAATCGTGGGTCTTACCCTTTCGCGTGGACTTATTGGCGAAGAGTCGCGGATTGGGAATATGGACGGGCACGTGAGTCTCCGGCGACTAGTATGAAATGTAGAGATGTGAATGCGAACATGTTTATCATTCATGTGCATATGTTGTTTTATTCACTAAGCATTAGCTTAAACAAATCGAAATATCTGTGGTTATTCAAATAGCCATTTCAGGTGTAAATGCTGGCGAGGAATTGGAGAAGTGAGTACGTGGGTTGGGAGTTCTTTTGGAAGGCAACTTGAATGTTAATCTTGTAGTTTTGGGATAATAGGAATGTTGTAATATGAGATTTTATCGTTTTAACCCATGTTTAATTCGGTATGTTAGAATCGATTTTAAACCGTTGTAATAGTTAGTAACATGTTGTAATCCTGCTTTAGAAATGTTTTAATACAGCTAGGATTACTTTGGTTTGAGTTTGGATTGAATGGTTGATCATTGGTGAAAGTTAGAAAGCTTTTAAAACTTGAAATGCTGCATAATGTGCTGCTGTCAGGGGAGCAGTCGACTGATCCCTGATTCAGTCGACTGGATCCTTGTATCTGTTAGCTACTGCTTCTTGTTATAGCAAAAGCAGTTGACTGGGCCCCGCCTCAGTCGACTGGACCCCCAGCCCCAGTCGACTGGAAATGCTATTAAACCTTGTGAAAACTCCCTGTCTTCTCCCGTCGACTGAGCAGTCGACTGAGAAGTCGACTGAACCTCTGCTTTTGAAAATGTGTTTTGTTTTCCGCTGCGTGTGTTCTTCAAATTAAACTTTTGGGAACGTTAATGAATTGGTTTAGCCTCGGTGGCGTGCCACGGGCTTCGGTTCCGCTATTGTGGGACCGGGCTGTGACATTTAGTGGTATCAGAGCATAAGTTTAGAGCCTTCGGAACGAGTGACGTTATATATGCTGAGTGACGTCGAGTGGAGTGTGTAATTGTGAAGATAATTGTTATCATTGTAGAAATGCTTCATGCATTAGCATTTGTTGATTGTGATGAACTGTGCACATATATCTATATTGTGGCATAGCATGCATGGTCATTATGCATTGAACTCAACATGGGAAATATTTGAAACGTTATGGCTGATCCACCAAGAGAATTGTCACCGCATTCGCGGATGGACCAAATAGTGAATATGGTGGGAAATTTCATACAAGCGGTAAGTGAAAGAGAACAGATGAACGTTCAGCCTCCACAAGTAGAAATTTGTTATATCAATGCACCATCGGAACCGTGACCTCAACACACAATCGTAGAACAGTTTCATAAGCGAAAACCGACATTGTATCATGGGCAAGTTGACATAGACTTGGCCGATCATTGGATAATGGACATGGAAAGACATTTCTGTTAGGTAATATGTACCGATGAGGAGAAAATTTTGTACGCATCCGATACGTTGATGGGCGAAGCATTGGATTGGTGGAACAACGTGCTTGAACGAGGGAAGTCAACCACGTGGGAAGCATTTAAAGAAGAATTCAACAAACGTTTCTTTCCACAATCTGCTTATACTCAGAAACGTCAAGAGTTTGCGAGTTTGGTTCAGGGAGATATGACCGTGGGTGAGTATGTTTCTCGTTTCAATGCCTTGTTACGATTTGGGAAAACTACCGTTCCGACTGATAGGGATAAAGCTCGTAAGTTTGAGGAAGGGCTTAGAGAGAATATCCGTGGCCGTGTGGACATGTTGCAACACCCGACCGTTTCTCTAGTCGAGGAAGCCGCCCGTATAGCTGAGAAGAGTATCGACCGATATCGACAAGGGCAACAAGGAAAGAGACCCAATGACAATAGGGCAAGAGCCAAGGGAATGCGAAGAAACCGTTCACGCAAGGTTCAGGATCGAATATGGGTAGTCAAGGAGGAAGTGTGCTTGTTGGAGATTCGAGACCGTTGTGCCCAACATGTAACCTACGACACAGAGGAACCTGTTATCAATTGATCACTTGCTATATTTGTAAACAATTGGGGCATGTGTCTAGGAATTGTCCTTTGAATGCAAATTCGACTACACCAAACACAACCTCGAACACCAAGAGCTACAACCCAGAGATAAGAGGGAAATGTTTTGAGTGTGGCCAACCGGGGCATATAGAGAAGAATTGCCCAAGTAAAAGACAACCGGGAATGAGTACTGGTGCATCGAGTGTGCCAAGCGGGTCAAGAGTAGAACCTCGAGTGGATAAAGGGAAAGGAGTCGCGCAACAACAAGGACGATACTTTCAGCTCAGGCTGGGGAATACGGATGATACCGTCGTATCAGGTATTCTTCCTATTTGTTCGTATCCTGCACGTATACTTATGGATTCTGGTTCAACGCATTCATTTGTATCACATGATTTTGTTAAGCATTTAACTGTTAAGTCAGAACCGCTAGGATATGACTTGTGTGTATCATTGCCTAGTAGTGAACCGCTAGTTACTTCTTCGATATTCAAGTCATGTGAAATCAAGATAGGTGATAAAGTTTTGAGCGTTGATTTGATTCCGTTGACGGTGAATTACTTTGATGTTATCTTGGGTATGGATTGGTTGTCGGTTAATCAAGCCAAAATCGATTATGAACAGAAAAGGGTTAGTTTCTATCCGTCAGGGCGAGAAAAGTTTACTTTTCAGGGTAAGGGAGTGATCGTACCGCCGTACTTGATATCGGCGATTCAAGCAAGTAAGATGTTGAAGAAGGGTTGTTCGGGTTTCTTATGTTCAATTATTGACATGCGAGTTCTTGGACCATTAATAGAAAACATTTCAGTAGCTCGAGAATTTCCAGATGTTTTTCCCGATGAGTTACCGGACGTATTGATTGAAAGAGAGCTTGAGTTCACAATAGAAGTAGTACCAGGGTCACAACCGATATCTAAAGCGCCGTATCGAATGGCACCGATAGAGTTGAAAGAATTGAAAGTTCAGTTAGAAGAATTGTTGGAAAAGGGTTTTATCCGACCGAGTGTTTCACCGTGGGTAGCTCCAGTCTTGTTTGTGAAGAAGAAAGATGGAACAATGCGTATGTGCATCGACTACCGAGAGTTGAATAAGTTGACCGTCAAGAACAAGTATCCGTTGCCGCGAATAGATGACTTGTTTGATCAATTACAAGGGGCTCAGGTATTTTCAAAGATCGACTTGAGATCCGGTTACCATCAGTTGAAAGTCAAAGAGGAAGATGTTGAGAAGACAGCTTTCAGGACTCGATATGGTCACTTTGAATTTTTGGTTATGCCATTTGGAGTGACAAATGCTCTAGCTGCTTTCATGGACTTGATGAACCGTGTTTTCAAGGATTATTTAGATGAGTTCGTTATCGTGTTCATAGATGACATCCTAATCTACTCCAAAAGCATAGAAGATCACGAGTATCATTTGCGATTAGCTTTACAACGGTTGCGTGAAAAGAGATTATTCGGCAAATTGAAGAAGTGTGAGTTTTGGTTGACCGAAATAGCTTTCCTTGGACATATAGTGTCGGCAAAGGGAATTTCTATAGACCCTCAGAAGATAGAAGCAGTTACCAACTGGGCGAGACCAACGAATGTGACAGACATCAGAAGTTTCCTAGGATTAGCTGGGTATTATCGGAGATTTGTAAAAGACTTTTCGCGTATAGCAATGCCAATGACGCAGTTAATGAGGAAAGATATTGCTTTTGTTTGGAGTCCAGAATGTGAAGAAAGTTTTCAAGAGTTGAAAGGTCGACTAGTGAAAGCACCAATATTAGCCGTTCCGTCAGGAACTGAAGGATTTATTATTTACAGTGATGCTTCATATAGAGATTTAGGTTGCGTTCTTATGCAAGGTGATAAAGTTATTACGTATGCATCAAGACAACTTAGACCGCACGAGAAGAATTATCCAACACATGATCTAGAATTGGCCGCCGTGATTTTTGCACTGAAGATTTGGCGTCATTATCTATACGGGGAGAAATGTGAGATATATACGGATCACAAGAGTTTGAAGTACTTGTTTACACAACGAGATTTGAACATGAGGCAAAGGAGATGGTTAGAGTTGATGAAGGACTATGATTTGTCGATTCAATATCATCCGGGCAAGGCGAATGTCGTCGCCGATGCTCTTAGTCGGAAAGTACCAACCAACACCGCATCAGATTTGACTTCTTAGAAAGAACTGATACGAGATATGGAGAATTTGGAGCTTGAAGTGATACCGAGGATTGAAAGTGGCTTGATGTCGACGATGGTGGCACAACCACTCTTGATTCACGAGATCGCAGAGAAACAACTTCAAGATGTGGCTCTGAAGAAGATTTGTGATGAGATTCCGATGGGCAAACAACCGGGATTTACTTTTGAGAATGATGTTTTAAGATTGAGGGGTAGAATTTGTGTGCCTAACGAGAAGGAGTTGAAACGAAACATCCTAGAGGAAGCACACAATACGAAGTATACCGTTCACCCGGGAAGCACCAAGATGTATAGAGACTTGAGATATGTTTATTGGTGGCCGGGAATGAAGAGAGAAATAGCACGCTATGTTTCACGATGTACGAGTTGTCAACAAGTAAAGGCCGAACGCTAAGTACCCTCGGGATTGTTACAACCGTTACCGATAGCCGAGTGGAAATGGGAACACATAACAATGGATTTTGTTAGTGGGTTCCTGAGGTCGAAGAGATCGAATACTATTATCTGGGTGATTGTTGACCGTTTGACGAAGTCGTCGCACTTCCTACCGCTTCGAACAACTAAGCTGATGCCGTTAGCTAAGTTGTATATTCGCGAGGTTGTGAGACTACATGGTATCCCAGTTTCTATCATTTCAGATAGAGATAGTAGTTTTACATTGAAGTTTTGGAGAGCCATACAAGAAGCAATGGGTACCAAATTGCACTTTAGTACAGCTTTTCATCCTCAGACTGATGGCCAATCAGAGAGAGTAATTCAGATTTTGGAAGACATGCTTCGTTTATGTGTACTTGATTTTCAAGGTGATTGGGAAGACCACCTACCGTTAATTGAGTTCGCGTATAATAACAGTTTTCAGTCAAGTATTGGAATGGCTCCTTATGAAGCTTTATATGGGCGTGTATGTCGTTCACCGATTAGTTGGACGGAAGTCGGAGAAAGAAAGATTGAAGGGCCGAAAATTGTACAAGAAACGACGGATAAGATAAAGGTGATTAGACAACGATTACTGACAGCCCAGAGCAGGTATAAGAGTTATGCCGACAAGTGCAGACGGCCGTTGGAATTCGATGTAGGAGACTTAGTGTATTTGAAGGTATCACCTTCAAAGGGAATAACCAGATTTGGTAGATACGGGAAACTCAACCCGAGATATGTAGGACCTTTTGAAATCATTGGAAAGGTTGGACCCGTAGCTTATCGTTTGAACTTGCCGAGCGAGTATGCTCAAGTTCATAACGTGTTTCATGTATCGTTGTTACGCAAACAATTAGTGGAAGATAGAGATCAAATGATGACTCCGACATCGAATGAGATTTAGAGTGATTTAACGTATGCCGCATATCCGGTAGAGATCTTAGACCGGAAGGATCAAGTATTACGAAATAAAGTAATATCGAAAGTGAAAGTGTTATGGCGTAGTCAAACTACGCAAGAGATGACGTGGGAGATAAAAGATGAGATGCGTACTCAGTATCCGCACCTTTTCAAGACTTGAGGTACAAGTTTGGGGACAAACTTCTTTTAAGGGGGAGAGTATTATAACACCCACATTTGTGTTATTTCATTTGCATTACATTGTCATGCATGATAATGTGATATGGCGTGTCTTATGACACATGTTTGGGTGAGTTTTGACTCACGAGTTGATTTGGGTGACTGTATTAGAGAACCCTTTGAAACTGTGGTGATTGAGGATTTATTGTTTGTGAAGTCTCTCCGAGTGTGAGACGGTCACTGTGGAACACTTTAAATGTTTATCTGAAAATAAATGTTTACCTGTGTATTTCAATATCTGTATTATTTTTTGGCTTAGAATTTATTTCTGTTGTTAGATTTAGTATCCTGGTGAGAACGAATGAACACGCTATTAATTTGGTAGGCTAATTAGCAACTTCGGAAACGTCATGTAGAAATTCGCGTTTTAGCAACCAAACGAAACTTAGTCGAAAACTTTTATAATTTTGAAGTTTCACTTATAAAGCTAAGAATAAGCTGTATAGAAAGTTTCAGAGACTGATTAGGAGTTTTGAAAACTCGTGGGGAGGTAAACGTATTTTCCAAAAGAGTTGCGATAGATATGTATGAGATATTTTCATAAGCTTAACCTAAAATTTCAAGAGGAGGCCAAAAGGGGGCTAGAGGGAGATTTAGTTGCTTAGAGCTTTGCGACGCCAGACGACGACCTTCCGTCAGTTTGTTTTCTCTCAGATTTCATATTCGAACTCCTCGAGGTAAGAGCTTTGTTTTGATACCTATTAGGGCCTGTTTGGCTAAGTTTTTCGAAAAGTTATTTTCTAGAATTTTTCATAAAAGTTGATAAATGGAATTTTGATTCATAGGAATTGTACTAGACTGACTTCTACACGTTCTTTGTACACAGGTTTTCTTTGGATCGAATTATAGGAGCGTTAATTGGAGGTGAGTGATTCAACTATGTCTTTGGAATGATTTCTTGACATGTATTCATGTTTTGTGTGAATAGCATGTATTAATTCTTAGATATATATTGTGTAGTTCCTATTGGGCATTTATATTGATAAGTAGGCTCAATAGCACGGTGATATGTTTTGATTATCGCGAGCATGGTGATATGTATTTGAGCATGTTAAGTTGTTTATGTGGGTCAGAAGGAGCACGTGGTCACCGTGCTATTTTGTGGAGCCGATATAAGCATTAAGGTCGCACGATTGAAGAGAAGAATCGTGGGTCTTACCCTTTCGCGTGGATTTATTGGTGAAGAGTCGCGGATTGGGAATATGGACGGGCACGTGAGTCTCCGGCGACTAGTATGAAATGTAGAGATGTGAATGCGGACATGTTTATCATTCATGTGCATATGTTGTTTTATTCACTAAGCATTAGCTTAAACAAATCGAAATATCTGTGGTTATTCAAATAACCATTTCAGGTATAAATGCTGGCGAGGAATTGGAGAAGTGAGTACGTGGGTTGGGAGCTCTTTTGGAAGGCAACTTGAATGTTAATCTTGTAGTTTTGGGATAATAGGAATGTTGTAATATGAGATTTTATCGTTTTAACCCATGTTTAATTCGGTATGTTAGAATGGATTTTAAACAGTTGTAATAGTTAGTAACATGTTGTAATCCTGCTTTAGAAATGTTTTAATACAGTTAGGATTACTTTGGTTTGAGTTTGGATTGAATGGTTGATCATTGGTGAAAGTTAGAAAGTTTTTAAAACTTGAAATGCTGCATAATGTGCTGCTGTCAGGGGAGCAGTCGACTGATCCCTGATTCAGTCGACTGGATCCTTGTATCTGTTAGCTACTGCTTCTTGCTATAGCAAAAGCAGTCAACTGGGCCCCGCCTCAGTCGACTGGACCCGCAGCCTCAGTCGACTGGAATTGTTATTAAACCTTGTGAAAACTCCCTGCCTTCTCCCGTCAACTGAGAAGTCGACTGAACCTCTGCTTTTGAAAATGTGTTTTGTTTTCCGCTGCGTGTGTTCTTCAAATTAAACTTTGGGAACGTTAATGAATTGGTTTAGCCTCGGTGGCGTGCCACGGGCTTCGATTCCGCTATTGTGGGACCGGGCTGTGACAAAACCAAAAAGCCTTAAAACTATTAAGTTTTACTGCTTTAAGGGGTTTTTTCGTAAGCTAAAATTTAAACTTTTCTTCATAGTTTTCTTTCATATATAATTTCACCCAAATTTTCATGACACCCTTGTTCATCTATATATATATATATATATATTATTTTTCTTTGCTTGCGAAAGAAAGCCATGTAGACTTTAAAGGAATTAGGAGAAAAATCCACCAAGCACCAAATGGTGGGAAGATTTTTAGGCTTAGTTTTTATATAGATCTAATAGATAGATAGATAGACAGACAGATTGAGCAAATACCGGAACTGGAGGTAATCGAATCATTGGACCAGCTTCATGAGTGATTGAAAATACTCTGCTATATATGTTTGATTGAGGATGGCCAGACTATAGATTGGGTTGTGTCTGGTTGAGGTTTGAAAACTTACATAAAGACTCTATTCGAGCCAGACTAAAGATTGCGCTATGTCTTGCTTGATAAAATATGCATTGTTCCGGTTATTTTAACAACGTGGTATAACAAATAAAAAAAATCTCATTATTTAAGCATTTGTGGCTCTTTATAAAATTAGAAAAAATATCTATACACATCAGAAATACAATCAGGTATATTAGTAAGGTTACACGAATAACATAGTATCACCGGTATAATGAATATTTTATCGTCTTACAATTACTGAAGCTCAAAAACTTGCATGTACCTTTTGAGAATGGGGATTGAGGATGGTCATACTATAGTTTGGGTTACGTCTGGTTGAGGTTTGAAAACGTACAAAGACTCTATTCGAGCCAGACTAAAGATTGCACTATGTATTGCTTAATTGATAAAATATTTATTGTAACGGTTATTTTAATAACGTGGCATAACAAACTAAAATATCTTTATTTGAACATTTGTGCCTCTTTATAAAATTAGGGAAAATATCTATACACATTAAAACTACAATCAAGTATATTAGTAAAATTACACAAATGACATAGTACCACCGATGCACAAGCTCAAAAATGTACCATGTACTTTTTTAGAATGGGGATTGGGATGCTAGTATAATGTTTTGGGCCAATATGGATTATATATTTAACTTTCAGCTGAAAGCTGACCACCCCCCAGACTGGGCTTGAGTTTATGGTTAGCCCAAAGTTGAACCCAGACCCGCTTGAGTTTATGGTTAGTTGAAAACTTGAAATGTGTACAAATATTGCAGAACTCACATGCAAATAATTCTTGACTGTTAAAGAAAATGTCATAATTTATTTGAAAAAATAGCAAATATATATATATATGTGTGTGTGTATGTGTGTGTTTGCGAAGTGATAAAGTAGTGTATATGCTAAGTTATCAAATAAATTAACTCTCAGTCTATTATGATTTTGAATAATTATCAAACTCCAAAGTAGCCGGAAGTAATAATTCAAAAATGTTGGAATATTCAAATTTTGTTAGCATAGAAATGTCAAAAGTAAAATCAAGAATTTTTGGAAGTTTCAAAAACTGAAATAGCGTAGGTTGATGTTTGCACGAAGACAGCAAGACTCCAACCACAACTACAAGACTTTCTTACATAAATTTGTCCACGTACAAAGGCTGAAATGATGATTTTTTGGGAAAAGTATTTTACTCACCCATTATTCACCTACACTTTTACTGGATGACAATTGATATTTGTCTAATTTCAGTAATTTTATTGATAATATAAGAACAAAATAGGAATGAAATGGGACACAGGGGACAGACACAACATTTTATCTTGGGTTTTCAAAATATCATTTTTAGTATATAGACTTTTTAGAAATTTCAAATTTTATTTAGATTCAAACCCTCCCCCCGCCCCCCCCCCCCCCCAAAAAAAAAAAAAAAAAAAAAAAAAAAAAAAAAAAAAAAAAACCCCAAAAAAAAAAATTAGTATGCTTATTACACAATCCTAAAAAAATATTGGCTAGGCTCAAATAAAATTTTTGTAGTTATATTGACCTAATTGTAATCTACATATAATAATATGTTATATTGGCCTAATTGTAATCTAACGCATCCTAAATATTTAGACGTATAATCTTTCTTCTCACTTACTATTTGAAACGAACACAAGCTATTTAACCATAATTGTAAATTTTACAAATCAACACTTAGTACTAAAAATAGTGATAATCTTCATGTGGTGACGGAATAACAAATAGACCCAAAAAAATTCGCATTGGGAACACTGCCCCGGAAACCTCATGTAACTCTAACACCTTTATACATGCCCCCTCAGCCGTTATTCCTAGCTCTGCCCGGGGGGGGGGGGGGGGGGGGGGGGGCGGGGGTCTACAAACTTACATGGGATGCAGGGATAGTGCTCTCTCTCTCTCTCTCTCTCTCTCTCTCTCTCTCTCTCTCTCTCTCTCTCTCTCTCTCTTTGTTGTAAAAATACTAAAATTCTGGGTTTCTAGATTTTAAAACATTGTGTGGTTGTTTTGTGGTTTCATAAACAATGAGCTTGAGGGTAAAACATAATTATTCCAAGACAAACTAACCTCTCCTATAATTCTTTTACAAAAAATTATGTTCATATGCTTAATTATTTATTTACATTTACTAGTTTCACTTATAAAATAAAGAATCCTATATATGTTCAAAATTATAAAGTTGTTAACTACCTTAGTCTACTTGAGTAAATATGATGTTTTTTTTTATAGTTAAAACTAAGTTAATGTAAGGACCAAAGTAAGGTTTCTGAATTTAAAATGGGCAAATTACGAATTTCAAGAGGGGGCACGAAACCAAATAATGTAAAAATTTATACAAAACAATTTGGAAAAGTTGAGGGGGACTGTGTCCCCGTGGGTTCGTCAATACATGTCTCATAGTGAAGGTCTGGGTGAGTAATGTATTTTAGGGCAAATTACACTGACCTCCCTTGAGGTATATGACAATTACAAGGATCTCTCCTCTAGTTTAGAAAATAGCACTCACCTACGCTCTACTTACTTTTTGACTGTAAAATTACCAATTTACTCCTTATCTCATTATACATATGTACATGTGTGTATTTGTGAGAGTGCATGCGTGCGCGCGTATTAGATAAAATTATATACATTAGTAATTTTTAGAGAGTTAGATTTATTTAGCCCTAACTTTATAAAAATTTGCAGCTCGAAAAAAAAATTATAAAAATTTCAAAATTTAGGTTTTATCATCTTTAGCTTAGCCTACAATAGTTTACAGATTTAGGTTTTTTATTTTTTTATTTTTTTTTTATTTTTTATTATTATTATAAATATTAAGCCATTTCACTTTTTTGTCTAAATAGTAGTTGAAATATATTAGAATATTTATTTAGAGTAATACTATGCTTCTCAACAACCAATCAAAACAATTGGGTCCACTGCCACATGTGTTGGAAAACACTCTTGGGAATGAAATTTGGGAAGCGTAGCATTACTCTTTTATTTTTAAATATCAATAATAATTTCAAAATATAAAAACTCATCAACAAAATTATCTACTATTACTTTAAAATGAAAAGAATAATAACGAAAGAAAAAAACATCAACAAATTTTTTAAAAAAAAATGAATAGTTATAATATTGCATTTTTGTCTGCTTTATTTAAACAAAAAAAAAAAAAAAAAAAACATGCTCAATAATGGAATCTTATATATATATATATATATATACACACACACATACACACACTAGGGCAATGCATGTACAACGCGTATAAAGTTTCATTGGAATAGCTCATTCACGATGTTGAGAACAAGTTTACAATTTTAAAAATATAAAGCAGGCAAAAATACAATATAACTATTCATTTTTTTATAAAAAAAATTGTTGATGTGTTTTTTTTTTTTTTTTTTTTTTTTTCATTATTGTTATTATTATTTTAATTTTAAAGTGGTAGTAGATAATTTTGTTGATGATTTTTATGTTTTTTAAATTTACTGTTGATATTTTTTTAAAAAAAAAATTAGTAAAAGCTTGATTTGTTATATACTAAAATTTTGTCAATGATTTTTTTAATTTTTTTTTCATAATTGTTTTTTTTTTTTCATTTTTAAAAGGTAGTGGATAAATTTTTTTTTTTTTTTGATAATTTGTCCAAGGGTATAACAATCGTTTTCAAAATAGAAGTGAGGTGAGTGTAATTTTTGAAAACACAGGGGAGGTCCCTGTAATTGTCAGATACTTCAGGGGAGGTTAGTGTAATTTGCCCTATACTTTACTGTTAATCGATCAGATCTTTTTAGGCTTAGTTTGGCGCCCATTTTGGTGCTTCTCCTTTTTTAAGCACAATTTATATTAATTCATTTGGTTACTAGTTTATGAACTTTGCAAAAATTGAACTTAGGGCTTTTTTAGAGGGAGCTTTGATCGGAGCTTTTAAAAACTTAATGTTGATTTTTGGTTTCATGATGCCTTTTTGAACAGTAGTGTGTCATTAGTATAAAATTATCAAACAACTAAGTAATAAATTTCATATGGTCGGCCCTTTTAAAAAGCCATGTGGGAGCCAAACTAAGGGTGCGTTTGATAAAACTGAAAATTAAGTGCTGAAAATTAAGTGCTGAATTTTAAGTACTGAAAATTTTAAGTGATTGAATTTGTAATACTGAAAACAGTGTTTCAACTATTGAAACAGAATGCATTCAGTGATTATTTTCAGTAAAAAAATTTCACTTAAAGTTTTCAGTGGTTTTTTTACTGCTTTTTCAATTAAGTGGTATGTTATCAAACGCACTGAAAAAGAATAAGTGCTGAATCTTTTCATTTTCATCACTTAATTGGGTTATCAAACATACCCTAAGTCTTAGTACTGACATGTCAAGATATCTAGGGATGGTAATTCGGGTTAAACGTGTTATAATCGTGTCATTAATCAGGTTGTGTGCTTTGAATTTGATATTTAATTTCGAGTGTTATTCATTTATAACACAAACTATTTGTAACATAATCGTGTCATATTGTGTCGTGTTCGAATTACCTTAATAAAATAGATTATCATGCCAAAAATTACCATCCCTAGTGATATCATTGGCTAACACTAGAAAGTACACGTAACTCACAAGTGGAAATAATCTTTTGGTGAGATACAGCTATTAAAGCTCAATGCTGTGGGCGCCCAAGGTAAAATATTACTCAAAAAAAACCAGCAGCGTAACTGCAATTTGCAGTTTCAACTTTGTTCATCAAAACGAAAAAGTATTTGCCACAAATACAAATTCCATTTTTGCTTCGTCTACCAACCTCCAGCCTCGGCCATAGATCTAGAAGTTATTTCGTTTAATAAACAAGTTAAATTTGAGCACACATAGACTTAGTTTGATAAGGCCCACGAATAATTTAATTAAGGCTCGTATAGTAGGCTCATGAAAAATCTCTTTAATAGGTTTGATAAGGAATTGTTTAATTATATATAATTATAAAATATAATATATGTATAATACAAAGTATTTAAAATTGAAAGAATATTGACATATTATTATATACATAGTCTTAAATTAACGTGCCAAGCTATTATTGTAGGATATAATATAGATATATATATATGTGTACGTCAACTATCGAGTATTGAACTTAGTCTGTGAGTTTTGGTTGGCAACTTAAACTTCCTACTAAAGGTGTACACGAGTTTAGCCGCTCAATAAGGGCTCGAGGCTCGGCTAGATAACAGTTAGTCTCAGCACGGCTCAATAATAAATGAGTCAAGCTCAAACTTAAACAGAATATCAACACTTAAAGCTCGACTCGAGTTCAAAAAACTCGACTCGAGTACAGCCCTAATTACACTACATAATATGGTACTCCTATGACGCACACATTATAAATGTCCAGATCTTTTTTCTCATTATAACTCTCCACAACTATCTCTTCCTACAAGATTTTATTACTTGTATACTCTCACATATTATTAGGTTGATTAATTAGACTAGCATGTGGGTACACTGTATGAACACAAAAGGGATAATATGATGAGGTGGAACAAATTACCAAAGATAAATTGTCACATTTTTTTTTACAAAAATATTAAGTACACCAGTTTTGTGCACGAATACATTTTTGCTTGCTCTTACTCACTTAGGCTTTTACAGGTGACATGTGTCCCTTTTTATTCTCAGTTTGCCCTTGTATCATCAACATAATTACTGAAATGAAACATATGTCACCTAATGGAGGCCTGGGTGAGCAAGGGTGTGCAAAAATGGGGTGAGCAAAAATGCTCTCTTTGTGCACCTAAACAATCCACTTGCTGCTGTGTCATGGCAGATTTAAAATTAATTCAAACTTTATTTGGTAATTACCGATGAATAATTCTAGAAATCCATGTCAGCATGTACATTATTTAGGCCTTGCATGATAACGTTGTGATTTTTAATTTTCAGTTTTCGTTTTCATATTTGTATTGAAATAGCGGCCGGCATCAATACAAAGAATAAAAACAAAAATTAAAAACCGAAAATTACAAAAGTTAGCATGCGAGCCCTTAGGTGTCCATTTTAGATTTTCCTAGCCATTACTCTTTTGTTTTTGTTAGTTTAATTTAATTGATATAGAAGGAAAACCATATGAAGTTCCAAGTTCCAACCAGAATTGATATTCCTAATTAGAGCATCCAAATGCTTCCAAAATGTGAAAATATATTAAAGTGTAGTGCTATAGCTCTTAAATTTAGAATATAGCAAATAGCATCCAAATGCTTCCAAAATGTGACAATGAAATAAAGTGTATTGCTATATAGTTCTTAACTTTAGGATATATTTCAAATTCTATGGAAGTGGTATCACATAATGTGATCACCATGCACCACTATAATAAAACAATAATCACCATTACTGTTTTTAAGATCGAAATGACAATTACGAATGTTAGCATGCGAAGGCATTGTAACACAAGTGATTTTCATATATTACTCCTTTTCTTCGTTATATTTATCTGTTTTTTTTATTTTAAATCAGTTATATTAATTTATATGTTTTAAAATGTTGGGTTTGTACTCTCCAGGCTACACAACTACACTCAGTGAGTTCACAATTTCTTTTGCCTGCGAAAGATATGCTATGATGTGGTTTGGTTGATGTTAAGACATTTTCCGATGAGCTAGCATGTAAAACCTTGGTGTACTATTGCCAAATTTTATCATATATATCTCTAGAAATATGAAATATATAACATGTGAAATTATAACAAGAAAATGCTTTGTCAAATTTGGATTTTGATACTTGCTCGATAACTAAGGGTGTAAACGAGCCAAGTTATTCAAAAAGGCTCAAGATTCGGTTCGAAAAATGCTAAGCTAGGATCGGTCGGTTCGGCTCGAGAGAGCTCGTAAACACGATTGATGAAAGTTCATTTGTAGGATCATGAAAAGCTTGTTAATAGATTCAATAAAGAATTTATATATTGACCTTTATGATATGTCTATTGTGAAACTATATAATTTTAAAGAGATAATAAAAAATATCATAAATAGGCTTAATAAAGGATTTGTATACTAACTTCTCTATGTATATCATATATTATTAAAAGTACATAATTTTAAAGGACCGGTGAAAAGGCTTGTTAAAAAGTTTGTAATCACTAAAAAAAATTAGAACTCTGTGAAAAAAAATTGGCTTGTATACACCACTGTCGGTTACCACGGTAACCACAGGCAAGGACTGATGGGAATATTAATGATCATAAACGGAAATCGAAACCATCCCAAGAATGAATGAATAAATTTATAATCTCCTTTTTCTAGCATTAAAAAAAAAAAAAAAAGAGGAGAAAAAAAAAATGAATAAATTTATAAACATAATAATAAAGTTAGGGGTACAAATTTATTTTGGAATTTTGAATGGAGAAAGAGTAAACAGAAGCATATGAAACCAACTCACGCGAAAAGCTAAAGCTCCGAATCCTACATTAAGGACAAATTATTAGGAGTATTTTATACAATTAAATCCCCAAAGTCACTCTGAAAAAAAAAAAATTTAAATAAATAAATAACAGACCGAACCACCTGTTGGACGTTACATAGCAGCTTAGACCACCGCCGGAGTGACATCATCGAAGCTCCAGAGTTCCATGGCGTCAACGCCAACGCCTGTCTCCTCATCCGTGTTGGGCGGCGCCGACTGCCCTCCATCGAGGTATGGAATCTGGTAGAACTTCATGTAGGACTCGTAGGCCATGAGCTCCTTCGACAGCTTCTCAACTTCAATCTCCTCTTCCTCTGCCTCTGCCTCTGCCTCTGCCTCTGCCTCCTTGTTAATAATGTTTACTCTCTCTTCAATCTTCTTCTCTTCCTGATGATCTTCCTCTTCCTTCACAATATTCACTTGGCCAAGAAGAATTAATGCATCGCTTCCATTTTGATTACTACAACAATTTGAAGAATGGGAGGGAGGATTCAACCCAGAAATTTCTTCACTTATAGGAAGATTAACAAAACCAGCTGGGTCTGGGTCACTATAGAAGAACCCATTACATGAGTTAGAGTTATTAGTATTATAAGACTCCCCACCCCCAATCTGGTTCTGGTTCTGGTTCTGGTTCTGATCATGACCAGAAAACCCATTTGCAGTAGTAGTAGTAATAGTATAATTTTGATACGAAGAAGGGATGATGGGGTTGTAATGATCATCGTCATCATTGGGGAAGTTGACTTTGGCTTTCTTACCTCTGATTTTTCGAGCCTCCTTGTCGTAGGCTCTGGCGGCCTCTTCGGCAGTGTTAAAAGTACCGAGCCAAACCCTCACTCCTTTTCTCGGATCTCGAATCTCAGCCGCCCATTTACCCCATGGACGTTGTCTAATTCCTCTATACAAGTTCTTTCGCTGCCTTTTGGTTTGGGGGACTTTCTCTTTCTCATCACCACCTGTTTGTATAAAGTCCCTCACTCAGAAAAAAAAACTATACTAGGAAAGAAATATAGAATCGCATATATAAGCAGACAAACGACCTCATAATTTGAGAGAGAGAGAGAGAGAGAGAGAGAGAGAGAGAGAGATCAAATGGGTTAAAATTAAGTTACCTGAATTCAGAGGCTGAGATCTTTTGTGGGTGAGTGATTGATCTTTGTTGGAGAAGTTGGAGGAGTCCAAATTAATGGAAGGTTTGGAGAAGGGAGAGTAGGGCCAGAGGTCAGCGGCGGAGACACGGCGGTCACGGCTACGAGCTGGTATGATGTCTGAGAGGATTGCACCTCGACACATTTTTTTTTTTTTTTTTCCTTCTTTTTCTCTTGTTTACTAGACTTGAAGATGGGTTGAAGTAGTAGTAAAGAAGATAGATGTTTTAGAAGAGGGTTTTTGGAAAGATTGGTAATGGACTTTATAAGTTGTGTGGAGGGGTTTTATATACAAAGTGTGGGTCAAAAGTTGGATTACAGCTGAAAGTACGGAAGATTCTTCTTCAAACTTTTTCTTCTGTTTTTTTTTTTCTTTTTTTAACCATTTCGTCTCTCGGTCTTTCGTGGCGGGCAAGTCTGGTAAAATCTCGATGCTGTCCATTAGTTATCTACATCTTCTTGTCAAATTATTAGAAAATGAGTAATGTAATTCTCAAATTTTATCCCACATGTGTTTTTGAATAAATGAGAGTGGATTCACTGTAATTTTTATTGTAGTATATTAAAATCGTCCCATTAATTTTAATAGTGGTTTTACCATCATTCGTATTAACAATCACATTTAGGAAATATATAACATTACTTTTACATTAATACCCTGTTTGGATTGCGAGTAACACTTTACTTTCCAAACAGGTTTTATGGGCCCATATATTTGGCAGAAACTCTATTTTTTTGCTTTTGGCTAAAAGCTGTCAGTGATAGTTTTTTGACCGATCACAATTTTTGGCAACCCATTCACATTTTTTGGCGTTTGAATGGTAGATGTTGCTTTGCCAAACTAACTTTTAATCACTTGTAAACTTAAAAATTGTTTCCAAACACCTCTATCTATATAATAAAAGTTTGCTGACATTATATGGCTCGACTCAAGTTAAATGATAAGAGTACAATGGAAGAAAAATAACTCATTATTATTCGGAGTTACTGAATACACTTACAAAATTTCTCCCCAATATACAATTGATAAAACGATGCCGTATGACTTCTCCTTACTGTGACAGTAAAGAGAAATTGGATCAATATATTTAAAAACTGTTATTGCTCCTCATGTGGCGAACCAACCAAGAAACTACATTGGCATTTTGAGTCTTTGACCGTTTGATTAGTCTGTAAATAGGACTCATCTCTTTGGTAATTGTTACTCTCTTTCATCTCTAAATAAATGTCAACTATAAGTTTACACATTGGTTAATAAAAATATAGTACTCCATATATTCACTTTTTTGGCCCATTATATAGTTACTTTCCTATTTTAAATTAGATGTGATGGATATTTGATTTTATTATTTATTTTTGAACTACACATAAATATTGCTTCTTTATTGTAAGGGTATTACACAAAGTTTATAAACATTTATAGTTGACTTTCAAAAGTGAACGCTTATTTTGGGACATCTAAAAAAGGAAATGTGAAAACTTATTTAGAGACGCACGCCGGGGGGGACCCCAAGAGGCGCAAAGTGGGGCTCAAGCCACCCTCTCCCCCAATTTTGAAAATTATTTGATATACCCTACAAAAAATTAATATATACTTAAGCCCCCCTGAAATTTCATAAAAGCCCCCGATTCTATGAAAATTCGAGGTTTTCTGGTAGTTTTTATAGAATTTGTAATTTCAATTTGAAAAAATGTGTTTTAAATTAAATTATTATATACATATTGCGACACTAATTACAATTCAATCCATCCAACCTAGGAGCAAAGTCATATAACAACTATTAACACAGCTGTAATCAAACTCATCCTGAATATTTGGTCAAGCACGTTTTCTTTTCACTTCTTAACTAACGTGATCGAAATTGATTTAATATCATTTCAAGCTTTACAGAAAATACAATACGAAAAATATATATATAAATAGACCCAAAAAAATTACCTTGGGGGTGTTGCCACCGAACCCCTCTAAAACTTAGCCCCTCAAGTGCTAATTCTAAGCTTTTTTTTTCTATCAAACCCCCCTAACTTCAAAATTCTGGATCCGTCCCTGGACGCTTGGAGTAACAAATTAAAAGGCACCGCCAAGGGTGGTTAATCCATTAAGTTAGAACTTGCTTTGGGTTATTTTAGTGATCTAAAATTAATTATTAGGATTCTCATGCGTTTTTGTGAGAAAACCAGCACATGGTATTGGTATTGTAAACTCATTGGCGAATCCACGACAATTGACTCAAATCATAAGACGACGACAAAGGCAACCAAGCCGATCATCTTATTAAATTGTGGCCTATGGGCTTAACCTTCATAACACTACGATGTAGAACCAACAATATTGGGGACCCAGGCTTTACGAATAAGTTTCGCAGTCCAATGCTCTTTTGTAAATGGAAGACCCCCCGGCCCGGATAAACATGATGGGCTGAGCTTTAATCATTTTTTTATTATTTTTTTTTTTGGTTCTTACCTTTTAGTATAATCAAATCTTTGCAAAATGGTAAATTGTCAGCACAACATTTGATTTAACGGAAGGGTAGGGTTAATTGTTTTTTATTTCATTTCAGTTAATAAGACAATTATTAGGTGTTGTTTGGTTCTCAAATTTAGTGAGGGGAAACAAAATATATAGAAAATATATATATATATATATATACACACATAATCACATATATAGGGAGAGAATTTAAAGTGAACTGGATTTTAAGCCTAACGGGGCACGCGGGTCAGCGGGGCAATCTGCGGGTTCTTGTAGGCTTAACACCATGTTCTCTGGGTAAGTTCACCCAACCCAGTTCACTTTAGATCATCTCCCTATATATATATATTGTTTAGTTAATGAGAAAATAGAGGAAAGAAAAGAGAATAAGTTGATAAATAAATTAAATATTTTAAATGTTGTGAGTCATTTCACTTCTTTTGTTCGTAGATTATGATTATATTTTAGATATTTTTAATTTTTAATGTTATTTACGCATGAAAAAAAGGAAAAGTACGACGGCACTCCTTTCCCTTTTCTTTTCCCTCTCCAAATCTGCAAACTTTTTTTTAAGGAACCTCGACGGAACGAGGAAAGTATATTGATTTAGGGGCAATGTTTGGGACATAAAAGATTCACAAACTAAACAGAATGTAAAGAAAACAAGAAAAAGAAAATGGTGGTTTAATGCCTTTAGCATTCCACAAATAACAACTTTTTTACAGTAACACTATGTGTGGATTGAGAGAACTGGAGAGAAGAGAAGAGGAAGAGAACCACTTTCTCTCCAGTTTTCTGGTTTGGATAGTTAAGTTGGGAGAGAAAAGAACGTTAATGGAGAGAACCGAAGAGAAAGGGAGGTGAAAAAGAGCCCAAATTTGGTTCTCTCCAAATTGGAGAGATTGAGGAGAGAAGAGAAGAGATTGATAATAAAATATTTTTACAAAGCCCTTATATCCTTGAATATTTTTTTATATTTCAAACATACCAGTTTAGTTGAATTTATATCGGAGGATAAAACAGTAAATTGATTCTAAATCATTTCTCTTCTATTCTCTTATGAGAGTTAAACAAACAGAAGAATGTTATGTTTCTCTTATCTTCTCTCTATCCAAACAAGTTAGGCATAGCCATGTTTTCTCTACTCTTCTCTTCTCTCTCTCTTTTCTTAATGAGTTTCTTTTCTCTTCTCTCCAGTTCTCTCAATCCAAACAGAGTGTAACTGTCTGTCATGACCCATCCTGCTACGCGCAGGAATAGGACACGTGGCACGCCACTAAGGCCCAACCAATTCTATTAAAGTAGAAACAGCAGTGGAAAACATAAGTACAATCCTTTAAAATCAAAATTATAAAAAGTTTTGCCCAGTTGAAAAAGTTCCAAAAAAGAATTCAGGTTTTTGAAACAGAAGTCCAGTAGACTGATTGAGGATCCGGTCGACTGGATACCTGAAGCAGAAAGTTTAAAAAGTTCAACAGCCCTGTCCAGTCGACTGTGTCGGGGACTCAGTCAACTGGGGTCTCAATTTTTCAGTCGACTGGTGCCTTGTCCAGTCGACTGGGCACTATGCATGCAGAATATGGTGTTTTCGTGCAGAAACCAGTCGATTGATAACCCCTCCAGTCGACTGAAGCCCTCAAAAACTAGAAGAAATAACTCAAGAACACAGAGGTCCAATCGACTGAAATACGGACCAGTCGACTAATTCCTCTCAGAATGCCCAATTCTACAGCATTCTAAACCAAGGGTCTCCAAACCAATTCCAAACCTCAATACAATTATAATCCACGATTCAACACATATATACAAAAACGTTTACTAAGGATTACAAGTACTAATCCAACCCATAACAAAATTCGATTACAACATGCTACTACTCTCAATTCTAATTACAAGTTAGAAAGAAAACAAAAGTACATACAAGAGTGTTCCCCCGGCATTCCTCGGCCTCACTCCTCACGCTTCTTCTTTCCTCGCTTCTTATCACCTGCAATGGAGTAAATCTCCACTTATAATACCTGCATATGTGTTATTGCTTTGCATTACATTGTCATGTATGATAATGTGATGTGTTGTGCTTTTTGGCACATGTTTGAGTGAGTTTTGACTCAGAGTTGATTTGGGTATTTGTGTTAGAGAACCTTTTGAGACTGTATTGATGAGCATTTTGTTGTTGTGACATCTCTCCGAGTATGAGACGGTCACTGTGGAATACTTTAAATGTTTATCTGAAAATAAATGTTTACCTGTGTATTTCACTATCTGTATTATTTCTGGATTAGAATATATTTTCTGTTGTTAGATTTACTATCCTGGTGAGGACGAATTAACACGCTATTAATTTGGTAGGCTAATTAGCAACTTCAGAAAAGTCATGTAGAAATTTGTGTTTTAGCAACCAAACGGAACTTAGTCAGAAACTCTTATAACTTGGAGGTTTCACTTGTAAAGCTATGATTTAGCTGTGCAGAAAGTTTTGGAGACTGTTTAGGAGTTTTGAAAACTTGTGGGGAGGTAAACACAATTTTCAGAAGTATTCCCTATATATAGATAGAGATGAACTTGATATTTTCATAAAGATTTGTAACCCAAGTTTCAAAAAGAGGCCAAAGGGAGATATGGTTACTTCAAGCTTCTCGACGCCAAACGACTCCCGTTCGTCCGCTGATTTTTCACCAAATTCCATATTTGAACTCCTCAATGTAAGGCAGTTGTTTTGATACCTATTAGGCCTTGTTTGGCCAAGTTTTCCAAAAAGTTTTTTTCTAGAATTTTTCATAAAAGTTGATAATCAGACTTTTGATCCATAGGGATCGTATTGGACTAACTTCTACACAATCTTTGTAAGCGGGTTTTCTTTGGAACGAATTATAGGAGCGTTATTCGGAAGTGAGTGATTCAACTTTGTATTATGGAATGATTGTTTGGCGTGTATTTCATGTTATGTTTGAATAGCATGTGTTAATTTATATATATATATATATATATATATTGTGTAGTTCATATTGGGCAATCATATTATTAAGTAGGCCCAATAGCACGGTTACATGTTTTGTTTTTCGCGAGTATGGTGATATGTATTTGAGCATGTTGAGTTGCTTATTTGGGTCAGAAGGAGCACGTGGTCACTAAGCCATTTTGTGGAGCCGATATAGGCATTAAAGTCGCACGATTAAAGAGAAGAATCATGTGTCTTACCCTTTCGCGTGGACTTATTAGCGAGGAGTCGCGGATTGGGAGTATGGAACGTGCACGTGAGTCTCCCACGACTAGTATGAAATGTAGAGATGTGAATGTGAGCATGTTTATCATTCATGTGCATATGTTGTTTTGTTCACTAAGCGTTAGCTTAAACAAATCGAATATGTGTGGTTATTCAAATAACCATTTCAGGTGTTAATGCCGGTGAGGAATCGCAGAAGTGAGCACGTGGGCTTGGGAGTTCACTTAGAAGGCGACTTATCACGTTCATCTCGTAGTTTTGTAATAGAATGCTTTTTAGCTTGTTTTATAAGAAACTTATAATAGAAATGGATGATAGCCTTGTTTATGTTTCATTCTAGTTCCAAGTCTTGTAAGGAAGTACTTTCGAGCAACTAGAACTGCGTTTTGTATTATCTTGAAATACATGGAATATGTGGTTAAGTTATTATGAATCCGAACCCTCGAGTTCGCATTTTGAAATGTTTTGCTTGTCGAATTCATGACTTGTTTTAATGTTGAGATCGTTTGCGGTCACTTGGGTCGCTTGACCTTAGGCAATATCCTAGTGCAAGAATGATTGATGTTAGAGGGTGTAGACAGCCCATTTTGTCGGCTATCGGATTTAGGAGACCCATAGCTTAGTGGTTCACAATGATCGTAAAAGACTCAAAAGGACTCCTGGAAGTCAGCTCTATCTCTCAGAATGCTCAGATTGACCAAAATGCCCCTGAAAGCCCGAAAACTCCCAGATTTGGTTTCGAAGTTCTGAAAACATGCTATGTCGTAAGAAAAATGATAAAATAAGTTTTTAAGTAAAATCGGAAGGAATCGTCAGCTCCTAGAGACCCCCGGAAGTCCCGAAAGTTCCCGGAAAGTCCCTGTTGACCAGTTTGACTAAGGTTTGACTAGGTTTGACCAAGTTTGACCGAAATCATCCAAATTCACCGGAATAATTCTAGATCACATGGAAAGTATTAAAATGAGTTTTAAAATAAAATCGAGCGAAAACGTCGGCTCCCGGGAGTTCCCAGAGGTTCCCAGAACTTCCCGAGAATCCCGGATTTGACCAGTTTGACCAAGATTTGACTTTGGAATTGGGGCACCGAAACAATTTTCAAATATTTTTCATGGAAACTAGAGGTCGATAGCTTTCCAACGGTATATCGCACATAATTTCTGGATTTAAAACGAATTTATTATGAATTTCCAAAGGCGATCAAATCGGCTTTTATCGCAAATACCACAAAACTTTTCAAAGTGACCTATCCCCGAACTATTTTTTATGTAAAGTAGACTCCATTACCTTTCCAACGGTATATCACAACCTCAATTTGGAGTTCATACGCATTTTTTGTGAATTTCGGACGAAATATGGCCTTTTCGCGAATACCGGAACATCAAGGGGCCTAAACAGCATTATCTGGACGGGGGAGGAGCAGTGCCGCCGCGGCACTGGCCCAGTGCCTCCTCGGCACTCCCCCCCAGAGCAGTGTATTTTTGTAATTTGTTTTGTGGTCCCATTTTGATTAATTAAAAACCAAAACGACATAGTTTTATGATTTCAGATGTTTGGAGCCAATGTGAATACTTTCTAAATCCCAAAACCACCCCAAGTTGGCCTATATAAACACCCCATTACTCTTCATTTTGGGGGAGTCAAATGGAAGTTTAGAGAAAGTTTGGGAGAGAAAGTTGTAGAGATAAGGTTAGAGTAGAGAGAAAAGAAGCTTTCTTCTTTGATTTTCAAAACAAAAGTGAGTTCTAAACTTTGTTTTTACTTCATTACTCCCATTTACTTCAACATTCAATACTCCCAACCACCATTTTAGTGAGCATTCAAGAGATTGGAAGCTTCTTCTATGTCTAGTGTCATTACATATGAGTGAAACACCAATCTACAAGTCTCATGCTTCATGAATATCATCTATTGATCATCATCTACTTGCTTGTTTATTTATTGTTCATCTCTTCTTATCTCATTTCTTTTTTATTTTTTTTATTTACTTACTAGTTCATCATCATCTAAGTGATGACATGAAGTTTGGGGTGAGTGAATCCTTATGGATAGTAGCTCTTGACCTCAAAAACATGTTTGATAGATGATGATCATAACCTCAATACTTCCAAGGTATTCTTGAAATGTATTGAAGTTATGTTCAAAAAATATAAATAAATCTCTCCAACAATCTTGGAGGTTCTTGATGATGAGTTTGATGTTGGCATTTTAAGTGGCTATAATCCTCATTGAGTATTAAAAATATGTTTTCAAAACATCTATTTCAAAACCCCTCTCAATCCTTCTCATTTTGGTTTCAAGAAACAAAACCTTGTTTTCCCCAAAATCTTCAAAATAATGAGTCAAAACAGTGAGTGAGTTGAGTTCAAAGATTTCTCTAGAACTCAATACTCAACACATGGATGCAAGGCCACTTGGAAAGTCTTCCTAACCCATTGGAGAACACCCATGATTTTTGGTTTGACTTGGAAGTACTTGAAAATGGTCCATTTGGACCCAAACATTCCTTCCAAACATTCTGCCTCTGCTGTCACAGCAGCTTGACTAACTTCCAACTTCTTTTTCAGAAATATTTTCCAAAAGGGGTGGTCACAACTTATTTTTTCCTTAAACTTAAATGTCTTAGGGAACTTTCTGTATAAAATGGGCCCCTGGATCATTCGTTTTCATTTTCTAAGATTTTTTAACATTTC
This sequence comes from Hydrangea macrophylla, assembly GCA_033977485.1. Lineage (NCBI taxonomy): Eukaryota > Viridiplantae > Streptophyta > Magnoliopsida > Cornales > Hydrangeaceae > Hydrangea > Hydrangea macrophylla. The sequence goes on along the minus strand of CM066982.1, from coordinate 114,310,743 downwards.
AGTCGACAGTACGGACTCTGTTTCTGAGTGACCTCTGTTGTTTATATGATTTCTCTCAATCTGTGATAGTTATTAAAGATTGGATTTTTGGGTTGTGTTCTAGACACAATGAGGAACATCTCCATAAAAAAATCGTGCATTGAAAACGTTCCTAACCCCTCTTTTCAATTTTCCCAAGATCATGCCACTGTTCTGTCCACTATTCACAGCAAGCACATTTTAACTTCTATTCTTTGATTTGATGCTTATATGTATTCCAAATTAGTTCATATCTTAGGAAGTACTTCATACTACATTTGTACATATCCCATGATTTCATTCATTCATTCATTCATACACATTATAGACTTCTAAGTCATTCTAGAAATCCATGTACACAAAACACACTACAACCCTTGCACGTTTTAGGATCATACATTGCATCCATGCAAGATTTGGGGCTTTTGTGACTCCTAATCTAAGAAGATTATAAGGAACGATCATGATCACACGTTCATGCTTCCCCCGATCTAATCATCCTTTCTCATCCATCCCGGGGATTGAGAGGTCTTCTTTTCTTAAAGATTAACATCCATCATACTAGCTTGCTAAGCATATCTTGATTTCTTTGTTTATTTGTTTCAATAACAATTCATGTCCCCCTTTAGATTAGGAAGTCTTGATTATTTGATACATGATTAGACGATTTTTCCTAGGTTTATTCGTGTGATCTTTCACTTTGCATTGTGTGATATTTGGCTTAGATCTTATGAATGATATCTTATCTTTAGATTTTCCATTTCAAATTTTCTTATGTGATGTAATATACTATCGTAGTATTAATTGCCGAACCATACATAGTATAACATGATTATTTGGATGCTAATTGAGGCCCGTCGAGAGACGGGGCGAGTTGAGGGTGTTTTAGTCGCGACAAAGGCTCATTCCTCTCTCGTACCAAAACCCCGAGCCAAGTTCTTTGGTTATGAATGGACGGTGCCCTTTATCCGTTTGGGTGAGTCAAATTTGGGTTTCTTGGTTCCCTAAAGACCAAGTGGCGACTCTGTATCTGTTTTCAACAGACCTTTTCTTTTTCCTTGATTCAAAAATCAAACAAGTTTCGAAAACATAGCGAAGCGGTGGAAGCCCGGTATCCACAATCTGGCGACTCTGCTGGGGATTTTTATTTTAAAACAAAATAATACAGAGGTGTGACTCATAAGAAGCATCCTTAAAATAATCTTTTTTTACCGTGTTTGGTTCACCGCATTGCACTCTTGCATTTTCCCCCTCCGACTGTGTCTGAAACGCGGCGCTGACATTGTTCAGGTCTTGCTGTGCCAGGGCACAAGTCACCGTTGATACTGTACCTTCCAAGGTATATCAAAAAGAGTAAAAACCTCCGTACTGTCTCTCTGACGGTATATTGGAACTCTCGTCAACAGACCCTCTTTGACTAAACCCAACCTTTGCATATAGATTCCTGTAGAACCTTTCATAGGACTGTTCATTTATCTTTTTAGATAGGACAATGTGATATAACTGCTGTATGCCCTGATGGGATTACCTGAGCGGTGTAGACGCTTATGTAGCATAGAACAGAACCTCTTTCTTATGATTCCCCAGGCAATCACTCACATGTGATTACATTGAGTTGACCTGCCTAGGCACCATGACAAGGATGTCTGCTCCATGCTCACAAAGATATACACTGCAAACCTTGTTTATCGGTCCTAAGACATAGGAGTATGAAAACCTGCTAGACAGTATGATCACTATCACCACATATTAACCAGTTTCTCCCAGAAACTCTGTCCAGATACCCCAGATATAACCATATTAACCAGTTTCTCCCAGAAACTCTGTCCAGATATCCTAGATATAACCACAGATTAACCTGTTTCTCCCAGAAACTCTGTCCAGATATCCCAGATATAAACCTGTTTCTCCCAGAAACTCTGTCCAAAATTACCCGAAGTATCCCAGAAATCCATGTTATCCCTTGGTGGTCATACTGGAAAGTAAGGTTAGCACACTCTATATGGTTAGGACCTTATTTGTTTAACTATTGTCCGTTAGAAATAGAAGCATCATATAGATTAGGACTTACATCCGCATGCTTGTCCCATTTGCATGCACCATTCCCCATCAATCTGCACGCACTGTCTTGAGTCAGTTCACATCACTGTCTTTCTCTGTCAAAAGTCACCACTGTCAAGATCTAATCTAGTCCTCTCAAAATCTGTCAGGTCAGTATAGATTCCCAAGGTCAGCAGTCAGGGTCCTCTTCGCGGGTCAGGAGTTTGGATAATCGATTGATCAGAATCAGTCCGACAGCTTACTTCAGCATGAATCAAGAAGAATTGGAAAATAAGGTCACTGTGTTGGGAACAACCATAAGCCAGCAATCTGATCGCCTGGCCCAAGTTTTGAGTTTTACGGAAGAATTGAAGCAGCAGCGGCCGCAACCTCCGCCCGGGTTTCCACCACCGGGGTTTGAACCACCCCCACCTGAGAATAATGGGGAGGAAGACTGGTTTCAAGGGGTCCCACCATTTGCGTATGAGAAGAAGCTTCAAGAGAAAATGGATAAGGTTGACAAGTTGGAAAGCGTACTGAGGAAAAGCAAGGGGGTCGATGATTATATGTTAGACCTGGAAGGCCTCTTTGAGCCCATCAAGCTGAAACTGCCAGAGAATTTCAAGACGCCTGCCATCGACCGTTTTGACGGAACAGGGAATCCAAAAAGTCACATCAAGTTGTGCATGAGCATCTTCCAATCGATGGGCTGCACTCATGAGCACATTGGGATGCTGTTCCCGCAAACCCTTAAGAATGCCGCACTGTCCTGGTTCCTAACCCTTAAAGCCTCCAAGACCCGAGTCTGGGAAGACGTTGCTAGAACTTTTATTGATCACTACTCTTACAACCAAGAGTTTGATATCACCATCCGGGATCTAGAGACTACCAGGCAGAACTTCAATGAGTCCTTCACTGCGTTCTTGAGCAGATGGAGGAATAAAGTGGCTCAAATGATCCACAGACCTGTTGAGAAAGAGCAAGTACGTATGCTGGTCAAGAACATGCAACCAGTATATCATGACAAGCTATTCTACCAATCCATCTCCACATTCGAAGAGCTATTTGAAATAGGCACCAGAATAGAGGATGCCATCAGAGAAGGAAAATTCAAAAAGGATGAACCCCAACACCAGTCCAAGAGACCTAACTACTCCCTGGACTCCCCGGATATCAATGCACTTAGCAACCAATCAATGGCCTGCGCCCTTCGTCCATACCAGTCCATTCCGCCAAATCGCCCAAAAGGCCCTCGCGAATTCTCCAAACTTGATGTTCCTCTTTCCACAACCTTGGACCACCTACTCAGAAAGGGCCACCTACAGCTCCTCCCTCACAAACCGCTACCGGATCCCATACCCTCCCACTACAACATGAGCCTACGATGTGCTTACCACTAAAATCTAGGCCATGCCACCGATCAATGCATCCGCCTCCGCCATGACATTCAGCACCTCATAGAGGATGTATCCCATCCTAATCCTATCCACTATCTTGGCTTGGATCAACCGCTCGGGTGATCCCTTTGATGATGCCAATGAGTGTTGAAGCTATGCAGTAAAGTGATTGTGTTTGGAACTTCTGCTAAAAAAATAGAATAAGAAAAATAAATGGGTCACAAAGACACTCCATTTGAGACCAAGTCGAGTCTGTTCTATATTTTGAGTCTATTTCAAGTTTGATTTTATGGTCGAGTCTGTCTGTCGTCGAGTTGTTGCGAGTTTGTATCGAGTGATGTAATCATTCTCTTGTGATGGAATGAAGTCTCATTTTGCCTAATCTGATGTGTGTAATCATAAGTGCATGAATCGCTGAACTGAAAATGTCACTTTTCAAATTACCATGGATATTACTCTGCTAATAAATTTTTGCATCAAACAAAAAAGAACCCTGAAAAGGTCAAAGTCGATTTCACGCTGGCACCGATGAAGAGCCGAGAATTGAATAGTCTTACTTTAAGAATTCAAAGATGCTTTTGCTCAAATCTCAAAAAGACATACTTGGAACTGATTTGGGGCTTACCCAACACCCTTTTCTACCATTTTAAAGCCTTGAGCCCAGTCCAATCAAGAGCCATACAAACCTGTCCAATGCAGACTTAGTCATTGTTGGTAGCCAAACATTTCAATGAGTTTCTTCCCCCTTCAAAAAAAAAAAGAAAAGAAAAGCTCGCTAGGTTGAAAACCCGAAAAGGGCACCTAGGCAAAAGTGAGAGCTAAAAAGGTGTTGATTTCCAAAAATCTGACCCTAGCCAGTCAAAAGGTTGAAGAAAATTTTGATGAAACAAATGAGAAAATTGTATGCTTCAAGGTACATCATAAGAACGTGCCTAGATCACATTTCCAAAGACACGGAACAACCACAAAATTCCAAGAGCTGACATGCACATTTCGGAATTCCAAGATTGCGATTGAAAGATCTTGCAAGAATCAATTACATGAAAAGCAGAATTGACTGGTTAGGCAAAAGTGAAAAGGATCAATCCTCAAAATAAAAAGAACAAGAAAGAGAAAAAAAAAAGGGGGATTGAAACTGAATCCTTTTATTCAAAGCTACCACAAGTGGCTCAAATTTGAACTTGTTTGATGATTGGTTTGAAAAACCCTCATACCCAATTTCTTTCAAGACCATGCCTTGAACTACGCTCGACCTGATTCCCGCTCGGGGATACGTAGGCAACCACATCGGTTCGGTCGCTCCACCAACAAAAATAACCATTTCTTTCAAGCCTTTGCCTTGATCTACGCTCGACCTGATTCCCACTTGGCGATACGTAGGCAACCACATCGGTTCGGTCGCTCCACCAACAAAAATAACCATTTCTTTCAAGCCTTTGCCTTGAACTACGCTCGACCTGATTCCCACTTGGCGATACGTAGGCAACCACATCGGTTCGGTCGCTCCACCAACAAAAATAACCATTTCTTTCAAGCCTTGCCTTGAACTACGCTCGACCTGATTCCCACTTGGCGATACGTAGGCAACCACATCGGTTCGGTCGACACCATCATAATCAAACCAATTTCTTTCAAGACCATGCCTTGAACTACGCTCGACCTGATTCCCGCTCGGGGATACGTAGGCAACCACAACGGTTCGGTCACCCCACCTACCTAAAAATCAACCCGCTTCTTTCCGACCATGGCCCGAACTACGTTGGACCTGATCCCCACTTGGGGGTACGTAGGCAGACTTTCAAAAAGAAAAGGAGGATGGCTCGCTAGGCCAAAAATCCGAAAAGACGCCTAGGCAAAAATTAGAGCTAAATCCAAAGTGAGCAATAATAAAAGAGAGAAAAGAGCTCGTTAGGTCACCTCACTGGTGCCTAGGCAAAAGTTATGAGCATTTGAGAGATTAAAGTCACGGTCCTTACCTCAAGCCAGAAATCACCTTCCACACTAGGGGCAAACTTTGGCTACTCGCCTCGTTTGCCTGAATTCTACTATCTACCTTTTATACAAGGGGCAAACTTCGGTCACCTACCTCGTTTGCCCAAAACCTCCAATAAGCCATCATTCCAAACTAGGGGCAAACTTCGGTCACCCACCTCGTTTGCCTATGAATTCCCCTTCGTACACCTCAAACTAGGGGCAAACTCCGTTTGCCTAACACGATCCCTTCACACCAAGGGCGGGTTTTCATGTCACCAAGTTGTTTTGAATTTTTTTGAAATGGAGCATCTTTTATTCTAAAAGCTAAGGCACTAATTCAAAGCACTTCTGGGGAGAAGTAGAGAATCGATTAGATCAATAGGCAGGAATTTTCAAAAACCAGATTTATCAGCAAAGTGCTGACATATCAAGATGAGGAGTAAACATAAAAGATGAGCGGTACATCATTCATGATGAAGGCACATTGGATCGTGGCAATTTGAGAATTTCACGTCCAAGTCAATCCTTCTTTATTTGAGTCAGTAGTAATCTGATCACAAGCGTGTCAGAGACCAAGGTCTTATACAAACTAACCTAACTTTCCTTGTCGTTCCTGTCAAGTCCATTTGTCCTGATGGTCTCAAAAGTGTGGGTTAAAGGTGATTCCCAATTATAAAAAAACTTTGGGTATAAGCAGAAGTACCAAACATTATTACTACACCAGTCAAGGTCGCAACATGAGAAGTGTCCTAGGTACGAGTGGCATAAACTCGTAAGTGGTTGCAAACTACAAACCGATCGTTGTTTCTCAAGGCGGCTGATCGGAGGAAATATCGCTAACACCAAGAAACTATTGCTGATAAGATGTGTCGATGAGATGTATTATTGAGGTGTTTAAGGTTCAAAGTCCAAGTGTGTTGTTCAGGAGGAGCATCAGATGTGTCGAGGAACATCAGAAGAGAGTATTGTTGAAGAGGAGCATCGGGTGTGTTAAAGAGTTGAGGAACATCGGATGTGTTGAGGAGCATCAGATTTGTTGAGAAGCATCATTGAAGAGTTGAGGAACATCAGATGTGTCGAGGAACATCAGGAGAATTGAGAAGCATCGTTGAAGAGTTGAGGAACATCAGATGTGTCGAGGAACATCAGATTTGTTGAGAAGCATTGTTGAAGAGTTGAGGAACATCGGATGTGTTGAGGAACATCAGATTTGTTGAGAAGCATCATGGAAAAGTCGAGAAGCATCGTTAAGATTTGAAGAACACCGTTGACAATCAAGAAGCCTTGAGAAAGCACCGTCAAAGATTCGAGGAACAACATAAACGCCATTGAGAATTGAGGATTGAGAAGCACCGTTGAGACTTTGGGAGTCACCGAGTCCATAGTGTCACGATTAAGAGGAGCGCGAGTCAAGAATCACTTCACCCAACATGACACATAGCCCATCGGTCGCGGCACACACAAATCACAAAGCCCACTGGAGTGGCAAAGACACCATAAGCATTCTTTTGAGCACCACAGTATCACTTTGAGTACCACGCTCTTCCTTGAGTAAGACCTCCAGGTCGAGCTCCCTCACAAGTCTATTAGTCGTAGCGAAGCATAGATCACCAAGCCCACTGAGAGTGGCAAATACACTGAACACATGTACTAGGACCACAAGCGTTTTAGAACACAATACATGCACGACACAAGTCCACTCGGAGTGGTACACCCCACATCACCTGCTCATACTAGGATCATAACACTAGACATGATAGGACTCATGACACAATTCATATCACATCCATGCATTGCATATCACTCTTTTAGCATAACATCCGCCTGATTGTTGTTTATGTATGTGATTTGTTCCTTTGTGTCCTGAACTACGTCCTGGTCTGATTCCCCTTGGGATACGTAGGCAGCTCACGCAGAGCACGACTAGCACTAACCTCAGCATCATTGCACCTTTTACAACGCTTTTTATCCTAAATCTATAGCCTCCAAAAAGTCCTGTCTCTTCAAAACTTTGGCACTCGCTTGCAACATGCGTTGCCTCGCAAGTTCCTGCCAAAGAGGGGCAAACTGTAGACACCCCATTTTGTCGGCTATCAGATTTAGGAGACCCATACCTTGGTGGTTCACAATGATCGTAAAAGACTCAAAAGGACTTCTGGAAGTCAGCTCTATCTCTCAGAATGCTCAGATTGACCAAAATGCCCCTGAAAGCCCGAAAACTCCCAGATTTGGTTCTGAAGTTCTGAAAACATGCTATGTCGTAAGAAAAATGATAAAATAAGTTTTTGAGTAAAATCGGAAGGAATCGTCAGCTCCCAGAGACCCCCGGAAGTCCCGAAAGTTCCCGGAAAGTCCCCGTTGACCAGTTTAACCAAGGTTTGACTAGGTTTGACCAAGGTTTGACCAAGTTTGACCAAGTTTGACCAAAATCATCCAAATTCACCGGAATCATTCTAGATCACATGAAAAGTATTAAAATGAGTTTTAAAAGAAAATCGAGCGAAAACGTCGGCTCCCGGGAGTTCCCAGAGGTTCCCAGAACTTCCCGAGAATCCCGGATTTGACCAGTTTGACCAAGATTTGACTTTGGAATTGGGGCACCGAAACAATTTTCAAATATTTTTCATGGAAACTAGAGTTCGATAGCTTTCCAACGGTATATCGCACATAATTTCTGGATTTAAAACGAATTTATTATGAATTTCCAAAGGCGAAAAAGGCGATCAAATCGGCTTTTATCGCAAATACCGCAAAACTTTTCAAAGTGACCTATCCCCGAACTATTTTTTATGTAAAGTAGACTCCATTACCTTTCCAACGGTATATCACAACCTCAGTTTGGAGTTCATACGCATTTTCTGTGAATTTCGGACGAAATAGGGCCTTTTTGCGAATACCGGAACATCAGGGGGCCTAAACAGCATTATCTGGACGGGGGAGGAGCAGTGCCGCTGCGGCACTAGCCCAGTGCCGCCGCGGCACTCCCCCCCAGAGCAGTGTATTTTTGTAATTTGTTTTGTGGTCCCATTTTGATTAATTAAAAACCAAAACGACATAGTTTTATGATTTAAGATGTTTGGAGCCAATGTGAATACTTTCTAAATCCCAAAACCACCCCAAGTTGGCCTATATAAACACCCCATTACTCTTCATTTTGGGGGAGTCAAATGGAAGTTTAGAGAAAGTTTGGGAGAGAAAGTTGTAGAGATAAGGTTAGAGTAGAGAGAAAAGAAGCTTTCTTCTTTGATTTTCAAAACAAAAGTGAGTTCTAAACTTTGTTTTTACTTCATTACTCCCATTTACTTCAACATTCAATACTCCCAACCACCATTTTAGTGAGCATTCAAGAGATTGGAAGCTTCTTCTATGTCTAGTGTCATTACATATGAGTGAAACACCAATCTACAAGTCTCATGCTTCATGAATATCATCTATTGATCATCATCTACTTGCTTGTTTATTTATTGTTCATCTCTTCTTATCTCATTTCTTTTTTATTTTCTTTATTTACTTACTAGTTCATCATCATCTAAGTGATGACATGAAGTTTGGGGTGAGTGAATCCTTATGGATAGTAGCTCTTGACCTCAAAAACATGTTTGATAGATGATGATCATAACCTCAATACTTCCAAGGTATTCTTGAAATGTATTGAAGTTATGTTCAAAAAATATAAATAAATCTCTCCAACAATCTTGGAGGTTCTTGATGATGAGTTTGATGTTGGCATTTTAAGTGGCTATAATCCTCATTGAGTATTAAAAATATGTTTTCAAAACATCTATTTCAAAACCCCTCTCAATCCTTCTCATTTTGGTTTCAAGAAACAAAACCTTGTTTTCCCCAAAATCTTCAAAATAATGAGTCAAAACAGTGAGTGAGTTGAGTTCAAAGATTTCTATAGAACTCAATACTCAACACATGGATGCAAGGCCACTTGGAAAGTCTTCCTAACCCATTGGAGAACACCCATGATTTTTGGTTTGACTTGGAAGTACTTGAAAATGGTCCATTTGGACCCAAACATTCCTTCCAAACATTCTGCCTCTGCTGTCACAGCAGCTTGACTAACTTCCAACTTCTTTTTCAGAAATATTTTCCAAAAGGGGTGGTCACAACTTATTTTTTCCTTAAACTTCAATGTCTTAGGGAACTTTCTGTATAAAATGGGCCCCTAGATCATTCGTTTTCATTTTCTAAGATTTTTTAACATTTCAGTCGACAGTACGGACTCTGTTTCTGAGTGACCTCTGTTGTTTATATGATTTCTCTCAATCTGTGATAGTTATTAAAGATTGGATTTTTGGGTTGTGTTCTAGACACAATGAGGAACATCTCCATAAAAAAATCATGCATTGAAAACGTTCCTAACCCCTCTTTTCAATTTTCCCAAGATCATGCCACTGTTCTGTCCACTATTCACAGCAAGCACATTTTAACTTCTATTCTTTGATTTGATGCTTATATGTATTCCAAATTAGTTCATATCTTAGGAAGTACTTCATACTACATTTGTACATATCCCATGATTTCATTCATTCATTCATTCATACACATTATAGACTTCTAAGTCATTCTAGAAATCCATGTACACAAAACACACTACAACCCTTGCACGTTTTAGGATCATACATTGCATCCATGCAAGATTTGGGGCTTTTGTGACTCCTAATCTAAGAAGATTATAAGGAACGATCATGATCACACGTTCATACTTCCCCCGATCTAATCATCCTTTCTCATCCATCCCGGGGATTGAGAGGTCTTCTTTTCTTAAAGATTAACATGCATCATACTAGCTTGCTAAGCATATTTTGATTTCGTTGTTTATTTGTTTAAATAACAATTCATGTCCCCTTTTAGATTAGGAAGTCTTGATTATTTGATACATGATTAGACGATTTTTCCTAGGTTTATTCGTGTGATCTTTCACTTTGCATTGTGTGATATTTGGCTTAGATCTTATGAATGATATCTTATCTTTAGATTTTCCATTTCAAATTTTCTTATGTGATGTAATATACTATCATAGTATTAATTGCCGAACCATACATAGTATAACATGATTATTTGGATGCTAATTGAGGCCCGTCGAGAGACGGGGCGAGTTGAGGGTGTTTTAGTCGCGACAAAAGCTCCTTCCTCTCTCGTACCAAAACCCCGAGCCAAGTTCTTTGGTTATGAATGGCCGGTGCCCTTTATCCGTTTGGGTGAGTCAAATTTGGGTTTCTTGGTTCCCTAAAGACCAAGTGGTGACTCTGTATCTGTTTCAACAGACCTTTTCTTTTTCCTTGATTCAAAAATCAAACAAGTTTCGAAAACATAGCGAAGCGGTGGAAGCTCGGTATCCACAGAGGGTCATTCGACCGGTCGAAGGGGACAGTTTGACCGGTCGAAGTGCCCTCTGCTATAAAGGATTATTACCGAGGGGTCATCTGACCGATCGAACGGGGCACCTCGACCGGTCGAACTGACCCTTGCATGAAAACTTTTTATATACCCCTTCCGCGACTTATTTAAATGTTTTCATTGGTTCTTAGGGTACCTTTGGGACCCCTTTGAATATAAATTCATTCGTTCCAAAATATAATTACGTTTTCAAATTTATACGAATTTTGCTAACTTCGGGTGAATTAACCAAAGGAGCGACTATTCGTTGTTATCTTTAAAGTTCTTTTTCCGCTGCGTGTGTTCTTAAAACTAGTTTTGGGAACATTAATGAATTGGGTTAGCCTCAGTGGTGTGCCACGGGCTTTGGCTCCGCTATTGTGGGACCGGGCTATGACACCACTGCTCAGCTATATGCTGAGTGTACAATTTCACATGTATGCTTTTATGACAATTCGTGATTTAAAACATCTAAAACATAATGAAATAGTCGCTAGGGTGAGTGGTACGCATTCATCCGGTAAATGAAACTGATGTCGAGGAAGGCACACCTCACCCACGCATCATGTACACTGGTTGGGCCTTCATCCATACCAGGTATCGTTTCATGGTTGGGCCTTTCTCCATACCAGACACCACCACAATCAATATCACAATCCTCAAGGTTCGAGGAGCTTACCCCCAGATGAATTTGCATCGAACTCCCCTTTGACCAAAGTAAGACATATAACATGCTCACATAGCAGTTATACATGCTTTTATCGCAGTTTCACGTGCATAATTAACGAGCCTAATTAATACATGAATTTCTCCCGGATCCAAAATATCAAAGTCGATATTCAAAACATGAAAATCTCATATATTTCATAAATCTAGAATTCATACCTCGTGCGATCTCTCCGAAAATTTGAAGGATCGACTAGAGGCCCGAATAAACGTCTGATCTCAAGGTATACGCAAATCCTACAAGTTTTACTGGATTTTTTTTCAAAATTCTAGAAATTAAATTTTCAAAAAAGTGAGCCAAATGCGGCCTAAGAGGTACCAAAACGTAGGTCTTACCTCGAGGAGCTCAAACTCAAATCTGGTGAAAATCTGACAGACGAACGGTCGTCGATCGGAGTCGCAAAGCTCGATGAATCAAATCTCCTTTCTCTCTCCTCTCTCAAGATATTTATAAAGTTTTTAACTAATAAAATCTCACCCCTTCCTATTTATAGGAAAACTTCCTAGAAATCGCATTTACCACCCCCGCGAGTTTCTCAAACTTCTAATTAACTCCGGAAACGTCACGCACATCCATTTCACGCATTTACGAGTGAAAACTATAAATTACAAAAGTTTTCGACTAGGTCGTTTTTGTCCAAGATTATGTTTAGAAACTAAATTCTGTGGAATTTCTGCACAACCTACCTTTTATTTAACGTGTCACTAACGTCCTCACCACGGTGTTCAAAATGCTCTACAGTGATAACAAAACTATCAGAAATTATACTACACATGTATAATTTACTATTCATAAAATACCAGATATTTCAAATAACATTTAGCTCACATAAATGTCATTTACTCATGACAATGCAATCCCGCTTACTAAATTCTCGTGTCCTTACTGACACCTTATCGTTGACTCACTGTCAACCTCATTCACCATTATCAAATAATATTGATAATTTTCTAAGATTAAAAGTGCATGATAAAACTATGAAATTTTGAAACGAGTGTGACACTGTCACATGCAAGGACGGAGGCATGAAATTTTATTTATTTATTATTATTATTATTATTTTGGTTGGTTGGTTGGTTGCGGGGGGGGGGGGGGGGGGGGGGGGGGGGGGTTGCCCTTGAATTTTTTTTTGTCTATTTATACATATTTGATACTGAGATATGGTGTCAAATTGGATCTATTTAGGAACAATAATTATATTTTGAGATAATATTTATATATATTTTTTTATCTATTTATCAATAAGGTATAGTGTCAAATTGAGTTTGAAACACTTAAATGGAATAGACTAAATTATATTTGGGTTAAAATATCACATATACTAAAAAAAATTCTCAAATTTTAGAATAAACTAGATTATATTTAAGTTAAAATATCACATCTACTATTTATTTTTTCTTTTTCAAAATTTGTGAAATGAAAGAGGTACAACCCATCTGAGCTTACATATACCTCGTCCCTTGGTCACAGTCCGAGTTTGTGTGGATGTGATACTAAGTCCTGGTAGTGGGATGGTCTTTATAGTCCCAAAAAGCAGGTTCTCAATCAACAGATTCAACAACATGGACCAAGAAGATTATAACGGAGTATGTTTTTAGGGTGAGAATTATTGAATGGTCCAAAATGGTTGGGTCTTCGGCAGGCTAATGTTTTTTCAATGGATGACGACATGACATATAATAAGACTATTAAGCAGTTGTCCAAATGGAGGGGTGGGTCTAGTACGTTCTTGACACTCCTTACTGAGCCACATTGTGGAATTTTATTTGGTTTTTTAAGTCCAAGTTCGTGGATTTGTCGGTAATTGGTTCGGTTTCTTGTTCTGTTCTGTTATTCTCGATTTTGGGTATGGCTAAGACCCGAACCAACCCCGACACATGTGCACTATTATTGTAAGTTTTCATTTTGATTTCCACACATGTAAATTGATTGATTCTGAATTTATGACTTAGCAAATGATTTAATTTAAATTTATGTCCTGTTTAATTACTAGCTTGCTTACAAAATCTTATCCATATATGTGTGCACTATGCACGTATTTATGTTGTTGATTTCTAGAGAGAGACTCAACTAGAATTACGATGAAGAAAGTAAAATAAATGTCACGGGTTAGCAAGCAGCAGGAGGTGTTAATATTGAATTTCTCTAACTTGACTATAAAATTTAAAATATTTGGAGAGGATTATTTTATTAGAGTTTTCTGCAATAAAGTCAAATTTATCAGTCTTAGACAATTAAACACCACTAAATAGACTAATTCGTTATGAACTCATTCTTTATTCTTTTTTTTTTTTTTTTTTTTTTTTTGAGGAGCATTATGAACTCATTCTTTTTTCTTCTATTTTTTTTTTTATACTTACTTGGATTATGGTTGGTCACACACACACACACACCTTTAACCAACTCAATTCAACCTCAAAGCCCCATTATGGGACACAGCAAAGTTCAACAAGGATTCCGATTGAAGAACAGGGGGGGTAAACAAGGACTCATCGAACACTCAATTTCTCCACTGGGGAGAAAAATGCACACCATTTAAGCAAATCCCGCCTGATCATTATGAACTCATTCTACATAGGCTAATTACAATTCTATGGACGCACTCACGCACCATTACTATATCTCATGAATATATGAAATATTTTCACACAAAATTTCGCTCGAATGACTTGTCTACTAAGTACTAACTCACAAAGAGAAACAAAAGAAAGGAAAAAGAGAAGAAAGTGAAAACACGGCGGAAAGAGAAATTATTCTATGTGACTAACAAACCATGTGACGGTGATTGTGATCTATTTATTAAAGTGAGTGGGAATTACATACAGTGAAAATCAAAAGAAATGTGACATCACACGGGATAATTTCTCCCTAGGATGATGCCAAAAAGTTAATGCAAAGTAGTCTACTTTGTCTCTTCCACCTCGCGGATCACGCGAGGTTGATACTGTTGCTGTTGCTGTTGTCATTGGTATTGCTATGTACAAAGAAACAAATATAGTGAGTATATAATAATACCAAGTCAATCTCCTCCTCCCACTATCTTCTCCTCTCCCCCCCTTTTCCGCTACTAACTATTATAGTACTTACTAAATTGCCCAACCAAAAAAAGACTTTTGAGAACTCCTAAAACCAGAACAAAATGCATTGATAAACACACCGTATCAATCTTCACTTCCACAAAATTGGAGATTCAATACCCAAAAAGGGGAAAAGGAAAAAATAAAAATAAAAAAAATATATGGAGAAGAGCAAGAACACAAGAGATGAACAAGTTAAGAAGAAGATGGTGATCCGAGTAGGCGGTGGCAGCGGAGTTGGAGGAGTTATTGTATGGGGTGGAGCTTTGGCTATTGCAACTTTGGTATCAGTCTCAGCTATCAAATTCAGAAAAAGAAGAAGACCCACCACCAACAAAACCAACCCACCACCAATAATACCAATTGATGAATCCAGAGAATTGGAGATTAACAATAATAGTCATAAAGATGACGCAAACAATGGGCTACAAGCTCTTCTTCAAGATTCTTCTTCACCAATACATTACCCTCAGTCTCAGAGGTTTGTGTTGATCACTAATTTCTCTCTTCAATATCTACATACCCATACATATCATCAGATTTGTATTACTATTTGATATTGAATTGTTAATTTTCATTATTCTATAGGAGGAGTGATGGAAAAAAGAATATGGGTGTGATCCAGACTGATTACACATCTGAAATTTCCATTTTGGTAATTCTTTTCATCTTATGCCATTGATTCTTAATCTAACTTTGACCCAAACCATATTTATAAGTTGATTTTGATATAAATCCCAAAAGATGAGAAAAATGGAAGTATTGTTAGAACAAGTTAATTAGAGGCATTAATAACATTCTCTGTCTAAAGTGCTGATATGATATATAGTAATTTGATTCAGGATGACAACCTTCTTGTTGTTGGGCTTGAAAGTAGTAGTAACCAAACTGAGATATTCAGAAATGGTGACAAGGGGATCCTATTTTCTGATAATTCAAAACCAGAAACAAACCATTTGTTCACCAAACATGAAAATCAGAACAAGAATGAGTCCATGGTAATAACAGAAGAAGTCATCAAGTCAGCTCATGCAGATCAAACAGAAGAATATAAACCACAAACTCGATTGATTGAAGGAGAAGAGGAAGAAAGTGGTGTAGAACAGATTGCATTTAAAGAAGGCAGCCAGATAATGAAAATGGTTGAAACAGAACAAAAAGAGAGAGAACATTATGATAACATAAATTCTGTAGAGAAAGGGGGAGAAGAAGTTGAGACAATTCAAGAAGATCAGATTGAAGCAGAAGATAGAAGAGAAATCCAATTGGTAGGAGGAGAAGAAGAAGAAGAAGAAGAAAAAGAATATGATGATAAAGAAACTAGTGTAGAGATCGGTGAAGAAAGAGTTGAAGATCAGATCTCATTGAAAGAGAATAATACCCCATCCCCAATGCAATTGGTTGAAGAAGAAGAATATGGTGATCAAGAAAATACTTTTAGGAGGGGTGAAGAAGATTTTGAGACAGCCGAGGCATATCAGGAAATTGCTGTGGAAGACAACCCAAAAATGCAATTTATTGAAGCTGAACAAGAAGAAAAAGAATATTCTAACAAAGAAATTACTGCAGGGAAGGTTGAAGAAGCAGTTGAGGCAGCTCAGATTGCAGTAGAAGACAGCCCACAAATGAAATTGGTTGCAGAAGAAGAAGAAGAAGAAGAAGAAGAAGAAGAAGATTTTGACCTGGAAAATATTACTGTAGAGAAGATTGAAGAGGCAATTGAGGCAGGTCAGGTAGAGCGGATTGCAGTAGAAGACAACCCAAGAATACAATTTACAGAAGCCAAACAAGAAGAAGAAAATTCTGATAAAGAAATAAGTTCTGCAGAGAAGGGTGAAGAAGAACAAAGAGAAAATACTGCTAAGAAGGGTGAAGAATCAGTTGAGGCAGCACTGGAGATAGATCAGATTGAAGAAATAGAAGAAGAAGAAGAAGACAACCCAAAAAAGCAATTTGTTGAAGCTGATGAACAAGAAGACCGAAAATATTATGATGAAAAAAATACTGCAGAGAATATTGAAGAATCAGTTGAGACAGCTCAGGTAGACCAGGTTGCAGTAGAAGACAATCCACAAATGAAATTGAGTGAAGAAAAAAAGAACATTCTAGAGAAAGGTGAAGACACAGCTCAGGCAGATGAGATCATGGTTAAAGAGGACCCAGAAATGCAATTGAGTGAGGAAGAAGAAAATACTAGTTTTGATGACGAAGACGAGGAAGCGGTTGCGGAGAAAGCTGAAGAAGATAGCTCAGAAGGAACAGGAGACTCATCCATGGAATCAAATGCAGAGGCAATTTGGCCAGCAGAGTCACTTCATGAATTCTCACTGGGGTTCAAAGAAATGAATTTTAATACTAACCAGTACTTGGGAGAGGAGATTGAAGAAGATACAACAATCAAATCAGAAGATCAAGAATCAGGACAGAAGATTAAGGAAGACAGAGAAGTCAAAACAAAAGAACTTCTTGGTTATAAAGACAAATCCATGGCAATGTCGAGTAAGATGGATTTTTCAGAGCTCTTGACGCCAATTACTCGAGCAAAAAGCTCAGCAAACCTGAGTATCTGGATATGGTCAACGCTGGCGGCACTGGTGGTGCTCCTCCTGATGGTGCCACTGTCACTCTCCCTTACCCAAGTTGTGAAGCTTTGTCTCATTGGCGTCTTCATTGTGGTTCTCTCTAAATTCCACAAGTTCGAAAAACTGTCATAAGTTGGGGTGTGTGTGTGTGTGTTTTGTTTTTTTCCTTCTTTTTCTTATGCTTTTAAAAGTACTAAAGAGATGGATAATATAAGGCTTTCAGAAGTTTTAGATTCAATTTCAAAATTTTCTTTTGTGGTGTAATTTTCACATTGTCTGCTGGACTGCACTCACTTTTCAGTACGAATTACTCAAAAGTATGGATAAGAGTGATAATCTTTCGTTCCAGTATGGATAAAGGTGATGAACTAATAATCTTTCATTCCATACTGAACCAGACCAGAATAGTGTTATTTTATACATTCTCATTATGAGAAAGGGCCACTCAAGCATTTCGAAATAGATGCTACATTTACATATTTTTGGGATTAGGAATAGGCATAATCTGACCTGCTTTTTACATCTCTAGGTTTGTTTGGTCGTCGATTGGATCTAAAAACACGTGTAATATGCTGCTACTAGCCTACTACACTACTTCAATTGAGTTTACTTATTCTTTAAACACGAGTTTACGTAAACTTGTTGAGAAAAGAATAAATGTAATGTCACTCTTAAATCTAAAGGAAGAGTTGAGTGCAAGGCTCAACGGATGTATCATATAATTTCCCTCATTCAAGAGCAAAAAGATGAGACAGTTGAATTACCTCATTCACAAAATAATGATGTGGAAGTTTTTATTGGATTTCGTAAATACTAACCTTCACGGATGAACGTCTCAAATTTAAATGAATCTTTCTAGATGGTTCAATTCTTGGTTTTCCAGGTACATGTCTCACGAGTTCTGTGTGGTGGCCCACCAACTAATTATTTGTGTTGCTTAGTAAATGCCACAACGTACAATCAAAATTCGACAATGCTGGAGAGAGTATTCCATATGATAGAAGCATTGCATTATCTTTTACGCTACATGTCTCTCAACTCTAAAAAGAAGACTCAAATTTATCAACCATATAGCAATGTCTTTGTAACCTTTTGTATAAATTCTTCAGTCTTCTCAACTTTCATGTAATCTTTACACGTATATACCATTACCTCTAACTAATGCTCTTCTATCTAAATACAATCCCTGCCTTGCTTAACTCTGACTGCTGCTGCTGCTGCTGCTGCTGCTTTATTGCATAGTGTCCAACAAATATGTAAAGAACCTAAAGAACTAAATACCCAAAACTTTGTCATAAAACAGGAATCTCGGTTTTTCAGTGCCCAAAACTTCCAACCCGGTCCTCTGCTATCTGGGTTAGCAACCCGGTCACTAGATCCACGAATGGATTAGCATTCTAGTAACCGGTGATTTTCCATTAAGCTTGGCCAGCTGCAACCAGTGGACCAACCCAAAACACCTAGGATTAGATCCACCCTTGAACAAGCACTAACCTGGGGAAAAATAAGAAGAAGCTCTCCTATAAACAAAACGCTCTCCTATAAACAAACACGTATGAAATATTAGAGTTAAGAGATATCATGCATACCAAACTGTCCAGGCTTCCTTCAACATGAAATAACATGACAGCCATTCCTCTTCCTCTATCAATCTCTGCCTGCTTATTGGAAAACAGAGAGATGTTATGGAAAGTGGACGGGAAAAGTGCTCAGAAACAGTTTCATGACAATCTAATCAAGTTCAACTACTCACCACACAGGAACATATTGACAAGCCCACGGCTGACAATGCCATTGTGACATCAGCCATCATCCCTGAAACAATTCATAAATATCCACCATAATCAGTAGAAAAATTATTACTCTGCAAATCCTTAGAGCACTCCAGATCTAGGTATACACGGTACATCCACCAGAATAAGAGCCTTGGCCCAAAATTTGTAGTAGAAATTTGAGAAAATAACTTCAGACATTACATTCTAATGGATGGTCAACAAAAAAATGTAGCCAAGTCAACTGGAATGATCATTTTGAAAGTGGAGTAATATGATCTGTGTAAATTTCCAATACATCATTTTGTTAGCAACTTGTAAGCATTTTAATTGCTGTGAGGAAAAAATTCCTTCATTCCGCTACGAGCAGCAGAAAGTACTCCCCAACTGCAAAACCAAATGGCGCCCAAGGCTACATCGGTTTGGTCAGAGAATTTAGAGACGGAAAAGAAATTGGAAAGGAAAATGAGAAGGAAAAATAATTCAGTATTGCTGTCCTCCATTCTTCACTAACATATAAATAAATAAAAATTGGAACACCATAGAAAATAAAAAATAAAGTGGATGGGTTGTGACTCACAAAATTCAAAATTTTTAATTTATTTCTCACCCTATAATAATTTCCTTCTGTTGTCCTTACAAACCAACCAAACAGAAGTGTTTTCTTTCCTTTCCTTCAACAAATCCATGAACCAAACAGAACCTAAACGTATATTAGTAAAATGGTGCCTCCCACAATATGTATGCCCACCAGTACAGCTGTTCCATTGGTATTTTGAAACTTTCAACAAAAAAAGGACAACTATAACACTGAAAATCGTTTACCTCTTTGATCAATGGAGACTACGCATAACCATTGGATAGAGTGCCCTTCAAGGTTGTGCCACGATGCAATCTTTCCGGCTTTCCAGCTCTCTAGACCAGGCAACACTTCCTTGTACATGGGAATGTTTGCAAGTATCATCTTAGCCACACCATTTCCTTGTGATAACGTCTCTCCTCCGGCCTTCAAACTCACATCCTGCATATGCTTGTTACGCTTCCCATTAACCTTGGGGGCCTGAACACTACCATTTTGGATCTGGAAAACATCTTCACTTCTCATCTTCGAGGATGACATCTCTACGACATTCAATAGGATTTTCTCCCACGTGTGCTTGTTCCCTTTCGAATAGTCTAAAAGCTCTTCTGCTTCACTATCCTCTTCAGAATCAGCAACAAAGTCGCTTACTGAATCAGCTGTTATTTCAGTTTCTGATAACGCAGCTTGCTCTCTCAAAAACTGAAGAAACAAAAAATGAGTAAATTTAATAAAGCAGAGGCAAAGGACATTTCCAGAAATAAATCTATATTCACAAAATTCATACTCTCATAATCTTGTGTCTAGCGCTACGTGTCTTTGCATGTTGCAACCACTGTTTATGTCTCTGGAAAGCTGATCTGCTTGAGAGTGCCTGGTAACGAATGAAATTGGGAGCTATAAGGATACACCAAACGTCAATTGAACTATAGGTCATACAATATTGATTACTAATGCGTATGAAACCAGTCAAGTTTAGAGGTAAAAAAAACAAAAACAGATCATGTAAATGCACGTTGCTTGAAGAAACAATACACAGTACTCTCAAGTTTAGAAGGTTATATTGTCAGAACCTCCGACTGCTATATCTTCCCCCCAGAACTGGATATAAGTTACTTGTAGAGAGCTAAACCAGCCAAAGTAAGAATCTGGTCAATTTCGAGCACAAGACCTACAAACTATAAGAGCTGCACCTTGTCCAAAAGTGATGAGGGTTTACCAAAGCTAAGAATACGTAGGGAAAAAGAACAAGCTGGTGCTTCCTAATACATATGCTTAGAACCATGTGCCTTTAACCAAGAACTCAACTTCCAAACTCCAGCTTCAAATGACTATGACACAGACTCATGGCAAACATACCTTCAACAAACTTTTCCAAAGGCAGTTAAAAAGAACGTATTGCAAAGATGCCAACAAGCAACAGCTGCGGGAAAGAAATCATCATATTGTCAGCATTTTGAGACCAATGATGTTGCCTATTTCGGAGTGTAATAACTTCTATTACAATTGCTGTTATTGTAACTTCTTTCTTTTGGTAAGTACGGTTGCTGTTCATGCGTTACTTCATATCATATCTTGCTAAAGGGGAGAAAACAAGAAGGTAGACATGGTGTAGAAGTGAAACTGCCAGGGAACATCTAGAACGAAATAAATTTATACCAATATATGACTTCATGCCAATCAGTAGCATGGCACCTGGTAACTTGCCAGACAAAGAAACTAGAAGGGATTTTAACTTCCCATCAAGGCCCTTATCAGCGCCTTCATTGCATGAGGGGAGAGGGGTTGTGGGCAAACAGATGCTACACATCACTAAGGATCCCACAGGCACACACGTTAACTTAATGCTCCAGAAACCTCTGAAAATTCAAAGCAACTACCACAAAAAGAAAAGCAGAAGTATTGAGTCCCAAAGCGTTACAAATCACTGACGTAATAACCAATCAAAATCTAGCCTTTCAGTCAATTCATGTATTTGACAAACTCTACCTTATCTTGTCAGGATATAAAGGTCCATCACTCAATGATGGTCTTGGAGAGATAGACCAACCATTTAAACATTAATTTTGTCGATCTGGTCAGGATAGAAGTAATGAATTGTTGACCACATTGTAGAACCATGTATACATGACATGGTTCAAAGTATCGGCCGATACCGAGTCGTATCGGCCGAGTCAACTCGGTTTCGGTGGGGTCCGATACGAGTCAACTCGGCGATACCGAGACGAGTCAAAAAAATTCTTGGAAAAGGGAAGAAAGGTACCAGATCTGAATCTTGCATGCATCGTGAGGGTTTTCATCTTCTTCTTCTTCAGATCTTCATCTTCTTCCCGAAGGTATGTCGTCGATCTCTGTGTGTGTGTGTTTTCATCTTCTTCTTCAGATCTTCATCTTCTTCCCGAAGGTATGTCGTCGATCTCTGTGTGTGTGTGTGTGTGTGTGTGTGTCGCGAGCTGTATGTTTGTCGAGTGTGAGTGAGAGTGTGTGTGTGTGTGTCGCGATCTGTGTCGAGTGTTTGTGTGTGTGTGATTGAGTGTGTGTCAATCTGTTTGTGTGTGTGATTGTGTGAGTCGAGTGTTTGTGTGTGTGTGATTGTGTGTGTGTGTCGATCTGTTTGTGGGTGTGATTGTGTGTGTCGAGTGTTTGTGTGTGTGTGATTGTGTGTGTCGGTGGTGTGTTTTGGTGTGTTTTGGCTTAACCACAGCCATAGTAGATATATATAGGAGTAATTTCTAGTAATTTTTTTAATTTTTTTTTTATTTTTGCTGAATAACCCAATATTAGGTTATTAGGTTAGTAATTACTCCTACTATTTCTAGTAATTTCTTCTTCTTCTTTTTTCCTTCTAGTGTGTGTTTTATTTTTTATTTTTTTGCTGTGAAATAGGAGAGTTATTTAGTGTAGAATAACAACACTTTTTGAGTTTATATATAATCTTAAAAAAATAAGATTGGACAACACTTTTTGGTAGTATTGAACTATTTAGATCCAATTATGTGTGTACAATTATTAGACATTAGATCGGCAGCGTCTAAATTGAATGAGATGTGCTTTATAATTGGTACATTGTGTATTGTGGAAATCTATTAGGCAAATTTTGCTATTCTTATTATTTTAGAATTTTCTATAATTTTTTCATATTTTTTTTAACCTTAAATCTAGCGTATCGCCCGATACCAGGCCGCATTGCCGCGACACCGAGTCATCACAACAGTCTCCGATACCGCGACCGATACCGCGACTTTGAACCATGAAATTTTGGAGACAATACACTGTACACTTCGGATTGCTTATCCAGAACTAGCATTTTCCTTCTTTCTTCCTTTCTTTGGCATAATTAAAAAAAAAAAAAAAAACACTTGAATACAGATCAAATAGACTATAACAAGCGTCTGCATTAGAGTTTTCGCGTCTGATCATCAATTCATTTCTGGTGTATCCATACAGAAGTCGGTGCTTAGACAACAATTCAGTGTGCCAAAGAGGCTGTGCAACTCGATTTTCATCTTAATGTGTGGACGGATGTCCTGGCCTCTGATATGTCATGTATTTTTTGGGGGGTAAGAAGGTTCAAATAAGTTTCCATATATGTACTTTTGGGGCTTCCAAACTTCTTCAAAGTTTTTGCATCTCTTGCTATTGTGTTCCATCAACCTCACAGGTTAACCATTCAGAGCAAATATTTTGAACCATGTCGATACATATAGTTGTAAATTGAGTAAGAGCAAGAACATCTTCTTATTCCACACTGCGCAATATATTAAACTACCATATTTTACGAAGATATTGAAAAGATATTCTGAAGTGCCACAATGGTGCAGACAAAGCATATGGAGGGGAAAACAAAAAAAAAAAAAGAGGTTTAAAAAAAATACAAAATATGAAGTTAATGGAAAGGCAAATGAGAGGACTGATAAGAACTAACATCATAGGTTATTATCTCCACAACTTCCGCGTTTGCAAGTACATGCAAGGGAGAAACAATATTCCCATTGACCTGCAAACATAAAAGTCTAGTGGTTAGACTACAACTCATAAAAAAGAATAAACCAACTAAAACTCGGCCATTTACCTTTGCAGCCACCATCTTGTTGCCTATTTCAGTATGTATCATATAAGCGTAGTCAATGACAGTGGCCCCCTTAGGCAGATTTCTAATCTGCAACAGAGTGTAAAAACAGCGATTAGTACTGGGATTTTCTTAAAAGTGAAGTAATCCATCCTCTTACCTCACCCCTTGGCGTGAACACAAAGACACGGCTACCTAACAAATCTCTGGTGATAGTGTCTACGAATTCCCTAGAGCTCATGTTTCCAACAAACTCCTCTTGCCACTCTCTGATAGCGTTGAGCCAGCCAATCTGGAGGAAAGAAAGGACTTCTACCAAACAATTAGCATGTGGGTCAGGAAATCTCTAAGAATTTATCAGGAGATCCCTTCAAGAGTGATTAATAACTTCCACAGTTTTACAGGGACAATAGATAAATTACCCTGAGGGCAATGTTTGCATTGCTAAGACAGACTGTTTTCCCTCTTGAAGTTCTACCTTTAGGCATTGCATGCCCAACTAAACCAGTAACAAAAACTTTCCCACTATAGTGAGCAGCTATGCCTCTCTGTGCTATCAGATCCATTTCTTCAGTTCGTATCTGCCATTGATGGGTTCAAGGTTATTCAACTAATCCATCGTTATATAAAAGCAAAAAAATAATAATAATAATAAAAAGGTTATTCACTAATGCAGGGCAACCAAATGAGACAATTTCAAATTTTTAAAAACAATGAACATCCAAGAACTACCTGAACTTCCAGCCGAAACATGCTCTCATATAGAAATGGAATTACAGTTGTATGGAGACTATGATAGCCATTAGGTTTTGGGGTCGCAATATAGTCCTTCATCTGTTACAAAATGTAAACCAACATGCCTACAAAGATCAACTCAAATCAAACTAAACATGCGTCCAGAGAAAAGTAATTAATTAATTACTAAACATGGATGAATTGACTAGACACATTCAAGATGAGGTCCCATGGTGTATGTTGTTCGCAGATGATATTGTCTTGGTTGATGAGACTAAAAGGGGACTCAACACTAAATTAGAAGCTTGGAGAGAAGCACTGGAGACTAAGGGGCTAAAGATAAGTAGGACGAAAACAGAATACATGGAATGTACTTTTAGCAACAGTGGAAGTAGAGACAACGAAGCAGTGAAGATCGAAGATCAGGAGATCCCAAAGAGGGAACACTTTCGCTATCTAGGTTCAATGATCAGTAGAGACGGAGAGATTGGTGATGACGTGACCCATAGAATTAAAGTGGGCTGGCTTAAGTGGAGGAGTACTTCTGAAGTATTATGTGATCGGAGAGTACCAGCAAAATTGAAAGGAAAAGTTTATAGGCCAGCTATTAGGCCAGCTATGCTCTACGGGACAGAGTGTTGGGCAACTAAGAAACAACACATTAGCAAAGTGAGTGTAGCGGAGATGAGGATGCTAAGATGGATGTGTGGTAAGACTAGGAAAGATAGAATTAGAAATGAGTACATCCGAGAGACTTTAGGAGTGACACATATTGAGGATAAGTTGAGGGAGAATAGACTTAGATGGTTAGGCCATGTACAACGAAGACCTGTAGATGCACCTGTGCGAAAGAGTGATAAGATCGTAGTGCCTGGAATGGTTAGAGGGAGAGGCAGACCTAGACTGACTTGGGAATATGTGGTGCAACAAGATATGAATATATATATAATTTAAATGAGCATATAGCTCTTGATCGTGCAGAATGGAGAAAAAGGATTCATACAGCCGACCCCAATTGATTGGGACGCAAGGCTTGGTTTGGTTTGGTTTGGTTACTAATATTAGATATAAATCTCAAATACAAGAAAGAGAAGCAAGATACTTACAGATCGAGGAATAGGGGTCCAGATTCCATGTACCAGCCCAAGAACATGGTAGCAGATCTGGGAAAAAGCACAATTTTGAGAGTAAGTGTGGGGCACACATGCATGTTGTACAAAATATAATCAATTACTTAGGCATGGGCCAGGTTACCTGCTGTGCACTACAAAGAGGCCCAACCCCAATGCAAGGCTTTGGTTTTATAACAATTCGAAGCTGGTAATCCAAACAAATAAATATACTAAGTATTAACCACAAAGTTAAAACTCCAGAAAAATGCTTCCAAGTGAATAACAGAACAAACCTGTGCAATTTGGTTTACTTCATTTATTGAACATTTAGATTTGAGCACAGCCTTATAAATACTGCAGTAAATACAAAATTTCACATGAAAAGCCAGTCAGGGAAATTTTCACGACAGCAGTTACACAAGCCATAAAACACAGGCTAAGTTGAAGAACCAAGAAGACATAATATAAAACGTAATAACACAAGGATCAGAGCAGTAGCACGGGTAGTGTTATATCGACCAAGTTAAAGAACCAAGAAGCCATATTAGAAAATGATTACACTACGCAGACAAAACTATAAAAACAATTTACACATGAATGACATTTGGTTATTGTGGGTACCTAGTTTACCTTGCCAGCCCACTAACTTGTGGCAGGGACAGCTATGAGTCCCATTCGCCGAGAATACATCTCATTACTATCCTCAAGTGCAAGTCGCAACGAATTCCCTGGTATAATGCATGATCATGTTGCCCGGGTATTTACTAGCATAATATCCTCCAAGCTAGACTATGTCTACTACATGTGGGAAGTTGAGTTTGGTTCACTTTCCTCTAATATGAACCTCGTGGATTATCTATCTCAAGCTTCAACTCATAACTTAGTGATGAACCTGGCTAGGGGCGGATTGCACCATGATCCTCCCAGCGGGAGTCTCAAGGTTAAGTTTCCTGGCGGTTAAAATTAGGGTTCACAAAAGTTTGACTTGCCTTGGTGCCGCGATTGGGTAAAATTAGGGTTCACAAAAGTTTGACTCGCCTTGGTGCCGCAATTGGGTAAGCATGTTTCCTTAGACAGGGAGATATAAACTCTACTAGTGTATTCTTAAGCATATGGAACCAGCAACCACTGCGCTGATCGTCGCTCATCATATGGGGCAGTCTTAGAGAGGGAGATACTATGTGCCTCCAGACACGTAGCCTCAACTTCTCATCTAGACTTTCTCATGGTACCTCCATCATTCCCTCATGTAAAACCACCTCGACCATCAAGAGTCGAGACCAAAATACCTGCAAAATCCGAAAGAAGAAACTGACCATCTAAAGTGCTATATATTACACATCCAAAACACTCTTCCAAGTAACAAAACCAAAAGTAGTGCACAAGTCAATAAGTCATGCATGAAGAGAAGTTCAAATCAATAAGCATCTTAAGTAATTTGTGGGGTAGTACAAGTTATTAGTCTTGTATTTTGCATTTGTATAGACGTATATTTGTGTAAAATACTATTCCCAAAGTTTCTAAGTGCATCATTTATACACATATGTCTCACAACCCTCATCACGAGTTTTGTGAGTCTTTGTAGGTCAATAAAAGCATTCCTTACCCAAAAAGTGGTCACAGCTAACTTTTTATCAATTTTTAGCATTGAAGACCTCTAAATTTCAAAATTGGTCCAAAGATAGAAGATTTAGTTCGACGAGTTAGGGTTGCTTGGCCGCAAATTTCGCATCAATTAGAGATCTGAGCTAAGAGTTATGGAAATTCTATGATCAGTGCGCAAAGCTAAAAGTGAAGCTGTGATTTACAAGTCAGAGGGATTTTCGACCGGTCGAAGGGACCGTTCGACCGGTCAAACAGGCCTGGGAGACCCTTTTTCTATTTACAAAAGTGTCATTTCAAAGGTTTTGTATAAAAGGAAGTCCTAGGCTCATTTGGACAGGGATCTATAATTTCTCTCTCATTTTGGGCAGCCCCCTTGGGCTCCCGTCCATTTTCTCTTAATTTCTTGTAAACTTGAAGCATTAATTGAAGTTTTAATGGCTAGGCATATCTTCTACCTCTTTTCCTTTGACGATGTTGATTTATTTTACATGTTTAGATATACTTATATAGGTTTGGGATTATGACCTTGCCTATGAAGTTCTTGTATTTGTTGTTATGATTTAGTTGTTAGAAGCACATTTAGGGTTCATGTGTGTAAGATTCAAGACTATACGCTTCATCTTGTATGTCATGCATCCTTGATTTCCAAATCTTAGTTCTTGAATCCTTCCTTATGTATTTTGGAAGGAATGCACTCTATGGCCTCGTTTGGCATGCCAGATAAAACTGTCAGATAGGGCAGGATAAGACAGGATCGGATAAGATAGTAATCCTGTCAGATAAGTTGTTATGTTGTCCTGTGTTTGGAACATGCTGGATAAAACTGTCAGATAAGCTGTCATATCCTAATCCTGTGTTAGGGCATGCCTTGACATAAGTTCCGGATAATAACTAAATTGTTGCTTTTTAACAAGTGAACAAACAAAATTTAGATTTGAATTAAAAAAAAAAAAAAGCAAATCATAAAGAAAAAAAGAAAAAAAGCTGATCTCTCGAGAGAGAGAGAGAGAAGCAAATCTCGGAAGAGAAAAAAAGATCTGAAATTTTCTTGAAAAAACAAATCTAAAAAAAGAGAGAGATTTGAGAAAAAAAAAAACAGATCTAAAACTTTTTAAAAAATAGATCTGAAAAAAATAATAATAAATAAATAAAATTAAAATTAAAATAAATTAAAAACTTGAAAAATAAATTTGAAAAAATACATATATATATATATATATATATATATTCTAGGGAAAAAAATCTGACAAAAAAAAAAGATAATAATAATAATAATAATATAAAATAAAATGTCTCAAAAGTTATCCCAAACTCCCTTATCCCACCAGCCTAATACCACCCTCCCCATGGTATTGAGTTATCCCATACTCAATGAGATAAAAAGCCTCATTGGGATAAAATACTCCTATGGATTGCAGCACTCCTATCCTGAGCTCTTATCCCGCCTGCCAAATATGACCCTATATGTTTGATAATTGTTATGTGGGGGATTTAAAGCCTAGAGTCTTCATCTTTTATGTCAAGTATCTTTCATTGTTCCAACTCTAGATTCTAAATACTACCATTTAAAGGCTTCATTTATGATAGATTAGAACATAAAGGGGCTTCGTCTTGTATGTCATGCATCCTAGATTGTCAAACTCTAGCTTCTAATCTCTATCTTATGGAAATCTCAAAGTGACCCTTATCTAGCTTATGTGTGCATCCTTGTGTTTGTTGATAAGTCTAAATGAGATTTTTACCTTGGAATGTGCTTTGGAACATTAAATCATTTGCCCTTGTACTTGGTTCAAAGTAGGGGAATGATCCTAACCTATTGCTTTCTAGATTTGTTTGCATCTTTTATCCTCCAAAAGCCAAACAAAAACCCACAAGACACAAAGTCATTTTTTTTTTCTTTTTTTATCATCTTTTCTTATTTCATTCTTTTAGCATTATAATTAGTTTCTAAACTTCCCAAACGTTGTTCTTGTATCAATCCCTGTGGACTCGACACCCTACTTTCCAATGTTACATTTTTAATAGGTTTAAAATACTTGATTTTGACAGAATCACCAAGGCTTCAGCGGTCAGCCTTACAGAGATCGATGGATACAGACAAAGAGAGGGGGGATGTATTGCTTTACCTGTAAGGATCCTTGCATATAGATCGGACTTCAGTTCTCACCGTCATAAGGTCTAAGAACTGATCGTCTTCAATTTTTGTCATCAAAATCTTGTTTGCCTAATACAAGAAGAAAAGATTTAATCAGCAGAAGACCAAACTCTGAAGTGATAGAGAATCAACTATAAACCTCAAAACCTGATGTTAAAGCAACAACAAAATCTTAAGGTATCCCATCACAGTATGTGTGATGAATAAATTGCTGTGATAGCCTAGTCCCAAAGCTTCATTCAAAAATATCAAGGTAACAAAGTAAAATATACCTCTACGAATTCCTGTTCATGTTCTTTATAAAGTTCTGCAACTCTTCTCTTAACTGTAGCATAATCTTGGGCATTCGTGTACATGAAGGATAGATTTTCAAGTTCGGACTGCAAGAAGGTATTACAAATTAGCAAGAACTACATAAGCATAATTACATATACAAACCCTTGAACAACAGAAGTATCATAGTAAATACTCCCTCCGTCCCAAATTAAGAGTCCCGCTTTGGAAACGAGACTTTTTAAGGGGACAAAAGAATCTACACCTACTTTCCACAACTGCCCCTAATCATTAGGGTAACTTCTTTGATTTTGTCTTGGTGTAAATTTCAAGGAAGGGTGTTTTTGGAAAGTAAGCAAAAATTGTACACCAATTTAGGAGAGTGGACAGCAATTTTGAGACATCCCAAAATGGAATATTGGACTCTAAATTTGGGGTGGAGGGAGTAGGACATTATTATCACACTTTTCTGGAGAGCTTAGGTTGCTCTAGAAGGCATCAAAGTGCTATTAAACTTTACAATCATCAGACTAACACCACTTGTGGATCTTTCAAGGATATTAGAGCCCAAATAGAGGAAGAGAATTATCAACTGATCGTCCCACATATAAAGGATGCTGGGATGGGTAGATTAGAGCTAAGTTTCGAAATTTTGCACAAAATGGCTGCTTTAACATTGCAAACCGTGACTCTCACTTGTTACCCCCAAGTTATTATCGGATACCAAGAATTGCCCCGTTGTTACTCATGAAAATCTCCATCTAAAAATAAATGTATATGCATAAAATCATTAGAGCCAAATGAGAGGTTAAATTTCAGCCATGTGGGGAGAGTAATTAGCATGGAAAGTTAATAGTTAAATTTCAAACCAATACATTGTTCTTACACTGAAGTAAAATATCAAGTGACCATGTTCAGTGATGTAAGATAGGTGATGAAGTATTCAAATCAAACAGACAAGCCTACCTTAATTTGGTACATGCCCAGCAGTTTTGCTAGAGGAGCAAAGACCTGCAGTGTCTCCATTGCGATGCTGGACTGGACACAACATATAATGGTAAGAACAATGAGAAGTAAAAGGAAACCCAAGTAAATACTAAATCATACTCCACAGCACCTGCTTATGCGGAGGCATGTGTGAAAGAGTGCGCATGTTATGTAATCTGTCAGCTAGTTTGACTATGATGACGCGAACCTGAAAAAGTAGTGTATTTAGTTGACTAGATAGTCTCAGTCAGATGAAGATCAATGAAACAAAGAAAGAGAGAGACACCTCCTCGGTCATGGCCAGAAACATCTGCCGAAGGTCATCCGCTTTCACATCTTGTACCGAATGGCTTTCATCCTTGCACTTTATTTTTCCAAGTTTGGATACCTAAATTTGCATAAAAGCATCGAACAATGAATTCTGTACCCAACACAAATTCTACTAAACTTAAAATTGGAAAAAATGCTCCAGCAATAGTAATCAAGCTACAGAAAGAGAACCAAAAAAAAAAGGAACCTTCGTTTCTCCTTCTACAATGTGGCGTACAGTAGCACCAAATTCTTTTTCTATTCTTTCAAATGTAACAACATTTGTATCCTCAACAGTGTCATGTAATAAACCAGCAGAAATAGACTCCCAATCCAATTCCTGAAATAATAGTTAGTAGTCAATAACAATTCTAACTACCACAATACGCAGTCACAAAACTGTTGACCAAGCCAAATACTTCCCCAAAGTGAAGAATGTTTGAGAAATTTGAACTCACCAGCTCTCCTAGAATTTGAGCAACTTCAACAGGATGAATAATAAAGGCCTCTCCACTGCGCCTTTTTTGACCATCATGTGCCTCAAAAGCTAGCTATTCAACCCAAAAAGTGAAAAAGGAGGAGGAAAAAGAAGAAGAACCCACAAAGGAAAAAACTTGTTATCAGAGCATGTTAACATGTGGCCCACCAACACTAACTTAAATTATAAACATCTAACAAAAAAGAGGAGATGGAGCGAAAATCCAAAAAATATAGTGCAAATAATTATAACAGGAAAAAAAAAAAAAACAATTTATTGCAGATAGAGAATAAAGCATGATACTTACATTTAGAGCTCTACGAACCAATTCCAACTCCTTAGGTGGAAGATATGATATGGTAGGTTTAAGATCCTGACATAGAAAGAAAATTTGACGTTAGACTACCAACCAATCCACTTCCAGCGCTTACCCAAGCCATATTTTTCTTTCACAGAATTATATAAAACAATAAAAGAACGTCTTGCAGACTTTAAGTTTGAAGAAAATCTTACATGAAATTAAGATTCTCAAATATAATGTGAAGATTCACAAGTAAAGGCAAAGTCCTCCACAGGTCCAAATCCACATAAGCTTGCATAAGGTTTAAATCGAAAATTCAGTAAAATGCCTTTAAATGGAAGCTCGGAAATTCTTACAAATTCTTTCGCTGGGAAATCACGCTAAGACAATTAGTTCTAACAAACTTCCACGTCATATCCAATAGCTGTTTCTTGCATACCAAAACCGGTTGCTTACCTACTTTCTTAGTTTAACAGCAGCAAAAATGGAAAAAATTGCTTCAGGACATTCCCTTACTGCTTCTTCACACTCCAAATGAAAAACTAATCATACCTTATTCCATGTTCCTTTATCCTGATGTTCAAACTCTAAACAAGTTACCAACAGGCGCGTAGATCAGCTAGCAAAGGGGCTGTTCTAGCTTAACCAAGGTCTCGAGTTCGAGTCTTGGGTATGTAGCTGCGATTAATTACTTGTTGGGAGAACTTTGTCGCCCTAACGAGTCCTACCCGTCTCAATCCGGATTAGTCGGAGCCCAGTGTGGTTCCGGATACTGGAGGTCTAGACCCAAAAAAAAACAAAGTCCAAACAAGTCAAAACCTAATAATTTACACATCTTCTTCATATAGTGTTGGTGCAAATTGTTAAGAATGTTTCATTGGAGTTGTTAACTATAACAATCGGTGGATTGTGTCCAAAGTGTCTTAAGGTATTCCTAATTAAAGCTCCAGATGAGTGCAAGCATAAAAAATTCACCTTCACTAAGATCTATTGAGCAACAACAAATATCCATGGAAGCAGAATATTAGTTGTGTATGTTAAAAGCGATAGCCTTACAGCATACAAAAGTATTAGAAGTAATACATCCATAAAGAATCACCATCATATACATGTATGCAGTCACAATCCAGAAAGATACGTGCCTATTGCAAACTGATACTATTTATAACAATAGAAACACAAGCCAAGCAATAGTTTAATACCTCCCACAAATTTTCAGGAGAAACATCACCATAATATTCTGATGTACAAAATAGCTTCCACTTTTTACCATCAACATTACGCAATCTTGATCTTATGAGTCTTTCTGCAAATACAAATTCGGATGGTTCTCCGGAGTACCAGCCTCCAATATCAGAAGCTTCACATCTCTGGCACAAGTACAGATTGAATGAGTACCCATCAGTTAAAGACTATACAAGCTTGCCTCTGAGTAAATACCAATTAATCGACAAAAAAAGTGTATCATGCATTTTAATATGGGCAAACCCAAAAGGTTTAGCAAGAATCGCATGAGTACTCAAGTCTTCGTGCAAAACGACTTGAGAACTTGATAAGCTTAACATATGAGCAAAGAATGTCTATGTACGTGTATTCTGTTTTAAATACATAAGCTTAAGGAACCACTAATCACAACTAGGGAATCTGAGTTACTGCTAATGGTTTTTAATATGCAAGAAAATCCCGTATAACAACTATCATAATTGTAATATAATATTAGAAAATTGTTGATTAAAGTAATGGGACCTCAACCAAGCTGGGTTCAAAAAATCTTGAGTGCTCACTCATCAACTTTACTTCTATGTGAGACAGTGAGACAAAGGAAAAAGTTTGCAGAGATAAATGCGTGAAAAGCCAATTCAGATGGAATCATTTCCAACGTAAGATGAAAGAGTGAAGAAATCATAACGATATAATTTTAAGTAGGAAAAGAAGACTGCAAGGCGAACGAGCGTGAAGGCATCATGATGATATAATTTTACTGAAAAAAAGAAGACAGAAAAAATCAATTAATATCTGGTACTACTCATGAAATTTGCTATGAGAAAAGTCTCGGACAAAATTAACTTCTCTGTTGGATGATACATAAGATTTAAAGGAAATGCAACATAATAGTAATTGTACGTGAAATTAGCCAAAACTTCTCCTACCAAAATCTGTCATCAATGTTTACATTTATTGAGACAATATCATGATTGCATGAATTATATTTGCCTCTTCCAACATATCAAGCCATTTTGCAAAAGTATGGCCAAAAATCTTATACCACATGAAAGGTTAGACCAGTTGGTTTCATTTTTCTTCTTCTCAGAAAGGTGTGGAATTTTTTAGTTGAATAAAATGTACAAGCTGCAATTATGAAAGCATATGAAGACAAGGAAAGAAAAGGCATTAAATGCAATATCAGAATTATGGAAATGCTAAGTACACCAGATTTAGACACCTAAATTGTTACCTGCTGATGTGTCAATGGCAGTTTAGAAACAAAATCTAATTATAAGTTCTTTTGTTTTGTAACTAAAGAAAAGCTTTAGTTGTCCATATCAGTAGGTGTCTTATTTAGGTGTATCTAGCATTACTTGAGAATTATTAACCCTCCAAAAAACCAAAGAGAAATGACAATGCCACATAAAGATAGTCAATAAGCTTCACTGCGCTAGAGTAGTTCCAAGGTTCTTGATCTGATTTATTGAATCATAATTATATGATCCATAACATTAATACTTCTACCTACCAGGACAACATTAGTTCACCATGACTGTAGTTCAAAGGAAGTAGCCATTTCAAGCTTCAACATTAGAATGCTTTAAAGTTCAACAACAAGCCCACACTTGAGACATACTTCAACCCAAAATTTTGAGCTCAAAAACACAATTGATAAAGTTACAAGCCCTTTACGATCAAAATTACATAAGATTTAAAACTACCATAATTCTTTCAGTCTTTGGAGTTTAAAGTTATCATAGCCGACAATTAACAAACATATGAGACAAAGGATAATCGTTCGGGTCCAAGAATGCATAAACCAAGTCCACGCAATTACAGTATGCCAGCTGAATAACCAACCGTACACATTTGGCAATTTTCAAAGCATAAATAACAGTTTGACAGAAAAAGATTCTATATACTGTCAAATTTTCTGAGGCAATTTCATATTGCAAGGCTTAGTACCGCCCCTACGTGGCTTTTTAAAAGTAGCTTATGAAATTTATTATCAAGTTGTTTGATAATTTTGTACAAGCGACACATTACTCTTCAAAAAAATTTGCCTCCCAAAAAAGCCCTAAATTCAATTTTTGCAAAGATCATAAACTAGTTAACAAATGAATTAACATGAAATTGTGCTTTAAAACAAGGAGAAGCGCCAAAATGGGGGCAAACTAAGCCCAAGTAGAAAG
Source organism: Hydrangea macrophylla (assembly GCA_033977485.1). Lineage (NCBI taxonomy): Eukaryota > Viridiplantae > Streptophyta > Magnoliopsida > Cornales > Hydrangeaceae > Hydrangea > Hydrangea macrophylla. The sequence goes on along the minus strand of CM066982.1, from coordinate 114,275,766 downwards.
ATTTTTTGAATATTGGAGTTAGTTAATTGCAAAATTTCAAGAACTGGACACAATCTTGGAGAGAGTAGAATTTAAATTAACACCATAATAATATATGCATAAGAAAAGGTTCAAATTCTTGAATATAAAATTTGATCACTCCAATCAGGATAATAGAAGAAGTACAGTAAACATACACATTTGATCCGATTTCTTCTTCCAGTTCGCCCATATGAACACTGAGGAGGGTGCGCCGTACTTGCAAGAAACCCAGTCAATGCCCTCGGAGCCCTCCATGCGCAAGAAAGGGCACTACAATCGGATCTTCCACTCCCATCCCCTTTCCACAACTTGCATATATTTACACATTCCAAAGAAACTGCGAAAATTCACACAAAACCCCTAAGAATTCCAAGATTGAAGTAGTACTCAAAATCTTGAAAACAGAACACAAACAAACAAAAGCAATAACCTACCTGACATTGAAGGAGCAGAAGCCATGTCTATTGCGAAACATCATCCGGAAAGAACAATCTCATTGAGTGGAATTAAGCATTCAACACACACACACACACGCAGAGCTCAAGAAGAATCAAAGAAACCGAATCCAAAATCACATTAAGTACGGATATATAGATGTATATATACACGTATATATATATATATAGAGAGAGAGAGAGAGAGTACAGGAGAGGGACTAGAATTGCTGCAGAGAATCAGAATATATTCGCATTAAGGTTATATCCGCTAAGCGTTACGCTTGCTTTTGAAGCTTTCGAATTCGGACAAATTTGGGCGTATCGATGACATGCGAAGCGCAGAGGAGCAGTGGATTGAACGAAGATGGTGAAGAGATAATCTAGAGAGAGAGAGAGAGAGAGAGAGAGAGGGGACCTGGGGACAGATATATCGAGTTTAGCGAAGGCCACACAAATGCCTTATTATGATAAAGATATTTTTTCTTCTTCGAGCGTAGGTGAAAATTTTGTGAGGTGGTTTTTAAACTTTAAAATGGTCCATGTTCTAACCGGCAAGTGAATGGAATTGTACGCCACCAGTGCCAGACGATGACACGTTGCCATTGGGATAAAATAAGAAAGTATTCACTGATGAGACTAGAGATTGTCAAACGGGCTGGGTCGGGTCCGGTCAAAGCAGACTTCGGGTCGGGCTTTACCAAATATTGGGCCGGGCTTGGGAGTGGAGGGGGTGTGTCCGCCCCGGACCGCTGGTCCGAGCCTAGCGGGCTAGACATCAGGTCGGGTCGGACGGGCTAGCGGGCTTTCTTCAATTTTTGGAGTAGGCGTGGCGGGCTTCGGGCCGAGCCAGGCTTTTTCACCATTTCAGGCGGGGGTGGGCCATGGACGGAAGGATGGGTGTCCACCCCGGGCCCGGGGTATGTGAATCGGGCCTAGCGGGTCGGGCCTGACTTTTAGCCCGAAAAAAGCGGACGGAGCCAACCCGGCCCGATTAACACCTCTAGTTGAGACCGTAACAGCACCATGCTAATGTGATGTGATTCACCAACTATATGAATTCAGGTGGCTCCTATTTTTAACTGGACGTTACAAGTAGTTGTTAACTTGAACCAACATGTCATGACTCTACTATTCGTTATGAATCCGCTATTTCTAGGGATCACGTAACCCCATTTTATTGGAACATCACATCATGTCAGTGTGATGGCGTAAGTGTGACCGTCACACGACATCGCACAATGTCACTCTATTGATGTCATGTGACTTTTTAATCCATGCTAGAGGTGTTTAAGAAAAGCCAAAAATCGAAAATCGACCGAAATCAAAGCGATTAAATATCGATTGGTCGGTTTTTTTTTTACCGAATACACAAGCCTAAATCCACCAAAATTACCAAAATTGACCTACCAAAACTGATATATCAGTTCTTGAACCATTAAAAAACCGACCAAAATTGACCATGAGCACCCCTAATCCATACCACGCATGTGCCCCTATTTCGAGGGGATCATGTCAAATAGGGAATAATATATAGGGGTTAAATACACTTACACCTATATGGTTTGGCCGATTTGCACTTATTCCCTTGTAGTTTAAATTTTTGCACTAATACCTCCTGAGGTTTTGACTAAAGTGCAACTATTAAATTTGCTAATGGATTAGCTAAAATGACCAAATTACTCCCAAGTCTTCATAACAAAATTTAAGAATAAAAATTGTTTACTTCAATTCGTTTAAGGAGAAACATATGGTTTTAAATTGGATGAGAAAGAATCATTGACATTTTTATGTTTTCTTTGTATAGGTCATGTGCTTGACTCAAAGAAAATGATTTATAACTTATTTTCCTTTTAATATGACTTTCAATGGCAAAGAGTCATTTAACCCTTCAAATTAGGGCTCCTAAGTTTAAAACTGTTATTTTGGATGGAAAAAGTCACGGTTGCACTTTAATTCAAACCACAAGAGATATTAGTGCCAAAATTTAAAACACAAAGAAAAAAAATACAAATCGGCCAAACCACAAAAAGTGTAAACATATTTAACCCTAATATATAAAGAGAGAGGGGAGAGAAAAATACAAAATATATAAAACTTCAAAATATTTTAAAATTTAAAATTAAGAAAGTAACGATAAGTGTGAACAATTTTGAATCCATAGATGACGGACGTACATAAAGTTCCAATTCATCAAGACATTCTTCTCATAATTTTTATAGATAGTAGCGGGTGTTTTTTATGGCACAAACTTTTAAAAGAAGGAAAAAGAAAAGGAATTGTTACTCCCACTTTAAAATTGAATTAATGCACTTTATGATACTATTGACGTGTTATACTGAATTATAAAGTTAATGCATTCTATAAAGTACATTGACTCATCCATGAAATGCGAATGGCAATTCCAAAAAAAAAAAAATTGTGACATATAACTATTTACTCACTTCAAACAAGAGGAAATAATAAAAATGGTTAAATACATTTTACACCCTTGTAGTTTGTCACCTGTGTTAGTTTGGTTCCTGTAATTTAGAAATTATCACTTTAGTCCTTGCAGTTTCATAAGTGTGTCAAATAAGTCCAATAAGTCCTTCAGTGACAAATAATTTTGTCACTAAAAATAAAAAAAAAAATTGTCACAAAAAAATGTTTGAAGAACTAAAATGACACAGTTATAAAACTATAGGGACTAAAATGACACTTTTTCAGGAATTAAATTAACACAAAGAACAAACTAAGAGAGTGTAAAATATAACTGAGCGAAAAGATAAAAAGAAGTAGACATAAAAGTTCAACTTAAAATATTTAGGAGTATGGAATTTGATCAAGTTCTACTTTTGCGACAAAGGCACTTTTTTTTTTAATTTATTTAAGTAATAAAGGTTGAATTACAAATAGTATTCTAAAAGCACTCTAACATAGTCAAAACGTGTTTTTTCTTTGAAAATCTAGAATTTACTACCTCTCCTTTAGTTTGCTTTTTCTTTCTACGTTTAAAAAATTTGAGATCATGTTTTTTCCTATAATAAACAAATACCTATTTGGGGATTGTGCGGCGTAACCAAATAAAAAAGGTAACCAATAATGAAAATTTGTTGGACCCTATCATGATTTTATGAATCTAATGATCTCAAAATTGAAGTGCGTGGTCTTCTGCTCCAGCCTCCAGGCTAGTACGGATAGGGATGGTAATGGGTCGGAGTTGGTATGGAGTCCCCCTATACCAACTCCTACTCCATTTATTTTTCTCCTATTTTGACTCTGTCCCGTCCCGTTTAAGTAAAATACCAACTCCTACTGCACTCCTACTCCGTTTACTATCGAATACTCCTATTATATTCCTACTTCGTTTGCTAATCACCATTCCAAAATTAAATGTTATTTTATAATTCAAACCCCACTTATATTTTGGCTTCATTTCCTAAAATTCACTCACGCAAATGATTCTAAATTTGTTAATCACAATTTACAAATTAAATATTAATACTGAAGACAAAGAGATATATATATATATCCTGATTTTTTTTGTAGATAATTGTAACCATGAGGTTAGTTTAGTAACTTAATGATTTAATCGGGGTGGGGCGGGACGGATTTTAAATGGTAGTATTTTATGGATACCAACTCCGCCCCACTCCTATAAGGTTTTTGTTTTTCCATACCAAATCCACTCCTACTCCTATTATAATTCCTCCAAACCCGTTCCATTAGAAACGGAACGGGGCGGAGGTCCAGCGGGACGGGAAAAATTACCATCCCGTACTGATAATGAGTTGCACAAGGTTTGAATAATTTAATAATTTAATTATTTTTGTTAGGCTATTGCCAATTATTGGTTCAAGCAATCTACACCTTTCGTCTCATTTTGTGAGTTCATTTTTTAGAACTCAATTTATTAAGGGGACAAAAAAATCTACACATACTTTCCATAATTGCCCCTAATTATTACAATAAATTTTTTTTTTTTGTCTTGGTGTAAATTTCAAGGAGGGATAGTTTTGAAAAGTAAATAAAAATTATACACCAATTTAGAAAAATTATAGACACTATTTTGGGATATTCCAAAATGAAATATAAGACTCTCAAAATGGGACGGAAGAAGTATCATTTTCTCATCTATATGCTAAAGGGGAACAATCTTTTTGGCCAACATAAGATCACCAGTCATAAGCATGACACTTTCAACTATCTGATCTTTCTCAACCTCTTCACTAAGCACACGGTTCCCAATTCACCCCCCCTCGCTCTCTCTCTCTCTCTCTCTCTCTCTCTCTCTCTCTCTCTGAGGTATAGGTATACACACGATTCCCATGCACATGTCCGGCTTTGTGGAATTCAAAATAATTTGAATTTTCCTTGCTCTTAATTGGCTCACTTCCCTAACAGTGCGTGCACACACTTATCTCTAAACTTCTATGATTTCACTCTCTTTCTCTCTCACATCGATGCCGGGAAGTGCCGCCTGATACGGCCATGGCTGCCACCACCACCAAACCTCTCTCTCTCTCTCTCTCTCTCTCTCATCTTAGCTCCCACACCGACCAGCATCACTCATCGATCGGCCACCGCCACAACACCACTGCCAAATGCATTTAAGGCAAAAGTGTAATTATAATATCGATCTACATGTAATGGTAATAGTAGCATACCTTCTTTCCTTGTTGAGTATGGGTTCTAGTGGGAATCATAATACTACCATTGTGGAGGGATTACATAGGCATGCAATACTTCAAATAAAAATCCTAATAAAATGTTGCCCCAAACATTATAACCTTACGAATAAGAATGAAATACACATTCTCGATCGGACAGGATTTATGCCATCCAAACATGACTTAATGTCTTAATGCTTGTACTGTCTGCTTAGGATTGTGGAGTATATATGATTTGCATTGTATCCGATAGCAAGCAAGTTCAAGCGAAGTGGTTGCTCAATGGTGTTTTGATGTATACTGCATGCGTGTGAAACTAAGGTTTCCTAGGACGAAAATTAAGATGATCAGGAAAATCGCTCGAGCAAGGTAGCTATTTGAAAGCCCGTGCCGAGCTCACCTATATAGTTTGTGTTTAATCATTGTATTATATATGTGATATTTATTCCTCAATGCTAGAGCTAGCATAATGAAAGTCTCTCCAACTTTGAGTTTGTGGACGTAGTGTGGTATTGAAATTGAATGAATCACTTAAATTAATTTGTTACTCTTATCGTTTATTTTTCTATATCAGAGGCACGAATCTGAGAATTTGGTGTGTGTAGTAAATTCCCAACCACCCCCTTTATCCGACACCGAAAAAGGACCTAATATTGCTAGAACATATTGGCATATTCCACAAATTCTCTTTATTAAACTGACTTTCTTTAATTTGAGTTCTTCCAATTTCATCTAACTTCCAAATTGATCCCAAAGTATACCAGATTTAAAAATAAAAAAATAAAATAAAATAAAAAGAAGAAGAAGAAGATATATGATTCCACACAAGGAATAGTATATGGACATTAATGCTTTTGCTTTCTATTTTTTCCTTGTTCTCCTCGCTTAATTTTGGCCGATACAGTAAGAATATGTTGAAATTATATCCCATGTGAGATAATCTCATTAATTTAGGGATTATGAATTGGCTAGATTTTTATTGTGATTTGGTTTCCTTTGTGATAGAGTTGTATTACTTGTCCAATAAGTAAGGGTTTGCAAATTCTATATAAGGGGATGTTGTATAGAAATTTAGGAAGCCCTAGGTGTACCAAGTTTGGGTCTTCCCTTATGGGGTGCATGGTTTAGGGTGAGAGAGTGTGAGTTCTTTGGGTATTGAGAGTGAGTATACAAAGGGTACTGGAGTTGGGTTATGGAATTTAATCCAAGTGTTTTCTTGTACCAATTGTTTATTCTCAATAGCAAAAGAACTGGTCTCTCGGGTGTGAACATAGGCAGGTTTTTGCCGAACCACGTAGAAATCTGTGTTTTCTTTAATATGCATGTTTAGTTATTGTTTATGTGTGTATATGTTTATTCGGAGAAATTTGGTTCCGCGTTTTTAAATTCCCAACAGAATATACCCTCTTTAATGAAAGCATTTCACGTAGGGGAAAGTATCAGCAAAAAGTTTTGAAGTTATCAGTAAATTATGGAATTTTAAAAAGTTGAAATAAAACTGTTTGGCCAATCACATAACGCGATCCAATCGCGAAAAAAATTGAATCAATCGTCGAGATTTGCAATTTAGTTTCCCTGGGCAACTTTTGATCAAAAGCGTTTTATAGAAGCTGTGCCAAACATGCCCTTACCAATTGGAAAAATCATGTTTTCCATAGTTATTGGGGGAACCAAATGAGTCGTCACGGCACCAAAGTCTTTGCCAATCGTTCACCAAGACTAGAAGTTTGCAAAGCGCATGTTAACAACCAGATGAAATTGAGAAAATTCAATTTTGTAAAGTGCTTGTTCATACCTTCTTTTTGACTAGACTAGAAAATCATGGAAGTGCCCATTCATGGATATACATGCATGTGTAGCAGAGTTTCTGCGCGTTTTGGATAAGGATATTCCTATTCAGATGTTTTGTAACTAATCCAATAACAATGGTTCTTAAAGTGACAACACTGCACATAAGTAAGAATAAGGGAAAATTCTATGGTCAACCAAAATACATCCAAGAAAAATACAATTTTATGACATCTAATTGTGCTGAAGTTTGTACCCTGAGTCTGTAACTTTTGAAAACCACCATTAATTTTAAAAGGGGACCAAGTTTGGCACTTGAGACAATTTCTTAAAATCATAGTGGTTTTTAAAAGTCATGATAGTCTTCTTAAAGAATACGAAGAAAATAACGCGTGCTGATCAATATTAGTTTCTTGACGGAATGTTTTACATGTGCATACCCATTATGTAACTTTCTTGTAGATTTGCAAAATTACTACTAGAAATCACCTATGACCCTGATGGAATTATTGTTGGAAAATTTGAATGATAAATTGGCTTTTAGTTGAATGGATTATTTGGTAATGCCAAATAGACCCTTAGTCGAATGGATGTGACTGTTGACGAACAGTCTCCTTTTGAAAGATTGTGACTATTGACGAACAGTCTCTTACAATCTATATATATATATATATATATATATATATATATGCGTCTTATTCATTCATTTAGAGGAAGAAATTAATAGTACTAATTAATATTAGTTCATATCACACCATTGTTTTGAAAACCGGACCGTTCATCGAACCGGAAAATTGACCGGGTCACGGGTTAGAGGTTCAACCGTCGGGTGAACCGTAATCAACCCGTGATGTCATAATTATGTAATATTTAATTATTTATATTTATATATAAGTTTTAATAAGTAAATATAAACAAAAAAATATACAAAAATATTCAAAAACTCAAATTTTATTTTTACACTATCCTATCATAAGTGTAAATGTAGGGGAAATAAATATAAAAAATTAAAAAATTAAAAAAAAATTAAAAAAAACCTTTTGTAGGCAAAAAGCGGTTTTCAGCGGTTTTGGTCAAAAAACGGTTTTTGAACGGTTCTGAACGGTTTTGAACGGTTTTGAGCGGTTTCCGAACGGTTCTCACCGGTTCTGGGCGGTTTTGGTGCCACTGACGGTTACCGAGTCAAACCGGACCGGAAAACTGACCGGTCGACGGTCCAACCGGTCGAACCGGCCGGTCCGGTCCGGTTTTCAAAACCATGTATCACACATAGAATATGTCAAGTGTCTGAGAGAGTACAAACACAAGTATGGTTTGCTGGAACCTTATTATTTGAAGTGCTTCTATAGTAAGGGGGAGATTGTTGTATCCTGGGCAGGGGTGGCAATCGGGTCGTGTCGGGTCATAATCGTGTCGGGTCGTTATCGTGTCGGGTCATTGTCGTGTCGGGTTATAATCGTGTCATTCTTAACGTGTCATAATCGTGTCGGGTTATAATCGTGCCGGGTCATATACGGGTCACCCGTCTAACCCGTGTAGGGTGTCATCGGTTCGGTTCAGTTCGGTTCGGATCGGATCGGATCGATTCTTTTTTTTTATTTTTGATTTTTTTTTCTTCATGTTTTGAAAACCAACTGAAGTGGTTGGTTCGATCTATTTTGCCAATTTTGGCAATCAGATCAATTTTTTAGTTGTAAGTAATTTAAGAAACCCAATCGGTTAGCTCGGTTCGGCTATTCGAAATAAGCTTACAGTCCTACTAAGAACACAAACAAATCTTCCATCAAATGTATCAATTATTAACACGTACATCTTAAATACCAAAATACTACAAATATAGCAATATCTAACTATTATAAACTTAACTCCCAAGCACATCCACACAAACTGAATAAGAAGAAATATTGTTTTTACTAACAGTATAAAAAAATTTCTTCACTTGCCATCCATCAAGAATCAAGATTAACAGTTGTATTTATCTAATTGACTAATTTGTCTCCCTCCCAATCCAGCAATCCTAGTGGGCTTCCTCCCTTTTTTTTTTCTTTCTTTTTTATTTTTTAATTATTAATTTTTTTATTTTTTATGCAATGCTTGATACATGAATGCTTCCAGGCTCCAGCTTCCTTCGTCCCTTATTAGTTATTAATTATTATTATTTTATTACATTAGTTATTAATTACTCGTATTATATATAAATTTACTTGTTTGGTAAGTTGGTAACGACTCTCTTTTTTTTTTTAGCAAAAAAAAAATAATTTTAGTTTATATATATCTATATATATTTTAAATATTTTTTTTCTCTAAAAAAAAAATAATTTTTTTAAAAAAATAATTTTTTTTAATTTTTTTATATTACTTTTATTTTAGACTTCCAGATTATTAAAAATTATTTTTAAAACTAAAAAAAAATACCCCAACTGCACTTAAATACTTAATCGGGTCAAACGGGTTAGACGGGTTGACCCGCTTTAACCCGTTTATTAATCGTGTCAAACGGGTCGACTCGTTTATGACCCGTGCCCTTATACGGGTCACCCAAACCCGTTTATTTTCGTGTCGGATCGTGTCGGGTTGCCGTGTCGTGTCGAAAATTGCCACCCCTAATCTTGGGAGACAAATGCCGCAAATTCGTGAGCACCAATGCGGGGCATAATTGTCTTAAGATCATAGTATCAAACACTAGACTCGATCTAATATTCATAGTCCATCTAAACCAAGTTCTGTTTTATTTACAATATTTACTTATTGCAGTATTGTCGGTTCTTAACTTGAAATTTATACACATATATACATTCCAATATATTTTGGATAACAATATAATCTTAAGACATTTATTAGTGTGTTATGCATATATGTTGTTAAATCTGAAAGTTAGATTTGTAATCTTTTATTTGTATACACTGGAAAACTTGTTTTCCTCACAAATATGAAAATTTGCGTCGCAGTATTGAAAGTTCTTTTCTTGAACTCCAATCGAATTTCTTTTTGACTAGCCTCTATTTTTCGTACAGTGTTCATTTTAGAGACACTAGTTCGGAAATTCCAAAATTTGGTATTTGGTTTGTCTTCATACGTAGTGTATTTAGAACCGTTTATTGGTTTTGAAAAAAAAAATTCACAAATCAAATTTGTTTTGGTTATATATCATCTCATGTAATGTATATGTATATGCTTAGACAAAATTTGTGGGAACACTTGATTTGTCGTATGCAATTCAGTGTTCAAGTATTAAATAAATGCATATTCTACTAGGATATATATATATATATATATATATTTTTTAATTCTTGGTGTAGATGTTAACAGAAAGCCCTACAATCATAGCAGAACTCATGTGTTGATCTAGATGGCACCCATTTGATTTACATTAAAACGTTTAGCCATCCCTTGGCTTAGCCCCCAAACGGTGCCTTGGAGGCAACCATTCATTTTGTGTATACATTGCTATTTGGACTGATAGATTTACCCTTGCATTTGGACTATTTGAATTTTGTAAAACCGTTTCCTTTTGGTTTTGTATAATTAATCTGAATGGTTTTTAGTCGGTTCATATTTGCATATCGTAGTATCTAACTGTCATAAGTGTGTTGAATAATTGAAGGTTGCACTGGTTAGAATTGTGAAATATTTCTAGCAAGTCAACTATTGGTGCATGTTTATGAAGGGATGCAACTCTTGGAAACTTCTTTGTAAAATAGTGTTTATTTTGAAACTTGTTTACACGATATGTCTCTTTGGTAATTGGGATTTTATATATATATATATATATATATATATATACAAGCCTTGTGAAAAACATTTGTTAATCTAATAAAACAGTGACCTAGTTTTGTAGTATTTCACACTTAATTTATGGAAGATTACAGAAATTATACTCTTCTATATTTGCCCAAAATCTTCTTTGTTACGCATTGGATAGAAATAAAAAGTGACTAAAGTCTATTTCAATCCAACCACAAGGACTTTATAATTTAGTATGGTTTGTGTAAGAATTGTAATAACACTACGTGCATGTATATGTTTCTATTCAATACACATTATGGAAAATTGCTACAACATTTCAAGTAGTTGATTCTATTAGGCTAATGACCACTTTGGTTGAATCGTGGTGTTGGTTCAAAGAAATTAGTTTGTTCATATATATGAAATGTATATGTATTTTACATTTTGAACCAAATTATCTGGAAATTTTTGTTTAGCCCCTGAAAGTTTAAAATTTTACTCATGTCCTAAATAATCTTAAATTTGATCATATCTTTATGGTCAAGTACTGTAGTGTGCATATGAACGATAAAAAATCATGAAATGTGGGGTAGTGATAATGCTTGTATCAACATGTGACCACAGATACTTGCAAATTAAATCTGGGGGTTGATTTATTTGGAATCAAATATTTTGCAAGTATGAAAATTTTGTGTATATGTGCTCTTGTAAATTAATCATATGGATAGCTAGCCTTGGAGTTAACCAAGATGATTAACTCTGGAACCCAAGATGATTAAGTGTGGTAAACTTGAAATATTAGTCAAAAAGTTAGCTCACATTGGAGCTTAAAGACATTACTTTAAGATTACCAAGATGATTAACTCTGAAACCCAAGATGATTAAGTGTGGTAAACTTGAAATATTAGTCAAAAAGTTAGCTCACATTGGAGCTTAACGACATTACTTTGAGATTAGCAACCATAAAAAGAATTTATAGGAATTGCTAAAAAATAAATGTGGAACAATCATAAGAGTTAGTTGTTCTACGGAAAGGGGGAAAAGTGTTTTAGACTTGTGAAATAACTTCATAGATTAAACAAGCGCCAAAGTAACGGCTTGAGAAAATTTGTGTCAAGCAAGAAATAGAGTTATGTCAATAGTTTTCTCTATTGACCACTATAGTTAGGGTTCTCAAATATTTGAGACACCTCTTGAACTATAACTGCATAAGAAACTGGGTATTTGTTTCAAAAGACTCAAAATCCAAACGTGAATATTTATAGTGTAGTGCAGTCGTCCCTAAGAAATTTTCCAAATAGACTTGCATTGCTTGATCAACAATGGAGTTTGAATTTAATGCTCTAGATAAAGTAAGAGGAAGTTGAGTAACTTCTCCATTTTTAAGAGGACATTCCATAAGGACGAAACCTGTGCCACTTGTTTAAGTATAGTGATATAGTCAATCAGTAATTGGAAGGGTACAGAGTAATATAACGTTATATCTTGACACATTTGTCATAGATATATTACCGTGAAACAACTGCTCTCAATTGAAATTATTTCTCTTGACTAGGAAAAGTCAAAGAAATATAATGCGGATCCGTGTACCGTTAAGGTATATAGTACAAGAGAGCAAGTTTGCTATTCATCGAGGGAAATGGGATTAAAGCCTATGCACTATACAAGGGTCGTCATAGTGGAAACCCAACCTAGCTGACTGGAGATCCCAAGATCTAGATTCAACGGGAAAACTAAATTATGTAGTACTCGATACACACTGAGAAGAATTATATCTTTCTCCTCCTATTTCAAAGATGAATAAGTGTCTATCTGCCGCGAGTAAAAGGATAAGATATGCTTTTAATGGTTCCTATACCTTGGAAAATATCCAAGTGGGGTATTGCAGGATACTCTTCATAGTAACCACCTACGTGAGTAAAAAGGGGCCGCTTCTATGAGAATTTGAAGGCTGAATTCTCTAAAACACTCTCGAAACCAAGAGGTGTTCAAGGCCAAAACGAACACAAACGTAAGAATCAAATATGTAAGAAGAAGGGCTGTGTGTATTCTATTGTCTAGGTTTACACAAACGGTTGGGAGTTCAAAGACAATCAAGTCTACTCACCGGCTAGTAAATTTGATAGTTTATCACTAGGGCAAGTTCAAGGCCACTAGGCTACTTAGTTTGAAGCGGTACTTCTTCGTTGATACTCGAACTAGTGTCTGCATTTTTATTTGCATGTTGTATAGACAATTTATCATTCATGTGGGGGATTGTTAGACAAATTTGAATGAGAAATTGATTTTTTAATTGAATGGATTTTTGGTCATGCCAAACAGACCCTTACCCGAATAGATATGACTGTTGATGAACAGTTTCCTTTCGAAAGGTTGTGACTGTTGACAAACAGTTTCCTACAACCTATATGGGTCTTGTTCATTCGTTTTAATATAGAATATATAGAATATTCCTCTCTCTCTCTCTCTCTCTCTCTCTCTCTCTCTCTCTCTCTCTCTCTCTCTCTCTCTTGCATATAAGAGTTCTAATCGGTTCGAGTATTATACATGTAATTGCGTTCGTTGAGTTCTGTATATTAGAGTACAACTTATACAGAACTGTAAATCCGTTCTATCTTGGGAGACGATTGTTCATCAACCTTGTGTACTGAGAGGGGGCAAATTCGTCTTAAGGAATCAGTGTTGACACTGGGCTCGGATTCTTTCTCAAATTTATTCTGTATTTATTTTCATCTCCAATCAGTAAGTTTTTCCAATTTCAAATTTATACATCCCAATATATTTTGGATAACAATTATAACCTAGAAATTGGGTGAACATGCTATTCAATATATGTGCATTGAGACATAAGGTAATTTATCTATTACAAGACATATGCTAATTTGGAAGTATTGTTTACTTTTAGAAGAGTCATTTCGGAATCAGAAAGTGTGCTTGGTGAACAGTAACAGTAAAAACAGTTTGGACAAAATTATAATTTTACACTGTTTTTATTGTTCATGTGAGGGAAACAGTATCAACCACATTGAAGGAACTTTACTGAAGTTGTGTCCTTTCGGAGTCTAGGCATGTCAGTCATGTGGCAGATATATTCAACTCATGGCACAGTTATGAAGTAGAAAATATAATAACAGAATGACTTTGTGAGGAAGGCCTTTTTGGCAAGATTACTCACTAACAAGTAACAAAGTGTTATGGTAACAAAGTGTCATTTGTAGTAGCAATGGTTACAAAGAATAACTATTTTGGGTTCGTTTTTTATGGTAACAAAGTGTCATTTGGTAGTAACAATGGTTACATTGAACAATAACCAAGTCCTATATATCGTGTAGTAATTAACTTTCAGTAACGATATAACCAAATCACTTGGTTATATCCCAGAATTAGATCCGAAAGAATACATTCATCGAAAAGGTTGAGAATTGTGAGTGCCCACGGGCAGGATAACTCTCGTGAATTAGTGTGGATCGTCAAAAGCAAAATAAAGTCGGAATTGCCTTTCCAGAAGTTAAGTAGATAATATAATCATAACTGAACAAGCAATTAATGATTTCTTCAAAATGATGAAAATGAGATGAAATTGATCATTAATAAGAGCATCCAATATCAAGAAATGCAATTGATCCACATATGTAACAAACGGGATTTGATTTTATTTTCTTTACTGTTTGAACAAAATAGTTTACATATATCAACTGTTTTACATTTGTTGTTGAGCACCTCCCAAATGGGGCTTACTCAAAAGCACACTCTCAGTGGATAGTGCGTATATATTGTGTTTGCATGTGTTGAGAAAATAAGAGTAAGTAAGAAACTACAAGCAACCCTCTGGGTTCTGTTTACCCTTGAAGATGGGTTTGGCACTAGAACACGCAGCATGGAGAGACGAATCAGTCAAACTAGTACCACTGTAGGAGAGATCAATGTCTACCAATTCAATTCCTTCACAAGGGACTGTAGTACTGCAATTAAGGGACACTGCAACATTTGTGGCCGACGTACCCCTTATGTTCCTGTAATGTACATCGCTGATCTTCACGTTTGATTGCTGGCCAGAAGATTAAAAAGCAAAAACAATGAGATTTATTAATAATTGAATTTTATTGAAAATTATGGTGTAGTAGTAAAGAAAAAAAGAAAGAAATATATATATATATATATATTTTTTACCCCTTTCTTTTTCTTGGACATGTAGTGCTGATCAATGATGATTGGGTTTCTAACATTTTTCAAGACTATATCCTGAAAAGTGATGCTTGAAGCTTGGATATGTGGTGATTGATGGAAGGTTTTGATTCTTGCACCATTTGTGGTGTTTATTAATGTACAATTTGAAACTGTAACCCCTCTCACATCCTTATCCTCTAAGCGCTTGCCTAGGCTGCCAATGCTGGTACAAAAAATAAAGTAAATAAAGAATGTTAATGGTAGGTAAAAGTTTGTTTTTTTGTTAGATCTCGGATAATTAAAAAAAAAGCCACCAGTATCAGGTAAGACAGAACGTGCATCAGATAATTTTTTTTTTTTTGTGTGTGTGTGTGTGTGTGTGTGTGGTATTTTACCTAATGCCATGTCCAGGACCACATGTAATGCCGGAGATGGCAATATTGGTGGAGCCTTCGCCAACAGAAACACAGTCATCGCCGGTTCCAATTATAGAGTTAGATATAGAGATGAGATCAGAACGGCTTATATGGATTCCATCTGTGTTAGGACTCTGCATGGGTGCAGTTATACGAATGTCTTGAACAGTCACATTGTTACAACTCGTGATGGTCATGTGGAATCCTTTGCTATTTACCAAATTGATCCCTCGAATAATAGCATTTTTCACTTGCTGGAATTTTATCGACTGCACAACCAAAACCATAAAAAGAAAAGTTAGATAACATCTATTTTTTGAGTTATGATAATAGCAATGTACAAAGGAATGTTCAGTACGTACTATTGGGAGAAGGACTCTGCTGCCACTCTTGCGATCATTGAACTTCCACACGGACTCACCCTGGCCGTTGATTGTTCCTCCACCTGTAAGTATCACACCGTCCAACTGTTCAAAGGCCAACCATTGTCCATTAGAGTAGTCACTGAGGTCAGTGGTCCCCAATAAGGTGCCCTGAACTTCAACGATGACTGGAGTTGGGGTTGTGCAAGGCCCTTGGAAGAAGATTTCAGATGCCAAGAAATTTCCTTTGGGGATTAGAAGCTTCGCAGGCTCTGTTGATTGGCATGCTGCATTCCATGCCTGTATAATCGGCTGCATATTTACATTGTTCAATTATATTTAGTCCCAACAATTTATAAACCTTTTAGGAAAAGAAAAAAAAAATGTCTTAGAAGGTGTTCTGGGAAAGATTGTGTAGCAAGATGTTTAGCAGAAAGACGAATCATTAATGCTAGAATACTTTTGGGCTCATTTTGGTTCATGGATTCACCGAGGCAAAAGAAAAGCAAACATTGGAGAAAACACTTTTCTTTGTTTGATGAAGAAGGAATAGAAGAAAAATGCGGAGGAAAAGAAAATAGAGTGAAAGTAAAATTAAGCACCTTTGAATTTTCCCAGTTTTTTCCCTTTCTTTTTCTTGTCTTTTTATTTTTTTTTCTCGAGCTTCTATGAAATTTGGAATTATTATTATTATTATTATTATTATTATTTACCATGAAGGAAATCACTAGAAAAGGTATGAGGGAAACAACTTTTCTTTCGTTTTCTTTTTTCTTCTCTAAATCCGCAAACCAAACGGAGGCTTGTTGTGTCAGAACTTACCATAGCAGAATCCTTCTTCCCATCTGCCTTAGCACCATACTTTGTAACATCAAAAACTAGAGGACCAGCAGCGACAAGGCCACGACGGGCAGCTTCAGACCCATATGAGAGCAAAGCTAAACCCAAGAGAAAAACAGCTTTAACCTCAAAGCTTGATCTTGAAATGGTGCCCATTGTGACTTTGAACAGCTACCTGGTCGTTGAACAACAAGATGCTAGAGACTTGTGAATTGAATTGATGAGCCTCCCAATTCTTATATATGGTTTTAGGAACCATTTTTGTAGGTAAACTCATTCTATCTTTGGTGTCTCCAGCAATTCAAATAGTCTGTCTATTGTTTGGTCTCTCTATGTTTAGGAGATATATCCCCAAATTTAGTATTCACTCCTTACATTAGAACATATGAGACCTTTTTCAGCTATTTTTAGCTAGATAGCTTTGCCATTTTCAAGAGAGTTTAGTTTTTGCCAAAATAATGTACAACTGTTTAAAACCACCAGTAACAACTATATAAGTTAGTGCTAAATTTAACAAAAGTCAATACAGGCTTTACCAAAAGTCATCATTCTTATTGCAGGCTCATCAAATCTATCTAAAAATAAATTCGTGAAAATGCTGATGCTTTATCTTTTGGTCTATGATTAATTTTATATATTTGACAGCACCCCTCCCATAATAATCAGTAGCTAGCTTTCTTACCCTTTTTAAGGGCTTTTGCATTTAGACATGAAGCACTCTAACCACAAGGGCACCATGGGAAAATTGAGAAAAGTTCATTAAAATTCAAATATGCTAGTTTCGGCATCATGTTGGGACAAAAACATCTCTGGACATGCACGCTTTTGTCCAAGGGCTTCCCCAGGCCCCCGATATGTGATGTTATTTCTATTTATTTTTGTACAAGGACCAAAAAGTGCCATCTTAAATTAATATCATTTTTACCCTTATTGAACTCAAACCAGACAAGAAAAGTCGCATATATGTCAATGCTGAAGTGCTCCTATGTCCCATGCATATTGTATGTGGAGGTTATGTGCATCTGGGTCGCCTAAAAGAGAAGAGAGCAAAGAATGTTCTCATAAGAATATCCCACATTATTTTTGGAATTTTTGTGGGGCACTAGTTGAGTCATTCCAAGTCTAGAAATTTTTTGGGTACTTTGAGCGCACCATATGGCTACGTGGTATTTATGATCAATGGAAGTGGGTTCTTGGGTGGGATTCACATCGTGGATTCAAAAGTAGTGGGATCCCTCTACATGTAGGGAGTGTGTGTCTCACTCAAAAGATCTACTCTCATTGGTAATTTAGTACGGAGTAGTAGGGTATTACGTAGACATTTCACCGTCGTGGGTTTTTGGGTGGGATTCACACCCCGGATTCAAAAGTAGAGGGATCCCTCTACATGTATGATGTAAGGAGTGTAGGTCTCACTCAAATTAAAGACCTACTCTCATTAATAATTTAATAATAGGGTACTATGTAGATATATCGCCGTCGTACCCCTCAAGTTGCCCACAAACTTCTCCTTTCCAAGGATTAGTGTTTGAGATAAGGATTGATCGAGCTCCCTTAGCATTGAAATATTCAAAAAAAAAAATACAGTAATAATAAAATAAAATAGTACAACATTAGTTCAACTTGCATAGGCACCTATTTAAATTTTCAAACACGGCAAGTTAACTAATTGAGCAGAAGTCCTGAAATGATCTTCCAAATTTACTTCAAAGTGCTTTGAAATTTTATGAATATCATCAAGTTACAACACTGTCACCACTTATATTTCGTAAAAATGTGATTTTAAGTAGTCCCAATAAGACAACATTGGAATCCAAATTGAAAATTCCTGATTATTAATTCTCTATTATCCCGGAATTCTAAAATTTAGGATCAGAAAATTGATTTACAAATATGGTTCCAGTCAACCTTTACCTACTTCTTAATTGAACAGTAGTTACAGTACTCTTGATGTGTCATAACATCACCCACGCACAGGTTGTGAACAATAAACATTTAAAGATTGGAGGACTCTAGGTGTTTTCCTATGAATATTTTTTTTATTCTTCCAACTCTTCATGTCGCAAGCTGCCAGCCACGTGTTTCATTCAGTTCATACATAATAATCCTTAAAAGACAAAAACATTTTCTAATGAAATGTGTACAATACCTTTTACCGTCTGTATCATTTACGTGATTCTAAAGTCTGCAAAAGACAGGTAAGGGCTGATTTATCCTTATAGATGAAAAAAAAAAAATTAGTGCACACATATTAATGTTGTGATTTTTAGTGCACCTTTACTTCTACTAGCATGTAACACGCATAATGCGCAGATATGTTGTTTTCAAATAACATTGACGTATTCTAAAACTTTCTAAAATTTTGCCACTCCATCGTTGAACTAAGGCACTCCGTGGTACCATTCTTAGAGCACGTGGTACCATGTATGTAATGCATGACATACATGGTACCACATGCTCTAAGAGTGGTACCATGGAGTGCCTTAGTTCAATGATGGAGTGGAAATAGCATCATCCAATTTCTATCTTGCCTAATCATTAAGTGATAATTTACTCGAGCCATTAAAAGCAATAAGGTACAAAAGTGATCTCAAAAGTGTAATAAAGCACAAAAGTTGGTTTTTTTTTTTTCCGAACATCTCATACTCAACGGTCATCAATCCGCTTAAAAACATTCTTAAGCTCAGCCCATCCCATTCATAGATATTTATGTCTCATTGTACTTATGAGTAACAACTTATAAATTTGCAGATATTCATTTTGTCCGCAAGCTAATTTGTAATTTCAACCAATCCTTTCTTCTCTTCCTCAAAGGCTCAATCCGCTCCTTCACCAGCTGCTTAAGCTTGCATCTATGTCTTGTAGCTTCCAAGGGAGGTCGCAGCCCCCACTTTAAAGCCACATAATGGAAGAGCTGAGCCCATTCTGCTGCTGACAAACAATTAGTATAACAAAATAACAACAAATGAAGGAGACAACTGCAACGAACTTGAATATTCAAGAATCATGCAGTCACGTAAGAGTGCATTAGTTTTAATTTGCAATGCAAATAAATGAAGAGAAGAATTATTCGAGAAAGTATCTAGCTCACAAATCTTTTTTAGTCAATCGACATAACTAAAACATGAGTTTTGAAAGTATGCCTTTGAGCACAAAATGATTTGCACAACTTTGCAATTAACTTCTTGAAGAGAGGAAAGATGACCTCAACATCCACTGGAATTGCAGCATGGCTCCTAGCTAAAGGGACCTACTGAAATTACCACATTAAATTCAAGTTAGAGGAAAAGATCCATGTAAATAATATCATTGATCAAATTTATTTTGTATTGGATAAAAGGAACAATAACAACTGTGATATTCAATGATTCATACTGAACTAACAAAATGACGTTGATCTCATATAAGTAGTGTTGTAACACACCACTATGCAGAGAGTTAAGGACTAATGCTCTAACAATGAGTTTATAAATAATTGATTAGGGCTATTAGTAAAGAACAATTTACAACTCCGAAATCAATTTTTATACCTTTATTCTACTCTGATGACTAATGCTCTAACAATGAGTTTATAAATAATTGATTAGGGCTATTAGTAAAGAACAATTTACAACTCCGAAATCAATTTTTATAGCTTTATCCTACTCTGATTAACCAAGCGTACATAAGAGTACATCTCCATGAAAGGTTTTTGGTTTTTCCTTGCAAGAATGCATAATGGTAATCACTAATTCCAACCAGATTGACATACAAAGGTGACCATTGGCTGATTCAAACATATTGGAAGGGAAGAAAAATCAAGTAAATAAGCGAGAGATTAAAATGAAGTTGATAAGAAATAACTATAATACTATTTTTCAAAGCTTTCCACACCTAGTAGATTTAACATAATGCAATAGTTCACAAATTTAAATTGGGTTCCCAAATGCTTTGGTAGTTGTACCACATGCAGTAGTATTTGTCGTAGTATCACGGACCACTGCATGTAGTCCCAAATTTGGAACCATAGGATTAGTCATGGATTTTTGCTTATTTGAAGGGGAAAAAAAAAAAAAAAAACTCTAATTTTACTCGAGTTTCACAATTCTTTTCACATACTTCAAACTATAGCAATTATTTCACATAGTATGCCATTTGATTGCCAAATCCAACAGAGTAATAAGAACTATGAAGACCAACCCAATTGGTAACTTGATGAATTGGAAGTTGGAATCTGTCAATTTGCATTCTTTTTGGTGCCATTAATTGTGTTCATGTGGTCCATTTGATTCAATCAAAGACCAAGGCAAGTAAAGTCCAGTAAGTAACTGAAAAGAGTAACTTGCAGAGAAATTAATTACGAAGTTTTTGGGAGAACAGCCCACCATATTCCCATACCAATGCCATTTTCAAACAAATAATTTAACAAAACAAACATAACAAGAACGAAATTTGTACCATTCTGGACTTTCGAGAACAGAGAGAACATAAAGTGAAAGCTACGGATAGATGAAGAAGAATAGATTAAGCACAAACCTATTACAACTGGGATCTTCAATTTTTGCAAATCTCCAACTCTCTGACCTGCCAAATAATTGTTGCAGGGTGATGAGGTAGAGAGAGGAGTAGGAATGGTGATGGGGAACCTTTAAATAGGTTGAGCAGTGCTGCAAACGGTTGCTGAATTCTTATACCAGAAATCTGAAGTTATTGCATCAATCATAGTACGTAAGGGATCTTGGGTTCCTTTACTAACGTATCAAGGGGAAGGAGGAGACTTTTCTGGTCTCTTCCCTTTGTGCACACTAAAAGCAGAGGATAACTGGAGAGAGAGAGAGAGAGAGAGAGAGAGAGAGAGAGAGGTGGGAGGAGGAGTTGTTTCCAAAAAAATTGTTAATTTAATACTTAATTATTAAACCGGGGTGTTTTGAAACTTAAAGACATAAACAGAGTAAATCGTTTTTACGGATAACGACTTTATAGAGTCGTTTTTAGTAAAAACGAGTTTATATTTAAAATCGGTTTTAGTAATACCGATTTTAAGTAAATCCTTTTTTTATTTTCTACGAGAAAATAGTATTTTCTGGAAAAAAGAAAAATGGCTATAAGTCGTCTTTACAAATAACGACTTATAAAAAGTCGGTTTTAGTAAAAACGATTATATACAGTCGTCATTACCAAAAACGACTTTAACTAAAACTCGGTTTTACTAATACCGACTTTAGTAGTCGTCCTTGGTAAACACGACTTATTTAGGAAATGACATCTACCATCAGAGATTCAGAGTGTTGTTCAATCACGCAGCTTTTTGTCACCATAAAGTCGGTTTTACCAAAAACGATTTTAAAGTCGTTTTTACTAATTACGACTTTCTTCTAAAGTCGGTTTTAGTAAAACCGATTTTAAGACAAATACTCTGTGTGATAAGAGTGTTGTCAATCAAATGCCAGTCTGCCACCCTAAAGTCGGTTTTAGTAAAAACGACTTTAGGAAGTTTGTGTATATTACGGATCTTCTGACTTTCTCATTGCGTTCTCTTTGCTCAATATTTTACGTCTTCTTCTTTCTTTCTATTCTTCTGTCTTCTTATCTGTTCGTGGTTTCTTCTCTAAAATTTTCTTCCTTATATGATGTCAACATTTATTGCATTTTATTGGGGGGGTAGTATGATAATGGATCACAATGAAGGAGGTGTTAAATACAATATTCCAGCTAAGGATATTCAAGAAGTGAATCACGGAACAACCCTGTCTGAGTTAGTTCAGTTGGTATATCATAAAGTAATCTGTGAAGGTGAAATTGTCGATTTGAAATTCACTTGTAGATTTCCAGTCAACCAATACGGAGCTGTCATGAATTACATGGCTCTTTCCATAGTGGATGATTCGATATTAGATAAGGTACTTCATATTCCTTCATTGTTTTCGGCAGTAAGATGTGTTGAGGTGTATATCGAGAAGGTCCATCATGTTCTAAGACCCGTGCCGCAAAGGATACAATCTGGACCGTTTGTTCGACTGCTGACACAAGGGCCCGAAAACTTTAATGTTGAGTCCCCTTGTTTGTCCCCGTTTAATTTAAACGAAGACTACGGCCACAATTTTGATGGATATCAAAGAAGCTCACATTACTCGGAGTCGTACGGAAGATACAACAATCTGTCAGAAGTTCATGTAAATGAAGGTCCTAGTTGTAGCACTCCAAACTTTCAAAGTGCAGGTCCTAGCTTCAGGACTCCGAACTTTCAAAGTGCAGGTCCTAGCATCAGGACTCCAAACTTTGAGAGCGGTTATGACTTTAGTAGCCAGAATCTACGTGAAACGATGTCAACAGATGAAGGGTATATGAATCCGGTTGAGCAGTTGGTAAGACTTGAGGACAATGCTCAAGATATGACTGCAGACAGCGCCGGTGCGCACACAGAATATCCATTAGAGGAGGAAGAAGAAGAGGAAGAGGCGATGATGGGTGGTTCATATTCTGATGCAGAAGGAGAAACAGTGGGTGGGCAGAGTGTCCTAACTCCATCTCCCCCTCATGTACAAGATCTTCACAATCCAGTACCTTTCTTCACTGACCTTGACGAGGGGTATGAGGGTTGTGAAGTTACTACTCGTGACAGCAATCGTACTTTTCCAATATGGGACTCTGAAAAAGTTGAGTTAAAGAAGAAAATGACATTCAGAGATAAGCAGCATCTCCAAGAATGCGTAAAGTTTTATCATACAAAGAATGACCGACAATACAAGGTAGTTGAAACAACTCCAAAACTTTGGGTGGTGCAGTGCAAAAATGGGTGCACATGGCGCTTGCGGGCTACAAAAAAATTAATGACTAGTGGTTTTCAAATTACACAGTATAACGGCGACCACCACTGTGTGTACCCGCACAATAGCCAGGACCACGTTAACCTAGATATGAATCTTATAGCGAAATTAATCATGGGTTATGTGCAACATGATCCATGTATGAAAATCAGTTTGGTCATTGAAAAGGTGAAAGAAAGTCAGAAATTCACAATCTCGTACAAAAAGGCATGGCGTGCGAGGAAAAAAGCTATAGAGATGGTTTTTGGAGACTGGGACGAGTCTTATAGAAAATTGCCTAGATTTATGTCAGCTCTTCAAAAATACAACCCTGGGACAGTGGTGCAATGGAAAACGACTTCTACGGACACCCATGATGTGGTCATGTTCCAATACTTGTTTTGGGCCTTCAAACCTTCAATTGACGGGTTTACTCATTGTCGTCCAGTAATTTGTGTCGATGGGACCCATATTAATGGCAAATACAAAGGCAAGATTCTTGTAGCTATGGGGATAAACGCTGATAACAAGATATTTCCTCTTGCATTTGCAATTATTGATGAAGAGACCCTTGCTAGTTGGTCATGGTTCCTAAGGAACCTAAGTACGTATGTTGTCCGTGGTAGGCAGGGCATATGCCTAATATCTGACCGACACACTGCTATAATCAGTGCAGTTCAGAGATTAACTGAGTGGCGTGAGCCCAATGCGTATCATCGATTTTGTTTAAGACACTTTCAGTGCAACTTCCACAAGAAATTCAAGAATACCCTGTTGAAGGACCTACTTTGGTTAGCTGGGATCAAGCATCAGATTAGGAAGTTCAACCGTGATATGGATAATATTGGAAAAATAGATACCAATGCACGGCGTTGGTTAGAACGTGTACCCTCAGAGCAGTGGTCTCTGGCGAATGATGGTGGTCACCGTTGGGGTATCATAACCACTAACCACGTCGAAGGATTTAACTCAGTACTGAAGGGGGCCCGTGCTCTCCCAATAACTGCATGCGTCCAACTCATATTTTACCGGCTTGTGCAATATTTTGACGAAGGAAAGTTAACCGTGCAGAAATGGTTAAGAGATGGGCGTATCTTCACGAAGCATGTGGTAGATGAACTTGATAAAGAACAAAAGAAAGCTAATACCCACGAGTTACAGGCGTATGACAGGTATTTTTCATTACTAAATTTTCACTTACAACACTTATTTAGCTTTTGAAAACAACCTAATCACTGTTAATAATTTAACTTTTTCAAAATTTTCACTTAATAGGTCCACAGGGGAGTTCCAAGTTATCACACGGAGGAGTCAAACAAGTGGGGGTAACCGGCAGGTCGTGCGACTCAATGTGGGTTATTGCTCTTGTGGGAGGAGAGATATATATAGATATCCATGCTCGCACATATTGGCTGTAACAACGAATCAAGGACTAGATTCTTTCCAGTTTGTAGCAAAAGAATATAGCATGGAATCTTTTATTCGTACTTGGGAGAGCAATTTCCACCCCTTGGAGCACGAGGACTATTGGCCAGCAATTAACGTACCTGTCTTGCTACCGAATGAAAACACTCGGCGTGTGATAAGGCCAGGTCGTCCCCAGTCTGCACGTATCCACAGTGACATGGATGTACCCAGGACCCGTGTGCCCAAACAATGTAGTATTTGTAAGGTAACTGGTCATGATCGACGCCGGTGTCCAGCACAACCACGAGTTGTTGCTGATTATAATATTCATATGTAACTTGAGTTTTGTGATTTTATGTTGTTCTTTTCCCTTAAATGTATGGATTTTTAATCATAATGATCGTTTAGCTCTCTTAAATTAAGTTCATGCTGAGATTTTTGTATACAAACTGGAAAGGTAATGGTAAATCTGACAACACACTAATATTAGATAACTCACTGACTTCGGATGCTTGATTTGACAACTCACAGATTTAATACGCCTGACTTGACAACTCACTGGCGTAAGGCAGATGACTTCAGAACACTCATTGCATCTGACGTCGCACAGATGACTTGACAACTCACTGACTTCTGATGCCTTATTTAACAACTCACTGACTTCAGAGCACTCACTGACTTCTGTCACATGACTTGACAACTCGCAACGCCTAACGCCATACATACATTAAGACTTGCAGTGTATGCCCTATATATAATGGATTCTTTAACTCTAAGGATGTACCTAACCAATCTAAGATATTATTGCAAACTCCCTGCCCTAGCAGATGGAAAGAGGTGGTTCATCCCGAGGTAATTCATCACGAGCTCCCATGAGGCACATCCCCGGCCCGACCAGTTTTCTCCGAAGGGCTTTACAACAACATCTCACGGAGGACGATACATTCCGGAAGAACCCTTGGTTGAAAGTCATCAACTGTGGGTATTTAGACATGGGAGACTGGTGTCCCATCCAGACATTAGTACCACATAATGGCCCTTGGCTGGCAGATCGTATCGTAGGGGTGTTGGAAAGCTTGACCAAGATAGATCGTAATGATTTTCTTAACGACATTTACCTCTGTGTTATTAAGGATCACACGGGAAAGATCTGTGGTAAGATGGATCGTGGGATATTTGAGGATGAAAAATGGCAAGGAAAGATCGTTCCAGGTGTCGCATTGATCCTAACTAGTGTAGTCGTATGGCGTTCACCTCCTTGCGATGGAAAATTGGATATAACTCTCAGCAATATTCAGAATGTCATAGGATTTGATGATGAATGAATTTTAAGTGGCCTTTGTTTTTCGGATATGTCTTTTATCTTTATGTTGTTAACGTGTCTGTTTTTGTTGTTTTTTTTTCATATTTTTTTTCATTTTTCTTAATCCATCTATGTAGTGTCTTTTTTTTTTTCTGCAATGTAAAGTAGTGGTGTGTAATCCATTTTTAATTAATAAATACAACTTTTCGTAAATATTGTGATGTAAGAAGAAGAACCCTAATTGCCAATTCTATACTTGTCCCAACAATTTTGTAAGTGCAATTTAATTGAAGCATAAGTACATACAAAGGTACAAAACATAAGTACATACAAATGTACAAAACAACATACCTTTACCAAAATATAACAAATGTACAAAACACCAATTTTCAAAGGAAAATATCTATCCTCGTGGAACAATAAACCTCCTAGGTCTACCTCTCCGCTCTCCCTCATCCGCATCCTCATCAACCTCATCCGCATCCTCATCAACATCTGGGGCCACATCTGGTGGCACCTGTGTCTCTGGTGCAACCTGGGCCGACTGCGAGGAACCTGGCTCTGATGCTGCAACGGTATCTGTAGCAGGTAGGGACGGCTGCTCATGGCCCACATTTGGGCCCAACTGTGTATTTACAACAATCTCAGACTCCGGCTCCTGACCCAACTGTGTATCTGAATCAACCTGGGTCGGAATCGAAGAACTGGCGTCTGCTGCCCCCGTCCCAATATCTGGAGCAACATGGGATGGCTGCGAGGGACCCGCCTCAACTGCTGCCGGTGTAGCAAAAGCAACATGTCTCCCACGACGTCTCATCGAGGGACCTCTCCCACGCCCTCCTCTCCCACGCCCTCCTCTCCCACGCCCTCTCCCACGACCCACTACTCCACCAACAGCAATCTGTGTCACCTCCCCCATATCTGCATCTGCATCGTGTGGTAAATGGGTCGGCATGGTCGGTGGTATGGTGATGGTGGCAGTGGTGGTAGTCGGGTCAACATGAACCTGGGTCAACGCCTCGCCCATATCAGTATCGTCTATAGCTGCCAGGGGGGTAGCTATGGGGGTAGCCAGTGGTATGGGGGTAAGCGATGGTCTGGTGGTGGTAGCATATGCGGGGTGGGTGGCTAGTGGGGCCACGGGTCGTATGAGGGGGGTGGTGGCGATGGTATATGCGAGGGGGGTGACTAGTGAGGTAGGTATGGTGGTGGTGGTAGTGGTGGTAGATGCAGGATGGGTGGCTACTGGGGCCACGGGTCGTATGAGGGGGGTGGTGGCGATGGTAGGTATGGTGGTGGTGGTAGTCGGGTCAACATGAACCTGGGTCAACGACTCGCCCATATCAGTATCGTCTATAGCTGCCAGGGGGGTAGCTATGGGGGTAGCCAGTGGTATGGGGGTAAGCGATGGTCTGGTGGTGGTAGCATATGCGGGGTGGGTGGCTAGTGGGGCCACGGGTCGTATGAGGGGGGTGGTGGCGATGGTATATGCGAGGGGGGTGACTAGTGAGGTAGGTATGGTGGTGGTGGTAGTGGTGGTAGATGCAGGATGGGTGACTACTGGGGCCACGGGTCGTATGAGGGGGGTGGTGGCGATGGTAGGTATGGTGGTGGTGGTAGTGGTGGTAGATGCAGGATGGGTGGCTACTGGGGCCACGGGTCGTATGATGGGGGTGGTGGTAGATGGAGGGGGTGGTACCGTACCAAACAAAACAAACATATCATCTATCGGAATATCATCAAGAAGATGTGACAGGTCTGATCCCTGAAACTGTGATAGGTCATCAAATAAAGGGTCGGGGACTGGGGCTGTCCTGCTAGTGCTAGGGGCGTCGGGGTCTGGGACTGTCCTGCTAGTGCTAGGGGCGTCAGATGATGTGCCAACTGAAGGAGATATCGACGAATGTATCTGCTGTAGTACCTCAGCACATGATGTAACAATCCCCTGAAGCGTAGCATGATGACCACAGTCATGACCACTATACTGCTGTAAGCTGGTCTGCGCACTCCGAAACACCGTACTAATAGTGCGAACCTAAAAGAATACAAATGTAAGACAAGCAACCTGTGGTCGGTCTAAGAAACTAATAAAATATAAACAATTGAGTTAATTTACATACGTACCAGCAGCTCAACGGTAGATCCTCCTCCGTGGAAACCGGTCTGCGCTCTCTCTATGTGTCCGACCTGTAAAACTGTAATCCGGTGATACCACCGCATGTAAGGATCGGTGGACTCCATGCGCATGTCTACTATATCACCCCCGACAATAGAGGTCCTCCGGGATGCCCACATCTGAATATACTCCCGGTGGAACACAGTCCAATCCTGCGATGCCCGTCCGCGTCGATCTATACCATGTAGGCGCCGTGATGTGTCGACCGGATCTGGGACTGTCTGTCGGAATCCGAACTGTCGAACGACCCTATCGGGTACGTGCCACTCAACAGTGTCTATACAGATCAATGGCGTGCGAGCTCTCCATAACTCGCGTCCAACCTGGTACGCATCAGGCAGCACGTAACCAGGCGGCTCCACTAAGTATGGCCGCCACTCAAAATGGGCCTCATCCAACAGGTCCAGCTGATCTCTGTGTACCCGACGCACGTGAGTGCTAATGGTACGTAGCTCCAACGGAACCGTCCACCTAAACAAATAAACGAAAATAAAATTTGATTAGGTACTCTACAAATCATATATTTTAACATAATTGAATGGAACACGCACTAATACCTGCACCCACGCGGCCCAATGGGAAGATCCGGATGAGCCTGGAGCGGCTGAAAACCAATGGGAGCAATGCTGGACAAGCCCGGCCTAATCGACGGTATACGCTCCCATGCCCACATCTACAACAACAAGATGCATCATAATTAATATGTTCTCAATTTTTTTTGTTATTATTATTTATTTATATAAATGGGGTCTACTTAATGAGTTATTAAACCATACCTGCAATAACGTAACTGGACCGGCAATGTCGCACACATGCATACGGGATGACCGACACAAGCATCGGTACAACCACGCCAATATGGCTGATCCCCAGCTCATGCGGCCACATGCGTCCAAATCACGTAGCAATGGAAGGTACATCAACTTACCCTTGTTATCCGATGTATCGGATAACAAGAGACCTCCAAGCAGCCACAATATGGCAGCACGAGCATACTGCTCAAGTGTCTGGACTGGCAAGACTCCTGCCGGCATAGCCTCCAAATGCTCGGCTATCCAGGTGAGATATATCCTGCCGTGGTCTAACCTCTCAGGGGGTGGTGCTGCACCCAGAAGCTCCAAACAGAGAGCCTGCCAGTCCGCGATGCTACGTGACTCAACCCTGCACGTGACTGGCTCTCCGTCAACAGGCAGACCCCACAACACAGCGACGTCCTCAAGTGTGACGGTCGCCTCACCTACCGGTAGATGAAAGGTGTGGGTCTCCTGACGCCACCTCTCAAGTAATGCACTGATGAGGGCGTGATCGCACTGGATCCAGCCGACGCGGAAAACTCCATAGAATCCAGCACGCATCAAATAAGGCATCAACCGTGAATCGCCGCCCCACACCCATAGCCTGTAATCAGATCTGCGTACTGTAACAAACTCATCGTAATCCTGCAATAGCATAAATTTTGTTAGATTTGTGAACTTAATATATTGGTACATTTTGTTAGATTTGTGAACTTAATATATTGGTACAAAATAACATATATATATATATATAGATATAGTTTTTACATACCCTGGGATGCTCCCATATATCGTGCGATATGTGGGTCGACTGTAAAGTCAGGACAGATGGGTCTATAGGACCACGCCGCGGCCGCGTCATCTAAACTGCATTAATTATACATTTACAAATTAACCCTTTATAAAACTTACCAGTTTGAAATTTAAATAACACATCAAAATTTCAAAAGGAAAGAAAAATTAATAACATCATTGCAATATTAATTTTTTTTTTTATTTTCTTCTTCTTTGTAAAATTAATAACATCATTGCAATATTAATTTTTTTTTAATTTTCTTCTTCTTTGTAAAATTAATAACATCATTGCAATATTAATTTTTTTATTTTTTTTTTTAATTTTCTTCTTCATTTTAAACTAGAATGATTCCAAATTCTAATGATCTTTTAAAGTGTTAATTTATTTTTATTTTATTTAATTTTTTTCGCTTGGGGCTATAACTAGTTAATAAACCAAACAAACCAAACAGAGCTCAATTAACTGAAGGTAACCCTAACTAAAGTAACAATCAATCATAATAAATTCATATGAAAAAAATAAAATATACAAGCGGCAAATTGAATTAATTAACAAACTAATAAATTATTAACAACGGGTTGCATAAAAGGGTAATGTCAATGTAATTAATTTATACTTATACATATACATATACATCTATATGTATATACATATCAAAATATACATATATATATATATATACATACCTCGTCGGAAAGAGAGATATCGTCGGAAGTAAGAGAGATATATATCGTCGGAGAGAGAGTTCTCGCCCGGAGAGAGAGATATCGTCTGAGAGAGAGAGAGAGAGCTCTGAATCGTCTGAGAGAGAGAGAGAGATATCGTCTGAGAGAGAGAGAGATGAAGAGCTCTGAACCAAAAAAACGAGAATGGAAGGAATGAACCGACTTAAAAGTCGTCTTTATTACTCACGACTTTAACTAAAGTCGTATTTGTTAAAAACGACTCTAGCTTAAAGTCGTTTATGCTAAAACCGATTTTAAGTAAAGTCGTGATTACAAAATACGACTTATGAATCGTCTTTGGTAATACCGACTGATTTCACATCACTCGTCAGAAATGTCCAATCACTTTTACAGAGACTACTAAAGTCGGTATTAGTAAAACCGAGTTTTAGTTAAAGTCGTTTTTGGTAATGACGACTGTATATAATCGTTTTTACTAAAACCGACTTTTTATAAGTCGTTATTTGTAAAGACGACTTATAGCCATTTTTCTTTTTTCCAGAAAATACTATTTTCTCGTAGAAAATAAAAAAAGGATTTACTTAAAATCGGTATTACTAAAACCGATTTTAAATATAAACTCGTTTTTACTAAAAACGACTCTATAAAGTCGTTATCCGTAAAAACGATTTACTCTGTTTATGTCTTTAAGTTTCAAAACACCCCGGTTTAATAATTAAGTATTAAATTAACAATTTTTTTGGAAACAACTCGTGGGAGGAGACGTCTGAGACTGAGAAAGAAGAGGAGGTGTTTTGCTGTTGAGTTAGAAATCCCTTACAATTACAGCTAGGGGTGAAAACAGATTGGTTTGGTTCAGTTTGGTCACTTGGTGTAATTTTCAGTCAAATTGATCGGTTTTGGTTCAATTTTCGATTTAATTTTTACATTATATGAAGTTTTTGAAAATCGACCGAACTGAATTGATTGGTTCAATCAGTTTTGTTACACCCCTGATTACAACCATCAATTTTGACCTAAAAGTCTTGTATTTTGACCGATAGAAAGGAAGAAATTGTCCATGTGTTGCACCCACATGAAGTCCAACTACAAACCTCAGCTTTTAGATATAACTAGTCAGCAACCCGTCACGAAGCACGGATTGTATGACGTATGTACCAATTTTCAATCAGTTTTTCTATACAGACCCATCAAACAAATTTAATGAAAGTTCAAAATAATTCAAAAAGTATAGATTGATCACCACCTTTAATTTCAATCAAATCCACGTCATAACTTAGAATCTAATACCTCCAAGTAAGTGAATGTATTATATCTCTAAGAATACCTGGATCCATTTTTAAGAAGAATAATGCTACACTCACTCCTCCAATTCATACTCCAAATCACATCCTTGCTTTAAATGCAAGTACCATGTGCTATGTAAATGGTGTACAGAAAAGTATAAAATATTCAAACAGGGTACATATTATTGTAATTTTGTTGTAATTTGTGGTCCAAAGTGGGTGTTTTTTCAAAGTCAAACTTTTTCTCTCTCTACATCTCTCTTGTTGGTGTGGTGTTGGGTAAAAGAGTGGTGGAGACTCTTGTCCCACATTGCTTATGAAGAGGGAATTGAAAGACTTAATATATACTTTGACATTATGGGCTTAGTAATAAGTTGGAACATGTGGGCTCTCACGCGCACATGAGCCAAGCCCAAGCTAAACCCAATTCCAATAGAAATTTGGGTTTCGATCCGAAATCTTATCCTTATTTTTAACACGTTTTAATAAATCAAGGGATTTCTGTCGGGTTAATGTGGCTATATATTCGTGGGTCATTCTCTGTCAATATACACACAGCAATATACAGTCTTCTTTCTCTGTTCGTCTCTCCTCTCTGGTTCGACCACTGATATTCTTATAAGGCTGTTCTGTGCCCTTTGTTCATCGAGTGCACGATAACAAAGACGAGACTGCTTAATCCTGGAGGGTAAACCGCTGAGACCTTTCTGTACCGAGGCAAGAACTCTGAGGGGCGGAAATTACTCTTAAGGACAGTGTTCTCCACACGACTCAGTCAGACTCTTCGCAACGTTTGATAAGTATTTTCTTTCGTAGCAGTGTCTTTACAGTATTATTTTCCAACATTCTTAAGAGTAACTCCATGGATACTGCTATGCTTACCGCAACTAAAGCTATTCCCGATGTCACAAGAATTGAATCGTTTAACGGGAATAACTTTAAGCGCTGGCAAACTAAACTGCTACTTATTCTTGACATTGCAAAGGTTGATTTCGTTTTGACTAAACCAAAACCCGTTCAAGATTCTGAAAATTATGAAACCGAATTGCCTCTTTGGGAAAATGCAAACAAGATTTGCAAAAGTATTATTCTAAACGCTTTATCAAATGAACTTTTTGATATTTACTGTACCTTCAAATCGGCAACTGAAATTTGGGATGCTCTGGTCACCAAATATATTATCGAGGATGCCGGAATTAAAAAATATGCCATCGGAAATTTTCTCAATTTTCAAATGACCGATGACATAGATGTTTCTACCCAAATTCACAATTTTCACCTTGTGGTTTCGGAACTTAGTAATGAAGGAATGAAATTGCCCGAACCATTTGTAACTGGTTCGCTTATTGAAAAACTTCCGGAGTCTTGGAAAAATTATAAGAATATGATGAAACATAAGAGGAAGAAAATGACTCTGGAGGAAGTTGTTGTTCATGTTCGCATTGAGGAAAAGAACCGTTCACTTGATCGAAATGAGAAAGCCAAAGCTATGGCTTCCAAGGCTAACCTCGTTGAGGAAAAGCCTAATCGCACCCAAGGGAATTTTCAAAGGCAGAATAACAAACCCCATTTCAATAAAACAAATTTCAACAAAAATCTCAAACCCCAAAACCAGTTTGCTAAAAAGAAAGGGGAATGTTTTGTATGTGGCAAACCGGGTCACCATGCTGCTCAATGCAGACACAGGAAGAAAAACGACAAACCTGCCCCTAGAGCTAATCTAGTTGATGCAGATGTTATAGTAGCTGTCGTTTCTGAGGTCAACTTGGTGGCAGAGGAGAAAAATTGGGTGGTAGACTCTGGGGCTACCAGGCACATCTGTGGCAACAGAAGTGCTTTTACCTCCTACACACCAGTAGGGGAAGGAGAGGAACATGTGTACATGGGGGACTCAAGGCCCTCACCTGTGATTGGGAAAGGGAAGGTAGTTCTCAAGCTAACTTCCGGAAAGATCCTCTCACTTACCGACGTTCTCCACGTGCCTGATATTCGTTGGAACCTTGTGTCTGTGTCGCTGCTTGGGAAAGTGGGGGTGAAAGTTATTTTTGATTCTGATAAAGTTGTAATGACTAAAAATGGGGTGTTTGTGGGGAAAGGGTACTATAATAATGGTTTGTTTGTTTTGAATGTTTTGGATAATTTGAATGGAAATGCTACTACTTCTTCTGCTTACTTGATTGATTCTCATGATTTATGGCATGCTAGATTAGGACATGTGAACTTTTCTTATATAAAGAAAATGAAAGAATTAGGCATTCTTGAAAATGTTAGTATCACTAATAATGAGAAATGCCAAATTTGTAGTGAAGCAAAAGGTACTAAGAAACCTTGCAAACAAGTAGTACAAAGAGAAACTGAATTGCTCACCTTAATTCACTCAGATTTAGGCGACATGAAATCTACTGAATCTAGAGGTGGAAAGAGATATTATGTGACTTTCATAGATGATCACTCGAGATATACTAGAGTATTCTTACTTAGAAATAAAGATGAGACAGAAGGAAAATTCATACAATACAAAGCTGAGGTTGAAAACAAACTAGATAAAAAGATCAAAAGACTTAGGTCTGATAGGGGAGGTGAATATGAATCAGCCCCCTTAGGCCAATTTTGTGAACAACATGGTATAGTACACGAGGTAACTCCACCCTATTCACCAGAATCTAACGGAGTAGCTGAACGGAAAAATAGAACATTAAAGGAAATGATGAATGCTATGTTAATCAGTTCTGGAGCACCTAATAATTTGTGGGGGGAAGCTATCCTTTCCGCATGTCACCTTCAAAATAGAATTATATTTAAGAAAACAGGAAAGACCCCTTATGAGTTGTGGGAAAATCATAGACCTAACTTGAAATACCTTAAAGTGTGGGGGTGCCTAGCCAAGGTTCTACTTCCAGAACCTAAGAAAAGGAAAATAGGCTCGAAAACAGCAGATTGTTTATTTATAGGATATGCTGAGTATAGTGCTGCATATAGATTCTTAGTTCTTAAAAGTGACGTGTTAGAGAAAAACACAATAATTGAATCGAAAAATGCAGACTTCTTTGAAAACATATTTCCTTTGAAAACAACCATTGAAAAACCAAGGATAGAACCTACAGTTGAGCCTAACGAGTCTGTAGAAATTGAATTAAGAAGAAGCAAACGAGATAGGAGAGAAACAAACCTAGGAGATGGGTTTTTCACGTTTTTAATGGATAATGATCCAATGACTTATAATGAAGCTATTTCTTCTCCCGATGCTCCCTTTTGGAAAGAAGCGATTAATAGTGAGATAGAATCTATCATGGCTAATCACACTTGGGAATTGGTTGACTTACCTCCTGGTACAAAACCTATAGGATGTAAATGGATATTCAAAAAGAAGTTAAAACCTGATGGATCTATTGATAAGTTTAAAGCTAGACTTGTAGCTAAGGGATACACCCAAAAGAAAGATGTTGATTATTTTGATACTTATTCTCCTGTAGCTAGAATATCATCTATTAGAATTCTAGTAGCTCTTGCTTCTTTGCATAAACTCATAATTCATCAAATGGATGTTAAAACTGCGTTTCTTAATGGAGAACTAGAAGAGGAAATTTACATGGAACAACCTGAAGGTTTTGTATCTCCTGGAAACAAAAATAGAGTTTGCAAATTAGTGAAATCTTTGTATGGTTTAAAACAAGCACCAAAACAATGGCATGAGAAATTCGATAGTGTAATGACCTCTAATGGATATATTGTGAATGAAGCCGATAAATGTGTGTATCATAAATTTGATAATAATGTTGGTGTAATCATTTGCCTATATGTGGATGATATGCTTATTTTAGGCACTGATATGATTGTGATAAATGAAACAAAACATTTGTTATCTTCTAGCTTTGATATGAAAGACCTAGGTGAAGCTAATGTTATACTTGGGATAAAATTGACAAAAACCAATGAGGGTTTTATGATGTCTCAAGAACACTTTGTAGAAAAGATCCTTAAAAAGTTTGGTCACTTTGACACCAAACCAGTTAGTACCCCTTATGATATGAGCATACAATTGAAGAAAAATAATGAAACTAGTGTATCACAGTCTGAATATGCTCAAATAATTGGCAGTCTTACTTATCTTATGAACTGTACTAGACCTGACATTGCTTATGCAGTTAATCGGTTGAGTAGATACACTCATAATCCTAATAAGGAACATTGGACCGCTATATGTAGAGTACTAAAATATCTCAGAGGTACTATGGATTTTGGTTTAACATACTGTGGATTTCCCGCTGTACTAGAAGGGTACAGTGATGCTAACTGGATCTCTGATTCAGATGAGACAAAATCCACAAGTGGGTATATATTTACCCTTGGAGGAGGTGCAGTCTCTTGGAAATCATCCAAACAGACATGCACTGCTCGGTCTACTATGGAATCCGAGTTTATCGCCTTAGAGAAGGCAGGTTCTGAGGCTGAGTGGCTTAGAAACCTCTTGGCAGATATCCCTTTATGGATGAGACCAGTTCCATCTGTGTCGTTACATTGTGATTGCCAGGCTGCAATAGCCCGAGCAAGAAATAAAGCCTATAATGGAAAAAGCAGGCATATTCGTCTAAGACATAACATTGTGAAACAGCTGTTAAAAGATGGGATTATATCCCTAGACTTTGTGAGGTCAGAGATGAATTTAGCAGATCCTCTGACCAAACCACTAGCAAGAAAGCTAGTGGCCAATACATCAAGGGGGATGGGACTTATGCCCATAACAGAGGTTAATAGTAGTGGTAACCCAACCTATATGAGTGGAGATCCCACAAACTAGGTTCATATGGGTAATAACAAACTACTGGTTGACTTGGTGAGACACTATCAATTATACATAATTATAGTTCATCCCTATGGTGTAGATAGTGTAAACTGCAACGTGTGAGGTTGAGTCTTAACTCTTAATGAATTCATAGTCCTTATTGGGTGGTATGTATAGTTGCAATACATACTTGATGAATTCACCTATATGAGTGTGGAAGTGGGGCCGCTTCCTATGAGAACTTAGGCAGGTTCTCTAAAGCACTCATGAAATCCAGGTACGGCGCATGGCCGAAAAGTGCCAAACCGCGTTAACAGCCTTGTATATCAGAGTGTATTGTGGGTGATAAGTACTTTGATTCACACAAAGAAATAAGGTTCATAGAAATTCTAATTTCACCAAATTTCTGTGAATCAATTCTTATTTCCCTAAGTGTTGGTTCATAGTCCAAAAGACACCATCACTGATGCAATATACTAAAGTGGTCGATCGTTACTTCTCAAAATTTGTCTTTGAAAAATGTGGGGGATTGTTGTAATTTTGTTGTAATTTGTGGTCCAAAGTGGGTGTTTTTTCAAAGTCAAACTTTTTCTCTCTCTACATCTCTCTTGTTGGTGTGGTGTTGGGTAAAAGAGTGGTGGAGACTCTTGTCCCACATTGCTTATGAAGAGGGAATTGAAAGACTTAATATATACTTTGACATTATGGGCTTAGTAATAAGTTGGAACATGTGGGCTCTCACGCGCACATGAGCCAAGCCCAAGCTAAACCCAATTCCAATAGAAATTTGGGTTTCGATCCGGAAATCGTTTAACCGGGCGCGTCACGTCTTACTCGCGCGCAGGGGGGGGTGCAAATCCCGGCCTCCAAGCCTCGCGGGCTCACACGGTTGGACCATCCTTTTGCAAATTACTTTTTCCAAAACTTTCCTTTTAATATTGCTTTGATTGAATAAATCTTACCCTCACAGATTTGCGCCTTCTTAAAATTGTGCAATTAACTAGCCGTTTAAACGAAATCTTATCCTTATTTTTAACACGTTTTAATAAATCAAGGGATTTCTGTCGGGTTAATGTGGCTATATATTCGTGGGTCATTCTCTGTCAATATACACACAGCAATATACAGTCTTCTTTCTCTGTTCGTCTCTCCTCTCTGGTTCGACCACTGATATTCTTATAAGGCTATTCTGTGCCCTTTGTTCATCGAGTGCACGATAACAAAGACGAGACTGCTTAATCCTGGAGGGTAAACCGCTGAGACCTTTCTGTACCGAGGCAAGAACTCTGAGGGGCGGAAATTACTCTTAAGGACAGTGTTCTCCACACGACTCAGTCAGACTCTTCGCAACGTTTGATAAGTATTTTCTTTCGTAGCAGTGTCTTTACAGTATTATTTTCCAACACATATATTTAACGCATAGGATGTGATTTGGGGTGGTTGGAGGAGTGGGTGTAGCATTGTTGTTTCAAGAATTTGGACTTAGAGCTATGAAAATCAAACGACAGATATTATAAAAAAAAAAAAAAATTAGAGTTAGCACAACAAAGAAATTGAGAGGAAACAAACTGAAACTTCTAATATAAATATTATGAAAACAGAGAAAAACACATTCTCATACTGGCAATTCTAAAAATACATATTCTTACTTGGGGGAAATTTTTTGGTAAATACATGCACCTTGTTTAAATAGCAATAAAACATCCCCATCCTTTACTATAAGCAAACACATCAAGAATCCTATCACATAAAATAAATAAAAGAAAGGAAAAAAGATACATATATTTATAAAGAAGCAAATATAAGATACAGACAACCTTCCATCCATAGAGGAAAATGGATAGGAAGGAGTAAGGACCGTACCTATGACATCCTCTACACCTCACCAAGAACATCTACAAGCTGCTGAAACCTCAATATACCATCAAATCAGGAATGAGAGTCTTTTGGAGCATTTCATTGAACACCTTGTAAGCATAATTTATCAATAGGATCAGACTAAACCAGCGTGAACACAGATCTTAATGCCTTAATGAAAATCAAAATTTCTTAGATTCAACCAAAATCCTTAATTGAACCTGCATCTCCGGAACTGCAAAGCTACATCACAATTACTTTGTGTGTGTGTGTGTGTAAACACGTATACTTTTCAATCATAGAGGGATTGCAAGCAATTGTAATGTACACAGAAAAGTGGATATACAATGCGTTGAATTAGAATACGGAGAAAAGGAAAAGTTGAGAAAGAGAACGATCTCAAATGGAAAGAGAGAGTGTCACACTCCTCCCGGAAAAGACAGTTATTTTAAATGCATAAATATTTTTATGAATTATTAATGTTGATTAATGATTTTGAATGGAGTTGGGTGGGTTAATGGTGGATGTCAATCGAGGACACGGGAAGTTGGTAATTTATGAGGAACTTGACATGATTAAATGACATTTATGTGGATTAAATGTTATTTGAATTATCTGGTATATGTTTATAGCAATTTTACCCGTGTAGTGTAATTTTTGATAGTCTTGATCTTGTTTAAGATCATTTTGATTGACTTAGTGATAATCAATATGATGCGTAGCATAAAAGGTAGGTTATCTAGAAATTTCACGAAAATAGTTTTCGGAATGTAATTACAGACCCAAACGAAACTTAGACGAAAACTTTTACGAATTATAAATTGGGTCAATTAGATATAAGGACAATTTATGGTAATTGTATTGATTTAAAGACAACTAAAAAAAATGTGTATCAACAAGTCCCTCATACCATAAAATGACCAAATTACCCTTGTAGCTTATTTTTAATAAGTTTATACAAATAAAGTCTTCAAAATAACACGGTATGACCTACTCCAAGGTTCATCGACGTTCTGGACACAATGGTGGGTCCATTTGGCTTGAAAATATTTTTAAAATGACTATTTTACCCCTAAAGCTTCAAAATGTCATAACTTGTTAAGATTAAACTATAATTGAATGTCGTCAGGGCCTGTGATCTCACATTATTGTGAAAAATATTTTGACACCTAAAAAGTACATATACCGTAAAATGACCAAATTACCCTTGGGGCTTACTTTTAATAAGTTAATATAAATAGAGACTTCAAATAACACAAGATGACCTATCTTAAGGTTTATCGACATTCTAGACACAATGGCGGAGTCCATTTGGCTTGTAAATATTTGTAAAATGACTATTTTGCCCTTAAAACTTCAGAATGACATAACTTGTTAAGATTAAACCAGAATTGAGCGCCATCAAACCCTGTGGGCTCATATTATTATGAAGAATATTTGACACCTAAAAAGTACGTACACTGTAAAATGACCAAATTGCCCTTGGGGCTTATTTTTAATAAGTTAATATAATTAGAGTCTTCAAATAACACTGGGTGACTTACCCCAAGGTTCATCGACGTTCTGGACACGAGATGACTGTTTTGCTATAACTAGCTATAACTTGAGAAATTTTCACCACTTTTAAAAGAGTGGAGAAATTTCACCATGTTTTGACCTCCCTTTTAAAGAGTGGAGAAATTTCACCATGTTTTGACCACCCTTTCAAAGAGTGGTGAAATTTCACCATGTTTTAACCACCTTTTAAAAAAGTGGAGAAATTTCAGCACGTTTTGACCGTCTTTTAAAACAGTGGAGAAATTTCACCATGTTTTGACCTCCCTTTAAAAGAGTGGTGAAATTTCACCATGCTTTCAAAACCCTTTAAAGCAGTGGATAAATTTCACCATGTTTTGACATCCCTTTAAAAGAGGTGAAATTTCACCACGTTTTGACATCTCTTTAAAAGAGTGATGAAATTTCAACATGTTTTGACCTCCCTTTAAAAGAGTGGTGAAATTTCACCATGCTTTGAAATCCCTTTAAAACAGTGGAGAAATTTCCCTATGTTTTGACCTCCCTTTCAAAGAGTGGTGAAATTTCACCATGCTTTGACATCCCTTTAAAACAGTGGAGAAATTTCACCACATTTTGACATCCCTTTAAAAGAGTGGTGAAGTTTCACCATGTTTGGACAAGAGTTCTTATACTTGAACTTTCAGCACATTTTGACCGCCTTTCAAAAGAGTTGTGAAATTTCACGATGTTTTGACATCTCTTTAAAAGAGTGGTGAAATTTCACCACGTTTTGACCTCCCTTTAAAAGAGTGGTGAAATTTCACCACGTTTTGACAAGAGTTTTTAAACTTGAACTTTCAGCACATTTTGACCGTCTTTTAAGACAGTGGAGAAATTTCACCATATTTTGACCTCCCTTTAAAATAGTGGAGAACTCTATTTTCTGTTATGCAAGGATGTTATATGTGATATAAATTTCACCATGTTTTGACATCTCTTTAAAAGATTAGTGAAATTTCACCACGTTTTCACCTCCCGTTAAAAGAGTGTAGAAATTTTGCCACGCTTGGACAGGAGTTCAAAAAGTGGTGAAATTTTACCACGTTTTGACAAATGTTCTTAAACTTGAACTTTCACCACGTTTTGACATCTCTTTAAAAGAATGGTAAAATTTCACCACGTTTTGACCTCCCTTTCAAAGACTGGTGAAATTTCACCACGTTTGGACAGGAGTGCAAAGAGTGGTGAAATTTCACCACGTTTTGACAGGAGTTCTTAAACTTGAACTTTCAGCACGTTTTGACCATCTTTTAAAACAGTGGAGAAATTTCACCATATTTTGACCTCCCTTTCAAAGAGTGGTGAAATTTCACCATGCTTTGTCATCCCTTTAAATCAGTGGAGAAATTTTACTAAGTTTTGACATCTTTTTAAAACAGTGGAGAAATTTCACCATGTTTTAAGACAAGTTCTTATACTTGAAATTTAACCATGTTTTGACCGACTTTTTAAAAGAGTTGTGATATTTCACCATGTTTCGACCGCATTTTAAAAGAGTGGTGAAATTTTACCACGTTTTGACCTCCTTTTAAAACAGTGGAGAAATATCACCAAGTTTTAATAGAAATTCTTATACTTGAAATCTCACCACATTTTGACTTCCCTTTAAAAGAGTAGTGAAATTTCACCACGTTTTGACCACCCTTTAAAACAGTGAAGAAATTTCACCAAGTTTTAACACAAGTTCTAATACTTGAAAGTTCGCCATGTTTTGTCTGTCTTTTTAAAAGAATGGTGAATTTTCACCATGTTTTGACCGACTTTTAAAACAGTAGTGTGATATTTCACCACATTTTGACGTCCTCTTATAACAATGGAAAAATCTCACCAAATTAATTTCACCAAAGGTTGTGAAAATTTTGAAACTCTTGACCACAATCATAATTTCACAACTTTAATAATCACAAATTTCACCATGTTCATGGTTTGGTGCTCAATGAAGTTCTTTGAAAAAAGACATGAGAGCAATGTCTCAACTTCACAAATTTCACCACGTTTTTTTCACCAGAGAATATTTATAAAAAAAAAAAAAAAAAAAAAACAATTTCATCGGGGGCGTTGCCCCCGAACCCCCGTTTAGACCCACTACTCAATGCATATCCATTAAAATTGGAGTGTGAATGATACTATAATATGAGTATCCGTGCAAATTATAGCACCAAAAAGACAATTCATTTTCCATTTGCGCATATAGAAATCACCGAGAACAACAAAAAATGTTGAGCTAACATTTTCTTTTATTATTTCTACTACTTCCAAGTAACTAAGGGCCAACTTGCCATAGTTTCTGCTTCCGCGATTCAATCACCAAAAAAAAAGATGCAAGCTTGTAGCCAATCACAAATAATTTTTTTGACACATTGTGATTATATCGTTAATTATAAATATACAATCAAGATTCATCGACACTTCTTATACTTCCACCAACTGAACTAAACTTACACAACAAGAGTTCAATACAACTAAAGGTTATTATTTGCTAGAATGAAAATGACATTAAAAATTGAAATTAGGTTCTTTTCTTACATCCTGAGAAGAGATCTTCAACCAACTTGAAGGGGGGTCCTCTTATACGGAAGAGCTGAAGAAACAAAAAATTAAATAAATAAACTCAATCAACAAGCAATTACAACAAACAACTTCGACTAAATCCACATTCAATCAAAAAATGATTACACTATGGTCTTGAACCTAAATTTGTTCAATCTTTTAATACTTCTTGTGTGAACTTTCATTGGTATTATTTACTCACTAAAGAGGATTAGTGTGAGCTTCATATTTCATATCTACTCTTCAAGGGGTGATGTAAACCTTGAAAGCCATTTGATGTGGAAATACTTTTCATTTCTGAGACTCGGATTAAAACATGTCACACCACAAGCATCTATTGTAGAAGTACAACCTATTACATGGTAAAACAATCTACCCATTATTAGTGATACTTTGTGTAAAAACCCATAGCTTGATCATTCAATTACGTCCCTTGGATTCATATCCTAAGTCTATTAATGAGTTTTTGACTGAACATGAAATTTGTTTTGTGGGTGTCAAAATCAGTTCGTATAGACAGATGAATATGTGCTTAGATCGATTTGAATGTAAATGCAGATTCAATTTGGGTGATTTGGCTGCTAGAGTTACTTGAAGCCTATGCTACTTATGAGTGACAAACTATTGAATTTGGTTTAAAGCCAAGAAAACCTTTCTGTTTTGAGGGTTTGATTTGATTTGTTCTTCAATTTCTATTTACTTGTCTAAGAGCAACTCCAACTAGTAATTAAATTGGTAATCAAATCAATTTGATCGGATCCCCATCATCTTGAATTTT
This sequence comes from Hydrangea macrophylla, assembly GCA_033977485.1. Taxonomy (NCBI): domain Eukaryota; kingdom Viridiplantae; phylum Streptophyta; class Magnoliopsida; order Cornales; family Hydrangeaceae; genus Hydrangea; species Hydrangea macrophylla. Next base: position 114,232,602 of record CM066982.1, on the reverse strand, counting down.
TTTAAGCAATTTGTTTATATCATGAGTGAGAGAGAGAGATCGGATCATACACACACACAAGATTGGATCTGAAATGCTAAAAAAAACTACACAACTTTAAATTACAATACTGAGAAAATCATTTGGAGGAAGCATCAAATCAAATGCAAAACCAAATTTAATGCCAAACACAACAAAATCAATCATTAAAACGAAAAACACTGCACCATCTCAGGTTGTAATCAATTTCAAACCTTCAATGCTCAACACATATAGAAATATTTGTGCATATGTTAGTAAAAGTGAGGGCAAAACTCTCTAAATCAAATATAATGATGAGAGAGAGAGAGAGAGAGAGAGAGAGAGATAAGTTTAAGAAAGAAAAGAAAAACCTTAGACTCATGCACTCGTAGAAATAAAATTTCACATGAATTTCACAATCAAATTAGTAATAAACTAAAAAAAACCCCATGGGAATACTGTATCAACCCTCAATAGTCATATTTGTAGCAATCAAACTAACTACATGATAAGAAGACACAATAATATACTACTTAAGTTCCCTTGTATAATGCAGAGTCCATTGTAATCTAATGCAATCCTATCAAGCTCATCCACCCTACACCATTAGAGTCCAATTTTGAACACGAAAGGCAAAAATTTACAGGCTTAAGGAAGACGAACAATTAACTCTTCATAGCTAGTTCATTAAAAAAAAATTTGTTTTTAAGTTAAAAACTGCACTTGCATAATGATCACTACTGCAATTTATATTATCTACAGAGTTGTATAAACCTCCTGTTTACATAAAAAAATATAGATTGGCATAGTATAAACAAAAACAAAAGAGGGAAATGCATATCTTCAAACGATCTTAAAGAACACAATTTAAGGGAGAGAGACAGAACATCAAAACCCTCAAAATTTTCAACAAAAATGAGAACTTCTCCTCCAATCAACACCATAGTTACTTTGGGTGGGTCAATACAAGAGTCCATCATAGAGCACAATCAAGAGAAACCAATCAACCCAAAATTTTTGATATACTGTTAAGGAAATTTCAAGTACTCAAGTTCAACAAAGATTGAAAAAGTTGCAAACAAAACTCAATATATGTAATTGACCCTAAAAAAAAATAAAAAAAAACAGCAACATGATACAAACATCAATTGTCACAGAAAACCTTGTAAGAACATATCACTATCAGACAGAGCAGCTTAAAACCCATAGTGGGGTTCAAATAACCCAAAAACCATGTAATTGCTGCATTACATTAAACTAAACAACTCCAAAACGATGAATGCTCAATTGTTTACCTCTTCAATCAGAATTTTAAATGAGTTTTATGACTACTTTTTGGCCCAAATCAGTGCTTAGGGTTTAACATTTCAAAGCTCACTCAATTCACAATCTCAAAAACAAAAATCCAGAAATCCCCCAAATACATATATACAATGTATATACAAATCAGGATATACATACATATATATATATATAGAGAGAGAGAGAGAGAGATCACACACACACATACATATATATATTCACTTACACATGCATAAACACTAACCTTCGCATATAGTAATTTCGGCCCTCCCGTTGCCGGAGACAAATTGAATTGCCGTCTTCTCGGCCCTCCCGACGTCGAGGAGCTCTCGATGTCGTTCTCTCTACATCGTTCTCTCTGCTAGGGCTGGGATTGAGAATAGATTGTGCAGGGTATAATTGTCATTAGATAAAAGTGACATGACACTAAGGGACTTTAAATTACACATTTGTTCTAATGAGAGACATAACTGAAAATACAAATATTTACTTGTCTCTAAACTAATAGAATTCCTTAAATAGGGATCTAAATCTAATTTTCCCTTATAAATTTTCACTCGTGAATCAATAACTTAGACGTTTAAGAAGTTTTGGGAGATAATTGGAAGATTAGAGAACTCGTGGGAGTTAAACACAATTATTGGAAGTGTTGCCTATAAATAAACAGGTCTAAGATATTTTCAAAATATCTTCACAAAACCAATTTGTGAGCTTAGAGGAGATAAGAGAGACACGACGTTAATCAACGACCGTCTGTCCGTCAACTTTCGACCAAAATGACATATTCGAATTCCTTGAGGTAAGAGCTTCATTTTGATACCTCTTAGACCTTTACCCACTAAGTTGATTATGGGTCTCTAGTGAGAACCCAGATGTGGCTAAAGTGACAGTCCCGAATTGGGACATGTGTTGAGATGTTCCATTTATAATGGGACAGTGATGAGAATATTTTTATGTGCCTAAATGTTTTTTAAGGGTTATCACTACACCAAAAGGGCACATTACTAACGGTAATTTACCGTTAGTAAAATTATCCCTAACGGTAATTTACCGTAAGAAATAGAGTGTGGCTAATAATTCTAACAGAATTTCTAATGGCAATTTTCCGTTAGGAAAATTATTTTTACTAACGGTAAAGTACCGTTAGTAATATGTTTACTAACGGTAAATTGCCATTAGTAATTTATTATTTCTAACGGAAATATTCCGTTAGTAATATTTATTCTAACGGTTTATTTTGTAACACTTTTATATACAAAAATACTAACGGTACGGTAAATTACCGTTAGTAATTTCATTGCTAACGGTATATAACATGACAGTTTCTAACACTTTTGAGACAATTACTAACGGATATAAACCATTAGTAATTTTATTACTAACGGTTTGTTTTCTTACACATGTGTAAGAATACTAACGGAAATTATCCGTTAGTAATTATTTGAAATATGAAAAACATAAATACTAAAATATGCACCTAAATTTTATTTGCACTTAATTTCCATCACAACCACATCACATTTACTATAAACATATATAATAAGCTCAAATCCAAACCATAATAAATACAAGCTCAATCTATATTAAATACAAAAAATATAATAAAAAATAGGCATAATTATCTTTAAATACAAACTGTTTCTAAGTCCAAACCAAAACTAACAAACCATGTCTGAAATTGAAAGAGTAAATCCATCCAAAACTAAACTAAACCAACTGACAAATAAACCATGTGTTAAATTTAAAGTCATAGAAAATAAGACAAACATAGTCAACCAATCTTTAACCAACACTTAAGCCAAATCACAAATCCCCCTTGAACAAAGCCTGCCAATGTATCTTGTCCCCCTTAAGGATCCCACAAACGAGCATTGGGCTCAAACACTTCCTCGATAAAAACTTTCTTTTCGCCAATACCAACTTGTTTGGAGTGGCAAACATTAGCTGTAGCAATTAAAGGAAACAAGATCACTATGAATGTACCAACAACAATTAAAGAACACAAATTGAATCAGAAAAAGGCGTCGACTTGTGCATATTGATCCTTTTCGCTATAAGTAGAAAATGCATCGATTTCATATGACAATATCTACGATACTTTAATCTGAAAACCAAAAATAAGAAAAACAATTGATTTATAAGTCAATAGTACCGTAATTTCACTTCAGTAGCTTAAAATCTTCCAACATTGTTGGTTAAATGAAAAACAAAACACACATTAATGCATAAACCACGTTCCATCACATGTTAGGGACTATTTGGGGAAGACCAACCATGTTCAACCCCTTATTTTATTTTACTATTGGTACAAATTAGCACTTATGTCTCCAAATTAGGGAAAAAGTCCAACCAAATTAGGAAAAATAACATAGAGACATCCAGACACATTTTCTATGTAGTACTAGTAGTAGTCTACTGCAATGTTATGTGATTCTGTAAAAGTTATTTCTTTAGCTAAATGTAAGCATGACTTTAAGATCCGTAAACGATATTAAGGAGTAAATTTAATTAAAGTCACAGGTTAAACCATATACAGCTCTCTAGAAAATTCTGCACAGGTTAAAGAACAAGCTCAAAGGGAAAAAATGGACTTCATTCTTCTAATAAAAAAGAACTAATAGAAAAACAGATGTAGCTGCTACTCACGATTGAGATAAATTGAGACAAACAACACTTACTTAAAATGGATAACAGAAGAAGAAACTTTCCCAACATATATACAAGCGTAGATGGGCAAAAATTTGATGGATTATAGTATTACCTTAAGCTTTTCAGAGGAATAAAGATCAAAAAGTTGTCTAGATGTTGTTGCCAGAAGTGACTATATTGTACCAGGAAAAAAATAGCCTGAAATAAGTGCATCATTGTAGAAGCAAAATGAATTCCAATATTAGACAATGAAATCTGTTTAGTTTTAAGAAAGAATTCATCGACGCTATAAAGCTATAAAGGACTTGAAAAATGAGTTACGACAATAGTAACAACTAATTAAATCTCATTTTAGACTTGGTTTGGCATGATGTTCTGGAAGTTTCAGCATATAAGATTCCTTCACTAGCAAATTAGATATACAACACACCAAAAAAAGGCAATATTATTACTCCAATGAGTGGAGCCTAAGACAACTGGTTATCAATTGTAAGATCATACTTATTACTGGGAGATCTCTTCTCATAGTAACAAATAATTGTCGATAGACTATTCCATGATGATTATAATGAGAATGAAAAGATCTATTAAGCAAAGTAGATGGGAACAAAATTGGCAAGCACAAAATTCATAGAACAATTCTTCTTTTTCTTAGGTCCTAATTCAAATGATTTGAGCTAAAAAGGATCATGCCAGTCAGAAAATTCATAGTGACAAACGTGTACACGTAATGAACAAAGAAGTAAAGCTTGTGTATATCAAAATATTCAATGGGTGACCTCAACTTTTGGAAACTAAAACTATGTAAAGCACAATGATCAAAATAACCATCTTCTATATTGCCCAGTTTTTGTTAGCAACAAACAAAAGGAAAATTGGAAGTTATTCCTCAAATACTAAATAACATTACATTTAAGAAGATGAATGCAGCAACCATTTTACTATTTTTCTTTCAACGAAAAAATAAAGATAAAATAGAAGTAATTGGCTCAAACTTGTGTAGTCTTTTTATGGTTAAACCATGGTAGAAGTCTTTTCAAAATGTTTTAGGAACCAAAAAGAGAGGAAGCTATGAGACACATTTTTTTTTCACTCTATTTCAGTTTGCTTCCTAGTTATTAATCAAAAAGAGAAGTTTTACCTCCTTACCAAATTCTGAAGGTTCAGGTATGTATATTGACTGAACAGGGCCTAGCTTGAAAAGTTGAAACTGAAAGTGCACAAGCATTACTACGAGCTTTCTTTAAAATCCTAATGTAAACTTGTAGATGTTATATATACACACACATATCTAGTAATCAATGCCTATACATGAAAAATATATTGTACTAAAATGTTGTTAATCAAAACTGTCAATATAGCGCTTCTATGATCCAAAGCATTAAAGTTAGTGAAAATAAGCACTTTGGTTGATGAAATGATAATTGAAAAGGGTAGTACCATCGTCTTACCTTAGTGACTTGTCATAGGGCTAACTTTTGAATCTCAAAACTCAAATCAACATATAGTAACAGAAAATAGCTAAATTTACATTTGTATACCACATATAATTTTTCAATCCTTAAACAAAATAAAACAATATGCATTAAGAAAAATAAGTTAGAACTTAGAAGCACGTACATATTTAAATGGGTATTTCACCATGAACTTTATTGATAGCTGTAGTACATAGAGCATCTACTTACCATTAGAATCAACAACTAGTGCACAAACCGAAGTCTTGGATCCATTTAAAATGAGGACTCCGAACTGACAATGATAGAGTTCTCCTTCAGTATTTGATATCTGCAAGTACAGAAACATAGATAGTGTTTTGACATCTACAAGTGCAGGAATCTAGTTACACTTCCATATAGATCACTAGTCGACAACCCACGCAATGCGCGGGTAAGTTGTCATAATTTCTACGTGTTTCAGAAATTTGTGTATGCCTGTTGACAATAAATAGGCAGTAATAAGCGAAACATGCAAAACTCCCTTGTAAAAGCCTACTGTTGATTTTGTCTGGGTGTGCTTCTGTGAGTAGAGCAGATATCTACCCTTATACAAATTGTGAGAGAAGATCCTCTGAATACAGGGATGTGTTTTGAAACACCAACGTAGTCCACACACATGTGAATTGCATGGTTTCCTTATATATTACTAAGGTATATCCTTTATTTGACTCAATTTAAATTACTTCCTTTCAAGATTTTATTTTCTTGTGAACATTTTTCAATTTTAGTAGGTAAAATAAATATTAATGTCAAAAGAGATTTGTCTCCTTTTTTTTGTGAGTCTAGCAAATTCTCAACCAAAAAAAAAAAAAAAACATGCGCCTTACAAATTTGACTTTTCAAAAGTTTATAAGAAAGTGCTCACTGGCTTAGTATTTCTTTCGTATTTCTTTCATGTATATAGAAATAGACCACTTAATTGGGAGACATTTAGAGAGTACCTAATTGCTCTAATATTTTGATATGGACAGATACAAAATATAAATAGTAGTTATAGATATAGCATTTATAGCAATATGAATTAATAGTATAAGAATATTACAAAGGGAGAGAAAGGGGGAACTTGCAAAGGAAGGGCATCCATGTCACCATAGAGAGAAAGAGGGAACCTGCAAAGGAAGGGCATCCATTTTTAGCCTCACCAATAGCAAGATGGTCCTATTTCATAAAAGCAGCATAAAAAATAATTAAATAGAAACCTTTATCAATTTGGAATTATGCAAAAATAAAGTTATTATGATGATTAAGAATGAAATCTTAATAAAATATTATTTCTATCACAAGGAGAAGATTAAGAATCTACTGAAAATAGTCCAGAAGCTTTAACAATGTTAATTTGTCAATTGACTAAAAGATACAGCCCAAAGCACTCAATTTCAGCAGTATTAACTCCATATTTCAGTTAAAAATTTGTTTTCAATACATCTAAGATGTTTCAATTTCCTTTTTCATCCCAGCATTTTTTTTGTCTGGAAGTTTCCTTCTCCATCCTTATGAACTCAATATCACACCAATCTGTTATTCAGTTGGGATTATGGAGTAGGTGCAGTTGATTGCGCCAAGGGGAACAAAAGGGATGGTGAACAAATTCATGATAGTCTTTACGACAAAGCATAAGATATGCAAGTCATAGTTTGCTTCAGTTTGCTTCAAATTCAAGGTAAACAAATAGGGAATAAAAGTAAATTTAATGGGCAAATTTGCATTGCAGCAGATAATAGTCACTAATGGATGCTCAAATATAGCACAAATAAGATGATCCTATGTTCATCTCTTCACCAAATGTATCATCTCACCCTGTCACCCAAAAAAAATTTAACTTCACCTCAAGTCAACTCTAAATAAAGATCCTTCCCTTTTCTAGAAATTTTCTTTCCTTTTACTGTCCATAAGAAGAAGCAAACCAAGGGCATTGGGAGTTCCAATTCAACGTAGGTATTCAATTATGAAATTCTAATTCATTCTTCACCTTACTTTCTTTTGCTTACTATTTTCTCCACTATTTTCCTTATTAACCAAATTGGGTTGTTGCTTCTAATCTAAACAAAATCCAAATGCCAATTATAGCAATAACCACAATTCCCAGCTTATCCTAATGAGATGCCATGCTGATTGTTCCATGAATTCTGAATTTCAGTATGATGATAATTTAATATTCCATAATCCACCCACAAAATATTGCAACTATGAGATCCAAAGTTGTAACTCAGAACATATATCAGATGAGAAAACCAACCTTCTGGCTTGAACAGTTGACGTTGTCCTTTTGGCAATGTCTGATCGATAAAGTCCACAAATTCCTTCGCGCACCACCTCTACAAGTACCGAAATAGAAGAGAACACAAATGGGTCAACATAAATAAGGGGTAAAACAACACGAACACCTACCAATGTCCACAGCTCAACCGATCAGCTGAAGCACTAGTTTCCATTGTTTCAAAAGGGAAAACCAAAAAATATGTCAAACTGTATAAAGAAGAACAACTCCTAGAAATCCCAAGATCACAAAGTGTATTTACATGTGAATCCTATGATTTAGAGAGAGAAAAGAAAGGCATGAAATGTGAGCTGACCTCACAAATAATAGCCACAAAGTTGCTTCTCCAACACAAAACCCATTTTTCCAGAGTTTGCACCAACATATAAGTAAAAGAAATCCAAAATAGATGATTTGAAATATGGAAGCAGACAAATACTACCAACATCAAGAACTACATTTGTATATGACTATATAGATACTATTTTCGTAATGGTTGAGGTCTAAATATTCAAACCTCATGAGTTGATTTAACCAATCTTCCTGAATCGCTGGATTAATGCTTCAGATTCCCCTCAAAGTCAATTACCTAAAATAGCTTAGATAGAGAAATTGAATTTGAGGTTAAGGGGTAGGAAGGGGAAAGACTTTGAAGCAATTCAACCATTGAACCAAAGAGACTGAAATTTAAAATTAAAACAAACACAAATCTAAAGAAAACATTGAATCAGAAATGAAAGCAATGAATTCAGTGCAAAATCTGAAACAAACCTTGTTTGTAACTTGGGGTTGTTCCATGATTTTGAGAGATCTTGTTTCTTCATCATCGGCCAATCCTGCATATGGATTTGATTCTTCGCCCTCATAATCATAATTATTACTGCTATGAATCAACTCCGGATGATAACCTAATAAAATCGGATCAAAACTCTGATGGGAGACATTATCAATTGTAAAGAGAGAGATTATATATTAGGAGCGTTTTGTCCAGAGAGAGAGAGAGAGACGGAGAGACGTAACAGTCGACTTTTTAATTGGGAAGACGCAGAAGTTGGTGTGGGAGAGGAGGGGGCGACGACTAGCTTTCAGTAGGGGCGACGGCTAAACCAAATCTCACAACACAAACAACCTCAAAAATCTAAAAATTTCAACTAAAAAAAAAGGGAAGCAACAACACATCCCCAAATCGTGAGTTCTAGAGACATATCTAAGTGTGTATGTGTGTGTGTGTGTGTGCGCGTGCGCGTGCGCGCGCATGCGTGTGTGTGTGTGTGTGTGTGTGTGTGTGTGTGTGTGAGAGAGAGAGAGAGAGAGAGAGAGAGAGAGAGAGAGAGAACCTGGGGCGGCGGGAGGGTGGTGGCAGTGACGGGTCGGCACGGTGGGGTTGCGGGCGAATTGCTGAGTATGGTCCTCCCTTTCTCCACTTCTCTTTCTCTTTCTCTTCTCCTTTCCCCCCTTATTTTCTTCTGTTTTGACCTAGAGCTAGGTATACAAGGAAGAGAGGGAAAATTTAGGGGGAAAATTTTGGGCAAAATTTTTGTTTTGGCTTATTTACAAAGATACCACCGAATTTTATTTGCAAAATTGCCACCGTGTTTTCAATTTTATTGTTTTATTTACAAATATGCCACTGAAATTTATTTTTCTAAAATCTTTGCAGTCAAGGAAGAATACTAACGGATAATTGATATTTTCTAACACCTATATAGCGTTACAAAGTTTTTTAAAGCTGTTAAAATATTAAATTTACCAAACCAAGGTAAATTACTAACGGAAAGCTAAATTTCTAACGGAAATTTACCGTTACAAATCTGTAACGGTAAATTACCGTTAGAAAACCAAAAACCTCTGTGTTAGAAATTTGGTTGAATGGTGTAGTGTATATGATTATTTTTATATTGATCTAATGCTATGTCAATTGTTGGGGACTACTTTTGTGATCAGTTTTGGGTACCTTTGTGAGTGCAAATTAGACATGTTGCATAATTAGTAGGTTAATTAGCAACTTCAAATATTATATGAAAACCACCAATGGGACCCATGCAAGACATAGACAAACACCCATTTAAGTTTGAGATATTTTTAATACGGTTTCATAACTTGTAGGGACGTGATTATAATATATTAAAACCTTAGGGGATGTGTCACAGCCCGGTCCCACAATAGCGGAACCGGAGTCCGTGGCACGCCCCCGAGGCTAAACCAATTCATTAACGTTCCCAAAATTAGGTTTGAAGAACACACGCAGCGGAAAAACAAAACACATTTTAAAATCAGAGGTTCAGTCGACTGCTCAGTCGACTGCTCAGTCGACGGAGGAAGGCAGGGATTTAAATATCAATTCCAGTCGACTAAAACTGGAGGTCCAGTCGACTGATGCGGGGTCCAGTCGACTGCTGAGGGGTCCAGTCGACTGCTTTTGCTAAAATAAGAAGCAGTAGCTAACGGGCTCAGGGGTTCAGTCGACTGCTCAGTCGACTGCTCCCCTGGCAGCAGCCCAATCTGCAGAATATCAAGTTTAAAAGCTTCCTAACTTCCATCCAATGATCAACCACTCAATTCAAACTCAGTCCAACGTAATTCTAGCTATATTAAAACATTACCAAACATAATTACAACATGTTATAGCCCATTACAACGTTCTAGATCCATTCTATCATATGAAGTTAAACATGGGTTAAAACAACCAAATTCTTATTACAACATTTCTAGGATCGCAAGACTACAAGATTTACATTCAAGTTGCCTCCCAAGCGAACTCTCAACCCTCGTGCTCACTTCTGCGATTCCTCGCCAGCATTAACACCTGAAATGGTTATTTGAATAACCACACATATTTCGATTTGTTTAAGCTAAAGCTTAGTGAATAAAACAACATATGCACATGAATGATAAACATGTCCGCATTCACATCTCTACATTTCATACTAGTCGCCGGAGACTCACGTGCCCGTCCATACTCCCAATCCGCGACTCCTCGCCAATAAGTCCACGCGAAAGGGTAAGACCCACGATTCTACAAACAATCGTGCGACTTTAATGCCTATAACGGCTCCACAAAATGGCACGGTGACCACGTGCTCCTTCTGACCCACATAAGCAACTTAACATGCTCAAATACATATCACCATGCTCGCGGTAATCAAAATATATCACCGTGCTATTGAGCCTACTTATCAATATAAATGCCCAATATGAACTACACAATATATCTCTAAGAATTAATACATGTTATTCACACAAAACATGAATACATGTCAAGAAATCATTCCAAAGACATAGTTGAATCACTCACCTCCGATTTACGCTCCTATAATTCGATCTTAAGAAAACCCGTGCACAAAGAACGTGCAGAAGTCCGTCTAGTACAATTCCTATGGATCAGAATTTCATTTATCAACTTTTATGAAAAATTCTAGAAAATGACTTTTCGGAAAACTTAGCCAAACAGGCCCTAATAGGTATCAAAACGAAGCTCTTACCTCGAGGAGCTTGAATATGAAATCTGGGAGAAACCAGACTGACGGAAGGTCGTCGTTTGGCGTCGCAAAGCTTGAAGCAACAAAATCTCCCTCTAGCCCCCTTTTTGGCCTCCTTTTGGAAATTTAGGTTAGGACTTGGAAAATATCCCAACCATCTCTATCTATATATAGGCAACTCTTTTGGAAATTACGTATACCTCCCCACGAGTTTTCAAAACTCCTAATCAGTCTCTGAAATTTTCTATACAGCTTATTCATAGCTTTACAAGTGAAACTTCGAAATTATAAAAGTTTTTGACTAAGTTTCGTTTGGTCGCTAAAACGCGAATTTCTATATGACGTTTCCGAAGTTGCTAATTAGCCTACCAAATTAATAGCGTGTTAATTCGTCCTCACCAGGATACTAAATCTAACATCATAATTATATTCTAAGCCAAAAAATAATACAGATATTGAAATACACAGGTAAACATTTATTTTCAGATAAACATTTAAATTGTTCCACAGTGACCGTCTCATACTCGGAGAGACTTCACAACAATAAATTCTAAATAACCACAGTCTCAGAGGGTTCTCTAATACAGACACCCAAATCAACTCGTGAGTCAAAACTCACCCAAACATGTGTCATAGGACACGCCACATCACATTATCATGCATGACAATGAAATGCAAATGCAATAACACAAATGTGGGTGTTATAATACTCTCCCCCTTAAAAGAAGTTTGTCCCCAAACTTGTACCTCAAGTCTCGAAAAGGTGCGGATACTGAGTACGCATCTCATCTTCTATCTCCCACGTCACCTCTCCCGTAGTTTGACTACGCCATAACACTTTCACTTTCGATATTACTTTATTTCGTAATACTTGATCCTTTCGGTCTAAGATCTCTACCGGATATGCGGCATACGTTAAATCACTCTGAATCTCATTCGATGTCGGAGTCATCATTTGATCTCTATCTTCCACTAATTGTTTACGTAACAACGATACATGAAACACGTTATGAACTTGAGCATACTCGCTCGGCAAGTTCAAACGATAAGCTACGGGTCCAACCTTTCCAATGATTTCAAAAGGTCCTACATATCTCGGGTTGAGTTTCCCGTATCTACCAAATTTGGTTATTCCCTTTGAAGGTGACACCTTCAAATACACCAAGTCTCCCACGTCAAATTCCAATGGTCGTCTACGCTTATCGGCATAACTCTTATACATACTCTGAGCTGTCAGTAACCGTTGTCGAATTACCTTTATCTTATCCGTCGTCTCTTGTACAATTTTTGGCCCTTCAATCTTTCTTTCTCCCACCTCTGTCCAACTAATCGGTGAATGACATACACGACCATATAAAGCTTCATAAGGAGCCATTCCAATACTTGACTGAAAACTGTTGTTATATGCGAACTCAATTAACGACAGGTGGTCTTCCCAATCGCCTTGAAAATCAAGTACACATAAACAAAGCATGTCTTCCAAAATCTGGATTACTCTCTCTGATTGGCCATCAGTCTGAGGATGAAAAGCTGTACTAAAGTGCAATTTGGTACCCATCGCTTCTTGCATGGCTCTCCAAAACTTCGATGTAAAACTACTATCCCTATCCGAAACGATAGAAACTGGGATACCATGTAGTCTCACAATCTCGCGAATATACAACTTAGCTAACGGCATCGGCTTAGTTGTTCGAATGGGTAAGAAGTGCAACGACTTCGTCAAACGGTCAACAATCACCCAGATAATAGTATTCGATCTCTTCGACCTCGGAAACCCACTAACAAAATCCATTGTTATGTGTTCCCATTTCCACTCGACTATCGGTAACGGTTGTAACAATCCTGAGGGTACTTGGCGTTTGGCCTTTACTTGTTGACAACTCGTACATCGCGAAACATAGGGTGCTATTTCTCTCTTCATTCCCGGCCACCAATAAACATGTCTCAAGTCTCTATACATCTTGGTGCTTCCCGGATGAACGGTATACTTCGTATTATGTGCTTCCTCTAGGATGTTTCGCTTCAACTCCTTTTCACTAGGTTCACAAATTTTACCCCTCAATCTTAAAACATCATTCTCAAAAGTAAATCCCGGTTATTTGCCCATCGGAATCTCATTACAAATCTTCTTCAAAGCCACATCTTGAAGTTGTTTCTCTGCGATCTCGTGAATCAAGAGTGGTTGTGCCACCATTTTCTACATCAAGCCACTTTCAATCCTCGGTATCACTTCAAGCTCCAATTTCTCCATATCTCGTATCAGTTCTTTCTGAGAAGTCAAATCTGATGCGGTATTGGTTGGTACTTTGCGACTAAGAGCATCGACGACGACATTCGCCTTGCCCGGATGATATTGAATCGACAAATCATAGTCCTTCATCAACTCTAGCCATCTCCTTTGCCTCATGTTCAAATCTCGTTGTGTAAACAAGTACTTCAAACTCTTGTGATCCGTATATATCTCACATTTCTCCCCGTATAGATAATGACGCCAAATCTTCAATGCAAAAATCACGGCGGCCAATTCTAGATCATGTGTTGGATAATTCTTCTCATGCGGTCTAAGTTGTCTCGATGCATACGCAATGACTTTATCACCTTGCATAAGAACGCAACCTAAACCTCTATATGAAGCATCACTGTAAATAATAAATCCTTCAGTCCCTGACGGAACGACTAATATTGGTGCTTTCACTAGTCGACCTTTCAACTCTTGAAAACTTTCTTCACATTCTGGACTCCAAACAAAAGCAATATCTTTCCTCATTAACTGTGTCATCGGCATTGCTATACGCGAAAAATCTTTTACAAATCTCCGATAATACCCAGCTAATCCTAGGAAACTTCTGATGTCTGTCACATTCGTTGGTTTCGCCCAGTTGGTAACTGCTTCTATCTTCTGAAGGTCTACAGAAATTCCCTTTGCCGACACTATATGGCCAAGAAAAGCTATCTCGGTCAACCAAAACTCACACTTCTTCAATTTCCCGAATAATCTCTTTTCACGCAACCGTTGTAAAGGTAATCACAAATGATACTCGTGATCTTCTACGCTTTTGGAGTAGATTAGGATGTCATCTATGAACACGATAACGAACTCATCTAAATAATCCTTGAAAACACGGTTCATCAAGTCCATGAAAGCAGCTGGAGCATTTGTCACTCCAAATGGCATAACCAAAAATTCAAAGTGACCATATCGAGTCCTGAAAGATGTCTTCTCAACATCTTCCCCTTTGACTTTCAACTGATGGTAACCGGATCTCAAGTCGATCTTTGAAAATACCTGAGCCCCTTGTAACTGATCAAACAAGTCATCTATTCGCTGCAACGGATACTTGTTCTTGACGGTCAACTTATTCAACTCTCGGTAGTCGATGCACATACGCATTGTTCCATCTTTCTTCTTCACAAACAAGACCGGAGCTCCCCACGACGAAACACTCGGTCGGATAAAACCCTTTTCCAACAATTCTTCTAACTGAACTTTCAATTCTTTCAACTCTATCGGTGCCATTCGGTACGGCGCTTTAGATATCGGTTGTGACCCTGGTACTACTTCTATTGTGAACTCAAGCTCTCTTTCAATCAATGCGTCGGGTAACTCATCGGGAAAAACATCTGGAAATTCTCGAGCTACTGAAATGTCTTCTATTAGTGGTCCATACACTCGCGTGTCGACAATTGAACATAAGAAACCCGAACAACCCTTCTTCAACATTTTACTTGCTTGAATCGTCGATATCAAGTACGGCGGTACGATCACTCCCTTACCCTGAAAAGTAAACTTTTCTCGCCCTGACGGATAGAAACTAACCCTTTTCTGTTCACAATCGATTTTGGCTTGATTAGCCGACAACCAATCCATACCCAAGATAACATCAAAGTAATTCACCGTCAACGGAATCAAATCAACGCTCAAGACTTTATCACCTATCTTGATTTCACATGACTTGAATATCGAAGAAGTAACTAGCGGTTCACTACTAGGCAATGATACACACAAGTCATATCCTAGCGGTTCTGACTTAACAGTTAAATGCTTAACAAAATCACGTGATACAAATGAATGCGTTGAACCAGAATCCATAAGTATACGTGCAGGATACGAACAAATAGGAAGAATACCTGATACGACGGTATCATCTGTATTTCCCGGCCTGAGCTGGAAGTATCGTCCTTGTTGTTGCGCGACTCCTTTCCCTTTATCCACTCGAGGTTCTACCCTTGATCCGCTTGGCACACTCGATGCCCCGGTACTCATTACCGGTTGTCTTTTACTTGGGCAATTCTTCGCTATATGCCCCGGTTGGCCACACTCAAAACATTTCCCTCTTACCTCTGGGTTATAGCTCTTGGTGTTCGAGGGTGTGTTTGGTGTAGTTGAATTTGCGTTCAAAGGACAATTTCTAGACACATGCCCCAATTGTTTACAAATATAGCAAGTGATCAATTGGTAGCAGGTTCCTCTGTGTCGTAGGTTGCATGTTAGACACAACGGTCTCGGGTCCCCCATGAACGTACTCCCTCCTTGGCTACTCATATATGATCCCGAACCTTGCGTGAACGGTTTCTTTACATTCCCTTGGCTCTTGCCCCTATTGTCATTGGGTCTCTTTCCTTGTTGCCCTTGTCGATATCGATCGACACTCTTCTCAGCTATACGGGCGGCTTCCTCGACTAGAGAAACGGTCGGGTGTTGTAACATGTCCACACGGCCACGGATATTCTCTCTAAGCCCTTCCTCAAACTTATGAGCTTTATCCCTATCAGTCAGAACGGTAGTTTTCCCAAATCGTAACAAGGCATTGAAACGAGAAACATACTCACCCACGGTCATATCTCCCTGAACCAAACTCGCAAACTCTTGGCGTTTCTGAGTATAAGAAGATTGCGGGAAGAAACGTTTGTTGAACTCTTCTTTAAAAGCTTCCCACGTGGTTGGCTTCCCTCGTTCAAGCACGTTGTTCCACCAATCCAATTCTTCGCCCATCAACGTATCGGATGCGCACAAAATTTTTTCCTCATCGGTACATATTACCTGACGAAAATGTCTTTCCATGTCCATCATCCAATGATCGGCCAAGTCTATGTCAACTTGCCCATGATACAACGTCGGTTTTCGCTTATGAAACTGTTCCACGATTGTGTGTTGAGGTCGCGGTGCCGATGGTGCATTGATATAACGAATTTCTACTTGTGGAGGCTGAACGTTCATCTGTTCTCTTTCACTTACCGCTTGTATGAAATTTCCCACCATATTCACTATTTGGTCCATCCGCGAATGCGGTGACAATTCTCTTGGTGGATCAGCCATAACGTTTCAAATATTTTCCCTGTTGAGTTCAATGCATAATGACCATGCATGCTATGCCACAATATAGATATATGTGCACAGTTCATCACAATCAACAAATGCTAATGCATGAAGCATTTCTATAATGATAACAATTATCTCTATAATTACACACTCCACTCGACGTCACTCAGCATATATAACGTCACTCGTTCCCAAGGCTCTAAACTTATGCTTTGATACCACTAAATGTCACAGCCCGGTCCCACAATAGCGGAACCGGAGTCCGTAGCATGCCACCGAGGCTAAACTAATTCATTAACGTTCCCAAAATTAGGTTTGAAGAACACACGCAGCGGAAAAACAAAACACATTTTAAAACCAGAGGTTCAGTCGATTGCTCAGTCGACTGCTCAGTCGACGGAGGAAGGCAGGGATTTAAATATCAATTCCAGTCGACTGAAACTGGAGGTCCAGTCGACTGATGCGGGGTCCAGTCGACTGCTGAGGGGTCCAGTCGACTGCTTTTGCTAAAATAAGAAGCAGTAGCTAACGGGCTCAGGGGTTCAGTCGACTGCTCAGTCGACTGCTCCCCTGGCAGCAGCCCAATCTGCAGAATATCAAGTTTAAAAGCTTCCTAACTTCCATCCAATGATCAACCACTCAATTCAAACTCAGTCCAAAGTAATTCTAGCTGTATTAATCCATTACCAAACATAATTACAACATGTTATAGCCCATTACAACGTTCTAGATCCATTCTATCATATAAAGTTAAACATGGGTTAAAACAACCAAATTCTTATTACAACATTTCTAGGATCCCAAGGCTACAAGATTTACATTCAAGTTGCCTCCCAAGCGAACTCCCAACCCTCGTGCTCACTTCTGCGATTCCTCGCCAGCATTAACACCTGAAATGGTTATTAAAATAACCACACATATATCGATTTGTTTAAGCTAAAGCTTAGTGAATAAAACAACATATGCACATGAATGATAAACATGTCCGCATTCACATCTCTACATTTCATACTAGTCGCCGGAGACTCACGTACCCGTCCATACTCCCAATTCACGACTCCTCGCCAATAAGTCCACGCGAAAGGGTAAGACCCACGATTCTACAAACAATCGTGCGACCTTAATGCCTATAACGGCTCCACAAAATGGCACGGTGACCACGTGCTCCTTCTGACCCACATAAGCAACTTAACATGCTCAAATACATATCACCATGCTCGCGGTAATCAAAACATATCACCGTGCTATTGAGCCTACTTATCAATATAAATGCCCAATATGAACTACACAATATATCTCTAAGAATTAATACATGTTATTCACACAAAACATGAATACATGTCAAGAAATCATTCCAAAGACATAGTTGAATCACTCACCTCCGATTTACGCTCCTATAATTTGATCTGAAGAAAACCCGTGCACAAAGAACGTGCAGAAGTCCGTCTAGTACAATTCCTATGGATCAGAATTCCATTTATCAACTTTTATGAAAAATTCTAAAAAATGACTTTTCGAAAAACTTAGCCAAACAGGCCCTAATAGGTATCAAAACGAAGCTCTTACCTCGAGGAGCTCGAATATGAAATCTGGGAGAAACCAGACTGACGGAAGGTCGTCGTTTGGCGTCGCAAAGCTTGAAGCAACAAAATCTCCCTCTAGCCCCCTTTTTGGCCTCCTTTTGGAAATTTAGGTTAGGACTTGGAAAATATCCCAACCATCTCTATCTATATATAGGCAACTCTTTTGAAAATTACGTTTACCTCCCCACGAGTTTTTAAAACTCCTAATCAGTCTCTGAAACTTTCTATACAGCTTATTCATAGCTTTACAAGTGAAACTTTGAAATTATAAAAGTTTTTGACTAAGTTTCGTTTGGTCGCTAAAACGCGAATTTCTATATGACGTTTCCGAAGTTGCTAATTAGCCTACCAAATTAATAGCGTGTTAATTCGTCCTCACCAGGATACTAAATCTAACATCATAATTATATTCTAAGCCAGAAAATAATACAGATATTGAAATACACAGGTAAACATTTATTTTCAGATAAACATTTAAATTGTTCCACAGTGACCGTCTCATACTCGGAGAGACTTCACAACAACAAATTCTAAATCACCACAGTCTCAGAGGGTTCTCTAATACAGACACCCAAATCAACTCGTGAGTCAAAACTCACCCAAACATGTGTCATAGGACACACCACATCACATTATCATGCATGACAATGAAATGCAAATGCAATAACACAAATGTGGGTGTTATAGGATGTAATTGTAAAATCACAAAAATTAGGTTACTTGCGGCTTGACAAGTGTTGGGTGACTCATCACCAACCTTTTGCCTATTCATCCTTCAGATTTATACGGTTAGATTCAAAAATAAAAATAAAAAATCAAAAATAAAAAAATAATAAAAAAAAATACGAGATTTACGACCGAATTTTTGACGGTGCTTTCGACGTCAATTGTTGCGTCGTTTGACGTTCAATTTTACTTCTGATTATATATTCGAATTCCTGAAGGTGAGTCTAACGTTTTGGTACCAATTTCATTGAGTTTGGTGAAAGTTTTTATGTGACCTATTTTGGGGTGATAACTTATAATTTATTATATATATGTAGGATTTATAGAAGCATAATAGGACTCTAATCTCAAGTTTAGGAGCGATTTCCAAGAGGTGAGTGACATTAATTATAATATATGGATGGTGCCATGTTTGAGTTCATTTGTGATGTAAAAACATGTTAAATTAGCTTAATAAAGCTTATTAGTTTATTAATGGGCAAAATTTATATGGTTAAATTAGGCCCAATTTGATTGTGAAAGCACAGTGTAATGAATTATGTGAGCATGTTGAGTTCCTTATTTGGGTCAATGGAATTGCTAGTTCTATACTACCATGAGGTAATCGATGTGGTGATGACCACAGCCACCAGAGGCCTATGGGACTGAACGTGTGGAGGCGTGGGTCATAACTATATCACGTGGGCTTGTAGAGTGGAGCCGTGGGCTAGTTGGTAGTGGTGGAAGTGAACTATTAATTACCGGAGACTATAGTTAGTAGTAATGAGATGAAATTGGGCATGCATGTCTATTATCCTTGTGCATAATCAGTGTTATTCACAAGCATATAGCTTATATATTGTAGTTGTTACTGAATAACCATTGTAGGTAAACAAAGAGAAGCTCAGAGGAAAAGAAATGGAATTGGTGAGTATTCGTGGGCGTGGGCATATAATTGAGTTATTGTTTAATAGACATATGTTCAATAAATAAAATTAGTGGAATATTGTAACCAGTTGTTTATTTGGGATTGTGTAGTAAGGGTAATGGCTTAAATTCTTGTAATATAGGGAACGTGTTATGTTGACTGGTTATGGACTGAGGTTGTATTTATGTAACTTATATAGTTTAAATGGGGAGAAGAATTCGGAGTTTTTTTACTTGTCGAGTTTGGTTTGAATTTGATATAGCTAATATTTTCCCAAAATGTTTTAAACTTTTACAATGAACTCTAGAAGTTCATGATCATATACCGTGTGCTTTTTACATGTTTTTTTTTTCATATATATTCCCAATGTTTTAAATTCAAACTTCTTACTAAAATAGGGTCACTTAGAACTCCTTTAAACCTTTCAAAAGAAACTTTTGGAAACGGACTTGGTTAAGGTGTGTTTGGGTACATGTGGCCCAAAACTTTGAAAATGTATGTTATTAGTTAGTTTCTTTGTTTTAAGCTTACTTTAAACTTGATTTTGGAACTTTAATAACTTGAGACGAGCCTTGGTGACATGGCACGTGTCCTAGAATCATTTGGGTGGTTCCGGGGCGTGCCATTTAGTGGTATCAGAGCAATAGGATAGAAACTTGGGTACGAGAGACGACGACTTGAGATTGACATGCATGTTACGTTGTGGAATTGCATATAGAAAAGCAGATATGCATGAGATAAAATTGTCATGGCGTATAATTATATGTCAAATGATAATATGATGTGTGTTGTATGATATTGACATGTGTATCATGTTGCATGTTCCATCTGCATTATAAGAGATAAGGGAATGAAGAAATATTGGTTTGAGCTGTGATGAGATGTTGGATTCGACGATAAGAATGGGTAATTTGATCATGATTGAGGCAGATTGAAATGGTGAGGAAAAAAAAAAGAACATCATGGGATTTATAAGAATGTTAAAAGTGGCTACTATTGGTAAAAATTAGGAAGTGAAAACTGTAAATTCTGAGTTAATGATTGAATGAGTATAGAGGGATGGTACCTCTGTGGAAGTTAATGGAGTTATGTGAGGGTATTGCTCCGGAATATATTGTGGGTGTTTGATATAGGATGAAATTCTGTGGGTTATCGGGTATTGCCAGAATTTCTAATTTCTGAAGAATTTGCATAAGTATTTCTTCTTGGGAGATTTGGGTTGTGTTATGAACACTTGACATTTAAGGATGGGTTATGGGGAAAAGATGATGATAAGCTACATAGCAAGTATTTTGGGTATGAATAATCTTCCACGAATTGAGTATGCGATCGGGAATTCTTTAATATGGATATTTGCAATTTTATTTCCGATAATGGTACGGGTTTTGGGATTTCTTTATTACAGAAGGTCTTCTTATTATTTGTTGATTCTTCGATATTGAAAAATTGTGATATTGGGCAGTGTGATTTTTCTAATGATATATATTATGGGCGTTATGGGTATTTATGTTGTCACTGCTATTTATGGTGGATTTTCTAATTATTGTCCTAATTCTTCGATGTGTGGTATGATTATGGTGGTCTGGCTTTCTATAAGATATTTTGTGAGTATGGTATTTGGGGCACGTGTTATGTGGTTGTTATTCAATTTGCTTATTTATCTTGGGATTTGTATTCTTATATATGGTTATTTGGGGATATTCACCGAACACAGGGTATTTCTTTAGAATTGGGGTATATGTAGGGTTTGCTGGAATAATTGGAAATGAAGGGGTTATGCAATTGGTTTTTTAAATGAATTTGTTGAGGAATCTCTCAACTATATAATTAATTTCTATTGGGTTTGAGGAATCTCTCAACCCTGTTACGATATTGTATTGACTGGTTGTTCTTATTGGGTTTGAGGTATCTCTCGACCCTATTACAGTATATTGGTGTTCGTCAGTGGTTTAGGCAAGGTTGTGATTGATTGGGAAAATTGAATAGTTGTTTATTCGATATGTCAAAGTAGGTTACAAGGAGTGAATATGAATTATGTTATAATTAATTATGATGAGAAAAGACAGGAAAAAGCGTATATAGATAAAAATGATTTGATTAAAAGCGTATAATTATTATGATAAAAAGCGTATATAGATAAAAAAGCGTATAATTATTATGATGAGAAAAGACAGGATCCGCTTCAACAGGCGAAGAATTATTTGGATAGAAATGAGTGGATGCTTAACTTAAAAGGGAATCGAATGGATAGATGATCGGAAGAAGGATACAAAGTTATATTTGGAATCAAATATGGGTACAATGGATTATCTGGATGATAATTGAAATTTATTCCTAAGGTTTGGAATGGTTGGGTTAAGTTGTAAAATTGTAATAAAACAAAGGATCATACAAGTAGGACGGAGCATTATGAGATGATGAAATTTTAAAGTTATGTTTGACAAAAAAAATCTTTTACAAACGTGAAAAACGATTTTGGAGATTGAGGTGAGTGCATCAGAATATTCACCACGACTTTGTCAATTTCTAATTATGTTGAAGGATTTTTTTTAAAAAAAATTTGGAATTCATTTTCAAGTGATTTTAAATATTTGGAAAAAAAAATTGCTTTAAGATATTTTCCATTTGAGAGGGAAGTTGCAATAAAAGTTTGGGAGTTGTGTTATGATTGATAGGATATGCTTTACATTTTCGAACCATCAATTTATGCTTGAACGATAGGGTTTTCGTGCGCAAAATATGGAAAGAGTTACTCTGTTATCTGTTGGTGGAGTTTTGGAATTTCAAGTGTTAAAATGTCTGAAACTTGGCCTATGAAGCTCGGACTTCATGTCATTTTCGCCGTTGATTTTTTTATTCAAAATATTTTATTTTGGTGTGAGGTTTAAAAAAATGAATGATTATTCTACTCGTGATTGGTTGAGGCATAACGATGTGGTAATGTTTGGTTGACTGAATGAACTGACAGTGTATACTGATGAGTTTCAGAATTCAAAGAGTTTGGGTTGAATTGGGTAGATTTGAAAATTTTATAAATGAGAGGTATTTCATGGGATTTGACTTTCAAAAGTTTTGTATGGATTGTAATTTTGAGGTTAGTGGTATTATGATTAGTTGAATTTGTGGGAATTAGGTTGTGAAGGACATCTTGAATTTTCAAGTAAGAAATGAAAAGACTCATCGAAAAGAGGATTTCATTGTTAGAAATATCATAAGAATGATAAATAATAGCGATTGATGAAATGAAATTTATTTGTCTAGTGCTTTGAGGGAGTACTTGGATAAGAGTGGTATAACCTATGCCTGAAAGGTAAGGAAATATGATTGGATAATAAGAGGACCCCATTACTGTAAAGTTGTGAATCGAGGTTAATTAAAGGAAGACTGAGAAAGTTGGATCTATAGAATCTTTGTGAGAGGTATTTCAGTCGACTGGGTTTGGGAGCCTACAGTCGACTGGACTCGAGTCTCAGTCTACTAGATTGGGCTGTTGGACTTTTAGGTTTTCTGTAACTGGCTGGGCAGTCGACTAGAGGCCAGACCTAGTCGATTTGGACTGTTGGTTTTAAAAATAACTTGTTTTCTTTCCGCTGCGTGTTCTTAAACAAAATTCTTTTGGGAACGTTAATGAATGGAGTTAGCCTCGGTGGCGTGCCACGGCTTCAGTTCCACTATTGTGGGACCGGGCTGTGACATGAACAGCATGTTGATATGGTTATGTGAGCATGCTAAGTGATTATGTGGGTCAAAGGGGAGATTAATACAATTTCATACCAGGGTAAACTTCTCGATGTTTGAGAATTTCAATAGCGACGACTACTTGCTTGGTTTGGGAATCGGCCCTACCAGAGCAGTTGGGTGCAATGGTTGATAGACTTTGGACTTACCATTGGCATCGCGATTTAAGACTTAGGACTTGCCAATATACCGGATGAATGTGTATCTCTCTCCCAAGAGACTATTTGATATGTTTTGAGATGTTTAAAGCATGAATTGCCATATATGCATATGTTTAGAATTGTACACTCAACATATAGCTGAGCAGTGGAGATTTACTCCATTGCAGGTGATAAGAAGAAAGGAAAGAAGCGTGAGGAGTGAGGCCGTGGGACTACCGGGGATCGTTCCATGTATATGTTTTTGTTTTCCACTCTAAGGATGTAATTATGAATTTTGTGAAGTTTTGAACTGTGTTGCTTAACTTAGAAACATTATAAGGTTGTAATATGTAGTAAAACTTCTTTTGGTCATGTTTTAAATGAATCTGAACTCCTAAGTTCGTGTCTTGAATGTTTGACTTGCTAAGTTCGGATTTTAGAGGAATGAAATAGTACTTTTGTGAATTGAACCAAACGAGTCTTAACTTATTTCATTTTTCTTTCTTTTCTAAGTTTCGTGTATGTTCTTATAACCGTAACTAGGTAGAACACGTGTGTTGCACGTGTGGCTACTTTTTTTGGGCAATCCTTGAAAACTATATTTGTAGACGAACATATAAAGAATACAACTTCTTTCTAGCAAACATATAGATAATATATATATAGCATACCACTGATATATAGCTCCGAAGCAAACATAAAGAGTTTATGTAAATATAAACAAGCATGGCTTAAAAAATTGTAGGGGCAAAATAACCAATAGCCAAAAGTTGCAAGCAAATGAAGATATTTAGAGATTATTTACGGTGTTTTCATCTCTGCTGTTTTTTCTAGTGACTTGAAGGTACCATCATAAATTTCGAAAGGAACCTCAATAGATATAGATTTCTATCTTTGTGTCTATCTACAGGTTTATCTCTTTGTGTAAATCATGAGTATTGTGTGTACGTGTCCTCTTGAGTTTTTATTCACCAAAAGATCTAGAGAGACTATAGAAAAGAGGAAACAGTTTTACTGTTAAATTTATAAAACAAAACTTGAGAGTAA
The DNA here is from genome assembly GCA_033977485.1 of Hydrangea macrophylla. NCBI lineage: Eukaryota > Viridiplantae > Streptophyta > Magnoliopsida > Cornales > Hydrangeaceae > Hydrangea > Hydrangea macrophylla. Next base: position 114,207,958 of record CM066982.1, on the reverse strand, counting down.
AGGCGGAAGAGGTCCACCAACCTTCCTTAGCATTTAGAATCCATAACCTGATTCATAATCATTCATCAGAAACAAGCTCACAAATAGATTGTGAGATAAACATTAAAAATACTTGCCATTCCTCGAAATTCGCTTCAACAATATACTCAATGATTCAAATATCGTAACATAGTCCATTGCTATAGAGACCATTTATAAGAAAGGGCAAAAGTAGCCTAAAACATAGTCTATCACAAGAGACCATTGATAATGTCAAAATCAAGTTCTTTTGTTTACCCTATTAAAAATGTAGTACGGTGGAAATAGGGTGTCGAGTCCACAGGGATTGGAGTGCAACAAGACTTGGTGGGCGCCTAATAACCAATTATAATGCGAGGAGCAATTACCAAACTAAGAAATAAAATTGAGTCTTTTTGACTTTGAGGTTGGTTCGGCTTGTAAAAGATTCTACTACAATGACAATCCAGAAAAAGAGAAAGCAAACCTTGAACAATGCTAAGTTTAATTGATAAATGGGGGTTTTGTAAATGGAGAAATTGAGGTTGGGGAGCATTCCCCCACCTTGGATCAAACAACACATGGATTTCACACTTGTAGCACATTCTAGAGTAGAAAATTCCATTGTGACAAAATATCAAACATGTGGTAGTCAACCAACAAGCTAGATATATGTTCCAATGCAATACATGGGTATAGGGTTAGAGTTTAGAGATTTAACAACTTCCAATGCTTGACATTGGAAGTGGGGTCTCAAAACATCAAACCATACACCCATGAACTCTAGAGATGCTACAAAATGTGAGAGTCCTACAATAAAACACATATGGGTCCAATGGTGGGTTTATGATCCCCAACCTATATGATTTAGCTACTCATAATCATAATGACAACAATATTAAAGAGAGGGGAATAAAAATTATACCAATGAGAGAAAATCACTATAAATACCATAGGAAATCTAAGAGATTCTTCAATTAATACTTCAACTATTTAATACATTCACACTCTCCTCTCTCTAATACCCAAAATGGAAGTAAATGTTGGTAGTTGAGGAGTAATGGGGGAGGGAGATGAGAGGTTTTTAGAGAGAGAGGGCTTACAGCCTAAAAGAAAACTAAGTAAAAACAAGCTAACCGTAACAAAAATCCATCTCTAACTATATATAGTATATACATATAATGGCAAAGTTGTAATAAACAAGGGGGAGAAATCAGCATTCGTGGATCGATCCCTTTACAAGGGCGGATCGATCCGCCTTTTGTATGGGCAGTTACTAGCTTCTCGAGAAGACGCGTATCGATCCGCTCTTGTAGCCGGATCGATCCATTTCCGGATCCTTGACGCAGAATGCCCCAGGAAGGTCGCGGATCGATCCCTTCATATTGGCGGATCGATCCGCTTTTTTTTGCATCAGGTCAGTAAATTTCCATTGAGCACGCGGATCGATCCCTTCGAAATGGCGGATCGATCCGCTCTTCTGAATTCTCTTTCTTGACCCTTTTCAACTTCATGAATGCTAACAAGGCTAGATTCCACTTCACCCAAGCTTACAAAACCTACAAAAAGAGATCTTTATTTGCTCCAAGTGAGTAACGACAAGAACAACAAAAGTACAATTTATCCATTAAATCTCTCAATATAAGTGATAATTTGTGTCCAACAATGGTACAATCATGCGGTTAAGAATGCAATGTTGGACACGAATCACACCCCCCAACTAGCATGTTGCTAGTCTCTTAGCAACAAAGCTAAATACCAAGAGATTTAAGAATAACCTTGCACGACAATTTATTTAAAATGAATGATAAACTATTTTCGTGGGGAACACGATTGCATTGAGCGTATGCAACAAGCCGTTAAACCTCAATGATGCTCATAGAGGCGGAGTGTTGTCTCCGGAGGGTTCTCAGAATGATACCCACAAACATTTTGTTTCCTCACGATAGTTGCCTACAATCTAAAGCCTACACTCAACAAAGTCTCAAGAATTTTCAAAAGATTTTTCCACGTAACACGTAAATCCACAAAGTTCTCAAACAATCAAGGTTATTAGATACATTTCATCAAGCTCAATCTTGGATGTGTGTGTAGTGTGAAGTACAACACTACAACTATCAGGAAGATGGCAATGCTTTCATAATCTGAATTTCGTTCAAAAACGCGCTTCAACTCAATTCTCACTGGTATTACACTCTAAAAATGAAACCCTCAAAATGGGTAATACTCTCAGGCCAGGGCATGCGGGTAAATAGAGTAATGGAAATAGGAATCAAAACCACGCACATGCCAATGATGAAAAACGTAAACGTGAAAAACGAGTAAAATTAATCTCATGAATGATACCATTCACTAGAGGATGTGGAATAACTCTAACTACTTGTCATGATCGTCTCAAACTCCGAGTCACACAACTCGAGAATCAATTAGGACCTTGAGGGGGTGGTAAAGTGGGAAGATATTATGAGGTGAAGGACAAGGGGTCATGAAGTGAGATGTTTAGGAACAAACTTAAGATTTATTGGAAGGCATGGATCCAACTGACCACAAAAGATGAATCATCACACGTATTTCCTTGAGGCTCAAAAAGAGAAGTACTATTGACAATGAAGTTCTTTTTATTTTTTCCCCTTTTTTTTCTCTTTTTTTTTTTAGAACTTCTTTCATTTTCTTTGTATTCTCACAAACGACATGATTCAATCTCCTTTACAAGTTTACATGCACGATCTCATGCAAAGATATCCCTAGAATGTACTTCAAACACGGATATGGAAGGTGTGGTTAAGTGAAGGAAGGGTATGTGTGGGTGAGGCTAGAAATGGTGAAAAGGTCCAAAAATCATTTCCTCGGACAATGTGATTCTTTGTTCTCCACTACAATGACAAGCAAGCAAGAGTTTTGCATCCCACAAAAGAATTCCTCTAATGAACAATCAAAACAAGAAGATGAGATTATCTACGACTTTTATATGTTTTTTTTTTTAAAAAAGAGGGAATTGAAGTATGTAACGCTCAACACTGGAGAAAGGGATCTAAAGCTCACAAGGGTAAAGTCTCCCCAAAAGTTTCGAACGATTTCCGGGTAACAATTGCATTAAACATCATCCTAATACAAGTAATCATGCAACGTGCTTGATAATCCAAGATTTGAAATTCCATGAAATATGCGATAATCAAGATAGTAATAGAACTAATGGGATTCACACGTGTCACATACTAAAATCGGAAGAAAACTTCGAAACAAGCATCATCGCTCAGCATTAGAGTGGGCCAACTAAACCACAGTCATTGGAAACACGGAATAAGGTTTTTTTTTTTTTTTTTTTTTTTTTTTTTTTTTTTTTTTTTGCGATGAGAGAAGCAAGCATAAGCAAGCTTTTGCGATGAGAGAAGCAAGCATAAGCAAGCTCTCACACCCCCCAACTAGGACTGTGCATTGTCCTCAATGAAACTATAAAATGTAAGAGGAAGAACAATATTACCAGAAGCAAAGGTGGGCATGCGGTAATAGATTGTGCCTGCAGTGTTAGAATCAAAGGAAAAGAAGAAAAAGATAACAAGCAATTGACATGGCACAATAGTAAAACTGTAAGCATAGGCCAAAAGTCAAATAAGCACATGTCCGCAAAACATCCAAAGTCAATCCAGCCAAATCCAGAAACATGAAAATACAATCATCTAAACACAAAAGTACAACTCCAAGTCTAACAAACTGAACAAAAACAAACCCTAATAGAAGCTAACTACTATCCATAAATGAAAACGAGCACTCCCCCCAACTAATCCTCATCATCACCGCCGCCGCCACTAAAGGGGTCAGTAGCTCCACCATACGTACCAGAACCACCTGCGCTAGGATACGTACCAGAACCACCTATGCCAGGATACGGGTCGTGGAAGTAATCGGGGACATCGACACCCGGGTACTGCATGCGGAAAGAGTCGGCCTGGAAACGCATCATCATGCTCATGTCTCGCCGATAGCTTATACTGAACCCATCAAACTCCCCCCTCAGTCCACGAATGTCACCCCGAATCCCTACAATCTCCTGGCTCTGCTGTCGCTGCTCGGTACTCAGGGTCTCGAAGCGACAATGCAACTCAACCATCCCATGTGCGGACACCGGCTCCTCCTCCTCTGCCTCAGCCTGAGCTCCAGATGGGCCCTCTTGGACGCGGACCTAACCTGTGCGTCGCTCCAAACAAGGGTTATCCCATTGATTGGGGACGGAGCAGGTCGAATGATATCGAAAGGTGAGGCCTCACACCCATGCTGGGTGCATAGCCGGGTGATAAGGGTAGCAAAGGGAAGGCTAGCGGTTGCGGCTGTGTCATTTGACGCCGCGACCATGTGGGAGATGATAAGGCTCGCGAAATCAACACAGGTGGCGGGGTCGGTGACTGCGAACAGGAGGGTACCGTGGTCTGCCCTGATAGTCTTGTGGCGAGTAGGCCACACGACAGCAGTGAAAATGATGTTACAATACCGGTAGAACTTGGTAAAAGTAGATGGGGTAATCTAGTCTCCGATCCACTCGGCCGGTCGGCCCGAGAATCTGGTGGCAATGAGATCAAGGTCAGGCCTCTGTTTCAAATCATCAAGGTAGGGCTCGGGGTTTTCCACGTGCAGAACCCCCATGAACACGGCTAAAGACGCTGGGGTGACCGGAATGCGGACACCTCGAACGTAAGCCTCGAAAGAGCGATCGCCAGTGGAGACGAGACTCGCAAAGAAAATCCAAACCCAAGTCTCGTTGTAGCCGCCCGAGTGCTACAACTGGGGAAGCCATCTGCGGCCCCTAAAGATATGGGTAACGTCAATAGGGAAATTAAAAATAGCAATTGGACATTCCGGGATGATGGACTTCTTCTTTTGAAAGAAATTCTCGTACCACTTCTTTTCAATTTTCGATCAGAAACGATCATAACCTCGAGCTGGGGAGCACTCGGTTTTGTTATATTTCAACGGATTCACCATTGTTCCTGAAAAACCACAAGAGCAAGCGCAACAAATATGATGATAGGCACGGGGTACGGCCAAAAAGTACGTGAAACGGTCGTGAAACCCATGATGACAACCACACCCGAGAATTGAGACATGCATATGAGATAAGGAAATATGAGGAATGCACGTGACGGTTTAAAAAATGCACGTGTGGATTGTCAAGAATGCACGGTGGAATGTCATTGTGGCCTTCTATCGAACACCTAGTGGGCAGATTGCAAGCTCTCAAAGTGTAACAAGTGTGGATGCATGGATCTATCCCAAACAAGCCATAATGTGGCTTGAGCATGAAGCACAGTCAAAATGCATGAGAAATCAACCCAAAATAAAAAAAAATGGAAGAGAAAACAAGCCCTAAGGGTGAAAATTTTGAAATAGTGAGCAATGGGGGGAAAAGCCCAACCTAGGGTGTAAACATAATCAAATCATGAAAAACAATGGACAAGAGTTGTTAGATTCATACCTTGAATGGATGATGTTGAAGATCTAAGCAATGAGTAAGCACAAGGGGGAGGGGGGGGGGGGGGGGGGAATTGGATAAGTTTGGGCAAAATGACTTGAGAGAGTTTGAGAGTGATCTTGAGGATTTTAAAACAAAATGAGAGGTTGCCTCACTTAAATAAATCGCTGTTGCCCCCCGCGGATCGATCCCTTCACATGTGCTGATTGATCCATTTAAGAAATTGGGAAGCAGTATGTCTTCTCAGAAAACGCGGATCGATCCGCTCGAAATTTTCGGATCGATCCATTTTCCGTGATCTTAAAGCAGTTTACTCCCCCCAAATGCGCGGATAGATCCGCTCAAAAGGCCGGATCGATCCGCCCTTTGCCAGTTTGGTCAATAAATTCCCCAGAAACCCGCGGATCGATCCCCCAATTACCTGGATCGATCCGCCTCTTATTCTACTCAGATTTAAACTTCGAGACTCGGATTAAGTGACGGATGATCAAAAATGATGCAATGAACTTGACTACGAACAAAAATTATGCCAAAAATGAAACATGGGGCAATCCAACGGGATCTTGAATCTCAACGGCTCCATGGTTATACACCTTATGCACAATGTATGGGCCAATCCAACGGGATTGCAACTTGCCCGAAAATAAATGGAGCCGTGAATCGTATAATAGCACCTTGTTGCCAACTACGAATTGTTTACGAACAATCCGTTTGTCATGAAACACTTTAACACGTGCCTTGTACACTTTGGAACTCTCGTAAAGTTCACTTCGAAATTCCTCCAACTCATCGAGTTGAAGCTTTCTCTTCTCACCACTCTCATTCACATCGAAATTGAGCTTCTTTATAGCCCAATATGCACGGTGCTCAAGCTCCACGGGCAAATGACATGCTTTCCCATAAACTAACCGGTAGGGGGACATTCCCAAATTTGTCTTATAGGCCGTCCTATACGCCCATGGGGCATCGGTTAGCCTAGAAGACCAATCCTTCTTCAATGGATCGACCGTCTTCTCTAGAATCCCCTTAATTTCACGATTAACCAATTCAGCTTGGACATTGGTTTACGAGTGATATGTGGTGGAAACCTTATGGGTGACACCATATTGCTCCATTAACCGAAAAAAAGGGGAATTGCAAAAGTGCACCCCTTGATCACTAATTATGGCCTTCGGGGTACCAAATAGGGACAAAATATGTTCTTTGAGAAATTTCAAAACCACCTTGTGGTCATTAGTCCTTGACGGTATGGCCTCAACCCACTTGGAGACATAGTCAACCGCCACCAAGATGTATTCAAAATTATTGGATTTAGGGAAAGGTCCCATGAAGTCTATACCCCAACAATCGAAAACTTCTATAACAAGAATGGGTTTTAGAGGCATCATGTTCCTCCGGGTGACTTTACTAAGAAGTTGGCACCGGGCACAAGCTTTGCAATAAGCATGTGCGTCTTTAAAAATTATGGGCCAATACAAACCGCTATGGAGCACTTTAAAGGCGGTCTTTTGCGAAGAAAAATGGCCTCCACATGCTTGATCATGGCAAAAAGACAAGACACTCGGTATCTCATCATTAGGCATGCATCTCCTCACAATTTGATCGGCGCAATACTTAAACACATAGGGATCATCAAAGAAGAATGACCGTGCCATGGTTATCAACCGCTCTCTATCTTGAGTGGACCAATCTTGGGGTAATTGGCCGGTGACAAGGAAATTCACCACATCGGCATACCAAGGGAGAGTTGAAACATTGAGCAATTGCTCATCTGGGAAACACTCTATAATAGGCACGAGGTCAATATGATCATGATTAAATGTCAACGTGACAAATGATCCGCAACAAAGTTTTCTACCCCTTTCTTATCTTTGATAGAGAGATCAAATTCTTGTAATAGAAGGATCCATCTGATTAGTCGAGCCTTAGCATCTTTCTTGGAAAGAAGGTACTTGAGGGCGGCATGGTCAGTGAAACAAATGATCGGCGATCCCACAACATAAGACCGGAATTTCTCGAGAGCAAATACAATGGCGAGCAACTCTTTCTCCGTCGTGGAGTAGTTAGATTGCGCACTATCTAATGTGCGGCTCGCATAGTAAATGACATGGGGCTTTTTGTCTTTCCTTTGCCCCAAAACGGCTCTGATGGCGTAGTCACTCGCATCGCACATTAATTCGAATGGAAGGCTCCAATCGGGAGGTTGCATAATTGGTGCAGAAGTGAGCAATGCCTTGAGCTTCTCAAATGCCTCTTGGCAATCTTGGGACCACTCAAAAGGGACGTCTTTAGCTAAGAGGAGACACAACGGTCTAGAGATCGAGCTGAAGTCCTTTATAAATCTACGATAGAAGCCTGCGTGGCCCAAAAATGACCTAATGTCTTTGAGATTCCTGGGAGGGAGAAGGTTGGAAATGACATCTATTTTGGCTTTGTCAACTTGCATTCCCTCGCTAGACACAATGTGGCCTAACACAATCCCTTGTGTCACCATGAAGTGGCACTTCTCCCAGTTAAGAACGAGATTTTTTTCTATACATCTCTTGAGAACCTTTTCAAGATTCTCAAGGCATTCGTCGAAAGAATCTCCAAAGACTGTGAAGTCGTCCATGAAGACTTCCAAAAACTTCTCCACCATATCACTGAAGATACTAAGCATGCACCTTTGAAAGGTGGCAGGTGCATTACAAAGTCCGAACGGCATCCTACGATAGGCAAACGTGCCAAAGGGGCAAGTGAAGGTGGTTTTCTCTTGGTCCTTGGGGGCTATTTCTATTTGATTGTACCCCGAGTAACCATCTAGGAAGCAGTAGTGCTTATGGCCCTCTACTCTTTCTAGGACTTGATCAAGGAAGGGTAAAGGAAAATGGTCCTTTCTAGTGATCGAATTCAACTTCCTATAATCAATACAAACACGCCACCCCGTGGTGGCTCTTGTGGGTACCAACTCTCCACTCTCATTCTTGATGACGGTGATCCCCGACTTCTTAGGGACCACTTGGGTAGGGCTCACCCACTCACTATCAGAAATGGGATAGATTATCCCCACATCCAACAACTTGATGACCTCGATCATCACCACCTCTTTCATATTAGGATTAAGCCTCCTTTGCATTTGACGTGAAGGCTTGGCTTCATCCTCTAGATAAATCTTGTGGGTGCAAATCTTCAGAGAAATGCCCCTCAAGTCCGCTACACACCACCCAATAGCACTTTTGTGCTCCTTTAACACCTTCATCAATTTCCCTTCTTGACAAGGGTCAAGCTGGGAAGATACTACAATTGGAAAACTCTCGTCCTCTCCCAAAAAGGCATACTTGAGCTCACTTGGCAAGGCTTTGAGCTTCAGTATAGGTGTGACTATATTGGATGGAAGAGGGAAAGTATCCCTCGGAGGTAGTCTTTCAAAATTAGAGGTCCACATGGCCTCCCTTAAGGTTCGTTCGACCTCCAATTCTCCCTCAGCCACAACTTCCTCCTCACTCATCTCTGTTTCCCTCCCAAACTCGTGATTACACTAATCAAGGGTGGTATCAAAAGCTAAGAATTGTTCAGCATGTTCGAGAATAGCTATATTATCATCACTAAAACATGCAGGATTAAGAGAAGGACTGATGCAAGAATCATTAGCACTTATAGTACCAGAAATATCAAAGAAATCCTGCACTAAAGAGTTAACAAGAGAGATTTCATAAATGTCATCACCATTTTCCTCGTCAAGGTCAGGTTGCTTAAAGAGTGAGAAGATGTTCACATCCATGGTCATATTTCCAAAAGTTAAGCGCATGGGACCGTTCCTAGAATTAATTAATGCATTAACAGTAGCAAGGAACGGCCGCCCTAAGATGATTGGAATTTGTGATTGTTCATTGACAACGGGTTGCGTGTCAAACACGATAAAGTCCACCGGATAGTAGAAATTACCTACTTGGACTATAACATCTTCTATAATGCCCCGGGGCATCTTAACGGACCTATCGGCCATTTATAAGGTCATACGGGTCTCTTTAAGCTCTCCTAAGCCTAGTTGGACATACACCGAATAAGGGAGAAGATTCACCCTAGCACCCAAATCAAGGAGTGCTCTATCTATATGGTGTTGTCCGATCATACATGCTATAGTAGGACAACCGGGGTCCTTGTATTTGGGTGGAACCTCGTTAAGGATAATAGAGCTCACATGTGCGGCCATGTAGGCACTCTTTTTGACATTAAGCTTTCTTTTAACGGTGCACAGATCTTTGAGGAACTTGGCATAGGCCGGAACTTGTTTAATTGCTTCTAAAAGGGGAATATTAATTTTAACTTTATTAAACAATTCCAAGAACTCGTTATTCTTGGTGTTTTCAACCTTCTTTTTTAACCGTTGAAGAAATGGTGGAGCGGGCTTAAAAAATTCTTGGTTCATGAAGTTAGGAACTTTAGCGAAGTCCCCATTTTCCTCGTCCCTATTCGGGTTCAAAGTGTCCCCATTATCAAGTTCGTCTTCCTCCCCAATCGGATTGTTGCTAATTGGAGGTTCCTGGGGAGGTGTTTGGACTTTGTTGTCCACGACTTTACCATTTCGGAGAGTGGTTATGCCCTTTAAATGTTCGACATTGGGATTAGGGGCTCCACTATTCACTTGACTTTAGGATTTTGAAATGGTTGTGCAGGTAGCTTTCCTTTATCAACTACTTGTTGATTTTGGAGTAATTGAGCCAACTGGGCTTGCAAAGATTGCATAGATTGAGCATGCGACGATTGCATCGCTTGAATGGATTGCTCAAGTTGACTTATTCTTTGAGATAAGCCATGATTATGATCATCAAAGCTTTTCTTGTGAGGCGGCACATAAGGAGGTGGAGGTTGTTGTGCGCCTTGATTTTGGACGAAAAGAGGTCCTTGAGATTGGGGGATGGGTGGACCGAGGTTTGGGGGAGCATACGGTGAAGGGGGTGGTTGATGCGGGCAATATTGTTGTTGGGGAACATGGGGCGCAACAATCACCCCTTTGTTACTATGATAGTTAAGTCCCGGTGCACTCCACCTCCCGGGAAGATTGTAGGCATCATTTTGGGAAGGATTATACCTAGGCTTGATGTTCATCCCAAGGGCACAAGCTTGTTCCAAGGCTTGTTTTTGGAGGATAGGAAGAGCGGGGCACTCGTTGGTTGAGTGCTCCGGGTCATAAAAAAGGTAACAATGAGATGGATTGTTTGGGGCAATAATCTGAGGAGGAGTGATGGGGCTAGTGCTCTTTTATGATTCCAAGGCTTCCACTTTCCTAGTGAGTTCGAAAATTGGATCGGCCTCACTTGACACCTGATAGAGATTACGATTCAATGGAGCTACAGTGACCGAAAAAGTTCGATCATGGGGGTTAGATGTACCCCACTCTCGAGAAGTTTCATAAACATATTCAAGATGAGCCTCGGCTTGATCGGCCTCAAGAGTCAAGAAACTCCCGGCGCACATAGTTTCAATTAATTGTTTGGTGTTGGGTTGTAATCCCCCATAGCAAATGGAAATTTGACGGAATTTGTCAAAACCATGGTGCGGGCATTTCCTAAGGAGATCCTTGAATCTCAACCAACACTCAGCAAAGGTCTCGTGTTCTCCTTGGGAGAATTTTGAATTTGTTTGACCAATGCCTGTGTTTTGTACATGGGAAAAAATTCCTTATAGAATTGCTTTTGGAGTTCCAGCCGGAATTTGGAGGTAGGGTCACTAACTAGTCTTTAGCCCTATCCTTAAGTGAGAACGTGAACAATTTGAGCCTTATGAGCTCGGGTGTGCACCTTTGTTGTTCAAACGTCCCACATATATCCTCGTACTCCCTAATATGCTTGTAGGGGTCCTCATTCTCTCGCCCATAGAAGTTAGGCAAGAGGTTGATCATTCCGGGTTTAAAACGGAACACTCCCACATTGTACATGAATGTTATGCAAGATGGGGATGATACCGTCTTTGGTTGGAGATAGTCCCCAATCGTTCTCCCGAAATGTTGATCTATGGGAGGCGGTGGATAGTGTTGTTGGAATGGAGGTGGTGGATGCGGCGGGTAAGCGGGACGCATGGGAGGAGGTGCGGGGTTATGTTGACCCCATTGTTCCCGACGGAATCCATCGGGGTTCACACTAGAGTTAGTGAAAGTCGCATGATCTGTGGGTGTGTCCCAATCAAGGTCTTGATTGCCAAACGTGGAAGAATGCGGGGAGTTCGAGGGGAAGTACGGGCTTGCTTGGGACGGCGGTGGCCGCCAAAATGAACCACTACCACTATCGCTCGTACTCGAACTAGCATTATTTGGATTAGAGAAGGGATTAGTCATACCTTGATTGCTCGGGTTGGACATTGTAGAAGATTGTCTATTCGCACTTAAAGGCTACTCCTTCTAAGGCAATCAACAAGAAAACAAACAAGATTAAAAGCAAAAGCACGATAATTTGAAACTAAGCGACCTAAGGTTGTTGCCAATTTCAATCCCCGGCAACGGCGCCATTTTGATAATGTCAAAATTAAGTTCTTTTGTTTACCCTATTAAAAATGTAGTACGGTGGAAATAGGGTGTCGAGTCCACAGGGATTGGAGTGCAACAAGACTTGGTGGGCGCCTAATAACCAATTATAATGCGAGGAGCAATTATCAAACTAAGAAATTGTAATACCCTGTATTTTGGTATATTAATAAGACCTGGTATTTCATTTCTATACTCGTATAAACTTTCTCTTCCTTTTGGTGAATTTTTGATACCAATCGATTGATAAGTTTCTCAATCGATTGACACTTTTCAAATACCAATCGATTGACATGTTCCCAATCGATTGACATTCTACCGACTAAAAGTGATTACGTGTCAACATTTCCAATCGATTGCCATTCATCCCAATCGATTGACATTGTTTCCAATCGATTGACTACAAATATCTGTTGCCAATCGATTGACTGGTGTCTCAATCGATTGACATAACCTGAGAAATGTTTTCTTCTTTCCTTCAGCTTTAAACGCGTGGCAATCCCATATCCCTATATATACTTGTTCATTCATGGCCTTGGGGCTGTTTTTCAGACCATTGAGAGAGGGAGAGACATACTTTTGAGATATATACATACATATATCTATATCTACACATATATACACACTCTACACACACACACTGCCTTAGAAGCAGAAAGAGAAGAAAGGAGAAACAGAAAGAAGAAGAAAGAAAAGAAAGGAGGAGACAGAGAGGGAAGACAGAGACAGAGAAGAGGAGAAAGAGAGAGAGCTTGAAGATTTTAAAGTTGGAACACACCCAAACGCACCCTAAGTGAGTTTCTAACTCACTTGGTCCCTTTATGTGATGTTTATGCTAGTTATTATGAAGCTTAGATGGGTTAAAGGCTTGTAGTTTACGTTTATATATGCTGTTTTACAATCTGCTGGAGAAGACGTAGTACCAATCGATTGACATAATCTCAATCGATTGACATCAGTTGTATCCCAATTGATTGAATAGAATTTCAATCGATTGACACTTTTCAGATACCAATCGATTGACATAATCTCAATCGATTGACATCAGTTGTATCCCAATCGATTGAATAGAATTTCAATCGATTGACACTTTTTAGATACCAATCGATTGACATGATCTCAATCGATTGACATGATTTTGATACCAATCGATTGAACTTAGTTCCAATCGATTGACATGATCAGAACATGGTTTCCTTTGCCTATTTATTATATAAGAGGTTTAGTTGTTCGATTCCTGATTCGGAATTTCATGATGCGACTATGGGGTAGACGGGAGTAATGTGACACCAAAGATTAATGGATAATGAATAAAAAGAATATGAAGACATGGGTGACGTGTTGATTCTGATATGAGTTTGATATCCGATTTCTTTTAATCCGAGTAGTCAGGCCACATTGGGAGTTTGTCATGTGTCGATGTAGAATGGAACGTAAGTAGGTTTGGTAAGTTCCGGGAATGGTACGTGGATGGACGATTGGTCATGATATGCTCTTAAAAGCGGTGAACCGGACCATGGTTCTTAAAAGCGGTGAGCTGGACCAAGAAGTCTTAAGATAGACTGGATGATCTGTGATATGCTCTTAAAAGCGGTGAACCGGACCATGGTTCTTAAAAGCGGTAAGCTGGGATCATTAGTAGATGACGTTAAGTCGTGGCAATAGATTGATATGCCTTGTTTGAAACGTTATATCCCTGAAATGCGGTGAACAGGATCATTGTTCTTAAAAGCTAGGGACAGACTAACGTGGAGTCCATGACATGCGGTGAGCAGGACCATTGCTCTTAAAAGCGATGGACAGAATAAGGGTGTATCCCTAGAGTTAAACGATTGAGTCTGTTCATGGAAATTAGAATCTGTTGAGTTCGGTATTTGAGTAACAAGACGATAAGGGTCGGTTTACAAGAAGGAATAGAGGAACAAGATAATGTTATCTTTATAATAAGATGTTAACTCGTATTTTCATAAGCTCGTGTTTACTTCAGATAATTGGTACCTCGTTAGTTTATGCTCACTCAGCTCTCAGTAAGCTGACGGCCTTTTATTGCCTGGACTTTCCCCGTCCAGAACATCCTGCCCCTTATTTTGCAGGTAATGACCAGTACACTGATGAGTGTTATCCAGAGGAAGGCCCCACCGATGACGGTTACGCCAGGGAGAATTATCCTTATGCCAGTTGAAGACTGAAGATGTTATAATTAGATTTCTTTTCGGTTGTTCTGTTAAACCTTTTGTAAGCGGGTACTTGGGCATTTGTTGTCTTCAGACCTGTTGTGATCCTGTGGACCATACTCTGATATTTTGTAATAGTTAGCACTGTGTGTTATTCTCAGTTGTTTACTGTTGTCTTTTTGGACTAGTACTGCGTGGTGTGGATTATTAGTGACTTTCACCTGTCATTCCTTATGGACCCATAAAGGAAATTTATTTTTCTCTATTTATGCTGCTCCGGGGCGTGACAGGGTTTTTGGTATCAGAGCCCAGTTTTCTATACTCTAGGTTGTGATACTCTTGTTCACTAAGTATTTCCACACCATCTGGTCCTAGTGTTGTTAAGATTCTTTGAGATGAGATATGAGTATAAGATAAGTTCGTCTTCCTGACGATAGATAGTTTCCTTTGCAGGATAGCATGGATCCGGAGTTTCACCAGTTTGTGACTGACGCTTATGGAGGACATATTATCCATGGAGATACCGTGGAACCAGTTGACCCAGAGTTTTATCGTGAGCGTGTGTGCCAAATAGCTAGTCGACATTTGGAGGAGGATATGTGGAGAGCGCTTTATGTGACCGGGAGTACTCACCCGACACAGATGCGCATGGATGCTTACCATACTGCGAGAGTCGGTAGAGACATTTGCCAGGAGATGTTAAGATTAGTTTTGAGTAAGCCAGAGATGGATGAGATTGAGTTGAGAGCTATTGTAGCCGGTCCACCAGAGCCCGTAGTTGCACCAGCTCCACCATCACCAGTACCAGTCCCAGAGCCAGAGCCAGAGCCTGAGCTGATTGAGGATGAGGAGGATCTAGAACCTGAGGATGAGCATCCCAATGAGGATATGGATGGAGATGGAGAGGAGGAGCCGTTAGATGACGAGGACCCAGTGGAGGATGAGCATGCAGACGATGCAGATGATGATGAACCTGAGGATGACCCCGAGGAGCCAGAGTTCGAGCCAGAGGATCCAGTACCAGACCCAGAGGCTATTGAGGCAGACATTGTAGTAGATGAGGATGCGCCCGACGAGGAGGTAGTTGTGCCAGAGGTACCCGTTGTGCTTCAGATACCAGCCGGACCGATTATGCATATGGCAGCTATGGCCGATATGGCAGTAGGATGGATAGCTCAGATGGTAGCACAGCCAGCAGATTTTGTTATGGGAGAGGTGGCTATAGCAGGAGCTCTTGACATAGCCGACGGATTCGCCGCAATAGTAGTCGATGTCGCTAACCAGGCGATAGCAGATGTGATGGAAGATGATGATGCAGAGATGATAGAGGATTGGGATATAGGGGTAGTAGTCGGAGATCTTGTCGCACCAGTTGAGGATGATCCACTCGAGGAGATGGATATAGACCCAGAGGACGAGGCACCACCAGCAGGATCAGATACTGACTACTTTTGAGTCAGGATCGGCAGGGTGTAGATTTTGTTAGTATATATTAGGACATGTTGTCCACTAGATTTTTGGGAGCTTGAGAGATAGCTATTGACCATAGCTTTGTATAGTATTAGATGACTTTAGTTGTTGTAACTCTTGTCCCATATGGTACACAGTTTGACTAGTGTGTACTATACGGTACATCTTTTGATATATATATACGAGCAGTACTTCTGTTATTGCTTGATTGTTGCGTTGTGCTGTGTTATTTAGTAGAATTGTTAGTTTTGCTGTTTCTTGTTCTATCTCGGGTTCGTTTCTACGAGAAGACTTTCAGCTGATCAATATGTCTCTTGTAGGCGATACTCGTTATCATCATGGTAGGACCCTTGAGAAATCACCAAGCGCGTAATGGAGCACCTATTCCAGAGGGAATGGACCCAACCGGAATTTTTGAAGCGTTTATGCAGAGGATGGAGCATGTGGGGGATACATATAATCACTCCACCCACCAAAGACCTCTTGCACCCCCGCCACCAAGACAGACTGGAGATAAGTTGTTAGCAAATTTTCGTGGGTTACGTCCCGAAAAGTTCGATGGACTAACAGAACCATGGAAAGCAGAACAATGGATAAGAGAGATGGAGTTAATATTTGAAGCATTGGAATGCAGCGAACAAGAGAAACGTCGCCTTGCTACGTTTCAGCTCACTTATGCCGCCGCAGATTGGTGGGAAGCTGAACAAGCCACTATTGGGATCAACGCTGCTAGAGCTATGTCATGGGAGACATTCAAAGGCAGATTTTTGGAGAAGTATTTTCCAGAAGATGAGAGAGATCAACAAGAAAGGAACTTTCTCAATTTGATCCAAGGAGGATGGAATGTACGGGAATACACAACACAGTTCGAGCGTTTATCCAGATTCGCTCAGCATATGATAGACACACCGCAGAAGAAGGTGAAGAGATTTCACCAAGGACTGAACCCCCACCTCAGACATATGATGGTTGGTCATCTGAACCAGTCGTATGAGGAAATTGTTAGATTTGCTACAGGATTAGAAAAGGATGCTAATCCAGTACAGCAATCACAGACAAATCGACCTCAGTCGTCACGAAGGTTTCAACAGAGGAATTTCCATAATCGACCACCGAGAAATACCCAAGGATGGAGACCTCAGGAAAATTTTCAAGGAAACAAGAGAATCTGGGAAGGAACCAGGAAACCGCAGCAGAGTTATAATCGACCTCAACAATATCGCCAGCAGGGGTCACAGCCACAGGCATTACTAACAGCCCCACCCAGCAATAGTGGAGGATGTTTTAACTGTGGAAAGCCCGGACATATTGCAAGGAACTGCACTGCCCATAGATCTAGTCGCAGGCCGGATATCGTCTGTCGCAACTGCAACAAACCAGGACACTTGAGCAAGGATTGTCGTGCGCCACAAGGAGGATACTACGGAGCACCAGTACAAGGAATTCAAGGACCTCCTGATCAGACGAGAATGAATGCTATCATTCCAGGAGAAGCAGGCTTTAATGCTGATGAGCAGCAACATTTGGAAGGTACACTTGTACTTTTTCATAGTCCAGTTAAAGCTTTATTTGATACTGGAGCCGCACGTTCTTTTATTGCTGTTAAGATTGTGCGTCAGTTGGGTTTAGAACCCCAGACACTTGAGTCAACACTGAATGCTGTGTCACCATTGGGAGTGACAGTTAAGTTGAGTAAAGTGTGTAAAGATTGCCCTTTGACTTTGGGAGATAGGAATCTGCCAGCAGACTTAGTCATTTTGTCGATGTCAGAATTCGATGTTATCCTAGGGATGGATTGGTTAACTAAGTACAGTGCCAATTTGGATTGCCCTACTAGGACGATTGTATTTCTAATATAAGGGAAGCCGACGATCAGATTTCAGTGTCAACCGACGAGCGACCTGTTTCTTACGAGTGGTTTGGCTACGACCATTAGTACGAGTACGGAGCTTACGATGGATCAAATTCCTATTGTACGAGACTTTCAGGATGTATTTCAGGATATTAAAGGACTTCCACCGAAAAGAGAAATAGACTTCTGCGTGGAATTAGTACCTGGTACATTGCCTATTTCTAAGACTCCATATAGGATGGCACCAACCGAGATGTTAGAACTGAAGAAGCAAGTTCAAGAGCTTGAAGATCTAGGATTTGTTCGTCCGAGTACGTCGCCTTGGGGAGCACCAGTTCTGTTTGTAAAGAAGAAGGACGGAACACTTCGACTCTGTATAGACTACAGGGAGTTGAACAAGGTTACGATTAAGAATAAATATCCACTACCTCGGATAGATGATCTATTCGACCAGTTACAAGGATCTAGGATCTTTTCCAAGATCGATCTGCGTTCTGGATATCACCAGCTGTTAGTTCGACCAGAGGATGTATCGAGGACTGCATTCAGGACAAGATACGGGCATTACGAGTTTCTAGTTATGCCTTTTGGATTGACAAATGCGCCAGCAGTATTTATGGACTTGATGAATAGAGTATTCAGACTATATCTGGATAAATTCATTATAGTGTTCATTGATGATATACTGATCTACTCAAAGACAGAAGAGGATCACAAGGAGCATTTACAAGTTGCCTTGCAGACACTTCGAGATAGCAAGTTGTATGCAAAGTTTAGCAAGTGTGAGTTTTGGCTACAGGAAGTCAAATTCTTGGGACATGTTATATCTCAGGAAGGTATTTCGGTAGACTCATCTAAGATTGATGCAGTCTTAAGCTGGAACAGACCGACGAATGCGACCGAAGTCAGAAGTTTTCTGGGTTTAGCAGGATATTACAGAAGATTCATAGAAGGGTTCTCCAAGTTAGCCGGACCATTGACGAATTTAACAAGGAAGGAGACGAAGTATGAATGGACAGGCAAGCATGAGGGTGCATTTCAGGAGTTAAAAGAAAGATTGACTTCTGCACCAGTACTCGCATTACCTAAGAGTGGAGAAAAGTATGTGATCTACAGTGACGCATCGTACCAAGGACTTGGATGTGTGCTTATGCAAGATGGAAATGTTATCGCATATGGATCAAGACAATTGAAGGTACATGAGAAGAATTATCCTACGCATGATCTGGAATTAGCAGCAATAGTGTTTGCATTGAAAATTTGGAGACACTATCTCTACGGAGAAAAGTTTGACTTGTTTTCCGATCATAAGAGTCTGAAGTTTTTGTTCTCTCAAAAGGAGTTGAACATGCGACAGCGGAGATGGATGGAATTACTCAAAGACTATGACTTTTCTTTGCAATACCATCCTGGTAAAGCAAATGTCGTAGCCGACGCTTTGAGCCGTAAACCTCGATTAGTGATCGCTGCATTACTAATTAGAGAATGGAGAGCATTGGAAGAAATCGCTGAATTTGATCTTCAGCCAGTGGGACCAATGAAAGGACAACATTTTGGATGTCTTATGGTACAACCAACTTTGATCATCCGTATCAAAGAGGCTCAACAGACAGTAGAGGATTTGAAGTTATGGTTCGCCAAGATGTCAGCCAAGGAACCAGAAGTCTGGAGTATTAGTACCGACGGAGCTTTACGATGTAAAAGTAGACTCTGTGTACCTAATGAAGAAAGTCTCCGGAAAGACATATTGGATGAAGCTCATAAGTCACGGATGACGATTCATCCCGGAAGTACAAAGATGTACAAGGACTTGAAGAGAAATTTTTGGTGGGAAGGAATGAAGAGAGATGTGGCTGAGTATGTAGCTCAGTGTCTTACTTGTAAACAAGTAAAGGCAGAACATCAAAGACCACCTGGACTGCTACAGCCGTTACCTATTCCTCAATGGAAATGGGAACACATAACCATGGATTTCATGGTAGGATTGCCGAAGTCACAGCAGAATCACGATGTTATATGGGTAATCGTGGATCGACTTACTAAGACGGCACATTTTATTGCCTATAGCATGACGTACTCAGTAGAACGTTTGAGCCGAATGTATCTACAACACGTTGTACGATTACATGGAGTGCCTGTATCTATTGTGTCAGACCGAGATTCGCGCTTTACTGCAGAATTTTGGAAGAGTCTCCAGACAGCGATGGGAACGACATTGAACTTGAGTTCAGCTTTTCATCCGCAGACCGATGGACAGACTGAAAGAATTAATCAAGTGATGGAAGATATGTTACGAGCTTGTGTCTTTGATTTTGAGAGTACTTGGGAGATACACTTACCTCTGATTAAGTTCGCCTATAATAATAGTTATCATTCGAGCATAGATATGGCGCCATTCGAAGCTTTGTACGGAAGACCTTGCCGATCGCCGTTATGTTGGACCGAAGTCGGAGATAGTCAACTTCTTGGGCCAGAGATGATACGAGAAACCAGTGAGAAGATTCGAGTCGTACGTGAGAAGATGAAGACAGCCCAGACCAGATACAAGAGTTATGCTGACAAGCGACGCAAAGACTTGGAGTTTGCCATTGGAGATCACGTATTACTCAAGGTTTCACCTGTTCGAGGAGTCGTTAGATTTGGTCAGAAAAGGGGCAAGTTATCACCACGTTTCATCGGACCATTCGAGATTCTGGAGCGTGTTGGGAAGGTTGCTTATCGCCTTGCGTTGCCACCAAAGATGTCAGGAGTGCACAACGTTTTTCACATCAGTATGCTGAGGAAGTATGTTCACAACCCAGCGCATGAGATCAACTTTGAGGATATCGAAGTCAACAGCGACGTTACGTTCAATGAAGGACCTGTTCGTATTCTAGATCGAGGAATCAAGAAACTCAGGAACAAGGAGATTCCGTTAGTCAAGATTCAGTGGAAACATCATGATGAAGGAGAAGCTTCGTGGGAACTAGAGTCAGAGATGCGCGAGAAGTTTTCATTTTTGTTTTAGACCTTGTTGCTTTTGATTTCGAGGACGAAATCTTTTGTTGAGTGGTGGATGATGTAATACCCTGTATTTTGGTATATTAATAAGACCTGGTATTTCATTTCTATACTCGTATAAACTTTCTCTTTCTTTTGGTGAATTTTTGATACCAATCGATTGATAAGTTTCTCAATCGATTGACACTTTTCAGATACCAATCGATTGACATGTTCCCAATCGATTGACATTCTACCGACTAAAAGTGATTACGTGTCAACATTTCCAATCGATTGCCATTCATCCCAATCGATTGACATTGTTTCCAATCGATTGACTACAAATATCTGTTGCCAATCGATTGACTGGTGTCTCAATCGATTGACATAACCTGAGAAATGTTTTCTTCTTTCTTTCAGCTTTAAACGCGTGGCAATCCCATATCCCTATATATACTTGTTCATTCATGGCCTTGGGGCTGTTTTTCAGACCATTGAGAGAGGGAGAGACATACTCTTGAGATATATACATACATATATCTATATCTACACATATATACATACTCTACACACACACACTGCCTTGGAAGCAGAAAGAGAAGAAAGGAGAAACAGAAAGAAGAAGAAAGAAAAGAAAGGAGGAGACAGAGAGGGAAGACAGAGACAGAGAAGAGGAGAAAGAGAGAGAGCTTGAAGATTTTAAAGTTGGAACACACCCAAACGCACCCTAAGTGAGTTTCTAACTCACTTGGTCCCTTTATGTGATGTTTATGCTAGTTATTATGAAGCTTAGATGGGTTAAAGGCTTGTAGTTTACGTTTATATATGCTGTTTTACAATCTGCTGGAGAAGACGTAGTACCAATCGATTGACATCAGTTGTATCCCAATCGATTGAATAGAATTTCAATCGATTGACACTTTTCAGATACCAATCGATTGACATAATCTCAATCGATTGACATCAGTTGTATCCCAATCGATTGAATAGAATTTCAATCGATTGACACTTTTTAGATACCAATCGATTGACATGATCTCAATCGATTGACATGATTTTGATACCAATCGATTGAACTTAGTTCCAATCGATTGACATGATCAGAACATGGTTTCCTTTGCCTATTTATTATATAAGAGGTTTAGTTGTTCGATTCCTGATTCGGAATTTCATGATGCGACTATGGGGTAGACGGGAGTAATGTGACACCAAAGATTAATGGATAATGAATAAAAAGAATATGAAGACATGGGTGACGTGTTGATTTTGATATGAGTTTGATATCCGATTTCTTTTAATCCGAGTAGTCAGGCCACATTGGGAGTTTGTCATGTGTCGATGTAGAATGGAACGTAAGTAGGTTTGGTAAGTTCCGGGAATGGTACGTGGATGGACGATTGGTCATGATATGCTCTTAAAAGCGGTGAACCGGACCATGGTTCTTAAAAGCGGTGAGCTGGACCAAGAAGTCTTAAGATAGACTGGATGATCTGTGATATGCCCTTAAAAGCGGTGAACCGGACCATGGTTCTTAAAAGCGGTAAGCTGGGATCATTAGTAGATGACGTTAAGTCGTGGCAATAGATTGATATGCCTTGTTCGAAACGTTATATCCCTGAAATGCGGTGAACAGGACCATTGTTCTTAAAAGCTGGGGACAGACTGACGTGGAGTCCATGACATGCGGTGAGCAGGACCATTGCTCTTAAAAGCGATGGACAGAATAAGGGTGTATCCCTAGAGTTAAACGATTGAGTCTGTTCATGGAAATTAGAATCTGTTGAGTTTGGTATTTGAGTAACAAGACGATAAGGGTCGGTTTACAAGAAGGAATAGAGGAACAAGATAATGTTATCTTTATAATAAGATGTTAACTCGTATTTTCATAAGCTCGTGTTTACTTCAGATAATTGGTACCTCGTTAGTTTATGCTCACTCAGCTCTCAGTAAGCTGACGGCCTTTTATTGCCTGGACTTTCCCCGTCCAGAACATCCTGCCCCTTATTTTGCAGGTAATGACCAGTACACTGATGAGTGTTATCCAGAGGAAGGCCCCACCGATGACGGTTACGCCAGGGAGAATTATCCTTATGCCAGTTGAAGACTGAAGATGTTATAATTAGATTTCTTTTCGGTTGTTCTGTTAAACCTTTTGTAAGCGGGTACTTGGGCATTTGTTGTCTTCAGACCTGTTGTGATCCTGTGGACCATACTCTGATATTTTGTAATAGTTAGCACTGTGTGTTATTCTCAATTGTTTACTATTGTCTTTTTGGACTAGTACTGCGTGGTGTGGATTATTAGTGACTTTCACCTGTCATTCCTTATGGACCCATAAAGGAAATTTATTTTTCTCTATTTATGCTGCTCCGGGGCGTGACAGAAATAAAATTGAGTCTTTTCGACTTTGAGGTTGGTTCGGCTTGTAAAAGATTCTACTACAATGACAATCCAGAAAAAGAGAAAGCAAACCTTGAACAATGCTAAGTTTAATTGATAAATAGGGGTTTTGTAAATGGAGAAATTGAGGTTGGGGAGCATTCCCCCACCTTGGACCAAACAACACATGGCTTTCACACTTGTAGCACATTCTAGAGTAAAAAATTCCATTGTGACAAAATATCAAACATGTGGTAGTCAACCAACAAGCTAGATATATGTTCCAATGCAATACATGGGTATAGGGTTAGAGTTTAGAGATTTAACAACTTCCAATGCTTGACATTGGAAGTGGGGTTTCAAAACATCAAACCATACACCCATGAACTCTAGAGATGCTACAAAATGTGAGAGTCCTACAATAAAATACACATGGGTCCAATGGTGGGTTTATGATCCCTAACCTACATGATTTAGCTACTTATAATCATAATGACAACAATATTAAAGAGAGGGGAATAGAAATTATACCAATGAGAGAAAATCACTATAAATGCCATAGGAAAGCTAAGAGATTCTTCAATAAATACTTCAACTATTTAATACATTCACACTCTCCTCTCTCTAATACCCAAAATGGAAGTAAATGTTGGTAGTTGAGGAGTAATGGGGGAGGGAGATGAGAGGTTTTTAGAGAGAGAGGGCTTACAACCTAAAAGAAAACTAAGTAAAAACAAGCTAACCCTAACAAAAATCCATCTCTAACTACATATAGTATATACATATAATGGCAAAGTTGTAATAAACAAGGGGGAGAAATCAGCATTCGCGGATCGATCCCTTTACAAGGGCGGATCGATCCGCCTTTTGTATAGGCAGTTACTAGCTTCTCGAGAAGACGCGGATCGATCCGCTCTTGTAGCCGGATCGATCCATTTCCGGATCCTTGACGCAGAATGTCCCAGGAAGATCACGGATCGATCCCTTCATATTGGCGTATCGATCAGCTCTTTTTGCATCAGGTCAGTAAATTTCCATTGAGCACGCGGATCGATCCCTTCGAAATGGCGGATCGATCCGCTCTTCTGAATTCTCTTTCTTGACCCTTTTCAACATCATGAATGCTACCAAGGCTGGATTCCACTTCACCCAAGCTTACAAAACCTACAAAAAGAGATCTTTATTTGTTCTAAGAGAGTAATGACAAGAACAACGAAAGTACAATTTATCCATTAAATCTCTCAATATAAGTGATAATTTGTGTCCAACAATGGTACAATCATGCGGTTAAGAATGCAATGTTGGACACGAATCAACCATTGCAAAAAGCCTAAAACAAAGTATATTACAAGAGACCATTGCAAAAACATAAACTGAGAAAAGCACATCATTCAACGTCAACACAAACACATCCAAACTTCCCATGTCTGCTGCTATAAAGAGAGACTACTCTTAAGTGCTACCTAGTTAATACTATTTGTCGTAGCCCGTCTAAGGACTATGGAATCCTAGTCATAAGGAGTCTTTCTCATCTCCTAGACTGTTACTTAATTAAGACAGCCCAACTACAAGCCTCGCATGCATTTTAACTTGAACATAATAGCCCCTAATACAAAATTAGTTCACCCACAAGCCAAACATATTTAAGCATTCAAAGAAAATCATAAAATATCCCTTAATCTGATTTAAAAAGATACAGGACATAACAACCCCTTTAACTGATCGTTCCTTTCCTAGCTCAGAAAAGACCCTAAGCTTCTGAACCTCTCAGCCTGACCATTACAGTACAATAAATAGAGAAACGAACTATATACGGGCAAACTGGTCAGTAAAAAGTTAGATCAAGTTAAAATCATGGATTACCATGTCTATAAGATTATAGCTGTTGTAAGCGATATGATTTACGAGCAAACCTGAAACAAGTTTAGCTTTATAGATTCAAATGGTGAGGTAAATCTCAAGGACACATCTTCCTAGGGAGATTAGCATTTTAAGTTTTATGTTCAATCAACCTTATTTTGCTGGACAAGTATAATAACCAAAGAGTGAAAGAATTTGTTTTTTTTTTTTTTTTTTTTTAAGTTGGATGAAAAAAGAAGAGTAAAAAATAGAAGAAAGAAAAGAAAAAGAGAACCTCTTTCCAATTCGATTTGCAGAGAGAAAAATTCAATTTTTCATCAAGTCCAACACAAATCAACGGTGTTCATGAATGCTTGAAGACTGAACTAAACAATAAAAAAAAATCAGCACATATCAATATAGTAGTCATGAATATTTGTAATTAATCTATTTGTTATTCAACAAAGGTTCTAATCCAAATGAACTTGAAAAGCCCAGGAGTTTCAACTTCAAGTTTATAACAGAATACTGTGTTGTGAAAATTGAAATCAATCCATGGTAGATGGTTATTAAGAGTAGACACGCGAACGCTGAAGGAGCGCTATAAGAGGCTTTCTGCTGTCATATTGACCATTAAATCGGTAAGTATAAGCACAGTTTCCAGTAGTTGAGACATATTTTTCCTTTATTGAATTGGTGAATTGTCAACGATAAGGCGTATTATATGTCATTCAACAAGAAGGATTAGGCTCTTGTATTATATGCATCTTCTTTTCCAACTAATTGATATGTATTAACGAATTCTTTTTTCCAGTCTACTATCTTTCAGTATTCTGTGGGATTCATGTTCATAAACATGTGGCTTTAGATTGTGCATATAGAGCCGGTGGTATCGATTCGAGATCTTCAGTTGGTGAAATTCAAAGTTTTGAGCTATAAAGATCTGTATGAGATTAGAGAAATTGAGGGAGGTATGAATTTGCTATTTCATTTTCAGACACAAGGCTTTTACAGTTTTTTTCTTCTGAAGCAAGTCTAAGTCATTAATATCCATCTTTCCACTTGTGGTGTATGTTATATAGTGTCAACATATGTACCCAAGCAACTTTTAACTGTTTTCAGCTATACTAACATCTCCAAGAAAAAAATTAACTCGTTTAGTGGTAGAAATTAAAAAAAGAGTAAAGCTTTGGTTCCCAAATTTCTATGCCAAAACTGGTTCGCAAATTATGTGGCAGTAGAAACTCTGAAAATAACTTCTAATAAAAATTCAAATGGTCCCATTGCATGGAATATCATCCCGTTACCAATCATTGGGAAACCCCTGTTGGGATAGAAGTTTGGAAACTATAGCATTACTCAACAAAAAATCAACAAAGTTCACTTGGAAAAGCAATGAGAAATTACAAAGAAGTCTGCTGTCATCATAGACCACTCATGTGGAACTTTAAGTCATACAGATCAAAATAGCCCTATATATATATATATATTCTAAGGATAATGTAATCACATTGCTGAACATGTTTTCAAGTCCACAAGGTAAAAAATGTTTTGAAGTCCCAAATTATAAAATCACAGGCAAGATGTAGAGTGAGATAGTAAAAGACTTAAAAAGTAGGGAAATCCAGGAAAAATTTGCAATACATTTTAAATATATACCAACGACAACTCAAATATGCTCTGACCCAATGGTTGAAAATCTAAGGTTAAAAAAAAAGTACACTAAAGAAACATAAGAGATTTTTTATTTTTTATTTTAGTTCAGGAAACCAAACAACACTACTACATTCTAAGCATTTCCCCATCAAGAATTTTTAAAAGGCCAAACTCAACTATGTAAGACAAATCAATGTTGTATCTGATTCATGACCATGAGGCATGAGCAGTATATTTAAACTTCTTATTATTTACCACTAAATTCCAACCAAAACACAGAAAAAGAAAAAGAAAATTTAAAACAACAAAACAAAATGGAATTGCTACACCCGTTGAACAGAATTCATGTGCATGTGCATGTACATACACAATAATACGTGTCCACCAAATATAAAAGATACCCATTTTGCCTCAATATTATACAAACACAACAATTATTCTACCCCCCAACTCCTCCACTCTCTTCCCTAAACTATGCATGCGCATGTATGTATGCACAAGATGACAAATAAAGAATCACGGTTGACAAATAAAGACCAATCCTCTCCTACACAAAAAAAAAAAACAAACAAACACCTTTTGTGCACAAGATGCTGACATGAATCAAAAGCCTTCCCCAACACCAAAAAATTCACCATCAAGAAAACTACAAACTAAGCCACCCAAAAACAAAAATAAAAAATAAACCAAATCACAAAAGCTAAGTAGTGGCCCAAAAATCTAATTCACACAGAAGTAGAAAAGAAAATGAGAAGAAGGAGATAACAGAAAATACTTCACCTGACCTGAATTTCCATGGTCGGCCAGCATTTTTCTCTGATTCACAATTGCAAAATGAAGACTGATTTGCTGATTGCTTCACAATAACCCACTTGCAATTCCTAGAAAAGCCACGTGGAAGTAAGATTTAGCCATGAAAGAGCTAGGTGTAAGAAAATAGAGAAAGGGTAATGCAATGTGGCCAGACAATGGACAAACCTATGTGTGTGTGTGTGTGTGTGTGTGTGAGAGAGAGAGAGAGAGAGAGAGAGAGAGAGAGAGAGAGAGCTCTACTCCACAACTCATAGCTTAATGAAAAGACCAAAAACTATAACAAAAAACTACTTAACTACACTATAAGAATGGTGCAATAGTAATTTCAAAGGCATGAACAGTACCTTGAAGATTTTCTTTTTATATATAGATATATATGGTTGGAATGGTTTGGAATAAGTATGAGAGTTTGAAGTGTTTACAAATCATGACGGTTGTTTGATCTTAGGTAAAATTTTGTTAAAAGTAGAAGAATTCTGCCAGGGGGTGATTTGACTGGTCGAACGGGATAGTTCGATTGGTCGAAAATGCTCCTACACGTGTTCTTTTTGTACCCCTTCCAGAAAATATTTAAATGTTTTGATTAGTTCTTAGGGTACCTTTGTGACCCCTTAACGCCTCTCCTTTTAGTCATTGAAAAATTTCAGAACAAAACTGCCTAAAATTCTGCAAGCTACAAACGACAATTATGTGTGCAACAAAAGATAATTTTGTCCTTAAATTTTCAACGGCTCAATGGTGGGATTAAAAAATTATGTTGTTAATATTTTGTATCATGTGTTGGTCATATGATACAAAAATATTAGTATTTTGGATGACATCTTAATGAAGGGGGTGTTAGTGAAAAATTAGTATAGCTGAGGAGTGAGTTTGTTGAGGTTTTTTTTTTTAAAGTTTAGGGGTATTTAAAAAAGAGTCATAGTTAAGAGGGTGTTGATGTAATTTATAAAGAGCCCATGGTGCTCACGACAATGCTTCGAGCCCATGGTGCTAAGGACAAAACTTGGTGCCTTTATTTTCTAAAGTGGCACAAGTTTTTGAAGTTTACCACCAATTAAAAATGAAAAAGTTTGCCACCTATCACCATCAAGAAAAAAAAAATGAAGATTTGGACACGTAGGAGTGTGCAAGTGTTTATATATTTCATAAAAGAATGCAATTTTGCTTATTTTTTTTTTTTTTTATTTATTGACTGATGAACTCATGTACTTTATATTATTAATTAATTCTTATTAAATCTTGAGTCTTACTGTATTAATTAATAGGAGAGGAGAGTGAGCAAATGTGAGCAATTTTGGGGAGATCAAAAATGTATTCTATAGACAAATGCTATACCCATATTAAATTCCACACCCAACACATCATGACCCTAGATTATTGTGAGTCCCGTGTAAGACCCATGTGGGACTCACATGGAGCCCATTCGAATCAAGGGTCAAGATTGTTGGATGTAAAATTTAGTGTGTGTGTGTGTGTAGCATTACTCTTTATTATATCAAAGATTTTTTTTTTTGAGTAATGCTATGATTATTAAATGAGTAATGTTAGAAGTACAATCCATTCTCACAACTCATTTACAATTATCTCAATCTCTCTCTTAAGTGACACGTGGGGTTCATTGAAATTTAGCCAAGTCCTCACAGTGCCACCCAAGAGAAAGATATATATATATATATATATGATTGTAAAAGAATTGTGAGAATAAATTACACCCAAATTATTACTATTTCTAAATTTGTATATAAAATTTACTTCCTAACAAATGCGACAGTGAAACCATCTAAACCAAACATCTAATAAAAAATATACAAATCCCAATTTGTATTCATTGTGATCCAACTATGGATGTGACATGAAGAAAATTTAGATCACAAATTTAGAAAGTATAATATTGTTATTTTTTTAGTAACTTTTGAACTTAACTATACCTAAAAAGCTAGAAAGTAAAGGAGGAGGATATTTACCTGACATGTTTATATGATATCTTAAGGATAAATGAAATAATAATGATAGGGATATACATCAAATGATATACCAAATAACACATTGTATTTTAAATGTATGTACTCTGTGCTGTTTAAAGTTTTCACACTTTTTCTGTGCATCACTTACACAACACTAGGTATATGTATTTAAAACTAGTGTGTCGTTTAGTGTATCGTTTAATGTGTATCCCTATCATTTTCAACACTATACTATAAAAGAGCCTTAGGTAGTTTTCAATTTCAATTTTGTCGTAATTTGGAATTCTTTAAATTGTTTGCTCCTTATATGTAATTTTGCCTTTACTAATACATTGAGATGCTATGCCTTGTTTGTCAAACCGAATTTTGCCTTTATTTGTGTTTGTGTTTTTTTTTAAACCCAAACAAGGCACTCCAAAATTAATAGGGTTTGTTTGTCTTGTTTGTTTCCACTTTTGCCCAAACAAGGCACTAAATCCATGGATCAATAGTCAACAATTTCGGCTAACATG
The DNA here is from genome assembly GCA_033977485.1 of Hydrangea macrophylla. NCBI lineage: Eukaryota > Viridiplantae > Streptophyta > Magnoliopsida > Cornales > Hydrangeaceae > Hydrangea > Hydrangea macrophylla. Next base: position 114,178,360 of record CM066982.1, on the reverse strand, counting down.
TTTGGCAAACCCATTTTGTGCTTTGTTTTTGTTTTTTTTGTTTTCGTTTTTCCCAAACAATGCTTTACACACATAAATTAGATCAAAAGTCAACAATTTCGGTTCCTTGTTTGGCAAATCGATTTTGTGCTTTGATTTTTGTTTTTTTGTTTTGGTTTTTCCCAAACAAGGCTTTACACACATATAATTTACACTTAATAAATTTAATTAATTTGTTTTATAAAATTATTATTTCATACAATTCATATCTTTTCCCCAAACAAGACTTTTTGGGTGATTTTTTTATTTTATTTTATTTCATGTATTTTTTTGAGATCTACGCAATATGAGTAGAAATTTTCTGAAAAAAGTTAAGTTGTAGCCTGATTTTGAGGTTTTACAGATAATATTATCTATATCTGTGTGTCTAACAGACAATATTATCTGTTAACTTTAAACTACCATAACTTTATCAATTCTTGGGTTTTTTGGGTGATTTTTTTTTTTTTTTTTTTAATTTCATGTATTTTTTTAAGATCTATGCATCTGTGGTGCCAATTGTATGAAAGAAATATGCTTTTATTATATGTATGCGAAAAAATACAATTTTTCATGTTTGTTTGATGTTTAATTTTTTTTGTCCCTGTATTTCATGGTCAATATTGAACTCGTTTGATGGATCTCATTTTACTGATTTCAAAACATCAAATTTTACGAAAAACGGACTTATATAACAAAAGTTATAGCAATTTGAGTGTAAAAATGGCCTAATATGATAAAAAAAAACTAACATGTGTTTTAGCTTTGAAGAGTTTTATTTTAGGGGGCTATGGCCGAAGCTCCCCTTTTTTTTTTTTTTTTTTTTTTTTATAGGATTTAGTATTGCTTGATTTAATTTTTTTCAAGTGACAACTATAAATGCATCAACAATAAATACATCTAATTTATCTTTTAATTTTGACAGATCCGTTCATTGCACGGTCCTCTATCCTAGTTGTAAATAAAAAGGATGTTTCGGGTGGATTTATGTTAAGGATCCAAAGATTGTGGATCAAATAGTTAAACTCTATTGGGAAGTGTGACTTTGTAGGTCTCCATTCATTAAAATACTTACTCTTGTTGTCTAAAGGATAAAACCCTCATAATTAAACTTATCTTGGTACCGACGCTCAAACCCTGTTTGGCAATATGCTAATATCTAGAGTACATTTTGCTCATTTTTGGTTCACGCGTAATCATTATGTTGATATGTGTCATATTTCATATCTATTTTACCCTTCCTTTAGCAATGCAATTATTGAATTATGCTCACTCTTTGTTCACACATCACCACCATATTGACATGTGTATTATTTATGTCTCATTCAATAATTATATTGTTTTAGATAAAATTGGTATAAAATAAGATACGTCAATATGGTAGTGTTGGATGAGCAAAAATACACTCATAAAATGAAACCATTTCACTAACTAGAATTTGCGATCTAATTTGACAAAATATATATATAGTATGACAGTACTAGTAGAAATTTCGCTCAAAAATAGCTTTCGACTAAAAACAAGGAGTGTAGTTTTGTTCAGCTCAAAATTGTTCATCCTCATTTTTTATTGGTTAATGCAGTGCGGCTCGGTACTTTATATCATTAATTAATTTTTATTTATCATGAGTCTCATTGCATTAGCCTATGAAAGAGGAGGGTGAGCAAATATGAGCAATTTAAGGGTAAGACAAAAATATTATTAAATAAGTAATGCAGAGAGACTTTAGTATTAAATAAGAATTAATTAATAGTATAAAATAATAAGTAATAGAAGATGAGAGTGATAAATTTTGAAGTGAGTAAAAACTGCACTAAAAAGACAAGTAGTCTATAAAATTTTTTTTTTCCAATTGAACTGCAAAAAAATAAGGTGTGCCAAACACTGCCGTGTTCAAACCGCTCTTTTGATTGTTGGCTGTCTGTCTTTGTATCTGTGGGTAATGTAATATACTGGAAGAAAACCACCTTCCTACTACTCTGCTACTTCTATAAATTATGAAGTACTTGCTCTCTTTCTCTCTCTGTCTCTGATACGCACAAGTGGCGGAGTCACAGCAACAACTTTTTTTTTTCAACTTTTTTGATTGTTGGCTCTCTCTCTCTCTCTCTCTCTCTCTCTCTCTCTCTCTTACTTTCTTTCTTTTCGATCTTCTTGAAGAGAAGAGTCGTCGACCATCTCATCATCCAATCTAAGAATAAGAAGAAGATAAGAGATACAGGAGGAGCATACTCTATAATCGATGTCGACATCTAAATTACAGCGAATTCCAAGCATTAGAGAGACGGTCGAAGACACCCTCTCTGCTCACCGCAACGAACTCGTCTCTCTTCTCTCCAGGTTCTCTCTCTCTCTGTCTCTCTCTCTCTCTCTCTATAAAACCCACTTTTTCTTTCCTTTTCAACCGTTTGGTTACTGATAACCCCTCTATTAAACACTCAAAAGAAGTAAAATCTTGGACTCTTATTAAAGTTTATTACCAGGTTTCTTAAAAAAAATTCTTTTTTCTTTTTTCTCAGTAACCAAACGGACCTTTCGCTACTTTTCTCTTGTTCTGATGATCCTTCTATCTTATTGACTAATCTTGAAGAATGGCACTTTATTTTATATGTAAAATAAATAAATAAATAAATTATGGGTTTGTGTATATAAAAGGTATGTGGCTCAGGGGAAGAGGATACTGCAACCCCATCACCTGATCGACGAGCTTGAGAATAACCCATGCGACGAATCCTCAGACCACAAACTCACCTCTGCCCCCTTCTGCGAAATCCTAAAGTCAGCCCAGGTCATTCTTTATCTTTGTTTTTTAACAGTAAAATGCTGGAGTATTATGCTTCTTGAATCCCAAATTTTATTCCCAAATACTAGTTGTGTACCTGTACCACATGGGGTGTGTGAAAGTGATTGGTGCTACCAGTTGCATTAATTTATATTTTTAACATTTGGATGTTGAGAGAAATTGGGGACAAGAAAAACTAAAGAGATCAAATCAAATATATATATATATATATATATATATATATAAAAGATCCGAATTCAATTGTTATACCGACCGAGAATTAGGCTTTTTGTTTGTTTCATATGAAATTATTAAGTGTACAATTAGGCCGGTTTGATGCATCTCGTTGTTGACTTTTTGAAATTTGGTGCATACCAACTTTTAATGCATTTCTTATGTTTGGTGTTTTTACACTCTTTATTTGCTACTGATGAATGACTTGGCATTTGACAATACTAATTCCAAATTATTGTTTGATAGCCAAGATTAACAATCATCTCAATCCTAGGATGAACCGCAATTTCGGCTTTTTTTAATTTTATTTTATTTATTTAGGGTATATATAACCTGCCTTCCCAGGAGGTTTGACTTTAATAGGCATGTCTCCCCTCATGTTTCAAGAATCTCAGTTCCCTCCCTTTTTTTTATTTTTATTTTTTAATTTCGGTATCAGTTCCCCCTCCCCCCCCCCCAACAAATCATTAGAAAATTTAAGGAAATCTAACACTAAAATTCGGAAACAAGGGAGGTTACTGATATTCCTGAATCGTACCTCAGGGGAGATATGTGTATTAAGCCCAAATCCCTAAGGGGAGGAGGAGGGGTAGGTGATATTTACCCTTATTTAGTAGTATTTTGCTTGCTAAATTTCTGCTACTGTTTTTATTTTTGTATAATTAACCTTAATTTTGATGGTTCTGGGTATTAGGAAGCCATAGTTCTGCCTCCATTCGTGGCTATAGCAGTTCGTCCGAGGCCTGGTGTTTGGGAATATGTACGCGTTAATGTGCATGAACTCAGTGTGGAGCAGTTGAGCGTCTCAGAATACCTTCACTTCAAAGAACAACTTGTAGATGGGGAGTAAGTGAACTTTTTTTCCGAAAATATGCACAACTGTGAAACACATTTTAGCTTCTGGCAATGAGTACTAACACAACATGTCTGGCATTTACATATATGTGCTAGGGTCAAGAACTATTATATGCTTGAACTTGATTTGGAGCCGTTTAATGCGTCATTTCCTCGCCTGACCCGGTCTTCGTCTATTGGCAATGGGGTCCAATTCCTCAACCGTCACCTCTCTTCAATCATGTTCCGCAACAAAGATTCTTTGGAGCCGTTACTCGATTTCCTTCGAGCACACAAACATGAGGGGCATGTAAGTTCTCTTTTTGAGAGCAACTTTCTTCTTAGCATATTTTAGCTGGTCATAGCACTAATGTGCGCATCTATAACACTTGCCATTTTTGAATCTTTTCCTTGAATTGATTATCAGCCAACCATTATTTTTTTTACAAGTTTTACTTGTTTCAGTGTATCAGTATATTTCATCCATAGGTTTTGTTTAAAATGAACTCCATTCTATTAAGATATCAAACCTTTTTAGGCTCCATTTGGTTTGCAGGATTAAAGAAGGAAAAAGTAAAAGAAAATGGAAAGCGGAAGGATAACTATTTTCCTTATGTTTTCCCTTGTGTTCTCCGTCATGCTTATATAATGTTAGAAATTAAACTTTTGACAATATAACAGGAACTCAAGAAAAGAGGAAGGGGGAGTCACTTAAAGAATCTAAAAAACTTAAAAAAAAAAAATCACCATGTTTTCTTTTCCTTCTTATTTCCCTTTGAGCTTTGTTTAGTTCGCGGATCATTGACTTTATCTACTTGTTGGTATGTGTAGATCATGATGTTAAATGATCGCATTCATAGTGTATCAAGACTTCAGTCTGCTTTGGCCAAGGCAGAGGACCACCTGTCTAAGCTACCACCAGATTCGCCTTTTTCTGAGTTTGAATATCTGTAAGAATATGTGTACATACACATTTTCATTTTCATTGGGAGTGTATAAGTGCTATATGTTTTATGTCAATGGCCGCTGGCATGCAGATTGCAAGGAATGGGTTTTGAGAGAGGCTGGGGTGATACTGCGGTCAGAGTATTGCAGATGATGCATCTCCTTTCGGATATCCTTCAAGCTCCGGACCCTTCTACCTTAGAGACCTTTCTTGGTAGAATACCAATGGTCTTTAATGTTGTCATTTTGTCTGTACACGGATACTTTGGCCAAGCAAATGTCCTTGGCTTGCCTGATACGGGTGGTCAGGTACTCTCCCTCTCTCACTTTCTCTCTCTTCGTCAAAATTCGGCACTTGATTAAGTGTTAAAATGATGATTGTTCACTCAGAAGAATTTTGTTGTTGTGGGGGCATATGCAGATTGTTTACATATTGGATCAAGTGCGTGCCTTGGAGCATGAAATGCTTCTGAGAATAAAGCAGCAAGGACTAGATTTCACCCCTAGAATTCTTATTGTAAGTAGAATTCTCCAGTGCATGGTTTAACAAATACATGAAAATATATCCACATGTATATGTAACATATATACAGTGGTTTATAACTATAAAACTAATATGGTGACCATTGGTTGTCTAAGGTGACACGATTAATTCCTGATGCAAAAGGAACTTCATGCAACCAGCGGCTGGAAAGAGTCAGCGGAACTGAGCACACACATATTTTGCGAGTTCCTTTTAGAACAGATAAAGGAATTCTTCGTAAATGGATTTCAAGGTTTGATGTATGGCCTTATCTGGAGACATTCACAGAGGTAAGAATAGATCTGGCAACTAGAATTTAGTATTTTTCTTTTTGGGGTTCAAATTATTATTATTAAATTTTTTTTCCCCTTTTACTATTATAGTCAATCATTAGTGGTGCGTCTGGACGAATTACCGACTAACCTTTAGTTTATTTGAAAAGGTTTAAGTTGCAGGATGTGATATACATCTTGATCTTGGAACAGGGTTACACAGTGGCACAGTTTATTGGTCCTATTGAAATTTTTTTTAGTAATGATTCATGAACATGACATGATATATCAGCAGTGGAGATGATTCAATTGAAACTTCATTTCTTCCGTAGACTAGTATCTGCTCACAAATGGCTCTAAATCTATAATTCACTATGTTGCTAATGCTAGAACGTAGCTATCACAAGTTTTTTTTGACCCAGTTGGACCTTTAAGGCTAAGATGCCACAACTTGGCGCTTCACTATGTTATTGCTACATAATTGAACTGAATTTGTTCTCCCCCATTCTGCAGGGGAGTGACTAAAATCTTGTCATTTATTCTTTTCTGTTTTTTTTATCTTTTTTTTTTTTTTTTTTCCGGAAAATATTTATTCTTTCTTTGTTGGTTGGACCCAAACATGTATGTCAACCCTTCCTTGTACCATTTGCAAGACTACCTCTACCATCTGCCTCACACAACTACATCAACTTCCCAACATGAGACTCATGTCACTATCAGCCCGACAGCCTCATGGATTCGATGACCTCATTCTGCATTTGCTGGAGTCGGCACTACCTAATCTTTTGCATGTCTGGTTTCTTGACCCGCACTAAAAATCTGTTAGTTTTGCCACCCAAATCATCCACATCAAACCATGACTCCTGTTAAGTCAACAATTACTCCAAAATCTTAAGCTGTTAGAGAATGGCCCAACAATTACTCCAAAAGCTTCAACAACTCCCATCACCAATTTCATTTTGTTGGTGGCAAAAACTGTTATGTCTTCCTATTTGGAAGAACAGGATTCACTAGGTTGGATGATACCAATGTGTGCGGGGATAGTAGCACTCTCATGTTCTTCATGGCTATTCCATCGGACTAGAAAATATGAAACTCTTCTGGCTTCATACAATATGGAAAAAGGAGATTGTTGTACCGACATATAATTGGTAGTCTTGGGACCGGAATTCGACTTCATTGGGCTAAACATTTTGAAATTATACTAGCTTCTGTTTAAATATAATAAGGAGACTACTACCCTTTAATTATACGAGGCACGGTTTTCTTTGAACATCGTGCTGATACCCATCTGGGAAAAAGTGGCACTTCTTATATCATTCTTACAGCACTTTTGATCTACTGTTGGTATCTTGGATACCAAACTTGAGTTTAACTTCACTACATGTATGAGTTAGGGAGATTTCACTTCCTAATAAATTCAGTTAAAATACTCAATTTTAATTTTGTTTTGTAACATTTCTTCTGTATCATGTTCTCTTTGCAGGATGCTGCAAGCGAAATTGCTGCTGAATTACATGGTGTTCCAGATCTAATTATTGGGAATTATAGTGATGGAAATCTTGTTGCATCTTTGCTAGCTTATAAGTTGGGAGTCACACAGGTTAGGAGTGACATTAAAGTATTTCCATATTGCAGATATAATGTTCAGCAATTAATTTCTTAGAATGATATCTTATGCTTCAAAATGTTAATTTTTGCAGTGCACCATTGCGCATGCCTTGGAAAAAACAAAATATCCAGATTCCGACATATATTGGAAAAAGTTTGAGGAGAAATACCACTTCTCATGTCAATTTACTGCTGACCTACTAGCCATGAATAATTCAGATTTCATCATCACTAGTACATACCAAGAAATTGCGGGAACGTAAGTCTCTTCTTTCTTTCCATATTGATATTGTCTCGAAAGTGGTGTTAAGATAATCCTTGGAAGTAGAAAGACTACCGATTTTTGCTTTTGGGATATTCTTATTTCACCATTAGATCATCCTAACGGTATTTAGTGATGCAAGGATATGCTCGAGCTGAGCAGATTAAGCGATACTCTATTACAATAATTGTTATGACGTTTTTCAGGAAGAATACTGTTGGTCAGTATGAGAGTCATGCAGCTTTCACTCTTCCAGACCTGTACCGAGTTGTTCACGGCATCGATGTTTTTGATCCCAAGTTTAATATCGTCTCTCCTGGGGCAGATATGTCCATTTATTTTTCATACTCGGAGAAGGAAAAACGACTTACGGCCCTGCATGGTTCAATTGAAAAGATGTTATACGACTCTGAGCAGAACGACGAGCACATGTGAGTCACATTTTGTATATTTCATATGAAAGATTATAATAGAGACTCAAGTAAAAAGGAAGGAAAAGTGAGATTATTCTCTTTTCATTGCTATTTTCCTTACTGAAACAAAGAAAAGTCTCTCCCTCCGTTTTCTTTTCTTATCCCTCACTAAGGCTTAGTTTTGCCCCCATTTTGGTGCTTCTCCTTTCTTAAAATTGAACTTAGGGCTTTTTTGGGGGAGCTTTTAAAAGCTCTAGAATGGAGCTTTTAAAAGCTCAAGGTTGCTTTTTGGTTTCATGATGTCCTTTGAAGAGTAGTGTATCACTTGTATAAAATTATCAAACAACTTAGTAATAAATTTCATAAGCTCCTTTTAAAAAGCCATGTGGAGGCCAAACTAAGTCTAAATCCATGAACCAAACAGAGCTTATTAAGTTTACTGAAGTGACTATTTCCCTTGATGCAGTGGTACATTGGCTGATAAGTCGAAGCCCATAATATTTTCTATGGCAAGGCTTGATCGGGTGAAAAACATCACAGGACTGGTGGAATGCTATAGTAAGAATGCCAAGCTGAGGGAACTCGCAAACCTTGTTGTGGTGGCAGGTTATAATGATGTGAAGAAGTCCAGTGACAGAGAAGAAATTGAAGAAATTGAGAAGATGCATGCCCTTATGAAGGAATACAACCTGGACGGCCAGTTCCGATGGATATCTTCTCAAACAAATCGAGCGCGTAATGGGGAGCTGTATCGCTACATTGCTGACACAAGAGGTGTTTTTGTGCAGGTATAGAGTGAACATTGATTTCTTTGTGACGGTCACAATTCAGGCTCCGTTTGTTTTGTCATAAAAACTTTTACACCTGAAAGGCTAAAAATATACATTTACATGACTATTTATTTTCCTTCTTAGTTTACAATATTAGGTTGGCACCTGAAATATTTTACGAGAAACACACAATGCAAACACACTTTGATAGGGATGAATATAGTTTCTTGATATAAACTTGCATAAAATATTAGTATATAGGATCATATACAAGCAAGAATACCTGTAACGCATGCATATTCATGAATATGTGCGCGTGTATAGGTCTGTATCTTTGTATATATGTTTACTAATTATATACATCATGCTGATTAATTGAACAATTCATTTTGGAGAATTGTTGCGGAAATGACAATTTCTTTCCATAAATCATTTTAAGATATACTTTCATTTTCCTGAGAGTCTTTGTAAAACATTTATGGACAACCAACCATTGAAATAAAACATTTTGTAGGAAATGTTTTACGTTGAAACGAATGGAGTGTTGATCATTGTGCTAACTATCCTTTTCCTTTCTTTTAACTCGTCTCAGCCTGCATTCTACGAGGCATTTGGACTTACAGTTGTCGAGGCAATGACTTGTGGCCTTCCGACATTTGCTACTTGCCATGGTGGTCCCACTGAGATTATTGAACATGGTGTATCAGGATTCCACATCGATCCATATCACCCTGATAAGGTTGCTGATCTTATGGTGGATTTTTTTGAACATTCGAAGGAGGATCCTAGCATCTGGGAAAATATTGCTAATGCAGGGCTTAAAAGGATCCATGAAAGGTTTGTTCTTTCTTTAGAAACTACTACTTCATCATTTATGTTATGTTTGGTATGAAGGAAAAAGGGAAGGAAGGAAAAAAAGATGAGTTGGGGGAGGGGAAGAAGGGATGAAAGACTGAGAAAATCCCTTCTTTGGCAGAGTGGACGAGGGATCAGAGTATACGAGGGCATCCATAGGCTCTGTTTGGTTTTGCAGATTTCGAAGAAGGAAAAATAAACTATTTTCCTACTACTGTTTTCCCAGTGTTTTCCTCCATTTCTAGATAATATTATAAAATTCAAAATTTCAAGATATACTGATATATCATATAGTATTAAATGAAGAAAAGAGGACGAAGATGACTTAAAAATTTCAATATTTTTCATCCTGTTTTCTTTTCCTTCCTATTCTTGCCATTTTTCTCACTAACCAAACAAAAAGTAAAGTGTTTTGCTCACTGTTTTTTTTTTACCTTTCCATTTCCCTTACTTTTCCATCCCTCCTAATAGACAGAGATTTGTAAGAGGCATGCTCTAACGTTTGTAACATTGTGTAGTTATACATGGAAGATCTACTCAGAAAGGCTAATGACTTTGGCTGGAGTTTATGGTTTCTGGAAGTATGTTTCAAAACTGGAGAGACGTGAAACCCGAAGATATCTTGAGATGTTCTACATTCTCAAGTTCCGTGATCTGGTGAGTTCTTTAATCTCTTCTTTTCTATAGGATTTATATATATATATATATATATATATATATATATTTTTGCCTGTTGATGTCCAGTTATACTTCTATTATACAAACATAAAGTAAAAATGTATTCCTAAACCTTTTCTTTATTGGTGCACTGTTTCAGGCCAAATCAGTTCCTCTGGCAATCGATAGCGAACATTAAGCTGCTGAAAGAACACGTTAGTCGATATATAGAGCGACTCTTAACGCCGTTCTAGTTTAAAATAAATAAAGTTGAAGTTAAGCTTGTATTTGTGGCTATGTAATATGATCAGAAATGTAAGGGTGGCAAGTGAAATCATGTACTGGAAATGGATAATATGCTTGCAATTTTGCAATATGATTATGAAGTTGTATTGTATAATAGGACCGATCCGTAGGTAATATTTTCTGTGCATTTTGGGCAATATCTAATAATTGTATTCTTTTGGGGTTTGGGTTCCTATCGCTTTGGTAGAAAGCTTGGAAATTTAAATAGGAAAATGCTAGACTCACATATGATACATATATTTAAAGCTGTGTGAAAAAAAATGTGTAGTTCATTGTATGGGTCTAATAGTGCTCATTTAAATAGCATGCACTGTTTGTAGAGCATAATAAGTTATTGAAGAGTGGGTGCTAAAAAATTACTATTTTTCCACTTTTGTGTTTGGTCAAAAAGAAAAGTAAATTGAAAATATTTTAATTCTGTTTTATCACTTCTTGATGTCCTTTTTTCACTCTCAGCCCAAAAAAGATCTAGTATATTATGTTATCTAAAATTGAGCTTGCAGGAATCTTGCATGTGGAGCATATGTTAAAAAACTGTGCTAATTATAAGGTTTTAAATGAGAAGTGCGCTAATAAAATGAAGTTTTATCTGTAATTGAAGAACAAACCAACCTACTATGAAGGTTTATGTATCGGAAGATTTAACAAATGTACAATGTTAGGGAGACAACTATTTTTTATAACTCATTTACAATTATTTTTATCCCACTTAAGTAGTACTGTAGGGTCTGATTAAATTTTAATGGTTCCCTGTGCCACTTAAGAGAGATAGAAATGATTATAAATAAGCTATAAAAAATATTTGTACCCCTAGCATTACTACTAACAAAATTGTCGGTAGTCCAAATGAAATTGACAGAATAATACTTGCTCACAACCTTTGCTCACAAGTCACAGACTCTCTTTTGTGTCTATCTCTCTTCTGATAAGTTCCATAATATCATTTGACCCTATAGTGCCCACGAAAGGGAGAGATAAACACAACATTATTACCAATATTGATATTAGTAGCGCGCGTTTAACTACTAGGGGCCAAAAAAAAAAAAAAAAAAAGAATTACTAAAACAAAAAACACAAACTACAAAAAAGTACTTTAATTAATCCTAAAAGTTAAATGGTATGTGAAGTTAAAAGATTTGGGCACACACTATAAATAAATGGTTTTGTTAACATGTGTCCTTAGGAGATATGTTAAGGTTTTAAAAGTGGAAATAAGTAAGGGAGACAAGTATTAAACCCCACACCGAACACTGAAACTCACACTGTATCTCTTATTTATTTCCACTTTTAGGACCTTAACATTTGTCCTAAGAGCACATGTTAACAAAATCCATAAATAAATTATACTACTCCCTCCGTCCCTTTTTTTTGAGTCCACCTTTGGGAACTCAACTTAATAAGGGGACAAAAAGAATCTACACATACTTTTCACAATTGCCACTAATCATTATAACAATTTTTTTAGTTTTGTCTTGGTGTAGATTTCAAAGAAAGATAATTTTGAAAAGAAAATAAAAATTGCATATCAATTTAAAAAAATAGACATTAATTTTAGAATATTTTAAAATAAAATATAAAATTTAAAAAAAAAGAAACGGAGGATGTAACATATTGTCATTAGGGGTGCAACTCGGGCGGGCCAACCCGCGGTCAACCCGAGCCCGGCCCGAAAATTACCTGGCTTGGGCCCGCGGTACTTTCACCATGGGCGGGCTTGGGCCAAAAAATTCAAGCCCGAATTCAATTCGGGCCGGGCTTGGGCAAAATTTTGCTAACCCGTGGAACCCGAGCCCGAGCCCGAATTCTATTTATGTATTATTTTTTATATTATATTTATATATTATAGTGTTTTTTAGTGATAATAATACATTATTTGATATTATTTTAGCACTAAATTAATAAATAAACATTTTTTCTCAAATATTAACAAAAAAAATTTGATTTGAAACTCTACATATTGTTGTTTACATACTAAAAATCAGTTTGCACCAAAAAAAAAAATTGCAATTCGGGCTCGGGCTCGGGCTCGGGCTCGGGTTGTAGTACTAATTCACAAACCGGGCTCGGGTTGACATGTACGGGTTTATGTCGGGCTCGGACTCGGGCTTGGGCAGACTTCTTGAATTCGGGCTCGGGCTTGGGCAGAGCCAAAACTCTCTGGGTCCCGCCCGAATTGCACCCCTAATTGTCATGTGACGACAACTCTATTCCACGGAGTAGTAATCTTCTATTAATATATGAGTGGTGCTAGAGACACTCCACAAAGCACACCCCAAAGCACACTTCATGCTTTGTGTGCATGTACCTTGGGCTTCCATGACAGTTTTTAAAAAAGTATGGACCCTGTGTAAAAATTCTCCACAACCCAAGGAACATACATTTAAAGCATGATGTGTTTTGGGGTGTGCTTTGTGGAGTGTCCCTAGCATTATTGTTAATATATTAGTACTCCTATAATTTTATTTGTGGAACTTTTATACCCAAATCTTTTTACTCATTTGTGCGAGAGTAGAGGCAGAGGTGAGTTGAATATTCACACAATTTGAAGGAGTGAGCTCTGAAGAGAGAGAGAGAGAGAGAGAGAGAGAGAGAGAGTTGTGGGAATGTCTTTCGGTTCCCTCAATTCCTCTTTCCATGTGTTCAATGTCAAATGTCAGAGAGAGAGAGAAAGTCCTACAAAGCGTGCCCCATCCTCTCTCTTCAAGTGTCAAAAATACAAAGAGAGGGAGACTGGGCTTGTAACTACTAACCTACAATCTGAACCCACCATCCATTCTGACACCCTTCTGTACATTTACTTCTGCAAACCGCAGCTTTTACACCCACATGACCCATCGGTCCCATCCCATGTGTTGTATCACATGCTTTCTCTCCCTTGCTATACGTTTTCTTTTTCACTTGCTTTCAACGGTCAAAATATTGGACCACTCGCCAACGGTAATAAATAATCATTTCGAACGTTATCCCTCCTCCTGAACCATCTCAACTTCCATCACTCTCTCTACAGCCAGTGTTTCCACGTGATGAGAGAGAGAGAACTTTAGCTCCTATTTGTCCTACACAAATGGACACATTACAAGTCCCGAAGCAGGAAAAAAAACATACTCCCTATTAATAAGGTTGGCCAATGGCCAATGGCTATTTTCAAGCCCATAAAATCTCCAAATCTCCATGTCATGTCATGTACTACAAAGAAAAGAAATCTAAAAATCACCGTTTTGGGCACGAAAGTCACACACACTGCCATTACATTTCAAATTTTAGGCTCTTACAAGTGATTTACTTTGACTTTCATGTGATTTTTTAAAATTAGTTTATGAAATTTATTATTAAGTTGTGATACACTAAAAATTGCCTCTATTTACTCAATGACCGGCCCTTATCCCGAGTTCCCAATCAGTTGTGGGCCCCCCCGAGCCTCCTGATCCTATAGCACAGGGCTCTACGAGAGGAAAAACCCGACCACTGGATTGGGATAGCATCGGCCAGTCATCAAACAGTTCCGAACAGGTCAGTAGATTCGTCCCGAGCGATACACTCGGCGTCCCAAGGCCCGACCAAACAAGTCGGGATTATAAACACTGGCCTGGCCCGTCAGGGGTACAGCACGGCCCAACCCCAGGATGTAATCCAGAATGTTCCAGGCAGTTTCCTATACAAGTTAGAAGACTAATTGAAAGTGCAAATTGTTTTCTAATCCAATTAGGAAACCCCCGACGATTGATGCCAAAGAATCCCAAATAGATTATATTTCCATATCCATATAGTTGCCTTGTACGGGTAGGTCTCTTACACTTATAAAAGGGGTCCCACCTCCTCCAAAGGAAGAAAAAATACTTTTAGTCTACATAACACCTCTATAGCAATCATAATCGTGCCCGGCCGACCTCTGGTAGCTCTAAACTGTTGTTGGTTCACTAAAGGTCACCGACTTTTTAACAGTACAGTAAACGTGTTCATACAGTAAACGTGCTCATACACAAAGGTCACCGACTTCTTAACAGTACAGTAAACGTGCTCATACACAAACGTGAACGTAGGTTCCTTCATTAACAGGGCTGAACCACATACAAACCGAGTCTTTCACTGCTTCTCTCTCCTTGATCTGCTTAAATTTTTCTTGCCCAAAAATTGCATCATCAGCTTGGCACCGTCTATGGGAATCGACAGTTTTCTAGAAACTAATCTCTCGACTGACCGTTATGCCACCACGTAAGAATAAGAAGACTGCTCAACAGGATCACTAGGAGGATCCACTGGCACTAACTCCGGCAGCAGTCGTTATGACGCTTGAACAGATCACCGCGACCCTCGCACAGCTTCTAAAGGGCCAGCGCTAGACTCAGCAGCAGATCGAAGCCCTATTGGCCCAACGGAGCAATCTACCACTGGCCGGGTAACAGCCCGGGAGTGCGGCGCATGGTCGGGAGACCATTCGGACCCGACAACGTGCCCGAGAGGACTCTAGTCATGTTGGAGATGCGAGAGAAATCATCAACGAAAGATGTGCTGCCTCAGAGAAGAGGCATGAGCATATGGCCTGTGAAACGGTGCAGGATCGCTCGGTCAAGAGCCGAGGTGATCTTAGGCACACGATCAACTGGAGTCATAACCGAATCCGATCCCAGAGGACAACATACCACGAGGAAGAAGATGCTTCCACCGACCCGACCTACTTCACCGATATAGGTTGGGAGGATATAGAAAACCGCATCGAAGACTTGGAAAGACAGGTCGACAGAATGGCCAAGAGGCTGGGCCAGAATGCCACTCATGACCATGCTAATACCAAGATAGAGTCACCGTTCTCTAGCCAGATCACGAGGTTTGTTGTCCTGCACAAATTTAAACAATCTCGTCTAGATTCTTAAAACGGCTCAGGAAAGCCCGGTTGACCATGTCCGGACCTTTAAGGCTCAGATGGCTTTGGCCACCAACGCCGATGAATTGTATTGCTTGGCCTCTCCCAGCACTTTGAAAGGCCCAGCCGCGCAATGGTTCCACTCCTTACAACCCCGATCGGTCAAAGATTTCAAGTAACTCAGCAAACAATTCATTAGCCAGTTCATAGCCATGCTTGGTCGGCCGCAATCTAACACCCAGCTACTCACTGTCAGGCAGCGGAAGGGAGAGTCGTTGAAGGATTACATCGATCGGTTCAACCAACAGAAGCTTCAAGTCTTCAACTTGAACGAGACAGTCACCATTACAGCCTTCTGCTTGGGAGTTCAACACACCAAGTACGCCACATCGTTTCACAGAAACCGACTGGCAATCTTGGTTGAACTCGCAGAAAGGGTCGAAAAATATGTTGACACTGAAGAATTTCTAAAGACCAAAGATCCCAAGCACATATGTGATGAGCCTTCAAGAATAAAGTGGAAGCAAGATCAGCCCGAGAAGAACAATGTAAAGAAGCCTAGTAGTTCTGGCAGTTCCTTCAGTGTCCAACAATCTGGGTACGCCAGCCCCAACTCGACCTCCAGTTCACAACAGTTTGGGTCCGGTAGCTCCAACTCAACCTCAAGTACACAACGGTCTGGGTCCAACAGCTCCGACCCGACCTCCTGTTCACAGCGATCAGGGTCCGACAGCCCAGACCCGACCTTCAGTTCACAACAGTCTGGGTCCAGCAATCCCGACATGGCCTCCAATTTACATCGGGCTTCTGGCCGATGATCCCGACCCGACCTCCTGTCTTCAACAGTCTAAGCGAGCCCAACTACAGTGGTATTTTTACCCAAACATAGCACGAGGCACCACAGACTGCCTTAGAGCTCCTACAAAGACCTCGGAATCACACCCGAGGCATCAAAAAGATCTCGGGGGTCATACCCAAGTCATCAAAAGACCTGGGGATCACACCCGAGGCATCAAAAGATTTTGAAACTACCAACATTTTTGGTTGACTGCCTACAGTAATTGTTCCTGCAACACCTACCTTAACAAAAGCTTGGGGGGCAAGAGGGAATAAAGAATATAGCAAGTCACACTGAGTACTTATAGGCCTTGGGGTTAACAAAGTAAAACCCTTAGACTACCTGAGTGCCTACAGTACTCAGAGGCATTAACTCCAATTATGTCACGCCCCGACGTAGCATAATACAGGAAAGCATTTAATTTCCTTTATGGACTCGTAGGTCGTGACAAGTGAGTATGACCAATTGTCCCTGCAACAAATAACTTAACAACATTTCTAGAGCAAAAGATACTAACAAAATATAACCTCCACAATTAAAACTTACTAACTATTACAGCAGTCATAAACTTAGGCACCACACGCCTTATTCAAAAGTCTAAAGCTAGTTTATTACAAACCCAAATTAAAAGGCATAGGAAAAATAAAGCAGCCTCCTGGAAAGTCTCCTGACTCTAAGTAGCATAGTCAAAATACCCTGGCTGCTCCTGACCCTGAAAATCTGGACATACAGTCCAGGACGCATCAACGCCGTCAGCTTATGAAAGCTGGTGAGCAAAATAAACAAGTGCTCGCAATGTATATATAAGCATATAAACAACGGTGCAATTTAACTTTTAAAAGCAATAAATTCAAGGTTCCAATTCCAACATAAGCCACGGGGGAAATAAAGAAAGCAATAAATATGCGACCATGCATGAGCAATGTAATATCTCATCTTTCTGACTCTTTTCTCTCAACAAAACTCAACACAACCAAACCATTATCTCAGATACCAGGAATACTATCCGATCGATATCCAAAACAGCACACCAAACTATCGCTTCAGATACCAAGAATAATATCCGATCGATATCTAAGCCACACTCAATACCATCATTTCGGATACCAGGAATACTATCCGATCGATATCCGAAACAAGCGCCTTAGACACCAGGAATAATATCCGATCGATATCTAAGCCGTACTCAACACTATCACCATCGCTTCGGATATCAGGAATATTATCCGATCAATATCCGAAACGCGCGCCTTAGATACCAGGAATACTATCCGATCGATATCTAAGTCGTACACGACACTGTCGCCTCCAATACCAGGAATAATATCCGATCGATATTGAGGTCGCACACCAGACCGCCACTCTTTACTCTTTTCACACTTTCTCACACACATGCATGTTGACACAACCTCAACCCTAATATGTATGTCAATGTTTCATAAATAACACCATTAATAAAACACAAAGCCGGATAATCGTACGAGCATAAATTTTGGCCTTATTGTTCTGTTTCGTACAATTCTTAAAACATAGACCTTTAAAACAATATATTTGCCAAACAGTTCTTTAAAAACTTTCAAAATCTTTTCCAAACAGTCCCTAATAATAAAATACAAAAACTGCTCAAACTGCCAGGTCGCGCGAGCGGGTCGCGCGCGCGAAGGGGAGAATAAATCGCGCGAGCAGATCGCGCGCGCGAAGGGGAGAATAAATCGCGCGAGCAGATCGCGCGCGCGAAGGGGCAGAACAGGTCGCGCGAGCGGGTCGCGCGCGCGAAGGGGGGGGATGGTCCGCGCGAGCGGGCCGCGCGAGCGAGCCTCGCGCGAGCGGGTCGCGCGCGCGAGTTCTTGCAGAATGTCATCTTCTTCGTTTTTCCCCTGTTTCTGGTTTTCAAACTGAATTTTACCCATTTCTGTTTTCTGTTCGTACCAGGACATGTAATATATGGATCTCCTCGGTTTTCCGCGTAGATTAAGAATACGCGATCAATTTTAACTAATACCGATTGTATCTCTTAATTTCTACGATTAAAGTTAGAGTGACAAAACTTTAAATCAACCGTTCGTCGCGATACGGACGAATTACTGCGTAGGATTTGAAACGTAGCTTATTGGGACAAAGATCTTCCATAATCAATTCACGGAATTGAATTTGGTTGAGTTTGACAAAACTCCAATTTCAAGCTTCAATGGTGAAATACATATATATATATATACACATATACACACATATATATACTGAAATATACGTATATAAACATGGCGAGTGAGTTTATAATACTCACCGAGACGATTATACAGAAAATTAGAGGCCGAGAACTTCCGCCGTTGAATCCGTCGTTAGAAAATTTCTCCTCCGTTCTCTTGATTTTAGTATCCCAAAATATATATATGACTATGTAAGTGTGTTATGTGTGTGTATATAATATATAATCTGTGTGTATGTTATGTATATACTGTATGTGTGTGTGTTTGTATCTTGAGAGATTAAGAGAGGTTGAGAGAATTCGGGAGAGAATTAGAAAGAGTTTAGAGACTGTGAGATTTTTGAGAGTTAATACACAAATATATATAAACTGATATAAGTAGGCTCCAAGTTGTAGGGAGATTTCTCCCGGTGTGGTTGAGCTCACGTGCTCCCACACCCAAAACGCAGTATAACGCAGATTAAGACCAAAACTGGTATTTTACGGTTGATATAAAAGTACTGAAAATTATATTTTTGCGTAGGAATAAATTCCCGGTTTGTACAAAAATATAGATATCGTTTTTGAAACCATAGAAAGTATTTTGGAAATTACAGTTTGACCCCAGATAAAAATTTCAAATAGAAATTAAATCAAATACTCATGGAAATGAAACGCAATATTTATTTATTAATGAAAATAAAATACAGGGCGTTACACCCTACCCACCTTAACAGAGATTTCGCCCCGAAATCTGACCTAACTAATCCTGAAACAACTCGGGGTATCTAGTCCTCATGTCTGACTCTAACTCCCACGACGCTTCTCCCTCGTCATGATGCCTCCACTGAACCTTAACCAAAGGAACGTCTCTTCTTCTCAACCTCTTGATACTCTGGTCAAGAATCCTCACAGGTCTATCCTTGTAGACAACATTCTGACTCGTTTCAATATCATCAAAATTAACCACATGTGAAGGATCCCGTATGTATTTCCTTAACATACTGACATTGTCACGCCCCGGAACGGCATAAATAGAGAAAAATAAATTTCCTTTATGGGTCCATAAGGAATGACAGGTGAAAGTCACTAATAATCCACACCACGCAGTACTAGTCCAAAAGAAAAGCAACAGTAATCAACTGAAAATAGCACAAAGTGCTAACTATTACAAACTATCAGAGTATGGTCCACAGGATCACAACAGGTCTGAAGACAACAAATGCCCAAGTACCCGTTAACAAAAGATTTACAGAACAACTGAAATTAAATCTAATTATAACATCTTCAGTCTTCAACTGGCATAAGGATAATCCTTCCTGGCGTAACCATCATCGGTGGGGCCTTCCTCTGGATAACACTCATCAGTGTACTGGTCATCACCTGTAAAACAAGGGGCAGGATATTCTGGACGGGGAATGTCCAGGCAATAAAAGGCCGTCAGCTTACTGAGAGCTGAGTGAGCATAAACTAACGAGGTACCAGTTATCTGAAGTAAACACAAGCTTATGAAGACACGAGTTAACATCTTATTATAAAAAAATAACATTATCTTGTTCCTCTATTCATTCTTGTAAACCGACCCTTATCGTCTTGTTACTCAAATACCGAACTCAACAGACTCTGATATCATGAACAGACTCAATCGTTTAACTCTAGGGATACACCCTTATTCTGTCCATCGCTTTTAAGAGCATATGAACAGCTCACCGCATGTCATGGACTCCACGTCAGTCTGTCCCCAGCTTTTAAGAACAATGGTCCTGTTCACCGCATTTCAGGGATATAACGTTTCGAACAAGGCATATCAATCTATTGCCACGACTCAACGTCATCTACTAGTGATCCCAGCTCACCGCTTTTAAGAACCATGGTCCGGTTCACCGCTTTTAAGAGCATATCACAGATCATCCAGTCTATCTTAAGACTTCTTGGTCCAGCTCACCGCTTTTAAGAACCATGGTCCGGTTCACCGCTTTTAAGAGCATATTATGACCAATCATCCATCCACGTACCATTCCCGGAACTTACCAAACCTACTTACGTTCCATTCTAACATCGACACATGACAATTCCCAATGTGGCCTGACTACTCGGATTAAAAGAAACGGATATCGAACTCATATCAGGAACAACACGTCAACCCACGTCTTCATATTACTTTTTATTCATTATCCATAAATCTTTGGTGTCACATTACTCCTGTCTACCCCATAATCGCATAATGGAATTCCCGAATCAGAAATCGAATAACTAAACCTCTTATAAAATAAATGGGCAAAAGAATCCATGTACTGATCATGTCAATCGATTGGAACAAAAGTTCAATCGATTGGAACAAAAGTTATGTCAATCGATTGAGAAACATGTCAATCGATTGGAACAATGTCAATCGATTGAAATCCTATTCAATCGATTGGGATGCAACTGATGTCAATCGATTGAGATTTATGTCAATCGATTGGAACTACGTCTTCTCCAGCAGATTGTAAAAACAACATATATAAACGTGCACTACATGCATGTAACCCATCTAAACATCATAATAGCTTATATAAACTTCATATAAAGGGACCAAGTGAGTTAGAACTCACCTAGGGTGCGTTTGGGTGTGTTTAAGTTTGAAAACTTCAAACTCTCTCTCTCTTTCTCCTCTTCTCTGTCTCTGTCTTCCCTCTCTGTCTCCTCCTTTCTTCTTTCTTCTTCTTTCTGTCTTCTTTCTTCTTCTTCTCCCAGCTGCCGAAGGAGTGAGTGTGTGTGAGGGTGTGTATATATGTATAGATATAGATATATGTATGTATAACTCAAGAGGTATGTATATTTCTCTCCCAAGGTCTGAAAAACAGCCCCAAGGCCACTAAATGAAACATATATATAGACATAAGGGAGTGCCACGCGTTTAAAGCTGAAGGAAAGAAGAAAACATTTCTCAGGTTATGTCAATCGATTGAGACACCAGTCAATCGATTGGTAACAGATATTTGTAGTCAATCGATTGGAAACAATGTCAATCGATTGGGATGAATGGCAATCGATTGGAAATGTTGACACATCATCACTTTTAGTCGGTTGAATGAAAATCGATTGGGATGACTTATCAATCGATTGGTATCAGAAAAGTGTCAATCGATTGGGAATATGTCAATCGATTGGTATCAAAATTCACCAAAAGGAAGAGAAAGTTTATACGAATATAGAAATGAAATACCGGGTCTTATTAAAATACCAAAATACAGGGTATTACATCATCCACCACTCAACAAAAGATTTCGTCCTCGAAATCAAAAGCAACAAGGTCTAAAACAAAAACGAAAACTTCTCGCGCATCTCTGACTCTAGTTCCCACGAAGCTTCTCCTTCATCATGATGTTTCCACTGAATCTTGACTAACGGAATCTCTTTGTTCCTGAGTTTCTTGATTCCTCGATCTAGAATACGAACAGGTCCTTCATTGAACGTAACGTCGCTGTTGACTTCAATATCCTCAAAGTTGATCTCGTGCGCTGGGTTGTGAACACACTTCCTCAACATACTGATGTGAAAAACGTTGTGCACTCCTGACATCTTTGGTGGCAACGCAAGGCGATAAGCAACTTTTCCAACACGCTCCAGAATCTCGAATGGTCCGATGAAACGTGGCGATAACTTGCCCCTTTTCTGACCAAATCTGACGATTCCTCGAACAGGTGAAACCTTGAGTAATACGTGATCTCCAATTGCAAACTCCAAGTCTTTGCGTCGCTTGTCAGCATAACTCTTGTATCTGGTCTGGGCTGTCTTCATCTTCTCACGTACAACTTGAATCTTCTCACTGGTTTCTCGTACCATCTCTGGCCCAAGAAGTTGACTATCTCCGACTTCGGTCCAACATAGCGGCGATCGGCAAGGTCTTCCATACAAAGCTTCGAATGGCGCCATATCTATACTCGAATGATAACTATTATTATAGGCGAACTCAATCAAAGGTAAGTGTATCTCCCAAGTACTCTCAAAATTAATGACACAAGCTCGTAACATATCTTCCATCACTTGATTAACTCGTTCCGTCTGTCCATCTGTCTGTGGATGAAAAGCTGAACTCAAGTTCAATGTCGTTCCCATCGCTGTCTGGAGACTCTTCCAAAATTCTGCAGTAAAGCGCGAATCTCTGTCTGACACAATAGATACAGGCACTCCATGTAATCGTACAACATGTTGTAGATACATTCGGCTCAAACGTTCTACTGAGTACGTCATGCTATAGGCAATAAAATGTGCCGTCTTAGTAAGTCGATCCACGATTACCCATATAGCATCGTGATTCTGCTGTGACTTCGGCAATCCTACCACAAAATCCATGGTTATGTGTTCCCATTTCCATTGAGGAATAGGTAACGGCTGTAACAATCCAGGTGGTCTCTGATGTTCTGCCTTTACTTGTTTACAAGTAAGACACTGAGCTACATACTCTGCCACATCTCTCTTCATTCCTTCCCACCAAAAATTTCTCTTCAAGTCTTTGTACATCTTCGTACTTCCGGGATGAATAGTCATTCGTGACTTATGTGCTTCATCCAATATTTCCTTCCGGAGATTTCCTTCATTAGGTACACAGAGTCTACCTTTACATCGTAAGGCTCCGTCGGTACTAATACTCCAGACTTCTGGTTCCTTGGCTGACATCTTGGCGAACCATAACTTCAAATCTTCTGTTGTCTGTTGAGCCTCCATGATACGACTGATCAAAGTCGGTTGTACCATCAGACATCCAAAATGTTGTCCTTTCATTGGCTCCACTGGCTGAAGATCAAATTCAGCAATTTCTTCCAATGCTCTCCATTCTCTAATTAGTAATGCAGCGATCACTAATCGAGGTTTACGGCTCAAAGCATCTGCTACTACGTTTGCTTTGCCGGGATGGTATTGCAAAGAAAAGTCATAGTCTTTGAGTAACTCCATCCATCTCCGCTGTCGCATATTCAACTCCTTTTGAGAGAACAAATACTTCAGACTCTTATGATCGGAAAATAAGTCAAACTTTTCTCCATAGAGATAGTGTCTCCAAATTTTCAATGCAAACACTATTGCTGCTAATTCCAGATCATGCGTCGGATAATTCTTCTCATGTACCTTCAATTGTCTTGATCCATATGCGATAACATTTCCATCTTGCATAAGCACACATCCAAGTCCTTGGTACGATGCATCACTGTAGATCACGTACTTTTCTCCACTCTTAGGTAATGCGAGTACTGGTGCAGAAGTCAATCTTTCTTTTAACTCCTGAAATGCACCCTCATGCTTGTCTGTCCATTCATACTTCGTCTCCTTCCTTGTTAAATTCGTCAATGGTCCTGCTATCTTGGAAAATCCTTCTACAAATCTTCTGTAATATCCTGCTAAACCAAGGAAACTTCTGACTTCGATTGCATTCGTCGGTCTGTTCCAGCTTAAGACTGCATCAATCTTAGATGAGTCTACCGAAATACCTTCCTGGGATATAACATGTCCCAAGAATTTGACTTCCTGTAGCCAAAACTCACACTTGCTGAACTTTGCATACAACTTACTATCTCGAAGTGTTTGCAAGGCAACCTGTAAATGCTCCTTGTGATCCTCTTCTGTCTTTGAGTAGATCAGTATATCATCAATGAACACAATAATGAACTTATCCAGATATAGTCTGAATACTCTATTCATCAAGTCCATAAATACTGCTGGCGCATTCGTCAATCCAAAAGGCATAACTAAAAACTCGTAATGCCCGTATCTTGTCCTGAATGCAGTCTTCGATACATCCTCTGATCGAACTAACAGCTGGTGATATCCAGAACGCAGATCGATTTTGGAAAAGATCCTAGATCCTTGTAACTGGTCGAATAGATCATCTATTCGAGGTAACGGATATCTATTCTTAATCGTAACCTTGTTCAACTCCCTGTAGTCTATACAGAGTCGAAGTGTTCCGTCCTTCTTCTTTACAAACAGAACTGGTGCTCCCCAAGGCGACGTACTCGGTCGAACAAATCCTAAATCTTCGAGTTCTTGAACTTGCTTCTTCAATTCCAACATCTCGGTTGGTGCCATCCTATATGGAGTCTTAGAAATAGGCAATGTACCATGTACTAATTCCATACAGAAGTCTATTTCTCTTTTCGGTGGAAGTCCTTTAATATCCTGAAATACATCCTGAAAGTCTCGTGCAATAGGAATTTGATCCATCGTAAGCTCCGTACTTGTACTAATGATCGTAGCCAAACTACTCGTAAGAAACAGGTCGCTTGTCGGTTGACAATGAAATCTGATCGTCGGCTTTCCTTGTATTGGAAATACAATCGTCCTAGTAGGGCAATCCAAATTGGCACTGTACTTAGTTAACCAATCCATCCCTAGGATAACATCAAATTCTGACATCGACAGAACGACTAAGTCTGCTGGCAGATTCCTATCTCCCAAAGTCAAAGGGCAATCTTTACACACTTTACTCAACTTAACTGTCACTCCTAATGGTGACACAGCATTCAGTGTTGACTCAAGTGTCTGGGGTTCTAAACCCAACTGACGCACAATCTTAATAGCAATAAAAGAACGTGCGGCTCCAGTATCAAATAAAGCTTTAACTGGACTATGAAAGAGTACAAGTGTACCTTCCAAATGTTGCTGCTCATCAGCATTAAAGCCTGCTCCTTCCGGAATAATAGCGTTCATCCTCGTCTGATCAGGAGGTCCTTGAATTCCTTGCACTGGTGCCCCGTAGTATCCTCCTCGTGGCGTACGACAATCCTTGCTCACGTGCCCTGGTTTGTTGCAGTTGCGACAGACGATATCTGGCCTGCGATTAGATCTATGGGCTGTGCAGTTCCTTGCAATATGTCCTGGCTTTCCACAGTTAAAACATCCTCCACTATTGCTGGGTGGGGCTGTTAGTAATGCCTGTGGCTGTGACCCCTGCTGGCGATATTGTTGAGGTCGATTATAACTCTGCTGTGGTTTCCTGGTTCCTTCCCAGATTCTCTTGTTTCCTTGAAAATTTTCCTGAGGTCTCCATCCTTGGGTATTTCTCGGTGGTCGATTATGGAAATTCCTCTGTTGAAACCCTCGTGACGACTGAGGTCGATTTGTCTGGGGTTGCTGTACTGGATTAGCATCCTTTTCTAACCCTGTAGCAAATCTAACAATTTCCTCATACGACTGGTTCAGATGACCAACCATCATATGTCTAAGGTGGGGGTTCAGTCCTTGGTGAAATCTCTTAACCTTCTTTTGCGGCGTGTCTATCATGTGCTGAGCAAATCTGGATAAACGCTCGAACTGTGTTGTGTATTCCCGTACATTCCATCCTCCTTGGATCAAATTGAGAAAGTTCCTTTCCTGTTGATCTCTCTCATCTTCTGGAAAATACTTCTCCAAAAATCTGCCTTTGAATGTCTCCCACGACATAGCTCTAGCGGCATCGATCCCAACAGTGGCTTGCTCAGCTTCCCACCAATCTGCGGCGGCATAGGTGAGCTGAAACGTAGCAAGGCGACGTTTCTCTTGTTCGTTGCATTCCAATGCTCCAAATATTAACTCCATCTCTCTTATCCATTGCTCTGCCTTCCATGGTTCTGTTAGTCCATCAAACTTTTCGGGACGTAGCCCACGAAAATTTGCTAACATCTTATCTCCAGTCTGTCTTGGTGGCGGGGGTACAAAAGGTCTCTGGTGGGTGGAGTGATTATAAGTATCCCCCACATGCTCCATCCTCTGCATAAATGCTTCGAAAATTCCCGTCGGATCCATCCCTTCCGGTATAGGTGCTCCATTACGTGCTTGGTGATTTCTCAAGGGTCCTACCATGATGATAACGAGTATCGCCTACAAACGACATATGGATCAGCTGAAAGTCTTCACGTAGAAACGAACTCAAGATAGAATAAGAAACAGCTAGACTAACAATTCTACTAAACAACACAGCACAACGCAATAATCAAACAATAACCAAAAGTACTGCTCGTATATATATATATATCAAAAGATGTACCGTATAGTACACACTAATCAAACTGTGTACCATATGGGACAAGAGTTACAACAACTAAAGTCAGCTAATACTATACAAAGCTATGGTCAAATAGCTATCTCTCAAGCTCCCAAAAATCTAGTGGACAACATGTCCTAATATAAACTAACAAAATCTACACCCTGCCGATCCTGACTCAAAAGTCGTCAGCATCTGATCCTGCTGGTGGTGCCTCGTCCTCTGGGTCCATATCCATCTCCTCGAGTGGATCATCCTCAACTGGTGCGACAAGATCTCCGACTACTACTCCTATATCCCAATCCTCTATCATCTCTGCATCATCGTCCTCCATCACGTCTACTATCGCCTGGTTAGCGACATCAACAGCTACTGCAGCAAAACCGTCAGCTATGTCAAGAGCTCCTGCTATAGCCACCTCTCCCATAACAAAATCTGCTGGCTGTGCTATCATCTGAGCTATCCATCCTACTGCCATATCGGCCATGGCTGCCATATGCATAATCGGTCCGGCTGGTATCTGAAGCACAACGGGTATCTCTGGCACAACTATCTCCTCGGGGTCATCCTCCTCATCTACTACTACGTCTGCCTCAATAGCCTCTGGGTCTGGTACTGGATCTTCTGGCTCAAACTCTGGCTCCTCGGGGTTATCCTCAGGTTCATCATCACCTGCATGCTCATCCTCTACTGGGTCCTCGTCATCTATCGGCTCCTCCTCTCCATCTCCGTCCATGTCCTCATCGGGATGCTCATCCTCAGGCTCTAGATCCTCCTCATCCTCAATCGGCTCAGGCTCTGGCTCTGGGACAGGTACTGGTGATGGTGGGGCTGCTGCTGCTGCTGCTGGTGCAACTACGGGCTCTGGCGGACCGGCTACAATAGCTCTCAACTCAATCTCATCCATCTCTGGCTTACTCAAAACTAGTCGCAACATCTCCTGGCAAATGTCTCTGCCAACTCTCGCTAAGTGGTAAGCATCCATGCGCATCTGGGTCGGGTGAGTACTCCTGGTCACATAAAGCGCTCTCCACATGTCCTCCTCTAAATGTCGACTAGCTATCTGGCACACACGCTCATGATAAAACTCTGGGTCAGCTGGCTCCACGGTATCTCCATGGATAATATGTCCTCCATAAGCATCGGTAACAAACAGGTGAAACTCCGGATCCATGCTATCCTGCAAAGGAAACTATCTATCGTCAGGAAGACGAACTTATCTTATACTCATATCTCATCTCAAAGAATCTTAATACACTAGGACCAGATGGTGTGGAATGATCGGTGAACGATAGTATCACTCCCCTAGAGTACCAAACTCAGGCTCTGATACCAAAAACCCTGTCACGCCCCAGAACGGCATAAATAGAGAAAATAAATTTCCTTTATGGGTCCATAAGGAATGACAGGTGAAAGTCACTAATAATCCACACCACGCAGTACTAGTCCAAAAGAAAAGCAACAGTAATCAACTGAAAATAGCACAAAGTGCTAACTATTACAAACTATCAGAGTATGATCCACAGGATCACAACAGGTCTGAAGACAACAAATGCCCAAGTACCCGTTAACAAAAGATTTACAGAACAACTGAAATTAAATCTAATTATAACATCTTCAGTCTTCAACTGGCATAAGGATAATCCTTCCTGGCGTAACCATCATCGGTGGGGCCTTCCTCTGGATAACACTCATCAGTGTACTGGTCATCACCTGTAAAACAAGGGGCAGGATATTCTGGACGGGGAATGTCCAGGCAATAAAAGGCCGTCAGCTTACTGAGAGCTGAGTGAGCATAAACTAACGAGGTACCAGTTATCTGAAGTAAACACAAGCTTATGAAGACACGAGTTAACATCTTATTATAAAAAAATAACATTATCTTGTTCCTCTATTCATTCTTGTAAACCGACCCTTATCGTCTTGTTACTCAAATACCGAACTCAACAGACTCTGATATCATGAACAGACTCAATCGTTTAACTCTAGGGATACACCCTTATTCTGTCCATCGCTTTTAAGAGCATATGAACAGCTCACCGCATGTCATGGACTCCACGTCAGTCTGTCCCCAGCTTTTAAGAACAATGGTCCTGTTCACCGCATTTCAGGGATATAACGTTTCGAACAAGGCATATCAATCTATTGCCACGACTCAACGTCATCTACTAGTGATCCCAGCTCACCGCTTTAAAGAACCATGGTCCGGTTCACCGCTTTTAAGAGCATATCACAGATCATCCAGTCTATCTTAAGACTTCTTGGTCCAGCTCACCGCTTTTAAGAACCATGGTCCGGTTCACCGCTTTTAAGAGCATATTATGACCAATCATCCATCCACGTACCATTCCCGGAACTTACCAAACCTACTTACGTTCCATTCTAACATCGACACATGACAATTCCCAATGTGGCCTGACTACTCGGATTAAAAGAAACGGATATCGAACTCATATCAGGAACAACACGTCAACCCACGTCTTCATATTACTTTTTATTCATTATCCATAAATCTTTGGTGTCACATTACTCCTGTCTACCCCATAATCGCATAATGGAATTCCCGAATCAGAAATCGAACAACTAAACCTCTTATAAAATAAACGGGCAAAAGAATCCATGTACTGATCATGTCAATCGATTGGAACAAAAGTTCAATCGATTGGAACAAAAGTTATGTCAATCGATTGAGAAACATGTCAATCGATTGGAACAATGTCAATCGATTGAAATCCTATTCAATCGATTGGGATGCAACTGATGTCAATCGATTGAGATTTATGTCAATCGATTGGAACTACGTCTTCTCCAGCAGATTGTAAAAACAGCATATATAAACGTGCACTACATGCATGTAACCCATCTAAACATCATAATAGCTTATATAAACTTCATATAAAGGGACCAAGTGAGTTAGAACTCACCTAGGGTGCGTTTGGGTGTGTTTAAGTTTGAAAACTTCAAACTCTCTCTCTCTTTCTCCTCTTCTCTGTCTCTGTCTTCCCTCTCTGTCTCCTCCTTTCTTCTTTCTTCTTCTTTCTGTCTTCTTTCTTCTTCTTCTCCCAGCTGCCGAAGGAGTGAGTGTGTGTGAGGGTGTGTATATATGTATAGATATAGATATATGTATGTCTAACTCAAGAGGTATGTATATTTCTCTCCCAAGGTCTGAAAAACAGCCCCAAGGCCACTAAATGAAACATATATATAGACATAAGGGAGTGCCACGCGTTTAAAGCTGAAGGAAAGAAGAAAACATTTCTCAGGTTATGTCAATCGATTGAGACACCAGTCAATCGATTGGTAACAGATATTTGTAGTCAATCGATTGGAAACAATGTCAATCGATTGGGATGAATGGCAATCGATTGGAAATGTTGACACGTCATCACTTTTAGTCGGTTGAATGAAAATCGATTGGGATGACTTATCAATCGATTGGTATCAGAAAAGTGTCAATCGATTGGGAATATGTCAATCGATTGGTATCAAAATTCACCAAAAGGAAGAGAAAGTTTATACGAATATAGAAATGAAATACCGGGTCTTATTAAAATACCAAAATACAGGGTATTACAGACATGGAATACATTATGAACACCAGACATCTTTGGTGGCAACGCGAGCCGATAAGCCACTTTCCCAACACGCTCCAAAACCTCGAACGGTCCGATAAAACGAGGTGCCAGCTTCCCTCTCTTCTGACCAAAACGCACTACTCCCCGAACAGGTGAAACCTTTAGGAGTACGTGATCACCGATACTGAACTCCAAGTCCTTTCGACGTCGATCCGCATAACTCTTATGCCTACTCTGTGCAGTTGTCATCCTTTCTTTGACCAGTGAAATCTTCTCATTGGTTTCTCTCACCAAATCTGGTCCCAAAAGTTCTGTATCTCCCACTTCTGCCCAACATAACGGAGATCGACATGGCCGTCCGTACAAAGCTTCAAATGGTGCCATCCCAATACTCGAGTGATAACTGTTGTTATACGCAAATTCAACCAAAGGTAAGTGCGTCTCCCAAGACTCTTCAAAGTCGATTGCACAAGCTCTGAGCATATCTTCCATAATCTGATTAACACGCTCGGTCTGTCCATCGGTCTGAGGATGGAATGCAGTACTCATCTTGAGCGAAGTTCCCATAGCCTTCTGTAAACTTTCCCAAAATCCCGAGGTAAAACGTGCATCGCGGTCTGATACAATCGACACAGGCGCACCGTGCAGTCGCACCACTTGCTGTAGGTACATTCGACTCATCCTTTCTACTGGGTAAGTCATATTGTACGCGATAAAGTGTGCAGACTTCGTCAAACGATCCACAATTACCCAAAGCGCGTCATGATTCTGTTGTGACCGGGGTAATCCAACCACAAAATCCATAGTTATGTGCTCCCACTTCCATCCTGGAACAGGTAAGGGTTGCAACAATCCCGAGGGTCTCTGATGTTCGGCCTTCACTTGTTGACAAGTCAAACATTTAGACACAAACTCGGCTACTTCTCGCTTCATCCCTTCCCACCAGAAGTTTCTCTTCAAATCCTTATACATCTTTGTTCCTCCTGGGTGTACTGTCAGTCTCGATTTATGTGCTTCTTCGAGAATATCTTTTCTCAAATCTCCAAAATCTGCCACACACAATCTGTCTCGACATCGGTATCCTCCATCGGTCCCAATCTTCCATTCTATAGGGTCCTTTTCTGACATCTTGGCGAACCATGCTTGAATTTTCTCGTCTTCCCCCTGGCTTCGATGATTCGACTCACAAGTGTTGGTTGTACTACGAGGCATCCAAAGTGTTGCCCGAAACTTCTCTCAGAAATCTGCATATCAAATTCTGCGATTGTCTCTAAAGCTTTCCATTCCCTCAACATCAATGAAGCAATCATTCCTCGAGGCTTCCGGCTTAGGGCGTCAGCGACTACGTTAGCCCTACCGGGGTGGTACTCTAATGTAAAGTCGTAATCCTTAATCAGCTCCATCCACCTACGTTGCCTCATGTTCAACTCCTTCTGAGTAAACAAATACTTAAGGCTCTTGTGGTCCGAGAACAAATCAAACTTCTCCCCGTAGAGGTAGTGTCTCCAAGTCTTGAGCGCAAACACTACTGCTGCCAGTTCCAAATCATGAGTTGGGTAATTCAATTCATTCGGCTTCAACTGTCGCGAACCATAGGCGATAACCTTTCCGTCTTGCATAAGGACACATCCCAATCCTTGATACGAGGCGTCACTAAAAATAGTGAACTTCTCACCATCCCTTGGTATCGCAAGCACTGGCGCTGTTGTCAATCTCTCTTTCAATTCCAGAAAAGCGCGTTCATGCTTATCAGTCCATTCAAACTTCAAATCTTTCTTAGTCAAACCAGTTAACGGGGCTGCTATCTTTGAGAAACCTTCTACAAATCTCCGATAATAACCAGCTAGTCCCAGAAAACTTCTGACTTCTGTAGCATTGGTCGGCCGAGTCCAATTCGCCACTGCATCGGTCTTTGATGAGTCAACCGCGATTCCTTGTTGAGAGATCACATGCCCGAGAAACTTAACTTCCTGAAGCCAGAATTCACACTTGCTGAATTTAGCATACAGGCGGTGATCCTTGAGAGTCTGCAACGCGATCCTCAGGTGTTGTTCATGCTCTTCCTCTGACTTGGAATAGATCAAAATATCATCAATAAAGACAATAACGAATTGATCCAAGTAGGGCTTGAATACTCTGTTCATCAAGTCCATAAACACAGCCGGAGCGTTTGTCATCCCAAACGGCATCACTAAGAACTCATAGTGTCCGTATCTCGTCCTGAAAGCAGTCTTAGGTATGTCTTCCTTCCGCACCCTCAACTGGTGATACCCTGACCGTAGATCAATCTTAGAAAAGGTCGTGGCTCCTTGCAACTGATCAAACAGATCGTCTATCCGAGGTAAGGGATACTTATTTTTGATAGTAACCTTATTCAGTTCTCGGTAGTCAATACACAACCGCATCGTCCCATCCTTCTTCTTCACAAACAACACTGGTGCTCCCCAGGGTGAAGTACTTGGACGAACAAAACCCAATTTCTCAAGTTCTTGAACTTGTTCCTTCAGCTCCAACAACTCTGTAGGGGCCATCCTGTAGGGAACCTTGGTTATAGGTCGAGTACCTGGCACCAATTCCACACAGAATTCTATGTCCCTTTCCGGCGGTAATCCTGAAATATCTCGGAATACTTCCTCGAACTCTTTGATCACCGGTATTGATGATACTGTCACCTCTGTACTGACAACCTCAATGTTTGCTAGGCATCTAGTGAGGAACATATCACCCGAAGGGTTACATTGGAAATCGAAGAGTCGATTCCCCTTGTCTGCAAATGTGATCCTCTTCCTTGCACAATCCAACTTCGCATCATTCTTCTCGAGCCAATCCATTCCCAGGATTATATCAAATTCCTTCATCGATAGAACCACCAAACTCGCCAAAAGTTCGCGGTCTCCTAACCGTAGAGGACAATCCTTACACACATGTAATAACTTGACTGTGGTCCCTAAGGGTGAGACAGCACTCAAAGCTTCCTCTAAACGTTGCGGTACTATACCCAACTTCTGAACAATCTTAACAGATATAAAAGAATGTGTAGCACCCGTGTCGAATAAAACTTTAACATGAGAGTTAAACAAAGTTAGAGTACCTTCCACTGCTCGTTGCTCAGGCAATCCCTCCTCATAAGCACCTCCTCCATACCCTGTTTCTTCATAACCAGAAGCCTCGGGAATAACAGCATTCAGGCGGGCCTGTCCTTGCTGACCATAGTTGCCTTTCCTAGGAGCCTTGCATTCCGGACTTATGTGACCTGGCATGCCACAATTATAGCACACAATTCCCGGACGATCAACACGCCTAGTCTGTCTGCAATCTTTAGCTCGGTGACCGGGATTACCACAATTGAAGCAGTTATTGTTTTTGGCCCCTTCTATTGCTAGAGGCTGATATTGCTGAACTGCTTGTGTCTGTTGAGGTTTCTTCCCTCCATCCCAGGTCCTTTTCTGTCCTTGAGGGTACCCAGGTTTCTGTCCTGAATAACTCTTCTGCGGGGGTCGATTTCCAAACGGCTTCGAATTCTGACAACCATCATTCTCTAACCCCGTAGCCAATCTCACCAGAGCTTCAAATGACTGGCTCAGATGCCCCATAGTCAGATGTCGGAGAGACAAGTTGAGACCTCGGTGATACTTCTTGATTTTCCTCTAGGGTGTGTCCACCATATGTGGAGCAAAGCGAGACAGACGCTCAAATCGAGTAGTGTACTCTCGGACAGTCAGATTCCCTTGAGTCAACTCCATAAACTCTTTCTCTCTCTTGTCCTTCTCTTCTTCAGGAAAATACTTTTCGAGAAATATTTCTTTAAACACCACCCACGGCATTCTCCTTGCAGCTTCTTCCCCTATGGTCACTTTTTCAGCATCCCACCAATCAGCCGCTGCGTAAGACAGCTGAAAGATAGCCAGACGCTTCTTCTCCAGATCAGTGCACTCTATAGTCTCAAAGATACGCTCCATCTGGCGTAGCCACTGTTCCGCTTGCCAGGGTTCATCAGTCCCCGCAAAATACTCAGGTCGCAGGGCGCGAAACTCCTTGAGAAGCTTGTCTCCAGTCTGGTGGGCTTGCCTTCCATTCCCGTTGTAATTCTCATTCTGATTATTGTTCCTCGCATTCTGATCACTAACCCTCTCCAATCTTCTTACAAAAGCCTCGAACATTCCGGTTGGATCTATTACCGGGGGTGCATCTTCAATAGCGGGACAATTCCTGAGATTTCTTCCAGCCATATGATCGAGAGAACGGTACCTATCCATTGATCAACAAGAATTCGGTCAACCTCTCGAGGAGAAAGAAAACTCTAAACGATAGAAAGCGACCTAAACACGGAATGAAGTCGAACTATCTTATCTTAATTCTATCTTAATGGGAGATCCTATGTGTCTTTGGACAATTGGTCGAGCCAAAACCTGGCTCTGATACCAAAAAGCCTGTCACGCCCCGACGTAGCATAATACAGGAAAGCATTTAATTTCCTTTATGGACTCGTAGGTCGTGACAAGTGAGTATGACCAATTGTCCCTGCAACAAATAACTTAACAACATTTCTAGAGCAAAAGATACTAACAAAATATAACCTCCACAATTAAAACTAACTAACTATTACAGCAGTCATAAACTTAGGCACCACACGCCTTATTCAAAAGTCTAAAGCTAGTTTATTACAAACCCAAATTAAAAGACATAGGAAAAATAAAGCAGCCTCCTGGAAAGTCTCCTGACTCTAAGTAGCATAGTCAAAATACCCTGGCTGCTCCTGACCCTGAAAATCTGGACATACAGTCCAGGACGCATCAACGCCGTCAGCTTATGAAAGCTGGTGAGCAAAATAAACAAGTGCTCGCAATGTATATATAAGCATATAAACAACGGTGCAATTTAACTTTTAAAAGCAATAAATTCAAGGTTCCAATTCCAACATAAGCCACGGGGGAAATAAAGAAAGCAATAAATATGCGACCATGCATGAGCAATGTAATATCTCATCTTTCTGACTCTTTTCTCTCAACAAAACTCAACACAACCAAACCATTATCTCAGATACCAGGAATACTATCCGATCGATATCCAAAACAGCACACCAAACTATCGCTTCAGATACCAGGAATAATATCCGATCGATATCTAAGCCACACTCAATACCATCATTTCGGATACCAGGAATACTATCCGATCGATATCCGAAACAAGCGCCTTAGACACCAGGAATAATATCCGATCGATATCTAAGCCGTACTCAACACTATCACCATCGCTTCGGATATCAGGAATATTATCCGATCAATATCCGAAACGCGCGCCTTAGATACCAGGAATACTATCCGATCGATATCTAAGTCGTACACGACACTGTCGCCTCCAATACCAGGAATAATATCCGATCGATATTGAGGTCGCACACCAGACCGCCACTCTTTACTCTTTTCACACTTTCTCACACACATGCATGTTGACACAACCTCAACCCTAATATGTATGTCAATGTTTCATAAATAACACCATTAATAAAACACAAAGCCGGATAATCGTACGAGCATAAATTTTGGCCTTAGTTGTTCTGTTTCGTACAATTCTTAAAACATAGACCTTTAAAACAATATATTTGCCAAACAGTTCTTTAAAAACTTTCAAAATCTTTTCCAAACAGTCCCTAATAATAAAATACAAAAACTGCTCAAACTGCCAGGTCGCGCGAGCGGGTCGCGCGCGCGAAGGGGAGAATAAATCGCGCGAGCGGATCGCGCGCGCGAAGGGGCAGAACAGGTCGCGCGAGCGAGTCGCGCGCGCGAAGGGGGGGGATGGTCCGCGCGAGCGGGCCGCGCGAGCGAGCCTCGCGCGAGCGGGTCGCGCGCGCGAGTTCTTGCAGAATGTCATCTTCTTCGTTTTTCCCCTGTTTCTGGTTTTCAAACTGAATTTTACCCATTTCTGTTTTCTGTTCATACCAGGACATGTAATATATGGATCTCCTCGGTTTTCCGCGTAGATTAAGAATACGCGATCAATTTTAACTAATACCGATTGTATCTCTTAATTTCTACGATTAAAGTTAGAGTGACAAAACTTTAAATCAACCGTTCGTCGCGATACGGACGAATTACTGCGTAGGATTTGAAACGTAGCTTATTGGGACAAAGATCTTCCATAATCAATTCACGGAATTGAATTTGGTTGAGTTTGACAAAACTCCAATTTCAAGCTTCAATGGTGAAATACATATATATATACACATATACACACATATATATACTGAAATATACGTATATAAACATGGCGAGTGAGTTTATAATACTCACCGAGACGATTATACAGAAAATTAGAGGCCGAGAACTTCCGCCGTTGAATCCGTCGTTAGAAAACTTCTCCTCCGTTCTCTTGATTTTGGTATCCCAAAAAATATATATGACTATGTAAGTGTGTTATGTGTATGTATATAATATATAATCTGTGTGTATGTTATGTATATACTGTGTGTGTGTGTGTTTGTATCTTGAGAGATTAAGAGAGGTTGAGAGAATTTGGGAGAGAATTAGAGAGAGTTTAGAGACTGTGAGATTTTTGAGAGTTAATACACAAATATATATAAACTGATATGAGTAGGCTCCAAGTTATAGGGAGATTTCTCCCGGTGTGGTTGAGCTCACGTGCTCCCACACCCAAAACGCAGTATAACGCAGATTAAGACCAAAACTGGTATTTTACGGTTGATATAAAAGTACTGAAAATTATATTTTTGCGTAGGAATAAATTCCCGGTTTGTACAAAAATATAGATATCGTTTTTGAAACCATAGAAAGTATTTTGGAAATTACAGTTTGACCCCAGATAAAAATTTCAAATAGAAATTAAATCAAATACTCATGGAAATGAAACGTAATATTTATTTATTAATGAAAATAAAATACACGGCGTTACACCCTACCCACCTTAACAGAGATTTCGCCCCGAAATCTGACCTAACTAATCCTGAAACAACTCGGGGTATCTAGTCCTCATGTCTGACTCTAACTCCCACGACGCTTCTCCCTCGTCATGATGCCTCCACTGAACCTTAACCAAAGGAACGTCTCTTCTTCTCAACCTCTTGATACTCTGGTCAAGAATCCTCACAGGTCTATCCTTGTAGACAACATTCTGACTCGTTTCAATATCATCAAAATTAACCACATGTGAAGGATCCCGTATGTATTTCCTTAACATACTGACATGGAATACATTATGAACACCAGACATCTTTGGTGGCAACGCGAGCCGATAAGCCACTTTCCCAACACGCTCCAAAACCTCGAACGGTCCGATGAAACGAGGTGCCAGCTTCCCTCTCTTCTGACCAAAACGCACTACTCCCCGAACAGGTGAAACCTTTAGGAGTACGTGATCACCGATTCTGAACTCCAAGTCCTTTCGACGCCGATCCGCATAACTCTTATGCCTACTCTGTGCAGTTGTCATCCTTTCTTTGACCAGTGAAATCTTCTCATTGGTTTCTCTCACCAAATCTGGTCCCAAAAGTTCTGTATCTCCCACTTCTGCCCAACATAACGGAGATCGACATGGCCGTCCGTACAAAGCTTCAAATGGTGCCATCCCAATACTCGAGTGATAACTGTTGTTATACGCAAATTCAACCAAAGGTAAGTGCGTCTCCCAAGACTCTTCAAAGTCGATTGCACAAGCTCTGAGCATATCTTCCATAATCTGATTAACACGCTCGGTCTGTCCATCGGTAAGTTATCTCAAACTCCTCCAGTTCCAAAGCCCACTTGACGAGCCTTCCGGATGTGTCTGGCCGAGAGAGAATTTTGCGGAGAGGTTGGTCTGTTAGTACTACAATGGCATGGGCCTGGAAGTACGGTCGAAGCCTTCGGGCTGAGGTGATGAGGGCAATGGCCAATTTCTCGATGCGGGAGTACCGGCTTTCCGCGCCTTGCAGCGCTCGGCTGGTGTAGTACACTGGGAACTGTATCCCGTGCTCTTCCCGAATAAGTGCCGAGCTGACTGCCGATGGTGACACTGCCAGGTAAAGGAATAGTTCCTCTCCGGCCGTAGGTGTCGTGAGTAGAGGTGGAGAGGCCAGGTATTTCTTAAGCTCCTGGAACGCCTCCTCGCACTCCTCCGACCATTGAAAAGCTTTACGGAGGATTTTAAAGAATGGTAGGCAACGGTCAGTTGCTCTGGAAACGAATCTATTCAGTGCGGCCACCCGTCCGGCTAAGCTTTGAACTTCTTTTGTTGACTTAGGTGACCGCATGTTGATGATGGCCTGGAGTTTGTCGGGGTTTGCCTCTATTCCCCGTCTGCTGACTAGATGACCAAGGAACTTCCCGGATGAGACCCCAAAGGTGCACTTGGCCGGGTTCAACCTCATCCTGAATTTTCTCAAAATGCTGAAGGCCCCGGCCAGATGCTCCAGGTGATCGGGTTCATCTCGGCTCTTGACCAGGAGATCGTCCACGTATACCTCCATGGACTTTCCGATGAGGTCTTTGAACATGAAGTTGACCAGGCACTGGTATGTAGCCCCGGCGTTCTTAAGGCCGAAGGGCATAACCCTGTAACAGTACGTGCCTTGGTCGGTGATGAACGCTGTCTTCTCTTCATCCCCGGGGTACATGCTGATCTGATTGTACCCCGAGTAGGCATCCATGAACGAGAGGAGTGAGTGGCCTGCCGTTGAATCAACAAGGTGGTCTATCCTGGGTAACGGATAACAGTCCTTGGGACAGGCCTTGTTGAGGTCGGTGAAGTCCACACACATCCTCCACTTGCCATTGCTCTTCTTGACCAGAACAACGTTGGCTAACCAGTCGGGGTAGTGGACCTCCCGGATGGAGTTAGCTTTTAGTAGCTTCTCTACCTCATCACTTACAGCTTTTTGCCTCTCGGACGCCATGCCCCTTCTCTTCTGCTTTGCTGGGCGGCAGTCTGGGCTAACATTGAGGTGATGGGACATCACTCGGGGGTCAATCCCGGGCATGTCCTCATGACTCCAAGCAAAGACGTCCTGGTTTTGCTTCAAGAACTGGACCAATTTTTCTTTCAAGGCGGGCTCCAACAACGCGCCTACGTTGATCGTCCGATCCGGGTGCTCCAGATCCAGCACCACTTGCTCCAATTCTTCCATAGGCCCTATCATGTCCCTCGGGTCCCGGGGATCCATTTCTTGGACATTCAGAGTCTCGGTGATTGCCCCCCGTCGCAACGAGCTAACATAACAACTCCGAGCCGTGGTTTGATCTCCTCGCAGGCATCCCGGTCCCTGAGGAGTCGGGAATTTTACGGTTAGGCTGTATGTGGAGACAGCTGCTCGTGCTCTGTTGAGGGTCGGCCTCCCAAGGATAACGTTGTAGGCCGATGGGGCATCCACTATCACGAAATTGGTGAGCAGGGAAACCTGTTGTGGATAGGTCCCCATGAGTACTGGGAGTTCGATCGTGCCGAGTGGTTGAGTACTGGAGCCGTTGAATCCGACCAGGGGGGTAGCGACTGGCCGGAGCCGATCTCGATCGATCCCGAGTTGGTCGAATGCCGCTGCGAACATTATATCCGACGAGCTGCCCGTGTCAACTAGTACCCTTTGGACCAAGTAGTTTGCTATAGACAGTGTCACTACCAGCGGGTCGTCGTGGGGGCAGTGGAGGCCCTGTACATCATCGGATGAGAACGTCAGAACGTCAGTTGGTGAGGGGCCGGTGGATTGGACCTGCCACACATCCGCTCGGGATGCTCGGGCGTGCCTCTTCCGTGCCGACTGTGAATCACCCCCGCCAGATGTTCATCCGGATATCACGTTGATGTGGCCAAGCGGTGGAGGGGGCTGACCGGGAGCTCGGGCATCCTGTCGGGGTCGTCTGTCTGCTGTGACAAACTCGGCAAGATGGCCCTGCTCTATCAGCTTTTCGATTGCTATTTTCAACTTGAAGCAATCCTCCGTTTCATGGCCGTGATCCTTGTGGTAACTGAAGGAAAAACAGGTTTAAATGGAAAGTTTAAACGCGCAGCGGAAAAATCAAGTTATGAAACTTTATTGGCATGCCCGGATCTACTACTCGTCAATTCTACAGATGCGCACAAGAGGGGACACGAGTTATACCTTAGTGTCTTGAACCCAATTCTAATCTTCAACTTCCAGCAGCCTCCACTAGATGATCTTCACCCTTATGACTCCTGCGGATGCCTGCCAGAAAGACTAGGGTTGGTGGGAACCCTAATGGAGAGGATAGAGAAGGTTTTGGGACTCCAAAACAGTTTCTGCAGCTTCTGACGTTCAAAACGACGAACAACTTTTTCCAGAACGCAGCTGCCCTATTTATAGATTCCCAGAACCGACCTAGACTTCGAGCGATCGAAGTGCCTTCGATCGATCGAACATTCGATCGATCGAACCATCTTCGATCGATCGAACCTGCAGACTTCAATCGATCGAGATATCTTCGATCGATCGAACCTGTCTGGACATCATCCTCAAGCATCTTTCCAAGCATCCTGGCGGAGCTAAGAGTGGGACCTCCTAGGCTCTTTATTGTTGGCTCAGACCAGTTTGTTAATTACCATGACCAAACTCTTTGATCAGCAAACTAACTAACTGGTCAGTTAACGTTTACTCCACTATAAAACGATAACTGAACTCCAACGCAAAAGAACATATCCGAAGCGATAACTAGACTTGTATGTTGTACTAATGTCCCTCTACCTCTAGCATTCGTAATCATATTCAGGTAGTCGGATAACTGTTACTGTCAACCTGAATCATGATTACTTCTTGTATTCCTTGAGTCCCATTCACTACTCATGATTACCAAACATGTTGATAACTCTTATCAACAAGACTGCAGTACTCAGTAATCGACATGGTGACATTCTCAAGGGAATGCTTACTCTGAATTAGAGGGTAGATTCTATCTTGACAATATATGTTCACAACCCTATGAACATGACATACCCAAGATACCTAGGTGTTGATCTTTTATAGACCTCACTGATTGGTAAGTCAAAGCAGCCATATCCACAGTCTGTGTTCATAATCGTCTCAAGATTGAGAACACATACCTTATACAAGTTATGAGTTCCTATTGACTGTTGACAGCTTTGAGCGTCAATAGGAAACTCGGGTCCGTCAATGCACTATAAGCACTAGCATATTAACCAAGAGTCACACTCTAGTGATTGAGATTTATCACTCCATCCAATGGTAGTTAATGATGCTACAGTGTATACCTGATGAGATATCCAGTCTCATCATCCACTGTGACAAGCTTTAAGTATCAAAGAATAGTAATTCGTATCTCATTGTATGTATCTCATACACACACGAAATACTTACTATGATACTTATGGAATAAACAATCATCTCATGAAAGAAACATACATAATGAAATGTAAAGCTGATATCCATATATTAAAAAGTCAATGTCTAATACATAAAGTAATGGTTTGAGGGCACAAACCCAACAAACTCCCACTTGCACTCATAACCATTCAGAACTACATCTAAGACCTAGACTATCTAGATGACGATCAAAGACCTTCTGTGGTAAGGCCTTTGTAAACGGATCAGCAAGATTGTCAGCGGTGGCAATCTTGGTGACAGTCACATCTCCACGTTGAACTATATCTCGGATTAGGTGATATTTCCGCTCTACGTGCTTTCCCTTTCCGTGGTTCCTTGGCTCCTTGGACTGAGCCACTGCCCCACTATTATCACAATAAAGCGTAATAGGCGACAGCGACGCTGGTACCACCTCGAGTTCCATAAGGAACTTCTTGAGCCAAACAGCTTCCTTTGCGGCTTCACAAGCAGCCACATACTCAGCTTCTGTAGTTGAGTCTGCAATGCATTTCTGCTTAATGCTCCTCCAACTGACAGCACCACCTCCCAAGGTAAAGAGATGACCGGACGTCGACTTCCTCGAATCTTTATCTGACATAAAGTCCGAGTCAGTGTATCCCACTGGAATTAACTCACTACCACCGTACATAAGCATGTAATCTTTAGTTCTTCTCAAGTACTTAAGAATGTGCTTAACGGCTGTCCAGTGCTCTGGACCCGGATTCGACTGATATCTGCTAACCATGCCAACGGCAAAGCAGATATCTGGTCTAGTGCATAACATCGCATACATGAGACTTCCCACTGCAGAAGCATAGGGAACTCCTGTCATGCGATTCCTCTCCTCCTGTGTCTTTGGACACTGGTCCTTGGAAAACGCTAAACCATGCCTGAAAGGTGTCACGCCCCGGAGCAGCATAAATAGAGAAAAATAAATTTTCTTTATGGGTCCATAAGGAATGACAGGTGAAAGTCACTAATAATCCACACCACGCAGTACTAGTCCAAAAGAAAAGCAACAGTAATCAACTGAAAATAGCACAAAGTGCTAACTATTACAAACTATCAGAGTATGGTCCACAGGATCACAACAGGTCTGAAGACAACAAATGCCCAAGTACCCGTTAACAAAAGATTAACAGAACAACTGAAATTAAATCTAACTATAACGTCTTCAGTCTTCAACTGGCATAAGGATAATCCTTCCTGGCGTAACCATCATCGGTGGGGCCCTCCTCTGGATAATAGTCATCAGTGTACTGGTCCTTACCTGCAGAATAAGGGGCAGGATATTCTGGACGGGGAATGTCCAGGCAATAAAAGGCCGTCAGCTTACTGAGAGCTGAGTGAGCATAAACTAACGAGGTACCAGTTATCTGAAGTAAACACAAGCTTATAAAAACACGAGTTAACATCTTATTATAAAAAAAATAACATTATCTTGTTCCTCTATTCATTCTTGTAAACCGACCCTTATCGTCTTGTTACTCAAATACCGAACTCAACAGACTCTGATATCATGAACAGACTCAATCGTTTAACTCTAGGGATACACCCTTATTCTGTCCATCACTTTTAAGAGCATATGAACAGCTCACCGCATGTCATGGACTCCACGTCAGTCTGTCCCCAGCTTTTAAGAACAATGGTCCTGTTCACCGCATTTCAGGGATATAACGTTTCGAACAAGGCATATCAATCTATTGCCACGACTCAACGTCATCTACTAGTGATCCCAGCTCACCGCTTTTAAGAACCATGGTCCGGTTCACCGCTTTTAAGAGCATATCATAGATCATCCAGTCTATCTTAGGACTATTTGGTCCAGCTCACCGCTTTTAAGAGCATATGCACAGCTCACCGCTTTTAAGAGCATATCATGACCGAACGTCCATCCACGTACCATTCCCAGAACTTACCAAACCTACTTACGTTCCATTCTATATCGACACATGACAATTCCCAATGTGGCCTGACTACTCGGATTAAAAGAAACGGATATCGAACTCATATCAGGAACAACACGTCAACCCACGTCTTCATATTACTTTTTATTCATTATCCATAAATCTTTGGTGTCACATTACTCCTGTCTACCCCATAATCGCATAATGGAATTCCTGAATTGGAAATCGAACAACTAAACCTCTTATAAAATAAACGGGCAAAAGAATCCATGTACTGATCATGTCAATCGATTGGAACAAAAGTTCAATCGATTGGAACAAATGTTATGTCAATCGATTGAGAAATATGTCAATCGATTGGAATAATGTCAATCGATTGGAATCCTATTCAATCGATTGGGATGCAACTGATGTCAATCGATTGAGATTTATGTCAATCGATTGGAACTACGTCTTCTCCAGCAGATTGTAAAAATAGCATATATAAACGTGCACTACATGCATATAACCCATCTAAACATCATAATAGCTTATATAAACTTCATATAAAGGGACCAAGTGAGTTAGAACTCACCTAGGGTGCGTTTGGGTGTGTTTAAGTTTGAAAACTTCAAACTCTCTCTCTCTTTCTCCTCTTCTCTGT
This sequence comes from Hydrangea macrophylla, assembly GCA_033977485.1. Classification (NCBI taxonomy): domain Eukaryota; kingdom Viridiplantae; phylum Streptophyta; class Magnoliopsida; order Cornales; family Hydrangeaceae; genus Hydrangea; species Hydrangea macrophylla. The sequence continues at coordinate 114,134,544 of CM066982.1, read as the reverse complement.
CTCTGTCTTCCCTCTCTGTCTCCTCCTTTCTTCTTTCTTCTTCTTTCTGTCTTCTTTCTTCTTCTTCTCCCAGCTGCCGAAGGAGTGAGGGTGTGTGAGGGTGTGTATATATGTATAGATATAGATATATGTATATATAACTCAAGAGTATGTGATCGGGAGAGAACTAATCCTATTTATACGCCTTAATGAGCATTTGTTAGTACCTTTTTATTCTGTTTTTGTATATTTTTACTTCGTTTTCTAGTTTCTGACAGGTTTTGGAAGAAATCAGCTAAACCAGGCTAAACAGGGTGAAAAAGCATAGTTGAAGAAGCTGAAAAAACCAAGTCGCGCGCGCGACCCGCGCCCGCGAGAATCGAGAAATCGCTCGCGCGAACCGCTCGCGCGAGAACCCCAGAATTGCTCGCGCGACCCGCGCGCGCGAAAGCCAAAAGTCGCGCTCGCGCGATATGCCCAAAAACCAAAGTTGCGTATTTCAGTACACTGAAGACTCCTGTGCAAACGAGACTGCTAAACGACGTCCAGACTGTAAATTACATCAGTTTCAGTCCGTTTCGAGTTGTAAAGGCTTCCAAAACATGTTGTAAATCTATATAAACTCTATTTTACTTTAATTAGGGGGTTGGCAATTATTATACACACATTCTACAACCATACTTCCAGCCATTGAAGGGAGGGAAGCAAGGAGAAGAAGAAGAAGACCAAGGGTTCCCATGGCCTCCTCCATCAACCTCTTGCTATCTACTACTTCCATGGACGGCTAGATCATTGATCTAGGGTTTCAATGAAGCCCTAGATGAGTAATAGGGTTTTATTTATGCTTTTATTTTAGTCTATTATGTATGGATGACAGTCACATGTTGAGAGGATTTTTATTAATAAATCGTACTTACATTGATTAAATCATTGCTTTCGGAATTTATTCTTGTCTTAGATCTATTTTGACTGTGATGTGCTCAACGATCTATTCTTGCTGTGCTTGTTTAGATTGTTTACATGTGATGGTGCTTTATTGATTCGTGCTATCAAGTATCCGAATAGTCCATGCCTAGGTTAGACGGATTAGATCACAACCCTAGTTTAGTGTGAGATAATTCGTGCTATCCGCAGATGGATTATGTTGGTGCTTGAACCATGATTATCTTCTTGTCGGAGGAATTGGGCTTGTAGCTACAATTCCCCATATTCATCCAACGTAATAAGCTAAAGTAATTCATAGATATTCCTATTATGAAGCTAGTGGTGGATTTGCAATCCTAGGTTCCTTTAAACATATTTATAAAAACACTTTTAAACCGCTTTCATAATTTAGATTTAATTTCGTTAGTTTCATTAATTTTATTAAAATTCAAAATCAAAATCCATTTTCTTAATTAGCTAAATTTAGGTTTTAGAATTAAAGAGCTGTAGTTAATCAATCTCTGTGGGTTCGACCTTTACTTCCACACTGCAAATCTTTAGAAAAGTAAAGAATACTTTTATATCTTGATTCTGACAACATCAATTTTTGGCGCCGTTGCCGGGGATTGCATTACTACTCTTAGTTTTATAATCGTAGTTTAGTTAATTCGTAAATATTAGATTAGTTTTTATTCTTCTTATTTTCTGTTTTTGTTTTTAGTTACTAACTTGTTTTTTTTTTTTTTTTTTTTTATTTTGTAGTCAACGTTTCCGAGTGGAGCAGCTAATTGCATCAAAGGAGCTTACGCAAAAATAAAATAAATAAAAATTAAATAAATTGCTTCCTTTGGAATTCGCTTTAAACCGCTGTAAGTCAGGGCGCTGTGACGCACTATTTGCATTAGTTTAGGGTTAATTGCACTGCATTAGCTAGGAAACCCGGGGCGCTGGGCTTGACGCGGTCATTGCATTACAGGATAATTTTCATGCATCACAGTAGTTGAATGCTTGTTATCTTAGTTGCGTGATTGCTTGCTATTTGTTTTTCTTTTGTTGAGTCAGTTTTTGTTTTTAGTTTCTTTTTCTTTGTTTTAGTTTATGTTAGGTACACGTTCAAATAAACCAGATTTAAAATCTTTCGATCTTGAACTTGAACGTACCTTAAGAACCAGTAAGTCCACAACCCAAGCTTCTAGAGCTAGGTTGCAAGACGACGAGTCAACTCCGAGTCCGTCGTCGTTGTTTGAGGCCGAAATTCAAAGTACCCGTGAACGGTTAAGGAGAGCTCGAACTTTTAAAATCGAACCAATTAAAATGGCGGACGGTGGAAATAACAATAACAATCAAAACAACGGAGCTAATATGAATAATCCTAATATACCACCACCTCCTCCACTTAAAGATTATTTTATTCCTACGACTTACACACCACAAACATGTATTGAATTACCGGAGGCGACGGCATCTCACTTTGAGATAAAGTCGTCTACCATCTCGCTGCTTCCATCTTTCCAAGGCCGTTTAAATGAAGATCCATATAAACACTTAGGAGATTTTCAAGACATATGCTCTACTTTGAAAATTCAAAATCTTACTGATGATGAATTAAAAATGCGGCTCTTTCCATTCTCATTAAAGGACAAAGCTAAATATTGGCTCCAATCTTTGGAGCCAAACACTATTAGAACATGGGAAGACTTACACACAGCATTTTTACAAAAGTTTTTCCCGATTATGCGTACAAACCAGATAAGAAAATCAATAACCAACTTTGTAATGCAAGATGGGGAATCACTTTACGACACGTGGGAAAAATTTAAAGAATTATTACGCTCGTGTCCACATCATCAAGTTCCTAAGTGGCAACTTGTTCATGTCTTTTATGAGGGGCTTATTCCCTCTGTTAGGAACACCGTCGATGCCGTTTGTGCGGGAACCTTCCTACACAAAAGCGCCGATGAGGCCTGGAAAATATTTGAAACGTTAAGCGAGAATTCGATGCACCAAACGGTGTCTGTCCGTTCGGAAGGATATCTTAATCAACCTAAGAGGGAGGTAAAATTCGAGTCAAGTCAATCAATTGAAATAAAAGAACTATCTAACAAACTTGACCGACTTCTAACGATGAACCAAACGACAGCCCCACCCGCTCGTGAAATCTGTGCATTATGTTCCGATCCTTCACATTCGATACTTGCATGTCCATCGGCGAGTCAATTTCCGGAATTCGTGGAGCAACACATTAATTCTATTCAACAATACCCACGAAATAATTATAATGCAACTACTAATAATCCGGATGCGCCATGGAGAAACCATCCTAACTTCTCGTGGAAAAATAACAATAATAATCCTAACGAGGCGACTAATTTTCCAAATGCGTATCGACCTCAGTTCCAACCTAACCAATACCAACAACCGCCTCCTAATGCTAATCCTTCGAGGGGAAATATTTTTGAGGAAAAGGTGCTGGCGTCCCTTAAGACTATTGAAACGCAAGTTCAGGCACAAGCACAAATAGTGCACTCTCATACGCAATCCATTGCGAAGCTTGAATCCCAAATGGGACAACTAGCTACTGTAGTAAGTCGTAGAAACGAGGGGACGTTGCCTAGTCAAACAATCCAAAATCCTAAGGGACAATATGAGGTTAAGGGGTCGAATGAACAAGTGAACGCCGTCTCAACTAGGTTGACTACCCGAGAGGAGGAGGTAATAGAAAGTCCGAATGAGAATGTGAAAGGTATGAATAATAACTCTAATAAAGAGACGGGTGAGGACATGGATAAAAATAAGAAAGAAAAAGACGCAGTCCCAACGAATTATACTCCTAGAATGCCATATCCACCAAACGTTGAGGAACCGTCTAATCTTACAAATAAAAAGTCTAGGGTTGAGGATATACTCGAGGTATTTAAACAAGTCAAAATAAATATTCCTTTCCTCGATGCTATAAAACAAATACCCGCCTATGCTAAATGTCTAAAAGACCTTTGTACACAAAAGCGCAAAATACGGAGTCATACTCCTAAAAAGGTCTTTCTCACGGAAAAAGTAAGCTCTATATTCCAACACGCTCCTCCAAAATATAAAGATCCAGGTACGCCTACGATTTCATGTGTCATAGGTGACACTACCATTCATAGGGCTCTCCTTGACTTAGGAGCTAGTGTTAATCTCATACCTTATCACGTCTATCAACAACTAGGATTAGGTGAACTGAAACCTACGGCCGCTACTATACAATTAGCGGATCGGTCTATTAAAATTCCTAGAGGAATCGTCGAGGACGTTTTGGTTAAGGTTGACAAATGCTATTATCCTGTCGACTTCATGGTCCTTGACACCGAACCAGTGCAAGATGTTAGGAAACATACTCCTATCATCTTAGGTCGTCCATTCTTAGCCACGGCCAACGCACGTGTCAATTGTAGAACAGGGGTGATGAAAGTGTCGTTTGGGAACATGAATTTAAAATTGAACATTTTTAACGCTATGGATCAACCTCTTAAAAACGACGATTCCCTATGTGAGGTGGAAGGTGAGGTAACACGGAATATCGAGCTTACCAAAGAAATAAATGTGAGTGCGGAAAATAATATAGCGGACGATGAAGAGTGGATGAATCCTAATCCTGTAGACCCTAATGCGGAATCTACTCGGAAGGTAAGAAATCGATTCGAACATAATGACAAACCGTTAATCGATTTAATTCAAAGCGATGTAATTTCTGCGTACCACCGAGCTCTACCTGACATCCTTAGGGGTACACAGTCCGATTTACGGCCTCCATGAGTCTTATGCTAGAAAGGTCTAGCTAAAGACGTAAAAGTTAGCGCTTCTTGGGAGGCAACCCAAGCTTTAGTTCGTTTGTTTTTCTTTGTTTTTGGGTCTGTTTGTGGCTGTTTTGGACATTCTGGATAGGTTTGGGGGTTGGAATTAAGTTATTTTAATACTATATACATAATTTTAATCAAAAAAATGGAAAACACCAAACTCGCGCGCGCGGCCCGCTCGCGCGAGACGTCGCTCGCGCGGCCCGCTGGCGCGAGATTGCCCCTTAACGTTTTCCTTTGCTTTTCTTTTTATGATGCCTCAGTAGTTCCTCGCGCCTCATTTCGCGGGCGCGAGGTACCTCGCTCGCGCGAGATAAAAAATAAAAATAAATAAAAAAAAAAAAAAAAAAAAAAAAATTTTGGGAATTCGCGCGCGCGACGGCCGCTCGCGCGGACCGCTCGCGCGATTTCCTTATTCTCTGTTTTTCTCTTTTGTTTTCTATCTTTTCCCCCATACTTGTTCTGATTATGTTTTTGTTTCTGTTTTTGTTTATTAAGCCAGTTTAGTTCAAGTAGTCGTTGTTTTCCTTATTACATTTAAACTTTTTCTTTTATTTCTTTTCCATTTATTTGTTTAGTTTAGTTTTGATTAGTTTATAGATTTATATTTTGTATTTTGATTTCATGTACTTTTAATATTCTTTTGTTAGTTTGTTTTCTTTTATTAAGAAGTAACAGGTAACATTGAACTTTATTGTCACATGCTTGTGTGTTCACCTGTTCTATGCTTGTCCAGATCGAGGTATTATCGTTCTTTTCTTCTGTACTCTCCTTTCTTTCATTTTATTGTTTCATTAGGGACAATGAAAGGTTTAGGTTTGGGGGTATGCACACACATGCACATTATTTTTATGCAAAACTTTAAAATTTTTTAAATAAGTGTGACAATATTACCTATGTTTTTGCAAGATTAATTCGATACTTCTTGTTCAATAACTTTGAATTGTTATAGAATGATAAACAAGGGAAGATGTGATTAAATATTTACTGAAGTCATGTTGGAATGTTTTAAGTTATGTATTGTTTGAATCGTAGTTTTATATCATGGATTTGCACATAAACTTATGCACTGCACGTAGTCGCTTGAATACATGTTTGATGTGAACTATAATATGATTCGGATTTCTAGATAACACATGGTGGAGACTAGACCTTGTGAGCTTTTGAGCCTATCTTTTCTTTTTAGAGGGTTATGAATACATCTTGTGTTTGTCGAATTTCATTAAAATAGCGCATCTACTTGTTGTTTAGTCTCAGTATCCTTGTTTTGGTTGATAATCAAGTTAAAATAGTTGTTACCATGCTAAATAATCTTCCATTGTAAACATTGAAGAACCGTATTACCCTAGGAAATGATCGTAGGCCCTCTTTGTTTATGACCAATAAATGAAAAATTTCCTTAGTTCGCCCTTTGAGCCATTGAAATGCCATTTTTTCTTAAATTACCGTTATCCTTGTTTTTGCTCCGATTTGGCCAACTTGGAGTTCACCTCTGAAAGATTGATCACTTTTTAGTGGTGTTAAGGCGATGTGTGATTGGGAAGAAAAAGAAAATAAGATGCTATTGGGGTAGTTGCTTGGTATTCGATGAATAATCATTTGAGAAGCAAGAAAAGAAAAAGAAAAAGGAAAAAGAAAACAAAATAAAAAGGAGAAGGTTGAAAAAAAAAATGAAAGGAAAGAAGAAAAATGAATGAAAAGGAATGAAGAGAAAGAAAAGATGAAAGTTTGTAGAAGAAGAATGAAAGAAATCGAACATGCCTTACAATGCCATTCGTAAATCTACCCATATATCCATTTTACCCTTTTTCATTACCTGAGCTACGTTACAACCTTTGAAAAGTCCTATTTGATCCTAGAAAAACATGGTTCGGATATGAAAATGATGGGAGGGGATTAAAACATGGTAATGATTAATTTCTCTTTATTATTGGCATCTTATCCATGAGACTACTGTTTTTCGTGTCATGCGTCTTTTTCATGTCGTATGTGAGCATTTTTCGTCTTGAAAACATATTTCTTTTACTCACATATTTTAGAAAAATTACACCTGTTTCTGAGTGTTTTATTTTTGAGTATAATTCATTGTGAGATTCGTAGTCGAGACATAGTTAGACGGTTATCTGAGTTATATTCCAAGTTCAGGATAAGCGCGTGTTCATTTGACTACCATATCACACACGTGCGAATTTATGAGGAACTCTATTGATTTATACGATGCATGTGCTTGAGAGTGTTTTTCATGATGTATGTAGACGTTTGATTCTATTTCTTTATGTTCGTTATCCTATTTCAAATCTTTGTTGTATAATAAGGAGTATTGAATAGTATGTTCTTTGTTTTTAATAAAACTTTTTAAATTAATAAGTTAATAAATATGGTTGTGGGTAACTTGTTGATGAGAACCCTCACGAGACTTCACTCGTCCGACTAGGGACACCTAGGGGTTTAAAAGGCTTGTTGCATACGCTAAATGCAATCGTGATCCATACGAAAATGGAATAGATTTTTTATTAGTAGTTTTTATTTTAGTTTTGCTCGAGGACTAGCAAAATGTAGGTTTGGGGGTGTGATCGGGAGAGAACTAATCCTATTTATACGCCTTAATGAGCATTTGTTAGTACCTTTTTATTCTGTTTTTGTATATTTTTACTTCGTTTTCTAGTTTCTGACAGGTTTTGGAAGAAATCAGCTAAACCAGGCTAAACAGGGTGAAAAAGCATAGTTGAAGAAGCTGAAAAAACCAAGTCGCGCGCGCGACCCGCGCCCGCGAGAATCGAGAAATCGCTCGCGCGAACCGCTCGCGCGAGAACCCCAGAATCGCTCGCGCGACCCGCGCGCGCGAAAGCCAAAAGTCGCGCTCGCGCGACCCGCGCGCGCGAAAGCCAAAAGTCGCGCTCGCGCGATATGCCCAAAAACCAAAGTTGCGTATTTCAGTACACTGAAGACTCCTGTGCAAACGAGACTGCTAAACGACGTCCAGACTGTAAATTACATCAGTTTCAGTCCGTTTCGAGTTGTAAAGGCTTCCAAAACATGTTGTAAATCTATATAAACTCTATTTTACTTTAATTAGGGGGTTGGCAATTATTATACACACATTCTACAACCATACTTCCAGCCATTGAAGGGAGGGAAGCAAGGAGAAGAAGAAGAAGACCAAGGGTTCCCATGGCCTCCTCCATCAACCTCTTGCTATCTACTACTTCCATGGACGGCTAGATCATTGATCTAGGGTTTCAATGAAGCCCTAGATGAGTAATAGGGTTTTATTTATGCTTTTATTTTAGTCTATTATGTATGGATGACAGTCACATGTTGAGAGGATTTTTATTAATAAATCGTACTTACATTGATTAAATCATTGCTTTCGGAATTTATTCTTGTCTTAGATCTATTTTGACTGTGATGTGCTCAACGATCTATTCTTGCTGTGCTTGTTTAGATTGTTTACATGTGATGGTGCTTTATTGATTCGTGCTATCAAGTATCCGAATAGTCCATGCCTAGGTTAGACGGATTAGATCACAACCCTAGTTTAGTGTGAGATAATTCGTGCTATCCGCAGATGGATTATGTTGGTGCTTGAACCATGATTATCTTCTTGTCGGAGGAATTGGGCTTGTAGCTACAATTCCCCATATTCATCCAACGTAATAAGCTAAAGTAATTCATAGATATTCCTATTATGAAGCTAGTGGTGGATTTGCAATCCTAGGTTCCTTTAAACATATTTATAAAAACACTTTTAAACCGCTTTCATAATTTAGATTTAATTTCGTTAGTTTCATTAATTTTATTAAAATTCAAAATCAAAATCCGTTTTCTTAATTAGCTAAATTTAGGTTTTAGAATTAAAGAGCTGTAGTTAATCAATCTCTGTGGGCTCGACCTTTACTTCCACACTGCAAATCTTTAGAAAAGTAAAGAATACTTTTATATCTTGATTCTGACAACATCAGTATGCCTCTCCCTCTCTCAAGGTCTGAAAAACAGCCCCAAGGCCACTAAATGAAACATATATATAGACATAAGGGAGTGCCACGCGTTTAAAGCTGAAGGAAAGAAGAAAACATTTCTCAGGTTATGTCAATCGATTGAGACACCAGTCAATCGATTGGTAACAGATATTTGTAGTCAATCGATTGGAAACAATGTCAATCGATTGGGATGAATGGCAATCGATTGGAAATGTTGACACGTCATCACTTTTAGTCGGTAGAATGTAAATCGATTGGGATAACTTATCAATCGATTGGTATCAAAAAGTGTCAATAGATTGGGAATATGTCAATCGATTGGTATCAAAATTCACCAAAAGGAAGAGAAAGTTTATACGAATATAGAAATGAAATACCGGGTCTTATTAAAATACCAAAATACAGGGTATTACATCATCCACCACTCAACAAAAGATTTCGTCCTCGAAATCAAAAGCAACAAGGTCTAAAACAAAAACGAAAACTTCTCGCGCATCTCTGACTCTAGTTCCCACGAAGCTTCTCCTTCATCGTGATGTTTCCACTGAATCTTGACTAACGGAATCTCTTTGTTCCTGAGTTTCTTGATTCCTCGATCTAGAATACGAACAGGTCCTTCATTGAACGTAACGTCGCTGTTGACTTCGATATCCTCAAAGTTGATCTCGTGCGCTGGGTTGTGAACACACTTCCTCAGCATACTGATGTGAAAAACGTTGTGCACTCCTGACATCTTTGGTGGCAACGCAAGGCGATAAGCAACTTTTCCAACACGCTCCAGAATCTCGAATGGTCCGATGAAACGTGGCGATAACTTGCCCCTTTTCTGACCAAATCTGACGATTCCTCGAACAGGTGAAACCTTGAGTAATACGTGATCTCCAACGACAAACTCCAAGTCTTTGCGTCGCTTGTCAGCATAACTCTTGTATCTGGTCTGGGCTGTCTTCATCTTCTCACGTACAACTTGAATCTTCTCACTGGTTTCTCGTACCATCTCTGGCCCAAGAAGTTGACTATCTCCGACTTCGGTCCAACATAGCGGCGATCGGCAAGGTCTTCCATACAAAGCTTCGAATGGCGCCATATCTATACTCGAATGATAACTATTATTATAGGCGAACTCAATCAGAGGTAAGTGTATCTCCCAAGTACTCTCAAAATCAATGACACAAGCTCGTAACATATCTTCCATCACTTGATTAACTCGTTCCGTCTGTCCATCTGTCTGTGGATGAAAAGCTGAACTCAAGTTCAATGTCGTTCCCATCGCTGTCTGGAGACTCTTCCAAAATTCTGCAGTAAAGCGCGAATCTCGGTCTGACACAATAGATACAGGCACTCCATGTAATCGTACAATGTGTTGTAGATACATTCGGCTCAAACGTTCTACTGAGTATGTCATGCTATAGGCAATAAAATGTGCCGTCTTAGTAAGTCGATCCACGATTACCCATATAGCATCGTGATTCTGCTGTGACTTCGGCAATCCTACCACAAAATCCATGGTTATGTGTTCCCATTTCCATTGAGGAATAGGTAACGGCTGTAACAATCCAGGTGGTCTCTGATGTTCTGCCTTTACTTGTTTACAAGTAAGACACTGAGCTACATACTCTGCCACATCTCTCTTCATTCCTTCCCACCAAAAATTTCTCTTCAAGTCTTTGTACATCTTCGTACTTCCGGGATGAATAGTCATTCGTGACTTATGTGCTTCATCCAATATTTCCTTCCGGAGATTTCCTTCATTAGGTACACAGAGTCTACCTTTACATCGTAAGGCTCCGTCGGTACTAATACTCCAGACTTCTGGTTCCTTGGCTGACATCTTGGCGAACCATAACTTCAAATCTTCTGTTGTCTGTTGAGCCTCCATGATACGACTGATCAAAGTCGGTTGTACCATCAGACATCCAAAATGTTGTCCTTTCATTGGCTCCACTGGCTGAAGATCAAATTCAGCAATTTCTTCCAATGCTCTCCATTCTCTAATTAGTAATGCAGCGATCACTAATCGAGGTTTACGGCTCAAAGCATCTGCTACTACGTTTGCTTTGCCGGGATGGTATTGCAAAGAAAAGTCATAGTCTTTGAGTAACTCCATCCATCTCCGCTGTCGCATATTCAACTCCTTTTGAGAGAACAAATACTTCAGACTCTTATGATCGGAAAATAAGTCAAACTTTTCTCCATAGAGATAGTGTCTCCAAATTTTCAATGCAAACACTATTGCTGCTAATTCCAGATCATGCGTCGGATAATTCTTCTCATGTACCTTCAATTGTCTTGATCCATATGCGATAACATTTCCATCTTGCATAAGCACACATCCAAGTCCTTGGTACGATGCATCACTGTAGATCACGTACTTTTCTCCACTCTTAGGTAATGCGAGTACTGGTGCAGAAGTCAATCTTTCTTTTAACTCCTGAAATGCACCCTCATGCTTGTCTGTCCATTCATACTTCGTCTCCTTCCTTGTTAAATTCGTCAATGGTCCTGCTATCTTGGAAAATCCTTCTACAAATCTTCTGTAATATCCTGCTAAACCAAGGAAACTTCTGACTTCGGTTGCATTCGTCGGTCTGTTCCAGCTTAATACTGCATCAATCTTAGATGAGTCTACCGAAATACCTTCCTGGGATATAACGTGTCCCAAGAATTTGACTTCCTGTAGCCAAAACTCACACTTGCTGAACTTTGCATACAACTTACTATCTCGAAGTGTTTGCAAGGCAACCTGTAAATGCTCCTTGTGATCCTCTTCTGTCTTTGAGTAGATCAGTATATCATCAATGAACACAATAATGAACTTATCCAGATATAGTCTGAATACTCTATTCATCAAGTCCATAAATACTGCTGGCGCATTCGTTAATCCAAAAGGCATAACTAAAAACTCGTAATGCCCGTATCTTGTCCTGAATGCAGTCTTCGATACATCCTCTGATCGAACTAACAGCTGGTGATATCCAGAACGCAGATCGATTTTGGAAAAGATCCTAGATCCTTGTAACTGGTCGAATAGATCATCTATTCGAGGTAACGGATATCTATTCTTAATCGTAACCTTGTTCAACTCCCTGTAGTCTATACAGAGTCGAAGTGTTCCGTCCTTCTTCTTTACAAACAGAATTGGTGCTCCCCAAGGCGACGTACTCGGTCGAACAAATCCTAAATCTTCGAGTTCTTGAACTTGCTTCTTCAATTCCAACATCTCGGTTGGTGCCATCCTATATGGAGTCTTAGAAATAGGCAATGTACCATGTACTAATTCCATACAGAAGTCTATTTCTCTTTTCGGTGGAAGTCCTTTAATATCCTGAAATACATCTAGAAAGTCTCGTGCAATAGGAATTTGATCCATCGTAAGCTCCGTACTTGTACTAATGATCGTAGCCAAACTACTCGTAAGAAACAGGTCGCTTGTCGGTTGACAATGAAATCTGATCGTCGGCTTTCCTTGTATTGGAAATACAATCGTCCTAGTAGGGCAATCCAAATTGGCACTGTACTTAGTTAACCAATCCATCCCTAGGATAACATCAAATTCTGACATCGACAGAACGACTAAGTCTGCTGGCAGATTCCTATCTCCCAAAGTCAAAGGGCAATCTTTACACACTTTACTCAACTTAACTGTCACTCCTAATGGTGACACAGCATTCAGTGTTGACTCAAGTGTCTGGGGTTCTAAACCCAACTGACGCACAATCTTAATAGCAATAAAAGAACGTGCGGCTCCAGTATCAAATAAAGCTTTAACTGGACTATGAAAGAGTACAAGTGTACCTTCCAAATGTTGCTGCTCATCAGCATTAAAGCCTGCTCCTTCCGGAATAATAGCGTTCATCCTCGTCTGATCAGGAGGTCCTAGAATTCCTTGCACTGGTGCCCCGTAGTATCCTCCTCGTGGCGCACGACAATCCTTGCTCACGTGCCCTGGTTTGTTGCAGTTGCGACAGACGATATCTGGCCTGCGATTAGATCTATGGGCTGTGCAGTTCCTTGCAATATGTCCTGGCTTTCCACAGTTAAAACATTCTCCACTATTGCTGGGTGGGGCTGTTAGTAATGCCTGTGGCTGTGACCCCTGCTGGCGATATTGTTGAGGTCGATTATAACTCTGCTGCGGTTTCCTGGTTCCTTCCCAGATTCTCTTGTTTCCTTGAAAATTTTCCTGAGGTCTCCATCCTTGGGTATTTCTCGGTGGTCGATTATGGAAATTCCTCTGTTGAAACCCTCGTGACGACTGAGGTCGATTTGTCTGGGGTTGCTGTACTGGATTAGCATCCTTTTCTAACCCTGTAGCAAATCTAACAATTTCCTCATACGACTGGTTCAGATGACCAACCATCATATGTCTAAGGTGGGGGTTCAGTCCTTGGTGAAATCTCTTAACCTTCTTTTGCGGCGTGTCTATCATGTGCTGAGCAAATCTGGATAAACGCTCGAACTGTGTTGTGTATTCCCGTACATTCCATCCTCCTTGGATCAAATTGAGAAAGTTCCTTTCCTGTTGATCTCTCTCATCTTCTGGAAAATACTTCTCCAAAAATCTGCCTTTGAATGTCTCCCACGACATAGCTCTAGCGGCATCGATCCCAACAGTGGCTTGCTCAGCTTCCCACCAATCTGCGGCGGCATAGGTGAGCTGAAACGTAGCAAGGCGACGTTTCTCTTGTTCATTGCATTCCAATGCTCCAAATATTAACTCCATCTCTCTTATCCATTGCTCTGCCTTCCATGGTTCTGTTAGTCCATCAAACTTTTCGGGACGTAGCCCACGAAAATTTGCTAACAGCTTATCTCCAGTCTGTCTTGGTGGCGGGGGTACAAAAGGTCTCTGGTGGGTGGAGTGATTATAAGTATCCCCCACATGCTCCATTCTCTGCATAAATGCTTCGAAAATTCCCGTCGGATCCATCCCTTCCGGTATAGGTGCTCCATTACGTGCTTGGTGATTTCTCAAGGGTCCTACCATGATGATAACGAGTATCGCCTACAAACGACATATGGATCAGCTGAAAGTCTTCAAGTAGAAACGGACTCAAGATAGAACAAGAACAGCTAGACTAACAATTCTACTAAACAACACAGCACAACGCAATAATCAAACAATAACCAAAAGTACTGCTCGTATATATATATCAAAAGATGTACCGTATAGTACACACTAATCAAACTGTGTACCATATGGGACAAGAGTTACAACAACTAAAGTCAGCTAATACTATACAAAGCTATGGTCAAATAGCTATCTCTCAAGCTCCCAAAAATCTAGTGGACAACATGTCCTAATATAAACTAACAAAATTAAGCCCTGCCGGTCCTGACTCAAAAGTCGTCAGCATCTGATCCTGCTGGTGGTGCCTCGTCCTCTGGGTCAATATCCATCTCCTCGAGTGGATCATCCTCAACTGGTGCGACAAGATCTCCGATTACTACTCCTATATCCCAATCCTCTATCATCTCTGCATCATCGTCCTCCATCACGTCTACTATCGCCTGGTTAGCGACATCAACAACTACTGCAGCAAAACCGTCAGCTATGTCAAGAGCTCCTGCTATAGCCACCTCTCCCATAACAAAATCTGCTGGCTGTGCTATCATCTGAGCTATCCATCCTACTGCCATATCGGCCATGGCTGCCATATACATAATCGGTCCGGCTGGTATCTGAAGCACAACTGGTACCTCTGGCACAACTATCTCCTCGGGGTCATCCTCCTCATCTACTACTATGTCTGCCTCAATAGCCTCTGGGTCTGGTACTGGATCTTCTGGCTCAAACTCTGGCTCCTCGGGGTCATCCTCAGGTTCATCATCACCTGCATGCTCATCCTCTACTGGGTCCTCGTCATCTATCGGCTCCTCCTCTCCATCTCCGTCCATGTCCTCATCGGGATGCTCATCCTCAGGCTCTAGATCCTCCTCATCCTCAATCGGCTCAGGCTCTGGCTCTGGGACAGGTACTGGTGATGGTGGGGCTGCTGCTGCTGCTGCTGGTGCAACTACGGGCTCTGGCGGACCGGCTACAATAGCTCTCAACTCAATCTCATCCATCTCTGGCTTACTCAAAACTAGTCGCAACATCTCCTGGCAAATGTCTTTGCCAACTCTCGCTAAGTGGTAAGCATCCATGCGCATCTGGGTCGGGTGAGTACTCCTGGTCACATAAAGCGCTCTCCACATGTCCTCCTCTAAATGTCGACTAGCTATCTGGCACACACGCTCATGATAAAACTCTGGGTCAGCTGGCTCCACGGTATCTCCATGGATAATATGTCCTCCATAAGCATCGGTAACAAACAGGTGAAACTCCGGATCCATGCTATCCAGCAAAGGAAACTATCTATCGTCAGGAAGACGAACTTATCTTATACTCATATCTCATCTCAAAGAATCTTAATACACTAGGACCAGATGGTGTGGAATGATCGGTGAACGACAGTATCACTCCCCTAGAGTACCAAACTCAGGCTCTGATACCAAAAACCCTGTCACGCCCCGGAGCAGCATAAATAGAGAAAAATAAATTTCCTTTATGGGTCCATAAGGAATGACAGGTGAAAGTCACTAATAATCCACACCACGCAGTACTAGTCCAAAAGAAAAGCAACAGTAATCAACTGAAAATAGCACAAAGTGCTAACTATTACAAACTATCAGAGTATGGTCCACAGGATCACAACAGGTCTGAAGACAACAAATGCCCAAGTACCCGTTAACAAAAGATTAACAGAACAACTGAAATTAAATCTAACTATAACGTCTTCAGTCTTCAACTGGCATAAGGATAATCCTTCCTGGCGTAACCATCATCGGTGGGGCCCTCCTCTGGATAATAGTCATCAGTGTACTGGTCCTTACCTGCAGAATAAGGGACAGGATATTCTGGACGGGGAATGTCCAGGCAATAAAAGGCCGTCAGCTTACTGAGAGCTGAGTGAGCATAAACTAACGAGGTACCAGTTATCTGAAGTAAACACAAGCTTATAAAAACACGAGTTAACATCTTATTATAAAAAAAATAACATTATCTTGTTCCTCTATTCATTCTTGTAAACCGACCCTTATCGTCTTGTTACTCAAATACCGAACTCAACAGACTCTGATATCATGAACAGACTCAATCGTTTAACTCTAGGGATACACCCTTATTCTGTCCATCGCTTTTAAGAGCATATGAACAGCTCACCGCATGTCATGGACTCCACGTCAGTCTGTCCCCAGCTTTTAAGAACAATGGTCCTGTTCACCGCATTTCAGGGATATAACGTTTCGAACAAGGCATATCAATCTATTGCCACGACTCAACGTCATCTACTAGTGATCCCAGCTCACCGCTTTTAAGAACCATGGTCCGGTTCACCGCTTTTAAGAGCATATCATAGATCATCCAGTCTATCTTAGGACTATTTGGTCCAGCTCACCGCTTTTAAGAGCATATGCACAGCTCACCGCTTTTAAGAGCATATCATGACCGAACGTCCATCCACGTACCATTCCCAGAACTTACCAAACCTACTTACGTTCCATTCTATATCGACACATGACAATTCCCAATGTGGCCTGACTACTCGGACTAAAAGAAACGGATATCGAACTCATATCAGGAACAACACGTCAACCCACGTCTTCATATTACTTTTTATTCATTATCCATAAATCTTTGGTGTCACATTACTCCTGTCTACCCCATAATCGCATAATGGAATTCCCGAATTGGAAATCGAACAACTAAACCTCTTATAAAATAAACGGGCAAAAGAATCCATGTACTGATCATGTCAATCGATTGGAACAAAAGTTCAATCGATTGGAACAAAAGTTATGTCAATCGATTGAGAAATATGTCAATCGATTGGAATAATGTCAATCGATTGGAATCCTATTCAATCGATTGGGATGCAACTGATGTCAATCGATTGAGATTTATGTCAATCGATTGGAACTACGTCTTCTCCAGCAGATTGTAAAAACAGCATATATAAACGTGCACTACATGCATATAACCCATCTAAACATCATAATAGCTTATATAAACTTCATATAAAGGGACCAAGTGAGTTAGAACTCACCTAGGGTGCGTTTGGGTGTGTTTAAGTTTGAAAACTTCAAACTCTCTCTCTCTTTCTCCTCTTC
This sequence comes from Hydrangea macrophylla, assembly GCA_033977485.1. Classification (NCBI taxonomy): domain Eukaryota; kingdom Viridiplantae; phylum Streptophyta; class Magnoliopsida; order Cornales; family Hydrangeaceae; genus Hydrangea; species Hydrangea macrophylla. The sequence continues at coordinate 114,117,674 of CM066982.1, read as the reverse complement.
TCTGTCTCTGTCTTCCCTCTCTGTCTCCTCCTTTCTTCTTTCTTCTTCTTTCTGTCTTCTTTCTTCTTCTTCTCCCAGCTGCCGAAGGAGTGAGTGTGTGTGAGGGTGTGTATATATGTATAGATATAGATATATGTATATATAACTCAAGAGTATGCCTCTCCCTCTCTCAAGGTCTGAAAAACAGCCCCAAGGCCACTAAATGAAACATATATATAGACATAAGGGAGTGCCACGCGTTTAAAGCTGAAGGAAAGAAGAAAACATTTCTCAGCTTATGTCAATCGATTGAGACACCAGTCAATCGATTGGTAACAGATATTTGTAGTCAATCGATTGGAAACAATGTCAATCGATTGGGATGAATGGCAATCGATTGGAAATGTTGACACGTCATCACTTTTAGTCGGTAGAATGTAAATCGATTGGGATAACTTATCAATCGATTGGTATCAAAAAGTGTCAATCGATTGGGAATATGTCAATCGATTGGTATCAAAATTCACCAAAAGGAAGAGAAAGTTTATACGAATATAGAAATGAAATACCGGGTCTTATTAAAATACCAAAATACAGGGTATTACAAAAGGTAACAAACCTTTCTTCGAATTATCCATTGAAAACCTAGTTAGCACCTTATCGATATAACCAGCTTGAGATAATCCCATTATCTTTTGCTTGCGATCCCGAAAGAGCTTTATCCCAAGAATATAGCTCGCCTCTCCTAGATCCTTCATATCGAAAGTACTAGCTAGCCAAACCTTGACCGTTGACAATGCCGCTACATCATTTCCAATGAGTAGAATGTCGTCAACGTAAAGCACAAGAAAAGCCACCACTTTTCCTTCACTCTTCTTGTATACACAAGGTTCATCCAGATTCTGTATGAAACCAAACGATTTGACCGCTTGGTCAAATTGGATGTTCCAACTTCTGGATGCCTGCTTAAGTCCATAAATGGACTTTTACAACTTGCATACCAAGTTACCTTTCCGACCAGCTATGAACCCTTCTGGTTGTTGCATATAGATGTCCTCCTCAAGATTGCCATTCAAGAATGCAGTCTTGACGTCCATCTGCCAGATTTCAAAATCTAGGCATGCAGCAATAGATAAGAGTATTCTGATGGACTTGAGCATGGCTACCGGCGAGAAGGTTTCCTCATAGTCAATGCCCTCCCTCTGAGTATAACCTTTCGCTACAAGCCTAGCCTTAAAGGTCTCAACCTTTCCATCAGATCCTCTTTTCCTCTTGTAGACCCACTTGCAGCCAATGGGTTTAATATTGGCTGGAAGCTCTACAAGATCCCAGACCTGATTGGAATCCATAGATTCCAATTCAGCCTTCATAGCTTTAACCCAATGAGCTGAATCAACATCAACCATTGCCTCTTCGTATGTGGTAGGATCAGATTCAGATTCTATGGAGACAGCTTCAAAAACTTCTCCTAAGAACATGTATCTATCAGGCTGGCTGATAATCCTCCCACTACGACGAGGTACCGGTGCGGAAATGGGTGAAGAAGTGGTGTTTTCTTGATTTATATCGTCATTAACTGCGGGTTGGACTGAGGGCTCTCCTTCTATCTCTCTAAGATCTATCCTTCCCTTAGGTTTATGGTTCATGATATAATCATTCTCTAAGAAAACAGCATTTGTACTAACAAACACTTTCTGTTCCCTTGGATCATAAAAATACCATCCATAAGTACCCTTTGGATAACCCACAAAGTAACATACTTCCGATCTAGAATCCAATTTGCTCATCTTTCCTTTCAGCACATGTGCCGGACACCCCCATATCCGGAGATGTTGCAAAGAAGGCTTGCGCCCAATCCACATCTCTCGCGGTGTCCTTGGAACAGATTTGCTTGGTACTAGATTTAGTATGTAAGCAGCGGTTTCCAAAGCATAACCCCAAAGGAATAATGGCAACTCAGAATAACTCATCATCGACCTAGTCATGTCTAAAAGAGTCCGATTCCTTCTCTCCGCTACACCATTTTGCTGAGGCGTACCAGGTGCAGTTAACTGTGACAGAATCCCATTCTGTACGAGGTGATCAATAAACTCATTAGAGAGGTACTCGCCACCTCGATCAGATCGAATGGTCTTGATATGTGTGCCCAATTGCTTCTCCACTTCAGCCCTAAACTCTTTGAACTTTTCAAAGGCTTCAGACTTGTGCTGCATTAGGTACACATATCCATACCTGGAGTGGTCATCGGTAAATGTTATGAAATACTCATAACCACCCCTTGCTCTAATATTTATTGGTCCACACACATCAGTATGAACTAATTCCAACAATGCATTGGTTCTATTGCCCTTTGCAGGAAAGGGCCTTTTGGTCATCTTACCCTCTAAACAAGACTCGCAGACTTCTATTGGTTCGAGAACCAAATCGCCTAAGACCCCTTCTTTGACTAGTCTGCCAATCCTATTCAGATTGATATGGCCAAGCCTCATATGCCAAAGCCTTGTTGGATTAGTGGAAGGTTCCTTTCTTTTAGATGGTAAAGTTACCACTGAGTTATTAAGTTCCAAACAAGAATCTTTTGAAATATTGGGAGTAATCACATACAAACCATTTGATTTAACACCAGAACATATAAAAGAACTGTTTCTTTTAATCACAACTTCAGTTCCAAAATGAAAAGAATAACCATTATTCGATAAATTAGAAACTGAAATTAAATTACGTCTCATCGAAGGGACGTAAAGTACATCTGATAAAATCAAAACTTTATTGTCTAGAAATTCTAAAACTACAACTCCTATAGCAACCGCAGAAACGGTTGCGCTAGAACCTAGAGTAAGTACGATTTCCCCATCACTGCACTTCCTGGTTGATCTGAACCCCTGCAATGAATTACAGATATGGTTAGTCGCACCAGAATCAATGCACCAAGTGTTTGAAGTATCCGTTATAAAACTTACTTCAATCACATGTGATTCAATCATACCTTGAACTCTTGTAGCTAAGAATTCTGGACAGTTCCTCTTCCAGTGGCCCTTCTCACCGCATTGGAAACACTTTCCTTTGCCTTGGCCACCCACCTTCCCTTTGCCCTTACCTTTTCCCTTAGATTTTGCAATCTTAGGGACCGGTCCAACACTTGAACCTCCAGTGCTAGCCTTCTTCTTCCCTTTCTTTCCTTTCGGCACAGATCGGGAAAAGGAAGCGCTTTTCTCAACGTTTAAAACGCTGCCCCCAGGTTTGATCACCCCTTCCGCTGCCAATAAAGAGCTCATCAATTCGCTCATTGAAAAATCCATTTTATTCATATTATAATTTAGTTTAAATTGAGCGAATGATGGCGACAGCGTATTGAGTATCATATCAACTTGGGTCTGTGCATCGATGTTGGCACCTAGGGTCTCCAGCTCGTTTAAATAACCAATCATTTTCAAAACATGTTCTTTGACTGGAGTCCCTTCCGACATCTTAGCACTCATTATCTTCTGCATAGCTACCTTTCTGGCAGGCCTGCCATGCTCCCCAAACATCTTTTTCAGGGATTCGATAATGTCACTGGCGGAATTGTTCGACTGGTATTGGTGTTGTAACACATTAGCCATAGAAGCCAATATGTAACAACGAGCCATCCCATTCGACTTTTTCCATTTATCGAACTCGCGTCTAGCAGCAGCCGAAGCATTTGCAGCGGGTTCTTCGGGGCATGGGGTGGTGAGGACATATATGTGATCCTCCGCAGTTAACACGATATCAAGGTTACGTTTCCATTCAGTGTAGTTGTTTCCAGTTAACTTGTTTTGAGTGAGTATGGTGGCAAGTGGACTAAATGCAGATCCAGACATTATGATTACTGAAAATCAAACAAACAAAATAAATATGGATATCAGAATTGACAGTTTGAAATAAAAGAATCCTTTTAAAACTCTTATTTTAAAACAAAGTCGCCGGAATATTGAAACGAAAGAATAAAGCCTCCGTGTGGTGGTCAATGTTCAATCTTTCGATTAATCATGACTTGTCCGCTATGCAACTCTTGCAAAACAAGTTATGACTCCCGAACCTTTTTGATCTCTAAGTTTCTGAATAATGCCCCGTGTGGGATCCCTTATCCATAGCTTAGCTAGTGTGTACCATTAACTAGGATCCAATCACAACCGTCTCAAGTAGCGCCTCCGTGTGGTGGTCACCCTCTAACACGTCTGATTGATCCTATCCATAGGAAGTTCACATCTAGTAACCAATGAGCAGTGTACCCTCCGTATGGAATGATCACCCCTGGCGAGGTGACACAGAATACACTACTCATCTTACAATGAACCGTTAATGGAAGATCGTGGGTGTTATTTGATAAGACCCTCTCCCACTAGATTTAGTAAAAAAGGATTTTGCTTTTTGAGAAAATCTGTTTCTACACACTTCCCATAAACATCTAATGTTTACTAATGTGTTGAAAACGGTTTTTGAATTTTATTTTAGAAAACTTGTTTTGCGTGCATGCAACAATGTATTATACGCCAATCACAAAGCACATAAAATAAAAAACTAAAATGAAATAAAAGACATCTAAATGATGCCTCTATCTCCCATGGCTCTATCTCCATAGAACCTGCTTTTGGTTTGATCGCCTCCAGCTCCATCTTCATGGACAACGACTCCTTGCTCCATCTTCATGGATATTCTAATTCTATTACATTGAACCTATGCCTCTTTTGAAGCTTACAATTTATCTAGAAATAAAAATAGCAACAACAAAATAAAAGGCTAGGGAAACCGGTGCGACTTTCCTTTTCGTAGGATTGAAGTCGCAGCGCCCTTTACATATGCCTTAAAACCAAACCAAACTTAAAACAACACACCAATCTAAAATATTCAAACACAAATTTAAATGCTCTTGGCGCCATGGGAGATAGCGACTAACTTTTGCTGCAAAAGGTTAGTTGAACACACATCCACGCATATATATAACAAAATATAACTATTGGAACTCTCAATTGATTCACACAGTATATAAACTCTTTACATACTGAATCAGAACTCAAAAAACAGCATCTAACTTCTCTGTCACAGTTCGATCGATCGAAGCCCGTTCGATCGCTCGAACCTTCGATCGATTGAACATTGTTCAATCGCTTGAACATTCTGTTTCACATAATGATTAAAAATTTTGCAGAATACGTTAAAATTAAACTTTTAATTTCAAAATACTTTTAAAACTGTGAAACAAAGATCCTGACAAAGAGTCTGTCTCGATCGATCGAACTCTGTTCGATCGCTCGAACAACAGAAGGTTTCGATCGATCGAAACCTGTTCGATCGCTCGAGTACAGAGCGTTCGATCGATCGAGACTACTTCGATCTATCGAACCCATCTTGCATCCAATGCAATCACAGATTTGTAAACTGCTGCGATAATACTGCAGAAACAGATCTGTGACGATGTAGTTTCGAAAGCAGTTCTAAAATCAACATGCAAATCAAAATAGTGTTCCAAAAAACGCATCTATGGATCCAAACGAGCGTGGCTCTGATACCAATTGAAAACGGTTTTTAAATGGAAAGTTTAAACGCGCAGCGGAAAAATCAAGTTATGAAACTTTATTGGCATGCCTGGATCTACTACTCGTCAATTCTACAGATGCGCACAAGAGGGGACACGAGTTATACGTTAGTGTCTTGAACCCAATTCTGATCTTCAACTTCCAGCAGCCTCCACTAGATGATCTTCACCCTTATGACTCCTGCGGATGCCTGCCAGAAAGACTAGGGTTGGTGGGAACCCTAATGGAGAGGATAGAGAAGGTTTTGGGACTCCAAAACAGTTTCTGCAGCTTCTGACGTTCAAAACGACGAACAACTTTTTCCAGAACGCAGCTGCCCTATTTATAGATTCCCAGAACCGACCTAGACTTCGAGCGATCGAAGTGCCTTCGATCGATCGAACATTCAATCGATCGAACCTGCAGACTTCAATCGATCGAGATATCTTCGATCGATCGAACCTGTCTGGACATCATCCTCAAGCATCTTTCCAAGCATCCTGGCGGAGCTAAGAGTGGGACCTCCTAGGCTCTTTATTGTTGGCTCAGACCAGTTTGTTAATTACCATGACCAAACTCTTTGATCAGCAAACTAACTAACTGGTCAGTTAACGTTTACTCCACTATAAAACGATAACTGAACTCCAACGCAAAAGAACATATCCGAAGCGATAACTAGACTTGTATGTTGTACTAATGTCCCTCTACCTCTAGCATTCGTAATCATATTCAGGTAGTCGGATAACTGTTACTGTCAACTTGAATCATGATTACTTCTTGTATTCCTTGAGTCCCATTCACTACTCATGATTACCAAACATGTTGATAACTCTTATCAACAAGACTGCAGTACTCAGTAATCGACATGGTGACATTCTCAAGGGAATGCTTACTCTGAATTAGAGGGTAGATTCTATCTTGACAATATATGTTCACAACCCTATGAACATGACATACCCAAGATACCCAGGTGTTGATCTTTTATAGACCTCACTGATTGGTAAGTCAAAGCAGCCATATCCACAGTCTGTGTTCATAATCGTCTCAAGATTGAGAACACATACCTTATACAAGTTATGAGTTCCTATTGACTGTTGACAGCTTTGAGCGTCAATAGGAAACTCAGGTCCGTCAATGCACTATAAGCACTAGCATATTAACCAAGAGTCACACTCTAGTGATTGAGATTTATCACTCCATCCAATGGTAGTTAATGATGCTACAGTGTATACCTGATGAGATATCCAGTCTCATCATCCACTGTGACAAGCTTTAAGTATCAAAGAATAGTAATTCGTATCTCATTGTATGTATCTCATACACACACGAAATACTTATTATGATACTTATGGAATAAACAATCATCTCATGAAAGAAACATACATAATGAAATGTAAAGCTGATATCCATATATTAAAAAGTCAATGTCTAATACATAAAGTAATGGTTTGAGGGCACAAACCCAACAGTAACGGCAGAACTTCTCCCGATTCCTCTTGCCGGGAGGGGCTCCGAGCTTGGTAGGCTGAGGAAGCAGCCTCTGCGCCTCTGCGGCGGCCATTACCTCATGTATGGGTCGGGAAAGAGGTGTGAAATTTGTCGGGGGCTGGCCCCTAGCCTCTCTTTGATCTTGCTTTGGCTTCTTTCCCGGACCCTTCTCAAATCCCTCGCGTTTGCGCTTTGCTTTCGGGGATTCGTCTCCTGTCTGGCTAGCGCGCTTTGCCTTCAGGAACTCTTTGGTGTCTATGTACTTCCCAACTCTTTCCGAAAGTTCCACCAGGGTTGCCGGTCTATTACGATGAAAAGACGTGGCGACCTTGGTGTGCTGAACTCCCGAGCAGAAAGCCATGATAGCGGCGGTCTCATTGAGGTTGCGAATCAAGAGCCTCTGCTGGTTGAAACGATCTACGTATTCCCTTAAAGATTCCCCTCTTTGCTGCTTGACAGCTAGCAGCTGGGTGTCTGGCTGCGACCGGTCCAGCAGCCCGACAAACTGACTGATGAAGAGTTTGCCGAGGGTCTTGAAATCGTTAACCGTCCGCGGCTTCAGAGCATGGAACCATTGCGCGGCTGATCCCTTTAAAGTGCTAGGGAATGCTAGGCATAGCAACTCGTCCGTGGTAGTGACCAGTGCCATCTGCGCCTTATAAGTGCGGATGTGGTCCACTGGACTCCCCTTGCCGTCGTATGAGCTGAGATGAGGGGGCTTGAACTTCCGCGGAATTGGGAACTGTGTCACTCGGGCCGTATAGGGCGACTCTGTTTCTGTATTAGTGAGGTCGTGGCCGGATTTGCGGTTCAGCCTCTCAATCTGCTGCTGCAGCTCCTCGACCTGGGCCTTGACGTCAGTACGCCCGGTCCTCTTCTCTGCATCTGAGTAGTAAGTAGGGTCAGACGATGATGCCTCGTCCTCGAAGCGCGTCGATCTTGGGGATAGTACTCGGCTGCGAGTTCGGGATAGCCTGTGCCTGAGATCATCCCGGCTTAGAGCGGGCGGATCGTCGACCGGTTCCCTGACCTTTCGTCCGGATGCTTCTCCCCTTGCGGCTCGTCGCCACTCGATGAGGATCCGGGCGTCCTCCACTCGGCGCGCTCGGCGAGGAACATACCGAGGTCCTTCCTGTGGGCGCTTGGCCGGCTGGCTACGTTCCCCCTCGGCCTGGCTTTCCCGGTTTAATTGGGATCCCGGAGCGGATCTGGTTTTTTCGCGCGTCCGGGCGGGTCTCTTACTGGGAGTGCTTTTTTCAGGCCTCTGACTGGGGGTGCTCTTTTCAGGCCGCTTCTCCAACGAAGGGCCTTTCTCGTAGTCCCCGACCACTTTTTCATGCTGGGCCATGAGCGCCTATATTTGCTGTTGTGTCCGAAGCTGGCCCTCCAAGAGTCGCTCCAGCGCCACTGTGACCTGGTCGGAGGTCATGGAGGTCGCCCGTGTCTCGATCTGTAGATCCTCCTGACCGGCTGAATCGGCGGTCTTCTTGCCCTTTTTCTTCGACATGTTGATCAGTCAAAGGTTTTTGTTAACAAGGAAATCGTGTCGATTCCCACAGACGGCGCCAACTGATGATGCCGAAAAATCGGTGAGAGCAATTTAGGAAGAAAACAAGATCACAGAGGATTTGTATGTGGTTCGGCCCCGTTAATGAGGTGACCTACGTCCACGGTTGCGTCTGTGCGCGTTCACTAGCAGATCACCGGCGGGCCTGGTGAGCCAACAAAAAAAGGTGGCACTACCAGTAATACCGGCCGGGTGTATGCGTGTATATATTGATAAGCTCTCTAATATGTGCAGATGTGCTTAGAGAATTGATGTTCGGGGTCCCCCTCTGTGAGGGTAGGTGGGCTCTTTTATAGGTGCAAGAGTCCATCTTTACACGGTAAGCTTCATCAGATTAGGAAGCCTAAATCTAATCACAATAGATTTGTACAATGTTTGGAGAGTTTCCTAAGTGGTTTAGGAAACTATTGATTCTTTTGATAGAGTTATGATTGCGCAGGGATGGAAAGAACAGGATTCATGCCGCATCTCCTGGAGCCCTACCATGCCTGGCACCTGAGCCGCGGGTATCTCGGCTAAGCACAGCTGGACGCCCCGGAAATGCGGGCCCTATGCTCCTAACCCGAATTCCCCGAGCTATTGGATGACCACGTGGCGGTTGGACCACTATGGAATATTTCTGGACATATCAGATATCGTTTTTGAAACCATAGAAAGTATTTTGGAAATTACAGTTTGACCCCAGATAAAAATTTCAAATAGAAATTAAATCAAATACTCATGGAAATGAAACGCAATATTTATTTATTAATGAAAATAAAATACAGGGCGTTACAAATTAGGTCTAAATAGATGATAAATGTGACTAAAGCCTCTTAAATTGGCCCACGATAGAGGGGTAAAAATACCCTAAAGCAACACGCTTTAGGTCGACTCTACCAACATGATCAAACTCTTCTACCAACAGTCTTGACGAAGGTTTGCCGGACAGAAGATAATCATCCTGGGTGCTAAAAACAAAGGACCCTAAAAGCAGCTCGTTTTAGGTTGGCTTATCCAACATGGTCAAATTCTTCTACCTACAAACTTGACGAAGGTTTACTGGGCAGAAGATAACCATCGTGGGAGCTAACATAAACAAAAAACTCTGATTAGGCTGAGTCTCAACTCTTAGCCAATTCCCGAGCACTTAAAGAATCCGAATTAGGCTGAGTCTCAACTCTTAGCAAATTCTCAAGCGCTTAAAGATTTTGAATTAGGCTAAGTCTCAACTCTTAGCCAATTCCCGAGCACTTAAAGACTCCGAATTAGGCCGAGTCTCAACTCTTAGCCAATTCCCGAGCACTTAAAGACTCCGAATTAGGCCGAGTCTCAACTCTTAGCCAATTCTCAAGCGCTTAAAGATTTCGAATTAGGCTAAGTTTCAACTCTTAGCCAGTTCCCGAGAATTCACCAAACTCAGAAGCTCCAAGGCAACTTTCCTGAGCAATCAACAGATTTCCAAACATAACTCAATATAGCATCAAGCCAACCTTATAAATGAGGGGGCAATTGATATGCCCAAAATTGGCTCTACTCTATGACCGAGCGATTCTATGCAGCGACCGGCCCCTATATCGATTTCTCGAGCGATTGCGGGCCCCTCAGGCCTCTTGATCCTATAGTGCAGGGCTCTGCCGGAGGGGAAGTCCGACCCCTGGATCGGGGTAGCATCGTCTAGTCATCAAACAGTTCAGACAAGTCAACAAATTCGTCTCGAGTGATAGACCTGGCATCCTAAGGCCCGACCAAATAGGGCGGGATTGTAACACTGGCCCGACCCGTCAAGGGTACAACACGGCCCACTCCTAGGGCATGATCTAGAATGTTTCAAGCAGTAATGGAAAATGTAAATTGTTTCCTAATCCAATTAAGAAATCCTCGACAATTAATGCCAACAATCCCAATTGGATTATATTTTCTTATCCATGTAGTTGCCTTGTACGAGTAGGTCTCTTATAGTTATAAAAGGAACCACCGCCCTCCTCCAAGGGAGAGAACACGTTTAGTCTGCATAGCACCCCTATAGCAATCATAATCGTGTCCGGCCGACCTCTGGTAGCTCCAAACTGTTGTTGGTTAACCAAAAGTCACCGACTTTTTAACAGTATCGTGGGCATGCTCAAACACAAACGTGAACTTACATTCCTTCATTAACAGGACCGAACCACATACAAACCAAGTCTCTCACTGCTTCTCTCTCCTTGATCTGCTCAGATTATTTTTGCCCCAAAATTGCATCATCAAGATATTTGATAATTTTGTATAAATGATACATCACTCTTTAAAAAAAAATCATAAAATAAAAAAGCAACCATAAAAGTAATTACCAAATAAATTAATATCAAATTGTGCTTCAAAAAAAAAAGAACTACCAAAAAAGAGGGACCAAACTAAGCCTTAATAGGATGTGATCATCTATATAATAGCCTTAATATATATATATATATATATATATATATATAACACCTTGACTGCTGCGCGCCACAGGGTTCGACACTCAAAGCCTTAGCCTTTAGGTCTAACCTTGGCTTCACAACCTAAAGTTACAAGTTTCTCCACACAAAAAAAAAAAAACAAAACTACTGTAATACATATCATATAGTTGTACGGATCAAATGGCCCCGGGGGGGGGGGGGGGGGGGCTCTAGAGCTGGCCAAAAGAGTGCGCAAGATAAGCCAAGGCACCCACTAGGGGTGCGTTCATATAGGTGGATGGCTCTGATTGCTCATAATCGGACCTTTTATCTGGGAACTGATCATGCTGATCGGGCCCACCAACTACAGCTCCAACCAGGATGTTAGGATTGGGGGACTGAGAGTTCATGATGCTGAAGCCAGAGGAGCATTGTATCTTTGCTGGGTGTGATGCAACGGACGGTAGAGATGATCCCCTGTGGTGGATTCTACGTGGGTACCTAGTACCATATCCCACCATGTAGGACATTTTCAGGGGATTGTCTCCTAGCAGATAGTCCACCTGTCAATTTAAATAATTTGTTAAAAAAAAAAACATTTTTAAAGACCCAAGAAAAAAAGAAAAAGAATTTGCTTAATTAATTGCAAAATACAGTATATTTAAGCATTGTGGAGTACCTGTTTTTTGGCTATGGATCGGAGTCTTTTAGGAGTGACAATGGCTCCACCACAATTGACGAAAGTGTGGGAGGTGGTTAAGTACTTGGCGTATGTTAATAGCAGGAAAGAGGTGGATGTCACATATTGCATGTTACTGTCACTCATCTTAAACAGAAGCCCCCCTGTAAAATTAACCCCCACCATATCAAATAAACATATACTCCGTATTAATGTATATGTGGGGTGTGTGTGTGCAGAGAGAGGGAGAGAGAGAGAGAGAGAGAGAGAGAGAGAGAGAGAGAGTGGGGGACCTGGAGTGTACTGGGTTGAAGAGAAAGGGGTCCCTGGTACAAGGGAACATATATAGTTATCTGCATGACCTTTGTAATCATGGAGTGATGGAACCTTTTGGATTAGAAATGCCTAAAAATGCAAGGTAATGTTTTTAGAAAGAAAAAAAAAATGGAAATAAAATCAAAATCCAGGAATAGAAAAGAGACTAGCAAGTGAAATAATTGAGAACAAAATAATGAAAGTGGGGACCTTGGAGAGTAGAATCCTAGCTCCAACGTGCTTATTATCCCACCCAAATGTATTGTCAGTCTCATCAGCTCCAAGGGTCTGCCCATTCACTTGAATGTAGTTTAGATAGGTTGGGTTCCTTGTGGCTTTGTGTAACCAAGCAGCCCCCCATAACAACTCATCCTTAAATATATATACAAAGAGACAAGAGTACCAAAATGAAAATCAAAACAAAAGTACCCTTTCTCTTAATTGCAAATTATAAAACAACAAAGAAAAAAAAATTGGAAAAATGTTTTTAAGAGCAGAGGATCTTCTTCTTTACCTGATAACCAGAGTAAGAGCAATAGAAAGGGCACACAAATCTTTTCAATCCATTGCTATAGGCACCTCTGTATTTATCTGCAAACTCAAACACCTATTCCAACAAAACACATAAAAAATTAACTAAACTTGAAAAATATAAATATGTATAATGTACATAAATATAATGATGTGATGTTATATGTATATACCCTGATGGCCCTCCTGGCTAGAAGCTTGGAGTAGGTGGGGTCAGTTCTTCTAAAGACCAAAGAAGCAGCAGCAAGAGCAGCTGCAGTTTCAGCAGCTACATCAGATCCAGGGGAGTTCCTATCTATCTTGATCACAGTCCTTGGTGTGTCCATGTCTTCTGGTCTCTCCCAACAAGAATGGTCCTTATTCGCATCCCCCACCTACATACATTATGCGTACAACAACTTAGTTCCCCTATTTCAATAACACAGTTCTGTTCTGTTTTATTGAAGAAAAAAAAAATGCAGAGCAGAGAAAGCAGAGACCTGAACATAAATAGTGTCTGGTTGGAAAGTGGCTTTGAGAAGATAATCAGTACCCCAGCGAATGGCTTGTTTGGCATTTCCCAACTCACCTTTCATTAACCCACCAAACTCAATCACACTCCAAGAAAGCATGGTCGTCGTGAAAGCCATTGGGAACCCAAACTTCACATTGTCCCCTGCATCGTAGTACCCTCCAACCAAATCAACCTGCATTGTCAAACTCTTACAAAATCAGGAAAACCCAGTTCAAATCTTCCGAAATGTGAACAAAAATCAAAAGAATCGGAGTGTTTTGGGCATATACATGCATGGCTGACCCATCTGAGAGACCAGAGTCTCTCCTCCAAGTGACCCTCTGGTTGGGAGGGAGCTTTCCGGACCTCTGGCCTTCAAAGAAGAGGATTGATTTGGTGAGAGCGTCTCTGTAGTTGTGACTGGCAAAGCGAGGGTGGCGGTGGAGAGGGTGGTTCTGGGACGGATAGCCATTGCAGAGAAGCAGAGAGGTAGTAGTGAAGGTAAAGAGAAGAAGGGTTAGAGGTAAAGAAGAGAAAACAGGGGAAGCCATTTAGGCTGAGCCACAGAGAGAGAGAGAGAGAGAGAGAGAGAGAACAAAACCCAATCCCAAACCAACCAACCGACCAGTAACCAACCTGCAAGAGAGCTCAGAGAACACACAGAGGGTCTCTATATTTATAGTGTGAAAAGCTGAACCCTGTAAGGCTATAACGTCCTGCTTGCTTTTCAATAATTAAGCCCACTTCCCATAGGTAGTTTGGCTCTAATTAGTCACTTAATTTTGGTAATTTGTGCAATGGGAATAGTACTATTTATTTTCTTTCTCATATCATTTCTTATTCCCCCTTGGAAATATGGGTGCATTAGTTAAAAATGTGACTTGCTAAATGCAAAAAGAGTGACATTTTTAAAAATTGTTTGGGTAACACAAAAATAGATAATGTGAACTCAGAAAATATACCATTATTAAATAGTTTTATGTGCTTGTGTAGTTGCTTTTTAGGCATATATTGTCAAGTCATCAGTTGCTCCACAAGTTAAAGTTGTTAATTTGTTAGGGAATAGATCCAATTATGTACATTGAGTTTCACACACCATCTTTTACTTGAAACTCTGTCTCGCACGTGTAAACCAAACTCCAATATAGTGGAGACAAATAACAAACTGTAAATATGCACACTGATTCGGGGAAACAGAGGCTCAAACTTAAAACCTCTCACAATAAGGCTCTAATACCATGTAAATTCATCACCACAAGCTTCAAGTGTTAGAAAATTAGCCCAAAAATATATATTAAGCTTCAACACATAGGATTATGTGTGTGGATTAAAAATGTCCCAAGAACTAATTTTTTATCAAACTAAGATAACAGTGAGTTTTTATAAGACACGGATAAAAGTTAAACTTAAACTAAACATGATCGTGTTTTGACCATTCCCAAACATACCCTTGAACAGCTTGTAGCCCAATTCTATTGTAACTATATGATATGAATTGACCAACATACTTTCATAGGTAATTTTTAGGACACAACTTTCATACAACTTTCACACAGCCTCCTAAAAAATGTGTCTCTCTCTTCTATGTTACTGTGAGATCCAGTGACATTACAAGAGAGAGATAGACACATCTTTTTTTAAGAAAGCTGTGTGAAAGTTGTATCCTAAAAATTACTCTACTTTCATGGAAGAGATTATTGTTGAAACTCGAACAAAAATCTGACATTTTATTTTCATATGTACTTCAGGAACAAATGTTGTATTTGTTAATTAAAGTGATTGAGATAGTTTTGTAACAACCAACAAGATCTAGCGTGGTTGGATCTTTTGTGAATGAATGTGAAAATTATATATTTAAGAGTTTATGCACAGACTTCTGTCATTGAAGGTATTACTATTCTAACTACTAGACAAAACTTGTTAACATGGGTATATGTAATGAATATATGTAGCGACTTTGATGCTTTCAGCTAAAAGAGAGATTTTGACCTAAAAAAAGAAGCTAAAAGAGGTATAGCAGTTGGATCAATTAAAAATTGAGCGGTAACTTGATTACGCATGCAAACACTTGGAAATGGAATATTGGCAAAACCCAAAGATTGGACAAGTATTGGCTACTGGCTGTAAAAATATAGAACAAAAGAGTGAAATAGAAAAAAGGGTTATTTTGTAATTTGAGAGGTAAAAATTATCTGTTCCTCCGTGGATCAATTGATTCAATTGTAATCAAATTTGATCAGATGGCAAAGAACTATACAAGATTTTTGATTTGCGGATTTAGAAGAAAGAAAAGGAAAATCATTTCTCAAATGTTTTCATTTTTATTTTCTTCGGCTAAGCAATAAAAAAAGAAGTCAAACGGTACGCATAAATGTACGAAGGATATACCAAAAAATTTATAATATGACCAAGCACATAATGTGTAACTTGGGATGAGAATCTTTTTAAAACCAAAGCACATAAAGAAAACCATCCAAAACATGGCCCAAAAGAGGGCACTACAAGCAAAAAAAACAATGGTAACACCATACATGATAGTCACTTTGAAGGTCTGTGGCGACCCTTAGGACGGCTGCCACTAAATTTTATCTTCACTTCCTTCTTTTTCTATTTTGAATTGTGCGGGGAGTAAAAGGATCCATCAACAATGGGATAATCATCACTATCCAAATCACCAATAAGGTCACTTTATCAGATAAGGGCATGAAGTGATTGATTTCTTCAATAGGGGCTCATTGATAGGAACCACTAGCTAGGCTGTGGAAAAGGAGTAATTATCGTAATCACTGAATCCTTGAGATGAAGCTCAAGCCCTCTGAATTCTAGAATTCAAAGGAATGCCAAACAAACTAACCCAAATCGGAACTAGTTTTAGCGCTTTTCTATCAATATGGAGATCTCAAATGTTTTCTCTAGTTCCTTATTATTTCTTTTTTCCAGACTTGAATAGTAATAAAAATTTAAAAATCTTGAAATACATTAATAGGAATTCAACAAAAGAAGAAGGGAAATACCTCAAATGTTAAAACTTTTAATCGTATTTAATGTCCTTGTTGTTTTCCTCACCGTTTTTCTTAAAAAAAAAAAAAATGCTTTATTTTGTTTTGGGTAAATTACAGCACCACCCCCTAAACTATGACCCCTTTTCACTAACACCCACTAAACTTTAAAACTGAACAGACTTACCCCTGAACTTTTCAAAATGAACAAATTCACCCCTGAAAAAGTGAGTGCTAGTGTCAACAAAGGATAGTTTAGGAGGTGGATTTGTTCAATTTTAAAGTTTAGAGACTGTTAGTGAAAAATGGTCATAGTTCAGGGGTTATTACTGCAATTTACCCTTTTTATTTTCCCGATAAGCCCATAAAAACACAGTGGTTTTGGGAATTATCCCACTTCTTTGCTACTACAATTCTCCAAAGTAGACATGTATGTGTGTAACCAAATCAAAAATGCTGTCGGATGTGAGGAATGCAGATGATGGGTTAGATACTTGAATGTTGAGTTCAGTGAGTGAATCACAAAAGTGCCAAAACAGCCCATGCAGATTCAATGCTTGGAATGGTGCACCTGAACCAAAAAAAAAAAAAAAGAGGATGGATAGCTCATACTCATAGAGAAGCTCTGCTTTAGGTCCCCCACCCATCTCATATCATACCAGCAAAAACCCATCCTTTCCAATCTACTGGCATATTCAAGTTCCATCTCTATTGCCCTATCCCTATTCCTTTGATTTCGATTTAAACTTAAAAATAAATAAATAATTAAATTTTGTATTTTGTTGATTATTCAAAATTATTATTATTATTAGTATTATTGTTATTATTATTATTATTTTTAAGGCACATAAAAAGCCAGGAAGAAGTGACCCTGACCTCAACTTTTTAAGTTTATTTTATCACCTTTTATATCATATTGTACGCATTTGTGTCACCCTTGAATGTTTTAATTTACTAGTTCTAACTATATTCGAAAATCTCACTTTGATCTTTAACTTTTTTATATTTACCAAAACAAATTATCTTATTTGCTCAATTAGCACGAAAATATTCTTTCCTTCCTTATTTCTTTCTTTTCTTCAGAAGGTGGAAATGGGGAGCTAGAGGCACTAGGAATTTACGAAAAGCTGAAAAACGAAAAACTGGGGCATGGCAAGACTTAAGATCGAGCAACTCCAATGTTGCCACTTGCCACAACATTCATGCTAGTGTCAGACTCTAGCTAATTAACTGGGTAATAAAACCCCTCCAATGGACATGCCAGGATCCAATGCGGCAATGTTAGATGTTAAAATGTTATTTTGTCATTCATGTCTTGAGTTGGAAGGTGATGATGTCAATTCTCATTTCTTGCCTTGAGCCAAGTTGGTGATGATGTCACCATGTGTATTTTATTCCTTCGTTGGAGCACCAAAATTTGTTTACTCTTAACATGTTGTAGCCGGCCAGTAAATTCTTTCCCCATATGTAGTCTTTAGCTAACACTAACATATGAGTATTAGATGCTCTTATCCTCTCATAGAAAGCTGGAACTAATATATATGCTTATATTCAGTACAACATTTCATTTAGAAATTTGTAGTAAAAAAGTTATCTTCCTTGGTGTGGATACACTAATTGATTTATATAAGCACTATATATTGTCAAAGTATTAATGGATGTTGCCAAAACAACTATTATTTTCAAGAACTAAAGTTAATTTGACAATATCCACTATTGCTTCGACAACATCCACTTATACTTTGACAATAGGGTACCCATAGTCTATTGTCAAGTATCAGAGAGGCATGCCGCATTTGTGTGATGATGTTTTTTTTGCCTGTTTTGAGCTTGAGAGAGAGATATGACTATGAGAGACTTGTTTGCAAAGGAAGCTGGTCCGTGAGTCTTAATTACTGACACACAGAAGGGGCTAAAGAATGAAAAGCAGTGAGAAGAAATATTGGTACTGGGAGAGCTATACATAACATTATTTTAGTTTAGTTTATCAACAATGCTAGGGGCGTAAACACTTTACACAAACACTTACAAACACTTACAAACACACTTTATCTGATTAAAACAAACTCCTTAATAACAGAAAGAAATAGAAATAGAATTATATAGACCTCGGCAGGCATGGTCAAAATATGGAACCACTTTTATAGTATGCAAAATTATGTTACTCATCCTTGCCTCTAACGATTTTTATGCTACATGTTAATTTTCCAGTGTACTCCTAGCTAAAACAAACTATAACTTTTTTTTAAGAAATTAAGGGTGCGTTTGATAAAACTGAAAATTAAATACTGAAAATTAAGTGCTGAATTTTATGTACTGAAAATTTTAAGCGCTCGATGTTTTATTTCTTAAAATAGTGTTTCAACTATTGAAGTAGAATACATTCAGTGATTATTTTTAGTAGAAATTTTCGCTTACGGCCCGTTTGGTTCACGGATTATTTTAGGTGGATTCTGATTACTAGGAATCATAATACCAGTAATCACTTTACTAGGAATCTGAATCCCTGTAGAATGTTTGGTTCACCAATAGAAATCTAGCTGGATTTAGAATTCAGTGTTTGGTTGGGTCAAGGAAAATGAAATGAAAATATTGTTAAATACCTAAGCTACCCTTGAAGGCTAAAAGAATGTATGAGTTAAAATCAAATTGTCAACCCTCTAAAAATGGAGGGTGATTAAAAAAATAATGGTATAAATCTAAAAATCAATGACACAAAAAATGAAATAAATAGAGTATTTAAGACATGAACATGAGTCTAAACTATTACATGTAGTTAAAATATATTTGAATAATAATAAAAGATATATTATATTTTTAAGCATAAAACATGTATAGGTTTAACGTACAAATCAAAATATGCCAAATATGTAGTTATTGTAATATCATATAGACTTTTCAATCATTAACATTTAGCAACCAAAATTTGAATTCAGTCAATAAACTAACATCAAATATAATGTTTCAAGCATAAGAAATCATCAAACAATCGCATCTACCAATCTCTCCATTTAAAAAAATAATAATAATTATAATCATAAAATTTTCTAATCACATTATTTATTTGTTTAATAGTCTAATAAAGGCTAGTTTAGGTATTATGGAAATAGTAAATCAAAACCCCAGTAATCCTTAGGAATACCACCTCCAAGCTAGGATTTAGAATCCACCCTATTTTCCACCTTTGGGTGGATTCTAAATCCAGTGGGATCCACAATTTATTAAATATTCCATGAACCAAACAATGATATATTTTAAGATTACTGGTAATCTTCGGGTGGAATCAAAATCCACCCTAAGAATCCATGAACCAAACGGGCCGTTAAAGTTTTCAGTGATTTTGGAGCTACTTTTTCAATTAAGTGGTATGTTATCAAACGCACTGAAAAAGAATAAGTGCTGAATCTTTTCATTTTCAACACTTAATGGGGCTATCAAACACACCCTAACTCTTTACGAAAAGAATTTTACTTTTAGAAAATGAGTGTGCTTTCATGCGCAGTGGCAGACCCAGGACTGTGCATTTAGGGGGTCAAGTTCATTCATTTGGGTCCATCAGTAAATCGAGAATTTTTATTGGGGTTTATAAGCTTTTTGCTCTGTGAGATTTTTTTGCCGTTTTGAGATCAAGTTAAGATATTTTGTGCTAGCAATTCCTATATTGTATAGGTGGTTTTGAACTTCCTGTCTCTCGACTCTCTTTATAATTATGTTCCAGCCTGCATATTATCACTTTTTTATTCAATAATAAGTGATGATCATTGATTTTAATTTGTCAAAGTTGTGTTGATATTAAAACAATTTGGGTTGGGCTAAACTTAATTAGAGTTGAAAAGAAAAGGTGTTTAGCCAAATATTTTAGGTGTAATTGATTACATATAGCAAATTTATTTCAACTTCTCTTTGTTTAGATATCCTGACTCAACTGATTGTTTAGGGTGTGTTTGATTACAATTAGTATTGCATATGTATAAAAAAAAAAAGATAAATTTAAAGGAGCCAATATGTAAATTCATTTTAAATTTGTACAATTACATATAATTAACTAAAATTTTCAAAATTTTGCAGGAGCCAATATGCATATTATTTAAAATTTTTGTAGGCTAAATCATAATTTTTAAAAACTTTGCGAGAGCCACGACCCCCGGGTCCCTCATACGATCCGCCCCTGTTCATGCGTGCACATCTATTAGAAAAATGTAAAATATGGAAGTTTTTACAAACTCCCATAAGGGAGCGAGGGGATGCCAATGTAATTTACACTGTAAGAGCATCTACAAGGGCAACAGTATACAATAAGCTTAATGAACTTAGTATTGAGACTTGAATAATGGTGTAGGCAATTTATACAACAAATTTAAGGAGTGAAATTTAGTGTACACTTAAGTTTTATTATTGTACAAGATATATGATACATTGTGTGTCGTGAGAGGCTAAACGGTACATACAAAGCTGTCACATTCCGAAATGGCACACCATGTGCCACTCCCTTCAAACGCCACTACACTGGCAAGCACTCAGCATCCTGTACAACAAACTTGTGCCCATTAATGTAGATGCTGTAATAAGAACATTCATCGATCTTCCTTCAGGTAATGTCAATTTCCAAGGACTTCCCTTATTGTTTAGATAATTACACTTCCTTAGAGGTTAGTGTACTTTAATAAAATATGGAAGTCTTATTAATGGAGTGCAAAAACAGTTACGGAGTACTCAAATACAAAGCTAGCTCAAATACATTTATTCTAAATTAAGAGTCTTTAATTTTATTTTTTGATGTCAAATTTTAAGGGATCATTTGAAAAGCGATCGATATACTTCAACTACACATTTTTTTAAGTTTACCCTTTATTGTATAAAACACATCTTTTTTTATGATGTGACACCAGAATTGTGAAATATAAACGTGCAAAATTTCGAAACAATCAATTTCTTTTTTTTTTTTAATATAAAAAATATATTTATATAAAATTGGAATTTCTGAAATAGAATGTTATTATGAGACTGAAGAAGTATAATTTTTGATAGAACAAGGAAGTTTCATGTATTTTGACCCTTAATTCTTTAGTGGATGAAAATTGAATTATACCTAATGGGAGAAGGGGTAAAATGAAAGAGTAATATTTGGGACACAACCTTCATACAACTTTCATACAACCTCCCCAAAAGATGTGTCTATCTCTCTCCTGTGATGTCACTGGATCCCACAATGACACAGGAAAGAGATAGACACATCTTTTGGAAAGGTTGTATAAAAGTTGTATGAAAATTGTGTCCCAAGTATTACCCAAAATGAAACTGTGAAAGGTCAAGCGCTAGAGTCAGAGAGCTATGGGCCTCTGGCCGGCTGATTACGACTTTAAGCATGTGTGTTGGAATTAGCTTTGTTCCTACCATCATGTGCTCTTCTGATGTCCTCTCACATGCAAAAAAGCCATTCTGCTAGTTTTATTAGACACACACCCACACCCACAAAAAACATATATATATATATATATATATATAAATCCCAGTCTTAAGTAAAAAATAATGAAGCATTGCATTGACTAGCTAGATTGCGGATAATTATTACAGGTGAGTTGCATGATCATATTAAGGTACTAAAAACTACTTTGCATGCCCAAAAGTTGGTTAGACGTTGATAGAGAAAGAGAGAGGGAGGGGACTACTAACAAACCACCAAATAGACTGTTCGTCTCTATTTTTTTAAAATCCGAGAAAGTAAACCTCTAAAGCAGAGGAAAAAAAAAAAAGCAGAGAAAAAGAGCACGTGGGTGCAATAATATAATGAGACTATATATATATATATATATATATATATATTAGCTCTTCCCCATATCTATCTCTAATTTTATCTTTTGACGGTTTACATCCGTGATCTCCGGTCGTTAGTAATATTATTACACTATACTATTAACTACACGCGCAAACGTACGTGTATAAATATATATATATATATATATATACATAGATTATAGAGTTGAGGAGGCTGGGAAGGGTTATCCTATGGTGGGTTGCAATATTCTCGTGATAGATATGAAGACAATAAAGACCTCAAGCAACTGTTCCGTTGTTCACCGTCCATTACTGATCCAATTGTTGAAACCCATTGGCATTGGGCCACCCTGTCCAAAACAGTGGAGAAAATTTAGAAGATTCTTATAAGTTATATCCCCCTCACCAAAAGGAGGTATGTTATTCTCATTATTAATCTTGAATAATGAAATTATTGTACTCCGTATTTTAATATACATTAATATAGCTTGTAATATTAAAATAGGTATGAATAGAATAATAGATAAATGTGAAAGACACCATTCAAATGGTGTTTTTTAGGTCAAAAGAAACTATCCTCTAAGAAGTGTCTAAGTAAGGAGTAATACTTGGGATACAACTTTCACACAACCTTTAAAAACTTGTGTCTATCTCTTTCCTGTGTCACTGTGGGGTCGAATGACATCACAAAAGAGAGGTAGACACATCTTTTAGGAAGGTTGTATGAAAGTTGTATCCTAAGTATTACTCCTAATTACTACGATACCTGTTTGGAAATAGGTGCCTAATAACTAAAGGGTGCCATCTTTTAGAAGAGGTACCAAGTGGTCTATATAAGACACGTGATATTATTCATTTGATATATGTGAAAAATACTAAGTACACATTCTCTCATATCATTTCATGTGTCAGTTAAAAACCAATTTCTTAAAGGCTTTCCTGAAAATCTTCTGAATTACTATACGGTAGATTTTGGGTTT
This sequence comes from Hydrangea macrophylla, assembly GCA_033977485.1. Lineage (NCBI taxonomy): Eukaryota > Viridiplantae > Streptophyta > Magnoliopsida > Cornales > Hydrangeaceae > Hydrangea > Hydrangea macrophylla. Next base: position 114,094,935 of record CM066982.1, on the reverse strand, counting down.
TGTTGTATTCTGGAGGGGATTTGCTAGGAACCTTCTAACAAACTCTTTGTGAGTGGGGGCAAATAACTCCTTAAAGAAAGCATTCCATATACGCCTCAAAGCCTTACAATTTTAATGTTTAGATTCTTCTTCCGTGACGACCCGACCCCGACCCTGACCCCGACCCCGACCCAGACCCCGACAATCATAAAGAGTTACTACCTCCGTCCCATTTTATGTGTCTATCTTTCCTTTTTGGGATGTCCCAAAATTGTTGTCCACTTTCCTAAATTAGTATATAAATTTTACTTAGTTTTCCAAACTACCCTTCCTTGCAATGAACACCAAAACAAAATAAAAAAAGAAAGTGTAATGATTGTGGGCAATTGTGGAAAGTAAGTGTAGATTCTTTTTGTCCCCTTAAATAGTTGGATTCTCCCAGATGGACACATAAAATGAGACGGGGGAGTATTTTTTTGGGAGGACGAGTCAAAAATATTTCGAGGAGAGCATTTGCTCCATGTTCTTACTTTTCTAAGTTTCTATTGCTTTTCAAATTTCAGCATTTTAATTTAGAAACAATCTTCGTGTATAGAGTAACATTTTCAAGTCTGGCTCGGAATTTCATATGTGTATTGCGCACTGTCATGTACATAGATCTCTTAAATACATTATATTAAGGGAATTGCTATGTACACCGTTCAATTTTATAAAAGTGGAATTTTTTAGAAGAAAATTGAGTAGAATAAAAGAATTTGGATGTATAAAGCAAATACACTGGTGTACATAGCAATTCCCTATATTAAAGATTCTAAATTTACGAAGTTTTGTTTTGAGTATCAATTAATTTGATCTTGTAAAACTCGTTTGCTATAATGCAATGTATTTCAAATTGATAGATGTCATAGGATTTGGACAATTCAGGATTAGGAAAATTGGGAAGCATAGCATTACTCTATTAGTAATATCTATGATGTTATATCAAATTATGAGTAATGTTATGCTAGATTATCATGTTTTATATCTCAAATAATTTTCAAACACAAGTGACATTTGGACCATCTTAATTTTATTATAGTGGGATCACTTTAATATCCTGCAATTATAATTTAGTGGGCTCACTACCACATAAATTTGAGAAGCATGACATTATACTTTGCATACGCTGGGTAGGGTTTTTCTTTTTCCCTTCATTTTTTCTTTTGTTTGTGGTAGTGGTTATGGATGGTAGCCAGTATATAGATACTATTTTGTAATTTTGGGAATTTTATATGTTAGACTGTTAGTTGACTCAATTTATATTCCTACTTTGAATTTGCATAATTAAAAAGCCAGTACTGTGTATAGCCATTTTTGATAACTGATTGATTATGTGGAGAGATAATGTTTTGTGATTGGTAATTTAAAAAAAAAATTATGAGGAATGTTTGCTAGATTTTCACGTTTTCTATCCTTAAATGCTTTTCAAACACACGTGACTTTGGACCACCTTAATTTTATAATAATGATCACTTCAACATCCTCCAATTATAATTCAGTGGACTCACTATCACATAAATTTGAGAAGCATGACATTATACTTTGCACACTTTGGGTGGGGATCGTGGACTTTTTTGCATCATAGATATTGAATTTCTAATTCTGTTAGAAACATTATGTTCATGATGTCAATAGCAGTACTAATTGGTTTTGGGTATAATATGCTATCAGTGTTGTTAGATATCAATATGTATGTGTACACAAATATCATCTTCTGTACTTCACTTTTTGTTGGAATCTGCAACTTGTTCATTATTACATTCTCTGTTTTCCGGTTATCATTTGTTCCAAAATTTGAGTGTCCAAATGTGAGAACAAATGTCCTGTTAGTAAATTTCTAATTTTGATTTTACAACTGGGTATCATTTGTAACGGTGGACCTGTTCATATTATCTTAATTTGAAAAGGTATCATGTAAATTTGAAAAGTTGAATTTTGGTTGTATATAATTAACGGTTTGTAAATTGTTTTTTCGCCAATGAATGATTTGTGACTCATGGTTCATGATAAGGATGATAATGTGCAATGACGTCATGTTCTTGAAATTTTAATAAATGTGGGGGTAATATTAAATGCTCGTATTTACATGCTTTCACAAATACTTGTAAATGTGGAGGAAAATATATAATGCTTTATATATATGAATAATTATTTTTTATTAATTAATATTTTTTATAAAAATATTTGTGCATTGTCATTTATTTTTGTGAAATTTTTTTGTGCTCGTGAAATATAAAGATATGGGGAAATCTTGGATATCGTTTAATCCAAGATGATCAAGTCTAGTTACTTAGAATATTAGTCAAGAGGACAATGGGGTTCACATTGAAATTTAAAGCTAATAGCTTTAAGATTAACAAACATAAAGATAATTTATGAGTATGTGAATTGGTAAAAATTATAGGTGGAACAATTATATGGTTACTTGTTCCAAGAAAAGTAAGGAAAGTGTTCTTACTTGAAAATTGGATAATGGCATGAGAAATTTGACAATATAGTGATATTAAATGGGGTTTAAAATTAATTAGTATGACAAGTAATTAATTTCAACACTACCATATTTAATAGGACTAAGTATGCTATTCCTACACTATAAAAGACTAAACAATATGTTTCTATTCTTTTCTTTTCTTTTCTTTTTTTCAATAGTATAAAATGCACCTCTTATTTTACTCATCCCGCAAGGAGAACTAGCTAGAGATGCAGTACTAGAATTTTAGAACTTCAATAACTTTTGGGTTTGAAAATAACATAATATATAGTTTGAGGTGTATATATATATATATATATATAGATGGACATCATTACTGATTAGTGCTAGCTTACTCCCAAAATAGTGTGAGATGGTACTCTGAATAACAAGAAAATCTAATGATTTTTGAAAAGAGACTAAAGTGTGACTTCCCCCTTTACATTCTTTTTTAAACTACTTATGAAACTTTTGGAGCAATTCTAAGATATTTAGATTCTACACATTATGAAGAAATAAGTGTAGTGAAATATTAATTAAGGTAAATATGGCATTCCTTTTAGTTTTACAAAACTAGCAAGCAGGATGAAAATTAAGCCAATGTACTCCCACCTTATAGACTTGAACACAACTATATATGTGATGTATCAATTACTTCATTTTAGGATAAATTACACTAATTTCACATAAACCTCCTCTTTAGTTATACTGCTGACCTCTATATCATAAAGAATGGAACTTATGATAACGGAGCTTGTGATTTTATCATTTTTGCCCTAGCCTTTCCCTATGTGATCGAAATCTTAATTTCTGTTGAAAAATAGTCTAAGGCCAATTTAAAATTTCCAAAGGTATGTGTATTTGTCAACATCCTCAAATGACGCAATGATGCAGCATGGAATCATGAAAAGTCTCTAAGAATGCAAAAAAAAATTAAATCTTCGAAGAGAAAACTACGATATTATTATTAATTGAAAGGCAAAACCCTAAATTATAAGATGGTATTTATTCTAAGCTAACACCCTAATGATAATAGGAAATAAAATAAAGAGGAAAATAAATTAAATAAGTTAAAACAGTTCAAAAACTGTTCCTTCGCATATTGTGCTCGCTCTGATGAGCGGTCGAGGACCTCGCTCTAGCGATAAGGGGCCTGGGGCCTCAATTCAATTGAGTGAACTTCACTTTTGACTATTTGCATGCTATCTTGCTCAAGCGATCTCCACTCCATGGCAGCTTTTTGCCTTTTCGAATTCATCAGCTTCTCGACCTACATCAAGTGGTACCGTTGACCATGTATAGTAGTGTGAAGAATTTGCACACACCAAATAATTCAATGGGAGGCTAAAACCAATACTTTTTAGTAATTAATTTGCCCTGTTTTTTCCAAGTAAACTAACTAGTCGTTATTTTTTATCCTGATTCCTCTTTTTCATTGGGTCTACGAGCCGTGTAGTGCTCCCCAGCCTCCCCCGGTGCAAATTGCAGCAAAATTCTGGCCTTTTGATATTTTACATTTCAGAGAAATCAGCAAAAACTTGGTGAGTTTATTTTGATATCTACACCCATGAAAAATTCAATTGCACACCGGATTAATTAACATATAGTAATATAAACTACAAATTAGTAATAATTTGGTAATCAGTCAAGTCTCTTACAGGAAAACTTTTTAATTAAAACATACTTTGTGGCCAAAAGAGATCATTTTTGGACAGGCTCCAATTTTCTTGGTTCATGACTTAATCTCACAATTGCTAGTTAGTAAAAAAAAAAAAAAAAAAAAACAAAGTTAATGTAATCCACTATATATATATTAAAAAAAAAGAGGAAAAAAAAGAAAAGAAAAGAAGAAAACACGTAAGTAATCTTTGTGAAACCCTATTTCATGCCACAAAAAGCACTCAGTCAAATGTTGCTGCAACCGTAATTTAAGGATCAAACAACAAGATCAGTTTGAAACCAAAAACCAAAACAAACTCAATTTAACAAGTACGATGATCCATGAGTGTTATTTCTCGCCACTAACAAAAATGCATTTTCCCCCCATCAAATGGGTCAAATTAAGTTAATTAACTCATAAGAATACAATTTATTCAATCGTTACAACCACACGGTGATAAAAAGAAAAGGAGGAGCATTTCAAAATTTGCTACTTCGTCAAATTCAGAAAAAATGGAACATCGGTAATTGGTAGCCATTCACTTCCCTGTATAAAATTTCCAGCTGTAAATTGACTAGCCTCAATTGAGCTGTTGATGACCCTATAACCAGGCCAAGTCACTCTAGCACTAGTATTTGAACCTGGACCTGTGTTCATAAACTCCCCATAATACAAAGTTTTCAATGCAAAATCACCATCCCATTCCAGCCATCCGGCTCGATCCACTAGATCACCTATATTCGATTGTAAAAACACAGTCCTCGAATATTCCTTCCACGGACGGCCCAGATACGTTTTGAACGACGATTGTACCGGAATTAGATCAGAACCTGCGGCAACTTTGCAGTTCAAGATCGAAATACCTGTGTTCTGATTCGGATCGTCCCTTCCTTGAGCCGTGAAAATGTTTCTTTGGTTCTCATTTGGCCTTCGGGCGTATAAATTGCAGTTTTGGAAAACAACGGCCGCGTTGCCAAATATGAAGTCAATGGTTCCGTAAATGTCACATTCGCGGTAAAATTGGCGAAGCGAATGGACATAGAGAGTGTCTTGGTAGCCCACAAAGCTGCATTGATAAAATGCTGAGAGGTCTGAGCCACTTCTTAGTGCCACGGCTTGGTGTTTGCTTGGTCCAGCGTAGTTCTCGAATGTGATGCCTTTGGCTATGAATCCATTTCCTACTACAGCTGCAAGTGGTGATTAAAGACAATGCACAAAAGAGATTAGATAGAAGGTGTTGAAGCAATTAAGCGCATAGGCAACCGGTTCTGTACATGGTTCTTCAAAGAAGAACTAGTTCTATGTTTGTGGTGTTATTTTTTAGTCACACAGGGGTCCATCATGTTTAGCTTTACAATAATTAATCCAAAAACTGATTTTTTGTCGAACCAAGGTACCATTGATTTTTTCACCAATAAATAAAAGTGAGGCTTGATATGTAATTATGTATATTGGAACTTTTTTCAATGATCACTATAGCAATAGCACGTAGAACATCTTCAATATGGGAAGCCAAGCCAAGATGAATAATTGGAATGTATACTGATGTAATGGGCCTTATTGCTAACGAGCAATCTGGGCCAAGATTTTGTTATTGGGCCGAGTTTGGGAGAGAGTTTAACAGGATAAAATATTGGCCTGGACACGACCAGCTTAGACCCAAGACTTGGGAGAGGCACAAGCCTCGACAAACATGGAGTGAAAGTGCAGGACTTGTTGGAGAGTGGCTAAAACATGATAAGTTTCAGAACCAACTCTCACATTTAACTAGTTTTTATGAAAACCATGACTTGTTTGAGGTTGTATAAAACATATAATTAGGTTCAGTCGAACTCTCAATTTCAATCTGTTTCTTCTGAAAACTAGCACAAGATGTTGATTTTACAAAGAATCTATTTTATAAACAACTTTTTTACTTATGGACTAGAGGACCGTTCTTGGACTTTCCAAATAGCTCTCAGTTATTTGTTGTTGGAGAATAATACAATAAAGCCGTAAGAATAATATGCCTTCAAAGAATTCACCAGTAATAGAGACACCATCAATTCCACCAAAACTGAATCAAACTGATAATAAGGTGACCGAGATGAGGCGCAAAGCTCTCTTGAGACGATACGCACACTCTATGGGTAATACCCGGTGCAATAGAAAAATTGGCACGCCGTCTCCAGGATACAACAGTTCGGCCACCCTTGTCGTACGCCTATCAAATCTGCAAAATTTGATATGACAAAAAACTTGCCCCTAATACCTTCTTTACCCAATGTAACATAATTACATAATCTAAACGTAGAAGAATAATAGTATATACTTGATAAAATGTCTAAAACAAAAAACTAACCACTCAATCTTGCAGACCCATGATGTATATATACATACACGTATATATCTAGATGCATAAAGATGGCTGACTTACTTTTCTTCCACACTTAACAACTCTCAATGCACATATAACTGTTGGATAGAAACGGTAACCCATATAAAGCTATATATTTAATATGTTAACTTCAATACATAGTAAAAGATTGTTATCAAGAGCCTCTACAAGATAAAAACGTGAATGTGCATGTTTTGAATGGCTTAATGACTCCTTGTAATAAAATCATTAACTCCACAATGATTATTTCATAACACACAAAAATAATACCAAGTATTTTTATTAAAATAATCCAACATTCCCTCACTTATTTTAATAAAAATAAAAATACTAACATATTAGGTAAAGATAAAAAAAAAAAATCATGCATAATAAGGGTGCCAATGGCTTGAACCCCCACTTAGTGTTCAGCAATTCTTGCTCCAGAGTCAGTAGTGACAATGTCTTGAACTATGACTGCTTTGGGGAAACAAGATGTTGCGTCACACACATAATTTTTCAGCACTCTATTCCAAGCTTCTAAGCTAGCACTTTAACGGCCATGTACTAAATCCCGGCTTCTTGAGCGCTCTAGAGAATTAGCCCAATTCTCATAGGAAGCGGCCCCACTTTCACACTCAAATAGGTGAGTCTATCAAGAATGTTCTCATGACTCTGACATCGCACCAATAATGACTATAGAACTCATTAAGAGTTGCAAACAACTCAACCTCATATCCGTTATGAGATCCATGCACTTACACCATAGGGATAGCCAAATGGCTAGTGGTCAATTTATTGCATGTCAATCAAACCACTCTATGATTCGTTCTTCCCTTTGAACTTAGTTCTCAGGATCTCTGGTCCCTAGATAAGGTATCCTCATAGGCAATTTATCTTTGTTTAGGCTTTAGGTCTATCCCTCTCGATGCAATCTAGAATTTAACTTTAACTAAAGCTTTTATAGATAATTATCTCCATAACTCGCCACTTCACTTGTAAAGGATTTTACAATATTTTGTTTTTCCCATTGTAGTACTTATTCCTACTCTTCTACTCTTTCAATCACTAAAGTACAATAATAATGGATCAAAACAATTGGTATTAATTTTCTCGAACATTAAAGTTTCATACAGAAAATCATAAACCACCCCACTTCATCATTGGCATTCAACAAATAAAATACACCTTCCAATATAAACACATAGCCATTGGTACACAACCACTCACCATAGGGTGTTCCAAATCTCATCACAATATTTTTTTTTGTACAGTGGAAAACCTTTGGTTAAGCAAACCAATAATTCATAGTTCCCTTAATTAAATCTCATTACACAAGTAATGGTATTCAAAATATCATCTTGGAAATTCCAAGGTATTCATCTTGGTTAACTACAAGGAATCATGAATTTAGCATTTTTCTTTCTCATATCATCTTGAATAAAATTCAAGGTAGTCTGACATTTTAGAAAATATCCAAAGCTATCATCTTGGATTAAAACCAAGACCAACCCAAAATATATCATCTTGGAGAAGTCCAAGGCAATCACAAAATAATCATCATGGATAATATCCAAGAGATCACATACCATCATCTTGGATTAAATCCAAGGTACACACATTATTTTCTTTTATATGGATTTTTCCATCTTATTCATCTCATGCCTTTATCAAGCCTTGAACTCTTGATCATCTGGGAGTTGGAAACATACAAGGCTCAATATCTTTTAAAAGCCCCCACTATTTGGAAAAGACCATAGCTCACAATTTAGGCCTGATAAAATAAGTTGTCCTATAAAAAGCATTTTGATACAAAATACAAGGAACTAGAACTTGGTCCACATATCAAAAGAAAATTTTGATATCTCCTCTAAAAATTTTCATAAGCTCGAATACTTTTGTTAACTAGTCTCCAAAATTCACAGCTGAAGTTTTTTTTTTCCAAAAGAATATAGAAATCATTTTTTAAGACCAACATTGCTCAAAAGCTTTTAAAGGCACACATAGTGAAAATCTCATAGGCTCTCTCAAGATTTCCACTTTAACCAAATAATTTAAGTGTCTCAAAAATATTTTGTAGTTCTAGTAACTCAAGTACGTATTTCAAATCATAATTCTTTTCAAGCACAAGAAATTTTTTTTTTTTTTCAAAGTATATAAGAAGACATTTACCATAAATTTTTTTTTTTCTCTTTGTTCCTTTTTTTTTTTTTAAAGCTCCTAAAATCATATCCAATCACAATCTCAACTTTTAAGATTTACACTTTTCATACACCCTTAAGGAAACAAAGCATGAAGCACTAAGCATATATTAAACATTTAGCTCATCGACATGTCCAAGTATGTAATAGCAGACAACTCCATTCAACATGTCCAATGTACATTAGCAAAAACAAATTTCTCACTTAGTAGTATCATATTTTCATATAATTACTTGATCCCCAATAATTGTTCTTGAGTTGACTACATGTGATGTCTAAGCAAATGAATGAAGCATATATCAAATAAACAAGGATCGTGCTCAATACGTAAGTAGCTCCAACTCATTGGAAAATATTCGCTTTTTTTTTTTTTTTGCTTGCAACTGTGTACAAACTTTACCACTAAAATCAATGGTATTTCAAATTCTACCTCTAGACCAACCAATGGTGACTTTTAGCATTGTTTCACATACACTAGTAGCTATGGCATTCTAAGAAAAAATTATCATGCCCTTTTTAGTAACACTTATTTATCAAGCCACTTTTTATATTCCCACATACAATATTTGAAATCTCAATTTTATGTTATCAACACGTAGTCCAATTTGCTTCTTTTCACGCGAATAAAAAGCATATTGAAATAATCAAAATGTGATAACACTATTTCAATCACATACCTCAACACATATATTTAAATAATATACGTACCTTAGTCATGAGAATAGTATCCACAAATAACAAACTGAATTCTTACCGCTCACATTATCCTCTGAAAGTATCGTCTCAAATTGGAGAATAATAGAATAAAGTCGTAACAATAATATGCCTTCAAAGAATTCACCAGTAATAGAGACACCGTTAATTCTACCAAAACTGAATCAAACCGATAATAAGATGAGCGAGATGAGGCGCAAAGCTCTCTTGAGACGATACGCACCCTCTACGGGTAATACCTGGTGCAGTAGGAAAATTGGCACGCCGTCTACGGGATACAACAGTCCGACCACCCTTGCCGTACGCCTACCAAATCTGCATAATTTAATATGACAAGAAGCTTGCCCCTAGTACCTTTTTTACCCAATGTAACACACTTACATAATCTAAACGTAGAAGAATAATAGTATTTACTTGATAAAACGTCTAAAACAAAAAAAACTAACCACTCAATCTTGCAGACCCATGATGTATATAATACATACACGTATATATCTAGATGTACAAAGATGGCTGACTTACTTTTTCTTCCACACTTAGTAGCTCTCAATGCACATATAACTGTTGGATAGAAACGGTAACCAATATAAAGCTATATATTTAATATGTTAACTTCAATACATAGTAAAAGATTGTTATCAAGAGCCTCTACGAGATAAAAACGTGAATGTGCATGTTTTAAATGGCTTAATGACTCCTTGTAATAAAATCATTAACTCCACAATGATTATTTCATAACACACAAAAATAATACTAAGTATTTTTATTAAAATAATCCAACATTTGTTGGTTAGTTAGAGACTAAGTTCAAATCACAGTAAGAGACTAAGTTCAAATCACACACAATTAACTTCTATGCAGTCCAATAAAAAAACATTTAGAAAAAAAAACCAAATTATACATATTCGGTTCTTTTCTGAACGTGAAGCTCATGTTATCCAATATCATGCCTCACACTGGAATACGCAATTGGAGAGATTATTCAATGAGCTTGTCACACCAAGTCAGTATATTGATGTGGTGTGATTATTTAATCTAAATCACCCACTTGCCGCTTCCTTTCAAGAGAATCATGACAATAGTAAACAAATTTGAAATTTGAAATTCCACAAACCACTTGTCATGATCAGGGCCGGTCGTAAGGTTTTAGGGGCCTTAGGCAAACAACTAAAAGGGGGCCACTACATACTACTATGAACTAATTACCATAAGATACTAACAACAGGGGCGGGCCTAGGATTTTTGGTGGAGGGGTCTTGTCACGCCCCAGATCCATACATATGAATCTAGGTTACGTGGCACGCCATCAAGGCTTACCAACGATGATTAAAGTTCCCAAAATAACCTTAATAAAAGTTTTGCTCCTAAATAACCAACTTCCAAATAGTTTTTCATAGGTTATATTAAACACGTGTCCAAACACGCCTTAATGAGTTTCGTTTTCAAAAGTAACAGTTTCATAGGTCAAAGGGTCCTCAAAGGTACCCCCCATGCCTAGTTAGAAGTTGTTCCGAACGTTGGGAGAATGGATTTAAAAATTCTGGCAGAGAGTATTTCGACCGGTCGAACGACCCCCTTCGACCGGTCGAATGACCCTTTAGCAGAATCCTACCCAAAGCTGCAGAATTTGCTTAAGGCATCAAACAACCCCACTCCTTTGCAACCCTTCAAACATATTCCAATTCTTAACAAACTTTACCAATATTATAAGGACAAGTATAACAACTTTTCTAAGTTTGAAAAACGTTAACTAGTTAAGTTGAGGGTTCGTTTGGATCAAAATCTCATAAGTACTTCAACAATTTATAAAACATGAAATTCAACTTGTTAAACATCAAGACGCGAACTCAAGATTCCGAGTCGCTTCCAACTAACTTAAAAAGGTTTTCAAAAGAATATTACATCCATCCAAAAATAATACAGAGCTTCTATAACTCGGTTACAAAAATGTTCTATACACCAATTCCTCCGATTGATCCCTAACGACCTCATTCCTCGCATTCCATTTTTCCTTTCTTTATACCTACAATGGAGTAAATCTCCATTGCTCAGCTATATGCTGAGTGCACAATTTCTAACATATGCATATATGACAAATCATGCTTTATTCTCATCATAACACATAACTATTGGTCTCTAGGGAATAAGTGCACCTTCACCGATCCAAAGTCTTTCGACTCAACCATGACCCATGCCCCTTCGACATGTCACGTAATGCCTTTCTCGGCCAAGTGACCGTCGTCACTGCTAATCCTCCCCCTTCGAGAGGACGTCTCACGGTGAATTAGCACCAATCCCCCTTTAACCCACATAGGCACATAAACATACTCATTTAACACATATACGTGCTCGCGTAAAACTTAACATGCTTTTCACATTTAAGCGCGTGCATAATTAACGGGCCTAAGATTAACACATGGATTTTGCCCGGATCACAATTTCATCATCGAAATATAAAACATGTATTTCACCTATATAACATAGGCTAGAAATTCATACCTCGAGCTATCGTCGTATAACTTTGAGGGAACAACTAGAAGCCCGATTAAACGTCAAATCTCCGATCCTACGCGAAACCTACAAACTTACACGTGTTTTCCCCAAATTCCTAGATTTAGAAATTTATAAAAACTTAGCCAAACGCGGCCTAAAGACTATCAAAACGTAGCCCTTACATTGGAGAGTTCAAATATGAAGTTTGGTGAAATTCAGTCGGACGAAATGTCGCCGATCGTCGTCGCAAAGCTCGGAGAACTAAATCTCCCTTTTCTCTCTCCTCTCCCAAGATATTATATGAGTTTGCAACTAATGCAAACTCACCCTCATCTATATATAGACAATCTTTTCGAAAATCGTGTTTACCTCCCCGCGGGTTTCTCAAACCTCTAATAAATTCCTGAAATGTTGCACACGTCCACTTTATGCCTTTACGAGTGAAAATTATAAATCACAAAAGTTTTCGATTTGAGTCTTGTTTGGATCCAAAATTATGTCCGAAAACCAAATTCTGAAGAATCTCTACATATCCTACCTTTTATATAACGTGACACTCACGTTCTCACCACAGTTCTCAAAATGATATCTAACAGTATCAAGATTATCAGAATTTACTCTACGCAGGTAAATTTACTATTCATCAAAATGCCAGTAAGTCAAATAACATTTAAATCACATAAATGTCATTTAGCTATGCCAATGCAACATGCCTTTCCATGTTCCCGTGTCCTCTCTTGACATCTTCCGAACTGCCTTTAAGGCCAAATACTGGATTCTCAAAAGACACCCTCCAACAGCTAGTGAGTCATCACTCACTTCACACATGCTAATTAACACAACCGCAAGCATGCTAAAATGATATAAATAGATACCGCAGGAGCGGGTATGACAGGTCTAGACCATACGAGGGTTCGGGGGCAACGCTCCCGAGACAAATTTTTGTGAGTCTACCTATATATAATTATGTGTAAAATGTAGAATTATCAGTAGAATTGGTTTTAACACCCCTAATTTGATTAAATCATATAAGTTTATTCGGCCTATTTCTAAAATATGTAAAATATTAATGAAAAACCCAACATTGATGGCTCTGTAACTCTGTTAGGTTTTTTTTTTTTGACTCAAAAGAGGGCCCTCTATTTGTGTTAGACTGGAGAGAGAGAGAGAGAGAGAGAGAGAGAGAGAGAGAGTGTGTGTGTGTGTGTGTGTGTGTGTGTGTGTGTGTGTGTGTGTGTGTCGTGAGTTGAGGCTGTCAATTGGCTCAATTTTTATTTATTTTTTTAAGAAAAGAGGAAGAAGGGCTGACAGGTTGAGTTATTAATATGGACAATGGTACTATAGTGTTAGGTATTGGGGGCCCTAAAAGTTTGTTCATAAGTGGGGGCTTTAGGCCCACGCCTACAATCAATAGAGTAAAGGCCGGCCCTGGTCATAATCTCTCTAAAAGTATAGAGCAAGTGGGTGATTTAGATTAACGGGCTCACTGAATATCTTCTCACGCAAATGTCGTGGCTAAATCTTGTGTGCTTTCAAAAGGACACTCAAAAGAACAAAGAATTGTCCGAGCTACCACTTTGAGAAGTTATAATATGGTTTTGGTGGACCCGGTAAATAGGGGTCTACCATGTGACTAAATGTAACTTTTTTTTGTCACATTAATCATATAATTTGACCATATGACAATTATTTATTGATCAAAACTATCACGTATAATTTCTCATCTACTTTGCGGTTCCTTGTGTTTTGATAATAGGATGAGAAAGTGGGTCCTTGTCATCACATGGGAAGCTTCATAAATAGTATCCCACTCTCACCGGAATCTGTGATCTTGGTTTGTATTCTATGTAAGATTTTGCGCGCATTAATTACAGCATAGAGTTACACTAGCAGTTTCGCTGCGGCCACCGACACGTGTTCAACCTAAGCAACAGTCAATGTTTTGAAATCTAAAAAACCTAAAAATGTTAATATCATCGCAATTATGAAAAGTTCTTTCCATACGGTTCTTTTTTTTTTTTCTTTTCTTTCTTTTTCTTTTTTTTTTTTTTTTTTTAATAAATATTTTTCAAATTGAGGATGAAGGAATTTTTACTAGAATTTAAACTCTTAAAGAAAATACATTTAAGTAGGGGCGTAGTCAAAAATTACATCTAGTGGATACCAATATAATGGGGTAGAGGAAAGATACCTACGGAGTATATAATAAAAGATAAATGAGTAATACTAGAATACAAAAGAATCATAAAAAAATACTCACAAAAAACTGTGACATCTCATATAACATACTATTGGATGAGTTATGTGGTGGGTTCCTTACATATTATTGCCTTAATGGGTTTGAAAAGCCTAAAGTCTCTCCAAAATGAAGTAAGAAAACCTGTTATCAATCCATATATTATATATTATCTATAAATAAAAGCGAAAGCTTGAGACATAAGAATCATGGTATGCCTTATTTGGCATCTTGCATCTAAAGAGTCATTAGTGATTCAGTGAATTTTAAAGAGTCCATTTGAATTAGCAGTTTGAATAGTGAGGTGGTTTTTCAACTTACTATAAATAGTAGTGCTCTTTCTAGCAGACTAGCATAATTTAAGTGACTGTGTCCCTAATGTGAATGTGATTGGAGCGTTACTCACACCACATCATCATAACGTCGTATGATTAGTTCACTGAATAATTTCTGTAGACGGTAAATAGTAGTAAAAATTAATTAAGGGTGTGTTTAATAATTTAATTAAGTATTAAAAATTAAAAAATTTAGCACTTATTATTATTATTTTTTTCAGTACGTTTGATAACATACCATTTAATTAAAAATAACAATGTTATAGGCACCGAAAATGTGCACAGAATTTGTGCACCGAAAAATCAGGACCATTCATTTTAATGGATCCCATACACTTTTGCATGGGGGCCACTAAAATAAATGACCACGATTTTTCAGTGCACATTTTTGATCACCCAAGCATTATTCAATTGAAAAAACAATAAAAAATCCACTGAAAACTTTAAGTAAAATATTTCTACTGAAAATAATTACTGAATACAACCTATTATATTTTTTGAAACACTATTTTCAATACTACAAATTCAATCACTTAAAATTTTACCCCACTTAATTTTTAACTTTATCAAGCACACACTTAAAAGAAAAGAAGAAATTTCAAACTCACCAACGGTCGCAGAGCGGAAGGTAGTCCACCCATCAACAACGTTCCGATTAGCTTTGACCACCGTCTTTCCTATCCCATCTCCGACCAACATCAACCTCGTCTTCCTCCTCTCCACCTCCACATTCTCGAAATAGGCCCCCGCCTTTACATATATCACAAACCTCGCCGCGCTCGAGTTCGGCGCCGCCCCCACCGCCTCTCCGATCGTCGTGAAATTCCCACTCCCGTCCTTCGCCACCACCAAATCAAACCTCGTCCCGTTCACCGCCGCCTGTAACAATCTCCGGTCGCTCCCCGAAACCCACTTGGGAAACCCACCGCCGTTGTACTCCGGGAACACCTCCGACGAGTTCGCTCCGGGGATTTTCTTCAGCATTGCAAGAGAGTTACTAACGTGATGTGAAATTTTACAGAGGCCGCGTTCAATGTAATCGCGGACGTTGGCTTTGCTGTACGCGAACCCATCTAGACACGTGTACTGATTCGTCATAGCGCCGCTAAACAAGCTCTGTAAATCGTTGTAATTTTTGGAAGTCGATTTCTTGGTGGAGAGATCGGAAATGGCTTTTCTGAGTTCTGAAACGGTGTCGTCGAAGAGCTCGAGACAGTCGTCGAGGGCTCGCTTATCGAGAATTGATAATTTGGGGAGATTTTCCCGAATGACTGTGAAATTGGAGGATGAGGCTCTGACTTCGATTACTGTGTGGTTCACAGTAGCGGAAATTATCTCTGGGATTGATTTGGAATAGAGAAGATTTGGGAATTTGGAGATGGTGGAGACACAGAGCTCTGGGTATAGTGTTCCTTCACACACAGAGTGTGCAATTTGTATGTGTTTAAGGATGTGTATGTGCCCATGATTTTCATTGTTTAATTTTGGGGGTTTTATTAGTGAAGAGAGTGTGAGTAAGGAAATGATTAAGATGGGTAAGAGAGTAACGAGGATTTTAGTTCTGTTTCGACTGATGAGACTATACATGATGGTGTGTATAGTCACAATATAGATAGAGAGATGAATTTTGAAGTGCGAGGGGGGATGATGGAGGGAATTTGTAGCTAAAGGTACTTGGATGATGAATTATTCCATGTTCCTCGACCATTGTCAGCTGTTACGTGGAGTGGACAAATGTAGATTTTTTGTCATCCAAAAATCAAGACAATTTTATTACTCCTACATGACAGCTTTCAACTATCTAGGACCATTACATGACATATGGTTAGGGGTGGCAATCGTGTCGTGTTGGGTCATAATCGTGTCGTGTCATAATCGTGTCGTGTCATAATCGTGCCGTGTCAATAATCGTGTCATTTCTAAACGTGTCAAAAACCTAAACCCATACCCGTTTAATGCAATTCACGTGTCACCCATTTAACCCACCAACCCGCGTGATGAACAAGCCGTTTTCTCGTAACCTTTTTTTTTTCCTTGTATAACATGACATATTTAATAGATTGACTTCATGTAATAAAAAACCAAGCATAGAGGGAAAAAAATGAAGAGGCACGATTCTAAGAACACAAGTCTTCCCACCTAATGTACCAACTACCAACAAGTCAACGACAGTAAATGATTAATTATTCCAAATTTAAACTAATTAAGTACCATATAACAATATCTAACTATTATAAATGTAGGACTGTAATACTCTTAACTCCACTTTTCCCTCCAAAAAAAATAAAATAATAAAAAAAATAAATATTACTTGCTTTTAAAAAAAAATATATTTCAAAAAAATGTATATTTCCAAAAATACCCTCTATAATCGTGTTAAACGGGTTGACCCAATTAAAACATGACCCAATCCGTTTATTAATCGTGTTAAACGGGTCGACCCGTTTATGACCCATACCCGTATAAGCTAAACCCAAACCCGTTTAATTCGTGTCAGATTCGTGTCGTGTTGCCGTGTCGTGTCGAAAATTGCCACCCCTACATATGGTACAGAACCATACAATAATTTCTCGTGGTTTATGGATGGATGGATGTTAAATGGGGGAGTAATTGGATCTGACAAAGACAACATGACTAGGGTCCTTTTAAATAGAGGTCTTTATGGTGGACTCTGCCCTAATTTGGGTCAGAGTTATGGTGATGGACCTCCATATCCATATATTGGAGCAGTATTGAAGTGTATCCGTTTAATTTGTTAGATGGTACCAGAGCTGCTTGTTATACCGCATACTCATATGGATAAAATTTCAGACACAATTTTCTTTCTTCTGTGTCATCCTGTGATGTCAGTGAATCTCACAGTGACACAAGGGAGAGATAGACACACTTTTGTGGGTTATGCATAAAATATTGTGTGAAAATACCCTACTCATATTATACAGAGTGTTATACGTGTGCTACGGTTACATGAGATAATATTTTAAAATGTAGATTAACCTGGATAAATTATATATGAGAAATAAATTTTATTAACCTGTTATTGTATGAGAAATAAATTTTATTAGGCTCAATTTGCCATAGTAGTCTTCATATGATATCATCGTCAAAAATAGTAGCTAGTACTTCAAACTATATATGTCAAAGCTGGTTTGATTATCTTCATATCGTTTTAACTATTGTAGGGATTTATTGTTGAGAAACATTTATCATAAGCTACTATTATTAATTTTCCAGGGCTTGGATCAATGGATAATATATATTAGTTTTAATTGCAAATAAAGTCATTGTTTTGATAAATACTCTATATATCCACTCTAAGCTTATCATATATAAACCAAAATACTCTGGCCAGTTTCTCCAAGACAAAGCTTATCATATATAAAGCGAGTATGAAATACACCTATCGATTTTCTACTATCTATATATACATGTACAATATCAATGTTAATTTGATGTATTACTTCTTATTTATTGCATAACGTCAAGTATAGAGAAAAAAATTGATAAGTGTATTTAGCACCTCTCTTTGTCATATCAAAGTATTTACATATATATATATATATATATATATATGTCGTTTAAAGGGTTGATGCTCGTTGTAATGTTTTAATACCATATGATTCAACAGAAAATGAATATTGTTTTGATTCCACTAAGTAGGATATCAAATTAATTTGAAAACGTAGGCGAGTCAAGTGAGTAGTAATAGATTTCTGGGACTTACATGGTATACTGACAGCAGAGTACCACTTGGTAATAGTGGGAAAAGGGGGATTTTAGGTACTTTTAGAGTTTCACGTGCAAATTGACTACTATCGATAATACTAGGTGTGTACACTTTTTTTTTATTTTATAAGTGATGTGCACACTTTTGTATATATATTTTTTGATACATTGTTTTAAATGCGTGTATTCTGTGTTGTGTAAGTGGTGCATAGAAAAAATGTGAAAAAATATGCAAAATTCAAACAATATAAGATACATGTATTTAAAGCACAGTATGTCAAAAAATGTGTACAAAAGTATGGACACCTAGCATTATTGGACTACTATGTACAATACTCTTTAGTTAATGAAAGTTAATTATTTGAGTTGGCCCCACACCCTTACATTGTTATAAATTTTATTACAGTTTTTTTTTTTTTTTGAGAGAATTTTATTAAAGTTTTTAAAACTTATTTAATTTTCAGTTTTAATCATTTCCGTAACACATTTATTTGAGAGTTAACTATACTCCCTCTGTTCCATAATAAGTGTCTACATTTCTTTTTTTGGATGTCCCACAATAAGTGTCCATTTTTCTAAATTGGTATATTGCTTTTATTTACTTTCCAAAACTACCCTTATAATAAAGACAAAGTAATATTTATTTGTGATCCCAAAACAAGCAAAAGTATGTGATAAATAGGAATAGTTCTAGATCAAAGAACCGTTTGTTGATATTGAGTTAGATCTTAAAAGTGTTTATGCCATTAGAACTACCTAGGGAGGCAAAGTTACTTTAAGATAGTGATACCATGCATCTCAATATCACAAGCCAAATTATTATTTTACTTTTATGTCATAGTATTTTGGGATAATTACAGAAACACCCCATGTGGTTAGGCCTTTTATCAGTTACTCACCTATACTTTAAATTTTATCATTAATACCCCCTGTGGTCTGAACTAAAATGAAATAGTCACTTTTTTCATTAAAGTTAACAGAAAATGGGTAAAAAAACGAAATTACCCCTGTTACATGCTAATAAGAACACCTTTATATGCTTAAATGTTTATTTAGACATATGTGGTATACTACTATATAATTTTGATATTATATTTGTTGTTAGAGACCATTCTGTAGTCACTTTGAGGTACATCATGAGAGCAAATTTATTTAATTTTTGATCTACCTTGGACACACACACACACCACACACAGTCTTGGCGATATATAAATATTTTTTTATTTATTTTATCTACTCTTAGACACACACAATCTTGGTAATATGTTAGTTTTTTTTTTAATCTACTCTTGACCACACACACAGTGAAATCCAGTGTAGTGATGTACTAAGATCTAAAAAAAAATTTATCCCCAAAATTTTTTGTGTGTGTGTGTCTTTAACAACAAATGTAATATCAAAATAATACAATAATGTACCACTTATGCTTAAATAAACATTTAAGCATATAAGGGTATTATTATTAGCATGCAATAGGAGTAATTTTGTACTTTTATCAATTTTCCGTTAACTTTAACGGAAAAAGTGACTGTTTCACTTTAGTCTAAACTACAGGGGGTATTAGTGATAAAATTTAAAGTACAAGGGATATTTAATAAAATGCTTAACTACAGGGGGTATTTCTATAATTAACCCTAGTATTTTACATTACATACTTTTATATTATTCATTTTGTGTCATGTTTCCCGACATCTCATTGTGTCTTAATTTTGTATCATAGTTCTACTAATCTATTGAAAATTGGAAAATAACTAATATTTTCAAAGCTAAATTTGTCACACCCCGGAATAGCAAAAGTAGAGAAAAAAATAAATTTTCTTTTTGGATCCATAGGGAATGACGGGTGAATGTCACTAAATTGTCCACACCACACAGTACTAGTCCAACTAATAAATAGGAATAGTAAACACTGAATATATAATAACGATTCTATCAATTACAATATCAGAGAGTAGTCCTCAAAATAATAATAGGTCTGGAGACAATATATGCCCAAGTACCCGCTTACTAATAAAGTTCGACAAAATATAAACTAAATAACTATCTCCATCTCTAGCTCGCGTACGAATAGTCTATAACACCCACATTTGTGTTATTGCTTTTGCATTTCATTGTCATGCATGATAATGTGATGTGGCGTGTCTTATGACACATGGTTGAGTGAGTTTTGACTCACGAGTTGATTTGGGTGTCTGTATTAGAGAACCCTTTGAAACTATTGTGATTGAAGATTTATTGTTTGTGAAGTCTCTCCAAGTATGAGACGGTCACTGTGGAACATTTTAAATGTTTATCTGAAAATAAATGTTTACCTGTGTATTTCAATATCTGTATTATTTTCTGGCTTAGAATATATTTCTGTTGTTAGATTTAGTATCCTGGTGAGAACGAATGAACACACTATTAATTTGGTAGGCTAATTAGTAACTTCGGAAACGTCATGTAGAAATTCGCGTTTTAGCGACCAAACGAAACTTAGTCGAAAATTTTTATAATTTTGAGTTTTCACTCGTAAAGCTATGAATTAGCTGTGTAGAAAGTTTCAGAGGCTGATTAGGAGTTTGGAAAACTCGTGGGGAGGTAAACGTAATTCCCCGAGAATGTTGCCTATATATAGATAGAGATGAACTTAGATTTTCTTAACTTCTAACCTAAAATTTCAAAAGGAGGCCAAAAGGGGGCTAAAGGGAGATTTAGTTGCTTAGAGCTTTGCGACGCCAAACGACGACCTTCTGTCAGTTTGTTTTCTCCCAGATTTCATATTCGAGCTCCTCGAGGTAAGAGCTTCGTTTTGATACCTATTAGGGCCTGTTTGGCTAAGTTTTCCGAAAAGTTATTTTCTAGAATTTTTCATAAAAGTTGATAAATGGAATTCTGATCCATAGGAATTTTACTAGACGGACTTCAGCACGTTCTTTGTGCACGGGTTTTCTTCAGATTGAATTATAGGAGCGTTATTTGGAGGTGAGTGATTCAACTATGTTTTTGGAATGATTTCTTGACATGTATTTATGTTTTGTGAGAATAGCATGTATTAATTCTTAGAGATATATTGTGTAGTTCATATTGGGCATTTATATTGATAAGTAGGCTCAATAGCACGGTGATATGTTTTGATTACCGCGAGTATGGTGATATGTATTTGAGCATGTTAAGTTGCTTATTTGGGTCAGAAGGAGCACGTGGTCACCGTGCCATTTTGTGGAGCCGATCTAGGCATTAAGGTCGCACGATTGAAGAGAAGAATCGTGGGTCTTACCCTTTCGCGTGGGCTTATTGGCGAGGAGTCGCGGATTGGGAATATGGACGGGCACGTGAGTCTCCGGCGACTAGTATGAAATGTAGAGATGTGAATGCGGACATGTTTATCATTCATGTGCATATGTTGATTTATTCACTAAGCTTTAGCTTAAACAAATCGAAATATGTGTGGTTATTCAAATAACCATTTCAGGTGTAAATGCTGGCGAGGAATTACAGAAGTGAGTACGTGGGTTGGGAGTTCTCTTGGAAGGCAACTTGAATGATAATCTTGTAGTTTTGGGATAATAGGAATCTTGTAATAAGAATTTGGTTGTTTTTACCTATGTTTAACTTAGTATGATAGAATGGATCTAGAACGTTGTAATGGACTATAACATGTTGTAATTATGTATGGTAATGCTTTAATATAGTTAAGATTACTTTGGAGTGCCTTTGGATGTGTGTGTTTGATCCTTGGTTGAAGTTAGAAAGCTTTTAAAACTTGAAATGCTGCAGATTGGGCTGCTGCCAGGGGAGCAGTCGACTAACCCATGCTTCAGTCGACTGGATCCTTGCATCTGTTAGCTACTGCTTTTTATTATAGCAAAAGCAGTCGACTGGACCCCGCCTCAGTCGACTGGACCCCAAGTCTCAGTCGACTGGAATTGCTATTAAACCCTTTGAAAACTCCCTGCCTTCTTCCGTCGACTGAACAGTCGACTGAGCAGTCGACTGAACCTCTAGTTTTGAAAAAGTGTTTTGTTTTCCGCTGCATGTGTTCTTCAAACCTAATTTTGGGAACGTTAATGAATTGGTTTAGCCTCGGTGGCGTGCCACGGACTCCGGTTCCGCTATTGTGGGACTGGGCTGTGACATAGTCGTTAGCATAACAGCCTTCACCGACATAACCAGTATCAATGAGGCCACTCTCTGCATACTCTTCCTCTGGGTAGTAGCTGTCGTGATAAGCTCCATTATCTGCATTAAGAGGGACAGGATAATCTGGACGGGGAATGTCCAGACAATAACGATCGTCAGCGTACTGAGAGCTGAGTGAATAAAAACTCATAGGGTACCAATTACATAACGTAATAACAAGTTATGAAAGTCATAAGATATAGTTCTACTAAGTAATATCTTCTCTTTATTCAATCCCACGTTACCCGAATCTATGTCTTATTATACAAAGACCTATAGACACTGACTCATAAGACACAGATCTGCTGTGATTATAATATTCCTGAACACACCACTGCCCTGTTCATCGCGCTTGAGAACATAGAGTACATATTCTCAGTCCACTGCAAGTCATGGATACAACGCTTCGAACAACGACATATCATTCTATTACCATGACTTAGCGTCCCATCCACCGCTCGTTAAGGACATAACCCGTCCATCGCTCGTCAAGGATATAACATAGATCACCTAACTATCTCTGAACTACTTGGTCCCACCTATTGGTTGTTAAGGACATCTCACCTTCCACCGCTTGTTAAGGGCATAATATGACCAGGTGTCTACCCACGTACAACTTTCCAAAACTTATCAAGACCTATCTAAGGTTCGTACTAGGACTGATACAGGACATCCCATTATGGCCTGACTACTCTGTTTGAAATGAACGGATATCGAACTAATACATGAACCAC
This sequence comes from Hydrangea macrophylla, assembly GCA_033977485.1. Taxonomy (NCBI): domain Eukaryota; kingdom Viridiplantae; phylum Streptophyta; class Magnoliopsida; order Cornales; family Hydrangeaceae; genus Hydrangea; species Hydrangea macrophylla. The sequence continues at coordinate 114,071,831 of CM066982.1, read as the reverse complement.
CTAGCATCTAACGTCATCACGTTAATCTGTTATTCTTAATCGTACTTATCTTTGTTGTCAGATTATCCCTGATCAACCTATAATCGCATAATGAAAGTCTGAATTGAGAATCGAACGATCGAACCCTTTATATAATAAACAAAAGAAACAATCCATGTTCGGCTAATGCCAATCGATTGGGACAATGGTTAATCGATTGGGATAAAAACTATAGCAATCGATTGAGGAACAATGACAATCGATTGGGTTACAATCAATGGCAATCGATTGAGAATCTATCTAATTGATTGGGACATAACTGATGGAAATTGATTGGTACTTCATCATCTCTAGCAGAAACGTAAAACAAAATATATAAACGTCTTAAGACATATTTAATACATCTAACCTTCATATAAACTTGTAAAAACAGTATATAGTGAGATCAAGTGAGTTTAAAACTCACCTAGATATGTGTGGGGTATGCTTGGCTTGAAACCTCCAAGCTCTCTCTCTCTCTCTCTCCTCCTTCTTTGTCTCTGTCTCTCCTTCTCTTTCTCTTCCTTCTCTTTTTTTTTTTTGTCTTCTTTTTGTTCAGTAGAGTGTGTGTATGCTTATGTGGTGTATGCATATATATATATATATATATATATGTTTGTGTTGTGTATACAATATACATCTCTGACCATCTCAAGAAATCTATGAACCAATCAGACCCAAGGCAATAAATGAGCTGGTATATATAGAAAAACGAAGTGCATTGTGTCAACCCACGAAGCAAAGTTGAAAACTAGTCTCTGCAGATGCCAATCGATTAGAAGAGAAGCCATCGATTGGTTATAGATATTTTATGGCAATCGATTGTGAGTCAAGGGCAATCGATTGGAAAATATGGCAATCGATTGAGACATGTCACGCCGCGGATCCACACATGTAAATCTAAGATACGTGGCACGCCACCAAGACTCGTCCCAAGTCATTAAAGTTGCGAAAATTATCATAATAAAAGTTTTGACCAATGAGCTCGACACATTATATTTTCCAAAAGGCTGAACACACACACACCCAAATTTATCTAAACAAAATTCGTTTTCAAAAGTAACATTTTAAAACATTGTATACATTTCGAAAACATGTAAAAACACTTTCAGGTCATAACCCGACCTTCATGAGTTCTTAACACAGTTTTAGAATACTTTAAGAAAATATTATTTATAATCAATTAATGTTGAACTCAACGAGTAGAAACTCCGAGTTCGTCACTCTAATCCAACTATGCAAGGTACAAAAATACCACCATAACCCCAAATCAACTAACATATCACGTCCCACATATTACAAAAATTTAAACCACTATCTTTTACTACACAAACCAAAATAAATAATTGTTTACAATATTCCACTAATTTACTTATTGAACATAAATCCATTAAACCAGAATTTATTTACAACCCCACGCCCATGAATACTCTTCAAGTCCTTTCCTTTTCTTCTGAGTTCTACCTTGAACACCTACGATGGTTATTCAATAACCACTACAATATATAAGCTATATGCTTTTGAATAACACTAATTATGCATATGGATAATAAACAAGCTCAATTTCATTTCATTACAGCCAACTATCGTCTCCGGCAATTACTAGTTCACTTACACCACTACCAACTAATCCGCGGCTCCACTTCCTAAGCCCACGTGACCTAGTCATGACCCACGCCTCACGTGCGGTCCCATAGGCCTCTGGCGGCCGTGGTTGTCACCACATCGATTACCTCATGGTGGTATAGAACTAGCAATTCTATTGACCCAAATAAGCAACTCAACATGCTCACATAATTCATTACACCGTGTTTTCACAATAAAATTGGGCCTAATTTAACCACATGAATTTTTCCCATTGATAAACTAATAAGTTTTATTAAGCTAATTTAACATGCTCTTACATCACAAATGAACCCAAACATGGAACCATCCATATATCATAATTAATGTCACTCACCTCTTGAAATCGCTCCTAAACTAGAGATTGGAGTTCTATTATGCTTCAGGTATAAATCCTACACAATTTTGGTAAACTAAATGTTACCAACCCATTAGGGTCACGAAAAGTCTATAGATTAAACCCAAATTAAATTATACCATAATGTTAGACTTACCCCCACGAGTCCAAATATGACATCATATCGCGATTTGGACAACATACGACGAAGATATAGTGTCGCAAGAGCTGGCCGAAACCCACTCGTTTCCCTAAGATTCTCGGTTCCCTCAGTGTTATTCTCTCTCTCTCTTTTTTATTTTATTTTATTTTATATTATTTCCTATCTTATGATTAACTTAACATATATATAATATGTATATATGTATGTTATATACCACACCACCACCGCCAAACACAAAACACACACTGTGCACACGTTTTTCCATTTTTTTTAGTTACATGGAATATTCTTCATAATATTCTCCAGCTTAGGTCTATTCTCATTTACACCCCCAAAAGTTTCTTACACCTTTATAAAATCCCCTAACATTAATATTAACTACCCAAACTAATTATATTACTATTCCAATATCGCGTATAAGTCACAAACATGGTCTCAAATATTATATGAAAGCACTAATTAGTCTACTCATTATGCCATGTGTCCATTTACGCCCTCTCAAGAGTACCCAAACTGATCCTGTAAATTATCATGAACAATAATAGAATAATAAAACACATAACATTTTATCAATTAAATAATCATATGGCATCAACATGTATTATAATGTAACATTTACATTTACATGTCTACCATTTAATCACATAAATGCAACTAAATGCAATTTATTCAATCTGGACCTCCCGTGGGTCCCGTTTCATATTTATCCAATTGTGCCCTCTATCAAGCACTTATCACATCGGGGTAACTGGAACTTACACAAATCATCACATGTGATTAAATATACTAATTAATGCATGTAAATTAAATATTACTTTTCATTTTCCGGGTACGAGTATTACAAGACACTAAGGCAATCGATTGGGATAAGAATGAGTATGAAGTCTTATTTATTAATTCACTCCAAAAATACAGGGTATTACAAAATTTCTAACTTACATTCCATATAGCCTTATAGGGCCTCTATATTTCTTAGTCGAGTAATGCGAGGGGTACAACTCATTCTTACCACCCATTTATATCTCTCCTAAGTGGCACTGTGGCGTCCGGTTAATTTCAATGGGCCCCAGTTTCACTTAGGAGAAAGATAAAGATAGTTGTAAATGAACTATAAGAATGAATTGTACTTAGTCATGGTCTTCATGGGCATAGATCTTAATCAAATAACTTATTTTCATTAATTAGAGGGTACCACGTCAAACAACTAATAATTTTTTAGTAGGAAGGTGTAAACTGCACTACAGCCATTGAGTTAAACGACCTAGATCTCAATATTTATTGTACTGTGTAATGTGATACCAATGTGGAGATTCAAGGAAAAAAACTTTAGTATAGTTTCTTGGGTGTGGTTGGTGTTGTTCCCCTCACATGAATAGTAAAAATATTTTGGATAAAATTGTAATTTTTACACTATTTTTTATGTTCATGTGAATGAAACAATACCAACCACACCCAAAAAACTATATTGAAGTTGTGTCCGAGATTTAAGTACATTGATAAGATATCTGACAAGTAATTGATTGCATAACATGCTAATTGTTAGAAGGGTAAGATAGAAATTTATACAATGTGAACAAAAGCTGGAGTAATTATTCAGTGGTCCAAGACTATTTGCCACGTGATAGTTCTGGCCAGTAATGGTCTGTCATGTGGCCGAATTGTCTTTTATGAGTGAGACAATCCAGCCACATGAGAGTCCCTTACTGGCCGAGACCACCATATGACCAATGAGACTATAGAATAATTTCTCCAAAAATTGCCACTTCCCCATTGAAAACGTGGGTATTTGAGATCGGTTGATCTTCGGTTTGCATGTAACCTAACAAAATAGTTCTTATATTTTGCTGCACCAATCAATTCACTTAATTAATGCGATCACAAGTCAAGGTTTTGAAAAAATGCCCTTAAAGATACTTTCAAATTTGAAATTCTAAATTTAGTTCTCAAATTTATTTAGGGAAAAAAAATTTACATGGCCAAAAAAATATTAAAATATGTATATATAGACAATTAGCACCCCCTAAATTTGGAAGAAAAAAAAACAAACAAAATTATGTGTTATTTTGTCCTGTAGTTTAGCACTCCTTGTATATTTGTCGCATTACCTTTTCTTAGCACTTTTCATTTTGGCCTAATCCAAATTGTTCTACTATCGGTTAAGTTTAACAAATTGTAATAAGCTATCAATCCCTATGATAAAAAAGTAGTGATATAGAACCAATTTTGTCCATAAATATGTATAAATAGACCCCCAAAAAAATTGATTCGTGGGCATTGCCTGTGAACCTCTTATAGCTTCATCATTGTATGCACGTCCTCTAATCACTGTTGTGCTTATTTTTCATTTTTTGTTTTGATAGCAAGAGAAACATTTCATTACATAAATAGAAGACAAGCATTAGAAGAAAGAACAAATCATGAAAAATAAGCATTAGAAGAAAGAACAAAACATTTCATATTTTGCTTCATCATGAAACATTTTTTGTTCTGGAATGGTAATCCAAGGAATATAAGTGACCGCGGGCCCATGGGAAAGGTTATCAGGTCTGAGTGAACCATTAACCCAATTATTCTGTGATTACGTAGGCTCATATGCTTAAAATTGCTTCATTATACATGTCATGTCATTAAAGCACGTTAGTTAATTCACTAAGCGTAATGCTTAAGAAAATTATTTTTCTATTTCTGTTGTGGTACATAACAACCACTACAGGTTCGGAGTAAGGCTCGAAAAAGAGGTGACGAGTGCGTTAGGAATGGAGGATTGGGACTGAGTTGTTTTGTTCATAATATAGTTAAGTGTAATATGTGGTTTGGGGATTTCTAGAAGTATGTGTATGTTGAATTTGGGGTAGAACTTGTAGTTTTGGAACTTATAATCATACAAATTATGTAAGTGAAGACTTGAGACTCATGTTGAAACTTTGGGAACGCTTGGTGATGTAAATGATGTTATTATGTAGTTTGAAAATGTTTTGGCTTAAGTTTGTGCCTTAAATTTTGCTTTGGGTTGCTCATTAGGGTGCTGCAGATTGCTCTGCTGATGCAAACCAGTCGACTACTCGCGTGAGTACAGTCAACTGAATCATCTTTTCTACAGATTGAACTCTCAGCAATTTGCATTTCCAGTCGACCTCTCCAAGTTCAGTCGACCGGACTAAGGCAGTTGACCAGACCAGGGGATCCTCAGAATTGAGCTCTCTGTAATTTGTATTTCCAGTCGACCGGATCCCCGATTAGTTGACTGGATCTGGTTGTTCAAATGAAAATGTTTTACTATGTATCTAATGGGATTTTTTTTCCTGAAAAACCACATTAATAATTGGTGACTTAGAGTGGATAATCCTTTGTTACACAGTTCTAATCCACGCGTAGCGTGATGGGGTGTGACACTTATCATACGTTGTCATCCTTTTAATATTTTTAAGCAATGTTTCAGAATAAATTATTTTGTTATTTATTTTAGTTTTAGAAAACTTAGATGAACTTCGAGCAACGGCTTTAGCTCAATTGGAATATTGGGCGTTCTATACCATGTTCATTACCAAGGTTCAAACCTTGTCCTCTTCTCCCTTATAAGGGTCCTTGCACTTAAGTCCTCACATGAGACACTTAAAAAAAAACAACTTAGATGAACTTCAAGACTGAAAATTATGCCACTTGATTTCCCAAATTTTTTTTTGTAGGAAGTAGTTGAGAAAGAAGGAACAGCTCACGTTCTCCACCACGATGAAGTTGGATAGGTATTTTTTTTTCACGGAAACATTTGCCTCATCAAATTTTCACATTTTATGGTGTTTGATTACCTAAATTTACCATAAAAAAATTTTCCCCAAAAGGGACACGTGACCTTCTTTTCCTCATTTTTTTAGAAAAATCAATTCCTCAAACCCACTGGAAAAATGAATTCCATGGAAAACATTTACGGGATCTGACCTCTCTCTCTCGACTGTGGCGATCGGATTCAGATCTTTCCTCTCTCTCTCTCTCTCTCTCTCTCTCTCGCGAGACTGTGGCGATACAGATCTGAGCTCCCCCTCTCTCTCTCAAATCGGTATTTTCTCTCTCTATCTCTCTCTCTCTCTCTCTCTCTCTCTCATTCTGATATGTATATATAGATATATAGATATATCGATACATCACATAGTTCATATATATACAGATACAGAGCTGTACATAAATATGTATATGCTTGGTTTTAGCTTTTCAAAGTTTAGTTTTTTGTAGATCGAATCTGAAAATCAAAATTGGGAATCGGTATTGAAGCTTGGGATCAAAACAGTAGTGCTTTTTATTTAACATAGGATTCTATTTTGATGTTTATAGAAATTGATTATCTTTTGCTACTCATGTTGATCTCCTTGCCATTTTGGCGGGCTGTTTATTGTAATTCTCGTATGTTAAGGTTGAATAAGAACTTTATGTTTCACAGTTTCAGTTTCTCAACTTCAATTTTTTCTTTCACTAGTTGGATTTTGTGTGTTGGGACTTTGAATTGTCTTATTCCTTCATTTTTCTTCACACACTTGATCACATCTTTACACCATATTAATTAATTCTCATTTTTTAGAAGTTAAGAGATTATACTATATATTTGTATAATGTATAGAAAGACCATTTGGCTACTGCAAATTTGACCGGAAACATACATGCTAGAGGTGATAATTAGTTTCCTTATTTCATTGCTTATGTAGTTATGTTAATAATACACCGGACGGATTAATAAGATAAACCTTTTATACATTCAACATACCACTTAATTCTAAATTAAAAAAAAAATTTGATTTCTGCAAAACTTCAGAATTTCCAATTACATATTCTACCTATTATTTTCATGAAGCAATGGCCAATGAGGAGGACAAGTATCATAGTAATTTATCTTGTTCGTACTTGACAAATCCAGATTTTATTGCTGGACACAAATCCATAGTAGTTCCAAACAAATATAAGGTGCTCCTAGATAATCATATGTAGTTGGTAGTTCCAGACAAAATATATGCATTTTCCCTTATGACGATTTCCTTTTCCTCGGAACATTTTGGACAATTAAAATGCAGAAGATACAAACTTAGCTACACATCCGCTTGATTTATCCTAACTTTTGGGTTTGATATGTATCACTTGGATCACTAATTGCTTTTATTCATGTTTCCTGTCCAATCTGATCTTCATAGTTTATGTATTGCATCGGCCAATGTTTTTCCCTCGCCTAAAGAATTACATCAATAGTTAATAGGAAGTCTTCTATTTCATGTGATCTAAAGAGTTTCATTAGAATGAAGTTCTAAAATTATTAGACAGAGACCATAATATCTTTTTAGTTTTGACATCTAATTGTGCATTGGTGCTAAAGTTTACAATTACGTATGGTACACATAGCATCTGATAGAGTTTGTGGGGAATGGGGTCATTATATTTAGTTTGCAGCTTTGGTCTTGTAGGTACCGACTGAATGAAAATGTTATGGATGTTGGCCAGCGAGAGCACTTTGAAATGTTTTTTAATGTAAGTATCAAAGTGCCATGTTCAGTAATATTCTTCTTCTTCCTGTTTCCCCCTCCATATAGCAAAATGTTAATATATGCGATTTCGAACCCGGAGTACTGAAGTTGTTAAACTGATTGATTTACTTGATGAAGCCAAGACTCGCTGTAAAGCAGCTCTCGTTGAACAAGGTACGATCAGGAACTACCCATTTGTTGGCTCTTTCTTTACCTGGTCTTTTTAATTAGAATCAGTTTCTTTTTATTTAGAACTAATGTGATCTCTCAAATTTGCATATTTGAGCTGCTACATCTCTCTGGTTTCTTCCTATTTTAGTCTCTTCTCTTCCTATTTTAGTATTTGGGTCCATTGGGATGTGTTCATGGGTAATCTCTATAAATCTATCTTTTTCTTTTCCCCTCTCTCTCTAAGCTGTATTTGAGCCTAAGTTCTATAATGTGGAGAGCCGTGTCTTAGCCGCATCTGCACAAACCTTCATTAGCAGTTATTTGGAACTTTTCCTTCAGGACTTCTACTTATGCAAACCATTTTTGTGCTTCTTTGAGTTTAAAAATAGGTTCACATTGAGCAATTTTTTTCCCTTTTCTTTTGGTGTCAGTCTTAAATTCAACATAAATTTCAGTTCATTTGTTCACAATTTTAGGATCAAGATTTCAAAATAACTCAAAAGAAAGTTTTTGAAGAAAAAAATTACACAATCTATAAAACTTTGACATCACTTGAGCCTTTTTGGTTTCCACTATGGTCTCCTCCTTTTTTGTTTAAAAAACTCCAATTTTTTTTCTCTATGGTAATAATATGTGTATTTATATACTTCAACATCACTCTTAATTATAGGATGTAATTAAGAGTGAGATGGTTAGGAATAGGGATGTAAAAAAAGCCCGGCCCGACGGGCAGCCCGATGCCCTGTCCGAAAAAATGGGCCTTAAGCTCGACCCAAGCCCAAGGTAGGGCCAGCCCGGTCCTAGGCCCTTACATCCCTGGGTAGGGCCTGGGCCTATCTCTTGTAGCCCGAGCCCGGCCCGGTCAAACCCGACCCAAAGCCCAGTCCGAGGCCCAGCCCGATCAAGCCCATAAGCTTTCCAACAATTCATATAATCAAAATTGCAAGTGACAAAATTTATAGTATTGCCAGCTTGTGAGTAAATTGATTAATGCTATGCTTCCAAAATTTTGTATCTCAAATGATTCCCAATAACATGTGACAATGAGCCTACTTTGATTGGACGATGTTGAAGTGGTCCTACCATTATTGAAGATGGGCCCATTACCACTTATGTTTGGGAACCATTTAGGAAAAGAAGCATAGTATTACTCGAATAATTTAAGGATATAATACAATTATACATAGGAGTAATGCCAAATTTGAGGCGTAATCATTTTTATTTCTAATTTCTTTTAATAAAATATAATGATTTTTATTTTATTTATTTAATTAGACTTAACCCTTTATATATTCCGTTACTTTGTCACTTGTTTACATATTTATAATGTCTTTATATATCTTATAGGAGTAATAAATAAATAAATAAAAGACAACTTAGGCTCGGCCCTGCATGGCCCGAGGCCTTAAGCCCAGCCCTAGGCCCTAAGCCCTCGGGTAGGGCCTAGAGCATAAACCCTCTAGCCCGGCCCGAAAGAGAGAAGGAGCCCGTGGGCCAAAGCCCAAGCCTGCCCAAGCCCGATCAATGTAGGGTCAGGCTGGGCTCGATGGGCCATTTTTACATCCCTAGTTAGGAAGGTGCCTTTTTGGAGGAAAATTAAATCCGGGTTTTGAATTTTGTGAAAATTCTTTAAATACTGTTAACCCCCTTTGTGAAAATTTTTTGGGTATGGAACTATGCTATATACATACTGTTAACCCCCTTTGGATTATCTGGTTTTTTTTTATATTTTTTATTAATGTTCATAAGTTGTTGTGAAGATCATGCTATGACCCAAGACTTAATTACTATTTGAGGAGTTTTACCCTTTTGATATGCTATATACATACTGTTAACCCCTTTTGGATTATTTGTTCATTTCCTTGTCTTATTCTTCTTCTTCTTCTTTTTTTCTTTTTCTTTTTTATGTTCATAAGTTGCTATGCTATGACCCAACACTTAATTACTGTTTGAGGAGTTTTACCTTTTTGAAAATAATAGCATACCGCTTCTATCAATCACAAACTGGAGTAGCTCTAAGTACAATTTATGTTGTTTGATCTCCTAAATGTATGAATTAATCTAACTTTGACTCCCAACAAAAAAATTGCCATTTGGGTATGAGCAGTATTGCATACAAATGCTTTATGCTTATGTGGTGAAGTATTTGGTGCACCCATCAACCCAATAGGAAGGTGCCCTTTTAGAGGAGAATTTGTGTGGATTTTGACTTATAACCCATTAGGAACGTGGCCTCAAGATCTAAAAATTTTGTTTTATGGTAATTACTTTTGTAGCCCCACACTGGCCACACTCATTTCGAGTAAAGAATAAATGTCCATTTTAAAAAAATTAGAACTTCCAAAGTACATGGAGTAAATTAATACCCACGAGTCCTTTTTCTTACTTGAAAAGGGATCATTAATATTTTGTTTGTTTTTTCAGTATTATATCGTATATTTTGCTATTTAAATTTGACTAGGCCGATGCTATTATATGGACAGGGAGGGGAGATGATGAAGGATGTAGTTTACCTAAAACTTGTCACCTAAGTTGGTGAAATAGCCGTAACTCTTGTCAAGAATTACTCCAGCAATTATCACCAACTTCGCGTGATCAAGCCACTTTTTCTCAATTTTTTTTTAATAACTTTTATGAGCACTTCTAATTTTCCATTGGGCCATGAAGTTTCAATAAAATTTGGAACAAAAAAAAAAAAATACTAATTCTCATATTGTACTTCTATCGTTTGTGAAATACACTATTGATATGAGTAGTTGTTTCAATTGCTTGAATTTGTTTAATTTTCAAACTGTTTGTTTGGAATTCATAGCTTAATTGCTTGAAAAATGTAAGTTTTCAATAGAAAATGTTAATTCACAAAAAAATTATTTTTCATGGAAAATGACAAATTTTCATTAGAAAATAGTGACAATAAAAAACAAAACTAGATTTTCCATGGAAAATGTAAATTTTCCAGCCAGAAAATAATTACAATCAAACAGTCCAAAATTTTATTTCCATGGAAAAGTTTTCCAAGTAAAATAATTCCATGGAAAAAATTTCTTTTCGACCCACTTTCTACCTTGCAATCAAACGCACCCTAAGGAAATCAGCTCACATAATTATTATTTTCATTCAGCAAATTTAATTAGAACATACGATAATCTCTTGACTTACTACTGCTCTTTGAAGGTCATTAGTTTTCTCCGCACATAAAACACCACAATAAGGAACAATGAGTTTAAAACACAAAAACTGCGATTTATACTAGGCAAGTTGTCGTGTCCCTTGTTCTTCATTTGTGTGTGACAGTGTGTATATGTATAATAACAGAATTATATCTATTCTTCATTGGACAATAAATTAAAAATCAAAATTAGAGCAAACATAACACATGAACACATCTAAATAGAGAACAGAGCAATGTTCCTCCAGGCTTGCATGTAGGCTTTAAACATTCTCTACTGGGTTTGTAAAGAAAAAGAGGGCCCTGTGAGTTCGAGATTTTTTCAAGTTTAAATTATACACATGCACATGCCATGTTTCAAAAACATGTCAGTCAAAGTACAAAAATTTCTCATTATGTAATCCACTTATGTTCTTTTTTTTATTCTCTTTCTCCCTATCTTATTTTGGAGAATTTTATGGTACGCCCATAGTGATTTTGTGCACAACTTAAATATGTGATAATGTGACCGAGAGGAACCCACAAATAAATCAAACACTATTAATTAATGCAAAAGGTCTCAGGTTCCAAATATTGAAGCTTGATATACATTGTTGGGCACAGTTTTTAATAGCTTAAACTTTTGGAGCAGTTGGTAACTTAATATGGTATCAAATTAAGCCTAGTTTGTGGGAGGTTCTGAGTTCAACTCTCATTCTCCACTTTGTTGTGCATATTTGTACTTTCTTATTTGTCTCCGCTATGATGGAGTTTAGTTTGTTTGCTCGATCTCCACGTGCAAGTTGGGGTTGCACGTGAGGGAGGATATTGAAGCTTGATATACATTATTGAGCACATTCTCTAACAGCTTAAGCTTTTGAAGTAGTTGGTAACTTAACACCAAACACGTACTAATTAGGTCCCAAAACATTGTGTACCATGTCTCAAAGGATTGTACCTAGCTATGTTTAAATCGTATGATAAGACTAAACCACTATTGTCGTATCATAAAATTAATTCTCCGCTTGATCATTTTTCAGGAGTTAATCCACCAAAATCTACTTTCCAAAAAAGAATACGATTAATCGATCATATATCACATTACTCCTATATATGGTTCAATTTCTACAAAAATTGTTGAGAAATTAATTTTGTTATTAAGGTTTGTCAACATGTTTAATTTCAATTTTGCCATTTGAGGTTTATTGCACTCGGCACACCTGTATAATTAAGCCACTACAAGAGTGTTTTAAAGTATCGATCTAATTTTGTGGAGAGTGAAATGTAATTAACCCTGATAAGCCATATATATGTTTGTACATATGTAGATAGATACAGATAACCCCAAAGAATATGCTTATGCTCATTAGTACGTGGTGGCCGGCTCCAACAAAAAGTTAAAAACCACCCATGCTGGCTGCATGTCCTCACGAAAAAGGACAAAATTGAACCAACAAGAACAAGAACAAGAACACTCCCTCCCTCATTGTTTGTCTTTAATTAATTAATTTGCTCAAGTTTTTATACTCTCTGCTGCTCATCAAACTTAATTGAGAGAGAGAGAGAGAGAGAGAGAGAGAGAGAGAGAGATGGAGAAAATACAGCATAGCAACGTAAGCGTGAATGGAATTAACATGCACGTAGCTGAGATAGGTGAGGGTCCAGCAGTTTTGTTCCTTCACGGCTTCCCAGAGCTGTGGTACTCGTGGCGCCACCAAATGCTCTCTCTCTCCTCCACCGGCTACCGAGCCATAGCCCCCGACCTCCGCGGCTACGGTGACACCGAAGCCCCACCCTCCTCCACTAGCTACACCGTCTTCCACATCGTCGGTGATCTCGTGGCCCTACTCGATACCCTGAGCCTGGATCAGGTCTTCCTGGTTGGCCATGACTGGGGTGCCGTCATTGCCTGGAACTTGTGCTTGTTCCGTCCCGACCGCATCAAGGCTCTGGTTAACACGAGCGTCCCTTATTGGCCCAGACACCCTTCAATTAAACCTCTCCAAGGCATGAGAGCTATGTTTGGAGACAGTTACTATATGTGCAGATTCCAGGTATTAATGTATATATGTAATTGAACAAAATTTTCATTTTTTTTTTTTTTTTTTAAATTAATTAATTACATACTGTCGAATACATACAAAAAGAGCTTAGTAAAGCTTATAGATAAAAGATCCAAATTAAATTTCTGGATATTCCAAGTTAATATATATGGGATGGGAATATGGGATGTAGGAACCTGGGGAGGCGGAGAAGGGGTTTGCTTCTGTTGGTATTGCTCATTTAATCAAAACTTTCTTTTCGTCCCGCGATCCTAAACCTCCATGTTTGCCTAAAGAGATAGATCTATCGGCTATTTTCCAAGCACCCATAAGTACTCTAGCTTCATGGCTGACAGAGGAAGATGTGAACTACTATGCTAGCAAGTTTAGCCAGAAAGGCTTTACCGGAGGATTGAACTACTATCGTTGTCTAGATCTGTAAGTTTTACTATCAGTACAATACATTTTCAAAATTAACTAGAAGCTAGCTGCTAGTCACATGCAAATAATATATATTAGAAAAAGTACTTTTTGTCAAATTAATTACTTTTTGTCACTTTGTTGTTGTTGTTGTTGTTGTTGCAGGAATTGGGAGCTCTTAGGACCTTGGACAGGGGCACAAGTAAAAGTGCCAGTGAAGTTCATAGTGGGTGACCTAGACATAACCTATAATACTCCCGGTATCAAAGAATACATACACAATGGTGAATTCAACAGAGATGTGCCAAATTTGCAGGAAGTGGTGGTTTTGGAAGGAGTGGCTCACTTTCTCAACCAAGAGAAACCAGATGAAATCAGTGCACATATTGTTGAGTTTATCAACAAGTTCTAATATACATATAGAGATAATGTGTAAATGTATACACATTCGCTATCTCTCTTCATTGCAAGGAATGTTTTCCTAGGAATAACCCGAGCATTAATGTTCATTTTATTCGAATTTCGAACCTTTCATGTAATTGAAGATTTTTATGCTTGTAATATTTTTTTTCCCTTCTATCTGATTGTACTGATTCCTTCTAGAATCTGCTTTTGTTGTCATGAATAAAAATGATCTTGTTATAAAAATAAATAAATAAATAAATAAATAAAAAGTGTGATGTAGATTTATGAAGAACATTTTGTCAAATGTTTGAGGGCAATTGATATAAGGGTTGACCTAACAGAAAGTTAGGCCAAATGAAGAAAACCAAGGCATGTGTTGTGAACTTAAACAAAGAGTGACCATGGGCTGAGCTAGGGATGGACCAACTCTTTTTAATCTAGACTACACTTTCACAATCTTAGCCCAATCCTATCTTTCTGTGGCCCACTTTTAGACAGTAGCCCTAACAGTCCGATATCGAATAATTTTGGGCTTAAAATGGCCTTTGGGCACCGTCTGTATATTTTCGGCTTAGATGGCTCTTTGCATGGGTTACTGTGTTCTAGCTTAGATTATCAATTTATCTCCAATACCTTGAAAATGACATTGCAGTTTGCACTGTCCTCTTAGAATAATTAAAAAAAAAAAAACATAAAAAATAATCCTTGTAGACTTCAGTTGATTAGGGTGCGTTTGGTTGCGTAAAATGCTTAATTTTATGTGTTAGTTATTATAAATCAGTTAAATTTGTAGATTCCTAGGTAACTTAATATAGTTTTATGTCCTATTTGATTGGTTCTAAATAATCTAATTCCTCCTAACCTTCCCCAGCAGAGTACACGCGTGTAGATGAAATATGTACATAGATGATGATATGGGTGAAGGAATCAACATTACTTGACGGCAACAAATACAATTCAGACTGAATTTATTTATTTTGAATTTGGGTATTCTATATTTTTTAAAAAAATATATATAGCTTATTTGACTTTTTTGGGGGAAAAAAATTGGTAAATACTAATAAATGGATAATACATAATGAGCTAACTCTAAATAGCCTACTTTGTAATTTTGTTGATGTCCAAACACTCTCTTAGTGACTGCAATTGAGTACAATTCATCTAAAGGCCTTAAATTGTCTTCAATTGAAACTGTTTACCTCCAATTGTGCTCTATTGAAATACATGTAAATACCAATGACTTCAAGTGATGCAATTTATAACTGATTGTCTAAAATGAAATTCTAGAAAAACAAAGGGTACTAAAATATATTTGAGCCTAAATTCAATAGCCTAAGTCGTAATTTTTTTTTTTTTTTTGATGTCTAAACATGCCCTTAACGTATGAATACAATAAAATCCGAAATTTTTGTATCTCATTTTGGAGAAAATATTCATTGTAACGGTTATTTGGATGACATGGTGTAACAAACCTATAACATCTCGTTATTTCAACATTTGTGCCTCTTAAAATTAGAAAAAAAAACATCATTACACATCAGTAATGCATCCAGTGTATTAGTAAGGTTATACGAATGATGTGGTATCACCACTACAATAAAATTTTCTCCTCATTTTGATGTATACAAAGGTCATTGTGATTTGGTTTTTCTATAAAATTCTTCTTTGAGCTTCATGAGGTATTAAAACTGAGTAATGTTTGCTTTTCAAATTGAGTTTTCAAATGGCTTTACAGTTTTATGACATGTTGTGACAATGATTAATTGTACAATATGCCAATGCATGTGGTTTATCTAACATAAGGAGTTGAGAACTAATTTAAAATTTAAATTTAGAAAACATTGCAATACTCATAAAAAAAATTAATTAAAAAAAGAATGGTATTTGCAATATTCCTGTTTTGTATTTATTCCTTGTAAACTTGCCTTGTGAAATGAAATTTTCATGCTTTGCGATTAAAAATAAAAAATAAAAAATTGGCATTGGCTTGCTTAGAATAGAGGAGATTGTCCCTAGATTGGAGTAGTTATCTCCCTCCTATTTAATTAGCATTTTGCACACTGCATAGTTAACGAGGCATAAATTTTTAAAGGGCTTCGCCCATAGTCCTATGAGATAAAACATTTTCAAGTTAAAATTCATGTTACTTTTCTTCAACTCATTAGGTCATTTTTATGCCTAAATAACTTTAAATTGTTATGTAACACATAATGTGGTCGGGCCATACGGGCACCCACATGAGATTGGACTGGGTCTAAACTCGGCTCGGCTTGGACACCAAAGTAACGGGCTTTTGGGGGTCCAAGCCCATTAGATTTTTGATATGCCTATATATAGTTATATGCATTACACAAAAACCTACACACATGAGATGAGAATACAATCTCAGCAGCCCCCTTTTCTCCCTCACGTTCATCTCTCTCTCTCTCTCTCTAACTCACGAATTCTCTCTCTAGCAAATCACCTTGAGGCTTGGGATTTAGAAGGTGACTATCATGGGGATGGCTCAAGAAGCATCCTCTACGACCTAGGCGATGCATAAGAGAGTACACGGAGGCAACATGGAGCAGCGGTTCGTGGGTGAAGGCGTCGGGCTCGTAACAACACCGTTCGGCGATCCGTCGGGCTATTCCGCTAGGTAAGTGACCTAAACCCGACTCGTATGCTTGCGTGCATATTTATCTACATTGGTATCAGAGCCTATAGGTGTTTGATTCGCCCGTAGATCACCCGAATTGAATCTGCCATTAAAGCTTAACCAAGCTTTTATCAAAAACTTTGAAAATTTTGACTTTAAAGTGGGTCTACATCGAAACTCCAATAGGGGTCCAATTTTTTGGTATGGTTGTGTCCCATATGATCCCTAGAGTCCCCCCTATAAGTCCCATGACTTGATTATCTCATACGGAGAAGAAATCTGAAAACCTAATTTCTGGGTATTTTTAAAACGAGATTTTTCAGTAACTTTCAGCCTCTTTTCTGGATGATTTACTCGACCAATTAGGATATTTTTTGGCTTGATCGTGTTCTACTCCGTGATACCTTTCCAACCATATATAATACACGTAATTTGGACCTATATCGAAGGAGATACAAGCGTGCAAACATGGGGGTTCGCGCAGCAAGTTGCTGCGTTTTTTTTAGGGTTTTGAGAGGTTGAAGAAGACCCAGCTGGCCTCGCTCACTCGCGGTAGAGAGAGTGGGCTCCACTCGCCGGCCTCCGGTGGTCCACTGACCATGATTCCGGCGAGTGTGGGTCCCCCTCGGAGTGCCGGTCCTTAATATATTTTTTATTAAAATATTCCAGAATAAAAAAATAATTATTTTCTAATTAAAACAGTTTCTGGTTATTAAAAATTGTTTTTTTTAATAGTTTAAATTGTTTTAAATGCTTTAAAATTCTGAAAAAATATGGAAAATTTATTTTTTATTTTTCCTATGTTAAGGACACTGTGTGGGACCAGAAATAATTTTATGGTAGATTATTTCATTGTTTTTGGTATTTTAGAGCATAAAAGATATGTTTTAAATATGTTTTTAATTGCTTAAAATATCCAAAAAATACATGTTAATTTTTGAAATTAATATATAGTGTCTAGTACACTGTAAGGGACTCTAAGATAATTTTTGTGTAAATTATCATGTATTTATGGTATTTTAGAGCATATAATTAATGTTTATGGACGTTGGTTTAATTGCTTAAAATAGCCATAATACATTATTATTTTTTTTATAATTAATTTGGGACATAAGGGACACTGTTTTAAGACCATATAAAATTTTGTGGGACCCACAGGTAATTTTTGGTAAATTATCTCAATCATATTAATATTTTAGAGCATATAATTGTGTGTTTTTGTACACATATTAAATTGCTTAAAATATTTTTGTTGATTATTAGTTCAGGGAATTAACACAATGTGTTTAGAACACAAGTGGTAGCTTGAGAAAATTATTTTAGTATATTTTCTCGCTCTTTGGGACGTATTTTAGAGCATATATGTTGTGTTGAGTATGCATTATTAATTGCTTAAAATATAACCATTAAAGTTGTTAATTCTTGAATTTAATGTCTAGTGTGTTTTGTACACTAATTGGAGACTTGAGAAAATTTTATGAATTATCTCATTTTTGTTTTGGTATTTTAGAGCATAAAATTTATGCATATGGGCATTTATTTAATTGCTGAAAATAGCCAAAATAGGGTATTAATTTTTTAAATTAATATGGGGTGTTTGGAACACCATATTAGACCACTGAAAATCTTTGGAGAACAAATTCTTGAAATTTTTGTATTTTTGGGAATTTGTTGCTCATAGTTAATTTTGTTTAACTAGATTAATTTATTTTGTTAAATTGATTCAAAATATTTTTGGGCCTTGATAAATTTTGGAAATTCTTTATAATGAAAAGTCAGTTTTTCAGTTATTTAATTTTTGCCATGAAGTATTTTAAATTAATTTGTTAATTTAAAAGCCCATAATGAATTGGTTTTAAATTATGTTTTAAGACCTAAAATTGGGTTAAAATAAATGAAAAATTCAGGATTTTTTCAATGATTTTACCTAGCTTATGGGAGTCATTCGGGCTGTGCAATAATCATTTTATTGCACATTTTATTATTATAGAGGCTCATTGCATTATTGGCCACGTTTAATTACTGCTGTTTATGATTGGCTGACCCTATGACCTCTAATTCCTCCTCCTTAAGTGGAGTGACGGATGAGTCCATTCATTTTAAAATAAGACCACATGAGTGCTTGATGTGTGTGATTAATATATTTTAATCTGGCTTAAATGAATGGACAATAATTGACAATTAAAGAGCTTGTGTCCTCACGATGTATGTTTAAGGTTGTTTCTGTGTATGTATATGAATAAAAGCATCCCTATTTTTTTTTATGGGCTATAAATGTAATGTGAGGACGAGTGTTTACATTTCTTGTATTGGAAAAGCCTACTTGTAAAGGGATGGTTTTCTTTGTTCATAAATCATACACTTGAATTACCTTAACATAAGTTCTAAGTTGTCAATTCGGACCCACGTGGGGGTCCATGCGCATTTTTGTTGTATGGCGCACTTAATATTACTGTGGATGATCTTAGATAGGTAATTGTACCATCTAATTGATGTTTGTTTAGAAAAATCAATTATAAAAGGTTTTTCTTGATTTACAAAATTAAGATTTGATTAATGAGCAATAGCGAATTTTTTGGTCTTAAATTGTAGAAAGGGGAAAACTCATTTGTAATTGGATTTTAAAACAAACCTTGTGAAATGTGCAAATAATAGTGTCAACCCCTTGCGCATGTTCTCAAATAATATTCTTCAAATTTTTTTGGATTCACAAAAACAAATGTTTTCCAAACCACACTTTGTCGATCTTTATAAAAGTAACAAGTTTAAAAGGGACTAATTTTTTTTATATGGCACTGTAAAGTAATACACTGATAGAATGAGTAAGAGCTTGTGGGCTTTAGGCTTATTCTATGGTCCAACCCATTAAACCGAATAATGGGCCTCCGGCCCAATATCATTATAACCTTAATAGCCTATAATACTTGGCTCGAGAAGGATCATAGCACGCGCTTTATGATAAGCAGCATGCACCATGATCGTGTTGGGAAGTATATGTACTACCCAATAGCCAAGGTATTATGAGATCAGCTCAAATTTGTTTTCCATGGCACATTCACTACTAGATTAAGCATCTAGTTATGAAGTTCGGGAAAGTGAAGGAAACGTTCCAAGTACACGATGACTGGACATCTAAGGTCGATGACAGGTATGATTCGTGATTTCAGAATACTCGGAACATCTTTACTGGCGAACTGTAGTTTCAGGCTATGATTCGTTCTTTGCCTGATTCGCGGATCCATAGAAAACAAATCATGATCCATAAAGGAAATGTTAAATTTTTGGTTTTGACATTTTCTGACATGTTGAGCTGAATACGGAGCGCCAAAAAGGTAAGGCGAACTGTATAGCTACACTCTTGACCACTACTTCCATAAGTGGAAGTAAGCGCAAGGCCAGTGGGCCTAAACGCAATGGTAAGGGTAAACCCGCCTAGAGGCAGGATGGGGCCAGCAAGTTTGCGCCCAAGGCTAACAAGGTGGAATAGCGTAATCAAAGGCGTTTTTCAGTTCGGTGGTAATAGGATGGACATTTTTGGGTGGTAGTGTTACTAGGACATAGTTATCTAGAGATAACTACTTAAGAGTTGTTTTAATAATTCTAGTTTCCTCTGTAATTCATTTATTCTGAGACATGACATGCTGGACTTGAACGCATAGGATGTGATAGGATGACTTGATTAGCTCGAGAAGCCCTTTTGGGCCCACTCGCTGAGGTTGACCTACCTATGTGTGAGTCTTGCTTAGTTGGCAAAGCATGCCGAAAGCCTTTTAGAGAGGCTATATAGAGCTACTCAAGCATTAGAACTAGTTCACTCACATATCTGTGGACCTATGGCTGTAAAGGCACGTCATGACGTCCCTTATTTTCTCACTTTCATAGACAATTTCGCGCGATATGAGGATTGCGAGTATTTATCTAATCAGTTCTGGGAACTATGTGAGGAAAAAGGGGAAACGCAGACAACTTTCTGTTCCGGAAACTCCGCAACAATATGGTATTGCAGAAAGAAGGAATGGACATTCCTAGATATGGCTAGGACTATGATGGCGCAAGTCAACCTCCCAAAGTTGTTTTGGGGGGATGTTTGCTGCCTACATACTAGAGTGTCTCTCCTCAGTCAATTCCTTCTACCCCCTTATGAGCTATGGAAAGGCGAAAAGCTTATTTTGGAGCATTTGCGCCCGTGGAGCTCAGGAGGTTATGTTCACTATACCTCGCATAAGTGCGAGAAACTACACTCGAGAGCTAGAAAGTGTACCTTTATAAGGTAATTTAATAGCTCAACAGCCATGTTACGTATAATGAACAAACGGGTATAGGAATGACAGAAATGGTGCCACATGATATTGAGAATGACTTCCACAAATCTGTATTACTAAGAGATATCTTGACCTCTATGAGTTGGAGGATGTTGAAGACAACATACCATCTTTAAAGTGAGGGTGGGGAGATTGATCCACATCCATTAATCGCTGTAAAATGGTACTAGTCTCCAGCCGAGTGGGAGTACACCGCTAGACGCTAGTGGGAGTGTACCAGATAGTGGGAGTGCACCACTAGGCACTCAAGATTCTCAGGTAGTACACTATATGGTGATGAGGAAAAAGTTCCCTATCGCTGTTTTGAAATTGAGGAAGACATTTTCATGTGTGCATTTGTGTGCACAAGTGGATGAGGATGAGTCTGCTTCTTTTGTTGAAGCGTTTTTCTTTGTCTGTTGAAGTTGAGTGGATAGTTACTATGCTAGATGAGATGAGTTCTATGGACGTGAATAAGGTCTGGGAGTTAGTTGACAATCCGCCTGTGCGTAAGACAATTGGAGACAATTGTGTTTTCAAAATCTAGCGCAAGGCAGATGGTTCAATTGACAAGTATTAGGCGCGCCTTGTGGCGATAGTTTGTACCCAGAGAGGGTATAGACCATGGAAACATGTTCTCCCAAAGGGTGAGATCTGACTCCATTCGCCTTATCCTAGCAATTGTCGCATATTTAGTTTTTGAACCCTTTTAGTTGGATGTTTAAATTGTTCTTTTCTCAATGGAGAACAAGACGACGAGATAAATATGGATCATCCCATTGGTGTTGTGACCAAAGGGAATGAGCGCAAAAGTGTGCTGTCTCAAACGATCTACTTATTATCTCAAATCGTCAAGGCAGTGGTACAATGTGTGTACATTAAATGGTCCAAAGAAAGTGTTTTAATTCTTTATATGTTGATGACGTCCTTTTAGCTGGGAATGAGATGAGTTCCATTGTCGCCACTTGAGAGTGGTTGTCCTCTCAGTTTGAGATTGAGGACATGGGTGATTCCAACTATGTGTTGGAAGTTTAGACTGTGAGATATTGTTCTCAGAAGCTCCTCTGTTTGTCTCGAGGGACTTACAAGATGTAGGTTCTTGAACGTTTTCACATGAAAAACTGAAAACCCATAGACATCCCATTTTTTGGGGGACTCACCTTGACCTTAGATCAATGTCTTAAGAATAATGAGAAGAGGAAACAAATGTCCAGTTTGCCATATCCGTCCGCAATAGGGAATCTGAAGTATGCTAATGTGTGTACTCGGTCAGATGTCTGCTATGCGGTTGGTTTAATTAGTCGTTGTCGTAGCAACCATGGTCCTGTCACTAGAAAGAGTATCTTGCGATATGTTCGCAGGAGGACTGTGGATCTTGCCTTATGCTGTCCGCGATGGAAGCACAATATGTGGTGTGCTCTGCAGCTGTTAGAGAAGCTGTTTTGGTTTAAGAGTTTTTGCAGTGGCTAGGCTCTTTATCTCATAGTGATGAGGTTGTGCTTATCTAAGGTATTAACACATAAGCCTGAGCATATGCAAAAGATCTCAAAAATCATTTTAGCACATAGACATTCGTTTTTGTCACATTTTTGAGATGTAGTTTGCGCAAAGGGAATTTGTCTTGAGGCATATCTCCAATTGGGGATTTGATGTGCTTAGACATTTTATTGTGGTATTGACATTATTATTCAAGTTTTTTTTAAACTAATTGGTTTCCATACATATATGTTTGTTATATGAATGGAATGAATGCACATTTCTTATATGTCACCGGGCTTGAATCGACCTGCTCACACGGGTGATTCACCTTGGCGCCGAGATAGCGAAGTAGGACATGCGTGTCTACGGCGCTTAGATGGCGAACAAGATGAGACATTTGTGTTCATGGCGCTTAGATAGCTAGCTAGGACATGTGTGTCCATAGCGCTTAGAAAGCGAGCTTGAACACTTATATCTACGCAGTATAAGAACAGCGAGCTAGATATAAACCCTATTATTTATATATGTCGCCTTAGATGGATCTAAGATGAGACCTTATATTTGGTCGAACATAGAGATACCCCACGACTCTATGTAGCCTGTTTACAGCCGAATGTGAGTTTTCAGGCGGGCGCCAAGAGGAGCGACTGTGCTGGGAGACTCAGGTTAGACGTTTTGTGTAACGTCTAGACTAAGATTCGTATGGCGTTACTTGTTTTTCCAAACATAGAGTGGCATGCCCATTTTTATGGAAGAACGCCATAGCATACATTTCATACTGTATGTGCTTTTGCGATCGATTGTGGAGCAGTGAATGGATTCCTCTTCATTGTTGTGTGAGCCATGTAGCATATCCAAGACATTGGTTATCCTACAAACTGGTTGCCTTCACGACTTGAGACTATGTCATGAAGAGGACGCTTGATGACAGCTACTTTAGCATGCTATCCTAGGACGACGAGACAATTCCGTTCTATGGGGCGTGTCTGGGTAAGCGGTCAAGTTAGTCGGATTGACATGTGGGCTCAGGGAAGACCATTCAATAACACACCATGTTTTTTGTAACTCATTAGCAGGCCTGCGACAATCGTATTTGTTACTGATATGTCATGGTACATTACATTGAGGTGGTGCAGCAATTCTTTTCACCGAGGGATTGAGAATGCTGTGTCCGGTGTGGTTGAATCGTCTAAGGCATACACGAGAAGCTTCCGAGTGATGTGTCTTGCTGGTTATGGTGATGATTTGGCATTACACTCCTGTCGCTGTACTTTCTTTTCGTAAGGTCGCACGTTCTATTTCCCTGTATGAAGAGATGAGAAGTTCCGTTGTGTTGAGAGATTGGTTTTAAGATCAACCCTATGTGGGTGAGTGGGAGATGTAACACATAATGTGGTCGGGCCATACGGGCACCCACATGAGATTGGACTGGGTCTAAACTCGGCTCGGCTTGGACACCAAAGTAACGGGCTTTTGGGGGTCCAAGCCCATTAGGTTTTTGATATGCCTATATATAGTTATATGCATTACACAAAAACC
The DNA here is from genome assembly GCA_033977485.1 of Hydrangea macrophylla. Classification (NCBI taxonomy): domain Eukaryota; kingdom Viridiplantae; phylum Streptophyta; class Magnoliopsida; order Cornales; family Hydrangeaceae; genus Hydrangea; species Hydrangea macrophylla. Next base: position 114,048,046 of record CM066982.1, on the reverse strand, counting down.
TACACACATGAGATGAGAATACAATCTCAGCAGCCCCCTTTTCTCCCTCACGTTCATCTCTCTCTCTCTCTCTAACTCACGAATTCTCTCTCTAGCAAATCACCTTGAGGCTTGGGATTTAGAAGGTGACTATCATGGGGATGGCTCAAGAAGCATCCTCTACGACCTAGGCGATGCATAAGAGAGTACACGGAGGCAACATGGAGCAGCGGTTCGTGGGTGAAGGCGTCGGGCTCGTAACAACACCGTTCGGCGATCCGTCGGGCTATTCCGCTAGGTAAGTGACCTAAACCCGACTCGTATGCTTGCGTGCATATTTATCTACAATGTAGATAATAATATGCACGTAAGCATACGTGTCAGGTTTAGGTCACTTACCTAGCGGAATAACCCGACGGATCGCCAAACGGTGTTGTTACAAGCCCGGCGTCTTCACCCACGAACGGCTGCTCCTTGTTGCCTCCATGTACTCTCTTATGCATCGCCTAGGTCGTAGAGGATGCTACTTGAGCCATCCACATGATAGTCACCTTCTAAATCCCATGGCACTATGGTGATGTCCTAGAGAGAGAGTGTACCGCGAGAGAGAGAGGGAGATAGAGAGAGAGGCTGCTGAAAACTATATGGTTAGGGCAGCCTATATGTGATATATATCATATATATATAGTCACACACATTCACCAAACCCTAGGGCCCATTGGACCCGGTCCAACATATGTGGGTGCCCGTATGGCCCGGCCACATATTTCTTACATCTCCCACTCACCCACATAGGGTTAGTACTAAAACCAATCTCTCCAAACAGAACTTCTCATCTCTTCATACAGGAAAATAGAACGTGCGACCTTACGAAAAGAAAGTACAGCGACAGGAGTGTAATGCCAAATCATCACCATAACCAGCAAGACACATCACTCGGAAGCTTCTCGTATATGCCTTAGACGATTCAACCACACCCGACACAGCATTCTCAATCCCTCGGTGAAAAGAATTGCTGCACCACCTCAATGTAATGTACTCATGACATATCAGTAACAAATTACGATTGTCGCAGGCCTGCTAATGAGTCACAAAAACATGGTGTGTTATTGAATGGTCTTCCCTGAGCCCACATGTCAATCCGACTAACTCGACCGCTTGCCCAGACACACCCCATAAAACGGAATTATCTCATCGTCCTAGGATAGCATGCTAAAGTAGCTGTCATCAAGCGTCCTCTTCATGACATAGTCTCAAGTCGTGAAGGCAACCAATTTGTAGGATAACCAATGTCTTGGATATGCTACATGGCTCACACAGCAATGAAGAGGAATCCATTCATTGCTCCACAGTCGATCGCAAAAGCACATACAGTATGATATGTATGCTATAGCGTTCTTCCATAAAAATGGGCATGTCACTCTATGTTTGGAAAAACAAGTAACGCCATACGAATCTTAGTCTAGACGTTACACAAAACGTCTAACCTGAGTCTCCCAGCATAGTCGCTCCTCTAAGCGCCCATCTGAAAACTCACATTCGGCTGTAAACAGGCTACATAGAGTCGTGGGATATCTCTATGTTCGACCAAGTATAAGGTCTCATCTTAGATCCATCTAAGGCGACATATAGAAATAATAGGGTTTATATCTAGCTCGCTGTTCTTATACTGCGTAGATATAAGTGTTCAAGCTCGCTTTCTAAGCGCTATGGACACATATGTCCTAGCTAGCTATCTAAGCGCCACGAACACCAATGTCTCATCTTGCTCGCCATCTAAGTGCCATGGACACGCATGTCCTAGTTCGCTATCTCGGCGCCAAGGTGAATCACCCGTGTGAGCAGGTCGATTCAAGCCCGGTGACATATAAGAAATGTGCATTCATTCCATTTATAACAAATATATATATGGAAACCAACTAGTTTGTAAAAACTTGAATAATAATGTCAATATCACAATAAAATGTCTAAGCACATCAAATCCCCAATTGGAGATATGCCTCAAGACAAATTCCCTTTGCGCAAACTACATCTCAAAATGTGACAAAAACGAATGTCTATGTGCTAAAATGATTTTTGAGATCTTTTGCATATGCTCAGGCTTATGTGTTATCACCATAGATAAGCACAACCTCATCACTATGAGATAAAGAGCCTAGCCACTGCAAAAACTCTTAAACCAAAACAGCTTCTCTAACAGCTGCAGAGCACACCACATATTATGCTTCCATCATGGACAGCATACGGCAAGGTCCACAGTACTCCTGCAGACATATCGCAAGATACTCTTCACTACTCTCTAGTGACAGGACCATGGTTGCTACGGCAACGACTAATTAAACCAACCGCATAGCAGACATCTGACCGAGTACACACATTAGCATACTTCAGATTCCCTATTGCGGACGCATATGGCAAACTGGACATTTGTTTCCTCTTCTCATTTTTCTTAAGACAATGAAGTAAGGTCAGGGTGAGTCCCTTTTGGGATGTCAATGGGTAATTCAGCCTTTCATGTGAAAATGTTCAAGAACCTTCATCTTGTAAGTCCCTTAAGACAAATAGATGAGCTTCTGAGAACAATATCTCACGGTCTAAACTTCCAACACATAGTTGGAATCACCCATGTCCTCAATCTCAAACTGAGAGGACAACCACTATCAAATGGCAACAATGGAACTCATCTCATTCCCAGCTAAAAGGACGTCATCAACATATAAAGAATTAGAACGTTTTCCTTGGACCATTTAATGTACACACATTGTACCACTGCCTAGACGATTGTTAACATGAGATAATAAATAGATCGTTTGAGACAGCACACTTTTGCGCTCATTCCCTTTGGTCACAACACCAATGGGATGATCCATATTTATCTCGTTGTCTTGTTCTCCATTGAGAAAAAAGCAGTTTAAACATCCAACTAAAAAGATTCAAAAACTAAATATGCGACAATTGCTAGGATAAGGCGAATGGAGTCAGATCTCACCCTTTGGGAGAACATGTTTCCATGGTCTATACCCCCTCTGGGTACAAACTATCGCCACAAGGCGCGCCTAATACTTGTCAATTGAACCATTTGCCTTGCATTAGATTTTGAAAACACACTTGTCTCCAATCATCTTACGCACAAGCGGATTGTCAACTAACTCCCAGACCTTATTTGCGTCCATAGAGCTCATCTCGTCTAGCATAGTAACTATCCACTCAACTTCAGCAGACGAAGAAAAACGCTTCTACAAAAGAAGCAGGCTCATCCTCATCCACTTGTGCACACATTTGCACACATATGAAAATGTCTTCCTCAATTTCAAAACAGCGATAGGGAACGTTTTCCTCATCACCATATAGTGTACTACCTGAGAATCTTGAGTGCCTAGTGGTGCACTCCCACTATCTGGTACACTCCCACTAGCGTCTAGCGGTGTACTCCCACTCGGCTGGAGACTAGTACCATATTTCAGCGATTACTGGATGTGGATTCTCAATCTCCCCACCCTCGCTTAAAGATGGTATGTTGTCTTCAACATCCTCCAGCTCATAGAGGTCAAGATATCTCTTAGTAATACAAATCTGGGGAAGTCATTCTCAATATCACGTGGCACCATTTGTGTCATTCCTATACCCGTTTGTTCATTATACGCAACATAGGCTGTCGAGCTATTAGAATACCTTATAAAGGAATGCTTTCTAGCTCTCGAGCATAGTTTCTCGCACTTATGCGAGGTATAGTGATCATAACCTCCTGAGCTCCACGGGCGCAAATGCTCCAAAATAAGCTTTTCGCCTTTCCATAGCTCATAAGGGGGTAGAAGGAGCTGATTGAGAAGAGGCACTCTAGTTTGTAGGCAGCAATCAAGAGTACATCTCCCCAAAACAACATTGGGAGGATGACTTGCGCCATCATAGTCCTAGCCATATCTAGGAATGTCCTATTCCTTCTTTCTGCAACACCATATTGTTGCGGAGTTTCCGAAATAGAAAGTTGTCTGCGTTTCTCCTTTTTCCTCACACAGTTCCCAGAACTGATTAGATAAATACTCGCGATCCTCACATCGCGCGAAATCATCTATAAAAGTGAGAAAATAAGAGGCGCCATGACGTGCCTTTACAACCAAAGGTCCACAGATATCTGAGTGAACTAGTTCTAATGCTTGAGTAGCTCTAATAGCCTCTCTAAAAGGCTTTCGGCATGCTTTGCCAACTAAGCAAGACTCACACATAGGTAGGTCAACCTTAGCGAGTGGGCCCAAAAAGGGCTTCTCGAGCTAATCAAGTCATCCAATCACATCCTATGTGTTCAAGTCAAGCATGTCATGTCTCAGAATAAATGAACAACAGAGAAAACTAGAGATTATTAAAAAATAATTCTTAAGCAGCTATCCCTAGATAACTATGTCCTAGTAACACTACCACCCAAAGGTATCCATCCTATTACCACCGAATTGAAAAACGCTCTCGATTGCGCTCTTCCACCTTATTAGCCTTGGGCGCAAACTTGCTAGCCCCACCCTGCCTCTAGGCGGGTTTATCCTTACCATTGCATTTAGGCCCACTGGCCTTGCGCTTGCTTCCACTTATGGAAGTAGTGGTCAAGAGTGCAGCTATACGGTTCGCCTAACCTTTTGGCGCTCCGTACTCAGCTCAATCATGTCAGAAAATGTCAAAACCAAAAATTTAACATTTCCGTTGTGGATCATGATTTATTTTCTATGGACCCGCGAATCAGACAAAGAACTAATCCTAGCCTGAAACTGCAGTTCGCCAGTAAAGATGTTCCGAGTATTTTGAAATCACGAATCATACCTGTCATCGACCTTAGATGTCCAGTCATCGTGTACTTGGAACGTTTCCTTTACTTTCCCGAACTTCATAACTAGATGCTTAATCTAGTAGTGAATGTACCATCGAAAACAAATTTGAGTTGATCTTATAATACCTTGGCTATTGGGTAGTACATATACTTCCCAACAAGATCATGGTGCATGCTGCTTATCACAAAGCGTGTGCTATGATCCTTCTCGAGCCAAGTATTATTGACTATTAAGGTTTATAATGAAATTGGGCCGGAGGCCTATTATTCGGTTTAATGGATTGGACCATAGAATAAGCCTAAAGCCCATAAGCTCTTACTCATTCTATTGGTGTGTTACTTTGTAGTGCCATATTACAAAAAATTAGTCCCTTTTAAACTTGTTACTTTTATAAAGTTCGACAAAGTGTGGTTTGGAAAACATTTGTTTTCGTAAATCCAAAAAAAAAAAAAAAAAAAAAATTGAAGAATAATATTTGAGAACATGCGCAAGGGATTGACATTATTATTTGCACATTTCATAAGGTTTGTTTTAAAATCCAATTACAAATGAGTTTTCCCCTTTCTACAATTTAAGACCAAAAAATTCGCTATTGCTCATTAATCAAATCTTAATTTTGTAAATCAAGAAAAACCTTTTATAATTGATTTTTCTAAACAAACATCAATTAGATGGTACAATTACCTATCTAAGATCATCCACAAGATATAAAATGCGCCATACAACAAGAGTGCGCATGGACCCCCACGTGGGTCCGAATTAACAACTTAGAGCTCATGTTAAGATAATTCAAGTGTATGATTTATGAACAAAGAAAACCATCCCTTTACAAGTAGGCTTTTCCAATACAAGAAATGTAAACACTCGTCCTCACATTACATTTATAGCCCATAAAAAAAAAAATAGGGATGCTTTGTTCATATACATACACAGAAACAACCTTAAACATACATCGTGAGGACACAAGCTCCACAAATTGTCAATTAATTGTCCATTCATTTAAGCCAGATTAAAATCTATATTAATCACATACTCTAAGCACTCATGCGGTCTTATTATAAAATGAATGGACTCATCCATCACTCCACTTAAGGAGGAGGAATAAGAGGTCATAGGGTCAACCAATCACAAACAACAGTAATTAAACGTGACCAACAATGCAATGAGCCTCTAAAATAATAAAATGTGCAATAAAACGATTATTGCACAGCCCGGATAGCTCCCATAAGCTAAGTAAAATAAATGAAAAAATCTTGGATTTTTCATTAATTTTAACCCAATTTTAGGTCTTAAAACATAATTTAAAACCAATTTACTAAGGGCCCTTTAAATTAACAAATTAATTTAAACCTTATGGAAAATTTCATTAACTGAAAAACAGATTTTTCATTAGGAATAAAAATTTTCGGAATTTCACCAAGGCCCAAAAATTTTTTTTGAATCAATTTAACGAAATAAATTGATTTAGTTAAACAAAAATTAACTACGAGCAACTAAATTCCCAAAAATACAAAAATTTTCAAGAATTTGTTCTCGAAAGATTTTCAGTGGTCTAATATGGTGTTCTAAACACCCCATATTAATTTCAAAAATTAATAATTCATTTTGGCTATTTTCAGCAATTAAATAAATGCACATATGCATAAATTTTATGCTCTAAAATACCAAAACAAATGTGAGATAATTCATAAAATTTTCTCAAGTCTCCAATTAGTGTACAAAAACACTATATATTAAATTCAAGAATTAACAACTTCATTGGTTATATTTTAAGCAATTAATATTGCGTATTTAACACAATGTATATGCTCTAAAATATGTCCCAAAAAGTGAGAAAATACACTAAAATGATTTTCTCAAGCTAGCACTAGTGTTCTAAACACATTGTGTTAATTTCATGAACTAATAATCAATAAAAATATTTTAAGCAATTTAATATGTGTACAAAAACACACAATTGTATGCTCCAAAATATTAATATGATTGAGATAATTTACCAAAAATTATCTATGGGTCCCACAAAATTTTACATGGTCTTAAAACAGTGTCCCTTATGTCCCATATTAATTACAAAAATTAATAATGTATTATGGCTATTTTAAGCAATTAAATAAACGTCCATAACATTAATTATATGCTCTAAAATACCATAAATACATGATAATTTACACAAAAATTATCTTAGAGTCCCTTACAGTGTACTAGAAACTATCTATTAATTTCAAAAATTAATATATATTTTTTTGGATATTTTAAGCAATTAAAAACATATTTAAAACATATCTTTCATGCTCTAAAACACCAAAAACAATGAAATAATTTTCTATAAAATTACTTCTGGTCCCACTTAGTGCCCTTAGGATAGGAAAAATGAAAAAATAATTTTCCACATTTTTCAAAATTTTAAAACAATTAAAACTCATTTTATTCGATAAAATAAGTGGTTTTATTAAAACAAATAGTTGAGGGGCAAAACTGTAATAACAGCCTGGTGCATCTTCTTCCCTAGCAGAAACAAATAGCAGCAATGGCTGTTTCGCAGCACCTACTTCGCGATGCCGCCACGACTTCGTTTTTGATCCAAATAACGCGTATTTTATATGGATGGAAAGCCCTCGCGGAGTACTACAACTTTAAGCCAAAAAACAGAGGTATTGGACAAGCAAATCATCCAGAAAAGAGGCTGAAAGTTGCTGAAAAATTCGTTTTAAAAATACCCAGAAATTAGATTTTCAGATTTCTCCTCCGTATGAGATAATCAAGCCATGGGACTTATAGGGGGGACTCTAGGGTTCATATGGGACACAACCATGCCAAAAAATTGGACCCACATTGGAGTTTGGTATTAGACCCACTTTAAAATCAAAACTTTGAAAATTTTGATAAAAGCTTGAAAAAAATCAACAATGGCAGATTCTATATGGGCAGAATTACGGGCGAATCAACACCTTAATGGCTTTGATACCAATGTAGATAATAATATGCACGCAAGCATACGTGTCAGGTTTAGGTCACTTACCTAGCGGAATAACCCGACGGATCGCCAAACGGTGTTGTTACAAGCCCGGCGTCTTCACCCACGAACGGCTGCTCCTTGTTGCCTCCGTGTACTCTCTTATGCATCGCCTAGGTCGTAGAGGATGCTACTTGAGCCATCCACATGATAGTCACCTTCTAAATCCCATGGCACTATGGTGATGTCCTAGAGAGAGAGTGAACCGCGAGAGAGAGAGGGAGATAGAGAGAGAGGCTGCTGAAAACTATATGGTTAGGGCAGCCTATATGTGATATATATCATATATATATAGTCACACACATTCACCAAACCCTAGGGCGTTATGATCACTATACCTCGCATAAGTGCGAGAAACTATGCTCGAGAGCTAGAAAGCATTCCTTTATAAGGTATTCTAATAGCTCGACAGCCTATGTTGCGTATAATGAACAAACGGGTATAGGAATGACACAAATGGTGCCACGTGATATTGAGAATGACTTCCCCAGATTTGTATTACTAAGAGATATCTTGACCTCTATGAGCTGGAGGATGTTGAAGACAACATACCATCTTTAAGCGAGGGTGGGGAGATTGAGAATCCACATCCAGTAATCGCTGAAATATGGTACTAGTCTCCAGCCGAGTGGGAGTACACCGCTAGACGCTAGTGGGAGTGTACCAGATAGTGGGAGTGCACCACTAGGCACTCAAGATTCTCAGGTAGTACACTATATGGTGATGAGGAAAACGTTCCCTATCGCTGTTTTGAAATTGAGGAAGACATTTTCATATGTGTGCAAATGTGTGCACAAGTGGATGAGGATGAGCCTGCTTCTTTTGTAGAAGCGTTTTTCTTCGTCTGCTGAAGTTGAGTGGATAGTTACTATGCTAGACGAGATGAGCTCTATGGACGCAAATAAGGTCTGGGAGTTAGTTGACAATCCGCCTGTGCGTAAGATGATTGGAGACAAGTGTGTTTTCAAAATCTAATGCAAGGCAAATGGTTCAATTGACAAGTATTAGGCGCGCCTTGTGGCGATAGTTTGTACCCAGAGGGGGTATAGACCATGGAAACCATGTTCTCCCAAAGGGTGAGATCTGACTCCATTCGCCTTATCCTAGCAATTGTCGCATATTTAGTTTTTGAACCTTTTTAGTTGGATGTTTAAACTGCTTTTTTCTCAATGGAGAACAAGACAACGAGATAAATATGGATCATCCCATTGGTGTTGTGACCAAAGGGAATGAGCGCAAAAGTGTGCTGTCTCAAACGATCTATTTATTATCTCATGTTAACAATCGTCTAGGCAGTGGTACAATGTGTGTACATTAAATGGTCCAAGGAAAACGTTCTAATTCTTTATATGTTGATGACGTCCTTTTAGCTGGGAATGAGATGAGTTCCATTGTTGCCATTTGATAGTGGTTGTCCTCTCAGTTTGAGATTGAGGACATGGGTGATTCCAACTATGTGTTGGAAGTTTAGACCGTGAGATATTGTTCTCAGAAGCTCATCTATTTGTCTTAAGGGACTTACAAGATGAAGGTTCTTGAACATTTTCACATGAAAGGCTGAATTACCCATTGACATCCCAAAAGGGACTCACCCTGACCTTACTTCATTATCTTAAGAAAAATGAGAAGAGGAAACAAATGTCCAGTTTTCCATATGCGTCCGCAATAGGGAATCTGAAGTATGCTAATGTGTGTACTCGGTCAGATGTCTGCTATGCGGTTGGTTTAATTAGTCGTTGCCGTAGCAACCATGGTCCTGCCACTAGAGAGTAGTGAAGAGTATCTTGCGATATGTCTGCAGGAGTACTGTGGACCTTGCCTTATGCTGTCCATGATGGAAGCATAATATGTGGTGTGCTCTGCAGCTGTTAGAGAAGCTGTTTTGGTTTAAGAGTTTTTGCAGTGGCTAGGCTCTTTATCTCATAGTGATGAGGTTGTGCTTATCTATGGTGATAACACATAAGCCTGAGCATATGCAAAAGATCTCAAAAATCATTTTAGCACATAGACATTCGTTTTTGTCACATTTTGAGATGTAGTTTGCGCAAAGGGAATTTGTCTTGAGGCATATCTCCAATTGGGGATTTGATGTGCTTAGACATTTTATTGTGATATTGACATTATTATTCAAGTTTTTACAAACTAGTTGGTTTCCATATATATATTTGTTATAAATGGAATGAATGCACATTTCTTATATGTCACCGGGCTTGAATCGACCTACTACACGGGTGATTCACCTTGGCGCCGAGATAGCGAACTAGGACATGCGTGTCCATGGCACTTAGATGGCGAGCAAGATGAGACATTGGTGTTCGTGGCGCTTAGATAGCTAGCTAGGACATATGTGTCCATAGCGCTTAGAAAGCGAGCTTGAACACTTATATCTACGCAGTATAAGAACAGCGAGCTAGATATAAACCCTATTATTTCTATATGTCGCCTTAGATGGATCTAAGATGAGACCTTATACTTGGTCGAACATAGAGATATCCCACGACTCTATGTAGCATGTTTACAGCCGAATGTGAGTTTTCAGATGGGCGCTTAGAGGAGCGACTATGCTGGGAGACTCAGGTTAGACGTTTTGTGTAACGTCTAGACTAAGATTCGTATGGCGTTACTTGTTTTTCCAAACATAGAGTGACATGCCCATTTTTATGGAAGAACGTCATAGCATACATATCATACTGTATGTGCTTTTGCGATCGACTGTGGAGCAATGAATGGATTCCTCTTCATTGCTGTGTGAGCCATGTAGCATATCCAAGACATTGGTTATCCTACAAATTGGTTGCCTTCACGACTTGAGACTATGTCATGAAGAGGACGCTTGATGACAGCTACTTTAGCATGCTATCCTAGGACGATGAGATAATTCCGTTCTATGGGGTATGTCTGGGCAAGCGGTCGAGTTAGTCGGATTGACATGTGGGCTCAGGGAAGACCATTCAATAACACACCATGTTTTTGTGACTCATTAGCAGGCCTGCGACAATCGTAATTTGTTACTGATATGTCATGAGTACATTACATTGAGGTGGTGCAGCAATTCTTTTCACCGAGGGATTGAGAATGCTGTGTCGGGTGTGGTTGAATCGTCTAAGGCATATACGAGAAGCTTCCGAGTGATGTGTCTTGCTGGTTATGGTGATGATTTGGCATTACACTCCTGTCGCTGTACTTTCTTTTCGTAAGGTCGCACGTTCTATTTTCCTGTATGAAGAGATGAGAAGTTCTGTTTGGAGAGATTGGTTTTAGTACTAACCCTATGTGGGTGAGTGGGAGATGTAAGAAATATGTGGCCGGGCCATACGGGCACCCACATATGTTGGACCGGGTCCAATGGGCCCTAGGGTTTGGTGAATGTGTGTGACTATATATATATGATATATATATCACATATAGGCTGCCCTAACCATATAATTTTCAGCAGCCTCTCTCTCTATCTCCCTCTCTCTCTCGCGGTTCACTCTCTCTCTAGGACATCACCATAGTGCCATGGGATTTAGAAGGTGACTATCATGTGGATGGCTCAAGTAGCATCCTCTACGACCTAGGCGATGCATAAGAGAGTACACGGAGGCAACAAGGAGCAGCCGTTCGTGGGTGAAGACGCCGGGCTTGTAACAACACCGTTTGGCGATCCGTCGGGTTATTCCGCTAGGTAAGTGACCTAAACCTGACACGTATGCTTGCGTGCATATTATTATCTACATTAACTTTTATTCTACAAGTCCATTTTTCGTAAATTTGATGTTTTGGAAAAATGAGATCTATCAACCGAGATCAACATTGACCATGAAATATTGGAGGAAAAAAAAACTAAAAACTAAAAACTAAACAATTATGAAAAACTGTGGGGGGTTTTTTTATTTTTATTTTTTGCATAAATATAAAAACAAAAAAAAAAAAACATATTCCTTTCATAAAATTGGCACCATAGGTGCATAGATCTCGAAAAAATACAGGGAATAAAAAAAATCACTCAAAATGCTAAAAAAACAAAAGAGTGAGTTATGGTGATTTAAAGTTGACAGATAATATTGTCTTAGACATTTTTCTGTTCCAGCGAGGGGTTTTTCACCAAATTCAAAAAGTAGTGAGGGATTTTTTTAAAAATGGTCAAATCATATGGGTTTTTAACTACTCCCTCCGTCCTTTTGTTTGAGTCCATCTTTGGGAACTCAACTTATTAAGGGGACAAAAAGAATCTACACCTATTTTCCACAATTGCCCCTAATCATTACAATAACTTTTTTAGTTTTGTCTTGGTGTAGATTTCAAAGAAGGGTAGTTTTGGAAAATAAGTAAAAATTGTATACCAATTAAGGAAAGTGGACACTAATTTTGGGACATCCCAAAATAGAATACAGGACTCAAAAAAAGGGACGAAGGAAGTAGTATACTTAATTTTAAAGTGTCTATAACCTAATATCTCAATTTTTATTGCCATCCATCTCACGTAATGCCAAAATGAAAAATGAAATATGTGAATAATGTAATCGAACCAAATCTCCTCTACTTTCTCTCCTCTAAAACCAACACATTTTCAACTTAATGCAACTATGATACCATGTCATGTATTTTACCTTACTAATTCGTATGGATTTGGTGATGATGTGTAGACATATTTCCCTTAGATTAGGATATACAAATATAAAACCCGCTCCCGCAGTTTATATTTTAATATTACTTTAGCATGTATAATCATGAGTTAATATTAATAAATGTGTTATATGTGTAACACCCACTCTCGCGATTAATTGTTAATCATGATTTAGGCATGCATTAAGATAATTAATTGGTGTTTATTAACACATGTTTAGGTGAGTTTTAACTCACTAGTTGATTGTGGGTGTCCAAATTGGGAACCCAATGTTGGCCAATGTGGCAGTCCCAAATTGGGACATGAGTTGGAAAAGTTCCATTGTGATGGGACAAAGATGGTGGAATCACCCTTATGTGCTTAAATGTTTATTAAGGCATATGTGAGATATCTATGTATTGTTTAGAATATATTGTTTATTATTAGAGACCATTTGTGTGGTCATTTGGGAATACCTTGGTGAGGACGAAATGAACATGTTATATAATTAGTAGGCTAATTAGCAACTTCATAAAATTATGTGGGACCACTTATGGGACCCACGCGAGACATAGACAAATACCTACTTAAGTTTGGAGGACTAAATAGTTTGTCATAAAACTAGTTAGGGGTGAAATTGCAAATAACTAGAAAATTGGTGAGTTTTATAATAAAAAGATAAAACCATATATGAGCTGGGAATTAAGAAGAGATCCATATCTCTTCTTCTTCAATTTTCAGTCGGTTAGAGAGGAAACGGAGACGGGGTTAGCCGGAGCTCTACGACGATGATTGACGGCGCGTTCGACACCCAATTTCAATTCCGAGACCGGATTTGGACTCGTAGAGGTGAGTTCTACGTTTTGGTACTGATTTTATTGAGTATAATCGTCGTAATTTTTGAGACCCAATTCGGAGCGGTAATCCGTAGTTGGTCGAAGTCATGTAGGATTTTAACCCGGAGTAGATTTGGGCTTCAATTTCACAACTAGGAACGAATTGCTAAGAGGTGAGTGGTTTCAATCTTGTTTTTGGATGAGAATCATGGTTATGTTCTTTGAATGTTGATAATATGCCTATTTAGCTTAATTACACATGCTTAGCTATGATTTTGTGAAAATCATGGTGATATGTTTATGTGAGCATGTTTAGTTGCCTATTTGGGTCAAGGGAAAGCTCGTATGAATCCGCCATGAGATTGTTCTGTGGTGACGACCACTTATTGCCGACAACGGCATTAGACCGCACGTGGGTGGCGTGGGTCAGTGGCTTGTGCCGTGGACTGTTGGGGGAGTCGCGAACTTGCGGGTAGTGGCGGAGGAAATACTTGCTTATCCGGAGATCAATTTATTTGTTGAGTTGAATATAAACATGATATGTCATCCGTGTGCTTGATTGATATCTCTCACTAAGCATATAGCTTATATATTGTAGTGGTTATTGAATAACCATTGTAGGTGAGCACGACGGCGAGAATCCGGGGAGATGAGCTTGGGGTTCGTGGAGTCGAGGAAGCTTGTAAATGTTGTAGTTTCATGTATATAGTTGTTTTTGAGCTAAACTTATGGTTTTGGTGCAAAACTTGTGGTTTGTAATAGTTAACTTGAGTTTATGTTAAAACTTGGAGAGATATGTTAGTTTTGGTTTAATCGCTCCAAGACTTGTGTAAATAGTATACTTGAAGCTTAGAATGTTGTTGGTATCCTCCATGCCTTGATAAGGTAGTTTTGGGCATGTTTGAATGAAAATTTGGTTTAAAAACATGTTTTGGTTGATCATAGTAGCATTGGGAGTATTTGGGAGAGATTTGGGGAGCATGTGGGAGAGATTGCATTTCATATCTTGTTTATTGTATATGAACTTGTTAGAGTCCCTTGGGAATGTTTTGAAATGGTTTAGAAATGATTTTGAAATGTTTTTGTAAGTTTCCAAGAGGTTTGGTTTGATGTTGGTGATGTTTGGGCATGTTTAGCAGAGTTTTTGACAGCAAAAATGACTTCTGCAGAGCCCGGATCGATCCGGGTTAAAGAAGGGATCGATCCGGCCTTTTTCGAGGGAATTCTGCATGAAAAATCCTTAAATGGATCGATCCGGCATTTTAGAGCGGATCGATCCGCTCATAATTTTTGCTGCATTGTCGACCTTTACGGAAACGGACATAACTCTCTCTAGAAAACTCGGATTCGCGCACCGTTTTTTGCGTTGGAACCGGGACTCAAAAACCTATCTTTTGGTATAAAATTTTATATACCTTATTAATGACCATTTTGCCCTTGGACTTGTTTTGTCTAACTTAAAGGTTGATTTGAACGAGTTTTCATTCCTTTTCATTCCTAACTTGATATTTGAAGGCCTTGGTGGCGTGCCACGTGTCTTGGGTTCACATGTGTGGATCTGGGGCGTGACAATATGACACTTATTGGAGGTGAGATTAACCCACTAAATTGATTATGGGTGTCCAGTTGGGAACCTAGTTATGGCCAGTGTGGCAATCCCAAGTTGGGATATGTGTTAATGGATCCTAGTTGAGATGGGACAGTAATATGTGGAACACCCTATGTGTCTAAATGTTTATTAAATCTTAAATAATTTATTATTTTATTGTTGATAATATCATGTTATTAGGTGGTGACCACTTTTGGGGTCAATTAGGCCCCTTTGTGAGCATGAATTGAACATGTTATATAATTAGTAGGCTAATTAGCAACTTCATATAATTATATGGGACCACTTATGGAACTCATGCGAGACATAGACAAATACCTATTTAGGTTTGGGATAGTTTAATACAGTTTCATAATAATAGGGGTGTAATTATAAAAATAGTAAAATCACGTGGAGGTTATACTAAAATTTAAAATTATTAAAACAAGCTACTTACAAGATGAATCAAACTCATTATCTCCATTTATATTTAGGTTTACAGAGAGTGAGATATACGAGATACGTATATCGACGAAAATACGACGACGTTCTCGACGACGATTGGTGCGCCTAACGACGTCGATTTTCAAAACAGGTTATATATTCGGACTACTGGAGGTGAGACTAACATTTTGGTACCAATTTTATTGAGTTCTGTGACAGTTTTTCTGTGACCTATTTTGGGGTTTAAACTCATAACTTGTAATTTATGTGTAAGATTTGTATTTGGATTATAGCAGGACCCTTATCTCATAAATAGGAGCGAAACCTAAGAGGTGAGTGATGTTAATTTTGATATTTGAATGATTTCCATGTTGGGTTTAATTGTGATGCCAAAGCATCCCTAATTAACTTAATTTAGCTTACTTAGTTTATTATTGGGCGAAATTCATGTGATTAAATTAGGCCCAATTTAATTGTGAAAGCACGGTGTAATGTTTATATGAGTATGTTGAGTTGCCTATTTGGGTCAATGGAATTGCTAGTTCTATACCACTATGAGGTAATCTTTGTGGTGACGAACACGGCCGTCAGAGTCCTATGGGACCGCACGTGTGATGGCATGGGTCATGACTAGTCACGTGGATTTGGAAAATGGAGCCGCGGGCTAGCCGATAGTGGTGGGCGTAAACTAGTAATTTTCGGAGACTATAGTTCTTTGTAATATGTTGAATTGAGCATGTTTATTATTCATGATCATGATTAGCATTATTCACTAAGTATATAGCTTATATATTATAATGGTTATTGAATAACCATCGCAGGTGATCACGGTGAGGAATCGGGGAAGTGATCCAGATGCTAGGTTGTGGTGTTTGGGAGTGGAAGTGGCATTGTTTGTAGTTACTTGCTTTTAGGGTAAAATTGGTAAATTGTTGTAAACGGTTTAAATTTGGGTTATTTATGTTGTAATATATTGATTTCAATTTAGGGTTGAGACTGTGTTTTGTGTAGTTCTTGTAATCAAATTAGGAAGTTGTGTAATAGTTGGGATTGTGTTTTATCATAGTGTTTTTATAACTAGTGTTATTGGAATGGGACGCTTGAACTTGGGATTTATTTGCTGGGTTGGTTGTAAATGGTTATATTTAGTACTTTGCTTAAAGGGTTTTCTTAAACCCTTGCTTGTACTTGGAAGCTCATGTTTGTAACTTTGGTTCGACTTTAAATGGTTTAAATCATTAGTGCTGATTTCAACTTGTGATTTGGTAATATTATATGAGAATTTACAACTTGCCAAAAATAGGATTTTTGGCTGATTACAAAGACATGATTTTGACCTTTGTTGGTTGAGCTTCTTTGGTTTAAGTTTATTTTAAACTTATTCTAGAACTTTAATCACTTGTGTAAAGCCTTGGTGGCGTGCCACGTATCCTAGAATCGTTTGGGTGGTTACGGGGCGTGACATTTAGTGGTATCAGAGCTATAAGCTTAGAACCTTGGGTATGAGAGACGACAATTGAGAGTACGTGTAGATGATGAGCATGTAGATGCATTTCATGAATACATATGAGTAATTGTTGCTATGTTTTATTATAGTATGTTGGCATAGCATGCAAGATATTTATTTGAATTGACTGACAGGGAAAAAAATAGATCTGAATCGGGAACATTCACCTCATTCGAGGTTGGACCATCTAGAAGATGTAGTAAGCAATTTCGTAAGGGCAGTAAGTGATCGAATGGGTGGTGATAAACCTGCAAACCCACAACCACAAACCGAACGGGGAGTCATTGAACAATTTAATAAAAGAAAACTGAGTCAATTTGATGGAGGCCCTGATCCATGACAAGCTGATCATTGGGTAATGGATATGGAACGTATCTTTCGGGCGGTGGAGTGTACAGATGGGGAGAAGATAATGTGTGCTACTGATACTTTGAAAGCTGAAGCCCAGAACTGGTGGGTAAATGTGATTAAGAAAGGGGCACCGGAGACCTGGAACAGATTTGTGAAAGTTTTCTATAAGCGGTACTTTCCAGCATCCGTCAAGACTCAGATGGGCCGTGAGTTTGCAAATCTGCAACAAGGGGATATGACAATAAATGAGTATGCAGCGAAATATAAAAGTTTGCTCCGATTTGCACATCGAACGATTCCAAGGGAAGTGGATAGGGCACGAAAATTTGAAGAAGAACTACGGGATAATATTAGAAGTTGAGTGGATACACATCAACTTCGACAAGTTGCCGATGTACAAGATGTTGCTTTGATAGCAGAAAAGGATATTGACAAGTATAAATAAAGCCAACAGAATAAGCAACCACCTGAGGAAAAATGTAAAGGACAAGCTTTCTTTAAGAAGCCGTTCTCGTGAGGTTATGGTTCTAGCTCGGGAGTTCAAAGAAGAAGTTCATTTTTTGGGGAGAGTCGCCCGTTATGCCCAACTTGTATTCGTCAACATGGAGGTGTGTGCCACCTAACACTTATATGTAACATCTATAGGCAGAAGGGGCATATAGCAAGGAATTGCCTACAAGCTCGAACCCAGAGCACGGGGAGCATAAATCCAGACCTAAGGGGAAAATTGTCACACCCCGGATCCACTTCCAAAAATAATTGAAAAATAGCAAAGGAAATTCTAAATAAAAACAAATAGTCCAAGTAGGATAAGTCTACTACCTATTGCCTACCCCAGATCCACTTCCAGAAATAACTCAAAGAGTGAAAAATAATTACATGTATTTCAAAACAATGAAATAAAAATGGGTTACAACCACTCCTTCACCTATTTATAGCATATGGTACACAACCATGTCCCTAAAATAAAGTTGAGCAAAATACCATAACTCCCAAGCTCCCTACTCTTTTCTTTAATTTCTTATCTATCTTTCCCACCCTTTTTTCTTGTTTTTCACCCACGTATGTGTGTGTGTGTGTGTATATATATATACCCATAGGCCTCCTCCTGGTAATCAAAAGGCACCAAGTACTTATCAACACATACACGTGGCCAAGTCCCATGTCAAGTGTGATTATAAGGACTTTATCTTTTGCTTAGTCACTTTTGGTTTATGTTTATCCCAATTCCTTGATCTACACGTGTGTGTGTGTGTGTGTGTGTGTGTGTTTTTATATATATATTCATGAGATGTAGTTTGAAATATAATTGTCTAAATAAAATCAAACCAATCAGGAGCAGGTAAATGAACTATTTTTAAATACCAAAGGTACTACCAATTAATGTCACATATGGGTCCCACCTGTAATGTATATATCATAAATTATTGCGTAAAAATACGGGTTATCAGACTCTACCCTCCTTAAAAGTAATTTCATCCTCGAAATTACACGTACTTTTCCAAATCTACATCATGTGTCAAATAAGACATGATAGTCTTTTTTTGTTTTTTGTTTTTTGTTTTTTTTGTAAATCAATAAAGATACAAACATTCATTCACCCCCCATTTTCACTATGATTAGTGAATAAAATGGCCAACTATGCTATCAAACTCATTTATCTTTATCACCCACCAGAAAAATATTAACAAATTAATGGTGAGCCAACTGCTTAGTGAGACAATCTCATTTACTCAAAAAAAAATATATAAAAAAAAAATTCATATGCGTCATCAGTTGCTATTTGCACCACAAATCATATCTCATGCATACCAGCTTATGCTGAAACTCACACTGTCCAATACATGCATATGCCATAATTCATTTATGAATATTTCCTTTTCATTAGTTATCAACCGATCATTAACATATTATCATCACTATTGTACACACCAGCCCAGCTCGAAATATGTATAATCATATACCGACAGCACCCCAGCCCAGCTCGAAAGGTGTACACTATCCACCAGCCCCACTCGGAATGGATTAATATATTAGTGTACTAACTGTAGAACCATCTTAGTTCCAGTCATCAAATGACCACAACACCCCAGCCCCGCTCGAAAGGTGTATACTATCCACCAGCCCAGCTCGAAATGTAAGAGTATATTAGTGCACTAACTACAGGACTATCTTAGTCCCGGCCATCTCAACATACCATAGTTTTTTTTTTAAAAATGAACTCAAGGCCTTGACCTTCCCGAATGTATTATTCACATGAATTCAACATATGCATCCATTGGACTATAGTATGTGCTATGTACATACAAAGACTTTATGTACTACTTGTCACTATGACCAAACCACTTTGGTACTTGGTTCACCACCAACCCGTGTCCACACTATCCGTGTCACTTGTATCTACAATAATACATGGAAAAGTATACAAAAATGACAGGAATAATAACCGTTACAAAAATAGTCCTCATTTGGCTGCTCCAATACTCATAGTGTTCTCCTTCAAAAATCGGAACTTGATTTGGAGAATATGCAAACATGGTAGAAGAAGAACTTGCTTTACTGACTCCCCCAGGCAATGTGGAACTAAGTACCAGACCCATTTGGATCACCAACTTTATTTGTCATACCCTACACTCAGTCCCACACCTTTGGCTGGGGACAAGCTCTGATACAATTTTGTCACACTCCGGATCCATTTCCAAAAATAATTGAAAAATAGCAAAGGAATTTCTAAATAAAAACAAATACTCCAAGTAGGATAAGTCTGCTATCTATTACCTATCCCAGATCCACTTCCAGAAATAACTCAAAGAGTGAAAAATAATTACATGTATTTCCAAACAATGAAATAAAAATGGGTTACAATCACTCCTTCACCTATTTATAGCATATGGTACACAGCCATGTACCTAAAATATAGTTGAGCAAAATACCATAACTCTCAAGCTCTCTACTCTTTTATTTTCTTATCTATCTTTCCCACCCTTTTTTCTTGTTTTTCACCCACATATGTGTGTGTGTGTATGTGTATATATATATACACATAGGCCTCCTCCTGGTAATCAAAAGGCACCAAGTGCTTATCGACACATACATGTGGCCAATTCCCATGTCAAGTGTGATTACAAGGACTTTATCTTTTGCTTAGTCACTTTTGGTTTATGTTTATCCCAATTCCTTGATCTAAACGTGTGTGTGTGTGTGTGTGTGTGTGTTTATATATATATATATATATTCATGAGATGTAGTTTGAGATATAGTTGTCTAAATCAAATCAAACCAATCATTTTGTCACAATCAATTAGGAGCGGGTAAATGAACTATTTTTAAATACCAAAGGTACTACCAATTAATGTCACATATGGGTCCCACATGTAATGTGTATATCATAAATTATTGCGTAAAAATACGAGTTATCACAAAAATGCTTCGAATGTGGACAGCTTGGACATCAAGCAAAAAATTGCCCAACAAGACAACAGCGAGGGACAGGTTCTGTAGCTTCAACTGGGGCAAAACCAGGGACAAGTGTGGGTAAGGGAAAAGGGCCAGAGCAAAGACAAGGAAGGTATATTCGACTGACGTCGGGGATGCTGTAGCTACTGATTCCATGGTATCAGGTACATTACTCATTTCCTCACACCTGGTGTATGTTTTAATAGTTTCTGGGTCAACACATTCTTTTGTTACACATGAATTTGTTAAACACTTAGACAGCATGTCAGAACCTTTAGGGTATGATTTGTCAATATTGTTACCCTTAAGTAAACCTATGGTGACCTCATTAATATTTAAAGCATGTGATATCAGGATAAATGATAGGGTTTTGACAGTGAATTTAATTCCGTTGGCCATTAATTATTTTGATGTGATTTTGGGTATGGACTGGTTATCCGTGAACCAAGCAACTATCAATTATGAACATAAAAGAGTTACTTTTCGACCAATGGAACAAGGGGAGTTTAGTTTTTAGGAAACTAGTGTTGTAACACCACCATATTTGGTTTCAGCAATCCGGACAGACAAGTTGTTGAAACAAGGTTGTTGGGGATTCTTATGTTCAATAATTGACACACGAGTCACAGGGACTAGAGTAGAAGATATTTCAGTTATACGAGAGTTCCCTGATGTGTTTTTTGAAGATTTACCTGATGTATTAGTTAAGCGGGTAATGGAATTTACCATTGAGGTAGCCTCGGGATCTCAGTCAGTATCGAAAACACCGTACAGAATGACACTGGTAGAGTTGAAAGAACTGAAGATTCAATTGCAAAATCTTCTGGATAAGGGATTCATTCGATCTAGTGTATCACCGTGGGGTGCACCAGTTTTGTTTGTTAAAAAGAAAGATGGGACGATGAGAATGTGTATCGATTATCGAGAACTCAACAAGCTAACTATTAAGAACAAATGCCCGTTGTCTAGAATTAATGACTTGTTTGATCAACTTCAAGGTGCCCAGGTCTTTTCTAAGATTGATCTGCGATCGGGTTACCAACAGTTAAAAGTCAAAGAGGAAGACATGGAGAAAACATCATTCAGAACCCGTTATGGTCATTATGAATTTCTTGTTATGCCTTTTGGAGTTACAAACGTACCGGCGACATTTATGGATTTGATGAATCGAGTGTTCAAAGACTATCTGGATGAGTTTGTAATTGTATTCATAGATGATATCTTAATATATTCCAAAAGTGTAGAAGATCACGAGAGGCATCTACGGTTGGTCTTACAACGACTCCGCGAAAAGAAGCTATTCGGGAAGTTAAAGAAGTGTGAATTTTGGTTAACTGAGATAGCATTCTTGGGGCACGTAATATCAAAAGAGGGGGTATCAGTGGTTCCACTAAAGATTGAAGCTATAATAAGTTGGAAGTCGCCAACAAGTGTGCCAGAAGTACGAAGCTTCTTGGGATTAGCTGGATATTACCGAAGATTCGTGGAAAATTTTTCAAGAATTGCGATGCCAATAACACAATTTATGCGAAAAGATGTTCCTTTTGTTTGGAGTCCGGAGTATGAAGAAAGTTTTGTTGAATTGAAGACACGTTTGATGACGGCACCTATATTGACTATTCTTTCAGGTACTGTAGATTTTGTGATATATAATGATGCTTTATATCGAGGTTTAGGTTGTGTTTTAATGCAAAACAACAAGGTGATTGCCTATGCCTCACGACAGCTAAGACTACATGAAGTGAATTATCTGACTCATGATCTTGAGTTAACGGCGATTATCTTTGCTTTGAAGATTTGGAGGCATTATCTCTACGGGAAAAAGTGTAAAATTTATACCGATCATAAGAGTCTAAAATATCTGTTTACACAGTAGGATTTGAATATGAGACAGAGGAGGTGGTTATAGCTAATGAAGGATTATGACTTGATAATCCAGTATCATCCAGGGAAAGCTAATGTGGTGGCCGATGCATTGAGTCAAAAGTCTACAACTAAATTGGCTTATACTTTAACGTCACAAGAAAAACTATTCACGAAATGGAGCAATTGAAGCTCGAGGTAATTCCAGAAACCAAATGTTCTCTAATGTCAGCTATTATTGCTTAACTAACCGTTACTGATGAAATTCGAGCTAAACAGCTTCAAGATCTAGCATTAACAAAGATACATGATGAAATATCTGAAGGTAAGCAACCAAAATTTACTTTTGAGAATGGTATATTGAGATTCAGGAATCGGGTTTGTGTACCTGTGGATATCGCATTTTTCTTACCCACAGCTTTGCTAAAAATCTTTTTTCAAATTTTAAAATACAAAACACGAGTCGCCACTTAATTTTTAAAAGGAAAATTAAGAAACCATTTTAAAGCAAACTGATCTTTTTGGAAACCAGAGATTTCTAGGTCCGGGGATTATGGAATGAGAAGGGAAGGAGCCCGGCGGACTAAAACACCCCCTCTCATCCTATCTCGTGATAGGCATCTACTTAACATCCTTTTAATCGAATTATTAATCTAAATGTACCCTCAACTAATACATAGATATGGATATACATTACAAAAGCATGTCCAAAGGGTGTAAGATTGCTAATGGTAAAATATCATTCAAAAACCACATAATTTCAAATAGCAAACAAGATGATGTGCAAATAGGGAACTGGAAAACTTACCCGGGATCCAGCCGCGAATATGAAAATATGCAATGCATACGCAAATTTCAAATCCTAAAAAAAGGTCTCTAACGCATATATACACATAAGGCAAATCCTTATTCTAAGGTGTCGCACATGAGGTCGAAAAATCAATAAAGTTAAGAAATTAAATAGGCTAAAGAGGGGGTTTGAGAAATCATACCTTAATAGCACTACAAAACAAAGGATTAGTCCACATGCTTTAGATAAGATATAATGTTGAATCTTAAATAACGTTCCTAAACTTCTAGCTTAATTCTAAGTATAAGAAATGACATAATTTATGAATTCTTTGTAACTAGTTGAGATCATATCACTCCTATAGATATGCAAGTCTCAACTAGGAGCCAATGCAATGTCCACATAGAAATGTCCCAATCATGATCACAAGGAACTCACAATTATGTTTATTCCTAGTGCAAAATGAATTCTAATCACAAGTATAAATCTACATGGATGAATGTATATAGATACATAAACATGAACAAGAATAAGCTATGAATTATTCCTTGATTTGGATCATTTAACCTTTGGACTTAAGTTTAACCAATCACTATTAAAGCATGGTTTAAGCCCTAGGTCATAGAAAAGTCATTTGAACTATTATTTACAAAGTTTATCAAATTTTTCCTAAATTCTAAAAATTACAAAGAGCAGATCGAAACTTCAAAAATTGGAAAAAGCATGGTTCCCATGGTTTGATGTTCATGAATTTTGGACACAAGATGCCTCTGTGAGTCTAGTTTTCAACCCAAAAAGAAAAATAAAAGATCAACGGTTCAATCTTTGGGGATTAGACAAACATTGGGCATCACTAAGAAATTTACAACTCTCTGTCCAGAGTTCTTTTATAATTTTCTAAAAATAGTAAACAAATCTAAAAGACTCTAATCTTTTTAGGGGATCTTATTAACACATTGGCATATAAAAAATTATTTGAAGCCACGAATGCTTGATTAAGGTTCTGATTTACTCATTTCACAAGGGCGTTGCTGTTCTGAAACTCTGAACAGATTATAGTTGTTTCACAAAACTCATGACCAAACCACTTTAAACATGAAATCTCATTAAAACAAAATTCACAGTGGTAAAACTTTGTGTTATTGAGACTCTCCAATTGGTTTCATTCAATTCCAACGGTTCGTTATTTAACTAAAAATCTTTTATCAAAGGTGGTTTATGAACTCACTGCACCATTTATCAAATACATCTTTTATTTGTTAACTTTAACTTCCAAGCCATTAAGTTAGGCTTAACCTACCTTACTTTTTCCTACCATTTGATGGTCATTGGAGACTAAAGACAATTATACTTGTGGATTTCAATGAGCTATGAAGAAAATTTTCATGAAATCTCAAGATAATGAACCCGAACTATGGAGGTAGGTTTAGATTCATTAACCAAACATACTAATATCAACCTTAATTCCCTTGTAAAACATGAGCTTACAAGGAAACTAAAGGATTTCAAGTCAAAAGATTCAAGTAAGACATTAAAAGTCTTATGAATCCTAAGAGATGATTATAGTCAAAAAGAAAAGGGAAAAGAAAAGAAAACCAAGACTCAAGTAATATCTAAGTTAACTTCATGATTTATTTAACCTTAAACCTAAGGTCATTTTGATCCAAATCAATAAGATAAAAGTTCAATCACAACATTAGTATGTGTACGTAGAGGATCCTAAGGAATCCTATATATTGTGATTGAACTTGAATTAGAGGCTAATTAACTTAGAGGTTACCTCCAACTATCCTCAACTCTCAAGTCTTTGAAAGTCTTTCAAAGGTGATTCAAACTCTTTTCCTTCTAACTCATGCAACTTCTTCCTTAAACCCCTCTAAGAACTTGCTCCTAATGGTATTTAGAGAATTTTTAAGAGATTTAAAATAAAGAGAATCAAGATAAGGTTCTAAGATTCAAAAAGTTAAGAAGTTAAGATTCTTTGTAATGGGATATTTATCCCCTATATATAGGCAATTTCTAGAGGTTTTTTTCAGTAATTTCACAATAAAAACCCTAATCCCGGATGTCCTTTTGAAGGTACAAACGTATTATTTCAAAGCTGGCAGCCACAAAAATGCGGCACTCAATGTAGATGGAAGTAGCACTCAATAAGTGCCGAAATGGCACTCACTGAAAGCCGGCGCGACATTCACTGAACGTTGATGCGGCACTCAATGAATGTCGCGGACTACTCCACGGACTGCCATCTTTTCTGGAATTCTAATTTTAGCGGCAGTTGATGTATTTTACGGCTATCAGTGACTGCCGTTGTGGCACTTGCTGACTACTATACGACAACCAGAGAGTACCGCATCGGCAACCCGTGACTGCCGCAGCATGGGCCATGTGCCGTTTTCTTCTATTATCTCTTTTTTTCCTTCTTTATTTATGTGCAGAGCCTTTCAAAGAGCTTGAATCACCTTTGGAAGTCCTCGATTAGTCGGACATTGTTATCAGCAGATCTAGAGGTAACACTCCCTTTAACTCGACGTTTGGTCAAAATTGGGGTGTCTATAGTACCCAATATAGATGGTATCAAGAAAGTAATTTTGGAAAAGGCGCACAATACGAGGTACTCAATCCATCTGGGTAATACTAAGATGTACCGTGATTTGTGAGAAATCTATTGGTGGTCAGGGATGAAAGTAGTTGAGCACGTGGCAAAGAGTATAGCTTGTCAAAGGGAAAAAGTTGAACACCAGAAACCAACGGGAAAATTGGAACCATTACCTATACCAGAGTGGAAATGGAAAAATATCACAATGGATTTTGTGGGAGGTTTATTGAGGTCTAGGAAATCAAATGACAGTGTATGGGTATTCGTTGATCGATTGACTAAGTCGGCACATTTTCTACCGATTAAGACCAATGATTTGAAGAAATTGGCTGAATTGTATGTTCAAGAAATTGTGAGACATCATGGAGTTCCAGTGTCTATAGTTTCAGATCGAGATAGTGCATTTACATCAAGATTTTGGCAAGGTATGCAGAAAGCGATAGGTACTAAATTGAGTTTCAGTACAGCCTTCCATCCCTAGACTGATGGATAATCAGAGCGTGTAATTCAAATATTAGAAGATATTCTTCGACTTTATTTATTGGATTTTAAAGGTGATTGGGAAGAGCACTTGTCGTTGGCTGAATTTGCTTATAATAATAGTTATCAATCCAGTATTGGTATGGTGCCTTTTGAGGCTTTATATGGGCGTAAGTGTCGTTATCCACTTTGTTGGACCAAGGTTGGTGAGAGGAGATTGATAGGGCTTGAAATTGTTCAGCAGACCACGGAAAAGATAAAGATAATACAGCAACAGCTTCAAACAACCCAAAGTAGATATAAAAGCTATGCGGACTTGAAAAGAAGACCGATGGAGTTTAAAGTTGGAGATTTTGTATTCTTGAATCGCATACAAAGGGGGGATTACAAGATTCTGAAAATGAGGAAAGTTAAATTCAAGGTATATTGGGCCATTTGAGATTATCAGGAGAGTTGGACCGGTAGCTTATCGGTTAGAATTGCCATCAGAATTAGCTAATGTGCATAATGTATTTCATATATCAATGTTAAGAAGATGTGTGTCAGATTCAAAGAAAGTGATTGTTCCAGACCCATTGGAAGTCAGGGAAGACTTAACTTATAACGAGCATCCAGTCAAGATTCTTGATAAGAAAGAACAAGTTCTGCGGACGAAGACTATTTCTTTAGTCATGGTGCTGTGGTGAAATCACTCCATTGAGGAAGCCATGTGGGAAAGAGAAGATGAAATGAAAGATAAGTACCCGTTCCTGTTCGAAACTTGAGGTACTACGAGTTTGGGGACAAACCTTTTTTAAGGAGAGGAGAGATATAACACCCGCTCCCGTGGTTTATATTTTAATATTTCTTTAGCATGCATAATCATAAGTTAATATTAATGTGTTATGTGACACTTATTGGAGGTGGGATTAACCCACTAAGTTAATTATGGGTGTCCAGTTGGGAACCCAGTTTTGGCCAGTGTGGCAATCCCAAGTTGGAATATGTGTTAATGGGTCCCAGTTGAGATGGGACAGTAATATGTGGAACACCCTATGTGTCTAATTGTTTATTAAGGCTTAAATGATTTATTATTTTATTGTTGATAATATCATGTTATTAGATGGTGACCACTTTTGGGGTCAATTAGTGGTACCTTTGTGAGCATGAATTGAACATGTTACATAATTAATAGGCTAATTAGCACTACACCAAAAAGGGCAAATTGGCACCTTTCGCGAATTTAATTTGACACTGTTTTAAACAGTGCTAGAATTTGGAACGACTTTTGGCCAATCTGGCACTGTTTTAAACAGTGCCAAATCTGGACCGGTTTTAAGCAGTGCCTGTTTTAAACATTAAAAAAAAGTGCCAAATGAAAAAAAAAATTGTTGACCGCGTTTTTGTTTGGAAAAAAGGGGGCGAAGGCTATTATCAGGTTTAAAGATCACAAAACAAAAAATAAAAATAAAAGAGGGAGAAAGAGAACAAGGAGATGGCGCCGCCCGGATTCCTCACCACCATTGCCGCTGCTCGGAGTCCTCACCACCATCGCCGTCGCTCACCAGATCTGAGGTGAGGAGATCTATCTCATACTGTCTCTTTCTCGCTCTCTCGATCTCTCTCGCTCATCTCTGTCCCTCTCTCTCTCTCTCATCTCTACCCCTCTCATCTCTCCCTCTCTCTCATCTCTGTCCCTTTCATCTCTCGCAAACCCTAGTTAGTAAATCATGTGTTTGGCACAGAGAGAGAGAACCGAAACCGACATAATGTGACCCTAAAATTTAGATCTGTTATTTAGATTTTGGTTTGCGCATGATTTAAATTTTCTATTAAATACGTACTATTTTATTTACATTTCTAGGTTTCCTTGGATATTTGGGGTTTTGTTTCCTTCATACTTGTTAGTGTTATGATTTTTGTCTTTATGTTGTTCCATGAGTTTTTAGTTTAATTTTGAAATTCTGATGGTATTATGCGTTTTATCTCAAGCAATTTTGATGGCTTACTTTGTCTCTTGTTCATTCCAGTTGTAGTGCTATACTATTGGGTTTTGTTTGTTTTTGCTTTGTGTTGGGGATCATTTGTATTTTTCATTTGTCCTTTAATTAATAGGCTTCGAGTAGTAGGCAAGGTATTTGTAGAAATGGTTGTATGGATTTGGCTTCATGGGGAGTGATGTTTGCAAGGACACAATTGGCTTAATTTGTAAAGATTCCAAGCTAAACAAATCTACCAACAATGCTCCTCAATTTCATAATGTTGTTGTCTTTACAAAATATTTTGGGTTCAATAATTATCTATTTTACCACACCTAAAATCACAATATGCTTTCATTAGTGCCTAAACTGTAAAAATATCTATATGTTGGTTTGTCCTATAAGATAATCAACCTTGTTTTCCACATGTATGATTAGCAGTCATAAAATACAGCAGCATGACTACTCATTGGTGTCCAGTGCCTACTATAAAGATTTCAATGTAAAGTAAATGCAGAGGTGTGTGTTAAATATTTAGAAAGCTCTACTACCATGAAAATTTTTGTGGGTGTACCACATCTTTGGGTGGTCAATATGTGTAACAACAGAGCTCCGTGACGTACCCTTTTCCAAATAGTTTTGTATTTCTTCTACTTAAGTAGATTAAATTACATAAAATACTTGGGTCTCTTTTATACTAGTACATAGAAGATTCTAGAGACTCACTAAATACCACCTAGAAATTGTGAAAATCTACTTGGACTACCTAAGCATCACCTTGGACAATTAAACAAACATAGGATTTTCTAGACTCTTGAAATTTCAAATTACAATTTCCATCAGTATCTACCAAGTTGAATAAGGTGCTAGCTTGTTAATCTGCAAATTAAATTCATTGTTGAGAACCTTAGGCTTTGTTTGGTTCATGGATTTTGTGAGGGAAATTAAAAGGGAAAGGAAAGCAATAAGGAAAACTAGATCCCTCGTGTTTTCCCTTGTATTTTCCTTCATGCTTAAATAACGTTAAAATCTAAAATTTATTAAATATTATTGTAATATATGAATGAAGGAAGGAAAATGACTCTCAACATTTAAAATGTTTAATTTATTTATCAAGTTATTCTCTTTTCTTTCCCATTTCTCTCATCATTTTCCTTCTTTACCAAACAAAGGAAATGGTTTTCCTCTATTTTTCTCATCATTTAATTTATGCTATTGGGTTTTGGACTCAATTGGTGATCCTTACTACATAGAAGTTTGATGTTACCATTACAAGTATCAGACTCGGTCAAAATAGAGCCACCCAACCAATCACCACCACCACCACCTCGTCTCTTTTGCCGAAACCCCCTCCGTATGTTTTCCCAACTCCAAAATTAGCCCCTATTGATCAGCCTCCAAACCAGCCCCTGTAATAGTCCAAAGGTAGGAATTTTGCTACCATGTTTGGCCAGTCCCAAATCAGGCCCTATTCAACCCTAAATCCACCCCTGTTTGTTAGTTTTGCTTCGATTTGGGGTTCGCATAGCTACGATTGTTACCGTATATTTTTCATGATACAGATTTATTTATATGATTTATTTTTCAACCCTCAACTCATGTTCTCGTATCCAAACCACCATCCCTAACTTAGAAGCGGAAGCAAGTAAGACTTGCTTTAGAAAAAAAGTGAATATTGTATTAAATCATATCTTTGAAATAAGCTGAAAATGAAGAGGTAGTGTAACTATGATTGGTGAGAATGCATTCTAAAGTTGTCCTTCCAACAAACCGCTAATCCTTATTATGTTGTATGCAAAATTACCTCCGTCTTCCACGTCCTACACATGATGTGGTTTTGAGATATGGGCCTCCATGTGAGTTTGAGGTGGTTATAGTGTATTTTTTTTAGTATTATTGAGGTTAACGAATCAATATTGGTTGTTGATTTAACTATTTGTTGCAGTGTAGTGTTGTTGCTGATGATGAAAGCCAATGGATTCATGACTAGAAAATGTAAAAAAAAAGCCACCATCTAGCCAATGGTCGACTACACATCAGATACTCTTGTCTTAAAAAACTGCATGTGCTTTCATAATATCATGCTATCAACCATCATTGGTTGAGTTAGCATCGAGAAGGAAAAAAGAAGAAATATTGGTTATTCTATTGCACTCATAATATTCACCACTAGAGTGCTGCTTTCCTAGTATTTATGCATTGTTTTGGTTATGTACAGGTGCCTGATTATGCAATAAACTTTGGTCAAGGAAAGTCTATGAGGTGAGAACTTACTTTCTGGCTGCATATTGATCTCTGTATCTATGCATTGTTTTCATGGGTCTTTAGTGATATCACAACAATGCAGGCCATTTTCACGATATGAGATTTATATTTCAGCAGATAATCTTACATCCTGAGCAAGATAGAGTCCTTATCGCTTGAGAGTGTGCAAGGTTGCAAGGGTTTCCTGATTACTATAAGTTTTGTGGGGATTTGAAGGAAAGGTGTATGTCTTAACATTTTTGTTGGCAGTTGTTCCTTGTTAGATATTAATTCACACCAACTCAGCAGAATACCTTATAAATCCTATATGAAATGATGAAATTATTCAACTATACTACAATACAATGGATAAATTGGCAATTATGTCTTGTCCTAGTTCAAAAAGGTTGCAGTTTATTTCGCTATTTAATTCTGATAACTGCTAAGTAGCCAATTCCAGATTCTCCCTCTTCCTGTGAATTGCTTTGCTAGTAGTACTATAAGGTAGGATTTCTGAGTTTTGCATCTGGATGAAAAAGGGAATCTGCTGGCTTTCATACTCCCTCCGTCCCAAATTATTGGACCCTTTTTGGAATTCCAACTATTTGAAGGAAACATATTTTAGTGTAGTAAAAATTTTCACCTTTTCATCATTTCCCTTCTTCTAAGTTTAAAACTTCATGTCACATTAAATGAAAAGTGGGAGAACGTTAAAAAACAAAGAGTAAACTTGAAAATCTCTAGTTAAAGTACCTTGACTTTTCAAAGTAGACTCTTAAATTGGATATCCCAAAATAGAATAAAGGACCTCAGAAGGAGTATGATTTTAAAGATTGACTTATTGTTTCTGGTTTGTTATTTCACTTATGGACTATTTGTGAGGCATTCTAATGTAGAAAGGTCATCTTGAATTTAGTTCGTTTTGAATAATTGTAGCAATTTAAACAGTGAAACGAAGGCGTTAGTTATATCATCTTAAGAAATATAGGAATGAACATGTACGGAGAATCATCATGAAGTTTTCCAATTTTTTAGTAAACTAACCAAGATGATGGATTTTTTGTATAAAAATGCTTTACAAGTTATGAATGGACACTTGTCAAATTCATGGGACGTGCAAACATGACATTATGCTGTGAGATACTACCGGAGGAGCAACGTGGTAGGGAGAAGCGTAAACAAGCTCTACCAACTGAGATACTACTGGAGGAGCAACATGGTAAGGAGCTTTCTAAGATTGTGCGGAAATTGCTTCCTGACACAAATATCTTTGATGTTGCTGAAAATACTTTACTGCCCAGAGAGGTATAGTTGATAAATATTGGTATTTTGCTTAGCTGTAGGATTAGAATCCTTTTGATTCCTTGTTATTTAATTTGTTTGTGTGCGATATATTGGTATCCTTGCATCGGACCAATGTTGACAAAATTATTGTGTTAATTGTAGAGGAATAATGACAAAAATAGGACGTCTAAGCATCTTACAGAAGAGGAGGAAAAGTATGTTGAGGATTTCCTTTCTAATGTTGAAGATACATATATTTCTTCATTTGATGGAGAAAGGAGCGATGCACAAGTTTAGGAGGAATAGCAAAGCCAAGAATGAAGCAGTTATATACTAGATTTCCATGGTTTTATTTTGTGTTAGGAACTTTATTTTGGATTTATATGTTGTTGGTTTATTATGTATCATGTGTACAATATATGTTGAATTACTATGGTTTTTTTATTTTCTATATATTGGGGATTTATTATATATTGATTGTTATTTGTAGTTATGATTATAAGTGTAATTTTTTATACAGGTAGTATTGGTATTTTATATATTATTGTTATGATGCTGCCAAATTTTGGTTCTCCTTGAAAATAAATCTGACACTGCTCAAAACCGTGCCAGATGAAATTAATTTTTTCACTCAATAAAAACAGGCACTGTTTTTAGCAGTGCCAAAAGTGTGCCAGATTAATGTACCCGACATATACATGTGGCAAAAATGAAAGTTGCCACGTGTCGACAATCTATCTTGAAATCTTGGCATTGTTTTAAACAGCTCCAATAAAGGGTGCCAAATCTCTAAATTTGGAACCCTTTTGACCAAAATCTGGCACTGTTTTGAACAGTGCCAAAAATATTGGATCCCCCATATTTGGCACTGAAAAAACAGTGCCAGATTCGGTCAGGCACTGTTTTAAACAGTGCCTGTTTAGCATTTTTGATGTAGTGTAGCAACTTCATATAATTATATAGGACCACTAATGGGACCCTTGCGAGACATAAACAAATATCCATTTAGGTTTGGGATAGATTTAATACAGTTTCATAATAGTAGGGGCGTAATTGTAAAACTAGTAAAATTACGTGGAGGTTATACTAAAATTAGAAATTGTTAAAACAAAGCCAGGTACAAGATGAGTCAAACTCATCATCTCCATTTAGATTTAGGTTTACAGAGATTGAGATATACAAGATACGTATATCGACGAAAAGACTACGACGTTCTCGATGACGATTGACGCGCCTAACGGCGTCGGTTTTCAAAACAGGCTATATATTCGAACTCCTGGAGGTGAGACTAGCGCTTTGGTACCAATTTTATTGAGTTGTGTGACAGTTTTTTGTGACCCATTTTGGGGTTTAAGCTCATAACTTGTAATTTATGTATAGGATTTGTACTTGGATTATAGTAGGACCCTAATCACAAATAGGAGCGAAACCCAAGAGGTGAGTGATGTTAATTTTGATATTTGGATGATTTCCATGTTGGGTTCAATTGTGATACCAAAGCATGCCTAATTAGCTTAATTTAGCTTACTTAGTTTATTATTGGGCAAAATTCATGTGATTAAATTAGGCCCAATTTAATTGTGAAAGCACGATGTAATGTTTATATGAGCATGTTGAGTTGCCTATTTGGGTCAATGGAATTGCTAGTTCTATACCACCATGAGGTAATCTTTATGGTGACGACCACAGCCGCCAGAGGCCTATGGGACCGCACGTGTGAATGCGTGGGTCATGACTAGTCTCGTGGACTTGGGGAGTGGAGCCGCAGGCTAGCCGGTAGTGGTGGAAGCGAACTAGTAATTTCCGGAGACTCTAAATCTTTGTAATATGTTGAATTGAACATGTTTATTATTCATGATCATGATTAGCATTATTCACTAAGCATTTAGCTTATATATTGTAATGGTTATTGAATAATCATCGTAGGTGACCGTGGCGAGGATTCCTCATCCAGATGCTAGTTTGTGATTTTTGGGAGTTGAAGTGGCATTGTTTATAGTTACTTGCTTTTAGGGTAAATTTGGTAAATGGTTGTAAACAGTTTAAATTTGATTTGTTTATGTTGTAATATATTGATTTCAACTTAAGGTTGAGACTATGTTTTGTGTAGTTCTTGTAATCAAATTAGGAAGTTGTGTAATAGTTGGGATTGTATTTTATCATAGTGTTTTTATAACTAGTGTTATTGGAATGGGACGTTTGAACTTGTGATTTATTTGTTAGGTTGGTTGTAAATGGTTATATTTAGTACTTTGCTTAAAGTGTTTTCTTAAACTCTTGCTTATACTTGAAAGCTCATGTTTGTAATTTTGGTTCGACTCTAAATGGTTTAAATTATTAGTGCTAATTTCAACTTGTGATTTAGTAATATTATATGAGAATTTATTACTTACTAAAAATAGGATTTTTGGCTTATTAATGGTTGAGCTTCTTTGATTTAAGCTTATTTTAAACTTATTCTGAAACTTTAATCATTTGTGTATGACCTTGGTAGCGTGCCACGTATCCTAAAATCGTTGGGACGGTTCCGAAGTGTGACAACAAATGTTGAATAATATCTTATTGGTTTGTTATACCACATCAAAAATAACCGTAATTATACAAATGTTAAAATAATATCTTATTGATTAGGATATACAAGTGTTGAAGTAGCAAGCAATTTTCGCTCACCATTGAAAAAATTCCGATTGCAGTCCATTTTATGAAAACCGTAATTATACAGTCAATCGCAAGAATAGCTCCCAACACCATTCCCAAAGGAGAATGAACATCGTAATTATAGCCAATCGCAAGATCAGCTCCCAAAACTCTTCCCAAACGCGGCCATTATTGTGGTCTATAAGCATGTTCAAATTAGCATAGTTCCATATTTTCAAAGTATTGTTTCAAATGCAAAGGGAGTGTATAAGTTGACACAGAGCTAGGTCTTAACTTCTTAGCCCCTTTATTGCATAAGTCGTGAGTCCAACCCCACCCCTTCCGGTAGTAACAAAAAAAGTAATGCTATCCAAAAAAAAAATTTTAAAGTGTTTCCTAACACATGTGCCAATGAGCCCAGTTGTTTTTGATTGGTTGATGTTAAAGTGATCTCACTATTATTATAGAGGGTTCCATTGTCACATGTGTTGGAAAACTCTTTTTGAAGATTTTTTTTTTTTGGGAAACATAGCATTACTCAATAATTGAAAAAAAAAAAAGGGTAAATTACACTGACCTCCCCTGAGGTTTGACGTAATTACACGGACCTCCCCTCTAGTTTGCAAAATTACACAAACCTCCCTCGAGGTTTGTAATTCGGTAACAAAATGCCCCCTCCACTAACGTTCCGTTAGTTTTTTTTACATTTGCCTCCCCTGAAAATTATAATTAGCCCCCCTATACTATAAAATTGTCATACTAAGCCCCCTTTCTCTTATATTTTTGTTCTAATTATAAAATCCCTCCTCCCTCCTACGTTTTTGGGTTAATTTTTTTAGCATTAATTTATATCTACACAAAATATACACAAAATACATATAAATAGGTCCAAAATTTTTTTTTCCAAGAACAAACCTCTGTCAAGTCCCCCTGTATTAATTTTCTAGATCCGCCCCTGCCCTTATGCTTCAAAAGTGGACACTTAAAACTCCTGTGATTGTGGACTAAAATGGAACTGTTATGTTTTCACTCAAAACTGACGAAAATTCTCAAATTGGTTAAAAATATAAACACTTAACCCATTTATGATTTCACTCAAAGAGCGTTAACCCCAAAATTAACATCACAAAATGGGTTAAGTGTTTATATTTTTAACCAATTTTAGAATTTTCGTCAGTTTTGAGTGAAATCATAACAGTTCCATTTTAGTCCACAATCACAGGGGGTTAAGTATCCACTTTTTAAGCATAAGGGCAGGGGCGGATCTAGAAAATTAATACAGGGGGACTTGACAGAGGTTTGTTCTTGGAAAAAAAATTTTTGGACCTATTTATATGTATTTTGTGTATATTTTGTGTAGATATAAATTAATGCTAAAAAAATTAACCCAAAAACGTAGGAGGGAGGAGGAATTTTATAATTAGAACAAAAATATAAGAGAAAGGGGGCTTAGTATGACAATTTTATAGTATAGGGGGGCTAATTATAATTTTCAGGGGAGGCAAATGTAAAAAAAACTAACGGAACGTTAGTGGAGGGGGCATTTTGTTACCGAATTACAAACCTCGAGGGAGGTTTGTGTAATTTTGCAAACTAGAGGGGAGGTCCGTGTAATTACGTCAAACCTCAGGGGAGGTCAGTGTAATTTACCCAAAAAAAAATTGCTTCAAAATGAGTTTCTTTTTTTGTTTCAAATTCGTAACAATGTAGGATTTTACCCCAAGATTGAAAATGCCACTTAACTTCACTAATATATCTATTATATAAAGACCAAAACATTCTCACTTCATATAGCTTATCCACATCATCAACTCTCAAAATCTCATGCGGCAACTCTCCCTTTTTTTTGCGCATCTCTCTCTCTCTCTCTCATAGGATTCCATACATTTTCCATTTTTATTTCTTTATTTTTCCCTTTTTTTTTTCTTTTTTTTTTTAAAATATTTGTAATTGATTTTATCAATCATCAATTGAATATATCACTCTCTTTTCCCAACCACCTTATATTCTCAATGCTTTTCCATTTTCCAACCACATGTATAAATGTATAAACATAAATTTACATGCATGAATGTGTTCAAAATTACTTGCATTATTCTGTTCAAAATTACTTCCCATTATTTCTAAATACATGCATAGTTGGATGTCTGCTTACGCATTGAAAAACTCAATCTACATTATATATACTCTTAAAAGTGTGGCCTCCTTCATTCACCAACTGAGCACTATTAGACCCACACAATGAATCACACACTTTTTCCACACACAGCTTTAAATGCATGTACCCTATGCTGTATAAGTAGAGCACAAAAAAGTGTAAAAAAAATTCAAACAACACAATGTACAATCATTTAAAGCTCTGTGTGGAAAAAGTGTGTGATTCACCAACTTTCTATATACCTCTATTATTTTCAAGAAAGATACATACACACACACACATTATGCCCATATATTATACATTATGCATATATATGGATCCACTAAGAAGATTTTAAAGAGAGGCTCTTCTTCTTCATCAAATTTCAATTTTGTAACTGTAAATGAAAGTAAGTTCTCGCTTATTATTTCCATTTTACACATTTTTTTGGGAACATTTTATAATTTCCTTCTTTGTTTATACATATACCAGTGTTAGCTATTTACTAAAAAATTCTTTTCATTTTTATTTTTGTCTTTTTTGTCCAGGTGTTTGGAATGGTAAAAGCATACAATAGGAAGATGAGGTTCAAACACATTTCGTTGTCAACAATGGCCTAATGATCCACGTACAATATAACACAATTGAGCCTTAATAGATAAAACTCACACCTTGACACAAATGTGAAGGTAAATATACAAGGCAGACATGTTAACAACTCGGGCCCATCTTTATATCAATACAAGTGCACTATATTTATGTTTTCTGATTTTTATTATCTTTTATGTTTTCTGATTTTTATAATCTTATTTTTCTATCATTCAAATGTTGGAAATATCAAAAGTTATTGATTCATCAATAGAGGGCTCTTAAAATGTAGATATTTAAAAAAAAAAAAATTTAATTCATATCTCGGAGAAAACAGCCCGTGTATAACACGGATGATCGCCTACTACTACATAATTATTATCCCAATTAAACACAACTCCATTTTGTTTGGAGGTGAAGTCGGCGAAAAAGGAATACCTCTTCACCAAGGAAATCAGCTCATACATTTAGAATTTTCTTCAGGTTCAACTAAAACATATGATAACTTCTTAGATGATGTGTTCTTTGAAGTTTATCACTTCCTTTGCCCCAAATGAGGGGCCTATTGGGAGTTCCAATTATTTAAGGAAACGTACGTCATTGTGGCAAAATTATTCAACTTATATTATTGTCCGTTTAAGTTTAAAATTTGGAAATTGAGAGAGCTCTAAAGGAGATACAGAACATGTCTTAATCGGCAGTCTATAAACTATTCAATTCCATTCTCGATTATGGGTGCATATATATATATATATATATATATATATACACACACACATCCCAAATAAAAAAACACAAATAAAAAAAGAGAGAGTTGTTGTTTACGCACACAAAACAAGTAGTGCCCCATTCTAAGCAAAAGAAAGGAAAAAAAAAATAGTGCCCCATCCCTCCTTCCTTTGAATAATGAGTTTAAAATACGAGAAATCTTGACATATACGAGGCATATTGTCTGTCCTATACACAAATTTATGTACGTTCCAAAATAAACGTCTACTACATTTACACATTATTTAAGAACGAAAATTCTTCAGAGAGGGCACCCTCTTTAATATAAAGAAGGGACCTCTATTTTGACCGTCGGATCGTGTTTAAAAGTTGGATCTAACGGGCAAAACAGAAGCACTCTCTTTAGAGCCTGACTGATTTAAGAAATGTGCATTACATTTATTTTTTTGTCTCAGTTTTTCATGTTACCCTTGATGTGACATTGCCTCTCTTACTCATTTCTCTTTTCATGCTCTCCTACAAAATGATGATTATCTTTATTTTGAGAGTATTATAGGTATTTTACACAGTTGACTTTCACAGTGGACACTTATTTTAGAACATCCAAAATAGGAAAAGTAGACATTTATTTTGAAATGGAGGGAGTGCATTATAGGTTATTACATGTATAATATGTAAAGTAGAACAAATAGAATAATGTTATGCTTTCTAAATTTCTATTCTAAAAATGTATTCCAAATGATTTGATAGTAGGACCAGATCTAATAGAATGGGACCAGATATAATAGAATGAGACCAGATCTAACAATAATGTATAATGTATTCGTTGGTTGATGGACAATTAAGTATCAAGGCTGCAGCCTGTAGGTAGACTGTAAACAATAGACATGATATTGAAAAGGAAAAAGTCTTTGTAACTTGTAAACATGATCTGTACGTCACATGCCATGTTTCAGCAAACTATTACAATTTACAATCACCACCATCCTCGCACAGCTTCTACCAAAATGGAACCGTTTTCAATTTATTCTATGAAAAAAATGAAAAGAAATTTAGATTGAAGGTATTTATCATTTTAAGCAACGGGGGGGGGGGGGGGGGGGGGGATGTCCATTTTTTTTTTAACCACTGTACTACAGATTGAGATTAAAATATAAATACATATATATATATATATACCCGCCACAGAATAGAGCGCGATTAAACACACCCACCGAATAGAGCGCAGTTAAGTGCCTGTGAAAGAGTGCATACAACTTCGCGCGTTTCACATATGAGTGTAGAAAGAAATTGGGTGAGTGTATTTAGCAAATCCCTAAAGCATACACTTTTGCCCATTATTGATGAATCTAACCAAAACTACCCTTGTCTTCACGAAAAACTACAAGATGCCCAAAACTCAAACCACCATTTAAATAAATAAACTGCCCTTATTTGCCTAGTTGCTCAATTTGTTACTCTGCTGCTGCTCCTTGTTGGTAATAAACTCTGGAGAGAGAGAGAGAGAGAGAGAGAGAGAGAGAGAGAGAGAGAGAGAGATGGAGAAGATAGAGCACAAGTACATACCC
This sequence comes from Hydrangea macrophylla, assembly GCA_033977485.1. Lineage (NCBI taxonomy): Eukaryota > Viridiplantae > Streptophyta > Magnoliopsida > Cornales > Hydrangeaceae > Hydrangea > Hydrangea macrophylla. The sequence continues at coordinate 114,008,593 of CM066982.1, read as the reverse complement.
GTGAATGGCATTAACATGCACGTAGCTGAGATAGGTGAGGGTCCAGCAGTGTTACTTCTTCATGGCTTCCCGGATCTGTGGTACTCATGGCGCCACCAAATGCTCTCCCTCTCCTCCAACGGGTACAGAGCCATAGCCCCTGACCTCCGCGGCTATGGTGATAGCGACGCCCCACCTTCTGCCGCTAGCTACACCGTCTTCCACATTGTTGGTGACCTCGTCGCCCTCCTCGACACCCTTGGACTTGACCAAGTCTTCCTGGTAGGCCATGACTGGGGTGCCATCATTGCCTGGAACTTCTGCTTGCTCCGACCTGACCGCATCAAGGCTCTGGTCAACACGAGTGTCGCTTATTGGCCCAGACATCCTTCAATAAAACCTCTCCAAGGCATGAAAGCTACGTTTGGAGATGGTTACTATATGTGCAGATTTCAGGTAATGTAAGTAGTTGACTTGTAATCAGAATATATCGTACAATTGCACAAAATGAGTAAATAAAAGAATTCTTGCTTGCTTGTAATATGAAATCAAACTTTACATTCCAAGTAAGTGTGAATCTACATAGAGACAGCTTTCCCCACTCGCATCCTGAAATTTTTTACTACTAACCTACAGATATGAACTGAATAATCACAAACAGTACATGAACAAAATATTCATCTCTCTTTTTACCATCAAATACAACCAAAAAAAAATAGTAACCTTACAGATAAAGGTCACAACCACCATACCAAATTCCGGGCTCCTGATTCCAAGTTGACCTGCAATGTAGGAACCTGGGGAGGCGGAGAAGGGGTTTGCCTCTGCTGATACTGCTCAAGTAATCAAAACTTTCTTTTCATCCCGCAATCCTCAACCACCGTGTTTGCCTAAAGAGATAGATCTAGGGGCTATGTTTCAAGCACCAATAACCCCGGCTTCATGGCTGACTGAGGAAGATGTTAACTACTATGCCAGCAAGTTTAGCCAGAAAGGCTTTACTGGCGGATTGAACTACTACCGAGCTCTAGATCTGTAAGTTTGTTACAAAATTTCCAAAATTTGCAGTCACAGATGCAAGATTTTTCTCATGTCAGGTTACTTTTTCACTTATTGTTGCAGGAACTGGGAGCTCTCAGGGCCATGGACAGGGGCACAAATAAAAGTTCCAGTGAAGTTCATCGTGGGTGACCTAGATATAACTTATAATACTCCTGGAGTCAAGGAATACATACACAATGGTGGGTTCAAGAGAGATGTACCAAATTTGCAGGAGGTAGTGGTTATGGAAGGAGTGGCTCACTTTCTCAACCAAGAGAAACCAGAGGAAATTAGTGCACATATTGTTGACTTCATCAAGAAGTTCTAATCCATAGAGATATGTATGTTTACATGAATCTCTTTGTGGTAAGCAATGTATTCCTTGGAATAATGAATTGTGATCAGATCTAAGGCTACTAATAAGTTGAGTACATTTGAGTAAATTCTTCATTGGTGATTTTATTTTCCCTCCTGACTTCTGTGTTCAAGTTCCTCCGTAAATTTGTTTGCATGTCTCGCCGTGCCTATAACCTGAGTATCCACAAGTATCTAACTCAACCAATAAGCCGGTGATACCAAGACAGTTAAGTACAAAAAGATTTATTTTAATTCTTCATGTTGTAGAGAGTTTAGATAGTGTATAACATATATAGGAGACCAAGATAAAATTAGGTAGTATTTTCAAAGAATCGCACAAGAGTAAGGAATTGTTGTTTCATCATTTATACTTCAAACTACCTCGTGAACTCTAGAGCATTTTTGCTCACCCAAAAAATAGTTCACCAATGCTCACCCAAGCATCCCATTGGCCAATGCAGTGGGACCCAGGATAAAACAAATGATGTTTAATCATGGGTCCCACTGCATTGGCCAATGGGATGCTTGGGTGAGCATTGGTGAACCATTTTTTGGGTGAGCAAAAGTATTTTCCGTGAACTCACATTATGGTGTCATCTACACTGTTTTCCAAGGGAACCAATTAGGGTGGGCTCTTCTTAGGAGCTGCTAACCATTTGGTTTGTCCTATGATACCTTAGGCCTAATCCAAGTTGTTCAATCCATTAGAACTCATTTCAATTTGTCTCTCAGTTCTACATCATTCGTAGAGAAATGACAAAATGGTATATCAGAGCACTAATAATCCAACTCTTCAGTTACATGGCATGTCTGTTCAGTGTTTCACAGAACAGAAAGTTCGTGACATTCCTCATTGAGTCCAAATAAAAACAATCGTATTCAACACATTTAAAGAAACTGAAACCACAAAAGAAATTATCAAATATACACAAATACATATAAACAAACAAAATTTTGGAAGCTAAAAGTGGCATCAGCCTTCAAGTTGAAAATTTGTAATGACGCTGCAATAGAACCATGTTCCTCAGATACATCGAGATTGTGACCAAAATAAAAAATAAAAAAAGAGAAGAAGAAGGATACATCATGATTATCTTCATGACTTTGGGTTTGAAAGTCAAAACCCCAATACTGTTTACAGAACCAATCTTATTCAATACATGCAAAGAACTCAAAGTAAACTTACACAGGCGTGGCAGGACAATAGATAAAATTGCAGATCAGAACTTGCGGATGAAGTCGTAAATGTGTGCACTGATCTCCTCTGGCTTTTCTTGGTTAATAAAGTGAGCCACTCCTTCCATTATAACTAATTCCTGCAAAAATGGCACATCTCTTTTGAAACGACCCTTGTGAATATATTCCTTAACCCCAGGGGTATTATAGGTCAGGTCCAAGTCACCAACAATAAATTTGACTGGCACCTTTATTTGCACTCTGGTCCATGGTGCTGTTAGCTCCCAATTTCTGCAACATGGAGAAAAAAGAAGAATTATGTTGGGTGTGGCTCATATTCTAGCGGGTCCGTTATAATAGGCCAAGGTCATGTGGTATGGGTATTTTGGAGATTTTACCATGTACCAGGGTAGCCTGGGTAGGAGATATATAAGTTGGAACCCTAATTCGGTTTTGATATAGTGGAAAATTCTGGCTTGTGTGGATGTAGGCACAACGTCTAACTATGTGAAATCTTTGTCTTTAATCTTTCTGTTATTCTAATTATTGTTTGCGTGTGTGTTTCGATCCAACAAATTACCTTGTTTGTACATTCAAGAAATGAAACAACTATCATGCTTAATCAAAGATGTGAAATTGAGAATCGTAGCCTTGCCAAATACATGTTTACTTAGGCACCATTCGGTTCATGGATTTAGTGAGGGCAAGGAAAAGAAAATAGAGAGGAAAACACTTTTCATTGTTTGGTTAATAAGTAAAATGGTGAGGAAAATGAAACTCGAAATTTTTGAATTTTATGAATCCCTTTCCTTTCTCTTTTCTAGAGTTCCTATTACATTTTGTAAACTTTTAATTTCAAAAATGTTGCAGAAGCATAGAATAAATCAATAAAACATTGGATAACTAGTTTTTCTTCTCGTTTTCCTTAAATTTTCTTTTCATTCCGTAAATCGGCAAACCAAACATAGTCTGGTAGTTTCATCACTTCATGGGAAGGTTAAAAAAATGGTCCATAGCTCGGTTATGAATACTACATCAGGTAGAACCAAGCACATACAATAATGTTTTCACCACATGCTTCCTCATTCAGCACAAAGCTCCGGAGTCATCTTGGAGACTAGTGTGACGACCAAGAGCCAATACACCTGAGGCAGGAAGGCCAAGATGGATGAGGTGAGGTCAGGTGTGAGGGCTTGTCCCACATTGCCTGGGTGAAGTTCCAAGATAGATGGGGAGGTGGGTCGTTACAATTAGGACCAATCTTATATTAGAAACTGACACTTAAAAAATGGAAGGAAAAAGATTTCAGTAAAGATGACAGATGATTTTATACAATCACTTTAAGTTTACGAAAGCTAATCTCAATTAAAACTATTCATGTTCAACAAATGTGGCAAAGCAAACTTACAAGTCCATCGCTCGATAGTAGTTCAAGCCGCCGGTGAATCCTGTCTGTTTAAATTTGTTTGCGTAGTAGTTAACATCTTCTTCTGACAGCCATGTGGGTAGCATCATTGACCTATGAGGTGAAACATCAAACCCTACTCCTTTAGGTACATGAAATGTCCCGGGATTGCGGGATACGAGAAATTTCTTTATAACTCTGGCGGTATCAACACGAGCAAAGTATTCTTCTGCCTCTCCAGGTTCCTATAGCAAAAATAGACAAATTCTGTGAGATGGGTTATTGGGAAGTAAGAATGGCAAATGTGGTAAAAGGAAAAATTTGAGCACCATGGTATTTAATTTACATTCCGTAACTATGTTCCAAAGACAACTAGAAGTCGTATTTTAACTATGCCATTCAGTTTGCAAAAACAATAAATAATAAATAAATTAGAAAATAATGTTCCCATGAAAGTCTAGTTCAAATGGAAGCAACAAATAGACGGAATTAGCACATATAACTAGCACATAATAAGTGATACGAGGTCCTTGTACCATCATCATTCGGGGACTTCATGTACAAGAATGGGAAAATTCTTAAAGGGCCATCCATCATGTTAACCTCTTTTGCCCAGAAGACATTGTTGACAAGGGGCCTCCGCCTCATTGGGAGGCACGTCTTACTTATGGAGAGCCGCAACGGTAATTCCCTTACCCAAAGTGCTTGATTTTCTCTTGTAAGCCAAAGACGAAAAATGCTAACAACATTCACTAAGAAGAAAAAAGATTCTAAAGGTAGAAAGCAACAAAAATGTTCGAGTAAGTCTTTGGGCACAAACAAATCTCACAAACACGACAATATGTCTATCTCTCTCCTCTCCTGCTGGGGTCCAACTGAGGAGAGAGACACATTGGGGTGTTTGGAAGGTTGTATGAAAGTTGTGTTCCAAGTATTACTCTACTCAAAATGTTCACAGTTCCATCAAAAATATCTGCTTGAATTAGATTAGCTAACTAAACATGATCAAGCACCTAAGAAGCAAAAGTTTCTAATACTCCTATTAGAAAGCACCAGAATGTCAATAGCTATTATCATCAAAGTGGAGCATATCGTATTAAATACATGGACCGTATTTAATTATATCCCCTTATAAGCCTAGAGAGATTGCTAATTTCAGATTGAAATTTCTATCTATCTATCTATCTATCCCGACAAATTTGGTAAAGTTTCTGAGGATTCGATTGGGTAACAACATTAGGAAAAAAAAAAAGGGGGGGGGGATTACCTGAAATCTGCAAATATAGTAATCATCACCAAGCAGAGCACGCATGGAGTCTAGGGGCTTCCTTTTAGGGTTTCTGGGACTATAAACAACGCTGAGGTTGACCAAGGCCTTGATCAGGTCAGGACGCAACAAGCAGAGGTACCAGGCCATGGCGGCTCCCCAGTCGTGGCCAACCAGGAAGACTTGGTCCAGGCCTAGGGCACTGATGAGGCCCACTATATCGCCGACGATGTGAAAGGCGGTATAGCTGGTGGCGGAGGGCGGCGCGTCTGTGTCGCCGAAGCCGCGGAGGTCGGGAGCAATTGCTCGGTAGCCGGCGGAGGAGAGAGATAGCATCTGGTGGCGCCATGAGTACCAGAGCTCCGGGAAGCCGTGAAGAAAGAGAACCGGTGGGCCCTCCCCGACCTCTGCTACGTGCATGTTTATTCCATTCACAACTATGTTTCTGTGCTGTATCTTCTCCATCTCTAGAGCTCTCTCTCTTTCCTCTCTCTAAAAGACTAAAAACCAATACTCTGGAGGGTAAATGGGTCGAATTTTTTTATTTTTTATTTTTTCGGCAAATGGACCCTATTTTGTTGCTTTTCTAAATTCACGTCAATTTATTTGGTAATTTATTTATAAACTTTGTAAAAATTAAATTTATAGTTTTTTAATGAGGGACTTTTAAAAACTCTAAAATAAAGCTTTTAAAAGTTTAATGTTATTTTTTCTATTTCATGATATTTTTTTAAAAGAGTACTGTATTACTTGTACAAAATTATCAAACAGCTCAATAATAAATTTCATAAACCACTTTTAAAAAGCCACATAGAGGCCAAACTAAGCCTAAAACATGATGTATGAAAAAAATTTCTGTGAAATTAATAAGTTAATAACCTCAAATTTATTAATTTAATTTTTTTTTTTTTTTTTTTTTTTTTTTTTTTTTTTTTTGTCAACGTAAAACTTAAAGGAAATACCAAACCACTACAATGATGATTCACCGAAAAAACAATGAAGATATAATTCTTGATTTTTTTCATTCAAACAATATGGGGATGAGGGCGGCCATGAGGCAATTTTTGAGGTGTAAATTAGGCGGTTTTGTTGTTTCTTTCCTAGGACTTGGGAAACCATTCTGTGAATAGAGTATCTAACATATATGTTTCCAAGTTATTAAATGACAAAACCATTTATAATAAATATCATTAAATTCAAGAGATTCCATTAGAAATTGAGATAGACTTATGTAACAGTCCTCTGAAATTCAGTACCAAATTACACAACAAGGGGTTTGTTTGATAATCCAATTAAGTGTTGACAATGAAAAATTTTAGCATCTATTTCTTTTCAGGTCATTTTATAATATACCACTTAATTGAAAAGTCAACGAAAAATCCACTCAAAACTTTCAGTGAAAATTTTCTACTGAAAATAATCACTGAATGTAGTCTATTTTAATATTTGAAACATTATTTCCAGTATTGTAAATTCAATCCCTTAAAATTTTCAGTATTTAAAATTTAGCACTTAATTTTCAATTTTATCGAATGGACCGGGCCTTAAGACTATGTTTGATGCAAATATTTTGTAAGGAAAAGTGTTCTTTTTTTATTATTTGGAAAAGCGATTCAAATATTTTGAACTTTACTAGTCACTTTCAATCTTCTTTTCTTCAATTCCTACCATATTAACAAAAATAATATTTAAATTCAATTGAGCATGAAAAAAAAAAAAAAATTACTGATATAGTTGCATTCCTTTCCCTTCTAAATTTCATTTCTTTTCCTTCTCTAACTTTTCCTCTCAATTCGAATGACTCTCATTTCACCTCCAACCAGTCTAAAAATTACTGATATACTGGTGGTATTCTTGCACCATGCTCCTTGTTATATCTTTTTTTTTTTTTTCCATTTTCTTGTTTCACCAATTCCTATGTGAAAGAGGTTAATATACACCCTAAGAAAATTAAAGTTCAACACCTGATTTGCCTGGCCAGTATCTATGACGAAAAGACTTTGGTGTAGTTACTCGTGTACCTTTTCTACTAATTGACTGCATGTCCGAGTGTGTCTGCATGACATTAATGTGGTGCATATATGGGACCCATAGCATTTTACTACAGAACGAAAAGTTTTCAACAAAACTGTCCCAATTATCGTCCATTTGCATAGTGTAGGCTTGTAGGGGCTTCATAACAGTAACAATGATTTCAGCATCATGAGAAGTCAGGGTAACAAGAACAGCAACCTCACCAAACAAACAAGACACAGTAATATGTCCAGGTTCAGATAAGAGCCATCTCAATAATACTACACCTTTCCAAGATGGCACCAATGTCCATGCATATCCTTTGTGGACATTTAAATTCATGCTCAGACTTCAGAAAACATTATCCACATCAAAATGGGACTGACACTCTATAAAGAACATAAATGTCTTAACAATATGGAAGGAGAAAGTGAAGAAAATAATAATAATTAAAAAGGGACCAAACTACCAAATATGTGAATGAAACATATTGGAAATATTTAATCGACCAATTTGTCTAGGAAACCTCCAGAAGTCCTCAAACCCTGAAGCCTCTGCTGTTTCTTCTTCCTCTAGCCCTCTCAAATTTCCTGCCCTTTGATCGCACATATGGTTTAGAGTGACTCTGTGGCACACCGGGAGCCTTACCAAAGTGTTTCACTGCTTCCCGAGCATTCTTTGGTCCTCTCAGGAGTACCTGCAGTGCATGACCATAACACTTGTTACAACAAAATCAATTCCCTCAATTTACTCCACCTGTTAATCATTCCACTTTACGTGAACTAGAATGCGAAAGCCATCAGATTGAGTACCATTAGGTCTTATACCAAGAAGCCCATCGAAGTTATGGGCAGTTCAAATTTTGGAAACTAGAACTCGGCTCAAAAAGTCAAACTCAGTTGTATAAAGGGGTGGCAATCGTGTCTGTGTTATGTCATATATATATTTATCAGTACATTTGCATATGACAAATTGAAAGAACTGCTAGAGGTCAGGGAAGACAAAAATTGACACGGGTAAAGATAATAAAGAAAGACCAGGTAACATGCAAGTTGAATGAGGTAATTGTCACTGACCGAGTAAAATAGAGAAAAATGATAGCTGAACCCAAATAATCTGGGGTAAGCTGACTTAAAAACAACAAAAATTCAAATGCTTTCAAGTAGCTCCTCGAGTTACTCACTATTTGATTGATTCAGTTGACTTTCACTCAAATGGAGTATTTGAAAAAGGATCCCCCCTATATGAGAATTCTCAAGAACCAGGGCATACGCAATAAAATTCTTCACTATCACCCATAAAAGTTCTAAAAATTCCAAAAAATAATACTGTGATGCTTGGAATAACTGTGAATGTGTATCCATATGCTCCATCACAAATTCAAGTATACCACAAATTCTAACCACTGATCTGGATTATAGATGGCAACCCTCTCAACAAGACATTTCTTATGAGTAAAAAATGTATCGTATAATATCACTATGATAAGGCTTACCCAAGTCCACTGATGAAAAACTTCAATAGTGAAAATCCAAGTACATTCAAGATTGAAATGAACTGTAATTACGTGCTTGGATTTAAAATTAATGATCAAGATTTAGAGAACTAAGAGTATAACAAAATATCAGCCTATTCGATCCCTATTAAGGGAAAAATAACTTGTCATTTCTCATAAACTACCTTTCTGAGCAAGGTTGGGCAACAAAATAGAACCTTCAGTGTTTGCGGAAAAACATATAAGGTCTCAGGATCATTTACGTAAATTACTCCCAAGGCAAAATGGAAACAGTTGGAAGTCTAATGGTCTTATTTGATTACATGTCTAGGGAAAAAGATTGCAGATCAACTACTCCCAAATGACTCTACAAGAAATCAACACCCAACACTCCACAAGAGAATCTGCACAAAAAAAAGGTGTCAACTCATTGGCTAACAGAAGAAATAACCCATAGATATTAACGGAGCCATTCTCAAAATTGAGTACTTGCTTGCCAATCAAATCAACCTCACTGAACTTCTACAAAACACCCAATGCTCAACATTTCAAGCAAGTGTTTGAATTATTCCTTTATATAATTAGAAGAAATGACAATCCCACAAAACAAACTCAACATGTCTCGAACTGGCATTAGACTCCTCTGATTTTTCTTATAAGATGTCAATATGACATGATTTTTAGGGGGAAATAAATGAACCAAATTCAAAAGGAGCACAAGAATTGCATAAAGCAACTGGAAGCAATGATGGTTAGCATGCATACCGTGTTCTGCCCAAGAGGGGCTCTGAGAGCCAGTTGGTCAAATGTCAAGCATTCCCCACCTGCCTTCTCAATCCTTGCCCGTGCTGTCTCCGTGAACTTTAGGGCAGTTACCTTGAGCGCAGGTACCTCATATACCCGAATGTCATCAGTAACCGTCCCAACAACCACAGCAACCTTATTTTCCTGGAATCAACCCACTAACAAAATTAATACAAAAATATGAAAAGAAAACGGCCATAAGAGAAAAGAAAACTCAGAGTTCATTTTGGAGCTTGCAAAGAAAAATAGAGAGTGCTAAAAAAACCACAAATATAACGTGTCCAAGGAAACAGTGCGCACCATAGAGAGACCACAAACACAACTTATCCAAAAAAAATACAGAGCGCAATTATAAAACTGATAAAGAAATGGCGTCATCTTTTAGCATTGTCTGACCATTTAGCCTAACATACTCAACCAAAAAATATAAAAATAAAAATATACAGATCATTTTCCTTCCTTAAAAGCATTCTTAAAAGGTGCAAATGTAGTTGAAACTTTGATATTCTCATTTATAGGGAATTGAGAAAAAAAAATTCTACTAGTGGCAGCCTAATAGACCTACTAGGCTAGATTGAGATGGGTTCTTCACCTTCTTAAAAAATTTACTTACAGGAAAAGGATTTCATAATATGATCGGCATCCCAACACTCATTCATATCTTCATCAGTTTCACTTGATTCAGATAATTGGCATTTCATTTCATTCCATAAGGGCCCGTTTGGTTGTACAAATAATGTAATTTTTTGAATTGGTTAATTTTAAATTAGCCTATTCTAAATTTGTACATTATCTAATGCCTTGATTCAAATTCATGTTATGTATGGGTGGTCAAAATACGGGAGGGGGGGGAGGAAATGAAGCACAAATATCTAAGTGTTTACACTCTAATTTGGAATTTCTCAGGTCAACTGACGGTCACGTGGCATAATCATGTCATCACAAGAACAACCTAGAAATGGTCAAGGACTGGAGCCCGAGCACAGAGAGAGGCCGAGTCCTGTATCACCTACCTAGGGGGATGATATACCCATCACATGTATATCGGTGTTAAGACTGAGGGCGGAATAGCACTGGGCTTCCCTAAAGGACACCTCAACCTTAATAAGATGGCAATGTAGGTGCAATAATATCCATGAGGTCGATCGGAGGAGACCGATGACCATTCATGAGGGTTCTGCAGTTGAAAGACCGAAGAAACTGTATTAGGCAACACAATCCTCGGTCTCGGGATTGAAGGCATCACGACACTGGTCAAACTAACAAAATCTCGGGCTCAACTCATGTGACCGAGGTACTAAAGTAGACAACACAGGGTTTGTTCTCATCAATGCTGACCTCGAGCTTATCCCATCAATCAGGAAGCTCGAACAAGGATAGTAAAGACATCGGTCACAAAGGCCGATGGACACATGGAATTCCCATGAAGAACAAGACCGAGATATGCTAGCCAACGAGCACCAAGCAGCTCATAGCAAGGAGAAATCGGTTAAGGGGGGTGATATTGGCAGGAATTACTAAGCAGTTGAGAGAGGCTAAAAACATGTGCATAGATTGTGTTGAACTAGAAATAAGGCGGTTACACGAAGTTGCAACGTGGCAGAAGTAGAGGCCAGGATGCAAATCATGGAATAAATCATGGGGTAAGGAGTGGGTGCAGTAACTCATTCATGCCTAGAAGTTAGGGGCCATAACCCCACTATCATTGGCGGTTATCTACTTTTGTCTATAAATAGGAGAGATTGTGTAACATTTGAAGGAGGCTAACACATGCGCCATCCCTGCCTAGGCAGATTTGTTTATATTTCCTCAAGTAATACTGTTGTTGTTCTTGAGTGATTGTGAGTTCTCATTGCTTTTGAGTGATTGTAATTGATATTTAAATTCGATCAATGAAGATGACGTTCGTAGAGGTATTTTAAATGTAAGCATTTGTTTCTTTTCCGTGTTTTCATTTGTAATTGCTTACTTGTATCAGAATAGAGTAAAAGTCCATTGTTGTTACTAATTACTTTTAACAACAGTCGTTTGAGCCAGAAGTTAGATTAGGATTTTCACAATTTCTTTGAGTCCAAGTGGACTCTGGCACAGCCACACATACACAACACCATAGAATTTTGTTGCAAACAATTTTGGCATGCTCGGTGGGACAGTGTCAAATGGCTGGAAAAGGAACAGATCTAGGGGACCTTCCCAGGAGGTAGGCTCTCGCGAGCCTGCCGGAGATATAGAATCCCCAGACAGCTTAGTAGGCAGTCAGGCGGACTTGTCTAACATGGAAAATAGTATACTAGAACATTTTAATCAGTGCTTCGCTGAGATGTCCGTTCGGCAAGATCAGACATTCGTTCAAATGAATGAAATGTTCAGTGAGTTCAAAGAATAGAAAGAACATCAGGCGAGCATTCCCTCACAGCCCTCAATTCCACCAACCTTACTGTCTCAGGTTGGATTGGGGGCAAGCCAGAATGCCCCTTCCTCTTCCCAGACCGAAAAATACGTAATGCCTCAGAAGAGGAATGGTAAGGAGGTGCTGGGGGAAACCATGACCCAAAAACTGACCTCGGCCACAGTAGGTATCACCTTCAAAGAACCAATGCTCGGACAGAATGGACCGGGATTGGATCAACAGTGGGGAAAGGTTAACCCGTTATTTGGAAACCTCGAGGAAATCGACAACGAACCAATAAGTTACGAGAAACCAACCCTAGGACATGAAGTTGGCCAAAGGATGGTGGCACCTGCTCAGATGGTGAGGGTTGATCGCGAGCAGATTGCCGAAGTTATCCATCAGGATTTCGGTGGAATACTCCGTAGGACCCAGTGGCCCGTTTCCAGGAGGTCGCATAGTGACGACATCGAGAGGGTTTCTCTCCCACGAGGATATAAGGTGCCCAACTTCACAACGTTTTCTAGTGAAAGCGACCAATCAACCGTTGGAACATATCGGTCGTTTTTTTATCCAGAGCGGGGAAATAAGTCACCGAGGGGATATGTTGTTAAAGTTGTTCCCTAATTCTTTGATGGGGGTAGTTTCAGTTGGTATGTTAACTTACCTCCAAATTCTTTCCATCTTGGAACCAAATGGAGGAAGCTTTTCACGCCCAATTCTATCGGACAGCGACTCTATGGCTGATTTGACCAGGCTATACCAGTTTCCAAGCGAGTCCGCTGAAGCATATATTGCTAGATTTAAACGGGCTAAACGTCGTTGTAAGCTCATGTTGCCTGAAGAAGAATTTGTCAATATAGCTCTGGGGGGCTCACCTTCGTACTTAGGAAAAAGTTTGAAGGTATGGGTTTTCGCGATCTATTCAAGCTAGCAACTAGGGCAGCCTGATATGAACGCATGTTGGAAAAGGAACAAGAAAGAAAGAACTCTTCAAAGGGAACCTATTATAGGGATCCCAATTATGATACACACACTACTGAATGTGAGATTAACACTGAAGTGGATGTGGCCGAGTTCGTGTCAAAACGGCCATATTTATGCCAGCCTTTGCCAAAACCGACTAAAGCGCAGTTGTCGTCAGTCAAGAAGCAGCCTTTTGAGACTGGCAAGCAATACTCTTTCAATATTGTAATGGCTGATCAAATCTTTGATTTTATGATAACCGATAAACAAATTCGGTTACCATAAGGAGTTAAGCTGCCTTCGGCTAATGAGCTGAAAGGAAAGGAGCATTGCAAATGGCATAACTCTTGGTGGCAAAGCACTAACAACTGTCTTGTATTTCAAAATGTTTTGCAGGATATGGTCGATAAAGGAAACTTGAAGTTTGCAGAAAAAGAGAAAGAGGTCATGGGGGTTGATAGCAATCCGTTTCCAGCAGTGGCAGGAGCAAATATGGTGGCACCTAACTTTGCTGACCTCCAAAGGCCAAGAAGGAAGGTTGATTTGGGATCCGATGAAACCAGTTCACAAGAGAACGGACAAACTTCAAAGGCAAAACTAGCCTCTGTCACTGCTGATGTAGCCAAGACAGACATGAGCTAAAATCTAACTCTACAATGGATGGTCGAATTAATCGAACGAGGACTATGCCCCAGGTGTAAGGCCGAGATAACAACTCGGCCTGAATCAAAAGAAGTGAAGGATTATCGGTCTCAAGTCCCAAACCCAAGAAGGCCGATACAAAGCCGTCTTAGTTATCCTGATCGAGAACAATATGAGAAGCCCAAGCCTCAAAATGAATATCTTCATCTAGAACCAAGGCAGAACAGGGAAGACAAGCGGCGAGAGGATCACCGACGTCCTTATCGGCCTTCAAGGATGGTGGTTCCACTTCAATCAGAAGTGAACCGCTAGAGAAAGGTGGAGCATCCTAAGTTCCCAGAGCAAGCATACTTCACCAAGACACTAAAAAAGAGAATACAAAGATTGAGGCAATCTGCGCGGAATTGGGAAGCTAATTACCGCTTGGAAAAAAAAGGGCATCCCAAAGGAACGAAAAAGATGAAGTTACCGTGCCAAGAGTGATTCTAAGCCAGAAGGGGAAGGAAAAAACCGAAATCGAGGACGTGAGTAACAAGAGGAAGTTGAAAACGCCATTGGTTTCTAGAACTCAGGAATCGGACACGGATATGGTCGACTTAGATTCTGAGTCAGAAGAACAGAGTGACAGATATATCCAGTTTGGATGCATGCCGAGAGACTTTTCGGTAAATATGGTTTACACATTACCAATGTCCTTCGGGGCGAAGCCTAACCAGGAAAATCGAATGGATGGTGATGTGTTTGAAGAACAGGATGATCGATCTATGCCAGTATTCACCAAGGATGAGGTTAAACCGGAGAGGCCAAGAATCTCAGTGATAAAACCGAAGACCAAAGATGAAACAGGAAAGAAGCCCGCGAAAGTTATATTTGAGAAGCCTGCAGAAGGGATGTCACAGCACTTGAAGCCGTTATACATCAACGCGGCTATTGATGGAGTGCCGTACTCAAGAATCTTGATCGATAATGGAGCAGCGGTGAATATTTTGCCATCGATCATGTTAATAAAATTGCAAAGGGACGAGAGTGAGTTGATCCCTACCGAACTCACCGTGTGTGGGTTTACAGGAGCACCAGCAAAGACAAAAGGGATCCTTCCGGTGCAGCTCACTGTAGGGAAAAAGACAACCATGATGGCTTTCTTCGTAGTAGACTTCGAGCATCATATAATGCTCTGCTTGCCCGAGATTGGATCCATAGCAGTTGGTGTATTCCATCAACCTTACACCAGTTCTTGATCTTTTGAAATGGTGATGAGGTAAAGTTAGTCTGGGCTGATCATAAGCCTTTTGTCGCAAGAGTTCATTGCTCTGAGGTTGTATTGTATGAAGACGATATCTGCCCTGTCAACTTTATAGGAACAGATAAAAATGGTAGGCCAAAAACGGCCACCATGGTGAAGAAACAGAAGAATCAGTTGATTCAACTTTATAAACAATTAGATCGGCCATCAATTGTGGTTACGCCGATCAAATACAATGTCACGATGAGAAAATTGGTATCCCCAATGGACCAGAACCCATCATCAGTGAAATAGAAGGGCACTGGCCGTCGAGGCCAGTGTAGCCAGAATGCAAGTTTTTCTGGCATATAAAAGATTACAGATGTCATCGGCTAATTCGGCCGATATCGTAGAAGATTATCAAGAAGAAATCTTGGAAGATTGCATAAATATAGAGGAGTTGGCGTCGGCTCCAGCCAAGATGGACGATCTTAAAGCCGACGTGCAGGATCCTCTCCTTGAGGTTAATTTGGGGGCAAGTGAGGAATACAGGCCTACTTTTGAAAACAAGTTACTCGAGCTCGACTTCCAAGCATCATTGATGTCTCCTCAGAGAATTCAAAGATTACTTTGCATGGGACTACCATGAAATGCCTGAACTGGCAAAGGAGCTTATGGAACACCGGTTACCTATCAAGGAAGGATTCAGGTCATTCAAGCAATTACCCAGAAGAATATCCCCTGAAGTCGTTCTAAAAGTTAAGGAGGAAATCGAACGACTGTTGAAGGCCGGCTTTATAAGAATGGCCAGGTAAGTTGATTGGATCTCCAATATCATACCAGTAGTGAAGAACGGTATGTTAAGGGTCTGTGTAGACTTCAGAAATCTGAATATGGCAACCCCAAAGGAAGAGTATCCAATGCCTATGGCCGATCAGCTGATTGACGCTGCGGCCAAACATAAAATTTTATCTTTTATGGATGGGCATTCGGGCTAATCAGATCTATATAGCCGAAAACGACATCCCTAAAACAGCATTCAGATGCCCAGGAGCAATTGGAACGTTTGAATAGGTGGTAATGCCATTCGGTTTGAATATGGCCGGGGATACGTATCAACGGCTATGAATGCCATGTTCCACGACATGATTGGGAAGATCATGGAGGTTTACATCGATGACGTGGTGGTGAAATCGGCCACACAAGAAAAGCATTTGACCTATTTAAGGAGAACATTTGAAAGAATGAGGGCCCACGGGTTGAAGATGAATACTTTGAAATGTACTTTTGGAGTATCGGCAGGAAACTTCCTCGGTTTCTTGGTACACCAAAGAGGCATCGAAATTGACAAGAATAAAGTTCGATCCATTCAGTCAGCTGAACCCCCCAACGAATAAGAAGGAACTCCAAAGGCTCCTCGGGCAAATCAACTTTTTACGGAGGTTTATATCAAATTGCGCAGGACGGACTCACGTGTGGTCCCCATTGCTCAAGCTCAAGGTCGAAGAGGAATTCAAGTGGGAAACTCAGCACCAAAAAGCCTTCAAAGCCATCAAGCAATATCTATCTGAACCCCCAGTAATCATGCCTCCAAGAAAGAAAAGGCCGTTGAAGCTATACTTATCGGCCTCCGAAGAATCTGTAGCGTGTATGTTAGCACAGGACAATGAGTGGGGAAAGGAACAAGTTGTGTACTATTTAAGTCGAATCTTAACTCTTGTCGAGCGTAGATACACGCCGAAAAAGAAATTATGTCTAGCTTTGTACTTTGCTTCACAGAAATTAAGAGTGTATATGCTTCCTGTGTTGGTTTACTTGATTTGTCAAACTGACGTCATTAAATACATGTTATCGAGACCGACAATGCGAGGGCACATCGGTAAATGGACTCTGTCGATAATGGAGTTCACATTTCAATTTGTTCCCCAAAGATCGGTGAAGGGTGAGGGACATCCCTCAATCATCCGTGTATGGATATCGGCCCGGAATTAATTGAAGCAATTGATTCCACCCTATTATCAACTATTTCTTTGACCCTTGGACGTTAATATTTGACGGGTCAAGAAATACTGACGGGGGGCGAGGGCTGGGATAATTGTAATATCTCCAAAAAAAGGGAAAAACGGTCTTCTCATTCAAACTAGAATTCTAGTGTTCTAGTAACCAAGCTGAATATGAAGCGCTAATCATCGGCCTCGAAATCATGGCCGAGTTGAACGTATCAGCGGTCAATAACCTCGTTATTAACCAACTCGGTGGTGAGTTCAGATGCAAGAGTTGGGAGTTGTTACCCTTCAACTCAATTGCTCTGGAATTATTACGCGAGTTTGACGACGTTAGAGTCCAGCATGTTGCTCGAGCTTATAACTTCGAGGCCGACAATTTAGCGCAGATTGCCTCAGGGACTAAGCTAGAAGTAACCAATAATGAAAAGCTAATAAAAGTGCAGAGAAGGATTTTGCCATAGGTAAAATAACGAGAAATGGCAACATAAGCTTTTTCGGTGATCATGGACGACCAGGATTGGAGAATCCCGATAATCAAGTGCCTCCTATGTCCGAGTAGAAAAACCGAGAGGAAAACAAAGTTATCTTCGGTCAATTATGTCTTACTAGATGGAGAATTATTTAAGAAGAGTCTAAAAGATGAAGTTTTGTTGAGGTGTCTAGACAAGCCCGAAGCTATGAAAGTAATGGCCGAAGGACATGAAGGTATATGTGGGGCACACCAAGCAGGTACGAAGATGAAATGGCTTCTCCGAAGATACAATTACTATTGGCCGACCATGCTAAAAGACTGCATTAATTACGCCAAAGGATGCTAGGCTTGTCAAAGACATGGGCCAATACAACGAGTGCCAGCCACCGAAATGCAGGTGATCGTAAGGCCATGGCCGTTTCGAGGTTGGGCTATGGACTTGATAGGAAAAAATTTCCCACCATCTTCGAGGGCCAGCATTGTTTTATTATTGTGGCTACCGATTATTTCACAAAATGGGTGGAAGTCGTGCCAGCAAAGTTAGTGAATCAAGCCTACATGATCAAATTCATTAACGAGCATATAATTCACCGATTTGGTCTTCCAGAAACAATCACAACAGATCAAAGATCGGTTTTCACGAGGGATGAGGTCAAGGCATTTGCTAAAAGCCGAGGTATCAAAATCCTTAATTCTACTTCATATTTCACCCAAGGAAATGGACAGGCCAAATCTTCGAATAAGACAATTAAAGGGATCGTAGAAAAGATGGTGGAAGGCAAACCTAGGGTATGGCATGATCTGTTGTCCGAAGCATTATGGGCATATCGAACATCTAAGAGATCGGCCACAAATATTTCTCCTTTTATGTTAACCTATGGTCATGACGCTATGCTACCGATGGAGGTCACAATCCGATCAACAAGGCGAGCTTTCCAATTCTGTCTCGAGTCCGCGGAGTATACCGAGACAATGTTGGCCGAATTGGAAGACCTCAATGATGTCCGTCTTAAAGCATTGGACTGCAATAAGGCCCAGAAGAACAGAGTAACTCGGGCATATGACAAAAGGGTCAAGCACAAGAACTTTGGTGAGGAAAACCTAGTGTGGAAAGCGGTGCTTCCTCTAGGGGAGAAAGATCACCGATATGGGAAATGGTCAGCTAAATGGGAAGGACCATTCCAAGTAGTTTCAGTCATCATGGGTGGAGCCTATCGGTTAATGGACTTGGATGGTGAAATGCACGCAAAACTGATAAATGGAAAATATTTAAAGCAGTATGTACCATTTCTTTGGGAAACAGCAAGATTGGAGGAGTAATAGTGTACACAATTTTCATTAATGAGCTGGAAAGTGTGCAAGGTGGCCGTGTATGAGCAAACGGCTAAAAAAAACATCAACACCCATTATTTCTTGGCCAACTTCAGCCTCAGTTCCTCCCAGGCTTGGTCCAGGTATTCCAGCTCTTCTCAGCATTAGCCTTGTCGGTCTCCCACCTGCTTGCAGCAGCTGCAGTTACAGTCAGGGCCTCAACATGTCCCTTCGCGGCTCGACCAACTTCCAGGATAGCCTTTTCAGAGAGCGCAAGGTCAGCACTAGTATTCCGCAGCTCGGCCTGGATTCTATTTAACTCAGCCTTAAGCCTTGTCTTCTCCAGCAGAAGACGTTCCTTCATGACCTTGGAGGATTCATACTGCTTTTTGCAAGCCCCCAGACTATCAACTTGGGCTTTGCGTACCCTGGATTTTTCTTCGATTCCGGATACTATCTTGGTGGCAGCCCGGTGTCAGTTCAGATAATCTGGCAACCTCACTTGAAGATCCCTAAGGTGGGCCTTCATTTCTTTCGATATGTCTAGGCATGAAAGCAAGATGCCCATGGCCGAGTGGAACTCCTCAACTCCTCAAAGTCTAGGAGTTGAGAGAGCTTACGTTGGACCGTAGTCCTGAAGCACTCCTCGGCCCGTTGATATTCAAATGGGGAAGGAGCCGCACTGGCCTGAGCCACCATTGGTTCAGCCTGAAGAAGCTGTTCAGAGTTCAGAAGGGCGAAGAAGGCCTTGATAGATGAGACTGAGCCGAAGTCAGGTATGGGAAGAGAACTGGAAACCTGCAAGTGAAAGACAAGAAGCATAAAGACAATGGTAAAAGTATTCAAAGATCAACAAGGGAAGAGGCTAAATTACCTGGACAGTGAGGGAACTGGTAGAAGAAACTGTCGGCGGTTGTGGTAGAACGGTACATTCCTGAGTCAGGTATGGGAAGGGAACTGGAAACCTGCAAGTGAAAGACAACACAGGGTTTGTTCTCATCAATGTTGGCCTCGAGCTTATCCCATCAATCAGGAAGCTCGAACAAGGATAGTAAAGACATCGGTCACAAAGGCCGATGGACACATGGAATTCCCATGAAGAACAAGACCGAGATATGCCAGCCAACGAGTACCAAGCAGCTCATAGCAAGGAGAAATCGGTTAAGGGGGGTGATATTGGCAGGACTTACTGGGCAGTTGAGCGAGGCTAAAAAAATGTGCATAGATTGCGTTGAACTAGAAGTAAGGCGGTTACATGAAGTTGCAACGTGGTAGAAGTAGAGGCCAGGATACAGATCATGGAATAAATCATGGGGTAAGGAGTGGGTGCAGTAACTCATTCATGCCTAGAAGTTAGGGGCCATAACCCCACTATCATTGGCAGTTATCTACTTTTGTCTATAAATAGGAGAGACTATATAACATTTGAAGGAGGCTAACACATACGCCATCTCTGCCTAGGCAGATTTATTTATATTTCCTCAAGCAATACTGCTACTGTTCTTGAGTGATTGTGAGTTCTCATTGCTTTTGAGTGATTGTAATCGATATTTAAATTCGATCAATGAAGATGACGTTCGTAGAGGTATTTTAAATTCAAGCATTTGTTTCTTTTACATGTTTTCTTTTGTAATTGCTTACTTACATGAGAGTAGAGTAAAAAGCCCATTGTTGTTATTAATTACTTTTAACAACAGTCGTTTCAGTCCGAACTAAGATTAGGATTTTCACAATTTCTTTGAGTCCAAGTGGACTCTGGCACACCCACACATACACACCACCACAGAATTTTGTTGCAAACACGAAGCAACCTGGAATCGCAAAGCAAAAGAAAAAGATAATGGCAATCCATCGAACACCTTATGTGCAATACATATATATTTGTAATTTAACCAGAGGTGACTGATTTTGAAGTGATATGTGATCTTTAAATATTATATATACACGGTAATTGCATAGGTTGTTATTATCAATTCCAATTTTCAATTATGGAACTTCAAATCAGTAGTCCATAAGCAGTTACACACACATATATATATATATATGTATGTATGTATACTTGGAGAGAGAGAGAGAGAGAGAGAGAGCCACATTTGGATTTTGTATACTACGATGAAATATGTTGATTTTTAAATTTGTCTATTTTTCACAACCAAACACATCTAGATAAGTAAATACATAATGATTTGATTTTAAATGATCTAATTCGCATTTTTCGGGACAACCAAACAGGTCAGGCCTACAAATTAGTCTATCAAGTAAAAAAAAAATCATCCACATCCGCAACAGTGAGATAAGTTATACTACAAAATAGACATAAAAAATCATAAAATAATGTTACTATCTTCTGTACTTTATTGTAGATTGCTGATTGATTTCTCTATAAGGAGATTAATGTTATAATTGTCCTGTATGTAAAAACAGGTGGGAAAAATTGCCCTAACTAAGGCTGAGTTTTGCCCCCACGTGGCTTTTTAAAAGTAGTTTATGAAATTTATTATTAAGTTGTATGATAATTTTGTACTAGTGACACATTACTCTTAAAAAAAAAAATATCATGTAATCAAAAAGCAACTTGTACTTTTAAAAGCTCAATTCTAGAGCTTTTAAAAGATCAATTTTCACAAAACTCATAAACTAGTTACTAAATGAATTAAATAAATAAAAAAAAAAAAAAAAAAAAGGAACACCAAAATGGGGGGCAAACTAAGCCTAATTGTAATTATCAGATTGTATGTAGTAAAGGCATGTAAGCGATCCATGTCAGGCTATGTTTATATAATGGCTGGAGGAGCTATATCCTGGAAGAGTGCTAAGCAGACACTCATAGCTTCTTCGACCATGGCTGCGGAGTTCATAGCCTGTTATGAGGCATCCAATCATGGGATATGGGTGCGAAACTTTGTCACTAGGCTGCGTGTGGTAGATGGCATTGAAAGGCCTTAAAGATATACTGTGATGATGCCAAAAATTGGTAACATTAAAGTAAAGCAATTTAGGAGAGAGAGAGAGACTATTTTTTGTATGTGGTTCGGCCCTGTTAATGAAGGTACCTACGTCCACGGGTGTGTCTGAGCACGTTCACTAGCAGATCACCGGCGGGCCTGGTGAGCCAACAAAGAGGGGCGGCACTACCAGTAATACCGGCCGGGTGTATGCATATAACGGTGAATTATAGAGGCGCTGTGTAGACTACAGAATTATCGGCCCCTTCAATGGGGGGTGAGAGGTCTCTTTTATAGATGTAAGAGACCTACTCTTACATGGATAAGGAAATATAATCCTATTGGGGTGTGATTGACACCAATCAAGTAAGTTTCCTAATCGTATTAGGATTGATTGACATTAATTGTGGGGGTTTCCCAATTGGATTAGGAAATAGATGCACTTTCCATTAGTCTTCTAGCTTGAGTAGGAAACTGCCCGTAATGATCGGGATCATGCCTGTGGGCCCGGCCGGGTTGTTGATTTTGAACCGCTCGGTCATATTTTGGGCGTATCAGCTGCCCCCCATTTCCAAGATTGGCCAGATGCTATATCGGGGCAAGTTTGGAAATTAGTTGATGCCACTTGCCACTGTCTGAGTGCTTGAGAAAGCTGCCTCGGGGCTTCTGAGCCTGGTGAGCCCGCTGGAACTGGCTGAGAGTTGAGACCCTGCCTAGCTCGGGACTTTTAGGTGCTCAGGAACTGACCGGGAGTTGAGACCCGGCCTAATTCGGAGTCTTTGAATGCTCGGGAAGTGACCGAGAGTTGAGACTCGGCCTACTTCGGAGTCTTTTTTTTCTTGAATTAGCTCCCAGGATGGTTATCTTCTGCCCGTAAACCTTCGTCAAGGCTGTGGGTAGAAGGATTTTACCATGTTGGACAAGCCGACCTAAAGCGTACTGCTCTAGGGTCCTTTTTTATGTTAGCTCCCCAGGATGGTTGTCTTCCGCCCAGGTAGCCTTCGTCAAGACTGTTGGGAGAAGAGCTTGACCATGTTGGTGGAGCCGACCTAAATCACGGTGCTTTAGGGTCCTTTTGCTCCTCTATCGTCGGCCAACCTAAGAGATTTTAGTCACCTCTATCGTCGGTCTGGACCTAAGTGGAGTTAATGTCTCTGAGTACTGTAGGTGCTCGGGTTGTCCAAGATTTTGACTTGGTTATCCGCGAGGCCTGTAAATACCCGGTGTGATTACCTGTTTAGCTCACTACGCCATCTTGCCCCCCAAGCTTTCGCTAAGACGAGGGTCTTAAAGAGGCTATGATCTGTAGGTAACCGACCTGGAACATGGTGGTTGCAGGGTCTTTTGAAGCTTGCCATCGTCGGCCACCTAGGGGGTTTGCCCCCATCGTCGGTTGGACCTAAGCGAAGCCGGTGCCTCGGTCGTGACCCCGAGGTCTTTGGTGCCTGGGTTCGGAGCCCGAGGTCTTTGGATGCCTCGGGGTTAGGCCCGAGGTCTTTGGATGCATCGGGGTTAGGCCCGAGGTCTTTATAGATGCCTCAGGGTTAGACCCGAGGACTTTGTATAAACTCTGACAATCGGTGAAGCCTAACGCGGTGATCAGGCAAGTACCACTGTAGTCGGGCTCATCTAGACCGATGGATACAGGAGGTCGGATCAGGATCGTCAGGCTCCAGATCTCTTTGTACTGGAGGCAAAGCCGGAACTGCTTGATCTTGACCGATGTGAACTGGAGGTCGTGTCAGGGCGGCCGGACTCAGACCACTGTGAACTGGAGGTCGGGTCGGGGCTGCCGGACTCTGTCTGCTGTGAGCTGGAGGAACTGTCAGAACTCCCGGGCTGATCTCGCTTTCGCTTGCTTCTAGAAGACTTGTTGCTTTCTTGCTCGGTGTATTTGGTCTTCAGAAACTCTTCGGTGTCAATATATTTTCCAACCCTCTCAGAGAGCTCAACCAAAGTTCTCGGTCGGCTTTTGTGGAACGACGCGGCGCACTTGGTGTGTTGAACTCCCGAGCAGAAGGCTAGGATGGCAATTGTCTCGTTCAGATTGCGGATTTGAACCTTCTGTTGGTTGAACCGGTCGGTGAACTCCTTGAGGGACTCATTGTTCCGTTGTCTGACTGTCAGTAGCTGCATGTCTGGCTTTGGCCGCTCATGCATACCGGCGAACTGGTTGATGAACTGCTTGCTGAGTTGTTTGAAATTGCAGACCGATCGGGGCTCCAAGGAGTAGAACCACTGCATGGCCGGGCCTTTCAAAGTGCTGGGGAAGGCTAGGCAGTGTAGCTCATCGGAGTTGGTTGCTAGGGCCATCTGGACTTTGTAGGTCTGGACGTGGTCGACCGGGCTTCCCGAGCCGTTGTATGAATCTAGCCGAGGCTGCTTGAATTTGCGCGGGATGGAGAACCTCGTGATCTGGCTGGAGAATGGTGACTCTGTCTCGGTATTGGCTTGATTCGGAACATACTTTTGACCAAGTTTTTTGGCCACTCCGTCGATCTGCTTCTGTAAGTCCTTGATTCGGGCTTCCACTCCTTCCCGACCGGTATCTGAGGAACTGGTCGGGTTGGTGGAAGATGTTTCTTCATGGCGGGGTGTTGTCCTCTGGGATTGGGCTCGGCTATGACTCCGGGTAACCGTTTGCCTAAGGACAACTCGGCTCTTGACCGAGTGACCTTGAACTGATTCCCGGGCCATATGCTCCCGCCTTTCCTCTCGGGCAGCACGCCCACTGTTGATGTCTCTGGCATCCTCAACACGGGACGGGTCGGCTCGGGCACGTTGTCTGGTCCAGATTGGTTCGCGACCGTACGCAACGTTCCCGGCCTCTGGAGGACGGCTTTGCTGGGCTAGCAGGGCTTCGATCTGTCGCTGGATTTGACGCTGGCCCTCCAAGAGTTGTGTGAGGGTTGCGGTGATTTGCTCAGATGTTATGGCTGCCGCAGCCGATACCGGGGCCGAAGGAACATCCCGGTCGGACTGCTGATCAGCCTTCTTACCCTTCTTCGGTGGCATGATGATCAGTCAAGAGATTTGTTGATGAGAAGACTTGTCGTTTCCCACAGACGGCGCCAAGCTGATGATGCCAAAAATTGGTAACATTAAAGTAAAGCAATTTAGGAGAGAGAGAGAGACTATTTTTTGTATGTGGTTCGGCCCTGTTAATGAAGGTACCTACGTCCACGGGTGTGTCTGAGCACGTTCACTAGCAGATCACCGGCGGGCCTGGTGAGCCAACAAAGAGGGGCGGCACTACCAGTAATACCGGCCGGGTGTATGCATATAACGGTGAATTATAGAGGCGCTGTGTAGACTACAGAATTATCGGCCCCTTCAATGGGGGGTGAGAGGTCTCTTTTATAGATGTAAGAGACCTACTCTTACATGGATAAGGAAATATAATCCTATTGGGGTGTGATTGACACCAATCAAGTAAGTTTCCTAATCGTATTAGGATTGATTGACATTAATTGTGGGGGTTTCCCAATTGGATTAGGAAATAGATGCACTTTCCATTAGTCTTCTAGCTTGAGTAGGAAACTGCCCGTAATGATCGGGATCATGCCTGTGGGCCCGGCCGGGTTGTTGATTTTGAACCGCTCGGTCATATTTTGGGCGTATCATACTGTGACAATAAAAGTTTCTGGTTGTTAAGGAAAGAATTCAGAGTGGTCAAATTTTGATAGAACATATATGGACAAACTCCATGATTACGGATCCGTTAACCAAAGGATTACCTCTTGAGGTCTTTCACGAGCACACTGCTTATATGGGTGTTAGGCTGTCTAACAATACTTTGGTTTAGTGGGAGTTAACTTTGGATGTTCTAGTTTTGACATTTATGGTTTTATTTTCTGCAGAATAAAGTTGATGGTTTAAAGTTTATCTCTGAATCTAACTATTTTCTATATGCGGTTTTGCAATATTGTTTCGGATTGATCTCAATAAAGACTAAATTAGGACCAGTTGGAAATAGGCATGTTTGAGATCACATTGCATGTAATTTCCATGCTACTCATCCATACTTGATCTATGTCATTGAATGTGTTGGTATGGTGACCATTGAAGGTCTAGTTACGATTATGTGTAACGAAAGCCGCCTTGATCCCATATTAATATAGGAAATGGACCAGATTGAAACTAAAGTGAAGTCCAAAGATAAATAGCACAGGTGCGCATCTAAGGAACATGTAATATAATTGTTTCAGGAATCATATGTAGCCCAAGTGGGAGATTGTTAGGAAATTATATTTCCTAATAAGAGTGGGCAACATATTAATAGCAATTATATTATAAGGGCTATTATTTAAAGGGGCTTATATTATGTGGTCTAATTGTAGGAAGCCAATAGACTCCTACTAGGTATGGGTTTAATGAGTGGATACCAAATACTGATCATATTAGGAATAATGGGAACCCTAACATATCAGTATATAAAGACATATAGGTTATGGTCCCCAATATGTCAAATCATTATACTACTTCCTCCTCCATCCCATCAAGAGAAGGAACCCATTACAGATCTAAGGAGATTTGACTGAGGAAGACATAACTGGTCATCATCGTTCTTGTAAGGTTTACTAATTGCTTCCATGGATACAGGTATGTATTATAATATATTGTACCCTTGATAATCTAACATGATATGATCCTAGGGCTGTGATTTTACTACTCTAGGGTTCTGTAGTTTTATAAATTAAAGATGCTAACAGTAAAGGCATGGCAGAGAAAGAAAGAGAGTAGCACCTTTCCCTGCATGAAACGAATCAATCGGGAGAGAGAGAGTGGAGGCTTGTTGACCTTGCTCATGAACAGACGCTTTAGTATCACCGCGTTGAACTTGCTTCCCGTCCTCCGCACAAGAAAACGGTACAGCTGTGGTCACAGATCTTGAATAATGATGTATAATATATAATAAATATAGAAAGAGAAAGAGAGAATAAAAGTACCTTAACAATGAGCTTGAGGTAAATATCATCGGACTTGGGAGCGGTTCGTTTAGTCTTCTTGCTCTTGCCACCGGCGACCAGATCTATACCCTATCAAAAGAGGAGTCAACGAATCAACACAAAAAAAAAAAAAAAAAACAAAAGGTTAGAGCGAGAAATGAAACAAGTGTATAGACCGTTCTTTGGGGATCGGAGGTGGGATTACCATTGTACTTGCCGCTGTTACTTTCTGCTACACTCCGCGACTGCTATAACCAAAATAATGTCTTTTCCTAATCCTACAGAGAGAGAGGGGTTGTTACTTGTTAGGGTTTTAATCCTAGCGCTTTGTTTTGGTCTGGTAACTAAGTAATTTCACCCCCTTTCCAAATTTACTCGGGCCCAACTCTTTCAGGCCGGAAAATGATGATGTATTTCATAACTTAAATCTCCGAAGGAAACAAAATAAGCGCATTTTCCACACCCATTGCTTTTACCACATGCTGTAAAATAAATATAATATCAGACTGTTTTTAATAACCAATAATGCTATGTGTACCAAAAATTGCTCATAAAATATGTATCAAAATTATTAAGGTCATTGATTTTGATGGGTTTCATGCGCGCAGGCCTGGAAGCCCACCGAAATCAATGGCCTTGAACAGGGGCGGAGGCTTAGAAGGGCCAGTGGGGGCACGTGCCCCCACTCATTTTTTGGCAATTAAAATTTTACCCTATATGTGTTATAGGTTTTACATTTAGGCCCCCCTCAACTTATGTGTAGGTCCTCCCTCAACTTATGTTTAAGTCTCTCCAAGGGGTCTAAGGCCCAATTTAATGTCATCAACTATATGTATATTGATATACAGGTATATACAACTCAAAGGAAATGCGCCTAAAAATTTTAAAAATTACACTTTTAGTGTGATAATTTTATGCATTTTAGAAATAGACCCCCTTAAAAGTTTGAAAGACACTACACAATATTTACGTGTCACCGAATAGACTTATATTATAAGCATATCCCCAAAAAATCACAATTATAGACAAAATTATCAATTATGTATAAATAGACCCCAAAAAAAAAAATTCGGGGGCACCCCCGCATAGCCTAGGCCCCCCTGGCCAAAATTCCTGGCTTCGCCCCTGGCCTTGAACATTTCGGTGCACATTTTATGTGCAATTTTCGAAATCAATGGACTCTTTAATAAAATAAGTGCATTCAATGATTATTTTCAGTATGATTCTTGCAATTAAAATTTTCCGTGATTTTTTTTATTGACTTTTCAATTAAATGGTCCATTATCAAATTCATTGAAAATAATCAAATTAAAACTTTTAATTTTCTCCATTTAATTGGGTTATCAATCACACCCTAATTGTCCAATAAAATTTAACTATATTTATATATATATATATATATTTTTAATCGGGGGTGTCCGGGCCAGCTTGCGCGCACCTCGACTAATCCCCCGAGGCCTGGAGGCGCCGGGTGAATACTCCGGTGGCCACGCTCCCCATGACTCGAACACTAAACCTCTTGGATAGTACACCCAAGAAGCTTACCACTCGGCCACAAGGAATTTGGTTATATACAATAACACTACACGCACTCACAATTGCACTTCATTTTGCACAACTAGGCCCTTAGTTGCAATTTGTCAAAACTTTGTGGGACCCACAAGTGAATAAACAAACAAATCCAAAATCCATTTGGGTTATTACTGAGAACACATTTTACCCCCCAAACCAAATCTGCAGAAGCTTTGGCGGCAAAAAAGACGATTCATCCCCCCGGCGATCCCTCCCACCGGCGACTGAGAGGTAAGGTTAGCTCTCTCTCTCTATCTCTCTCTCTCACTCACGGGTTGGACAAAATCATTGCACCCATACATGCATTTTTATATGCATATATATATATATATATATATTTGTGTTTTTGGGTTGTAGATTTGAAATGAAATTGTACAGATCTTGACCCCCATACATGCATTTTTTTTATTTCTTTTTGATTTCTTGTAACCCCCAAATTCTGATCCACATTTTGTCCCCATATCTGCAGAAGCCCGACCTTCTCACTGGCGATTCTCAGCTGATCCCTCCCCACAGGCGACTCTCTCTCACTCTCTAGCGAGGTAAGGTTAGCTCTCTCTCAATAAATTTATTTTGATAATTTTTTTTTTGTTGAAAAATCAAAAGCCCTAATATGAAGGCTTTATTTGTGAGGAATTTGAGGTGTGTTCAGTTAGCTTCTCTTGTAGATTGATTGTTTAAACCAATTTAAAATGTATCTTCTCCTATTTTGTTTGATTAAACTGTTAGTAACAAGTTTTCAACCACTCAAACAACCAATGCCCATGCCAACTGATTGGAAGCCTCTAGTATTAGTCCAATAGATTTTGGTATACTCTTCTTAAGTGGTTGAACGTATGCTTGTGTTCTACAATTCCTCTTGCATTAGTCAAATTTTAACAATGGGGCTAGATTTTGTATGATAAAAAATTCAAAATACTAATTTGTTGTTACAGATGGAAGAAGAAGTTTCAAGTGCTTTTATAGGTGTCGATGATAATACAAATGAGATTGAACATGAGAATGAAAATATAACAAATATAGATGAGCATATAGATGAGCCAAAGGAGGGGATGGAGTTTGATTCCTTGGATCAGTTAATGGAGTTTTATGCAAACTATGCCCAAAAAAAAGGCTTCGCCATAGCTAAAAGAAGTTCTAAAAAAGTAGAAGGGATTTTGACATACGTAGTAGTACAGTGTACTCGTGCTGGCATGCGAAAGAGTGCATCAAGTAACCCATTGAACATGTGCCCAAACTCCAAAATCAAATGCCAAGCTAAGCTTATAGCATTTTTTTTCCCGTAATGAAATGTGGTGTGTGAAAACAGTTGAACTTGCCCATAATCATGAGATGAGTCCAGGAAAGTCCCGATATTTCAAATGCAATAGGTTCCTGGACACACGCGTGAAAAAGAGACTTATATTGAATGACAAAGCTGGCATCAGAATGAATAAGAATTTCAATTCATTAGTGGTTGAGACCGGGGGGCATGAGAATTTGTCATTTGTAGAAAAAGATGTCAGAAACTATATTAATAAAGTTAGGCGTTTACAACTTAGGGAAGGGGATGCAAATGCAATGTACAACTATTTTTCAAAAATGCAATCTGACAATTCCGATTTCTATTACCTAATGGATTTAGACGAAGAGGATCGCTTGAAAAATGTTTTTTGGGCAGATGCAAGGAGTAGCGCAGCATTCAAAGAATTTGGTGATGTCGTTACATTTGACACAACATACTTGGTTAACAAGTACGACATGCCATTTGCGCCTTCCGTAGGAGTGAACCATCATGGCCAGTCAGTATTGCTTGGGTGTGATATCAAGTGAAGACACTGCTACTTTTATTTGGTTATTTCAGTCATGGCTTAAATGTATGTCCGAATGCCCGCCTAATGCAATTATTACAGATCAAGACAGAGCGATGCAAAATGCAATAGAGTATGTTTTTCCTAATGCACGTCATCGATGGTGCTTATGGCATATCATGAAAAAGCTACCTGAAAAGCTGAAAGGGTACAGTGAATATGAATCATTAAAATATAGTTTGCAAAGTGTTGTTTATGATTCACTAACAATAGAAGAATTTGAAGATAGTTGGGGCAAGTTCATTGAGAAGTATGAACTAGAAAACAATGATTGGTTACTTGGGTTGTACGAGGAAAGGAATCGGTGGGTACCTGCTTTTGTGAGGGACACTTTCTGGGCAGGAATGTCCACCACGCAGCGAAGTGAAAGCATGCATGCTTTCTTTGATGGATACATTAACTCGAAGACCAGTTTGAAACAATTTGTGGAACAATATGAGAATGCATTGGCTAAGAAGATAGAAAATGAAAAACAAGAAGATTTTAATTCATACAACTCATGCTTTCCATGTGCAACTCAATTAGGGATTGAAAAGGTTTTTCAAGAAGTTTACACGCGGGCAAAATTTAAAGAGTTTCAGACTGAGATGTTTGGAAAGATTTCTTGTAGTTTGTCTTTAATTAAAGAGGATGTTGGCTATAGTGAATATGAAGTATATGATCGAGTTCGACTTGGAGAAGTATATCGGTCTGCAACTTTCAGGGTAAGTTTTATTGATGAGACGAAGGAAGTTAACTGTAATTGCCGGTTGTTTGAGTTCAGAGGAATAATGTGCAAGCATCAACTTATGGTATTTGCGGAGAGACGTATGTATGATGAGGTACCTGCCAAGTACATCTTTCAAAGATGGAGTAAGAATGTCAAAAGGGGACACAGTAAAATTCGGATCAGTTATGACAATTGGTTGGATAGACCTGAAGCCCGTCGGTTTGATAAATTGTCTAATGCTTTCTCTGAGGTTTGTGATATGGTAGCGGATTCTAAAACTTGGTCTGATGAGGTGATGTCTCAAGTACTTCAAATGAGAGATAGGTACAAAGAAAAGGTTGAAATGGGTGGAATAAAAATGGTCATTCCTACAACTACGCAGTAGGATTCAACCTCACATGGGGATGGTGTTGGGATATCGAAAGAGAGTGCAAATATTCTTGATCCATTGGTTAGTCGTAGTAAGGGGAGACCTCCTACTAAGAGAAAAGTTGGCATTGTAGAGAAAGCCATTAAGAAAAAATCCAAAACAACAAAGAAGCAAAGTACATCAACATCTACACAGGTTAGACAATAAGTATTAGATGTAAATGTCTCCAATCATTTAATGACAATTAATTGTTTCTTTTGCGGCTCTTTTAAAAAAAAATGGGTATATAACATTTTTTTTGTTTGTTTGTTTGTTTGTTTGTTTTGTTTTGTTTTTTTTGGTTCAAGCATTGTGACGAGCAAGGAGGAAACGTTGCGGCAATATCACCAACTTTTGGATTTGGAGGAAATTTTGTGGCATTTCAACCAAATTTTGGAATCGGAGGAAACTTTGCGGCATTTCAACCACATTTTGGGAACTTTGCATTACGCCCAAATTTTGGACTTGGAGCGATGGACGGTATGCAACTTCAGGTATAAACTTGACTTATTTTCCATGTTCTAATACTCATCTACTTCTTCCAAAAAAATGTTGACATTTTTTGTTTTAAATTTGTGTAGGGTTATCAGAATTCACTTTGCTACTTTCCTTCTTATAATGATAGAAGAGAGTTTGTTGATGGACCAAGCCAACACTCATCTGCCTCACTTATTGGAGATCCACCCAACAAAAATGATATGTACACTCAAGAGAGTCAAGATGGTGGGAAGTAGAAACCTCATTGTGTTTATTGGCATGTGTTTTGCCTTTTGTATATTTTGGGATGATTTGTGTTTATAAAGCAGAACACTTGTTTGTGGATTTAAGTACCCCATTGTGTTTATTGGCATGTGAATTTATGTTACTAACAACTTCATGTATCTATTGCAAGCATAAACTACCATCAATTCATGCCAAAAAATACATTGTGTCAATGTTGCAAAAATAACTTCATCATAAGATCCATTACAAAATGCACTAGGCCAAATACATTTTTGTTTTACTTTTCAATCCTAACACTTGCTAATAATTATACACCGATTATGAACCAATATCATAGCCACTTGAAACCAATATTTCTCCCTTAGTATGCTTTACAATCTGCTGTAAGCCTCAACAACTCTATTCTCATCTCTTCATTTCCTTTCTTCAATGCAGAATTCTTACTTCTTACTTTTGCAACTTTCTCTATCAATTTTGAACAATCAAAATTGCTTTCCAACATAGAGCTCCGCAGTTGGGGAATTATCTCAGTAGCTCGTGCACAAATGGGTGGATCAACCTATTGGAAAACCCCACAATAGTCTTGTCTGCAACAACACAAATTTGAATTACAAATATATATCAATCAATTCATATACTATAAAAATTGAGAATCACAAGGTGAACATCTATACCAGATTGTCATAACACATCCTCCATAAAAAATCAAACCAATTGCCTCAAAAACCTGTCATTACAAACAAACAAAAAAATTAAAAACAAAAACTAACCCCAATTCCCTCCACTCTATCCCAACCCAATGCCCATGCCATAATTAACATAGAAACCATCATATCCCACAGTTTTTAAACTCTCAATCTCTCTCTCTATTTGGAATTGAAAAAAAGGCAAAGAAAGGAGACATTGGAAGCAAATAGAGGACATGTGGTAGCATTTGGAGTGAGGTTGCAAAATGAAGGTAATGTGGGTGTGGGTTTTGATAATTCTATTAGGTAACTGTTGACAGAATTTTGTATTACTTTAATGTTCTCAGGTTGGTTCGATCAAATTTTTTTAAAAAATGGTCTTAAGTTGAAAGCCATAGTACTTGAAAGCCATAGCACTTTAATGCATTACAAAATTTTCAAAACAATGGAGGCTAAAATACCCAAAAAAGATACCAAACCAAATAGATTTCTGCAAAACCCAAATTCCAATCAAACGAAAATTGAAAGCCATAACACATGAAGAATCCTAATTTGTAACCCCGGTTACAAGAAATCAAAAGGAGATATAAAAATGCATGTATGGGGGTCAAGATTTGTACAATCTCATTTCAAATCTACAACCCAGAGAGAGAGAGAGAGAGCTAACCTTACCTCTCAGTCGCCGGTGGGGAGGGATCGCCGATGGAGAGAAATCGCTGGTGGGGAGGAATCGCCATTTGCCGATGGCTTCTGCATAATTGGTTTGGGGTAAAATGTGTTCTCAGTAATAACCCAAAATGGGTTTTGGATTTGTTTGTTTATTCACTTGTGGGTCCCACAAAGTTTTGACAAATTGCAACTAAGGGCCTAGTTGTGCAAAATGAAGTGCAATTGTGAGTGCGTGTAGTGTTATTGGGTTATATATATATAGAAAGCAGGACAATATATTAAGATAAAGAAGTCGCTTCAGCAGCTAGCATAATTACATGAGAGGAGCACACGCCCTTACAAATTCTCAAGCATGAGCATCTAAACTAGACCTGGCTGAAACATGGGCAATTTTATTCCCAGAGCGACTAACATGCACTAGGTCCAATTTAAGTACCAACGGCAAAAAGTAGATCTCTAATATCTACTAGAATGTGTCCACAACTAGATCCACAATATTTTTCAACCCCTTTCTATATCAAAGATTCAAAGGTACCTTAATATTTTTTTAGTAAAGATTGGGACACATCAAAAGATACAATTTTTTAGATACAATTCAAAAATATGCCTATATCTCTGCTGTAATGTTACTGGACCCCACAATAACACAGGAGAGAGATAGACATATCTATTGGGATGTGTCTCAAAAGTTGTATCTTTAGGTGTGTCCGAAGTATTACCCATATTTTTTTTTGGGACAAAGTGAGAGAAAGCTAGAGGAGGTGAAGGGACTTTGAGAGGAGTAAGTGAGAGGGAAAAAGTAGACTTTATAGGACTCTTTCATATATCTGTGAAAAATAGAAAGGGAAAAAAATGAAGGTAAAATCACAAAATTTCAAAATAGAGAGTAGAGAAGATCATTACAGTATTTATTTTGAAAATGTAAAATTCATCACACACACTTAGAGAGAGCGGGGGATGAACATAGAAAAGAGGGAGAAAGGATATGTCATTAGAATGTGGTGACTCATTAAATACTTAAATGCTGGAAAATATTTGAAAAAGTAAATTCCGTAAAAAAGAAGAAGTAGAAAATGAGAAATTTAAGAATTCCCATGTGGCAAAAAGAAATTCATAGAAAATTCCACTTGCTAGCAAGAGAGGAAAGAGAAAGTATGCCACTTCCATCTTGTTGCTTATGTCATGTTCATACTGTTCATCATTAATATTATGCCAGCTGGACGGACTAACTCATTAATCCAGGCATCACTTAACTCCGTTGGAATTAAAAGAAAGCCTGAAAACGCCCTTTGTATCTGGTTCTCTCTCTCAGTAAAGCATATCTAATCTCTCTCCACTTTCAAACGCCTTTGGGTCACTCTCGTTTATGGAACACCATGGCTTGTTCTCCATTGCTCACTTCTATTAAGTTTCTCTTTGTGAATTTTTAAGTGCAAAAGAATTAAAGAAATATAATGCAATTAGATTCTATCCTACTTCTTTGATTCTAAGATGGAGTCTCAATGTCCCATTGTAGCCAAATGACAAACATAATATAGTGTGTAACAAAGATGTAGAACACAAGCTGGTTGCACAAAATTTAAAACTTTATACATAGCCAATCCCCAACAGTCTAGAATAAGACAATTGAGAACAAATAATACCATATTACAAAAAATAGTAATATTTGTTTGTGCATTTGTGCAAGAGTAATGCTATGCTTCCCAAACTTTGGATCTCAAATGTTTCCCAAATATACATGTAGCAGTGGATTTTGATTTTGGAATTTCGAATTTTTCTGAAATTTTCAGAATCGAAATTCTTCGAAATTTTTTGGAATTTTGTCGGATTTTCAGAAATTGGAATCGGA
The DNA here is from genome assembly GCA_033977485.1 of Hydrangea macrophylla. NCBI lineage: Eukaryota > Viridiplantae > Streptophyta > Magnoliopsida > Cornales > Hydrangeaceae > Hydrangea > Hydrangea macrophylla. The sequence goes on along the minus strand of CM066982.1, from coordinate 113,973,687 downwards.
AATTTTCATAATTTTTGGAATTTTGGGAATACAAGTACCATTGAAAGGGTAAGTCATACTTTTATAGATAGTCTACTACTCTCTATTTTCTCTTCTTATTCGATGTGGGACAAACAAGTCCACATTCTTTCAAAATTTCGGAAAATATTAGGATTTTTTTAGAAATATTTTAGAAAAATTTTAGAAAAATATATTTTCGAAATTTTTGGAATTTTTAAAATAATTCGGATTCCGTTTCGATCTTTTTTGGAATTTGGGATTCCGATTTTGGTTTTTGGAATTTTTAAAACAATTCCGATTTCGTTTCGATCTTTTTTGGAATTCCGTTTTTGGTGCCAAAATCGGAATTATTCGGGTAGGAATCGAAATTTCCATTTCAAATGACACCCATACTTAGAACACTCCATGGCACGCTTATTGCCACGGTTTCCTCTCCTTCCTCGTACCCTGTAACACCCGTACCCGGAGAACGGGTTAATTACTATGTTAATATGCATTAATTAATATAATTAGTGTATAAAATGGATTAAGGGGAGGCTTGGACTCGCCCGTGGAAAAGGTGTTCAGAAAATGACACCAATTGGAAAAGTCCCCAGTGAGGAGGGATATGTTTGGAAGTGGGACCCAGTGAAGGGCCTAAATAAAATTTACATTTTACGTGATTAGATGCATTTATGTGATTACTTGAATATTTGCTTAAACGCTTTTATATTATATGATGATATATGTGTTAGCAACTTATATTGGTTTGGATATCCAAATAAGGGTATAAATGAAAAGAATTTATAATTGATAGGTGTGATAGCAACTTCACAAAATATATAGGACCCACGCTGGAACCCATACGAAACTTAGACAAACACTCATTAGATAATTGGGTAGTTAATGGAATGTTTGGGGGATTTCATAATAAGAACTTAAGAAATTCCGGGGGTGTAAACGAAAAATGGCTAAATTTGAGGTTAAGGCACCTCATGCTTACATGGGTGTGTATGTGTCAAAAGAGAGAGTAAGACTTTCATGTTTTGCTGGGAATTAAAACAAAGAAAAGATAGAGAGCCTCGAGAGAGAAGACGGAACCTCGGTCGACGTCGTTTTTCGCCGCACCGTCGCCGTCGTTCGCCGGATTCACGATCCGAGACCATTTTTGGACTCGTGGAGGTAAGAGGATCACATGCACTTAATTTGTTTTCATTTTCGGCAACGTTTTTCCGGTAACCGTTCTTGATACAGGATCTTTGTTGAACCAAAACCATGTAGGATTTACTTTGGGTAAGAATTGAGCAAGATTTGTGAAGAAATTCTTCATTTCTAGCTTGAATTTGGGTAGATCTTGCTAAGGTGAGTTTCCTAGCCTAAAGAATGGTTATGTTTAACTATGTTCAAGGCATCAATGATGTAGAGAGGTAGAGAATGGTCTCATTGTGTTGATTATTCATGTTTAGAAAGCATGTAGTTACTAAATTGTGAATTGCATGTTAGCCTTATGAAGAATTTATGTGCCTACATGTTTATGTGCTTATATGTTTATGTGGTATTCAATGAGCACCGGAAAAATGATTCATTAGTTGGGAGTAATAAGGGTGGTGAAGAGGAAGAATCCGAGAAATACGGAAGTCCAAAGAATAGAAGTGGCCACGGAACCAAGGGAGGTCCCGGGTCTGAATGAATCATTGAACCGGTGACTCGGCGATTACAAATATATGATTTATGTGTTATTGTTGCATTGCACATGTTAAACATTCAGCCATATTTAGATTACTCACTAAGCGTAATGCTTAAGAAAACCGTTTTCTGTTTCTGTTGTGGTAAATAACAACCACCGCAGGTACGGAGCCATACCCGGAGAGGAAGTGACGTGCTCGGGATTGGGGAAGAGATTTGGGTCTTGTAAATATGTTTATAACTTATGATATAGTATAACTTGTGGGTTAGTATCCCTGACTTGTGAATTAAAGTCTTGACTCGTGGTTGTATCCATGGAGTTAGTTTTGGAATTCTACGACTCATGCGTTTAATGTAAATTGGGGAAACTTATGTAAATTTCTATGTGAAAGTTGTAGGTTGTATGTTTGGATCATTTCGGCAAGTCCGGATACACGGGTGGTAGATTTTGGCCAAGTTTCTTTTGTAAATAAATGTTTTGTGAGATTTGATCCTCTTGTTAGAAGGTTAATGTAAATGGTTGCTTGGAGATGATTTGATATGGTTCCTTAATGTTTTTATGTTGTTGGTTATAACTTGGATTCATTTCCAACATGGTTTTATGAGACTTAGTTTTTGCCAAAGGTTAAACTTCAAACAAAAACTTGTTTTGAACTCAAAAGGAATTGTGTTCATGGTGGGTGTGATTCAATTATGAGTATGTGTATGTTACACCATGTTTAGGAATGTATTTGAAAAGTTTCTTGAGGTTTGAAAATGATTTCTTGAGGATTTCATGAGGTTTGATGATAATTTGGGTGAGTTTGGGCTGATTTAGAAGAGGTTTTGCTGTCAAAAATGGGTTCTGCAGGAACCGGATCGATCTGGGCCTCGAGCGGATCGATCCGGAGCTTCTGGAGGAGCCAGAGATGACAATCTGCTAGATTCGGATCGATCCGGTTTTGGGCGGATCGATCCGCAAGTCCAGATTCAGCACTGTTGGCTTTTACGGAAACGGACATAACTTACTCTAGAAAACTCGGATTTGCGCGCCCTTTTTTGCGTTGGAACCAGAACTCAAAGACCTATCTTTTGGTATAAAATTTGCTGTATCTTATTAATTACTATTTTACCCTTGGGGTCTATTTTGTAACAATAGAGTTGTTTAATGTGATTAAATACATGCGTTTCTTAGTAATTCGTATGTTTCTTTGCAAATTAATGTAATTGGGAGCTTGTAGCATTGTTACACGTGTCCTAATCCACAGAAGACGGGTTGGGATGTGACAGTTTTTTTTCTTTTCAAATTCAATTTCACAATCAAAAGATAGAGAGAGATAAACAAGAATGGAGTACATAGAATCAACTTTGGTCTTTCATAAAATCATGCACACTTGCTTCACGCGCCTGTGTCTGAAGGGCATCCGTCAATACTTTGCATTCTGAGAAGCGCGTTGTTGAAAACTCCTTTGCACTCTCTCTCTCTCTCCGTCAGGATTAGTCAACGATTGTCAATAATTAAAGGCTTAATATCTTTGTAAGCCCCTAATTTAATTACTAAATTGCCCATCCCGTAGGACATCCCAAGACTTCTTTTGAAGACAATTACCATCTATTTCCAGTTGCATTTTAGTCAAAGAAAAATTACACCAACTCCGCTTTTGCATCATAATGTTGTCCAAAAGGACCAAAACCAAATCCCTCCTTCCAATCTCTCTCTCTCTCTCTCTCTCTCTCTCTAAATCTACACTCCGTTTGTAACGCTTTCGTTTAAGCGGTTTCCGTCTACTGGCCGATCATGAACTCGACCAAGATGCGCAGGAAAGTTGCCCCCGCCGTGCCGGATGGCGACTCCGCCGACAAACTCGACCAACTCCTCCTTTCCGCCGCCATCTGCAACGGCGAAGACTTAGGCCCTTTCGTCCGCAAAGCCTTCGCCTCCGGCAAGCCCGATAATCTTCTCCACCATCTCCGCCACTTCTCCAAATCCAAAGAGTCCGAAATCGAAGACGTTTGTAAAGCTCACTACCAAGACTTCATCATGGCCGTCGATGATCTCCGATCTCTCCTCTCCGACGTCGATTCACTCAAATCGTCTCTCTCCAATTCGAACAGTCAGTTGCAGTCCGTTGCTCGACCTCTCTTGTCCTCTCTCGACTCCTTCGTCGAAGCTCGAAACGTGTGCCAGAACGTCGCTCTCGCGCTTGACTCTGTGCGAACTTCGGTTCAATTGATCGAGCTTTGCTCGCGATCTAATGTTCATCTCTCTTCAAACAACTTCTATATGGCGTTGAGGTGTGTGGACTCTTTAGAGAGAGAGTTTTTGGACAAGACGCCTTCGTCTACGCTTCGGAGAATGCTCGAGAAGCAGATCCCCGCGATTCGATTGAACATAGAACGGCGAATCAACAAAGATTTCGGCGACTGGCTTGTTGAGATCCGCATAGTGAGTCGTAATTTAGGGCAACTGGCGATCGGACAGGCTTCGGCGGCGAGGCAGAGAGAGGAAGAGCTTCGTATCAAGCAGAGGCAAGCCGAAGAACAGAGTAGACTCAGTTTGAGAGATTGTGTTTATGCTTTGGAAGAAGAAGATGATGACGGACTTGGCGGAATTGGAGATGACGGCAAGGATGGTTACAGTAACGGTGGGACTGGTGTGTTAGGGTTTGATTTGACTCCACTTTATAGAGCTTATCACATACACCAGACGCTAGGTCTTGAAGATCGGTTCAAGCAGTACTATTTTGAGAATCGCAAGCTTCAATTAACATCGGACTTTCAGGTATCTTCCATGACCCCTTTCCTCGAATCTCATCAGACATTCTTTGCACAAATTGCTGGTTTCTTTATAGTGGAAGATCGAATTCTGAGGACTGGTGGAGGATTGATATCTAAAATGGAAGTAGAAAACTTGTGGGATACTGCTGTGAGTAAAATGTGTTCTGTATTAGAAGACCAATTTTCTAGAATGCAAACAGCTAATCATTTGTTGCTGATTAAGGACTATGTGAGTTTGCTGGGTGTAACTTTGCGTGGGTATGGGTACCCTGTTGATGCTTTGCTCGACGTATTGAGCAAGCACCGAGATAAGTATCATGAGTTATTGTTATCTGATTGTCGCAAACAAATTGCAGAAGCACTGTCTGCTGATAAGTTTGAGCAGATGTTGATGAAGAAAGAATACGAGTATTCAATGAACGTGCTTTCGTTTCAGATACAAACATCTGATATTACCCCTGCATTTCCTTATGTTGCACCATTCTCTTCTACGGTGCCCGATTGTTGTCGAATTGTTCGATCCTTTGTTGAAGATTCTGTGAGCTTCATGTCATATGGGGGGCAGCTTGATTTCTACGACGTTGTAAAGAAGTATTTGGATCGTCTTCTGAATGAGGTTTTAGATGGTGCTTTGTTGAAGCTTATCAGTACGTCTGTCCATGGTGTCCCCCAGGCCATGCAGGTTGCAGCAAATATGGCTGTTATGGAGCGTGCTTGCGATTTCTTCTTTCGTCATGCTGCACAACTTTCAGGCATTCCTTTAAGAATGGCTGAGAGGGGTAGGAGACATTTTCCACTGAACAAAGCCCGTGATGCAGCCGAAGAGATGCTCTCGGGATTGCTTAAACAAAAGGTTGATGGTTTCATGCAATTGATTGAGAATGTGAACTGGATGGCTGACGACACTCCACAGAGTGGGAATGAGTATGTGAATGAGGTGGTCATTTACTTGGAAATTCTGGTTTCTACTGCTCAGCAGATATTGCCTATTCAGGTTCTTAAAAGAGTTCTACAAGATGTTATGGCTCACATATCAGAGATGATTGTTGGAGCTTTACTTGGGGAATCAGTTAAACGGTTTACCGTAAACGCTATTATGGGGGTTGATGTAGATATTCGGTTGTTGGAATCGTTTGCTGAGAATCAAGCACCTCTTTTATCAGAAGCTGATGCAAATCAGTTGAAAACAGCTCTTGCTGAGGCAAGGCAATTGATTAATTTGCTTTTGAGCAATCATCCTGAGAACTTTCTGAATCCGGTAATAAGAGAGAGAAGCTACAATGTTTTGGACTACAGGAAAGTGATGATCATTTCAGAAAAATTGAGGGATCAATCTGAGCGGCTGTTTAGCACCTTTGGAACAAGGGGATACAAACAAAATCCAAAAAAGAAGTCTCTTGATGCTTTGATAAAAAGACTGAAGGATGTGAACTGATATCATATAGAGCTGAAGTACATCCCGGGTACTTTTCGCTTTACCTCTGTTGGTTGTGATATCTTGTAGTGGCTAATTGCAAATTTTATTTTCATGGCCTATAAGCCCTGCCAATTATTGTTTCTGATTGTATTGTTAGAAGTGCAAATTTCATTCTGTATGTATTACTTTTATTGTTACTTGCTGGTTGCTTGTACTGGATTCTTTAGATATTATGTTACACGTTTTTGGGCAGATCTAATTGGGAGAGTGCATCAGATCCGGAAATCGTGATGTGAACAAGTGAACACATGCATTAATATGGCAAGTCTAAGGCCAGAATACCTTACCTTTGCCATAATGATGCTCTTGTGAGCTTATTCATGCTTTGGAATTGGGATAGTCTTATCAACATTTGAATATTGTTTACTGTAGTCATAATGATGTTCTTGAATTTGCATTCGCCGGATGGGACACTTTTTATCTGCAATTGTTAATTTAGGCTTTTGCACGGTTTTTGAAGCTTTTCTTTTGAAGAAGGTTAATTTTGTTTAGAGGAGCTAAAGCATGCTTGGGTACTGCATTTGGATGAGTATGTATCATTTTTGTTATTCCTTTCATGAAACCAAGAACTCATTGTTGTCCTCTTAGTCATCAAAGAGATGTAATCATGTAAGCTAAGATGTGTAGATTCCAAGACAAGCAAGGACACTGCTTTATGTTCAAGGCATGGGAGTACTTTTTTTTTTTTGCTCAAAATGGGAGTACTTCTTTGTGAACACTTTTTGTTATCTTGACTTTCTTATCCATGATAAGAGAGTGATTGACAAGGATGGTCCATAGAACTAGAGTTGGTGCAATGTACTTTTCTTAGTTTTACTATTTGATGAAGCTAAGTGTACCATTGAATGGCATTGCAAGAATCAGTAAACGGCTATTGAATTTTGATTACGATGTTCAACCACCAAGAAGAAAATGTTAATATCCTGAGTAATAAACTGGGAGAATTCTTGGGGTTATAATGACCAGTATAGTTATACGTAGTGATGGTCATAGATGGTTATAACTTGAGAAGATTTCAGATTTTAGGCTTTGGTTGAAGTTTGACATTGTTTGATGGGGTTGCTCTGACAGAAGATAATTTGAGCTGCCAATATGGGGTTGCCCTGGATGACTATGATTTCAGCAGTGAATATTGTTTGAACCAGGTTTTTTGCCAATGGAGATGTATAATCAAGATATAATCATCTAAAATTTTCCTATGGGCTATATATCATTTATGACCTTTATCTACTTACATGTGGCACATGGAGAGAGGAAGTTGTGTGGTCAATTATTGGCCCAACTCATTGTCTATTTTTCTTAGGGTGCGTCTAATACTAACTTATGAATCTCTCTTGCACATTTCTTCTGTGACCTTGTTAACAGAAGATGTTGCTGAGAGTTATTGTCTATTTTAGCATTTTATGAGGGTTTGCTTGTAATTATTTTTCTTTTCCCCTTAGTGGGTTTAATATAATACCAGAGAGAGAGAGTGATTACTCTCTCTAAGCCTGTAAAAATATTATCTTTGAAACTCAACATGGTATCAGAGCCACCTTAGTTAGGGTTTCATCATCTCCACACCAACCACCACCTTGCACCGCTACAACCACCACCACACCACCTTTGCCGACCACTTCCGCCACCCCACATCCCTCGCCAACTCCACCACCACCTTTCCTAACCACGCCGCAACCTTCCTGGACTGCTAAGGGCTACGCCGCACCCCACTGCCATAGCCGAACATCACTAGGGCCCCCCACTGCCCTAGGTGAACCTACCCAATGCCACGCCAGCCCTCGCCGACATCATTCTGGCCTGAAGTTCAATTTCTTCCTTCCAACCTTCATCAATCTACAACCCTAGATCGTTTAAGTGGGCTGAACTGAACACAACCCTTCCTCTATATCTTTTTTTTGGTCTGCAGTCGGACTCATGATTTGTTCATGGACTAAACAAGTGACGACTAGGTTTACCTTCATTGTCGAGTATGATCTCTTAAACCAAGAGTCATCTTCAATATGTCAAAAGAGGATTTGACAAATACTTCAGGGAGTTCTCAATTAGGTGGTGAGAAGCATTCTATTATTACCAAGAACCCAGGTTCAAAAATCACCACTCTCCTATTCAATGGTGAAAATTATTTCTCTTGGTCCCAATTTGCCACTTTTTGACTGTGCAGCAGAGCAAAGTTTGGCTATGTTGATGGCACGCTCAAGGCACCTAATCGTGAGGTTCCCACACATGCTAAGTGGGAGATGGACAATTATCTCGTTATGAGTTGGCTCGTTTATTCTATGGAGCCTTCGATTGCTGATTTTTTCTTGGAGATGGATACTGCACATGATATCTGGGATACCCTTGCTCAGACTTATACCCGACAAGGGAATGTGGCTCAAGTTTATGAACTTCGCAGAAGTATTGAGGTTGAGGTTCAAGGTGAGCGCACAATTCTTCAATGTTATACCCCTTTTTTCCACGATGTGGAAACGTCTCGATCATTTGAAGAATCATCGTCCAGTTGGCAAAACTTCCTTGATGTTGCTCTGTCCTCTGTCCCCTGTCCCCCGTCGCTGGGTTGTCTAGGCTTCGAACCGCTGGAAGCCATCGAACTAGTTCCTTGTTGAGAACGCTTCCTTGAACAATTCCTGGATTGATGCCCAACAATCCCACGATCATAACATTTGCCCCTCGTATCCGATGCCAAAATAGCACTGTTCATCCCTTGAGTTTTGTTCTGAAAGTTTGTCATGAAACATCGGCCGGTATGTGGTTGATTACAAAGTGGGCACAACGGTATGTTACTTAGTGTCTTCCTAGAATCATTGAAACTAGAACTAGAGTCTCGTGCAAACGGCCTCTTGGATTGTCCACCCTGGTTTCGGTCACTACTCTCATTACCTCGCTTGCCTTGCTGATTTTGCCTTGATCTCTCCATCCCACTTTCGGCTACAAACGCTGTTTGTTGCACTGCTGCCACAGTTGAATGCTCATAGGTTCTACCCTCAAACGGATATTCTCCCTTAAACCTTTCTCGAACTTCCTTGCTCTATCCTCCTCCTCAGGCACTGAACCCTTACCGAATCTCAATAATGCATTGTACTTGGAAGTATATTCGATTACGGTCATATCTCCTTGCTTAAGGTTATCAAACTCTCTCTTTTTCGCGTTATGTTGGAATGTCCCACATCGCCCATTTATTGCCTCCTCTATGCGATTTATAAAGCTTTAGTTCCCTTCTCTTTAACACCTGAGTTTTAATGAGTTGAATGGGCTGGGCCTTACAAGTAGTATCAAAAGCATGGTTGGGCTTGTCTTCCGACGTGCCGAGTATTCGGCTGTTGTGGTCCAGGGTATGTCGAGTGACCGGCTCCTGTGGTTCAGGGGGTATGTTGGAATGTCCCACATTGCCCATTTATTACCCCCTCTATGCGATTTATAAAGCTTTAGTTCCTCTTTCTTTAATACCTGGGTTTTAAAGAGTTAAATGGGCTGGGCCTTACAAGACATTATGAGCGGCTCTCGGAGAGAATCGGCGATTGAATTCCGCTTTAAACCCTTCCCAAGTAATCGATGCTCCTTAATCCAGAACATTTACCCACCAATTCTGGGCTTCACCCTTCAGCACGTCACTTGCATTCTCAATTTTCTCCCTATCGGACATCGGGATAGATCGAAAAATTCTCTCCATATCCATGACCCAATGCTCTGCTAGCGTGGTATCGAGTGTCCCATGGAATTCCATTGGTTTCTTTCTAGCAAACTGTTTAGACACAGATCCCCCACCCCGATTCTCAGGTGCATGTACTATAGCTATCTGTGTCGTCTCGAATGGAGGTGTTGAAGGTAATCGCTCTGCTAAATTCCGAAGCAATTCTCTGATATTTCCTATCATTTTTGTCATTTGGTTCATCCGTCGAGTATGTGGCGATAGATCTCGATCATCGTCACTCACGATTGTACGATCCTGTCAATCTCAATGCATAAACACTATGCATGTATGACAATAAGCAAAATCATGTATGTACAACCACATACCATATGCATCAAACATCTCTACAATATATGGATGCAATCTAGAATATGTGCCACAATCACTCAACACTCCACTAGTCGTTGAACGTTCCCAAAGTTTTGTTTCCTATAGCTCTGATACCATTAAATGTCACGACCCATCCCGCTACGGGCGGGAATAGGACACGTGGCACGCCACCAAGGCTCATCTAATTTCTTTTGTTAGAATATATTAGTTTAGACATAAACATAAGGGCAATATTGTAATCTGTATTCTCTTTTCTGTCTTTAATATATATATGTGTGTGGGTTAACCTAAAAGGTTAGACCTTCACTTTCTCATAACATGGTATCAGAGCCATATCTGATCCACCAGCACCATCCACTACCATCCACCACCTAGCCGCAACATCCACCACCTAGCCGCAACCTTTACCTCCACCCTACCACCTAGCCGCAGCCCCTCCTTGCCAGAAAACCCTACCCGAGACCCCCCTAGCCCTAGCTGCAGCTTCCCCTGTCCCCTCTACCCTAGCCGAGCCCCTCCACTACTAGAAACACCTACCCGAAACCCCCTAGGCCCTAGCCACAGCTTTCCCAGCCCCTTCTACCCTAGTTGAAGCCCACCCACGGCCCAAAAAATCTAACCAAGACCCCATGTCCTAGCCACAGTCCATACCCTAGCCGCAACTTCTCTATGCCACAATTTTTTATTTATTTATATATATATTTTTATTTTTCCACAGTTTTTCCTATGAGGATTTCCTCTATATTCGCTCCCAGCAGTCCTTTTGTCTGATGTTTTTTGTTTATATGGTTTCGTTGATACTGCTTGTTGTTCGTTGATACTTGTCCAAGTCTTATTATTCGTCTTCCACTCCTCATTTATATGGCGGCTTCCGGTTCTACTCCGTCTGGGTCTCATTCATCGTCTGACATCATGAATATGCAAATTATAACCACCAAATTAAATGGATCCAATTATTTGTTGTGAGCTCAGGCTATGAAGGTCGCGTTAGGTAGTAGGAAGAAATTAAAATATCTTGAGTCTACTGTCCCGTCTAAGGATAGTAAAGATTACGACGATTGGGTCTCTGATAATTATTTGGTAATGTCGTGGTTATGGAATAGTATGGATCCCACCATCTCTTCCAGTGTTATGTTTTTGCCCACAGCTAAACCTATTTGGGAATCTATTCGTGAATCTTTTTCTATGGAAAAGAATGTTTCTCGGGTTTATGAAGTCTATCAGAATCTGTTTCTACTTCAGCAGGGGGATAAATCTATTAGTGAGTATTATAGCAAGTTCAAGGGTCTGATGGATGAGATTGATCAATATCATCCCCTTACTAGTGATATTGAGGTTCTCAAGCAGCAACGTGAGGAGTTCTATGTCTCTAAGTTTTTATCGGGTTTACACTCTAATCTTCAGGCTGTTAAAGCCAATATTTTAGCTGGTGATGGGAGTATTCCCTCCTTGGGCAATGGTTATTCTTGGGTACTTCGTGCTGGTACTGAGACTTCTGAGACTCCTAGCAAAGATAATTCTACCCTTGTTACTAGTTCAGGCCCCAGTGGTGGCTTTCGTGGACGTGGGTATTCTCCCTCTTATAATCGAGGTCATGGTGGACGGGTTCTTCCGCTCCCATCGTCTCTGGTTCTCGCGACCGTGGTGGTTATTCCCGGGTGGAGGTTTTGGTCGTGGCCGTGGTTCTCTTTACTGTACACATTGTGGAGGGGACAATCATACTGTGGACCGTTGTTATGATCTACATGGAAAACCGTGGGAAACTCTCCTACTCCCGCCCTGTTCTCTGATAATCCTACGGGTTCTCCTCAGGATGCTACTCAGTCTACACCACCAGTTGGGCCATCTTAAAATGAGTTTGTCACCCTATCCCGTGATGAGTATAATGCCTTAGTTCAAAATCAACACCAGATGTCTCTATCTTCTTCTGCAGGGTTTGCAAACTCAGGTAATATTGCATGTTTGTCATCTTCTACTCATTCTCCATGGGTTATAGACTCGGGAGCTTCAAACCATATGACTGGGAAGTCCCAAATCTTTTCCCAGTTATTTAGTCCATCTACACAGTCATCAGTTGTGTTAGCTGATGGCCGGTCTTGTCCTCCTACTTCATCTCTCACCTTGTCTTCTGTTAATTACATTCCTGATGTTCCATTTAGTCTCTTATCTGTCAGTCAACTAACTAAGTCTCTTAATTGTTCTGTAACATTTTATCCCTCTCATTGTGTTTTTCAGGACCTCAACTCGAAGAAGATGATTGGTGGAGGTCGTGAACAGAATGATCTTTACTATCTTCAGTCTCTTACCCCTCAGAATGATTTTGTGGCCTTATCTGGAGTTGTCTCACCTCATCAATGGCACTGTCAGCTGGGTCATCCACCCCTACAGTCGTTGCAGCTAGTTTTTCCTTCTTTTAAAGTCCTAAATAAATTAGAGTGTGAGGCTTGCCAATTAAGTAAGCATCATAGGGTGTCATTTCCTGTACGTCCTAATAATCGTCGGTCCACTCCTTTTGAGCTGGTTCATACCGACGTCTGGGGTCCATCTAGAACTAAAACTTTATTGGGTTTTTCTTATTTTGTTACATTTGTGGATGACTGTTCTAGGATGACTTGGTTGTTTTTAATGAAAGAACGTTATGATATTTCTTCTATCTTTCAACTGTTTCATAAGGAAATTCAAACTCAATTTGATTCTAATATTCGTATTTTGCGATCTGATAATGCATTAGAGCATGTTAAAGGTTCTCTTCAGGCTTTTTGTGATTCACAGGGTATAATACATCAATCCTCTTGTGGATACACTCCACAACAAAATGGAGTTGCAGAACGCAGAAATTGCCATCTCCTTGAGGTAGCACGTACACTTATGATGCATATGCATGTTTCCAAACCATTTTGGGGGGATGCTGTACTTACTGCCTGCTATCTTATTAATCGCATGCCCTCATCTGTTTTACGTGGTGGCATACCTCATTCCGTCTTATATCCTAACAAACCTTTATTTGCATTGCCACCACGTGTGTTTGGTTGTGTTGCATTTGTACATAATTTAACTCCTGGTCTTGATAAGTTAGCTCCTAAGGCTACGAAATGTGTATTTGTGGGGTATTCTCGCACTCAGAAAGGTTATAAATGTGGGTAATACTTGGGGCACAACCTTCATACAACTTTCATACAACCTTCCCAAAAGATGTGTCTATCTCTTTCCTGTGTCACTGTGGGGTCCAGTGACATCACAGAAGAGAGATAGACACATCTTTTGGGGAGGTTGTATGAAAGTTGTCTGAATGTTGTGTCCCAAATATTACTCTATAAATGTTGGAATCCTCAGAGTCGTAGGTATGTTGTTTGTGCCGACGTTACCTTCTTTGAAGGTACGTCTTTCTTTGAAGCCTTCAACGTCTCTCTCGATGGTGACCTTTTTGTTCCATCTCTTCCGCTGCCTCTGCCGATTCCACCTTTAGATACTGTACCATTAAAGGTTTATCACTGTCGGCCCAAGCCATTCACTGCTACAAATCAATCTGCTCCACCTCCTCCTCAATCATCGTCTCCTACTGAGGTTCCTCCCCAGTCTCCTGATCTTCCAATTGCTCTCAGGAAAGGTACTTGTTCTTGGACTCAACATCCCATAGATCAGTTTGTCTCGTATTCTCATTTATCTTCTCATTTTCTCTCTTTTATCATTGTTTTGTCCTCTATTTCTATTCCTTATTCTGTCACTCAGGCATTGACCTCTCCGAGCTGGAGGCGTGCTATGGATGATGAGATGTTGACTCTCTCAAAATGGAACGTGGGAGTTGACTACCCTTCCTGCAGGGAAACATGTTGTTGGTTGTCGTTGGGTTTATGTGGTTAAGTATCATCCGGATGGTACTGTGGAACGGTTAAAAGCTCGTTTGGTTGCCAAAGGGTACACTCAAACCTTTGGCGTTGATTATTTTGAGACTTTTTCCCCAGTGGCTCGTCTTACTTCTGTTCGTATCATATTGTCTGTGGCTGTCACTAAGAGTTGGCCGTTGTACCAGCTTGACATCAAAAATGCATTTCTTCATGGTGATATACACGAGGAGGTATACATGGAGCAACCTCCTGGGTATGTTGCTCAGGGGGAGTCAAACAAGGTGTGTAAGTTGAAAAAAGCTATTTATTGTCTCAAACAGTCTCCTAGGGCCTGGTTTGAGAAATTCAGTCAAGTTGCTAGTTCATATGGTTTGAAACGAACCAATTCTGATCACTCAGTATTCGTAAGAAAGTGTGACAAAGGTATCATTATTCTAGCTGTCTATGTAGATGACATTGTGATTACTGGTAGTGACAGTGAAGGCATAGAATCGTTGAAGTCTTATTTGAGTAAGCACTTTCATATGAAAGATTTAGGGTTACTCCGTTATTTTTTGGGGATTGAAGTAGCAAGGTCCAAAGAAGGAATATCTCTATCCCAAAGGAAATATGTGCTTGATCTGTTAGATGAAACAGGGTTAAAGGGTTCCAAACCAGTTGATACCCCAATGGATTTGAATATCAAGTTTAGTAAGACTGAGGGTGAAGATTTTAAAGATGCTGAACGATATAGGAGACTGGTGGCAAGTTAATTTATCTTACTGTAACTCGCCCTGATATTACGTTTTTTGTAGGTGTTGTTAGTCAGTTTATGCAGAATCCTAAACTATCACATTGGGAGGCCGTCTGTCGTATATTGAGATGTTTGAAAGGTTCTCCAGGAAAAGGTTTAGTGTTGAAGCCTGCAAATAACTTGGATATTATTGGTTATTCAGATGCCAGTTGGGCTGGAGATAATCTTGATAGACGATCTGTCTCAGGATTCTGTGTATTTGTCGGTGGAAATTTGGTTAGTTGGAAAAGTAAAAAACAAAGTGTTGTTTCTCGATCAAGTGCAGAGGCTGAGTATAGAGCCATGTCTCATACATCATGTGAGTTACTATGGGTTAAGTCTATTTTACAAGAAATGGGATTTTCTAGTGATAAACCTATGCAAATGTTCTGTGTCACATTGCCAGCAATCCAGTGTTTCATGAGCGAACCAAGCACATTGAAGTTGACTGTCATTTCATCCGAGATATGGTCATGCAAAAACAAGTTGTTGCTTCATTTGTTAGGTCTAGTGATCAATTAGGAGGTTTTCTTACCAAGGCGTTAAATAAGGGACTTTTTTATGATCTTTGTAACAAGCTGGGCATGATAGATATCTATGCTCCAGCTTGAGGGGGAGTGTTAGAATATATTAGTTTAGACATAAACATAAGGGCAATATTGTAATATGTATTCTCTTTTCTCTCTTTAATATATATATGTGTGTGTGTGTGTGTGTGTGTATGTGTGTGTGTGTGTGTGTGTGTGGGCTAACCTAAAAGGTTAGACCTTCACTTTCTCACAACACCTTTAAAGTAAATAGCAGCGGATAACATATGTAAAATTCATTATAATCAGAGTTATAAAGAGATTTGCTCAATTGAAACACTTCCAAAAAGAATCCATTATGAAAGCAGAGATCTAGTCGATTGTGGCGGGGACCCAGTCGACTGTGAGATCAATACAGAGAGTATGAAAGTTTAGCAACTCAATCCACTCGACTGTGTTGGGGACTCAGTCGACTGGGGTCTCAGTTTCTCAGTAGATTGGTACCTGTCCAGTCGACTGAACTATCTCCAGCAGAATATCATGTTTACGCGCAGAAACCAGTTGACTGTTTTTCATCTTCCCGTCAATTGATGCCCTTAAAAACTGAAAGGTGCTTCGTTAAAATAGGGCTCCATTCGACTGTGTCGGGGACCCAGTCTACTGATCTCCCACAATTCTGCAGCATCTCAAAGCCATGATTCTCCAATCCACTTTTCGACATTTCACAACTATACTCAACGATTTAAAACATAATTACAAGAGTTTTTACTAGCGATTACAATACTACAAAATCATTCCGAGTTTGATAAGTTAAAACACATATTAAATCCATATTACATCATTTTTGGAATGGAATTACAAAAATATAAAGAAGTGGTGATTCCCCAGCATTCCTCGACATCATTCCTCACGCTTCTTCTTTCCTTTCTTCTTATCACCTGCCATGGAGTAAAGCTTCACTGCTCAGCTATATGCTGAGTGTACAAATTCTAACATATGCATATATGGCAAAATATGCTTTAATCTCATAATTCACATCACAATAGTCTCTAGGGAGAAAATACACATTCATCCGGTAGCGGCAAGTCCAAGTCTTAAACCGCAATGCCAATGGCTAGTCTAAGTCTACAACCATCGCATTCCAAGTGCCCTAGCAAGTCCAAGTCTTAAACCATGCACAGTGACCGTCGCTACTAAACTCTCAAATATCAAGAAGCTTACTCCGGCATGAAATTGTATAAAACTCCCATTTGACACACATAATCAACTCGACGTGCTTGCGTAAAAGTTAGACATGTTTTTCACATTTAAGCGCGTGCATAATTAACAGGCCTAATATTAACACTTGAATTTTGCCCGGATCACAATTTCGTCGTCGAAACCAAAATATATATATTTCCTTTATAACATAGGTTAGAACTTCATACCTCGTGCAATTTCTTCCTAACTTTGAAGGATTAACTAGAGAGCCAAATAAACGTCAGATCTCCGTTTATACGCGATCCCTACAAATTTTACATGATTTCCCCCCCAAATTCTAGAAATTAGATTTTCGTAAAAGTTAGCCAAACGAGGCTTAAGAGACATCAAAACATAGATCTTACCTTGAGGAGTCCAAATATGAAATCTAGAGAAAAACTGATGATCGAAAGTTCGTCGTTTGTCGTCGGAAAGGTCGGAGCAATAAATCCCCCCCCCCCTCTCTCTCTCTCTCTCTCTCTCTCTCTCTCTCTCTCGATATTTTGAGTTTGAAGATATTTATGAAAATATCTCAACTCAACTACATATAGGTGCAACTCTCGAGAATTCGTTTACCTCCCCACGAGTCCTCAAACTTCTAAATATTCTCTGAAAAGTCGCACGCGACCATTTTATTACTTCACGAGTAAAAACTAAAAATTATAAAAGTTTTCATCTAAGTTCCGTTTGGGTCCGTAATTACATCCAGAAACTAAATTTCGTGGAATCTCTAGATATCCTATCTTTTATGTAACGTATCACTCACGTTCTTGCCACAATATTCAAACGATCTAAATCGAGATCAAAATTACCAGGAATTATACAAAACATGTATAATTACTATTCATCAAAATACCAGATAAAGTCAAATAATATCTAATGCACATAAATGTCATTTATTCATATCAATGCCTCATGGATTATCAAATCCTCGTGTCCTTAATTGACACCCTCCGTTGACCCACAGTCAATCCATCTGAATTATTAATCAACGTTAATAATTCCAAAATTCCAAATATGCTTATTAAAATGAATGAACTTTTGGGGACGGGTGTGACAGTTTGAGTCTAATTAGGTATCGAATGACAACATGTGGTGATTGCTGTTTATCCGGCCAGTTTCCTAATCTGTTTAGGAAACTATTGCTGCGAATTTGGAGACTTTTTAAGTGGTTTAGGAAACTGCTGGATCCCGAGACGTGCGGGGCGCGCTTCTGGGCGAGCTGAGCTGTTCCCGAGCTGTCTGGTGACCGGGGGTGCTATCCCGACCTGTTGGTCGGGCTTCCCCTCTGACAGTACCCTATGCTACATAACTCGGAAGCTTTAGGCATCCTGGACCGCTCGGGATAGCGATCACCCAGTGGTTGTGCTTTCCCTGGTCTGGATGGAGATCAGTCGATCCTTGGACAGTTGGATTATTGGACCGTTTTTGGTGTATCAGTTGCCCCCCATTTACAGGATTGAATTGGTGGCGCGTCAAGTTAAGCATGGAAATCTGAGGATACCCATTTGAATTATTTGTTTTTGGGAATAGACCATTACTTGACTGCTCGGGAGCTCGGGAATTCACAAATCAAAGTGGGTCCTACGACGGTCTGGAAGGGAACTCGAGAGCTCGGGGACTCGGGTGTCCACGTGTCGGCTTAGGACTGGCGATGGGCAAGGACGAACCAGGCTAGTTCTATCGAAACCAGACTATTAGGAGCGAACGGGAGCGTCGCGTCGCGCATTTAATGCCGCGAAGCGCCTTTTGGGCTTCAGATTGATGGATGCTTAAGGATGGAAACTGTGCGGGTCCAAACCACCTCTATTAGGCATGAGTTGGGCCGCATAGTTCTTTCTGAGAATTTATTTATTATTTATTATTATTATTATTATTATTATTTTTATAGAATGATATTCTCACCAAAAATAAAACGAAATCTATTATCTAATACTAATTTCGGAGAGTACAAGCAAAAATGTATGTGAGGATGACATGTGGCAGTGCCTCTTACTGCCCCCATTTGAATGCTGAAACGTTTACTATCTTTTAAGTTGAATAATTTATCTCTCTATTAAATGCATTCTAGAGAGGTAAGCCCTTTCACCTCCCTTCCCTTTCACTTTAACGTCTCTCCATTCTTTCTTCCTCACCGATTGAAACAATAACCCACATAACTTCTGCCTTCATTTCGTTCTCCCTCCCATCCCCCCATTGCCATTTCTGAAGACTAGGCAAAGTCGCAGGGGTATTTGAAAATAAAGCTGAAGATCTTCAATACGATGTCGTACTCTCTGTAGACACCCCATTTTGTCGGCTATCAAATTTAGGAGACCCATAGCTTGGTGGTTCACAATGATCGAAAAAGACTCAAAAGGACTCCTGGAAGTTAGTTCTATTTCTCAAAATGCTCAGAATAACCAAAATGCCCCTGAAAGCCCGAAAACTCCCAGATTTGGTCCCAAAGTTCTAGAAACATGCTATGTCGTAAGAAAAGTAAAAAAAAATGAGTTTTTAAGTAGAATCAGATGAAATCGTCAGCTCCCAGAGACCCCCAGAAGTCCCGGAAGTTCCCAGAAAGTCCCCGTTGACCGGTTTGACCAGGTTTGACCAAGTTGACCAAGTTTGACCGAAATCGTCCAAATTCGTCGAGATCATTCTAGATCATGTGGAAGGTATTAAAATGAGTTTTAAAAGAAGATCGCACGAAAACGTCACCTCCTGGGAGCTCCCAGAGGTTCCCAGAACTTCCCGGGATTCCCAAGTTTGACCAGTTTGACCAAAATTTGACTTTGAAACCAGAGCACCGTAACAATTTTCAAACAATTTTCATGGATACTAGAGGTCAATAGTTTTCCAACGGTATATCGCACATAATTTTTGGGTTTCAAATGAATCTATTATGAATTTCTGAAGGCGAAAAAGGCAATCAAATCGGCTTTTATTGCAAATACTGCAAAACTTTTCAAACTGACCTATCTCCTAACTATTTTTTTTTATGTAAAATAGACTCCATTACCTTTCCAACGGTATATCACAACCTCAATTTGGAGTTCGTATGCATTTTTATGAATTTCGGACAAAATAGGGCCTTTTCGCGAATACCGGAACCTCTGGGGGCCTAAACGTAAATTTCTGGGCGTCTGAGGAGCAGTGCCGCCGCGGCACTGGCCCACTGCCGCCGCGGCACTCAACCCTCGCAGAGTCCATTTTTGTAATTTTTTTGGGGGTCCAATTTGATTAATTGAAAGCCAAAACGACATAGTTTTGTGTTCACAGATGTTTGGGACCAATGAGAACACTTTCTAAATCCCAAAATCACCCTAAATTGGCCTATTTAAACCCCCATATTGCTCTTCATTTTGGGTTTGGGGGGGGGGGTGCCAAGTGCAAAGCTTGAAAAGTTGTAGAGAAGAAGAGAGATAGCGATAGGTCTAGAAGAGAGAAAGGGAGCTTCTCCCATTGATTTTCCATAAGAAAGTGAGTTTTAATCTTGTTTTCTTCCATTATCCTTCTATATACTTCACATTCAAAGTCCACTCCAACCCTCATTCTTGAGCATTCATGAGATAGGAAGCTACTTCCATGTCCAAATGTCAAAATCTATGAGTGAAACACCAAGCTACAAGTCCAAAATCACATTGATTATCATCTATTGATTGCTATTTACTTGCTTGTTTATATATGTGTTCATCTCTTCTTCCCTCATTTCTTTTTGATTTTCTTTATTTACTTACTAGTTCATCATCATCTAGATGATGACATGAAATTTGAGGTGAGTGAATCCTTATGGATAGTAGCTCTTAACCTCAAAAACATGTTTGATAGATGATGATCATAACTTCAATACCTCCAAGGTATCCTTGAAGTTATGTTCAAATAAGAAATGAATCTTTCCAACAATCTTGGAAGTTCTTGATAATGAGTTTTGATGTTGACATTTTTAAGCGGCTATAATCTTCATTGAGTATTAAAATATGCTTTCAAAACTTCTATTTCAAAACCCCCTTCTTGAAACCCTCACTTTGATTTCAAGGAATAAACCTTGTTTTCCCCAAAATCTTCAAAACAGTGAGTCAAAACATTGAGTGATCTGAGTTCAAAGATTTCTCTAGAACTCAATACTCAATATATGGATGCAAGGACACTTGAAAAGTCTTCCTAACTCATTAGAGAACACCCATGATTTTTGGTTTGACTTGAAAATACTTGAAAATGGTCCATTTGAACTCAAACATTCCTTCCAGACATTCTGCCTCTGTTGTCACAGCAGCTTGGTTGACTTTCAACTTATTTTTTAGAAACCTTTTCCAAAACGTGTGGTCTCAAATTATTTTTCCATTGAACTTCAATGTCTTAGGGAACTTCCTGTGTAAAATGGGCCTCTAGATCATTTGTTTTCATTTTCTAAGATTTTTCAACATTTCAGTCGACAGTACGGACTCTGTTTCTGAGTGACCTCTATTGTTCATATGATTTCTCTCAATCTGTAATAGTTATTAAAGATTGCTTTTTGGGTTGTGTTCTAGACACAATAAGGAAGATCTCCATAAAAAATCATACATTGAAAACATTCCTAACTCCTCTTTTCAATTTTCACAAGATCATGTTACTGTTCTGTCCACTATTCACATCAAGCATACTTTTACTTCCATCCTTTGATTTAATGCTTATATGCACTCCAAATTAGCTCATGTCTTAGGAAGTAGTTCATACTACATTTGTACATATCCTATGATGATTTCATTCATACATTCATTCATTCTCTAGACTTTTAAGTCACTTTAGAGAATCCATGAACACAAAGCACACTACAACCTTGGCACATTCTAGATACATACATTGCATCCATGCAAAGATTTGGGGTTTTTGTAACTCCTAATCTAAGAAGATTATGAGGAATGATCTTGATCATACGTTCATGTTTCCCCTCGATCTAATCTTCCTTTCTCATCCGTCCCGGGGATTGAGAGGTCTTCTTTTTCCTCAAAGATTAACATGCATCATACTAGCTTGCTAAGCATATTTTGATTTCTTTGATTATTATTTCAAGAACAATCATGTCCCCTTAGATTAGGAAAACTTAATTACTTGATACGTGATTAGACGATTTTTCCTAGGTTTATTTGTGTGATCTTTCACTTTGCATTGTGTGATATTTGGCTTAGATCTTATGAATGATATCGCGAAGTGTCTCAGTTTCCGGTGAGATAGAGAGTAGAGATGCCCATTGCTGACAAGAAAATACCGTTCAATGGGAAAGTATTTAAGCTACCATTTCGAAATTCGGGAAATATGAATCCAATGACAACCATTTGTAACAAAGTTGGAGAGGTCGAATACTCAAGATGGTTAGACCTCGGCCGTTTCCGTCACCAGATCTATTCTTCCTCAAGGCGTCGTCTTCACCTCGATCCTTCCAGTAAATTCTATTACTTTCTATGTATGCGACCTTTTCCTTCTCTCAATCATTTGATTTTTCTGTCTATTGATAAATTCTGCTTGTAGTTTAATTTTGTTTATAATAACAATTGCGCAATCTAATTGATTTGGTGTTAATATCTTTGTCTTTACTACCTGTCTAGAAATTTATGTTTTTTAAATGAATTTATTGGTGGATTTGGGAAATTAGTTTTGGTAGTCCGAGTGCTTATCAAGTAACTTTCAAAATTTCACCTAATGTATTAGATCGAGAATATTTCATCATATGGCTTCAGGGGTTTTTGATAGAAAAGGTATCGAATAGTATTTAGAACATTTGGCGTGGAGAATTTAGGTAATAATTTGTATGATACTTGAGAGCGATTTGGAGGTGAGAGAGTGGAAAGCAATTATGTGTTCGCTGCTAATTCTTATGGGGGAACTCATTAGGCTTGCAAGGGGAAACCCAATTTTATGAGTAATATTTACACCACAGTTCTAAAGTTTTACATTAAAGTTTCTTAAGACTTTGGACTTACGAGTTAATTATAAGCTAGAACTGTTGAGAAACACTATAGAATGCGTAAGTTGGACACAATATTTAAAGTAGCAGCTAGGTTGGCTCCGAGGGATGTGTGTGTGTGTGTGACAATCCAGTTTTGAGGCACAATCCAGTCGACTGGATTAGCATCCCAGTGGTCTGTTTTGAGTCAGCAGAGTTCATTCTGTAGTAACTTCAAATTTAAACGAAAATCAGTCTCACACACACAACACATGATAAATGTGATTGAACCCAATATAACTAACCTGATAAAAGCCTCATATTGCATAAAAACAAGTTTCCCAACTAACCATTACAAATTTACAAACCCGAATCTCACCAAAATAACCAACCTAGAAAACATAATTTAGGACTACATTACAAGAACATAAAATAAAACTAAACAACATCAAGTATTTCACCATATTTAAACCGGAACTTCCATATTACAAGTTATAAACCAATATGCAAAGTTAACTACATCAACTAAGACCATTCCCAATTCCCGCGTATCCTTGCCAACCTCCATATTCATTTCTTCGAGCCTTCTCATTTATCATCTACAATGGTTATTAATAACCACTACACTATATCAACTATATGTTGGTGAATGCCAACAATTATAAACATGAATAACAAACATGCTCAATCTAGTCCACGACTACTCCATTAGTCCACGCGACTAGCCGAGACCCACACCTCTTTCTTTCAAGCATGCGACCTCATGACCAAATTGGCACCTGATCTCACTTCGATGGCAAATACCAGTTTCCCTTCAACCCACATTAACAACTCAACATACTCAAGTAGTCATTACATCGTGCAATATCACAAATTATACATGAGCTATAAAAATTACTCTAAACATGTGAATTTAAGCTAACTATACATGCTTAGCATCACAAAGATAGTCTCAAAACATCCGATTATCCAAACTCTATAATTATTGTCACTCACCTCAAGAATTTCGCTCCTACTTGTAGAATTAAGAGCCTAGTAAGTCCAAGTATAAATCCAATACCAAAAACTGCAAGTTATGAGCTAAGTTCCCGAATTGAGTCGCGAAAAAATTGTCTCAGAATTTAATAAGATTAGTACTATCGTGTTAGATTCACCTCTAGGAGTCCGAATATGTAGCATGTTTTGAGATTGAACGTCGTTAAGCGTGTCAATCAGCGTCGTGAACGTCGGCGTAATTTTCCATCGAGATTTTCTTGTAAACCTCTTCTGTAATTGTTTTTGTCTAAATGAAGAATAAGACTCATGTGATGAGTCATAGGCCACATGTCCTCCAACATGTAAGCCATATGTTTTGGCTTTCTAAGTTTGCCGCCCCTAGTTTTGTAGTACCCGTAAAATTCATAGTACTTTATTTATGTAATTTCCTATTTCTAAGTGTATGATATTCGCTGTCGCATAATTTTACAACTATAAGTTATAACATATATTTTCGTTGTCACTTAATTACAAATTATATAAATCTGCAGTACTTTATTTATGTATTTCCTAATTTCAAAGCCCGACCTTATATGTTAATATTTTATTGTCACCTAGTATTATAACTATGAATTTTATTATATAGTTTGGAACCGTTATAACCACATATTATAATATATATTTTCACTGTCGCCTAAAATTAGACTACCATGTAATAACATAATCGTCATCATTTCATTTTGTAACTATATGTTATAGTACTATATTATTTGGACCCAATAGTCCCGAGACTATAATCGTAATTATTGTAGTTTTGACATTTTAATTTAGACCCCTGTATATTAATATATTATATCTTAATATTAGTTGCCTTTTAGATATTATAATTATAGATTATAGTTCGGACCCGATAGTTATGTGGTTGTAATTAAGATTATTATTATATCGACGTCTGTTTAACCCGAACATTAAGTTAGACTCGGACTGTTAATGTTAGACCCAGACTATTAAAGTTAAACCCCGGACCGTAAATTATAGACCCGTACTGATTTACACGCGAACCTATAGATCTGATACTTACCCAGACTGCACGACACGTGACTCGAGAAATGTCGAATCAAACGATTTTTGAAATCTTTTAGTACAACCTATATAGCCTAAATGTATCTAGCTTATACCCTATAATACTCTTTCCCCCATTAAACCACTAGATAATCCCACAAACCTACCCCTCTTGGACCCGTGGACCACTCCATGCTCCCCAAACCATCAATCTCTCACATCCCCACTTCACTTCACTGCCACCCTGCCCAACCTCACTGTCCCCTCCCCACCTCACCCTCACTGCCACACACCACCGCCAAACACATGCACACAACCACGTTTATATATGTATGTTATGTGTTGTATATTTACATGTATTAGGGTGCATGTACTGTGTGTGTATATATATATAAATATTATATGTGTGCATGTGCTTTATATCATATATAAAGAGAGAGGGAGTATAGAGAGTGAGAGAGAGACCCGAGAGTTAGAGTGAGTGAGAGAGAGAGTAAGAGAAAGAAAGAAAATAAAAACTCATACCCACAAATTCCCTCACCCTCTCTGTCCCCTGCCTCCCCTCCCCTCACCTCAGCACACACACAAACACTCACACACAGTCCACAGCAAGAGAGGAGAAGAACAGATAGAAAGCTAGAGAGAGAGACCACCGAGACTAGAGAGAAAAAGAGCCGAGACCGACCGAGACGGGGAAGGTAAGGCCTCACACTCCTCTTTGTATTTCTGGACACTCACACACCCTCACACACTCACCAACATGCAGCCAAACAGAGCCAGTAGACCTTGGTTCTATCGTGACCACCATTGAAGCTCGTTCGAGCTCGATTTTTTCGACCGTCACCAAATCACATAAAACCAACGCCATAATGACCCTAACGACCCCCTTAAGACCCTCGATGAATGACTCGAAGCTTGGGTCGCGTTTGGACGACCTACGGTTCGATTATTCTTTTGAAAACGAAACTATTTTTGCCCCCGTACGAACAGACCGTTAAGATTCAGGCTTCAAGACCTATACCGTTGGATCGTGCTCGTCGAGGTGCTCGATTTTGACATAAAGTTTGCATATTTTCGTTTAGAAATGAATGAGTTATGATCGTTTGAAGTTTTGGGTACTTAAATGTAAATATATGTGTATTATATGTAGATACACACGCTGCGTGCATGCGTTGGGGAAGAAGAAGTTTTGGCTTGGGCCTTGTTTGGGAAAGTCAGCTTTTGGGCAGCTTATGTGTGAGCAATTTTGGTTGCCAAACGGAACTTTAGGCCTAGTATTAATTGTTTTAAATTATGTAAATATAGTTTTTATAATTAAGTTTTTATAAATCTGAAATACTATATTTAAATATTTCTTTTATTCTGAAAGTATAAATTACATAAATATTTATACATTATAATTTATTTAGTTTTAAATAAATAATAAAGTTTGGTTCGTTTAAAATAAAATAAATACTAGTAATTGTTAAATACTTTAAAAATAGTTTTATAGTATTATTAAGTATCTTTTTTATGATAATAAATTTGTTTGTCTAGTTTATGTATGAAATAAATTATCCTTCAGTAATAATAAATTATACTTAGCATTTATTAAATATTTGTTAAAATATTTAATAAGTAGTTATATGTATTATAAATTGTTTTGAAAATAGTTTTAAAGCAAAATTATTAAGTTTTAAATTCTGAAATATTATTTAATAATATTTCATATATTCTGAAAATGAATTTAGTATTTATATGTTATAGTTATTATTTATTTGAGTTTCAATAAATAATAAATATTGGTTTTAAGGTATGATAATTAGGTATTAAATACCTAATGGTCATTATAGATTCCAGAAAATTATATTACTATTTTCAAGGCCAAATATCACTGTTTTATAAATTATTTATCTATAAAACCTAACTCTGACATTTTATTTATTTAAATAAAGAAACCGTTTGGTTGTCTTTTAAATTATTTTAAAGACCAAACGAGTTTCGAAAATTATGGAAAAAAATATCACTAGCCTATTTTAAGGTCTAGTATTTAATAAAAATATTTCTAAGGACCCCTTGTTCTTCTAAATTATATTTCATAATTATGGGACTCCAAGGACTATAAATATATAAATGGGACTTCGATAATTCGTAATAAATAAACCATAGCTCAGAAAAAATACGCGGTCAGTTCTCAGAGTCTTAGAATAATGCCTAGAACGTCCCCTTAAAGTTTGATGACCTTTTGACGCGGTCGAAAATACAGCTTATCTCTATGGCCCAAACTAGTACAGAAAACCCAGCCTTTTATGTGACGGACTCCGATTTGAGTCTAGTCAATGACGTTGGATTTAGAATGATACGTAGATCACTACCTTGAGGTGTATCTCCTCATTTGGTAAAATTACCATTATACCCCTATCATTAACACATATGCTTCATCATCGTTATTCTATTATGCGTAGTAGGATTGTGACTTATCCGCTGTTCGGAGAGTCCTAAGCTGGACAAGACATCCAGGTGAGTGTTTCTAATCTGACTCTCAATATACATAATGACTACTAGAGTATTTGTATGTATATTTCATACTTATGTTTGTTATTCGATGTGCCTTGATGTATACGTTACATATGTTATGGAATTGATTGCTATGAGACAAGCATGTTAGATATTACTATGATATATTGATAAGAAGTAAAAGAAAAGAACTATATGTAATAGTCGTGATGAATAATCGATTATGGAATGTTAGTTTGTATATTTTATATATCAATGTTGATTATATGAGCACGTTGTTATTATTGTTTTGATAACCATGCCTAAATGTGCAAATGAGAATAAAGAGCATGTTAAGGTTTCATTTACATGTTTCACCTAATATAGTTAAGTTATCAAGAATCATGTAATTGAAGAATCATATCACGGTGTCAGTATATGCAGTCAGTGTCAGTGTCAGTGACTCCGGCCAAGTGAGGTCATGAGTTGAAATGTTTGGGAGTCTTGGAAATTGGGAGTTAATATGATTGAGATTCTTGTGTCGTGAGTCATGAGTCGTTACGCTTTGGAAACCATTCAAGATGATAAAGAGACGTGATAATGGGACAGTATGATTGAGATACTGGATATTGTGATTGTAATAGTAAGAGAACAGTTATAGTTGTTATTGTGCTAGTCGTCCATGTAATTACCGGAGATGGTACATGCTTAACGTCATACTGCTTAGTAGTTAGCACTCTAATGTATAAGTCGTCCGAGTGGGTTGTCGGAGATAGTACACACGTTGTATGGGTTGCCACCGTGCTGTATATCATGCGCTAGTCAGTTACTAATGTACCGTCCTCTACGGTGGGATTGCCGTGATAGTACACATGGTGTGTGGGTTGCCGCCATGCATGCCGTTTCGTAGTTAGTATTTTGACGTGCAACTCGTTGGGCGGTGATTCACCAGCGAGGGTATAGACGATCGAGCCAATTCTGCCATCGTGCTATTTGGATTATGAGGCCGTAAGGCGATGTTGTTACTATAAGGCCGTAAGACGACGATGTTACTATGAGGCCGTAAGGCGACGACGTTATTATGAGGCCGTAAGGCGATGATGTTAAGTATGAAATGAGTATCAGAGTGTGCAGTGAAAGCGTGGTTTGTATTGTGAAGTAAGTTCAGATTAAGTTATCGTTGTGGGTTTTATAACCCGATGTTATTGAGTTGCATTGGTTATGGGATTTTATATTCCAGAGTTTGGATTTGGGTTCATTGAGTAAGCATTTACATGCACGAGCATAATGGAAATGAGAAATTGATTAGTATGAATATGTTGTTATGATCACCAGAACTAGACAAACATGTTATGAATTATATTGATCCTGTTATTTGGTTAATAGTAGATGTTTATTAATTGCATCGTATGTTAATCGATACCTTTGCTATGTCCGTGTGAGTGACGTCAATCGATAATGGAATAACCGCATCCTAAGATGCAAAGTAATAACGTGAGATGAGTGGTTAGTGTATGTATATTGGTGGTGAATATGGTTATGAACGCCCACTCAGCTTTGTTGCAAAACTGACGGCATATTACGCCTGGACAATCCAATGTCCAGATTTCCTTGCAGGTTGATCAGAGAACAGTTCAGTCTTGAGAGTAAGATGCCAAGGAACACTGAAAGTATAGAGCTAGACTGAAGACCAAAGATAGTCGCTAGCATTGTGTATTCAGAATAGTCTGTTGTATTAGTACTGGGACCTGTGATTTGTAATTGTTTAAATTATTCAGATTAAAGTTCAAGTGATGATTAGCTTCCTTCCCTTCATTTTCATATTGTTTATAGTGTTAGAGGACAGGATGACTTGTAACTCGTCATTCCCTACGGGTCCAAAAAGAAAAATTTAAATTTTCCCTATTTTTGGCTACTCTGGGGCGTGACAAGTTTCTTCAGTTTTGTGTTCATACCCCCGCTAGTTAATGAAAGTTATTAAAATTATCCCAAATTTAAATGGGCGTTTGTCTATATCACGTATGAGTCCCACATAATATTATGAAGTTTCTAATTAACTTACTAATTATGCAATGTGTCCAATTCACTCTCACAAAGTTATCCTTAACGGACCACAGAAGTGGTCTCTATCAATTAACATGTTAATAAATCAACATGATATAACATTCACATATGCCTTAATAAACATTTAAGAGCATAAGAGTTATTTCCCATATCAGTCCCATCACACGGGGACCTATCATAATTGTCCCTAACTGGGACAGCCATCTGGCCTATCTCTGGGTTCCAAATTGGGCACCCCTAATCAACTTAGTGAGTTAAAACTCACTTAACACATATAATCACATCATTAATGTAATGTTGATGATGCATGCTAATTACAATTAAATACTGCCCGCGAGAGCGGGTGTTACATTTTGGCTCCAAAAGAACGGCTTTTTTGAGAAATGGTTTTTTTTTTTTAGCAGATCTACATTTACAATACCTTATACTCCATCAATTTAGGGGCTACTGAGAAAGGTAAAGAGCAACTTATGTAGTGGTTGTATAAATTAGGGTTAAATGCACTTACACTCTCTGTAGTTTGGTTTATTTGCACTCAAGAATTAGAAGCGGGGAACCAGGAGTTCTATGCAAAATTTACATAGAAACGGCTTACGACCATGTCAACTGGAGGTTTTTGGAATATTTGCTTAGAAGAATAGGATTCGGGGTAAAGTGAAAAAGTGGATAAAGGTGTGTATAATGACGGCATCGTTCCCCTTACTCCATAGGGCCTCGTGAATGGCTCCCCCACAGGCTTCTTCCACAGCTCCAGGGTCTTCGACAAGGGGACCCACTATCCTTTTCTATTAATTATTGTAACCGAGGCGCTAAGCAGACTTACTAAGAAGTTGGAGGATAGTGGGCTGTTGGCAGGTTTTTTGGTAAGCGAAGGGGCGCCTCCTATCTCTCACCTTTAGTTTGCTGATGACACTCTTTTCCTATGTGAAGCCAATCATTTGCAACTCAGACTCCTTAGATGTACCTTGCGTTGCTTCGAGGCGGTTTCAGGACTCAGGATAAACCTGATGACAAGTTCCATCTTTGTAGTGGGGGAGGTGATCAACATAAAGGAACTCGCGGCAGAATTGAAGAATTAAAAATTTTCATAAATGAAGCCTGAATTGGGGGTGTAAAAAAAAAATGCTATAACCTCATCTAACATCTTTTTGATTTTTTATCACTATCATTTAATGCTAATGCCATTTCCCAAAAAAAAAAAAAAATCTCTCATTCTACCCTCTCTCTCTCTCTCACACACACACACACATATGATAATATCACAAATTAAGTAACTCCAAGTTAGCAAAAAAAGAAGAAAAAAAAAAGTAACTCCAAGTCTGCGATAAAAGTTTTAGACACAAGCCTCTTGTACTTTTGAAAATTCTATATTTATATGTAATATTTTACATGTTTTAGATATAGGTACCTTAACATTATATGAATTACTCCAAATTATGGATGTTAAACCAATTCTATATACGATTCCACCATGTTACACATAATTATGTAAAGATAGACCCAAAAAATTTTGCATCCCCTGGCCAAAAATCCCAAGTCCACCCCTGCTGAGAAGAATTATTTATTTTATTTTGGGTTTCCTAAATATAGCAGAAATCGTATAGCTTAGATTCATCAAATCAAGTGCCTAGGACCAACGGCAATAAAAAAATCTTGCTATGTTACTATTAGATGCACGTACATGTTTTTATGTAGAATATGGTATGTTTCCTTAAAAATTACACTATCCACACACACCCACACACCTCCCTCCCCCCACAATTGAAATATGGTGTGTTTTTTATGAGAGCATTGCTTAATTGCAAATTTTTTAAAGAAAATAAAATGAAAAAAACATAATGCTAACTTTTTTTAACATTTTATTACTTTTGTGATGAAAATAAAAACGGGCAACATATTTTCTCTTTGGTACATTCTTTGTAGGGGTGGCAATTTTGACCCAAATCTGTGAAATCGCCCAAATCCACCCGCTGTTAATGGGTGCGGGTTGGCTAATTTTGACGCACGGGTCAGCAAGCCAGAATTCATTTCACGAGCGGGTTGGGTGTGGATTGGAAGAGGGTGCCCATCGGATTGTGTGAAAATGTCTAATTATAGATTACAGTCAGGGAACTCTTCTCCTCGTTCAGTGGATGACAGCTGTACACTGATGGAGTCGGTTATATCTTGATCAGTTTGTATATATTGAGAAGCAAAGCTTCATTTTCAGTCATGAGAAATAATAATAATGATCTTTTCCTTGTTTCACTCTTTCTCTGTTTCTCTCTCTCTCTCTCTCTCTCTCTCTCTCTCTCTCTCTAGACTGTGTAGTTTTAGAACACAAATGAAAGTTAATTGAATAGTTAATCATAGGCTCAGAGTTAATGGGATCGATGCTGGCCTTACATTTGCTGGAAGTTAATAGAACATCCTTAGGCTCTGGTATACAGATTTGGAGAAGAGGTATTTTACATATTCGTATGTGTATATATATATATATAAGAATTTATATATATACAGAGTAGGGTACAATGCTGGGCGGGGGAATTCTTTCAATGCGGTCAGTTTACCAGTCCACCCGACCCATTTTTAATGTATTTGATCGTACAATACTTGGGTATTTTTTTTAATGTATTTTTCATTGTACAAAACAGTGGGAATTCCCAAAAGGTGGGAGACATTGTATTATAAAGGGTAAAGTGCTCACTATTTCTTCTTCCATTTTCTTGTGGGTATGAGTTATTCATATGTGTTTGGCATCTCATGAAACTTAATGGCACAAATACATTACCTGTGTAGTATAATTTCTGGTAATTTTGATATTATTATTATCATTTTGAGAACTGTGGTGAGAACGTGAGTGTCACGTTATATAAAATGTAGGTGGTGTAGAGATTCCACAAATTTTAGTTTTCGGACGTAATTTTGGACCCAAACAAGACTTAGTAAAAAATTGTTGTAATTTATAATTTTCACTCGTAAAGGCATAAAATGGACGTGCGCGACATTTCAGGAGTTAATTAGAAGTTTGAGAAACTCACGAGGAGATAAACGCGATTTTCGAAAAGATTGTCTATATGTAGAGGAGGGTGAGAATTTCATTAGTTCAAAACATTACAAAATATCATTAGAGAGGAGAGAGAAAATGAGATTTGTTGCCACGGATTTTGCGACGATGATCGGCGACCTTTCATCCATCTAATTTCGACCAGATTTCATATTTAGACTCCTTGAGGTAAGACCTACGTTTTGATGGACATTAGGCCATGTTTGGCTAATTTTTATAAAATTCTAAATCTAGGAATTTTGGGAAAACACGTGTAAACATGTAGGTTTCGCGTAGGATCGAAGATTTGGCGTTTAATCGGGCTTCTAGTCGTTCCCTCAAAGTTATACGACGAAAGCTCGAGGTATGAATTTCTAGCTATGTTATATAGGTAAAATACATGTTTTATATTTCGACGATGAAATTGTGATCCGGGCAAAATTCATGTATTAATCTTAGGCCCGTTAATTATACACGCGCTTAAATGTGAAAAGCATGTCTACTTTTACGCGAACACATTGAGTTGTCTATGTAGGTCAAATGGGGGACTTATTCAAATTCATGCCGGAGTAAACTTCTCGATGTTTGAGAATTTTAGTAGTGACGGCTACTGTGCATAGTTTAAGGCTTGGACTTGCCAGGGCACTTGGGGATGTAATAGTTGTAGGGTTGGACTAGCCATTGACATCGCGGTTTAAGGCTTGGACTTGCCGCTACCAGATGAGTGCGTATTTTTTTCCCTAGGGACTATTTGATATGATTTATGAGATTAAAGCATGATTTGTCATATATGCATATGTTAGAAATTGTGCACTTAGCATATAGCTAAGCAATTGAGATTTACTCCATTGCAGGTATAAAGAAAGGCAAGAAGAAGCGTGAAGAGTGAGGCCGTGGGAATGACGGGGATCACTTTTTGTTTAGGATTTTGGTTTCCTTTCCCATGTTGTAATAATGAAATTGTAGAGCTAGAACCATGTTTTGTTTGAACTGTTAACACTGGAAGATTTTTGGTAATGTTATAATATATATCCAAACTTTTTATAGTTAGTTTCGAATTTGTCTAAACTCCTAAGTTCATGTTTTGTAAACTTAACTTGTCAAAGTCAGATTTTTAAGAAATGTGGATAGAGTTTTGTGAATCGAGCCAAACAAGCCTTAGCTTGTTCCGCTATTGTTTCTACTCATGGATTTATAAGTCTAAACTTTATTTTTGATAGCATGTTATAGCTTGTGAAGCTTGGAATTGGTTTGTATGTTGGAGGAGTGTTGAAGTGAAGGTTGGATTGGATCCTTAGCAAAATTCTGTAGCTTTGAGGAGGATTCTGCTAAAGGGTCATTCGATCGGTCGAATGGGGTCGTTCGGCCTGTCGAAATTCCCTCTGCCAGAAATCTTTTTCTACCTCTTCCGAAAATAATTTAAATGTTTTGGTTGGTTCTTCGGGTACCTTTGGGACCCCTTTTAATATAAATTCATTCGATTCGAAATAAAATAACGTTTTCAATTTTATACAGATTTTACAACTCGGAAGGTATCGTTTACAAAAAGTTTTAATTACTCAAGGTTGTTTTAAGTTATTTTTCCGCTGCGTATAACCGTTTAATGAATTGGATGAGCCTTGGTGGCGTGCCACGTGTCCTAATTCCACGTGTAGTGGGATGGATCGTGACAGATTGAAGTTAGAGATGAGAATAAGATGTGAAAATTGGGGATGGAATTCGAGAAATTATTCAGTGAGCCCGTCATGCCATGTTATTAAGCTGACGTGGTGTGACCACTCAATCTTAACCATAGGCATGCCGCTTATTTTTCAGGGGATTATGTGAAGTTTGAAATGTTGCTAGCCACATGTCACGATCCATTGAAAATAGGGGCATGTGTATGAATAAGATTTATTGGTTACACCACGTTAACGTGATGACGTGGTATGAACGGGTCTCATTGAATTTTAATCAAATATCATGTGACTAGTATGACGGTATGAGTAATGTTGTGTTTTCCATATATAAAATCAAATATTTTGTTTAAAGAAAAATAGAATTAAGTTCCTTGTTACTGTGTTTACGAGTTGTTATTGTGGCACAATTGTCAAAGTATGTAGAACCTAAATTTAAAATAAATTAATCACGTGATAAGTTTTTTCTGCCTTCAAGAAACGTGATGACATGGTATGACAGTTTTACTAAATAACTTCTCATTTTTGGACTAGTACATCAGGTGACATGTTAGTAGGGCTACAACTCGGGTGGGCTGGGCTTCATTTTAGATTTGTTCAAGCTTGACCCAAGTTTTAGTAGAATCTACCCAAGCTCGAGCTTGACTTGAGCCCGAGTTGTGTGTTTAATATTGAAACTCGAGCCCAACTTGGAGTAAAATAAATAACAAAAACAGAGTATCAAATCTAAATGTAAGATATTTTTTATGTCCCACATAATATATATATCATATATATTGAGTTTTATAATATTATGTTTTCAATTTAAAACTCTGATCTCATTGGTCAAACGAGAAGTGGTTTCCTAAAACACTCCTACTATGATGGGTAAGAAGAAATATAGTAGTATAAGGAAACTGATCCTCTCTCTGCCTATAAAATGATAAGTTTAGGGTTGATTTTCTATCAACTAATAGTGTCTCTGACAGAAACCCTAAACGTAAGAAAAGAGGCCAAGAGAGAGAAACTATTTCCCACCATGACGACTAAAGAATTCAACATCAAAGTTTGATCTCTTGAAAGCTGTATCATGGATCTAGGTACGCAATATTTATATGATTTATTTCCGCATAATGTTTATGGGTAAAATCATGATTGTTCTAGTTCTTGGGATAATGTAAAACTTTAATGTTTATGCTTAATATTTTATTTTACATTTGGTATCAGAGCATGTGTTTAAGAATAATCATGATTTTCCATAATATATATATTAAGTAGATTCATCTAAACAGATTTTGATCATTCGTGTATATATGTTTATATATATATATATGATAAGTCGATTCATGACGTGGATCAATTAATTATCAACAATTTAATAGATGTTCCAAGAATAGTAAATAATCTGAGTATCTCACGGATGTAATTAACACATAGGCTTAATGTAGAAGGTGATTCCGATTTAACTCCATAAATTTGGACCAGAGGTAGTTTGGTCAAACTTTAATCAAGTGCATGTGGGTTCAGTCATGTTAGGTTTGACAAATACATAGATGGATAAAATTGGAAACACCAAATGCTATTGCTTTTGGATATGTATCTTTGATGATCCATGTAATGTTTATGCAATGTTATAAATGATTTTTAATTTGTATTGTGATATAGTTTGGTAGCCGCTAAAGTGGTCCAACTAGAATGTTTCATAAATTATTAGTCACATGATTTGAACTTAATGCCTACCCAAGCGTTAAGTTATAATGACATTGTAAATAGCAATTCTTTTATCACAAGAATATTAGGTAGGCCCAAAGGTGCACCACTTTCAAGTGATAAATGTATTGGGATAGGATGATTGGTTGGTATTTTTTATTAGGCTGCAACTGGATACCCAAAGGTAGCAGTTCTACCTAATTATTAACACAACCAATTAGTCTTATCAGGTGAAAGGGAATCACCATAATAGTTGGATTAGTACACTATTAGATTAACCCAAAGGTGAATCACGGTGTTACTAATTTTGTTAAACCATGTATTTTATTTTGACATATTATTGTATTAATAACTCGAAGCCTAATGTTGTGAGCATTTAAATTAACTGTAGTGACCAGTTCCCATGTCATTCACTCACTCTGTTTGTCCAACTTCATAATGAATTAAATTTCTTAGACCGAGGAGAACAAGTTCAGTTCCACTTACGTGTTCTAGGTCTAGATTTGGCATTCCTAACTAAGAAAAAGCATGTTTTACTGATTCAATCAATGCAACATGAAAGTATTTACAAAAAGGGGATGGGAATGTCGAATGAACTAAGTAGTATGTTATGCAAATGACAATAACTAATGTTTTCGAATTGCTGACAAGTCCCTTGCTGGGAAACTAATAGATCATTTTACCAACAAACAATTGATGGTAAATGTCAAATACATGGGCATGTCCTTGAACATCTTGCCTTTTCGATAGGGGTCTTTTCAAATTCATGCAAACACTAAGTGACTGCATAAGAATTGGACATTATGCTTGTTCAAGAAGAGGCAAGACTTAAGTAATAAGGACATCATTCACTTAATCCCGTAATTCAAGGAGTTGAAAGAAAAATGGAGGAAGCCTGAAAAAGGCATAAAGTGAGGACCACTCAAGGTTTATGGGCATACTTAGGTTACTCAGGCTTATAAGAAGGAACTGAATGATAAGCATGACTTCTAAAAAAAAAAGATTGCCTGAAACGATGGTTTGAAAGAAAAGGTAAGAATTTAGCTTATGTATGTTTTGAATCAAACTTTAGTGAAGTTCCTTCTAATTATTGGTGGATTGACTATAGTACTATTACGAGTATTTCACATTCAGAAGAAAATGGATTCCATACTATCCAAACCATAAATCCAAATGAAAGTTTCTTATTTAAGGAATTAATGGGTTAAAGATCAAGTTGAAATCATTGTGATCTTTTATTTATTTTTACATACTGGTCACCATTTAGGTTTGTTTCAGACAATTTATATTCCTTAAGTTTTCAGTAATTTAATTTGTTGCCTATACTTGATCTCAATGACTACTCTTTAAATTTAAGAAGAACAGTTTCAGTTTACATAAAATTATTTCTTTTGTTGGTGATGATATTCTTTATGATAGTTTACAGACTAAAGTTTGAAAATATTTTTATTTGATTTCTTATTTTCGTGTGTCATAATGTTAAAACTAAGTGTCGCCTAATTAATGGAAGGTCCCATAACTTGTGGCATAAAAGGCTGGGTCACATTTCCAGAGAAAGGTTAGAGAGGTTAGTAAGGGATGGGTTCTCTTGAATGTAGATTTTACTGATCTTGGTGTGTATGTGTATTGTATTAAGTGAAAACAAACCAAACACGCCAATAAAGATGCCACAATAAGTTCAAGTATTCTTGAAGGTTTCCGTACTGATATATGTGAACCATTTGACACCCCATTTTTTGGTCGAGAAAATTATTTAATCACCTTCAGCGATGAATTTTCACATTATGGTTGTTTTCTACTTATTATGTGATAAACCTCAGTCAGTGAATGCCCTTAAAGTTTTGATTAATGAGGTTAAAAGAAAGTTAGATAGAAAGGTAAAAATCGTTAGAAGGATAAAGATAGTGAATTTTATGGTAAGAATAATGAATCGGGTCAGTACTCTAACTCATTTGCTAAACTCCAAGAAAGGCATGGCATATAAGCAATGCACTATATTGGGTACGTTTTAGTAGAATGGTGCAACTAAAAAGTATCTTCGTACTATAATAGATATGGTTAGGAGTATGTTTAATAATTTATTTCATACTTTCCATGATATTGGGAATGTAAGCTTTTTAGACTACGGTCTATTTATTGATCGGGTTCTTAGTAGAGCAGTTGAAAAACTAATTTTTATTTTTATTTTTTAATTATGACTGGGAAGGAAATCGAGTATGTGACGCTTGTATGTTTGAGGTTGTCCCAACAAAAAATAAAAATAAAAATACTATGGTTTAGAATTTAAAAGAAAAAAGAAATTAGATTTTAGCACAGTTGCTGGTAATTTTTTTTAGGTTACCCTGAAAAATAAATAGATAAAGTTTTACCATCCTACACATAGTACGAAAATTATAGGAAGCGATAACGCCAAATTCTTTAAGCATGGTGACGTCAATGGGAGTGGTGAACTATGAAATATGGTTACTGAAGAAGTTAGGGTACAAGTCCAAATACCCATAACTTTAAAAGAATTCGTTGTCCTCACCATTGTTGAATAGCCTAACAATGTTGAACAACAAATGAATGAACAACCACTCCATAATGAGATTGCCACCAATGAACCAATGGTAGATACCGCAAAGAATGTCATTAAGAAAACCCCAAAGGGAAAGAGAATTTGCTATTCTGAACGATTATGTGGTATATCTACAAATTTGAATTTGGCCCAAAGACAAGTAAATTTCTGCTTTCGTTTTCATGTGCCATGAAAGTATGATTCTGCTAAATGG
Organism: Hydrangea macrophylla; assembly: GCA_033977485.1. NCBI lineage: Eukaryota > Viridiplantae > Streptophyta > Magnoliopsida > Cornales > Hydrangeaceae > Hydrangea > Hydrangea macrophylla. Next base: position 113,935,742 of record CM066982.1, on the reverse strand, counting down.
ATTGATGCCGTGAAAAATGAGTTGACATCAATGAAATACAATGAAGTTTGAAACCTTGTTGAATTGCCCAAAGATCATAGGAAAGTCGGTTGTAAATAAGTCTTTTAAGACAAATAGAGTGATTTAGAGGGCAATATTAAACGACATAAAGTTAGACTTGTAACTAAAGATTTCTCTAACAAAGATGGCATTGATCATAAAGTAAAATTTTCACTTGGAAAATCATTATGGTGTTTGTATCTCATTATGATCTAGAGTTACATAAGATAGTTCATAGTACTCTCTACTTCTCAGCATCCCTCCTGAAAATGGATGGCTAAAGAATGTAATGTTAATGATGCATGCTAATTATAATTAAATACTGCCCGCGAGAGCGGGTGTTACATTTTGGCTCCAAAAGAACAGCTTTTTTGAGAAATGGCTTCTTTTTTTAGCAGATCTACGTTTACAATACCTTATACTCCATCAAGTAAGGGGCTGCTGAGAAAGGTAAAGAGCGACTAATGTAGTGGTTGTATAAATTAGGATTAAATGCACTTACACTCTCTGTAGTTTGGTTGATTTGCACTCAAGAATTAGAAGCGAGGAACCGGGAGTTCTATGCAAAATTTACATAGAAAAGGATTACGACCATGTCAACTGGAGGTTTCTGGAATATTTGCTTAGAAGAATAGGATTCGGGGTAAAGTGAGAAATTGGATAAAGGTGTGTATAACGACGGCATCGTTCCCCTTACTCCATAGGGCCTTGTGAATGGCTCGCCCACAGGCTTCTTCCACAGCTCCAGGGTCTTCGACAAGGGGACCAACTATCCCCTTTTCTATTAATTATTGTAACCGAGGCGCTAAGCAGACTTACTAAGAAGTTGGAGGAGAGTGGGCTGTTGGCATGTTTTTTGGTAAGCGAAGGGGTGCCTCCTATCTCTTACCTCCAGTTTGCTGATGACACTCTTTTCCTATGTGAAGCCAATCATTTGCAGCTCAGACTCCTTAGATGTATCTTGCGTTGCTTCGAGGCGGTTTCAGGACTCAAGATAAACCTGATGAAAAGTTCCATCTTTGTAGTGGGGGAGGTGATCAACATAAAGGAACTCGCGGCAGATTTGAAGAATTAAAATTTTTCATAAATGAACCCTGAATTGGGGGTGTAAAAAAAAATGCTATAATCTCATCTAACATCTTTTTGATTTTTTATCACTATCATTTAATGCTAATGCCATTTCCCATAAAAAAAAATAATAATAATAATAAAAAAAACACTCTCATTCTACCCTCTCTCTCTCACATATGATAATATCACAAATCAAGTAACTCCAAGTCAGCAAAAAAAAAAAAAGTAACTCCAAGTCTGCGATAAAAGTTTTAGACACAAGCCTCTTGTACTTTTGAAAATTCTATATTTATATGTAATATTTTACATGTTTTAGATATAGGTACCTTAAAATTATATGAATTACTCTAAATTATGGATGTTAAACCAATTCTATATACGATTCTACCATTTTATACATAATTATGTATAGATAGACCCAAAAAATTTTGCATCCCGTGGCCAAAAATCTCGAGTCCACCCTGCTGAGAAGAATCACTTATTTTATTTTGGGTTTCCTAAATATAGCAGAAAACGTATAGCTTAGATTCATCAAATCAAGTGCCTAGGACCAACGGCAATAAAAAAATCTTGCTGTGTTACTCTTAGATGCACGTTCATGTTTTTATGTAGAATATGGTATGTTCCCTTAAAAATTACACTATCCACCCACCCCCCCCCCCCCCCCAAAAAAAAAAATATATATATATATATATATACGGTATGTTCCCTTAAAAATTACACTTTCCACACACACAATCAACACCCCCCAATTGAAATATGGTGTGTTGTTTTTTATGAGAGCATTGCTTAATTGCAAATTTTTTAAAGAAAATAAAAAGAAAAAAAAGATAATGCTAACTTTTTTTTAACATTTTATTACTTTTGTGACGAAAATTAAACCGGGCAACATATTTTCTCTTTGGTACATTCTTTGGTACATACGATGGATCTGTTTGAAATAAGAAAAGATACATATGGTACTAAAGCTTTCTTGACTGGTTGGACTAGAAAAGTGGAACCTAATTAATAGAAGTTTTTATTACAAAACTGAAACTACGACTCAATTTAAAATAGCCAAATGGAACATTTGAGAAAATGGACAAAGAAGTTTAACTAATTAAATTATAAGCCCATTCTCTAATAGTTGCTGACGTAGAAACTTAAAAGAACATAAAATGTTACAATTTTTTTCTACAAAATTGATATCTTTTAACTTTTAAATTTTGGATTTTATTCTTTTATTACATATTTCCTTTCCTAGATTTTAACTTTCTCTACAAAGTAAAACTTTATAAGTTAAACATTAACAAAGAATGATACGGTGATTGGAATTTCCATTGTAGTGGTGGCGGGTGTAAGTTATGGGTGGGAGAGCACTGTCTCCCCTTGTGCATATCCAAAAAAAAAAAAACTTTATAAGATGAGCATTAAAACATGTGGGATCTACATGGCATGGGCTCCACTAGAATCAAGGGCGAGGATTATTGGGTGTGGAAAAATGTATAGAATTTTGTGTGTGTGAGTGTATATCATTGCTCTTTTATAAAGCATATATAACTACAATATATATGTGATATTATCATAATTAATTCAAGTTCACTAAACCATTTCTTATATCTTATATAAAATCATATCACAATATAGCTGTTGTGAATTTCCAACATCCATGAGTATTCTTTTGTTTAAAGATTTATAAATTGGATTATAAAGGGGGTCGGTGGGGGTTTCATTAATTAGATTTTGTTGCTTATTATTACTTTGATGCATTAATTGGATATATATAAATATAAATATAACTTTTTGTGAAAGATGCAAAATGAAAAGAACAATTAATAGATCACCGGCCGGCCAAAGTATAAATAGAGGCCATGCACTAGCTAGTCTTGCACATTAAGAGATTTGAAATTGAGAAAGAGTACTAGTGCAGTAATTAATAGTACTAGTAAATTAAAATATTATTGGTGGGTATCGATCATGATGTATTTGCAGCCAATTAAACCCAAGTGTTTAATGATGATGATGATGTTCCTGTCTCTGTTGTTTTTGTTGGTATCGGTAACTAAGGCCAGCAAGGACGATGGAGGTAAAAATGAAACATCAACGGCGTACCAAATGATAGAGCAATACGACTTCCCGATCGGTCTTCTACCAGACGGGGCGACGAGCTACAATTTAAACTCCGACAGCGGGGAGTTCTCGATAAACATGAGCAGCGAGTGCAGATTCAAATGGGATTCGCACAAAGTGAATTTCAAGCCGACGATCAAGGGGGTGATTTCCAAAGGCAAGCTAGATAAACTGAAAGGTGTGAGCGTTAAAGTGCTCTTGTTGTGGATTGACATAGGGGAGGTCAAACGTAATGGCGAACAGCTTGAGTTCTCCGTCGGAATTACTTCCAAGAAAATTCCGATTGATAAATTCGAGGTGTCTCCTCAGTGTGATCAATCATGAGGGTTTGGATTCTGCATGCATGCATGAATGCATGCATGGGGAAGAGAGAGATCGATGTCTAGCTCCTCTTCTTATAATAAGTAATATAATAAAATGATGATTTCAATTGCATTTCTTTTTCTTTTTCTTTTTCTTTTTCTTGTTCTTTTTCTTTTTTTCAAATATTTCAATACTCCTATGTGACTCTTTTTATATATATATATATATATATATCACCTAGCTCATGATTACTGTATTTTGGATGATATGTGAGTCTGAAGAAAACTTTAAGATACAACTTTAAGTTTTTGGGTGGACAGGACACCAAGGAGTGAAACTAAAAATCAAAACACCGAATCGAACCGATCGGTTCGGTCGGTTTCCATTTAATGTACGTAGTGTAAAACTGAAATATGTTTGAACTCTAAAAAAATATATGAAAATAAAGTCCTTGAAATACACATTTTTGTTTGAAGTGTTCGATTGCCTCAATTAAGAGGACTTAAAAGCGACTAATTTATAAAAAAAAAAAGGAGATGAAAATGAGAGAATTCTTAGTTAAAGACTCAATCGATTGTGGACCTTCGAAGGTCTTCAAAATGGAATAAATAAAAATAGGGACCAACGGTAAAATAATGAAAAAAACAATTAAGAACTTATCCTGCTCGACCATATGTTAGTTCGAACAAAACAAAATTACTAAAAGTGAAAAAGGAAGAAGGCATATATCCTATTCTAACAGATTCGATTGAAAGAAGAAGTAATCAATACAAACATTTTGACTAAAAGGAAATACAACAAACTAACTAATTGACTGGGAAATTCAAATTGATCCTAGTTCGAAATGCTAAGACTAAATAACAAACTAATGACTAAACTAAAGTAAGTTTAAATACTTGAAGGAATCAAAGAAAAAGAGAATCAAGCACTGTTCGAATGAACAGTATAAAATGCATCAACAAAAAGGAATGGCTATGGCCGAATGTAAAAGCAAATGCTACATTGTGTATTGATTTGTTGGTTTGGTCAAGGACCATTACAAATGATACATTACAACATATTTATAGAAGAAACCTTATAACTACCTATTTGAATTTGAATATTCTCTCTTATTACATTAACTGCCAATTCAAATTCAATTATACATGTGTTTCTTCCCATAGAAGTTCCCTCCAAATTAACTTCCTTCTAGTCACTATTGATCTTCTTCAAGTAACTACATTTGATGTCCTCATATGATGACAAGTGTCCTGCAAGAAAGCTTCCAAATGACTTCCATGGCAAGCCAAAAGAGCTCATAATAATAATAATATATAGTAGTATAATTATATTTTATGGTATAAACAAAATTGAATCGAAAAAATTGCATTAAAATCGAAAAAATCAAACCCAACCATTCGATCGGTTAAAAAATCTCTTCAAAATTGACCGAACCGAACCGATTTCACCCTTAACAAGGATGGATCTAGAGGGGGTGACCGCCCCTAGATTCGGTAAAAAAAACACTCATTCATACTAGCTAGTATTATTCGAAAATACACGTTAAGTATATATACCAACCCCCCCCCCCCCCCAAAAAAAAAAAAAAAAATTCAAAATTATTAAGCTTGCTCCCCTGAGATTTTTTTTTAAACTGATATGTAGATGCAGTTTTTGAAGAAGTTTGATTTGTGTTTTTAAATATAAATTGTAAATTTAATTTACAAATATCCACCCCAAGTTTTTATTATTATTATAGTTTATGTATATTTGTCTTCTCCCAGGGGTCACTAAGGCACCACTAAGGCACAAGTGTATGCATGATACCCCCTCAACTCTTATTTCTTTTCTTTTTTTTTTTTTTTTGGCTAAAAGCCCTTCAACTCTTAAATTGCTCCACTCCATACCATATACTCCATCCGTCTCATAATAAGTGTCCACTTCTATTTTGCACATTGTTTAAGAAAGTTGTATTATTTTAGTTTTTTTGATTCATTAAATGGTCACTTTCCAATTTTGCCCTTAGATGTGATGGGTGTTTGACTTTTTGCTTGTTTTGAGGCCACAAATAAATGCTACTTTGTCTTTATTATAAGGGTAGTTTTGGAAAGTAAGTAAAAGCTATATGCCAATTTAGGAAAGTGGACACTTATTGTGGGACATCCAAAAAAGGAAATGTGGACACTTATTGTGGGACGAGGGAGTATATATATATATATATTTTGATAGTTGACACTATACATTGTTGATTCAAATAGTTTGTATTAATTTATTTCTCCTTTTATATTTATCTCATTATCAATAATCTATAAATAGATGCCAAATTTTTTTTTTTTTTTTTTTTCAGGGGCGCTGCCTCCGAACCTTAGCTTGTATGTCTTTGCCTCTCCAGACTAAATTCCTGGATCTCTCCTGACAAGACAACATAAAAATCTAGTCATAGCCAACCCGCCCAATATTTATTCCACATGAGACATTTTCTCTTACGCCCTCCCTAATGTGCAACATTTTCTTGAATTTTGAAACGTGCGCCTCTTTGAGTCTTTTTTTTTTGGTTTCCGCCATCTTGTACCGACTCAATTGCACATTTAGATTACTCTGTTAGAGCAACTCTAGCAAGACGGGTCAAATTGACCAAAAAAACCAAAACTCCAAATTTGGTTGCTCCAACCTTAAAAATTAGCGTTTCAACAGCATTTCCAAATTGTTCAATTTTAGCTCCTATTTTTGGCTCCTAGAGTACTAACATTTGGGCCTAGAGAACAAATTGGCTTCACAAGTATCTGATACACTGGTGAATCAAACAACAGGACGAGACGTATCTAAATAAAAACACTGAATTAATCTCCTTCGAAGAACTACATAAGAATACAAGTGAGGCTTTATTTCATCATATTTTTGTGCATTCATAAACAGTTTCCAAAGAACATTGAGGTAAAGTAAACAGTAGTGCTTTTATTTTATGCGGAAAGCTCCGTCTTGATGGACTCACCTATTTGAGTGTATAACTGAGGCCACTTCTTATGAGAATTGAGCTAATTCTCTAGTGTGCTCAAGAAGGCGGGATTTGTTGGAAGATTTTAAAATATTAAATATATATATATATATATACAAAGATTCTCTAAAGATGACGTCCTCTTTTTATTAAAGAGAAAACCTCTGTTTTGGCTGTCAAATCGTATTTAAAAACTATGAAATGACAAAACTGGCCTTAATGAAAACACGATCCGACGGCCAAAACAAAAGTCCTTTCTTTAATAAAGAGAGGGCGCCCTCTTTAGAGCCTGACTGTATATATATATATATATATATATATATATATATATGGAATTTGCTAACTTATAGCATAGGAGACTTTTAGCGACGAAAAACAAGGTTTTAGTGACAAAATTTTTTGTTGCTAAAAGTTAGAACCTTTAGCGACAAAAATTTCGTCGCTAAAAACCTGTTTTTCGTCGCTAAATGGTTGTTGTATACTGCTAACTTACAACCATCATGTTGTAAGTTAGCAACCCCCTATATATATAGATATATATACATATATACATATATATATATATATATATATGCGGTGAACGAAGCAACTGCTCGTGTGAACGGTTGCCACACCTTTATTAAATGATGCATATTGCATCTTTTCAACAATCAGTGCATTTTTTCAACAATCAATGCTTTGGCAAATTTTCGCAGGAAATAATAAGGTGCTTTGGCACCTTTTCAGTCTTTATATATAGTTGATCATTTCGGCAGATTGAAATATACTTTTAATGAAGAATTATTTTCCTACCATTTTACTTTCCAATTCCTTGTAGCATACTCTCTTTGAAAGGTTCTAAAAGTTCAAGGTGTTTAAAGACTGTGCAAATTCTTTAAACACTAACAAGTGAATTTGGGTCCACTGTATCCTGGGGACTATTTGCTATAAGAACGTTTTGCACTCGCAATTTATTGGAAGTGCGGAAAATTTGTCTTAAAGATAGCGATTCATCGTGCCTTGGTTCCTAAATTTGCTTACTCTCTATTTATATTATTGATATACTTCCAACAATTTTAAGACAAATTTATCAATGGAGAGTTTGTCTTCGACCGTACAATCGATTCAAGTGATGAATCAAAACTTGGTCCGACTAGATCGCTTCAATGGTCAATTTTTCACTCAATGGCAACAAAAGGTTTTGTTCTTCCTAACAACGTTGAAACTCGCCTATATATTGAAAGATGATCTTCCGCCGATTCCGGTTGAAACTGCAAGTGAGTCCGATGACATCAAGCAACAAAGGGTGAAACGAGTTGAGGATGATTTTCTATGTAAGGGGCACATTCTTAATGCATTGTCGACTAATCTCTACAACACTTTTCGACACACTCCATCGGCTAAGGAACCTTGGATGCGTTTGGAGAACAAATATAAAACAGAGGAAATAAGTGCGCGTAAGTTTTTAATTGATAATTATATTCACTTTAAAACGGTTGATGGAAAATCCGTTATTTCTCAAATGGAAGAATTACAACTTCTTATGGATGATATTTCCATTGGAAGAGTTAAAGTAGATGAAGAATTTCAAGTTGGGGCTATTATTGCAAAATTGCCTCCAACTTGGAATGACTACAAAAAGAGGCTTAAGTATCAGGAGAAGAAATATACTTTAGAGGAATTAGCACGTCATCTTCGTATTGAAGAAGAGTCTCGAAATAGAGATCGAGACATAGACAAACTTGCTAATAATTTCTCTAAAGCACATGCGGTTGAAGGGGAGTCTACCGACAAACCCAAGAAAAGTAGTGTTCCTCCTAAGCAAAATGTAAGCTTCAAGAAAAAGGGAAACAACACCAATGGGTACAATAGGAAGGGCTATTTCTTTTGCCAAAAACATGGTCATATCATGAAGAATTGTCGCCTTCACAAGAAGTACCTCAATTCTCAAGTGAATATGACCAATGAGAATACCGACTTCACTGCAGTTGTGATCGCTGAAACAAACCATGTTGATACAAACGAAGAATGGTGGCTAGACACTGGAGCCACAATCCATGTTGCAAAGTGCCGAGATGCTTTCATAAAATATGAAAGTGTATCCGATGGACAAGTTATTAGAATGGTCAACAACGGGACTGCAAAGGTTATGGGAATTGGGTCAGTCGAACTCAAATTCACTTCTGGCAAGACAGTCACTTTGACAAGTGTTCGTCATGTTCCTAAGATGAGCAAGAATCTTGTGTCGGGTGATCTTTTGAACAAGGCAGGATTTAAATTGTGTATGAATCTGATAAGTTTATTGTATCCAAAAATGGAATTTTTGTTGGGAAGGGTTATTCTTGTAATGGGATGATTAAGCTTAATATTAATAAAACTATGTCCTCTGTTTAGATGATTGACTCTTTATTTTTATGGCATAATAGATTAGGACATGTTAATTATCAATCTATTAAACGCATGAGTAATTTAGGTTTAATACCAAATTGTGATGATAGTAATATCTCTAAATGTGAAATATGTGCTCAAGCAAAAATAGAGTGTAAACCATTTCATCAAGTCGAACGTAGTTCAAAAATTCTTGATCTTGTACATTCTGATGTGTGTGATCTCAAGAATTTTGTAACTCGTGGAGGAAAGAAATATTTTTTAACCTTCATTGATCATTTCTCAAGGTATATGTATGTATATTTGTTGCAAAGAAAAGATGAGGTGTTTGAGAAATTCAAAATTTATAAAGCTGAAGTTGAAAATCAACTTAGCAAAAAGATTAAAGTGTTAAGGAGTGATCGTGGGGGAGAATATTTTCCAGATGAGTTTAAATTGTATTGTGAGACTCGTGGAATTATTCATCAAACGTCAGCTCCCTATACTCCTCAACAAAACGGCCTTGCTGAAAGGAAAAATAGAACTTTGACTGAAATGGTAAACTCACTTCTAATTAGTTCAGGTCTTCCTAATAGTTTATGGGGAGAAGAAATTTTATCGGCTTGTTACATCCTTAATAGAATACCACAAAAGAAATCCAACATTACTTCGTATGAGTTATGGTACAATACAAAGCCCAAATTGAGCTATATTAAAGTTTGAGGATGCCTTGCTTATGTAAGGATACCTAACATTAAAAGGTCTAAATTGGGACCTATGACTTATAAATGTGCTTTTGTTGGATATTGTAAGGATAGTAAAGCATATAGATTCTTAAATCTAGTGACAAATGAGACTATAGAATCTAGAGATGCTGAGTTCTTTGAGCATATTTATGCTAAGGACAAGTTTAAGCAATTAGAATTACATCGTGATGAGCATAATAACACAAATCAAGAAATCGTTGTTCAAGAACAGAATATTCAAAATGATCCTAACCCGGGAGCTTCTAAAAGAGCTAAAACCACAAACTATTCCTTTGGAACAGATTTCTATCTTTTCCTTGTTGAAGGAAATAGAGGAGAAATTTTGAAGAAAATTAGACATGTGATGAATACCGAGGGAAATCCTAATTCCTATGTGGAAGCTACGGCTTCACCAAATGCATCTCTTTGTAGAGAAGCAATTGAAGAAGAATTAGATTCTATTGTTTCTAATGGAACTTGGAAGTTAGTTGATTGTCCTACAGGATCACAACCAATTGGTTGTAAGTGGGTTTTCAAAAGAAAGTTGAACACTGATGGTTCAATTAATAGGTTTAAAGCTAGGCTTGTGGCCAAAGGTTTTAAACAAAGAGAATGGATTGATTTCTTTGACATATATGCTCCTGTGGCGCGAATTAGTTTGATTCGCTTACTCATTTCTTTGGCATCGATTCACCATTTAGTGATCCATCAAATGGACGTGAAAACGGCCTTCTTGAATGGTGATCTAGATGAAGAAATCTATATGGAACAACCTGAAGGGTTTGTTCAACCTGGCCAAGAAAAGAAAGTGTATAAGCTCATTAAGTCTTTATATGGACTTAAGCAAGCTCCTAAACAATGGCATGAAAAATTTGATGAGGTTATACTATCAAATGGTTTCCGTATAAACAATGCAGACAGATGTATCTATAGTAAATTTAGCAATAGTGGAGTGTTATCATTTGTTTATATGTAGATGACATGCTCATTTTTTGAACCAACTTAAAAGTTGTGATAGAAACTAAGGAATTTCTTTCTGCTAATTTTGATATGAAGGACATGGGGGAGGCCGATGTGATCTTAGGTATTAAGATCAAGAAAAATAACGATAGCTTAGCACTAGTGCAATCACACTACATAGAGAATGTGCTAAAGAAGTTTGGTCACTTTGATAAAAAAACCAGTCTCAACTTCATTTGATCCTAATATCAAGTTAGTGAAGAACATTGGGAAAAGCAACTCGCAATTAGAGTATTCTAGGGTCATTGGGAGTTTAATGTATTTAATGCGTTGTACTAGACCAGATATTGTATTTGCAGTCGGTATGTTGAGTAGATTCACTAGTAACCCAAGTCAAGAACATTGGGATGGAATTTCTCGAGTATTTAGATACTTGAAGGGCACGATCGATTATGGATTACATTTTCAAGGTTACCCATCTGTTTTAGAAGGGTATAGTGATGCTAGCTGGAACACTGATATGGAATCTAAATCGACAACTAGATGGATTTTTACCCTCGGAGGAGGATCGATTTCTTGGGGATCCGAGAAACAAACATGCATATCACACTCAACGATGGAATCTAAGTTGATTGCCCTTGGGGCTGCATGTAAAGAAGGTGAGTGGCTGCGGAATTTAGTTATGGAAATTTCCTTTGTAGAAAAAGCCTACTCCATCAATTACTATCTATTGTGATAGTCAAGCAACATTGGCTCGAGCAACTAGTAAGATGTACAATGGGAAGTCAAGACACATTGGTCTTAGACATAACTATATTAATCAACTCGTAAGAGAATGAGTAATTAGTGTAACATATGTCAAATCAATTGAAAATCTAGCAGATCCTTTGATGAAAGGACTTGCCCTTGATATGATTAAGAAAACATCAAAAGGAATGGGACTAAGGTCTATAATGTAACTATTACCTTCGATGGAAACCCAACCTAGGTTTTGAAACATAGGCTAGGTTCAATGGGAAAAACAAGTCGAATGAGTGATAACGATGAGATAATGCTAGAAAATAATTTTTGTTCCAGTCTTGGTTGTTAAACTCTAGCGAATATTTGGGACACTTGTCATTTTGGAGGGTGGGTATTATACTCTTAATAAGGCTATAGTGCTATACTGAGATGTAAAAGACAAGGACATCTTTGATAGACTTACCTAAATGAGTGAGGATGTTTGGCCGCTTCCAAAGAGACTAAGACCAAGTGCACTCATGAAAATCGGGTTACGCACATGGCCATAAACGTGTGGACTTAAGAACTTTAGAACTTATGTGAAATCAAATTTGCTCGATGTGTCCGTCTAGTCATAATGGTCCTTGGTTCAAAACTGCGGTTACCATAGTACCTGGCAAAAATTTGACACGTCTGTGCTAATTGGAGGTTCAAGTCCAAAAGACACCTACCAAGTTATGTATTTGTTTCAAAGGATGCTATAAGATATATTAAAATTGGGGAGGATTGTTGGAAAATTTTAAAATATTAAATATAAATATATATATATGGGGTTTGCTAATATAGATATATAAATAAATATATATATATACATATATATATATATATATATATGCGGTGAACGAAGCAACCACTCGTGTGAATGGTTGCCACACCTTTATTAAATGATGCATATTGCATCTTTTCAACAATCAGTGCATTTTTTCAACAATTGGCAAATTTTCGCATAAAATAATAAGGTGCTTTGGCACCTTTTCAGTCTTTATATGTAGTTGATCATTTTAGCAGATTGAAATATACTTTTAATGAAGAATTATTTTCTTACCATTTTACTTTCCAATTCCTTGTAGCATTCTCTCTTTGAAAGGTTCTAAAAGTTCAGGGTGTTTAAAGATTGTGAAAATTCTTTGAACACTAACAAGTGGATTTGGGTCCACTGTATCCTGGGGATTATTTGCTATAAGCGCTTTTTGCACTCGCAATTTATTGGAAGTGCGGCAAATTTGTCTTAAAGATAGCGATTCATCGTGCCTTGGTTCCTAAATTCGCTTACTCTCTATTTATATTATTGATATACTTCCAATAGGATTTAGCACATGACCATTAACGTGCTAGCTTAGAAGCTTGGAATAGGGTGTTGAAAATATTATGTGTGTGTCGCAATATATTATTTCCCCAAAGCAGTCATAGTTCAAGCTCGACATGTCACTACTGACTCTGGAGCAAGATTTGTTGAATACTAAGTGGGGTTCAAGCCATTGACATCCTTATTATGCATATATATATATATATATATATTAAATATATCTTTGTTAGAATGTCCCACATCGCCCATTTATAGCCTCTCTGTGCGATTTATAAGGCTTTAGTTCCCCTCTCCTTAACACCTGGGTTTTAAGGAGTTGAATGGGCTGGGCCTTACAAGTGGTATCAGAGCTTGGTTGGTCTTGTCTTCCGGCGTGCCGAGTGTCCGGCTGCTGTGGTCCAGGGTATGCCGAGTGTCCGGCTCCTGTGGTTCAGGGGGTGTGTTAGAATGTCCCACATCGCCCATTTATAGCCTATCTGTGCGATTTATAAGGCTTTAGTTCCCCCTCTCCTTAACACCTGGGTTTTAAGGAGTTGAATGGGCTGGGCCTTACAAGAATCTTTACCCAATATGTGACTATTTTTATTTTTATTAAATAAATAGGAGAATGTTGGATTATTATAATAAAAATAATATAATATTATGTACGTCTTTTGGCATTTAACTAGCAGTTTAATTGGGTTATCAGTGAGTAATATATAACCACTGATTTGCTTTAATATCCAAAAGATTAACGTTTTTGATGATATGTTTTAACGGTTATTACACAATAATAATTTGAGAAGGCTGTTTAGTTTCAAATCTTTTGGAGTTTTATTATCCAACCTCTGTAACATACAGTTGTATAAAAGGCTATTTAAAACTTCTACAGCTACAAAGCCTTACCGGCTATATGCAGTGAATGTCAGGTTTATGAAAACTCACAAATGAGGATTTAATCAATATAGAAACCTACGATTTAGTCCTTCACATTTCGGTCAATATGGATTTGGTGCTTTGACTTTTTGTAACACTGAAATTGATCATTTATTTATGTTGATACTTAAAAATTAGTCATTTTCTCCAATTTGGAGATTATTTTTTGGACGAGTATACCCTTTATGCAATTATGGATTTATATTAAATAATGGAAATTCTCAATAAGTGGAGTTCGGAATTTTAGGAGTGTGAGAGATAATGGTTCCTAAATTATATGGAGATGCCTAAAATAGTGATTTCATCAAATTTTAAAGATTTTCTTTTGTTGAAATTTCTTTTGCTAAAATCTATTTGGTCGTGTATATGCATTCAAAACACAGATAAGGTTTTATGAATTTTAGGTAGTTATTGATATAGGAAGTATGATCCCAAAATCAAGGGATTTTCGGTTTTGAACAGAGCGATGTGGGAATTTCTCAAATTTTTGTGCAAAATTTCTCAGTAACTTCATTTACATAATAAATGATCTATTGATTACAGTCTATACAAGTGAAAAATTCTCTTTAATTTAATCTACATACAATGTGGACGTAATTTCTTACTACCTATACAAGTGAGAAATTTCTCACTAATTTCACTACATAACAAATGAGCAATTTATTACAACCTATAAAAGTGAGAAATTTCTAACTAACTTCATTCACATAACAAATGAGTTATTAATTACAGTCTATACAAGTGAGAAATTTCTCACTAACATAATCTACATAGCAAGTGAGTAATTTCTTACAGCCTATACAATAAGAAGATCCTCATCAACACTATATGTATGTATACAAATTCATGAAATGTGTAAATCTATGGCACAACCGTCGATGAACGCATCAAATCCATAAGCCATTTCAGATAAGAAATTCTTAGATTAGGCCATCCAAGATAACTCTCACATTGCAGTAGTTATGTTGTCGCGATACTTCAAATGCTTTGATTTCCGTGAGAAATTTCAATTTTTGAACACAAATGTGTGAAAATTTTTGTCCAAAGAGAGACCGACTTCTCTATCGTTTTGCGATCGGTTGATTTTGTTAATGATGGGTTGCATATTTGAAACCTTTCTTTTCACTCGCATTTTCGAGAACAAAGGTGATGTCGAATTTTTGCGCCTTAAACGATTCAATTTTTGTGAGAAATTTTGATTTTTTTCCTCACAAATTGGTGAGTAATTTGTCCACATAGTGGTCGGCGGCGGAGAGGGGTGGCAGGAGATGGTGAGAGGGGAGGAGAAGGAAGGTGGTGGGTGGTCGCCGGTGGCGGTCGAGAGGCAGCGACCCTCTCTCTCTTCTTTCTCCCTCTCCCTCTCTGTCTTCATCTTTCTTTGTCGAGTAGATTTTATCTCTTTCTTTCTCTCTCTCTCTATATATATAATGATATGGGTTTGAATTTGAAACCCTAATTTCATGTGAATATATATATATATGCAGGGGCAGTTTGGTCCTCTATATGTGAGGGACTAATTCTTAAATTGTGTTATACTATGAACCAATTTCTAGAAAGGGTGGCTATAATGGACTATATACTAAGTATCCCTAATCAATAATGTATATATATTCCTCATAGATGTGTATGTACTAGTACAGATACATGTATCCACTACCCACTGACTTTATATTTCTCATGTACATGAGATTCATTTTGTTCCAGTAATAGAACAAATATTTTATTCATTTCTCATGAGTACTTGTTTGAGGAAGTACTTGTTTGGGTAAAAAAAAGTACTAGGGGCAAGCTTCTTTCCTTATCCGGTTGTGCAGACTTGATAGGCATACGGTGGTCGGACTGTAGTATCCCGGAGACGACGTGCTAACTATTTCCTACTACACCGAGTATCACCCGTAGAGGGCGCGCATCGTCTCAAGAGAGTGTTTCACGCCTCATCCCAGTCACCATCTTAATATTGATTATATTTAATGATGGAATTGACGGTTGATTTTTTTAAGGCTATTTTTTGTATTATTCTCCAATAATTTGAGACGATACCTACGGAGAGTAATCGGATCATTTGAGAATCTGTAGTTGTGCTTGGTAAGAGTTTGAATTTCTACATTATTCACGTGGCTAAGGTACGAATGAGATTCTGCAGATCATTTGAGAATCTGCAGCTGTGCTATTTATACATTGGATACATTATGTGAAGGTATTAAAAATAAGAAAAATAGAAATGTTTCCAAATTTCATATAATATTTTTTTTGCTAAGGAAATTTTATGTACGTAAATTTGTTAGTGGTATTGTTATTTTATAGAATATGTAGTTATATTATTTTAGTTTGTATCATGCATGTGTGTATATTTGGAGATATAAGTATGTATATTAGATATTGATGAGATTTGATATGGTTTAAAAAGAGATAAGGAAAGAAGAGAAAAAAGGAAAAAGAGAGGGAAAGATTATACATATATCTTATTAATTCTAGCGATGGGAAAAATTGGGGAAAAAAATAAGAATAATATAAAAAGTGAGAAAATCACAGAGCTGCCATGTGGCACGCTTCTGATTCCACGTTATTATATATATATATATTAGAAGTTTTGCTTCTCAAATTGTGTGTGCTAGTTTTTTTTATTTTATTTAAAAAAAAATTTGCTAGAAGGAAAAAATAACATTGAACAAAACAAAAGTACAACCAATATTGGCTGACGAAAAGCTTGCTGAGTTCCTTGAAGTCACCAACCGATCCGGGATTAAGCGAGTAGAACCACAGTGCCACTGGTTCCTTGAGAGTGTTGCCGCTGGTCCCTTGAGAGTGCTGGGAAAGGCCAGACAGAACAGTTCATCAGCGTTAGTCACTAGCGCCATCCTAGTTGTAGGTCCGGGCATGGTCGACCGGACTTCCCGACCCATCGTAAGAGTCGAGATAAGGCTATTTGAATTTGCGCGGAACGAAAAATCCTGAGACCCGATCGGTGAACGGTGACGCGGTTTCTGTATTGGCATAGTTGCGACTTGGTTTTTGGCTTAATTTCTCGATCTACTTTTCTAAGTCATTGATGTGGGCTTCTACGTCTTCTCGACCGGTGTCTCGTCCGGTATCAGCATGGTAGGTCAGGTCAGACGAAGAAGCTTCTTCCCCGAAATGCATTATTATAACACCCGTACCCGGGGAACGGGTTAATTACTTGTTAATATGCATTAATTAATATTATTAGTGTATAAACAGATTAAAGGGAGGCTTGGACTCGCCCATGTAAAAAGTGTTCAGAGAGGGACACTAGTTGAAAAAGTCCCCAATGAGGTGGGACAGGTATTGAAATGGAACCCAACAAAGGGTAAATTGGTAATTTGCATTTGAAATGATTAAATGCATTTTTACGTGATTACAAGAATATTTGTTTAAATGTCTTCATATTATACGTTGATATATGGGTAGGATTTGGTATTGGTTTGGACACCCAAATAAGGGTATAAATGAAAAAGATTTAAAATTAGTAGGTACGATAGCAATTTCACAAAATATGTGGGACCCACGTTGGGACTCATACAAAACTTAGACAAACACTCATTAGATAATTGGATAGTTAATGGAATTTTTGGAGGATTTTATAATAAGAACCTAAGAAACTTTGGGGGTCTAAGCAAAAATATGGCAAAATATGATCAAGACACCTCATGCCTTTGCATGTGTAGGTGTCTTGATGAGAGAAGAACTCTCACTTTATAGAAATCAAAAGAAAGGAAGAGAGCTCCGGGAGAAAAAGACGAGCTCGAGACGTCGACGTCGAAATCTCGCCGTTCCGTCGCCGCCGTTCGTCGGATTCACGAATCGAAGATATTTTCGGATTCATGGAGGTGAGACGAACGTTTCTATATCCTTAATTTACATTTAAATTGTCGGATTTTGGTGGCTCACACTAATTGGTGAGACACCGTCTACCGAAATTCTTGTAGGATTTACTTGGAGAGGAAATTGAGCTTAAATTGGTGAAATTCGGCATCTTTTAGGTGTAATTTTGGGTAAAATCTATGTATACGGTGAGTTTTCTATACAAACCCAATGATTGTGTTTAATGGGTACAAGGCTTTGATGATGTTAGGAATAACAACTCATGCGAGAGGCTATTTTGTTGTTAATTTGTGAATTTTGTATCAATTTCATGAAGATTATATATTGATACATGCATATGTGTTTATATGTGCTTATATGTTTATGTGGTAGTCAATGAGTACCGGAGAAATGGTTCATTGTTGGGAGTAATAAGGGTGGTGTAGAGGAAGAATCTGATAAATACGGAAGTCCAAGGAATAGAAGTGGCCACGGGACCAAGGGAGGTCTTCGAGTCTGAATGAACCATATAACCGGTGACTCGACGACTACGTTTTATGTTTTATGTGTTAATTATAGCATTGCACGTGTTAAACATACAATCATGTTTAGAATGCTCACTAAGCGTAATGCTTAAGAAAACCGTTTTCCTATTTCTGTTGTGGTACATAACAACCACCGCAGGTTCGGAGCTGTATCCGGAGAGGAAATGACGCGCGTTGGGAGAGATGGGGGAGATTTGAGCTTCATACATATGAATTTCTTTAGAACTTGTAAAATGATGTAAATTATGGTTACTTTCATGTTAATATTCATACTTGGGTTGTTGGAGATGAATTTGGATTCTAAAGTTGTATTTTGGGAGTTGGAAGTGATTAGAGAGCCTATGTGTAATCTCTTTTGTGTTGCTCGAATAGGGTGCAAGTTGGTTGGTTGAACCATCTCGGCAAGCCCGGATGGCGTCGCAAGGGTTTAGACAAGTTTCATTTGTGTATATAATGTTAGCTATACCTTTGAAGTTAATTCCCAACAAGTTCTATGAATTTTTTATGAAAATTTGGTTCCAAAGCGTTGAAGTTTGGTTATATTCTCATGAATTGAGTTCATGGATGATTTGATCAAATTGTGAATGTGGTTGTGTGATCCAAGCTTGACTTAAGTTTAAAAGTGTTTGGAAATGTGTTGGATATATTTTCCCAAAGTTTTATAAGGTTTCCATGTGATTTGGTTGTGTTTTGGTAAGTTTAAAACTTGTTTGACAGCAAAATTTAGCAGCAGAAACCATTCAGCAGGAACCCGGATCGATCCGGGTATAAAGGGTGGATCGATCCGGGGTTCTGGAGGGACAATCTTCTAGAAAAACAACAAATTGGATCGATCCGGATTTTGTGGGCGGATCGATCGACCTCTGTTTCCAGCAGCCGTCCACTTTTACGGAAACGTGCATATCTCTCTCTAGAAAACTCGGATTCGTGCACCGTTTTTTTGTTAGAACCGGGACTCAAAGACCTATCCTTTGGTATAAAAATTTGATATACTTATTAATGACTATTTTACCCTTGGGTTGGTTTTGTCACAATAAAACTCTTAAAGGTGGTTTAATTCCTATTTTTTTTATTCCTAATTAGTGAATTTTGGGTGTGTATCGCTTTGTTACACGTTTCCTAATCCGCTGGAGTGGGTTAGGGTGTGACAATTTTCCTCAAAGATAGGGCTCATCTTTGACTCTAGTTAATCGTGTGCCTAAGGTCGCTTCGGTTCCTGGCCGGGCAATCCTGGGTTGATTCTCGGGTCAATCGCTCTTGTCCATCTCCTATGGTCGTGCGCCTATCATTGACGATCTCTCTAGCATCCCTCATGCGGTTCAAGTTAACCCGAGCACGTTGCCGGGTTTGTATGTGTCATACCCTAACCCACCTCGTGTGGATTAGGACACGTGTAACAATGATACTAGCGCCCAATCATTAATTACGAAAGGAACATGCGAATTACTAGGGAAACGCATGTATTTAACAACATAAAACAACTCTATTGTGACAAAATAGGCCCAAGAGAAAAATGGTCATTAATAAAGTATAGCAAATTTTATACTAAAAGATAGGTCTTTGAGTCCCGGTTCCAACTCAAAAAAGGGCACGTGAATCCGATTTTTTAGAAAGAGTTATGCACGTTTCCGTAAAAGGCAATGTGCTGTGAAAAGCCTAGGCGGATCGATCCGCCCTTAACCCAGATCGATCCATACTCCTGTTTTTAGCAGAATGTCTCCTAAAGAGGGTCGGATCGATCCTCCCTTTAACCCGGATCGATCCGAGCTCTGCAGAACATGTTTTTGCTGCTAAAAACTCTGTCAAAACATGTCCAAATCATATCCAAACCAAACCAAACTTCATAGAACATTAGGAAACCATTTCAATCCATTTCTAAACATGTTTAAACATAAACTAAACTTGTGAAACACATACACAACTACCTTTTGATCAATATAATCCATGAACACCACATTTTAAAATCAAAACAAGTTTTGACATTCATAATACTTATCAACTTGTATTTTACAAGAACTTGTGGATTTTGGCTTAACTACAACCAACACCATATTTACAAAAGGAAAACTTGTTCAAAACACCTGCGACTCTATCCAGACTTGCCGGAATTTCCTAGCTAACCACTTTCGCAAAAACAACCAAAACATAGAAATTCACCCAAGTTCTCCAAGTTAATCTCATAACTACCAAAACATAAGTTTAAGTTCCAAACTCCTTAGTTACAACCCAAGTACTAACTTTAACATAAAAGGAACTACACTATACAATAAATTACAAGTTTAAAGGAGATTCTTAAGTACAAGTCTCAAATCTCCCCCAACTCTCTCATCTCTCCCGTCGCACGTCATTTCCTCTATGGGTATTGCTCTGAACCTGCGGTAGTTGTTATTTACCACAACAGAAAAGGAAAACGATTTTCTTAAGCATTACGCTTAGTGAGCAATTCTAAACATGATTGAATGTTTAACATGTGCAATGCTACACTTTAACCACATATCTCATATTCGTAATCGCCGAATCACCGGTTCAATGACTCATTCAAACCTGAAGAACTTGTCGTAGTCCCGTGGTCACTTCTATTCCTTGGACTTCCTTATTTATCGGATTCTTCCTCTTCACCACCCTTATTACTCCCAACAATGAGTCATTTCCCCGGTGTTCGTTGATTACCATGTAAGCATATAAACACATAACCATGTAAGCATTACAAATTCTCGTATAATTGACATGCAATTGATAATCTAACATCTTCATGAGTTCTAAGCATAAGTATTCAACACCAATTATCATTGAAGCATTATACACATAAATTCCCAATCATTATTTAGTTAGAAATACTCACCTCTCATAGATTCTACCCAAAACAGCCCAAGAATGCAAAATTCCACCAAATTCAAGCTCAATTCCTACTCCAAAGAGATTCCTACATAAACTCGGTAGACGACGTCTCACCGTTTAGTGTGAGCTACCAAAACTACAATGACTAAAACTTAAATTAAAGGTATAGGAGTGATCATCTCACCTCTATGAGTTCGAAAACTGCTTTAGTTCGCAAATTGGGCGAACGACAGCGACAGAATGGCGGAAAAATGACGTCGACGGCAGTTTCTCCGTCCTCTCTCCGAGCTCTATCTTTCTTTTCTTTGATTTTCTAAAAATGGATACTACTCCATCACTTGACACACACACATGCATTGAGCATGAGGTGTCTTAGCCTTATTTTTTTATTTTATTTTATTTACACCCCCGGATCTTTTAAGTTCTTATTATGAAATCCCCCAAACATTCTATTAACTACCCAATTACCTAATGAATGTTTGTATAAGTCCCGTATGGGTCCCAATGTAGGTCCCATTTATTTTGTGAAGTTGCTATTGCACTTACTAATTATGAATCTTTTCATTTATACCCTTACTTAGGTGTCCAAGCTATCACCAAATGCTAACACATATATCATCATATAATATGGAAGCATTTAAACAAATATTCATGTAATCACATAAATGCATCTAATCATTTAAAATGCAATTGTTTTACTTGACCCTTCATTGGGTCCCATTTCACTAACTATCCCTCCTCACAGGGGACTTTTCCAAATGGTGTCCTTCTCTGAACACTTTTCCAAGGTCGAGTCCAAGCCTACCCTTAATCCGTTTTATACACTAATTATATTAATTAATTCATATTAACATGATAATTAACTCGTTCTCCGGGTACGGGTGTTACAGTATGGAACCCCGACCATGCTCATCATTACCGGACTGTCCCACAGCCGGGGGGGGGGGGATACTGGTGTAGTTCCGGCATGTCGTCGGTCCCGAATAGGGACCTGACCACACTGATCGTTCCCAAGCTGTTCATTAATCTGAGGGGGCTTGCTTTGTTGGACCAGTAGAGCTTCGATTTGCATATAGGCCTGATGTTGACCCTCCAGAAGCTGTGCAAGAGCCGTGGTGACTTGCTCTAGAGTCATGCAAATCGTTGGTTATACGACCGATCGGTCCGCCTGACATGTTGGCTGAGCGGCTCTTCTTCGGTAGCATGATGATCAGTCAAGAGATTTCTTTTTTGAGAAATCTGTAGTTCCCACAGACAGCGCCAAACTAATGATGCCAAAATTTGGGTTAGAGAAGAAAAGAAGAATGACATAAGAAAATTTGTATGTGGTTCGGCCCTGTTAATGGAGAGACCTACGTCCACATTGTGTGTCAGAGCACTTGTACTATGAAGTCACCGGGTCTTTGGTGAACCAACAATGGGGGATGGAGCTACCAATGACCGACCGAGTGATGTATATATGTGATGTAAATATGTGATCCCCTTCTATGAGGGTGAGGGGTCTCTTTTATAGTGTAAGAAACCTCCTTGTACAAGGTAACTAAATTGGTAAGGGTATACAATCTAATTGAGATTGATTAGCACAAATCGTGGGAGCTTCCTAATTGGATTAGGAAACAATCTACTCTTTCCATTAGCCTTCTAGCTCGTGTAGGAAACTATCTGGAACATTCTGGATTGCGTTTTGGAGCCTGAGTAGGCTGTTCCTGCGACGACCTAGGCCCGTGATGCATTCCCGACCTATTGGTCGGGTGCTAATGATATGCACGAGCAGAATTTTGCTTTTACTAGACATTTTTGTACATATCAGATAGTAGTAAAAGAGTTGGTGAGTATTGAATCTTAGGGATATTTTCGGAATGATAGGTGAGTGTAGAGAGTAAGTTATTTTATTTTTAATGTAAGTGGGGGATGTAGAGAGTAAATGTGTGTAGAGAGCAAATAAGGTGGGTGTAGATAGAATTACCCTTAATTTTATAAAGAATATGAATATTACTATAATATATATGTGATATTACCACAATTTAAGTTGACCATAACATTTCTTATATCTTAAATAAAATCATATCACAATAACTAATGTTAATTTCCAGCATCGATGACCATAAGTATACTTTTAAAGATTTATAAATTAGGGGGTGTTTCATCTCGATTTTGTTAATAATTTCTTTCATGCACTAGTTTTAAAAAATAACTTTTATGCTGTAAAACTTAGTATATATACATACATGCACAAGAGAGTTTGAGAAAGAGTGCAAGTAGTAAATTAAAATGGGTCTCATATATTTGCAAGCAAAACCCAAGTGTTTAATGATGATGATCTTCCTTTGCCTCTCTTTGTTTTTCCTATCGGTAAATGCAAACAACGACACTAAGCCATCGGCCTACGAATTGATGCAAGAATACGACCTCCCGATCGGTATTCTCCCAACAGGCGTGACGGGCTACAATTTAACCTTCAGGGGCGAGTTCACGGCAATTCTGAACGCCACGTGCTACTTCAAATGGGATACGCACAAAGTCAAGTTCGAGTCAATGATCAAGGCCCAGATTTCCAAAGATAGACTAAATAAAGTGAAGGGTGCGAGCATGAAAATATTATTGTTTTGGATTGGTATTAAAGAGATCAAACGGAACGGCGACATGGTCGAATTCTCCGTCGGATTAACTTCCAAAAAGCTTCCGATTGCTAATTTCAATGAGAGTGCGCAGTGTGGATGAGGTTTGCATTATGTTGGTGATCATTGGGGGAACAGAGAAAGTTTGAGTTGAATTGGTTAATTTGTGTCCTCTTCTTGAATAAATAATGATTTCAATTCAAATCTGTTTTTGTTTCCCAAATTCAATGGATTGATATTTGAATTTTTTTTATCTCAGCTAATTTCTATATTGGATGATATGTGAGTCGGAAGAAATTAAGCTATAGGTGGAGAGGTCCAACATGAAAATCTAGTCATAGTCAAACTCATATTTTCTCTAACAATGTGCAACTTTTTTCTTTTTCTTTCTTTTTTCCGACACGTCATTGTGTACCGACTCAATTGCACGTTTAGCTAGATTTTTTTGTTAGAGCAACTCCAGTAAGAGAAGCCAATTTGGCAAACAAACCAAAACTACAAAATTTGGTTCCTCCTACCCTAAAAATTAGTTCTTTACAAGCATTTCCAATTGTTCAATTTTAGCCCTTGTTTTGGCTCCTTCAATACTTAATTTTGGCTCTGGAGAATAGATTGGCGTCTCTTTTAGCCCTACAATTACAACCTCTTATACCAATTAAGGTGTTATTGGATAGGTACAAAATCGATTTTGTACTTCACAAATAAAATGATTCTACAAATTTAAGTGCATGAGAATCTGTGTTCAAGTGTTTTTTTAACTGTTCTAAAGTGTAGGTGTAATGGGTCCACAGGTATAAATGTGTCTATATGATACACTGGTGAATCAAATACCATATTAGAACAGAACGACAATTATCTAAATAAAAGTGCGGAATTACTCTCCTTCAAAGAACTAGATAGGAATAGATGTGAGACTAAATCTCATCATATTTTGTTCATTCATAAAATAGGTCCCAAAAAATATTGAGGTCAAGAGTAACGTCTTTACATGGGAAGAGCGTAGCCTTCCAGCACATGTCGCCACCCCCCCCCCACACACACACACACACACACACTCTCTCTCTAACAATCGTAATTAGTCTATAAAAACTGGATTTTCATATGATAATGCGTTGTCTAGCCATCGTATATATGTTGGGGTTATATCACATGTGGGATACTCCCATTAATTTAGGGATTGTAATTTGGCTAGATTCCTATTATGATTTGGCTAGATTCCTATTGTGATTTGGTCCCAATAATAGTATATATCAATAGATTATAGCTTAAAAATGAAATTTAGAACTTATAGCCATTTAAATTTATTTAAGGCCCAAAAGCCAACTTATTTAAAGCTGTATTGGATGTGCTTTTCCAGCCTATAGTTTATTTGTCATTTAATGAATCTTTAATTGTACAACTCTATCCTTTTTTTATTGACATAAATTAACCCCGAAAAAAATTAAATCAACCACTTGTCTAAAAATGCTATCATTATTCATCTCTCTCTCTTTTAATTGCAACATTAACACACTATCATTAGTTGAGACATGTATTTTTAAATTCGTACATTTTCAACAAAATAATTCTTAAATAGACTTGGGCAGCTTTTAGTGGCATTTTTAGATAATACACCGCTTATTTTTACCAAACAACACAATTATTATTTTTGAAAAGCTGCACCACACAAGTATACAACTTGTTTTGAGTTGTCAAAAAATTATCTATACTATGCTATAAAAGAGCCTAAGATGGAATATTCCTTAGATGTCAAATTAATTTGGCCTTAATGGTCATTTGCCTAAAATGGAATATTCCCTAGATGCCAAATTAATTTGGCCTTAATGGTCATTTTGGGTTTATAATTTGGTTGTTTAGTAATTTCACATCACATGAATCTATCTCAAGTTACTCATCACATGAATCTATCTCAAGTTACTATGAATAGTAAGTTGAGTCTTATTTGGCAGAGTTTATTTGAGACGTAAGGCATCTTTCAAGGAACCTTTGCATTACCAAACAAGCCTCAAATTAATTTTGTAAATTAAGGATTGTTTGACCCTTAAGACATCTTTTAATGAATCGTCAATTACCAAACAAGCCTTAAGTTACTTTTGTAAATTACCCTTTTTTGTATATGTATATATATATATACATATACATACATACATACAAATTATAGTTTATTATTATTCTTAATGTATTTAAAGTGTGTACAATATATAATTCAATTATCAAATTACCTTTTTACATTTTGTTATTACCCTTGTGTGCATATGTATACATATACTATTATATTATATATATATATATATACACTAGTAATTGTCCGTGCCCGTAGGCACAACACCAAAAAAATAAATAAATAAAAGAAAAGAAAAGAAGGTAAATTAAACTTAGAAGAATCCTTTCATTTCTCTTGCTAAATCCACAAACCAAACACAATATCACAAATTTTAAATCATAGGTCAACAAAATTTTCCACCAGGACGAAAAAGGGTAAATAAAGCTTGAAAAAAAAAAGCTATGAAAAATGAAGAATCTATATACGATTTCACTTCCTTTGCATTATATGAAAGCAAACACAGCTATAAAAAAAAATTAGTCGTGTTTCTCAAACTAAACACCAATTTTAAAGGTCTATCAACAAAGAACCAAGCAATCAGAAAATGAAATCTATGAGCGGCATTACAAAATATCCTATATAAGTATTATCAACATCTACAAAGAGTAGGTTTAAATAAATAAATAAAAGAGAGGAAATTATTTCCAAAAAAAGTGCGTTGATGGTGAAATATATACATGAGCCACAATACATGGAAGACAAGGTGAAAAATAATACTAATAAAGAGTACATACCCAGTACTTTACACAATTATTTAATTCTCATTTATTCTTTGGTCGCATTACATTAGCTAATGGGAGAGGAGAGTGAACAAAGTTAAGCAATTTTGGGGTGACAAAAAATGTATTCCTGGTTTAATATCTTAAGCAAACATGAAACTGCCCAATTATAGCCACAAAAAAAAACCCCACTTTGTTAAATAACATGGCCACATTTGCAAAATATTCTAAAACTTTAGATATAGAAAGCTTCAAATAATCACTTGATGAAGAACAAAGTGTGTACAGTGACCATTGATTGAACACGTGAACCTAAGTCATGAATCCTTCATCAGTGCTACTTTGGTGGGGTGACCAAACAATGGCCTTCATAGTAGATGGAAAATGAAACCAACCTGTACCATAGAATCTGCCCTTGGACTGAAACATTCTAAAACTCAATTATACATGGTGGCTAAAGCCACTATTGAACAATTCTAACCATACGTGCGTTCTGCTAGTAATTGGCCACGCTAGTGGGCACAACGTCAAAAGAAGGGGTAAATGAATCTAAGTTGAAAAATAAAAAAATCAGAATGAACCCCCCCCCCCCCCCCACCCAAAAAAAAAAATATATATCTAACTGCCATTGGGATTCCTGCAAGCTCATGTTCAGCCACTTCTTCTCCTGTGGGGTAACTTCATTCCTCAAGGTAGGCATGAAAAAGATGGGGCAAAGAAGGGAAAAACAAAAGCAGCATTGTTCCGGCGATAACAATTGAAATAGAGAGAGAGATACTGAACAAAAGCATGCATGTATTCCAAGCTTTATCGCAAATGCAAAACAGATTGCAATTAATTGGCAACTTGGCAAAAACTCAATTAATAAAATCCACTTTGTTTGTTGGCATGAAGAACACAAAGAAGGTACGGAGTATAAAAAATATTCAAATAAAATAATTACAAAATTAAAGACTATAAAATGTTGTAATTAGAAAATTGCTTGAGAATATTAGCCAAAACAGAGTTGTGAATGACCCGGATTAAAGAAAACTTGCTATTTGATTTTAGCCATGTTTACAACCCATACTAAATCTGCCTGCAGACATGCTCACACAACTCGGCTACACTTCTGGGAAGAGTTGTAACCTATAGAAGTCTACCTTAGATGGGTACCTAGAACTTGTAGATAAAATTGTGAAGCAGTGAGTCCAAAAATGAGACAGCAAAGTGTGTGGTTGAGTCAACTGTAATATAGTAATCAACCATTACAAAAAGAGTGCCCCATATTGAAAAACCCAAGAACATGAGGGTACAATGGAAATTGGAACGTATAAATAAAAAGTAGCAAAACGGATACTCTTAAAAGAAGCAAATGAAGTTAACAAAAAGCGGACCAACCTAAGCGCCCCCACGATACTATCGATTAAGCTCTGATAGCAAACTTCCCACAACCTGGTACACAATTGCTTCCCATACTGGGTTGTTTGAGCTATCATCAGTCTGCAAAAAAATAAAGAGAGAGTCAATTCAAGAACTCCTATATAACATAAGAGAGAATATATAACAATTATATAAAACCTTCAATTAGTGAACCCCAAAGCTTCGATTTCTTTTCGTAATCCATAGAAAGCCTCTAAAGGTGCAGAGATCCAACCCACATCATGGAATACCAGGAACCCCCGAAGCCTAACAATTCATATCACAACAACCAAACTGGTGTGAGGGGGAAGAAGAAGAGGTAGTGCGAGAGTTGAGTGAGGAACTCCTGCAATTTTCATGATTCGCACAAACAAAGAAAAACCCCAAAATTACATTGAGTGACAAATGAACAAAGGAAAAAAAATACAGAAATAGATAGAGAGATATTATAGAGACTGGCTCGCCTCATCGAGCAACTCCAACATGCAGTATATCATGGCTTTTTCGGCAATTTCTCTTTGACGGAGCTGTGATTCGGCGATGGTTTGGCTCGTGAGTTCGACGGCGATGGAGGTCACATTGTGGCTGGTGACGTGGTTTTAGAGTCTTGGAGTTTACGACAGTAAAGAGTTAGGGTTTGGGGGTTTGTGAGAGAGAGAGAGAGAAGAGACTGAGATACTTGGAGAAAGAGGGTGTGGGAGGGGTGAAAGTGAGTTCCGAGAATAGAGAGATAGTGAGAGTGAGAATTTTTCAAATTTCAAAATGATCGTGACATTGGTGTTCGTGACAGTGAGAGAGTGTGTGATGGAGGGAGCAGCGAGTGGGGTGATGGTTTTGAGGAAATCAAACAGTCCAAAGTGTCCACACTTACGGACGGCTGAGATTTCTTTTGGCCATAAAGTATGATGCCCGATATTATATAGACTAGTAATTGCCCGTGCCCGGGGACACGGGTGAAAAAAGAGAGGATGATAAATAGGTTTTCAAGCACTAAACAATCAAACAGTGAAGATTATCAGAGAGTATATCAGTAGACCAGCACGGCCGCAAGAAAATCGGAGTTCTCAATCTTTCATCTTATAGTCCCATTTGTTTCGTTTGTTGACCTAGATTGTAATACCCCAAGTTAGTAATCAATTCTTCACATAACAATGAACACCATCTCCTTGAAGGGACTGAAAAAGGAAAGAAAAGCTCATTGAAAAGAAGATTTGAAAAAAAAAAAAAAAAAAACTCATTGAAAAGAAGCAATGTAGTAAGACTATCATTTCACTTGAGTTCGGTCACTAACCAAATTAAATCAAGGTTTGTGTCCCAATCAAATGAGTTTTAGACTACTACATTTAGAAATCTTCTAATCGCATAGCACTACAAATTTAATGGAGAGAAAACCTTGCATTGAACTGTGAAGAGGTATATACCTCCATTCCATTAATGCGAGTAGGCAAAGCTAACTTCTATGTCCGTAACAAACTGGAAGAGAACAATATGTTAAAGACAGGCGAATACACATGAAACATTTGAATCTCATTGAGGCAATTTGTTTCTTCTTTTTCTTTCACAAAAACTATCAAAATGATATATAAGATGTTGGAATATGTAAATAAGATTGGAACAGAATTACCGGATCAATAGCCTCTTTAACAAATCATGGGCCGAGTCGCGGATCTCGCTCTCTTTAAGACGTTTCGCGGCTCTGCCCAAAGTGTGCAAGCAGTTCGTACATGCCACGCCGTCCCCAGGATAAAACAGCCCAGAATCACATCTGTCTCAGATTTTTCTTTGCACCAAGAAAAACTGGTATACTAACACCCTTCAGATTGAATTGCTCGGTAACTATAAACTATAAAACTCCTTTTATTATGGAAAGTGGAAACCAAAAGCTCACTGATCAATTTTACTTCTCTCAAATTTGGAAGTTTTCAACAAATGAAGTAATTTTCTGATTTTTTTAGAAGAATCAAAGTGGGAGGAAATGTTTATCTCTCACCCATAGACCACGATAGCTAAGACAAAATATATAGAGAAGAAAATCAATCCATTTTTTTCAAACAAGCTGTAACTCCAACGTAAAATAGAGAAATATAGCTTATATAAGCATGAGACAAGTTTATACATAAAAACCTTTTTGTTGAAGTAAGGGAAAGTACACTGTATGCATTCCATATGTAGTTATACAAGTATATATAAGTCTTGGTGGTATAGATCATTGTATGTCTTATCAATATGACATTCAATACATTAACCAAAATAATTGTAACAGTTTAATTGTCTGCTATAAATACCTTATAGCTGTTGGTTACTATGGATATTCATAAAGCTCTTTCTTCATTAACAGTAAATGGGCTTACAAAAAAAAAACCCTTGGAACCAAACGTATATAATATGAATAGCTACATAACTCCTTTGATTATTATCACAATGAATACTCCAGAATATTTAAGAATGATTTTTTTTATTAAAATATAATCTAACAATCCCCCACTTATTTTAATAAAATTCAAAATAGAAAAAGAATTTTTCATCGAGCAACGTATCATAAGATTGTGCATAAGTAAAGGTGTTTTTCAACTTGAACCTTTACGTAGTGACAGTGCTCCCGGTTATACTAGAGTAACCGTAGTTTTGAACTCTATCTCAGGCAACACCACACACACAACCCTACTAGAGTGTAGTCCAAAAGCCAGCACTTTTATGGCCATGTGCTTATATCCCAGTATAGCGAATGCTCTAGAGAATTTGCCCAAATTCCATAGGAAGCGGCCCTACTTCCACATTCGCATAGGTGAGTCTAACAAGGATACTCCTGTAGCTAGGTATCCCACTCAATATAGAGTTTAGATCTCATTAAGAGTTACAAATAACTCATCCGTGTATCGCTTCAGGATATCATGCTTCTTAAGGGATGGACTCGGAGAGTAATCCCCGTATATATATATATATATATATATATAATAGCATGATTCAACTCATATCACTTCGTGACTTGTTATTAACCTTTGATCCTATTTCTTGGGATCTCCAGTCTATAGGTTGGGTTACCATCACAAGTGACTCAACTACCAATGGGCTTTAGCCCCATCCCTTTCGAGGTTTTCCAAACCTTCTCACGAGCTAACCCTTTCGTCAAAGAATCAGCAATATTATCCTCAGACCGTGTATGATCCACTCTTACAGCCCCGGTAGAGAGAAATTCTCTAACCGTGCTGTGCTTACGACGTATTTGTCGCCTCTTACCGCTATAAAACCGGTTCTCTACTTTTGCAATAGCCGCGGTACTATCGCAGTGGATCAAAACAGCTGGTATCGATCTCATAGCAGGCTTTTCAGCCAAGCTTCCCTCACTAGCAATAGCTAATGGTATCATCTCCGACTCCATCGTGGATTTAACCAAAATGGTCTATTTTTATAGACTTCCATAAAACTATGCCCCCAATAATACCAAAAAGCATATCCACAGGTGGCCTTAGAGTCGTCCAAAAAGGGTATTCCAATCAACATCGATGTATCCTTTAAAGATAGCGGAAAACACAATGTAATCAATAGTTCATGGTCCTTTTCAGGTAACACATGACTTTGTCAACAATTCTCCAATACTGAAAAATTGCCACTTGTGGCTATGGAATCTTTCATTATAAGATAGCAATTTGCATCACTGTAACCTTCAAGTACAGTGGAAAACCTCTTTTTATCAAAAATACCTAAATTAATAGGTTCTTTTTAAAAATCTCGCAACTCTTCCAATTACATTCCTAACTTCAAAATTTGCATACTTATTTCACCAAAAAACAACAAGGTTAATAACCAGCCCTGAAAACCAAAATATTAAATTTTTTCAAATTTTGAAATATGCAAAATATTTTAAAAAATAATTTCTTCTCATCTCGGGGTATACAATTCATCCAAAATTTATTTCATTCTCGGAGGTAAAATTCAATTTCACTTCCCAAGTACCAAAACTTTGGTATTGTGTGAATCACCAAGCAACATTTTCATTCTCCATTGGAGAGTATCTCTTGGAATAGTTGAGATTATTACACACATGCCTAGAGGCACACATATCAAAATACCATACTTCAAATTATGTCATGGAATACAATTCCGTAAACATAGCCACAAATGACCCTTCGATGACATTAGCTTGTGCAACAGATTGACTGATGCATCCGGCTTCTCTAAATTTTCCCATAATAAAAAATATATTGGGATCATTTTTGTTTTGAAGGAGGTTTCATGTTCATATACGCTTTACTCAAAGTGCAATGAAAAATAATAATATTTTTCTTTCAAAAACCTTTCTCAATATATATAATGATGTTGATCAATATATACAAACAACGGTTCTTGTAATTTTAATTAATCCATAAAATTACATTGGCTTTACCCAAAATCTTCATATTAAAACTAAGTGACAATAAGATTTTGGTCTCTTTTATAACCTCTAAACTGGAACCAAACACTAATAAATCATTCCCATATAAACATATCATAACACATACTCTATCACAGTGTTTATGATAAATGCGTTTATCACTTTCCACAAATTTGAAACCATTTGGAAATAGTTTGATCAAATTTTAATACCACTGGTTGTGTGTCATTTTTAAACTACATAAATGGTATGTAGATATACATGCTTTCTTCTTATTCGGATCTTAAGAACCCTTCCAGAGTATCCAACTAAACTTCTCCTCTAATTCTCCATTAAAAAATGATTTTAACATCCATTTGCTAAGTAAATTATAAATATCAGTAACAACTAATAAAATTATATGGATGTAAATAAAGAGAATAGGTATCCCAAAAAAAATCAACATTTCCCTTCCACTTAAAACCCTTTAGTACTAAAGTAGATTCACATTTCTCAATAAAACCATCGGGTATAAACGCCTTTATAAGACTCCATTTACTCTCCATCATTTGACATTCAAATGGGAAAACCACAAGCTGGAAAAGACATGGTTAGAAATAATAGAAACCATCTCATCACGATTGGAAAAAATAAGAGTATCCTCTAGAGCAAATAGGACCCTCCTTCTAGAGTAAATGTATAAAAATCACTTTTCAAAACTTTTGAGCGATCATCTTTCTTACAACTTCGAGGTTCAAATAATGAGTCATGATTTCTTTCATGCACTCTATATTCAATATATAGAAGGGATAAAAACAGGAGATTGAAAACCCCCACTATCCCTCAATTTAACAAGAATTATCATAAAAATTACCAACAGTATATTCAAAAGACATAAAAAATTTTAGTAAATTTACTAGAATTAAAAATCTTGACATAAGCCAAATAACCTAAATTTAAAAATAATTTAAGTTGGACTTTCTAATTTTCCAATGTTCAAAAAGAATCAATTTTGGGGTACTCTAAAAATAAAACATACAACTTATTAAAACTTATCCCAAAATATTTGAAATATCTGAATCGTGACTCAAATAAATAAAATATCACGAGTCAAAAATTGTTGGGCCAAAAGAATCAACAAGTCCATGTGAAGCTGCCACGCATTATAACATCTCAATCTAAAACTTATATCACGCCATGTGCTCCATCTAGCCATGGTCGATCGCCAACATATATATATATATATATATATATAATATATTGAATATACAACACATATATCTTTACACATTGCACCATAATACATATAATAAAATAAGATGTTATACAACCTATAAGATATGAATTCAATCATTTAACCCAGCACATCATTAGTGCGGGCCAGCAAAACTTATTATTTTCTTTTCCAGTCTTTCATTTCATCCTCTGGATCTCTTCTTATCTATTTTTCTTCAGTGTTTGTGTCACCGAGAGCTTATTCCCTCTCAGTCTCATGGCTCTTCTATTTATCCTCATTTGAAAGCATTAATGGAAAGATTTCAAAGAATTCATAACTGTGAATTTGTAGCTGACGACCAAATCTACACATGAAAATATATTGATCATGGGAACATAATATGTAAATGTTGCTGTAAAAGTCATAAAGACCATTTATTAGAATTGAAACACTGACCCATTTTCAAAAACCCAATGTCTAATTCTCTAGAGTATCTCAGCCATAGTCCTTAGAAGTAATAATTTATTTAAATAATTCATTTATTTATTTATTCATTTTTTACCCTCATACAGTCTATTAAAATATTCTAGCATGTAGCTCAACCCAAAACATGAACCTTCTCTGGTTAGGTCTTCCATATTTACGTTCAACACTAAACCTAAGTTTGATAGACTGTTAATCATCGTAGGGATATCATCTTGCAAAGCAGCAACCAATTCATGAAAAATATATTGCAAAACAGTGCACAAACATTTATATCTACGCACACCTTTTGTTGTCCAAATTTTAACAGAATAAATACTTAATTTTTATGTTAGGATCTATAGAATTTTCAAGAGTTCAAAGAAATACAAATTTCATCATAGTTACAAAAAATAGCATTTTCTGTCTCCACTTCTTTAAGCGATGATCCTCAAATCAAAAAAGGTTTGTTAAGATCTAGGACTAAGAGGATGATCCATAAATTATAGCAGAAGAAAACGTCTTAAAATTGTTGGAATATGTAAATAAGATTGGAACAGAATTACCGGATCAATAGCCTCTTTAACAAATCATGGGCCGAGTCGCGGATCTCGCTCTCTTTAAGACGTTTCGCGGCTCTGCCCAAAGTGTGCAAGCAGTTCGTACATGCCACGCCGTCCCCAGGATAAAACAGCCCAGAATCACATCTGTCTCAGATTTTTCTTTGCACCAAGAAAAACTGGTATACTAACACCCTTCAGATTGAATTGCTCGGTAACTATAAACTATAAAACTCCTTTTATTATGGAAAGTGGAAACCAAAAGCTCACTGATCAATTTTACTTCTCTCAAATTTGGAAGTTTTCAACAAATGAAGTAATTTTCTGATTTTTTAGAAGAATCAAAGTGGGAGGAAATGTTTATCTCTCACCCATAGACCACGATAGCTAAGACAAAATATATAGAGAAGAAAATCAATCCATTTTTTCAAACAAGCTGTAACTCCAACGTAAAATAGAGAAATATAGCTTATATAAGCATGAGACAAGTTTATAAATAAAAACCTTTTTATTGAAGTAAGGGAAAGTACACTGTATGCATTCCATATGTAGTTATACAAGTATATATAAGTCTTGGTGGTATAGATCATTGTATGTCTTATCAATATGACATTCAATACATTAACCAAAATAATTGTAACAGTTTAATTGTCTGCTATAAATACCTTATAGCCGTTGGTTACTATGGATATTCATAAAGCTCTTTCTTCATTAACAGTAAATGGGCTTAAAAAAAAAAAAACCCTTGGAACCAAACGTATATAATATGAATAGCTACATAACTCCTTTGATTATTATCACAATGAATACTCCAGAATATTTAAGAATGATTTTTTTTATTAAAATATAATCTAACATAAGATGCAACATGAAATGAGTAATGTACCTAAAGGGTGAGTTCCAGTTGTAAGGAAGAGCTTTTCAAAATTGCATCTACCATTCCATGCCCACCTATTTCAAAGCAAACGATAGAAGAGAAAAAGAAAAACGATTCAAAGCATTTGTACATTGCTAAAAGAACCCATGACCAAGCTAATAAGCTAAACCCATATCAAAATAATCACATATTGAAAAGAATAAAGATGGATAAAATACATAAGTAAGGTGCTTTTGCATATTCAATTTCTTACACATGGAGCATGAAAGAAACATTAGTGACTTATACACAACAAAGAGACCCTACTCAAGCACTTGGGGCCAATGGGCCACGACAAAAACAAAAAAAAAAAAAATGAAAAAAAAAGGCTAATAGGCCACAACTTGATGTTCTAGCTCAGCCAAAAAAAAAAAACTTGATGACAAACCTACTTGACTACAGTCTACAATAGACAGAGGGAAAAAAAAACATCTACTTGAAAACACTTGACAGTGTTCTACATGATTGGTGGTTGTTTAGTGTTAGTGCGTCGATTTGTTTAGTGTTAGCCTCCAAGAAACTGACTTTTGCTTCATTAGATATCAACTACGATGAAAATTCAGTCAATTTTCAAGCACTACTAGATATATTTCAGATTTCAATAGTAAAGAAATGGGTTTTTTCATGACTTCAACAATGTTTCATTGGATAAATCAACTAAATTTAAAAAATAAATAAATAAAAGAACTACTTACCGATTTCAGAAATAGAGAATGTAAAATATGATTTCTAATCGTTATTTAGAAACAAAAAAAAAACTCAAATACAGAGGTTAGACTTGGAGAGGGAATACTTCAAAGTGAATAAAAAACTAAATATAGATTATCACCAATATCTTGGAGAGGGAATACTTCAAAGTGAGCCTAGAACTAAGGTTAGACCAAACACTAATATCTTTCTGTGTAAAGCTACATGTATTAATCAAAATAATGCTACGCTCCCCAAATTTGAACCCCAATACTTCAATAGTTTAAAAAAATGATGTGGAAGTGATCAGTGGTACAACCAATACAACTGAAATAACATGGCTTCTACCTGAAAACCAATAGAAATGAAACCTTAAAGCATTGGATGGCTGAGTATTGATTGGCTTTGTTAGGTAGAACATCAATAAGAAAAAATAATAAGATACTCAAAAACCCCAATTAACAAAATGGGTTTTTCAAAGAAGCAGAGGAGGAAAACAATTAAAAATGGGAGAAGGACGAAGAAGAATAAGAGTGAAATTCCTATAATGGCGGCAAGAGAAGATATGAAATCCAGACATGGGAGGAGAAACACAAATACAGAGGGTGCAGCCCATGCATTACCCATTTGCCAAGCCAGCCCCATTCCAAAACAACCAAAAACAAAACTCAAATTGTAAACACAAAAACAGTACAAAGATCAAAATCAACCAATATTGTTTGAATCAAAATCTGCCAACCAAAATAAAAACCAAAATATAAATCAAAATCAGACAGAAAAGGTGAGATAGAAAGTTTACCAAGAGGGGCTAGCCGGCGATAAAAGGGTCCAGTGGTGATTGGTGGATGTGGCCTGCAGAGAGAGATAGAGTAAGAGATATAGAGAGTAATAGTGAGATATACATAAAGAAATAGGAGACAGAGAGAGTTTCAGATAGAGAGAGAGAGAGAGAGAGTGTGTGTGAGTGAGTTTGAGTAGTAGTGGTGGTGGAGTTGCCGGTTGTGGGGTTGGGGGCTTTTGGTTTCTTGGTCTGGAGGAAGAGAGAGTGTGTGTGGAGAAGAAGATATAGAGTGTGTGTGATAGAAGAAAGAGTTTGAGACAGAGTGTGGGTGGGTGAGAGTTCCGAGATAGGGATAGGGAGAGTTAGAGTGAGTATTTCAAAGTTCAAATACTTGTATCAATTATACGGGGGAGAGTATAGAGAGTGGGAACCCGTGTAGGTTTAGATGAGAGGTGGCTGACAGAAAGAGATGTAGCAGAAAGGTTGAGGATCGGACGGTCTAAACTGTCTTTGTTAACGGACGGCTCAGATCTATTATGGGGAAAAAAGGTTGAGCCCCAATATTATATAGAATATACTATTTTATTATATTATTAAAATTACTATTTTGCCTTTTATAATTTGTTAAAGTTGAAAGGGTGTACAATTATAATTCAATAACTAAATTACCATTTTGTTAAATTGAATTATCAAATTATCCTTTTATCTTTTGTAAATTACCCGTTTATATATATATATATATATATATATATATATATGTATACTAACGTTAGTCCGTGCTATGCACGGGTATCATTGATTTTTTTAAAAATTTACTCAGGAAGTCTAAAAAAAATAATTAAATTAAAAAACGTGAAAAAATAAAATATACAGTGGGAGAGAGGCGGCTACAATGAGTGTGAAAGAAGTCACTACAAAAATGTAAGAGTGTAGCATGCATGTATTCTTTATTTTTTATTTTTATTTTTTGAATACTCCATTATTTATTTTTCAATATCTATATATACACAGTTGTGTATCTATACTATACTATTATGTAGTAATGTCATGTGGCATCCCAAGTTCCCAACAATACGAGAGTGTTGCGCGGTATTTATATTGCTATTTATAGATTTATCGATCTATTGATATAGATATTATAATTTAGGGGGTTGCTAACTTACAACACGATGGTTGTAGGTTAGCAGCATACAACAATCTCTTTAGCGACGAAAAGTAGGTTTTTAGCAACAAATTTTTTGTCGCTAAAGGTTCCAACTTTTAGCGACGAAAAATTTCGTTGCTAAAAGCCCATTTTTCGTCGCTAAAAGCCTCATGTGCTGTAAGTTAGCAATTCCCTATAATTTATTATTATTTATGTATTTAAAGTTTATACAATTGTAAATTGAATTACTAAATTACCATTTTTCCTTTTGTAAATTACCCTTGTGTGTATAAATATCCACATATATATATGTATTATTTTATTATATTATTATTATATATATAAATTGAATTACCAAATTTTAATTTATGTATTTAACGTGTGTACAATTATAATTGAATCATCAAATTACCCTTTTGTCTTTTTGTAAACTACCTTTGTGTGTATAAATATGTACATATATATATATATATATATTATTTTAATATATCATTATTCTATGGATATATATATATATATTGAATATATTATTATATACATTAAATTGAATAAAAGTTATTACAATTATAATTTGAATAACAAAATTACTCTTATGCTTTATGCAAAGAGTAATGATTGGTGCACATAAAATGTGCATATAAAGTGTGCACATAAAGATCTGGGCCATTAATTTCAATGGGTCCTATGTATGCAGGCATGGGCTCCACCGAAATGAATGACCCAGATCTTTATGTGCACGTAGCATTACCCATATATAAATTGAATAACCAAATTACCCTTATGCCTTTTGCAAATTACTCTTTTGTTAAATCGAATTACCAAACTACCCTTTTGCCTTTCGTAAATTACCTTTTTTGTATGTTTGTGTGTGTGTGTATATATATATGTATTTATTTATACGTTAAAGAAAATAGCTTAAATGTTTAAAGTGTGTACAATTGTAAATTGAATATAACCAAATTACCTTTTTGCTTTTGTAAATTATCCTTTTTGTATATATGTATATATACAAATATATATGTATACTAGCGTTGGCCGGTGCTATGCAGGAGTATCGTTGGAATTTTTTTTGAATAATATATTATGTATATATATTTACCCAGAAAGTCTGCAAAAAAAAAAGTAAAAATTGTGTGAGGGAAGTTACTGCAAAAATGTAGGAGCGTAGGAAGTTTTTTTTTTTTTTTGAATATTACTTTATTTCAAATTTATATATACAATTCACAATTGTATATCTACACTATAATATTATGTAGCAATGTCATGTGGCAACCCAATTACATGGAGAGTATCACATCACACCTACATTGCTATTTATATATATGTGTGTGTGTGTGTGTGTATTTTAGATACTCTGTATTATCTATGCATTAAAAAAAATCCTTAAATTGTAGGTTGAACGTCAATTAATATAGTTGTTTAAGCATATTTTTTTTCTAACACCATCTTAATAATACTAGAAAATAGTTCTCTTTCTCGTACACAAAACAAAAAAAGGGATACTTAATATATAATCCATTATATATTACTTTATCATAATATTTTCCACATTAAAAAAATGAGAAATACTCACCTTTACTAAGAACTCAACAAATCAATAGGATACATAAAATTCCAATGATTTGATGATGCACACGATTCCTTGCACTCTGGCTATGAACATAAAAAATCATAAAATTGAGAAACTTCTTTTATAGTGAAAGTGAGAAATTTCTCACACGTTGCTTTATAATTGTTAAGATCTGTTAAAAGTGAAAAATTTCTCACTGTTTGACTGAGAAATTTTCAAATATAAAACTGACGAAGTGAGAAATTACTCACCTTTTTTATTGACATGTACACGATTCCTTTCTTTTTAAGAATTTTAATTAAATTAGGAGACCACAAATTTAGGCAACTCCATTATTTTAGCAACCATAACTCCACAAATCCATAACTCCTAAATTTAGATTGCAGTTACCATATCTAAATTTCTCACACTTTGTTTTATAATTGTTAAGATCTGTCAAAAGTGATAAATTTCTCATTGTTTGACTTAGAAATTTTCTAATATAAAACTGACGAAGTGGGAAATTTCTCACATTTTTTTATTGACATGTATACTATTCCTTTCTTTTAAAGAATTTTAATTAAATTAGGAGACTACAAATTTAGGCAACTCCATGATTTTAGCAACCATAACTGCACAACTCCATAACTCCTAAATTTAGAATGCAGTTACCATATCTAAATATAACAAAATATATCTTTTAAAAATCAACTTAAAATATGCATAAAGGGTATATATGTCCAGAAATTACTTGCAGATTTGGAAAAAAGGACTAAATCCTAAGATTTGGTGATATAAAGGATTAATTTCAGTTCCTACCAAATCGAATGAACCAAACCTATATTAAATTCACATCTAAAGACCAAATTGTAGGTTTTTAAACAAAAAATGCATTGCATTTTTTTTTTTTTACCAAATCCAATACATGTGTCTTGCACGGGCCTTCTTCCGAGTTATAATATCTCTGGTTAAGCAGCAAGAAATAAGGCCAAAGTCAGAGGAGCCGCATGAGTACGAAAAAAGAGATCATTTTTGCTCACTCAAACTTACTCACACAGGTATTCACTGAATGACATGTGTTCTATTTCAATAATTTTGTTGATAGTACAAGAACAAAATAGGAAGGGAAAGAGACATTTGTCGTCTAATAAATGCTTGAATGAGCAAATATTTTTTTTTTTTTTTTTTTGGGTAGGTAATACGAAAATAGTACGTACTCCTATACTAAATGTCAAAGTTGTCGCCACCAAACTCCTCTGTAACTAAGAAAACCCAAACCCAAATCCAAACCCATCTTGAGAGAGAAAGGGGAGGAGAAATTCGGACCATGTCTCCTGTGGCATACATATTATGCGCCTTCCTCGTCTTCCTAACCACTATCCCAACTTGGTCGGCAGTGGGCGACGACACGCCGACGGTGTACGAAGTTCTAGAAGAATACGATTTTCCGGTGGGTCTTCTTCCAAAAGGAGTTTCAGACTACGAATTGAACACCACCACCGGAAAATTCTCTGTTTTCTTGAACAATACCTGCACTTTCTCAATTGATGGTTATAATCTGAGGTACAAATCAACCATCACTGGGGTCATATCTAATGATACGCTCAAGAACTTGAAGGGTATAAGTGTCAAGATCCTTTTTTTCTGGTTGAATATTGTCAAGGTTGTTCGCGACGACAATGATCTTGAATTCTCCGTCGGAATCGCTTCCGCCGACTTTCCAGTGAGCAATTTCGAGGAGAGTCCGCAGTGTGGCTCTGGCTTCGACTGTCACAGTGTGGAGAGAGCGACAATGGGTTTTGTATCTTCCTCTTAAATTAATTTGGTGAGTGTTTTTTTTTTAGCTTTGTACCGAAATATGAAGTAAACCCTAACAATCTTAGTTTCTGTTGTATGAAATAAATCCACAATAAATTTGGTTTTTTCTTGCATTATTTTCTTTTTATCTATTAGTATTTGGGTATTGATGTTAGAGTATTGATATGCTTTTTAAGTTTAAATCAAAATTTTAATTTTTATATGCTTTGTCAATTGTATTGCTTGTAGTTGGATGTTGTACTGTTTGATTACTGTCACATGTGTTAAAAGCATTAAAAATTAAATTTGGGATTTTAATTTGAAAAACATAGCATAATCGATATCAAAAAATAGTTAGTGGTACAACTATGGGTGTGTTTCGGCCGAAAATGATTGGAATATCCTCATTCGGAAAAAATTTCAAAAATTTCGGAATTTAAATAGGTGCTCTGATTTCCGTTCCGATATTTTCGGAATTTCATTTTCCTTTTCGATGTCGGAATTTCGGAAGTTTCGGAAATTTTTTTCGAAATTTTCAGAATTAGAGTACGAAATTTTTTGAATGCAAATACTATTGAAAGGGTAAGTCATACTTTTATAGAGCCCCTTTCTCTTCTTATCCGATGTGGGACAAACAAGTTCACACTCTTCCAAATTTTCGGAAAATATTCGGATTTTTTCGGGAAATTTTCCGGAAAACATATTTTTGGAATATTTTCGGAAATTTTGGAATTTTCGGAATTCTAAAAATAATTCTGATTCCGTTCCGATTTTTTGATTTGGTGCTAAATTTGAAATTTTTCGGATCAGAACTGAAATTTTCGTTCCAAATAGCATCCCTAGGTGCAACATGTCACTGCATATTAAGTACATCTGATAAAAATATATAAGAATCAAACGTGAAATTTACCATAGCATTACACTTTGGAATATGCCTTTTTGCAAATTGTGCAATTTCATCTAACTTGTTAGGTTGTTACTTGTTGGTCCGCACTCCGCAGGGTTCTGTAGACTATTAGTTGAGTATGTCCTAAAACTGTGCAATTCAGCTAACAAGTTAGGTTTGTCTTCACACTCACAGTTTCAACACTAGGCAATTTCAACCAAACTGCAAATTGTTAGATTATTAGAAGGATGAAGCTCAAGTACCAAATTCAAAAGTTTTGGTGTGAGTTCAAATGCTATTATCAACTTATCTCACGTGCTTCATTGGTGCATATGTTCGGAATTTATCTCTCTTTCTTGCTCCAATAAAATGGTATTGATTTTGAACAGGCTAAAAAAATTTATCCTTGGTTCTTATTTGGACCACTTTTTCAAATACGGAGTATTATTCTTCATCCAATGTGTGTTGAGCTGGTTGGTGGGTGTGTGTGTGTGTGTGTGGTGGGGGGTTGTCGATAGTAAAGTTTTGTAATAATGTTATGGTTTTCAAAAACAATAATATTAGGGGCACAAACAAGTTTCACAAACACACTATATATCTCTTCTGGGTGGCACTGTGGGATTTACTGAAATTATCCGGACCCCACAGTACCACCCAGGAGAGAATTAAAGTGTGTTTATAAGTGTTTGTGAAACTTATTTGTACCCCAAATATTACTCTTTCAAAAAGTAGTTCTCATGACATGATGGGAAACTACTTAGAAAAAACATCTTTCTGTAAAAATTCAAATTATCCTATCCCAATGGTATTTAATTCACTTGGAAACCTAATTTTTTGAATACAATTTGAGCAGTCATGAACCAAACAATTGTACAATGACTTTTTAAAATCTCTTTTGTGTATAAATATATAATACACTACTTTCTTTGCAAAATAACATATCTCAGTAGTTGCCTTTTTGTTCACATCTGGTTCTTTTGTCAACAAAATTGAGGAGATAAATTACAATTTCTATGATTTAGGCTTAGTTTGGCATCCATTTTGGTGCTTCTCTTTTTTTAAAGCACAATTTCATGTTAATTCATTTGGTAACTAGTTTATGAGCTTTGCAAAAATAGAACTTAGTGCTTTTTTGGGAGGAGCTTTTAAAATCTTTAGAATGGAGTTTTTAAAAGTTCAAGGTTGTTTTTTGGTTTTATGATTTTTTTTTTAAGAGTAATGTATCACTTATATAAAAACTATCAAACAACTTAATACGGATTAATAAATTTCATAAGCTACATTTAAAAAGTCACGCGGGGGCCACTAAGCCTTAGTTTACTGCATTTTGAAGGTTACCGTC
Organism: Hydrangea macrophylla; assembly: GCA_033977485.1. Lineage (NCBI taxonomy): Eukaryota > Viridiplantae > Streptophyta > Magnoliopsida > Cornales > Hydrangeaceae > Hydrangea > Hydrangea macrophylla. The sequence continues at coordinate 113,892,455 of CM066982.1, read as the reverse complement.
TTTTCTTTTCTTTTTTTTTTTCTTTTTTAGTGGAAATTGAAAGGTTATCAATATTCTAGCAAATCTTTTTATAAACAATTGTTTTCCATACTTTTCGAATAACAATTACCGCTTTGGTTAATTTTAGTTTGGCTCTAAAGACCATCCTAAGTCCCAACTCTCGTAAAAATGAGTAATGTTAGGCACAATTTGAAATTCACACTGAATTTGACATCTAGATTTAAATGTATGTACTTTGTACTGTGTAAGTGGTGCACAGAAAAGTATAAGAAAATTCACACAGCACAAGGTACATGTATTTAAAGCATAAGATGTGAAATTCAGTGTAGATTTCAAAGTGTGCCTAGCATTACTCCGTAAAAATATAGTTAATATTGTGTTTTTTTTTTTTTTTGCTAAACAAAGAAATTTTATTAATGAATCCGAGTAATATGTAGCATCAATTACAACTTCGAGAAGACAGGAGGGAGAAAGAGATCCAGTAAAAACTAATAAAATATAGTCAATATCGTGTTTAGTACAATTATACGATATCACAATCTAATTGAACTCACTACTCATCAATTTATCCTTATGTCCCTCTATTTAGATAACAAATTCATCACAATTAAACATAATTAATATTCATCTGTATTCATAAGTTGTACTAAAGGACGCAATATCCCAATTATATCAAATGTTTACTTTAAGTCATGTTCCGGGAGAAATCCAACTACTTGAACAACATATGAAAAATGACCATCTGATACTTTCTGAATTCTACTATCTATTAAATTAAATGGTGTCACTTTCAATTTACTACTTCCTTTTCTTTTCTTTCTTTATTTATTTATATTTTTTTTTATCAATTCAATGGACTTTATTGAATTAAAATATATATATTCAATGGACTTTATTTAGAATTTAAACTATTTACGGAAGTTTTTCAATTATAATGAAATTTTCAACTTTATATTGTTGTCTTCAAATGTGTAGTAGAAGTAAATTGATTTCTTAAAGAAAACACGTACAAAACTTTCAAAATAGAGAGTGATGATGTCATAAATTGGTAAGTGCAGAGTAGAGCAATTTTAGGAGAGAGAGAGTGAGAGACTATTTTTTTTGTATGTGGTTCGGTCCTGTTAATGAAGATACCTACGTCCACGTGTGTGTCTAAGTACGTTCACTAGCAGATCACCGACGGGCCTGGTGAGCCAATAAAGAGAGGCGGCACTACCAGTAATACCGGCCAGGTGTATGCGTATAATGATGAATTTTATAGAGGTGCTGTGTAGACTAGAGAGTTGGCGGCCCCCTCTATGGGGGTGAGAGGTGTCTTTTACAGATGTAAGAGACCTACTCATACATGGATAAGGAAATATAATCTTATTGATATAGATTGGCATTAATTATGGGGATTTCCTAATTGGATTAGGAAATAATGTACACTTTCCATTAGTCTTCTAACTTGAGTAGGAAACTGCCCGTAATGCTCGGGATTACGCATGTGAAGCTCGGGATCATGCTTGTGGGTCCGGATGGGCTGTTCCCGCGGTGGGATGTGCCTGTACAGTTTTGCCGGCCTGTTGGCCGGGTCGTAGATGAACCGCTCGGGCTGATGCTTCTGTGGAGTTGTGCATGATTTGCCCGGGGCATGGACTAGCTGTTGATTTTGAACCGCTCGGTCATAAGATAGAGCCAATTTAGGGCGTATCAGCTGCCCCCCATTTCCAAGATTGGCCAGATGCTATATTGGGGCAAGTTTGGAAATTTGTTTGATGTTACTTGCCACTGTCTGAGTGCTTGGAGAAGCTGCCTCGGGGCTTCTGAGCCTGGTGAGTCCTCGGGAACTGACTGAGAGTTGAGACACAGCCTAGCTCGGGACCTTTAGGTGCTCGGGAACTGACCGGGAGTTGAGACCCGGCCTACTTCAGAGTCTTTTTTTCCTTGAGTTAGCTCCCAGGATGGTTATCTTCTGCCTGTAAACCTTCGTCAAGGCTGTGGGTAGAAGGATTTTACCATGTTGGAAAAGCCGACCTAAAGCGTATTGCTCTAAGGTCCTTTTTTTTATGTTAACTCCCCAGGATGGTTGTCTTCCGCCCGGCCAGCCTTCGTCAAGACTGTTGGGAGAAGAACTTGACCATGTTGGTGGAGCCAACCTAAATCATGTTGCTTTAGGGTCCTTTTACTCCTCTATCGTCGGCCAACCTAAGAGATTTTAGTCACCTCTATCGTCGGTCTGGACCTAAGTGGAGTTAATGCCTCTGAGTACTGTAGGTGCTCGGGTTGTCCAAGATTTTGACTTGGTTATCCGCGAGGCCTGTAGATACCCGGTGTGATTACCTGTTTAGTTCACTACGCCGTCTTGCACCCCAAGCTTTCGCTAAGACGAGAGTCTTACAGAGGCTATGATCTGTAGGTAACCGACCTGGAACATGGTGGTTGCAGGGTCTTTTGAAGCTTGCCATCATCAGCCACCTAGGGGGTTTGCCCCCATCGTCAGTTGGACCTAAGCGAAGCCGGTGCCCCGGGCGTGACCCCGAGGTCTTTGGTGCCTGGGTTCGGAGCCCGAAGTCTTTTTAGTGCCTGAGTTCGGAGCTCGAGGTCTTTTTATGCCTCAGGGTTAGGCCCGAGGTCTTTGGATGCCTCGGGGTTAGGCCCGAGGTCTTTGTATGAGTTCTCTGACAATCGGTGGAGCCTCATGTGGTGATCAAGCAAGTACCACTCTAGTCGGGCTCTTCTAGACAGATGGAGATAGGAAGTCGGATCAGGATCGTCGGGCTTCTGACTTCTCTGTGCTGGAGGCAAAGTCAGAACTGTTTGTTCCTGACCGATGTGACCTGGAGATCGGGCCGGGGCTGCCGGACTCAGACCGCTGCAAACTGGAGGTCGGGTCGGGACTGTCGGACCCTGCCTGATCTGAGCTGAAGGAACTGTCAGAACTCCCGGGCTGATCTCGCTTTCGCTTGCTTCCGGAAGACTTGTCGCTTTCTTGCCCGGGGTCTTTGGTCTTCAGAAACTCTTCAGTGTCAATATATTTTCCAACCCTCTCTGCGAGTTCGACCAAGGTTACCGGCCGATTTCTGTGGAACGACACGTCGTACTTGGTGTGTTGAACCCCCGAGCAGAAGGCTATGATGGCGATTGTTTCGTTCAGATTACGGATTTGAAGCTTCTGTTGGTTGAACCGGTCGGTGAACTCCTTGAGGGACTCATTATTCCGTTGTCTGACTGTCAGTAGCTGCATGTCTGGCTTTGGCCGCTTATGCATACCGGCGAACTGGTTGATGAACTGCTTGCTGAGTTGTTTGAAACTACAGACCGATCGGAGCTCCAAGGAGTAGAACCACTGCATGGCCGGGCCTTTAAAGAGCTGGGGAAGGCTAGGCAGTGTAATTCATCGGAGTTGGTGGCCAGGGCCATCTGAACCTTGTAGGTCCAGACGTGGTCGACCGGGCTTTCAGAACCGTTATAGGGATCTAGGCGAGGCTGCTTGAATTTGTGCGGAATGGCAAACCCCGTGATCTGGCTGGAGAACGGTGACTCTCTCTCGGTATTGGCCTGATTCTGAGCGCGGTTTTGACCAAGCTTCTTGGCCACTCCATCGATCTGCTTCTGTAAGTCCTTAATTCGGGCTTCCACGTCTTCCCGACCGGTATCCGAGGAACTAGTCGGGTTGGTGGAAGATGCTTCTTCATGGCGGGGTGCTATCCTCTAGGATCGGGCTCGGCTATGACTCTGGGTAACCGTATCCCCAGGGACGACTCGACTTTTGACCGAGTGACCCTGGACTGATTCCCGGGCCATATGCTCCCGTCTTTCCTCTCGGGCAGCACGCCCACTGTTGATGTCTCTGGCATCCTCAACACGGGATGGGTTGGCTCGGGCACGTTGTCTGGTCCTGATTGGTTCCCGACCGTACGCAACGTTCCCGGGTCGTTTCCCGGCCACTGGAGGATTGCTTTGCTGGGCTAGCTGGGCTTCAATCTGTCGATGGATTTGACGCTGGCCCTCCAAGAGTTGTGTGAGGGTTGCGGTGATTTGCTCATATGTCATGACTGCCGCAGCGGGTACCGGGGCAGGAGGAACATCCCGGTCGGACTGCTGGTCAGTCTTCTTACCCTTCTTCAGTGGTATGACGATCAGTTAAGAAATTTGTTGACGAGAAGACTTGTCGTTCCCACAGACGGCGCCAAACTAATGATGCCAGAAATTGGTAAGTGCAGAGTAGAGCAATTTTAGGAGAGAGAGACTATTTTTTTTGTATGTGGTTCGGCCCTATTAATGAAGGTACCTACGTCCACGTGTGTGTCTGAGCACGTTCACTAGCAGATCACCGGCGGGCCTGGTGAGCCAACAAAGAGGGGCGGCACTACCAGTAATACCGGCCGGGTGTATGCGTATAATGGTGAATTTTATAGAGGTGTTGTGTAGACTAGAGAGTTGGCGGCCCCCTTTATGGGGGGTGAGAGGTCTCTTTTATAGATGTAAGAGACCTACTCATACATGGATAAGGAAATATAATCCTATTGATATAGATTGACATTAATTATGGGGATTTTCTAATTGGATTAGGAAATAGTGTACACTTTCCATTAGTCTTCTAACTTGAGTAGGAAACTGCCCGTAATGCTCGGGATTACGCCTGTGAAGCTCGGGATCATGCTTGTGGGCCCGGATGGGCTATTCCCGCGGTGGGATGTGCCTGTACAGTTTTCCTGACCTATTGGCCGGGTCGTAGATGAACCGCTCGGGTTGATGCTTCTGTGGAGTTGTGCATGATTTGCCCGGGGCATGGACTAGCTGCTGATTTTGAACCGCTCGATCATAAGATAGAGCCAATTTAGGGCGTATCAGAGAGAAAGAGAGAGAGAGAGAGAGAGAGAGAGAGAACAGGACAAAACAAATGGGGTACCCCGATCTATGACTCTTAATTTAGGGTAAAATTGAAAAATGTCTAACTAAATTAATTAAGGATAAAATTGAAAACGTTTAATTTAGGATAAATTCAAGTGTCTTAACTCTTAATTAAATTAATTAAGGGTAAAATTGAAAGTGTCAAACTAAATTATATTGATTTTCATAAAGAACTCTTAATTTAGGATATTTTAAAACATAAGGATTCTTAAATTGGGAAAATGTAGGAGTAAAATTTACATTAAACATTTTTTTTTCTTTAAAGGGGAGTTAAAATAAGAGTAATAATTGAGACATAACTTAATCACACAACTTTCATTTTGTGTCTCTCTTTTTTGATGGGCTCTACAGTGTCTACTATAGGAGAGAAAGACACAAAATAAAATTTGTGTCCCAAAATTGTGTGATTTAATTGTGTCCTAAATATTACTCTTAAAAAAAAAAAAAATAATAAAATAAAAAAAGGACAACACAGATGTGAAATGGGGCACCCCCGATCTGATAAAAGCTGCTTCCAAGGCATATAGCAAAATTTCACGATGCAAGCATGGGTCCCACAAAGATGAAGAGTGCACCCAACACTTGTGCAATCACGATGGACAATGAATCGCGCGACTGACTTCCCAATCGTGAGTTCCAAACGGCCCCAATTGTGACGCAAAGGGTGGGGGTGGGTTACGTGGGTACTGGGTACCATATTCATATATAAAATCTCTTTATGTCCTCGCAATATTTTGCTGGCAAAGAAACAAAGTCCTGAAAGCATACAAAATCTTTGGGTTGATTCAACAAAAACTCAGGGACCATATTGATTTGATTCAAACACCAATAGAGAGGGGAGGGGACTCACTCAGATCAATGTCTCGAATTGCGATACTCGCACTCCTTTCTCTCTTCTTCTTCTTCTTCACAACCCCCGCCGCCGCTGTAACCGCCTATGAACTCCTCCAATCCTACGGATTTCCGGCCGGTCTCCTCCCGAAAGGCGTCTCCGGTTACGATATCGACGATACCACCGGAAGATTCAATGTTTATCTGAACGGTTCGTGCAGTTTCTCTCTCGAAGGATCGTACCAACTCAAATACAAATCGACCGTTAGTGGGCACATCTCCAATCAGAAGATTACAGACCTCAATGGCGTGAGCGTGAAGGTACTGTTCTTGTGGCTCAACATCGTCGAGATTGATCGGAGTGGCAACGATCTCGAGTTCTCGGTTGGGATTGCTTCGGCTGACTTTTCCGTTGACAATTTCGAGGAGAGTCCCCAGTGTGGGTGTGGATTGAATTGCAATAGCCGTGGTCAAGTAAGAAAGATTAGATCAAACCCTTTTGTTTCTTCTATTTAATTGATGAGTATATTGTTTGGGGTTATTATTTGGATTCGAATGATCGAGTTAAATCAACATGGGTGGGTATTCAATTCTATATTGAGTTAGTTATATGAATTATTTTGTGATTTTGTCTGGTTCGTATTTATCTACAAATAGGTCTATGTTCTATATTGTGCACATCAGATCTCAATCATGCCGTATAACCCCCAAAAATAGATAGACAATACTCTTATTACACATTCAACATCCTAATAATTGAGGGAGGGAGGCAATGATTTTAGTAATCAATTGAATTAGTAAGAATTACTAATATCTCACCATTCCAGATTTATTAGAAGCTCTTATTAGCTTGTACCATCAAATTGAATGGAAGATATTTTATAATGACTTCCAGAAAAACCTTATACTTCACAATTGACATGGGAATTATTTTTGATCTGTCTATCCAATCGCCTATAGAGGGGAAAAAGAACCTGAAATAAATGCTGTGTTCGGTATGTAAGTAACTTTTTTTCCTTACCACATGTATAATTTTTTTATGTACATGAGAGAGAGAGAGAGAGAGAGAGAGAGAGAGAGATGGGATGAAATAAGGGAAAATATGAGGATGGAAACATTATAGAGTGAGAGTTCTTTGTTATAAAGGTGAAGGAGTGTGGGGTTCCATCAACACCCAACCCATGTCCCAATATATATATATATATATATTTGGTCAAAGATAAAGAACCGCGGGACAATTAATGCAATATTAGCCTCTTTTGCTTCTTTGAAGAAGCAAAAACTGCATTAGAATGCATCTTCTAAATAAGTTGAAAATGAAGATGATAATGTAAAAATGAAGATGATAATGTAATTATAGTTGGCAAGAATGTATTTTGCAAATGTCATTCCAAACGGACCATAACTTATTTTGTGTAATATGGATGAAAATGTTGATGACGGCGGCAAACCAACTTATTTGATTCATTTACAAAAACATGACATTAAGGCAAACAACATTAAAGTTTCTCCAATGCGAGTTTACCATTCTATGTTGAGAAGAAATTATGGGGCATGATGATGAGGTTCTTAGAACTTCATATGGGAAGCTTGAAATCTATCTTGACAAGAAATTCGTACCTTGATGTGAAATCTGAGTTTGGATTTTGGATTCTTCTAGATCTCCTGAAATCAAGCTAGAGTGCTAATGTCATACCATACTGAGGTGAGCATTATCTTCCAGTTTAGCTACGTATGTAGAATTCATCTTTTAATTCGGTATCAGTAAATTGGGGTCCTTGGATGATCAGTGAGAGTATGTTACTTGAAACTTATCAATGGGCATTGATGGGTACTAAGGTGGTGCTTTGTTTCTCGTTGCAAGATATGGTGTTAACCAAACGGATTTAGTGCTATAACATTAAATCCAGTGCTCATCAAGCTGTCTGTAATGATAGATTACTTTATTACACCAGAAGACAATTAATGAATATAATATGTATAGTTGTAGGACCTCTAAAAGTTTTCTAAACTGTTTAGCTAGAGACCTTTAGTACCTCCAACTATTTTAGGAGGTGAACTACATATCTTTATAAGAACCCTGTTAGTTTTCAAAAATGCTTTTTTATTATGTTCATTAGATTTTTAAATTTACTTGTATAGGAAATGCTTATAGGAACCCTGTTTGTCAATGCTGTATTGTATATCAGACTAAGTGAGATATATGGAATATTAGCCTCTTTTGCTTCACCTACAAATAATGGATTCACCTTGCCAACTGCAAGAAAACGAATCAAAGATGGAGTTTGACGATATCACTCAACTGGACGGAGTTTCATTGTGAAGGTTGTAATACAAATATCCCATGCAATAAGTGCTTTTACCATAACTCATGATTGGTTTAATGGGGTCATCACTTTGTCGAAATATTTTAACATATTGTATAGGCATTTGCCACCCTAGCTGCTAGTTTACTCCATTTGGTGAATCTCCTAAATTCATGTTTTATTTAGCGTGTATAAATTGGTTAATTCGCCGAACCTTTTTGCTTAAGCTGATTGTTTGCATTTACTTCTAGAACTCTTTTGATACAGATTTATTTCTTCATAGCTAGGTTCTTGTTGGGAACAGTAACCTATATTCCTATTGACTTCTTTTGTAAATCTTGGTTGGTTGGAGATTTATTGGTTTTCACCTCCATTCGCTAGAACGTGGAGGGGGTTGCTGCACCTCAGTTTGGTTTGTTGATTTAATAATTGGAGAAGGGAAGGAGAAAAACAAAAGGAAAACAGACTTATCTAGTGTTTTTTCCTGGACACAAATAATATTAGAAACTAAAATTGTCAAAAAAAAAAAAAAATGGAAAATCCAGAGAAAAGAAGAAGTAAATAACATGTAAAATAAGAAAATATCTCTTATGTTTTCATCTTTTTTACTTTCTCGACAATGTACGTCAATGTTTTTCGTGGCAACCAAACAACAGAAAATATTTACCTTTTTGTTGCTTTTCCTTTCCTTCCCTAAATCTGTTAAACCAACGATCGTTAGTCTTCAAATTGAGTGCGAGTTGGTTCTGGGTTCTTTATTTGAAAGCTTAAGTGATGATTGCTCTTCCCTAGAATCTTTGGAAAAGATTAATCAATCTTTTAGTCATAAGCCATCAAGGAAGAGCACTTGTACCTTCTCTGAGTCTAACAAGTCTAGCATCTTCGGAATGTTTTGCTACTGCTCTTACACTTGGTTCAAACTGGAATTGGAAAGAGTACTTGCCGTTCGAGTTAGATTGAGAGAGCTAAGAGGGGAGGATAGAGTAGACCTGGGATAGATATATCCAATTGAAGTTACTATGCACCCAAGACTTTCAGTGATGATTTCAAGTAGCTCTCTGTTCACCTTGTTATTTTCACTTCTCCGCTTCATTCTGAATCTAATTGAAACCCAGGGCAATATTTTATTCATAGATAATAAGTGGATAAATAAATTAAACATTTTGAATGGTCTGAGTCGTTTCCCTTCCTTTATTCATAAATTACAATTATATTTAAATTTCATTTTTCATTTTTGATTCTATTCAAGCATGAAGAAAAACACGAGAAAACTAGTTTTCATATCTCTTTTCTTTTTCTTCACGAAATTGATGAATGAAATAGAGCCTAAAAAATGGATTTTTAGTAGCTCTTTTTCCACCTTGTTATTTCAGATCTTTGCGGTTCTCGGCTCCATTCTGAATCTGATTGAAAATCTAATTCCAAGTTATGTTGCTTAATGCTATGTTTTGACTAACTAGTTTTTTTATTTTTTACTTTTTATGTTTTCATTCCTGGATAGTGGTCAATATTTTTGCGTACGTTCTATTTAGCCTCCTTTTTACTTTTTGAAACAACTCATTAGAATGTATCATACATCCCAACTTATTATAGAGTAGAGATGAAGATGGAAACATTATAGGGTGATAGTTATTTGTTATAAAGGTGAAGGAGTATATGGTTCCATCAACCCCAGCCCATGTCCCTATATGCGAAACACCTCCTCCAACTTAAAAGCAAAAGCAAATAAGACTTGCTTTTTTGAAGAAGCAAAAACTTTAGTATTAGAATGCATCTTGTAATAAGTTATAAATGAAGATGATGACGTAATTATAATTGGCGAGAGTGCATTATGCAAATGTCATTCCAAACGGACCATTATACTTGACATGGGAATTATTTGATCTGTCTATCCAATCGCCTATAGCGGGGAAAGAGAAATTGCTTATTCTGTGTCATGTGGATGAAAATGCTGTTGAGCGATGCAAATCAACTTATTTGATTCATTTACCGAAAGCATGACATAAAAGGCTAACAACATTATGGTTTCTCCAATGTGAGTTTACCATTCTATGTTTTTCTTCTGGGGCATGATGTTGAGGTTCTGAGTTTGGATTTTGGATTCTTCTAGATCTCCTGAAATCAAGGTAGAGTGCTGATATCCTGTACCATACTGAGGTGAGCATTATCATCCAGTTTAGCTATGTATGTAGAATTCGTCTTTTAATTCGGTATCAGTACATTGTGGTCCTTAGGTGATCATTGAGAGGTAGATTACTTGAATCTTAGCAATGGGCACTGATGAGCACTAAGGTGGGGCCTTGTTCCCCCTTCTCTCACCCATGTACTTTCTCGTTGCAAGAGATGGTGATAATGACAAAACAGATTTAGATCTATGACATTAAATCCAGTGCTCACTTAGATGTAGGCCTGGCAATAATAGCAAACTAAATCCATAAACCCACCCCAAATCCATAGTTTCGGTCGTAGGTCAGCGCGGGTTGGTGAGAGATGAGCAAGCAGGTCGAATCTGGGTTGGATGTGGATCACCATTAGAGCTTACCAGTATAAAGTAAACGGTGGATCTCAATTAGAGCTTTCTTTGCCCTTCTTCAAGCTCCCTCCCAAACTTTTACATTGTTCTCTAAATTAATTCACTAAGTACTAATCACAAATCCAACAGTGTGAATCCATATTGCATCAGATTCTAGCAGGTTGTCTCTCTCTCTCTCTCTCTCTCTCTCTCTCTCTCTCTCTCTCTCTCTCTCTCTCTCTCTCTCTCTCTCTCTCTCTATCCTTGTTATTAACTGTTTTTTTTTTGGTGAACGTGTATGTATTGGAATGTGAGTTCGTATGTGATTACGTTTTGGTTTTCTAGGCTTTGACGATTGATTATTAGGGCTGGTTGTGGAGTTTGATTAATTTGGATTGAATTTTTTTGGGTAAAATTACCTTTTACCCCCCTGTGGTTTGCCTCTGTGGCACTTTACCCCCTGTAGTTTGAAATGTAACACATAACCCCCCTGTGGTTTGCCTCTGTGGCATTTTGCCCCCCTGTAGTTTGGAATGTAACACATAACCCCCCTATGGTTTTCCTTTGTGACACTTTACCCCCCTATATCCAAAACAAATTGCTTAAATGACCAAAATGACTTCTTCTTCTTCATCACTCTAATATACATGTTACACATACAGATGATTGAAAAATTCAGAGCAGTGAGGTCAATTTAAAAAAACCAGAACAGTGATTGTATTATAAGTTTTAAACTATTGAATTTGCAGTTATAAAAACAATATTTCAAATAATATAGTAACTTTTCCTATTTAATTTGAATTTTGAATAGATTTTCAGCTACTTTTCTAATAAAGTAATATATTATACATGGGTGAGACTCTTATTATCTCTCTCTAGAACTATCTGGTTTTTTCATTGACCTCACTGTTCTAGTTTTTTCAATCATCTGTGTGTGTAACATGTATATTAGAGTGATAAAAAAGAAGAGGTCATTTTGGTCATTTAAGCAATTTGTTTTGGCTATAGGGGGATAAAGTGCCATAAAGGAAAACCACAGGGGGGTTATGTGTTACATTCCAAACTACAGGGGGGTAAAGTGCCACAGAGGCAAACCACAGGGGGGTTATATGTTACATTTCAAACTACATGGGGGCAAAGTGCCACAAAGGCAGCCCACAGGGGGGTAAAAGGTAATTTACCCAATTTTTAAAAATGAATTCTTCATCTAGAGTCTCAATTGCTGTGTTTTGGTTGGGATGACTTCTATTATACAATGACTGCCATATATATATAGATACAGGCCGGCTCAGGATTGGCGTCCGGTTACGGACTAGTCCTTTAGCGAATATTCTTTGTAATACAAATGTCCCATGGTAAAATGCTTTTACCATACCTCTTAATATGTTTAATAGGGTCCTCACTTTGTCAAAACATTCTTATTCATTGTATATGCATTTGCCACCCTAGCTGCTAGTTTACTCCATTTGGTGAATCCCCTTATAAATTCATGTTTTTTTTTTCTCTGCTTTAGTAGAGTAGTAGGGTGTATAAATTGGTAATTCGCTGAGCCTTTTTGGTTGAGCTGATTGTTTGCATTGACTTCTTTAACTCTTCTGATACAGATTTATTTCTTCATATCTAGGTTCTTGTAGGGAACAGTAACCTGTATTCCTATCGACTTCTTTTGTAAATCTTGGTTGGTTGGAGATTTATTGGTTTTCGCCTCCATTTGCTAGAACACGGCTGAAAATCAAGAGAAAAAGTACAAGTTAAAAAAAATGTAAAATCAGAAAATATGTACTATGTTTTCATATATTTTTTTTTCTATCTCCTCTAATGTTTTCCTTTTTGTTCTCTTTTATTTTCGGGTAAGTCTATTATGAGAAGACGGGGTTTAACCATTGGATGAGAATCTAGCTATAAGATTCTCCAGAATCTGGAGATATATTGATTGTCAGATTTTCACCCAACGGTTAAAACCCGCATTCTCATATTGCCCAATCTTTGGAAAAGACTAATCAACCTTTTAGACTTTTAATCATAAGCCACCAAAGAAGAACACTAGTACTTTCTCTTGAGTCTAAGAAGTCCAGCATCTTCGGAATTTTTTGCTACTGGTTCAAACTCCGAACTGGAATTGGAAAGAGTGACTCGCTGTTCGAGTTAGATTGAGAGAGCTAAGAGTGCAGGATAGAGTAGGACATAGGAGTAGGATCGATATGTCCGATTGAAGTTACTATGGCTATGCACCTAAGACGCTTGAGGTCATTTCAGTGATGGATTTCATATAGCTCCGTTTACTTTGTTATTTTCTTTTCTACGCTTCATTTTGAATCTAATTGAAACCCACTCAATATGGAGAAACTTTCCTATGAGCCCATCACATGTGTGACGGATTCATAGCAATCGTTGGATTTGTGGGATCCACATGAGCTCCACAGTGATCCAACGGCTCTCATGATGTGTGATGGGCTCATGGAATACTTTCTCGTCAATAAGTTGTATTCTAATTGAAACCCTTCCTTGTTCATGTATTACAGTTATATTTTAATTTCTTTTTTCATTTTTGATTGTATTTAAGTAAGAAGAAAAACACGAGAGTACTGCTAGTTTTTATTTCTCTTTTTCTTCACGCAATTAATGAACGAAAGAGAGCTTAAAAATGGATTTTTAGTAGCTCTTTTTGCACCTTGTTATTTCAGATCTTTGCGGTTCTCGGCGCATTCTGTATCTGATTGAAAATTCAAATCCAAGTTATTTTGTTTAATACTATGTTTTGTCTAACTAGCATTTTTAATTTCTATTTTTTTATGTTTTCATTCCTGGATAGTAGTCAATTTTTCAAGTTGCATTCTGGAAGATGCCTAAGTGTTACGTAGCCCCTTTTTACTTTTTGAAACAAGATAGTATCATACATCTCAATTTTATCGTCAACATGTTATAATTTAGTTTCAAAATTTTGTAACTTAGCTCTCAATATATTATAATTTTGAAAATTACTTTGAATTTAAAGTGGTTTTCAAAGTTACAACATTTTAGAAAAAAGACTACATTAATCGCTTGATGTATCACAATACTTTCCTTGTCTTTCAATTCTGAAGTCGTTTCTTCTAACTTGTGTCCACTAATTTATGTTCGTTGGCAAGTGAAGCCATCAGATCAGCACTCAACAATGACCGCAATCTTTAGGTAGACGGGCGACGTACATCTTCAGGATACGTGCACAATATAAACGGACCAAATGGATGAATAGGATCGGTACCTATACAAATATGTGTATACATACTATACTTGTTGACGCATAATCCATATATTTCCTTGAAAAAACTTAATTTATTCTTTTAAAATGTACAAGTTGTGTACTGCATGACATCACTTGCCGCAATTGGATATTTGTCTTGGAAATTCTATGATCCATCGTAGTGGTTTTTGTAGATTTCATAAAATCCTAGTGATCTTTATTCTAGAATATTGCTATATTTTGGGACTAAAGTTATAACATTTTTTTTTTTACCAAATTATGATGTAGTAGAATGTATCATAGAAGATCCATGTATGTATTATTTGCCGCATAGCTTTGACGCACCAACTTTGTTGACGTTGCTTTTGATTCCCAAAGTAATAGATTTTTTTCAAACAAAATAATAATAATAATAGTATTGTAACAATAGAAACAAAATTACGAATTCGATACATAATATAAAAAATAAAGTGGAGATGATTGAAAGTTAGATTCCAACAATTAATGTATAAACACTATCATAGACATATACACAGGAGGATATTAAAATTCATTGGACCAACTCAATCCATTAATAATCTGTGTCATACAAGTTGAGTGCCTCTTCAAAAAAAAATTTTAGGGGAGCCCCTTCAATTATTCAGAGAACCTTGGTGCATTATCTTGTCGCTAATTTTTTTTTTCCTGGGCCACCCCTACTTGGTCAAGAAAGAACAACGGACTCATTCATAAAAAGGTCCTTTGATTTAGTTTTTTTATTTTTATTTTATTTTATTTTTTTATTTTAATAATAATGAAACTTTAGTGCATAAGAAAGTGACATTCTTCTCAATGAGAAAATTTTGAGGTACCACATATACTGTGATGTGATATCTTCGAGGTACCTAAAAATTATTTATTATTAATTCTCAATTAACCTTTTTATTCTACACCACACTCCACAAAGGTTAATACTTAGGTGTAAGCTAGTTGGAGGGATTGATTTTAAAATGGACAATGTCCAACTTCTTGTGGATTTAGTTTGCTTCTCTGATTTACCTAATGCGTGTGTTGTGAGGTCGGTGCACGTGCTCGGAGTTTGCCCATGTTCTACTCCGATAAAAACGACAATAAGTATTAACCCCGAAGTTGCAGAGGACAGGCTATGTGATATCTCTTTGTATTCAAAGGGAAAAAAAAAATGTTCTCTTTTTCCACAATTTGACTAAACTGCCGAGAATCGAAACAATTAAGAATATATTCAATTAACTGGTGAATTTGCTTCTATAAATTCAAGTGTTTGGAATTGCTTTTTATTGCGTGATAGTAACCGCAAAATTTCAACTCATTTTCAAAATAAATTCTTTGCAAAACCAATGTGATTGCTGATTTTTATTATTTTTAAAAAAATCAATAAAAAAAAAGTAATACTTCACCCATAATTTTTACACAATTTTTTGTTCATAATTCACAAAAGTGTGTCTATCTCAATGTGAATCCACGTACATCACAAGATGACACTTTTGTGGATTGTGAAAAAAAAAAAAATGGTATGGACTCCAAAAATTAGAAACTGTACATACCAAAAGTTTCCTAAATCAAAGCAGCATTTGGAGGCGAGAACAAACCTCACCCTTTCATTAGTTGATTCAGTTATATGCCTTCTTTTTTAACTGATTAAACTATTGAATGATTGATGAACAAGAGAAAATATCAGGATAATCAGTATCATTATTCATAAAGAGAAAAGACCCAATTAATCAAAATGATCAATAATAAAATTATAATGTATTTATTACTGTTAAAAAGAAGGAACTAACAAGTCCCACAACAGAGGAGAGGAGACTTGAACAATACATTATGGTGAAGAGAGAGAGAGAGAGGGTACAAGTAAAAAAGAATCATCAGAACAATTGTTTTGTTGCCAGAACAAAGAGTGTCTGTCTGTCTGTCTCTAATAGGGAATTCAAAATGATCTTCCTCTTATAGCCATACATAGCTTAATTCCTACAACAACAGTACAAATACAAGCTTCTCAGTGCTGGCTCATCTTTTGCTTCAACAGCACCTCTCGTAACTCGGCGACGTCAATCTGTACCCCTTGATTTTCCGGTCGATAGTATCCGGTCACCGGATCTGGGACCCACGATGTCTTTGTCGACTCTTCTCCGACTTTCTTCACCATCACGCCAGCCCTTACCCCTCCTCCTCCTGTAGAACCCGACAAAACACCTTCAGATGCCGCCGCGTATCCACGCCTGTAGTAACATGTTTATACACTAATTTAATACTACCATTTCAGTATATATATATATATATATATCAATAAATAAATGTGTTTGTGAGTGTGAACAGTTTTAAGAAACAAAAAAATTGATTTCTAATTCGTATTTTTAAATTGTTGCTAATCATGCTTGAGATGAAAAAGGCGCCAACGTGCGCCGAAAGTCAAAATATGCTGATGGTCACTTTTGAATTCAAATGTCCCCTGTTTTTCTTTTTCCTTTCTCTCCATATTCTAGGCAACCAAACAAACCTCGCTGAGAATTATGAAATAGTAAAAAATAAAAAATAAAAAATTGAAGATAACAGAGATTATTAACAAGGGGGGGGAGGGTGTTGTACCTGCTCATAGAAACAGAGAATGAATCAGCGACGAAAGCAGAGAAAAGCTTAGCGTTCGAGAAAGAGCGAGCCATATTTTTTATTTTTATTTTTTTGTGAATCGATCGAACTGAGAGAGAAATTTGAATCGCTACTGCAAAAAGTTTTTCCTTACAGGAGAGAAAAACCTTTCACGGCAGCGAAAGAGCTAAAGATCAGTCTCTCTCTCTCTCTCTCTCTTCTCGAAGGCTTAGGGTTGTGAAGATGGTTTCAAAAGCAGAGGAGATAAAGGGGTTTATATAGTAGAGTAGACTAGAGAGAGAGAGAGAGAGAGAGAGAGAGAGGAGAGAAGGAGACTTGGTGGAGACGCGTGAGGTTAGGTCCCGTTAGAGTGAGAAAGAGGCAGATACCTTCCTAGTAGGGCCGGGTCAAAATAGGCTTCAAATCGCATGCAAACGTCTTCTCATCGCCTGCCACCTGCTCATCCCCTCATGTGTGACAGTGTGAGGATCCTTTGCCTGTGTGTGTGGCTTTGGCAAGCCAAAATAAATGCTACCTGCACAACGAATTGTATAACTAATTACATAAATGTATAACATAATGTTAGATTTTGTGCTGAAAAATCTACACACACTTTTTTTAGTGTACAAGCTTTTCAGCATAAAATCCAATCTTATGCTACGGAAAAAATCATCTTATCAGTACCACGTAGGCACTGCTATAGTGCCATGGTGCTTAATGATGAATTTTTTTTTTTTTTGAGTTTGTAAAAAAAAATTCATCATATGATCCACATAAGCATTGCCATAACCTTGCGGCCAACGATTCTAACCCTCCATTCATAGTCTGTTTTTTATTTGTTTTTATTAAAGTTGGATGATTACATAATATAATTACCCCAAGTTTAATGGGACAGCTGTTATGTGTGGCGTCCAAATTTAGGTTTTTTGGTATAAAAATAAAAAGAGTAATGTTAGGCACACTTTGAAATTCACACTGAATTTGACACCCTGCTTTAAATACATGTACCATGTGCTATGTAAGTGGTGCACAGAAAAGTGTGAAAAATTCACACAGCACAAGGTACATGTATTTAAAGCATAAGATGTCAAATTCAGTGTGGATTTCAAAATGTGCCTAGTATTACTCAAATAAAAATGCCCACGTTTCTTAAGGGGGTAAACCAACTTGCCAAAGAGTCTGTTTGTCTGTGTTTATGCTTATGCGATTTTGATCGTGATTGGTAAAATTGTTTAAAAGTAGAACTACTTATTATGGTTTGGGTGTTTGGTTAATATGCTGTGAATTGATTATTCATAGAGATAGTCTTGAAAAGCACCCCCTCACCTGCTTATTGCCAAACTTCTTTTTGGACCAAATCTGCTTATATTTTTGCTGAAACAAACAGATCAATAAGCAGTTTGGGACACCAGAACTGCTTAAAATAGGCAAATAAGTAATGACAAACAACCTCAAAGCCTAAGATCATCTTCAATGGCCACAGCAATATGTTGCAGTACCTCTTTTTGTCATTTCATGTCAGCAATTTGAGCTTCAAGGGACACATCAAACATCCGTAGTAAACTTGATGTCCCTCTCATCCGCAGCAATTTTGTTACATTTACCTATTGTATTAAACTAATATTTTTAGAATAAAAAATGAATCTGAAACAATCAAATATCAAACCCAATTTTTACCCCTTACAATTTCTTTACAAAAAATTCCAATCAATTACCACCACCACCACCACCAACAGCCACACCTATCATTGAAGACCCACCAGTACCACCGAGCTGCACCTACCAACCCCACCAACACAACTGCCGTAACTCCCAACCCCACCAACACGGCTGTCACACAACTTGCCAAAGAGCCTGTTTTATAATAATTTTGATTTCGACTTAGATCACTTTGAAGGTTATAATGAGAACGTAGGTGATACATTTGTATAAAAGGTAGGCTGTATAGAAATTCCACGAAATTAGTTTTCGAAATGTAATTACAACGACAAATGGAACTTAGTCGTAAACTTTTATAATTTATAGTTTTCACTCGTGAAGTAATAATTTAAACGTGTGCGACGTTTCCGGGGGAAATCAAATGCTTTGAGAACTTGAGGTTAATAAAAAATTTTGAATCTATTTACACATATTTAAGGAGTGGGTGAGACTAAGGGGTTTGTTGTGGCCTATAAAGTTGTCTAAATTTATTGGGATAAATTTATAAACTGGGCTAAAACACAGTATAAAATTTTTTTTTCCCTAAAAACTTGCATTAAACTGCAGCCAGGGCTAATTGGCCCCACATGCGCCCTTGCTAAAACCTACATTGTACCTTTTATTTATTTTTACTTTAAAAACTTTAACATGTGTCCTTAAAGGTACATGTTAACAAAACCCTTAATCTAAAATGAGATACTCCACTTTTTACTAAATTTTAATTTTGAATTAGAATAATGCTAGATGTACAACAAAAATGCACAACCAAATGCACAAGCAGCTTAAAATTGTTGGACATCGTGCTGAAAAAAACTGTACACCCTTTTTTTTTGTCTTTTTGTGTGTACAAATTTTTCAGCACAAAGTCCAACAATTTTAAACAGGTTGTGTATTTAATTATGCATATTTTTTTGTGCATCTAACATTTCTGTCTTGAATTATACAAAGAGGTCATTGACCATTGAAAATCCTTTACTAATGGGACGGTTGGAAAATTCTCGGAATCCAAAACTTATCAATCAGCAGCAGAATGTGTACTGTGAAGGGAAGTTTCCAACGAGGAAATGCCGACGTGAGGTGAGTGCACAAAGTGAAAGACGTCCACTTGGACAAGTTTGCGGCGAGATGGCATATGAACCGTCCACGTGTCAATTGACAGTAGAATAGTTGAGTTGGCTGAGCAGGATTCTCGAATTTGGCTGAGTGGGTCCATCTGGAGTCCCCAACTCAGTCAAAGGTTCAAAACAGGCGTCTTGTTTTTGAAGACTTTTCCATAAGAGTACATATTTTTTTACACCGAACTTCGAATGTATGTACTTCGAATGTATGTACTCTGTGTTGTATAAAGAATACACAAAAAAATATAAAAAAATTCAAACAGCATATACATATGTTTAAATTATAGTATGTCAAAAGTGTATCAATAAGTATGTGTGTCAAACATTTCTCTTTCAATATTGTAACAAAAATATTACACTCACACCAAATTTTACATCTTAACCCTTAATTTTTATAGGTCATATGTAAGACTCATGTAGGCCTCACATCAGACCTACTGAAATCAAATGCAAAGATTTTTTTGTGTGAAATTTAATTAGTATGAGTGCAGTATTATAAACATGCAAACTTTTCAATAAGCAAAATGAAAAAATGTAAATCGTGTGAAACATGAAATATCGAAGTCTCATAGAATAGGCTAGGATATTTGTCCTCGTATTAAAAAAAAATCCCTTTTCAATATACTAATGAAGATATATATATATATTTATATAACTGTTTTCAGGGACGGATCCAGGAATCTAGTGTAGGGGGGGCGAAAACTTGCGGGGGTTCGGGGGCAGCGCCCCCGAATTTTTTTTTTTGAGGTTTACTTATACATTTTTTATAATGAGATAACTGTATAAGGTGAGAAAAATACAAATTATTTGAATTAACAAGGTATGAAGCAATTTGTAAACTAAATTCAGAATTTATATTTATCAATACACCAAACATTTTAAAAAATTACATATAAACATCAGGTTTTAAAAAAAAAATTAAGGGGGGGGGGGGGGGGGGCAAGCTTAATACTTAAGAAAAAAGTTTAGGGGGGGCGAGTGTATACACTTAACGTGTATTTACTAATAATACTAGTATAATTAAGTGGTTTTTTCCAAATCTAGGGGGGGCGGTCGCCCCCACTCTCCCCCCCCCTAGATCCATCCTTGACTGTTTTAATGTAATGCAAGATAAATTAATAATGCTATGTTTTTCGAATTTGAATTCTAAATTTTTGTTCTCAAATAATTTAACAGTTATATCACACGAGTGATATGCGGTACCTTATGTCATTGTAGTTTGTGCAACTAACAAAGCATTTGAAAATCATATTTGAAAAGCATAACATTATTCGAAAGAAATTAGCAAAGTGCTTATAATTTTTATGGTGGTTGTAGTGAGATTAATTTTGCTAAAAGTAATTATAAATTGAAATTACTAAATAAACCCACCAACTCCTCAGGATTCTGCATGGAGTTATTTTATAATGTGTAAAAAATTTGTTTTATGTATTTCAATAGCCTTCTTATAAATTTATTGGCAATATTAATTGGTACTCGGCCCAACGTACCCTTTACTAAGAATAATATTTGTTGTAAGTTTAAACTCTTTATTTTAAATTTGATTCTAAATATATGTCGTAATGAAATCAGGTGGCACTATAAGAATTGGATATGAGACCATTTTAATTGCTATATACATATTCATAAAAATTGACAACCATTGAATTTTAACTTCGCTGATAGTACTGATATAATACTATACTATAAGGAAGGGAAAACATATCAAAACTGGCATTAAGACACTATTCGTGGTTGCCCTTCAAAAATGGAATTAGGTTGAAGGTCCTATACATTTTGATGCACCGAAAAATTACTCGTAGGCGGTAGAGAAGAGATCATTTTTGCTCACTTAAAATTGATTTATTATTACTCATTTATGTCTTAATTGCCTAACATGTGTCTCATACGAAGATAAAATAGGAATATAAAGAGACACGTATCAGACAATAAAAACATAATGAGCAAAGATGAACCAAATTTAAATGGACAAAAGTGCTCTCCGTAAAGAAATACAACCATTGATATTGCACACAATCTTTTGAATCTGTGGCTAAACGTCGAATCACGGGCATTACTGAAAAAATCACATGTGCTGTGCCTAATAGTTAGTTCAGGTCTAAAGCTGAGCAAGTGGTCCCACTGTTGTTCATTGTTTTGGGACCAACCTACTAGCGCAAATTATAATATATAGGGTAAATTTCATAAACACCCCTTATACTATGACATTTTGTACTAATACCCCATGTACTATTAAAGTGAACATAATGACCCCTGAGGTATATGTACTTGACCAACCTAACCCCTCCATTAGTGTATCCTCCAAAAATTAACGGATGATGGACATGTGCCAAAAGGCACATGACACCAATTCTTGAATTTATGGACCATTTTGCCCTTATACTCTTTAAAAACTCGAGAGTTGAAATAGGTTGTCTCTCTATCACTGAGACCCATTTGGATGCCTCTCTTTCTAGAATGTCATGCTCTAGCCGAGAGTTTCACCTCTCTCTTTGTTAGGAAACTGTGTTTTCAGAATTTATTGACAGCGCGTATAAGTTGGTACTGCAAAAAAATTACGTGAAAACTATAATAACCTTACAAGGGCGGAACTAGGGTTACCTTAAACTGCTAAAACGGATTGCTGTAGTAGACGAATCGAGAACACGGGCTCGATAACAGCTCACAATCTTCTACCGTATTCCTTTGCTGCCAGAATATCGAACTGAGTGTGGGCTCTTTCGAAATCCTTTCTGTTTTCTACACTCCCTCTTTTACGCTCTCTTTTCTATTCCGATTTATAATTCTCAATATAGAAAAACACTAACTGAGGAGAGAGCCAAAGCAGCATATATATAAGCTACGATAGGGACCATAAGAAGTCAATAAGGAATAGGCTTCCTTATGGAATTAGGAAACCCTAATTCGAACTGAATCAGATTCCTATTTTCATAAATTATAATTCATACCACTAAAGAATTATAATTGCACTCCTACCCTTATCTCAAAAATATATTTCGAGCTCCATGTTATTAAATGCTTATTATCTCCCCATGTTAAGATTACAGATATCCATTAATTAAATATAATTACTTACAATCATATTTAATTAATTTCTTAAAATTCCTTGAGATCCTCTGCTTAACTTATCTGATATGTCGGATACAAAATCCACCTGCAAGGTTTGACATAATCAAAACTTATAAGTTTTCTCAAGGGGATATGTCACACCCCGACCCGCCACGGGCGGATTAAGGGCATATGACAACGCCATCGAGGCAACACCAACTCCTTAACGTACTAAACAAATTTAAATAACATGGCTCTCTAAGCCACATATCGACAAATAGAGACAATAAAAATAAATAAATAAATAAAATACTTTAAAGGTTTGAAAACCAAAAGAATTAGTTTTTTTTTTTTTTTTTGTGGGTATTAGGGACTCCAAATATACCCTTCCATCTAATCAAAAGTTCAAAATAACAAACTTTTTAAAAAAAAAAAACAAGTCAAAGGAGTGCTCAACCGGTCAAAAGGCACCTGGGCAGAATCCCCTCTGTTACAGCACATTTCCCCTATTTTGCACAAGTTTTAAACATTTCAAACTTTCAAACCATTCCTAAAATTTCAGTAAAGCACTTTAAAAAAAAATATGAAATCTCTAGGAGTAACTAAATAATTTACAAGTGTTACAATAAAAGGGTGTTGGACACGTTGACTCAACGAGTCCCAAAGTTCATACAAAGATACAAATATAATTCTTACAAGTTCCCAGTCCCATGTCTTTATATTACATCACTTGTTTCTAATTCTTCTAGTTACAACTACAAATTTAAGCTACAACTATTAACATAAAGTTGCATATTTACAACTAAACATATAAATATATTAGCAAGAGTGCTTTCCCGACCCCATCTCAATGCTCCGTTCACCTCCCTCCCTCGCCTTGGTCCGTACCTGCGGTGGTTATTCAATAACCACAACAGAAAATAATATTTTTGTTTAAGCTTTCGCTTAGTGAATGAGCTAATCATGTGAATATTGAATGCAATGAATGTTATAATGTAAACAACCACCCATGTAAATCATAATTTATGGTCTCCGAACTACCAAGTATTGGTTCACCCGGTTCCACCGCTTATATATTTTTCTTTTTTATCCCTACACAAAGGATTTATTCTTGCCCCTACACAAAGGGCTTAATCTTACCCCTACACAAAGGGTTTATTCTTACCCCTACACAAAGGGCTTTTCTTTTTCCTTTTTTTTTTCTTTTCCCAATTCATATTTAGTGAACCACTACCGGATAATCTTTTACCCACATAATCACATAAATACATAATCAACTCCACATAGAAATTCTTAAATATTTAAACATGTTTTTCCATTCTCTAGCATAATCATGATACAACATATATAAAAATCAACCTTCTAGCACTTGAAGCATATATATACATTCAAAGACAAGATTAGAATCACTCACCTTAGAAATTTAGCAATCAACCTCTTAGAAATTGATTTCTAGCAATACCAAACTCAAGTATACCATATGTATGAATCCTACAAGTTTTAAGCAATTTATAGGTTATCCCTCAAATTGGGTCAAGGAAAAACTATCAAGAAACTCAATAAAAATTATACCCAAATGTAGGCCTTACCTCCTAGATCACAAATATGTCTTCAATTTGAATTGTAGATGAGGTTTAGTAGGTGGATCAAGAGAAAAGATCACACAAACCCCAAACTCCACCACTTTTCCCCTTGCCGTACGTCTCTCCCTCTCTCTTCTATTCTCAGTTTTTCTTTTTTTTTTTCTTTCCTTTTGCTTTACTTTTTCGTTTGTTTTTCAATATGGAGACATCATGTTCTCTTTTTTTTTTTATATATATTATTATTAACTTTGATGAGTCATTGCTTCTAGTCAACACATGGTTGACACAAATCATAAGTTTTAGACTATTTATATTTACACCCTCCAGTATCTTTAGTTGCTTATTATAAATCTCCAAACATTTGTATTAACTACCAAATATCTAAATGGGTATAAATCTAGGTCTCGTATGAGTCCCAAACGTGGTCCCATTTATTATGTGAAATCGCTAGCGTACCTACTAATTATGAACATTTTCAATAATGCCCTTACATGGGTACCCAAATTGGTCCCATTAGCTGACACAAATAATAATATAATATTAAAACTACCAATCAATTAATGAATTAAGCGCATAAAATAACCATATGACATTAACATGAGTTATAATTAAACAATTAAATTTATATGTCTAACATTTAAGCACATAAATGCAAATGTATGCAATTTATGTAATCTAACCATCATTGGCCTCACTTTTATATCTGTCACATCCCTAATGGAACTTCCAATTGGGTTCCCATTTGGACACTTTTTCCATTGGTGGGTCAACAATCCCACCTTCATTCAACATATGCATTAATAATAATATATTTACTCCCTTTTTCCGGGTACGGGTGTTACATTTCTTCCTCCCTTTTAAGAAGTTTGTCCCCAAACTTTCCTTACCTTGAGTATCAACTTCGTGTTAATATTACCCTTCAAGTTGCAACTTCTGTTTCTCAGTTTGTCTTTCAAGCACATGGTTCTTTCACCAACTATCACTCGCAAGAACTTTCATTTACAAGGAAAACTTGCGTTCTTTCCACATTTACTCTATTCAATCAAAGCTTGGTACCTGATATTCACATAATTTATGCTTTTCCCCAACTCTCATCTTCTGCACATTCCAACACATTTCAGTTATACACGTATTCTGTTCTTGACTACAAACTCATTCCCTATATATCATCAGTTATTGGAACTCCATACCTACCTGAATACATTCTGATTCTGAACATGTCTGTACACATATCTCAAGAAATTTAAACTCATCCTATCTGATGTTAAACATAGCCTTTCCATTATCCCCACTTATCGACCAAAAGTATCCCAATTCGAATTCATTTCTAGAAGAAAATATTGGTGCCTCCTGTCACCCATCAGCCAATAATTTATTCCCAAGGCAGTTACTCATTCATCACCATAGCTTTATCCATTTCCATATTCTTACCTCGATCAGTGTTCCTACAGTCACATGGTTAATTGTACGCGTTCCCTTACCAAATACTTCTTACTACTAGATTTTTCAATCAAATTTTTTTTTTCCTTCACCGATACAATTCAGTCAAAACAATTCGATGATGATCCCATCATTATAGACATAGCAGTTCAATTCCTTATATTCTCTCCCAGTACTGTTAAGACACATATAAGATAGTTAAAACTCCCCTTAAAATTACACACTCATGCCCATAATATTCTTTCTCAAACCTTCAGTTTCTCAATTTCAATCCCTACCCATCTGTTCTCAGGGAATCAATATTATAGCTAAGTTCTGTACTAATCCTGATCTCACAGCATAGGATAACCTATCATGATCCTCCACAAATTCCAGGTATCTCCCATTTTTTTTTCCATTGCTTAGGTAAATATTTATATCAAATTTCCTTGCAAATAGTATAAAGTTCTCATTTGTCCTGGTTTAAACAAATTTCTAATGCAAAAGCAATTATCATCGTCCCCAAACTTCTATAAGTTCATTTCTTGTACACTTCATTGTAGAATCCCCAATCGCAGTTAACGCTTTGATCACCTCACATCACAGCATAAGGTTCGTTATACTCGTGTTGGTGTCTTAGGAAAGTTTATTTAACCTCTCTTGGTTTGCTCTTTCTAAATTATACTTACTCTTAGATCAATGTCAGAAAACATCTATACTTTAGGACCTAATTGACAAATTATATTCACTAGTCGAATAATTTTTATTTTTATTTTTTTAACTTGCTGCTTCATTTAATCTCAATTATTCACTAGTCGAATAAATTTTTTTTTTTCCTGTCCCAAACTCACAACTCTGGTATACTTCTTAAACCATTTTCTGAAGCCTCCATATGAATATTATCCAATAAACCCAAATTTTCAAAATTCTAGTGGTACGTTCCTATATATATTAAACAAATATAATAAAGCGGTGAATAGATCTGGAATCCACAAGTACTTTTGTCGATTATGAACCAAATGTAAACAATACCTGGAATATCTGTATCAGCTGTAGTGGTCCCCTCTCGCCTAAGTTGGAAATACCTACCTTGTCGTTGTTCCCTCCTTTGTGGCTGCTGTTGCACAAATCCTTGAGTAGTAGCACTAGCGGTTGAGAAACCAGAACCTACCAGTTGCCTGTTAGGACATTCTTTAGCATGATGTCCATATTCACCACATACATAGCACTTACCTCTACCTCCAGTGTTTCGGTTCGGGCAATTCCTAGCAATGTGTCCGGATTGGTTACAATCATTACAAATGGTAGAGGACATGTAACAAGTTCCCCAATGATTCTTTTGACAAATCTGACATCTTGGCTTATTCCCACCTGAACCACTACTTCCTGATGAATTTTCTGAAATCTGTCTTTTAAAACTCCCTTGACCTTGAATTTAATTTTCCCCCGGCCTCTTACCTTGCTGGCTTTGTTGACCCTGTTGACCTTGTGGACTAGTTTGATATCCCATGTCCCTTTCAGCAATGGAAGCAATGTCCAATGCCCCCGCAAAGGTTTGAGGCCGAAATACACTCACTCGTCCCCGGATATCACTTCTAAGTCCTGCCACAAACTTCCTTGCTTTTACCTTCTCAGTTGATACAATATCCCCGGCAAACCTTGCCAAACTTGTGTACTGTGCTGAATACTCTCGAACCGACATTCCACCCTGTGTTAACTCCATAAACTCTTGAGCTTTCTGATCCTGGAACGATTCCGGAAAATACTGTTCATTGAATGTCTCCAGAAATTGATTCTAAGTAGTTGGTTGTCCTGGCCCCAACTTGGTACGCCACCAATACTGTGCCTCATCCTTTAATGTATCAGCTGCAAATAACACTTTTTGCTCCTCCGGGCATGGTAGTACTCTAAAAATTTTCTCCATATCGGAAATCCAGAAATTAGCCCTCATCGGATCATCTTCCCCTCGAAATATCGTTGGCTTTTGCTTATAACATTGTGAAATAGTAACCACTTCCTCCCTTGGATTCAGATTAGTTCGTTCACATCTTTCCTCGGTAACCTGTGTTTCCACTATTCTGACTAAACCATCCAAAACTCGTTCAACCCTTTCCATTTGTGTCGACAATGATGGTTCGTTTCCTTGATTACCCCAGACATTTTACTTCTCTGTTACCCATAACATATTATTCATGTACATGTTACTTCAAATAACTTGTCTAGCATGCTAACAACAGTTTAAGCATGCTAAGTAAACGTGTATGCACGATCGTGTAATTACGCATCATTTATTTACTACTTTTTTTTTTACACGTCGTATTCGCCGCTCGTCCCAAGGCTCTAGCCTATTGCTCTGATACCAAAAATTGTCACACCCCGACCCGCCACGGGCGGATTAAGGGCATATGACAACGCCATCGAGGCAACACCAACTCCTTAACGTACTAAACAAATTTAAATAACATGGCTCTCTAAGCCACATATCGACAAATAGAGACAATAAAAATAAATAAATAAATAAAATACTTTAAAGGTTTGGAAACCAAAAGAATTAGTTTTTTTTTTTTTTTTTTTTTTTGTGGGTATTAGGGACTCCAAATATACCCTTCCATCTAATCAAAAGTTCAAAATAACAAACTTTTTAAAAAAAAAAACAAGTCAAAGGAGTGCTCAACCGGTCAAAAGGCACCTGGGCAGAATCCCCTCTGTTACAGCACATTTCCCCTATTTTGCACAAGTTTTAAACATTTCAAACTTTCAAACCATTCCTAAAATTTCAGTAAAGCACTTTAAAAAAAAATATGAAATCTCTAGGAGTAACTAAATAATTTACAAGTGTTACAATAAAAGGGTGTTGGACACGTTGACTCAACGAGTCCCAAAGTTCATACAAAGATACAAATATAATTCTTACAAGTTCCCAGTCCCATGTCTTTATATTACATCACTTGTTTCTAATTCTTCTAGTTACAACTACAAATTTAAGCTACAACTATTAACATAAAGTTGCATATTTACAACTAAACATATAAATATATTAGCAAGAGTGCTTTCCCGACCCCATCTCAATGCTCCGTTCACCTCCCTCCCTCGCCTTGGTCCGTACCTGCGGTGGTTATTCAATAACCACAACAGAAAATAATATTTTTGTTTAAGCTTTCGCTTAGTGAATGAGCTAATCATGTGAATATTGAATGCAATGAATGTTATAATGTAAACAACCACCCATGTAAATCATAATTTATGGTCTCCGAACTACCAAGTATTGGTTCACCCGGTTCCACCGCTTATATATTTTTCTTTTTTATCCCTACACAAAGGATTTATTCTTGCCCCTACACAAAGGGCTTAATCTTACCCCTACACAAAGGGTTTATTCTTACCCCTACACAAAGGGCTTTTCTTTTTCCTTTTTTTTTTCTTTTCCCAATTCATATTTAGTGAACCACTACCGGATAATCTTTTACCCACATAATCACATAAATACATAATCAACTCCACATAGAAATTCTTAAATATTTAAACATGTTTTTCCATTCTCTAGCATAATCATGATACAACATATATAAAAATCAACCTTCTAGCACTTGAAGCATATATATACATTCAAAGACAAGATTAGAATCACTCACCTTAGAAATTTAGCAATCAACCTCTTAGAAATTGATTTCTAGCAATACCAAACTCAAGTATACCATATGTATGAATCCTACAAGTTTTAAGCAATTTATAGGTTATCCCTCAAATTGGGTCAAGGAAAAACTATCAAGAAACTCAATAAAAATTATACCCAAATGTAGGCCTTACCTCCTAGATCACAAATATGTCTTCAATTTGAATTGTAGATGAGGTTTAGTAGGTGGATCAAGAGAAAAGATCACACAAACCCCAAACTCCACCACTTTTCCCCTTGCCGTACGTCTCTCCCTCTCTCTTCTATTCTCAGTTTTTCTTTTTTTTTTTCTTTCCTTTTGCTTTACTTTTTCGTTTGTTTTTCAATATGGAGACATCATGTTCTCTTTTTTTTTTTATATATATTATTATTAACTTTGATGAGTCATTGCTTCTAGTCAACACATGGTTGACACAAATCATAAGTTTTAGACTATTTATATTTACACCCTCCAGTATCTTTAGTTGCTTATTATAAATCTCCAAACATTTGTATTAACTACCAAATATCTAAATGGGTATAAATCTAGGTCTCGTATGAGTCCCAAACGTGGTCCCATTTATTATGTGAAATCGCTAGCGTACCTACTAATTATGAACATTTTCAATAATGCCCTTACATGGGTACCCAAATTGGTCCCATTAGCTGACACAAATAATAATATAATATTAAAACTACCAATCAATTAATGAATTAAGCGCATAAAATAACCATATGACATTAACATGAGTTATAATTAAACAATTAAATTTATATGTCTAACATTTAAGCACATAAATGCAAATGTATGCAATTTATGTAATCTAACCATCATTGGCCTCACTTTTATATCTGTCACATCCCTAATGGAACTTCCAATTGGGTTCCCATTTGGACACTTTTTCCATTGGTGGGTCAACAATCCCACCTTCATTCAACATATGCATTAATAATAATATATTTACTCCCTTTTTCCGGGTACGGGTGTTACAGGATATCATCAATCCCAAAATTGAGACATGGATTCCATCATTAATTAATATTCTCCACACAATTAATATTGTCACCTAATCCAATGAGATATTGACCCATTTAAGGATCTCACCCTTTTAGGGATCAAAGTGTAAATATCAAATGTACGTGTCTACAAATTAACTTAGGATTTAGAGCATAAGCACTCATAATAGCCATGAGGTATTAATTATCTTATAAGTCAGTATAAAGATAATTACCCCAAGTCAGTCCCATTTAATACACAAAGTGTACCAGCATAGTGAGTTGAAACTATACCGTTTTTCGTAGTCAAGACAAACCTACTACAACACCATGCTGCAGTCCTACCGATGGTGTGTCCAATCCCATCTAAGACTGTAAACCAAAATCTTACATTCTATAATATCTGATGGCCTGATCTTCCGTGTGTAAGCCGAACTCTACACACCAAACCACCTACTATATAGAATGAAAGACACACATGCATAATATTAAATAAACAATATAATACAAATATTGCCCACACAGATTCTCAAAAAAAATCGATTAACTGATTTTATTAAATAAATAATAAATCACTACATAAAGCATGGCTTTTAGTATATATCCCTAACACTCTCAACCAACGATCTCTTGCTTCTTCTTCCTTTTGAGATCTGCAATCTTAGTTTTCTCTCTATTGCATCGCCTACATGAATCTATAAGGAAGAAAGGTATTGACTCTCACTCTGCTCTCTCTATCTCTCTCTCTTTCTCTCTCTCTCTCTGTGTGTGTATATACATACATATACATATATACGAAAATTTTCTAAAGAGGGTGCTCTCTCTTTATTAAAGAGAGGTCCTCTGTTTTGGCCGTTGGATCGTGTTTTCATTAATCGCAATGTTGTCATTTCACAGTTTTTAAACACGATCTGACGGTCAAAACAGAGGCCCTCTCTTTAATAAAGAGAGGGTGCCCTCTTTAGAGCCTGACTGTACACACACACACACACATATATATATATATATGTATATGTATATGTATGTTGGTATGAAATTGTGTATAGAGTTTTGATTTGTTTGAAAATGGGTATGAACTCTCTCTCTCTCTCTCTCTCTCTCTCTCTCTCTCTCTCTCTCTCTCTCTCTCTCTCTCTCACTTTCACGATTTGTGCATGTGTGTTTATATATGCTTGTTGATTCAAAATTGGGTATTGATTTGTTTGAAATTGTTAAGAGCTAAAGACAGAATTTTGATGACCAATATAAAAAATTGCTAATCTTTTCTGACCAACCCCAAATAGAATTTTGGTTTGAAATTAGTAGAGAATTTTAGTTTGTTTGAAATTTGGATAATATTTGTGTATATGTATATATTGCTGCGTGTATATGTATATATTGCTGCCTGTGAATTTTTACTTGTTCTTCATCTTTCAGAAACAAATGGAGAGTACAGGGTCAAGTGATTATACCTGACTTTTATGAACGAAGATGAAGGATTATCATTAACTTCTTCGCAGCTCTGTTCTTTAATCAGACCCAAACTTCAAAGAGACTCAGGTCAGAGATGATTTGAAACTCTTTTAGTTCGTCTCTACTGAATCTAGGGCTTCTTCATTGTCGTCTTCGTCTGATATGTGATTCGTCCAATACTTGAGAGACGAAAGTTCTAGGGTTTATCCATTGTTTCTTCATTGTCGTCTCTACTGATTCATTGAATCAATTATAAACGGTTGTTTAAGTATACCAAACCGAGCCAAACCAAACCAAACCAAGCCTTGTGTCCTAATCAATTGGGGTCGGCTGTATGAATCCTTTTTCTCCATTCTACACGATCAAGAGCTATATGTTCATTTAAATTATATATATTCATATCTTGTTGCACTACATATTCCCAAGTCAGTCTAGGTCTGCCTCTCCCTCTAACCATTCCAGGCACTACGATCTTATTACTCTTTCGCACAGGTGCATCTACAGGTCTTCGTTGCACATGGTCGAACCATCTAAGTCTATTCTCCCTCAACTTATCCTCAATATGTGTCACTCCTACAGTCTCTCAGATGTACTCATTTCTACTTCTATCTTTCCTAGTCTTACCACGCATCCATCTTAGCATCCTCATCCCCGCTACACTCACTTTGCTAATGTGTTATTTCTTAGTTGCCCAACACTCTGTCCTGTAGAGCATAGCTGGCCTAATAGTTGTCCTATAAAATTTTCCTTTCAATTTTGCTGGTATTCTCCTGTCACATAATACTCCAGAAGCACTCCTCCACTTAAGCCAGCCCACTTTAATTCTATGGGTCACGTCATCACCAATCTCTTCGTCTCTACTGATCATTGAACCTAGATAGCGAAAGTGTTCCCTCTTTGGGATCTCCTGATCTTCGATCTTCACTGCTTCGTTGTCTCTACTTCCACTGTTCCTAAAAGTACATTCCATGTATTCTGTTTTCATCCTACTTATCTTTAGCCCCTTAGTCTCCAGTGCTTCTCTAAAAGCTTCTAGTTTAGTGTTGAGTCCCCTTTTAGTCTCATCAACCAAGACAATATCATCTGCGAACAACATACACCATGGGATCTCATCTTGAATGTGTCTAGTCAATTCATCCATAATTAGGGCAAACAAATAAGGGCTCAAGACCGACCCCTGGTGCAGGCCTACGGTAATTGGGAATTCGTTTGTTTCTCCGACTGGTGATCTAATTGTAGTAACCGCTTCGTCATACATATCATTCACCATGTCAATATAACCCTTGGTCACTCCTTTCTTCTCTAGCACCCACCAAATTAAATCTCTAGGCACTCCATCATAAGCTTTCTCTAAATCAATAAAAAACCATATGTAGATCTTTTTTCTTCTCTCTATACTTTTCCATTAGTCTTCTAATTAAGTAAATAAATTGCTTCCATAGTTGATCTCCCAGGCATAAATCCAAACTGATTTTCTGACACTGATGTTGCGCCTCTTAAGCGATGCTCCATCACTCTCTCCCATAGCTTCATAGTGTGGCTCATCAACTTAATACCTCTATAGTTGTTGCATTGTTGTACATCTCCTTTACTCTTATATATAGGCACTAGGATGCTCTTCCTCCACTCATCAGGCATTTTTCTAGTCATTAAAATCCTATTAAAAACTTTTGTAAGCCAAGATGCCCCCACATCTCCCAAGCATTTCCAAAACTCAATGGGGATCCCATCTGGTCCTAAGGCCTTGTTGGGTTTCATCTTCTTCAAAGCAAATTCCACCTCAAACTTTCTTATTCTTCGATAGAATCTGTATTCTCTAGTTTCATCGTAACTTCCAATTTCTTCTTCCATTGTGTTATCCATATGTTTTTCATTCAGCAACTTCTCAAAATAGCTCTTCCACCTTTCCTTAATCTCTTCGTTGTTCACTAATACCCTAGAGTCATCGCTTTTTATACACTTAACCTTATTAATGTCTCTTGTTTTCCTTTCTCTCGACTTAGCAAGCTTATAAATACATTTTTCTCCCTCTCTAGAGTCTAGTTTGGTGTAGAAGGCGTCATAGGCTTCCATTTTAGCAACTCTAACTGTCCTTTTAACCTTCTTATTTGCACATTTATAGCTTTTGAAGTGTTCCTCACTTCTATCATTTTGCCACTTTTTAAAGCAATCATTTTTGGTTTTTACTGCAGCTTGTACCTCTTCATTCCACCACCAATTATCTTTAGAAGCTAACCCTCTTCCCTTTGACTCTCCGAGGACCTCCTGCGATATTCTCGTGATGCACCCTGCCATTCTATCCCACATAGTATTGCTTCCATCTTCCAAATTCCAAGGTGCTTCTGTATACATTCTCTCTTAGAATATTGCTAGTTTCTCGCCTTTAAGGTTCCACCACCTAGTTTGCGGGTTTATAGGGTCTTTTCTAGTACGACATTGTCCTTTTATATGGATATCTAAAATAGTAAGTCTATGTTGAGATGTTAACCTCTCTCATGGGATGACCTTACAGTCTTTACATGTTAAGCGGTCTGCCTTTCTCACAAGGAACAAATCGATCTGGCTTCTATTAGATCCACTCTTAAAGGTTATCAAGTGTTCTTCCCTCTTTTTGGAAAATGTGTTTGCTACTACAAGATCATATGCTACGGAGAAATCTAAAATACTCACCCCTGCCGCATTCTGATCTCTAAAACCATACCCCCCATGCACCATCTCATATCCAGTTCTATCTTTGCCTACATAGCCATTAAAATCTCCATCTACAACTATCTTCTCTTCTCCCGGTATTTCTTGCATTAAAGCGTCCAACTCATCCCAGAATTGTCTTTTAATGAGATCATCCAATCCTACTTGGGGGCGCGTATGCACTAATCATATTAATTATATCCACTCCAACTACCAGTTTGATAAGCAATATTCTGTCTCCTTTCCTCGTGACTGTCACAACTTTATCCTTGAGGTTCTTGTTAACCACGATTCCGATACCATTTCTATGCCTATCTTTCCCTGTATAGAATATCTTATACCCGATCTTTTCTACCTCCTTAGCTTTCTCTCCAACCCATTTTTGTTTCTTGTAAACATACTATATTAACCTTCCTTCTAATCATAGTGTCTACTAGTTCCATAGTTTTACCTGTTAAGGTTCCTATATTCCAAGTTGCTAACCTAAGCCTATAGTTCTGGACTAGCTTCTTTACCCGTGGTGGCCCAGATGAGCGCGGGAACCCTTGCTTATTTAACACCGTACCCGGGCGTCAATGCGGCACCCCTTGCACATTTTTTGAAACACCCGAAGTCAGGCGCAACGCGTCGCTTAAAGGGAACGCCCTAGCATTTACACAAGTATTCATATTTGGATTCATATCATAAGGATCCGACGGTTTTTTTTTACGTGCTGGCTGTCGAGTTACCTAACGCACTAACCCTCCTCTTTTATCCGGGCTTGGGACCGGCAGTGTTGAAACAACCCAGGCAGAGTTACGGTTGTTTAAGTATATATATATATGTCACACCCGTTCCAAAATTTCATAGTTTTATCATACATAATTGGAAAGTTGTGAGTATATCAATGTTATTTGATAATTGGGTTGAGATGAGGTTGACTGTGAGTCAACGGTAAGGTGTCAATGAGGACACAGGAACATGGCAGTTCATATTGCATAATCATGAGTAAATGGCATTTATATGATTTAAATGTTATTTGACCTTATCTGGTATTTCTGTGAATAGTAATTATACATGTATAGTATAATTCTGATAATCTTTGATATTGATTATATCATTTTGAGAACTGTGGTGAGAACGTGAGAGACACGTTAATTAAAAAGGTAGGTTGTGTAGAGATTCCACAGAATATAGTTTTCGGACGTTATTTTGGACCCAAACGAAACTTAGTTGGAAACTTTTGAAATTTATAGTTTTCACTCGTAAAGTTCTAAAATGAACGTGTGCGAAGTTTCGAGAGCTAATTAGAAGTTTGAGAAACTTGTGGGGAGGTAAACGTAATTTCCAAAGAGTTTTTCTATATATAGATGAGGATGAGATTGAAATCTCATCCACAACTCCTAAATATCTAGAGAGAGGAGAGAGAAGGGAGATTTTGTTGCCACGGGCTTTGCGACGCCGATCGACGACCGTTTGTTCGTCAGATTTTCTCCAGATTTCAGATTTGAACTCGTGGAGGTAAGACCTACGTTTTGGTACTACTTAGGTCGTGTTTGGCAAAGTTTTGTAAAAATCTTAATTTTGGACTTTTGGGAAAAATCAGGTAAAACTTATAGGAATCGTACCAAATTCGAAATCCGACGATTATTTAGCCCCCTAGACGATCCTTCAAAGTTTGAAGAGATTCGCACGAGGTATGAATTCTAGATCTATGAAATATATGGATTTTCATGTTTTGGACATCACTTTTGATATTCTTGGATCCGGGCGAAATTCATGTGTTAGTTAGGCCCGTTAATTATGCACGTGAAATTATGATAAAAGCACATATAACTGTTTATGTGAGCATGTTATGTGTCTACTTGGGTCAAAGGGGAGTTTGGTGCAAATTCATCCGGGGTAAGCTCCTCGAACCTTGAGGATTATGATTGTGATTGAAATGGAATTGGAATTGTGGTTGTGTCTGGATTGGAGGTGGGCCCAACCAGGACACGGTACCTGGTATGGAGGAAGGCCCAACCAGTGTACGAGATGCGTGGGAGAGGTGGGCCTCCTACGGCATCGACCGGATGAATGCGTACCACTCACCCCCAGAGACTATTTCTATGTGTTTTAGATGCTTAAACCATGAATTGTCATATAAGCATACATTTAGAATTGTACGCTCAGCATATAGCTGAGCAGTGGAGATGTACTCCATTGCAGGTAAGAAGAAAGACAAGAAGAATCGTGAGGTGTGAGGCCGAGGAACGCCGGGGATTTCACACTTGTATATGTTTTGGTTGTTTTTGTTTTAAATTCTAAACTTGTGTAAGGATTGGTAATATGTTGTAATAGAACCATAGATTAGTTCTATAGTATTGTAATCTTGTAAATGAACATCTGTAGTTATGTTTTAATACGTTAAAATCCGTTGTGGTTGTGTTTGTTGTTGGTATTGAGTAGCAGGACTTGTTAATTTTTTCAACACAGGCTGCCCAGCAGGGGAGCAGTCGACTGGACCCAGGGTCAGTCGACTGGACCTCGTGGGTTTGAGACACTGAAGGTATATTATAAGAGAAGCAGTCGACTGACCCCTTGGACAGTCGACTGAACACTGTTAATTTTGGCCACTGCTTCTTGGAATAGAAAAGCAGTCGACTGGTTTTCTCTAAGCAGTCGACTGTGCAGTCGACTGGACCTCTGTTATGGATTTAGGGTTTTAGTTTCTGTCAGGCACAGTCGACTGGACCCTAGTACAGTCGACTGGGCAGTCGACTGAATCTCTGTTTTCAAAACTGATTCTTTTGAAAGTGTTTTCCTTTGGCCAAAACTTTTTATACCTCTGATTTCTATGGATTTTACAAACTCAGAGGGTAATGTTCCCTAAGTTTTACAATACCCAGGGTTGTTTTAAAGTTCTTTCCGCTGCGTATCATTAGATGATGTTTGGATGAGCCTTGGTGGCGTGCCACGTGTCCTATTTCCACGCGTAGTGGGATGGGTCGTGACAATATATAAGTTCTGGTATATTTAAATTGTCAACTTCTTGGTCAACTAATTTCACATTTTGGTCAACTTCTTCTCTAAAATTAAGTTCTGATATATTTAAATTGTCAATTAAAGTGGCTATTTTAGTAGCTATTATTAATTGGTCACTAATATTTACATTTTGGTCAACTTCTTCCCTCAAATTCAGGATTTATAGATTGTATTCGAATATCAATTAAGGCCTACAAACACATTCATGCCATTTTTTAGAAGAAATACCCTACTTGTGTCATATATTTTTAGTGGCGCTTTCTTAGGTATCTTTACTACTCATTTATAAGATAGTCAGAATTATCAACTTCTTCCGTAAGAAGAGTTTTAGATTAAATAGTTACATTTACAATTTCCTATTTAACTGTTTTAACATCTTATTAAATACTTTTTAGCAACCACTTAATTACACGAAACAACATAATTAAATTTCCTGCGCAACGCGCAAGGCTCCAACTAGTATATATATATATACACTTGGGTGTAGTTTGAGATTTGGACTTATGTGGAAAGGATTTAACAGAGACCACGAACGGATAAATAAAGGGATTTGATTAAATAGAGATACCACATCACCTTTATAACCGCAATATATACTTGTTTGGTTGAAATATTTATAAGTGTGCGAGCGTGTCAGGCAAGCAAGTTGCCAATGTGTGTGATCCAAACTGCGCCTCACTAAGCAATTTGTGGTGACGTTCGATGCATTAATTAAAAGGACTTTTTCGTGTGAGATGAACTAGAAACTAAAAAGAAGAACAAGAGAGAGTTCGAAGGATACATTCGAAGTGATTGAAATATTCTATGACTACTCCTAAAAATTGTGTTAAAGGAAAGTAAAGTATTGAAGGAATACTAACCTAAAACTAAACTAATGTAAAGTAAAGTAATAGCCATGGTGGCGAAATGAAAAGGATTACATAATGTTGAAATGTTTATTGTTGGTCAAGGACCTATTACAAGGAGTACACAACATCTATTTATAGATGAATTACATAACTACTTATTTGAATTTGAACATTTCCCTCCTATTACATTAACTAACAATTCAAATTCCTACAACTTCCAAGTAGTTAACTACCAATTAGTGGGAGATACTCCTACAATGACAAGTGTCTTCAAATGATTTCCATATATCTCCATCATCACCATTGATATTCACCACATTTGATGCACTCCTACGATGATAAGTGTCCTACAAAAAATTTATAAATGACTTCTATGACAAGTCAAAGTAACTAATAATAATAATAATAATAATATTATTATTATTATTATATAATAATAATATAATTATATTTTATGGTATAAACAATACTATAACAATATTTTTCCCAGAGGAGGCCTTTTGGGGTTGTGGAATCGAATGGCCAGTTTTAAGGAAATGGAGAGAGACTGAGACTGGCTCCTTAATATTATCAAGAGGCATATTCATATTACATTGGACGCGCGTCTTGTACAGTTGTAGACGAGTTGTTCTCAATCCATCCTTATCCATTAATCTAGGTGGTTTGCTTTTTTTTTTTTTTTTGCTAAGCTCATCTAGGTGTTCCATGCGACTTTGATTTCTAACT
Source organism: Hydrangea macrophylla (assembly GCA_033977485.1). NCBI lineage: Eukaryota > Viridiplantae > Streptophyta > Magnoliopsida > Cornales > Hydrangeaceae > Hydrangea > Hydrangea macrophylla. The sequence continues at coordinate 113,853,852 of CM066982.1, read as the reverse complement.
CTCCTCTGTCTATTTCGCTTTTGTTCTTTTTATTTTAATATTTTTTAAAAGAAATTTTAGTACTTCTCTGCTATCTAGTTACCAAAACTATTATGGGTGTGCGTTGGTCATTAGGGATGGCAACAGGGCGGGTATAGGACGGGGCTTTCATACTACGCTCTCGCCCCGTTTCAGTAAACCCTCCCCCCGCCCCGCCCCGCATAGTATCTCTCCCCGCCCCCGCCCCGCACTCGGGGTCCCCGACCCCGCCCCGCCCCGTTCCGATTATGATTTATTTTTTTTGGGTACACAAATTGAAAAAATAAATTTTTTAATGCATTTTTTTCTCCAATAGTGCAGTTTTTTTTAACTTACCCAATTAGTTCCCCAATAGTGCTGTTTTTTTTTTAAATGGTAATACACATAACTATTGAGGGGTAAAAATGTAAATACAAGTATATTCGGGACGGGTTCGGATTTTTTGACCCTACCCGACCCCGCCCCGAACTCGATTCGGGTTTTGAAAACCTCCCCCATACCCGCCCCTAACCCTATTAAGCCCCACATACCCTACCTATTAGAGGCAGACGGAGCGGAAAATCCGAAAAACCCGCCCCATTACCATCCCTAAGTTGGTCTCTATAGCTATTTTTCATGAGGTCCAATTTTCGCATAAAATAAAAGCAAGCTAAGTGTCAAGTAAACGAGTTAATATTTTCATTATTACGGTGATTTTGGTGACACAACACCATAATTTATAAACAAATCATGTTGACCAATATATGCATTTGTGCTTCTATTTTAAAAGAAGAATAATGATTGGGGCACAAAAGGATACAAAAAACTTCCACAAAATGAGTGGAAAGTCTATGTGGCACAGTGGGACCTGCCAGCAATTAATGGAAACAATGCTTAATTACTGGCGGGTCCCACTGTGCCACATAGACTTTCCACTCATTTTGTGGAAGTTTTTTGTATCCTTTTGTGCCCCTAGCATTGTTGTTAAAAGAAATCTTATACCAACGTAAGCAGAATATTTAAATGTATTACTAGTATGTTACAACAACTTGACAATTTATTTCTTTTCTCCTACTTGTAACTCACGCAACTAGTAGTAGTAGTAGTCTAATTCAAAAGCATTACATGAGAGGGTGCTGCCATTACATGCAGTCCATGATCAAGTGAAGATGGTTGGTTGTATTAAAAACCTAATGATCAAGTGTGGAAAGACCATGCACTAACATAAAATAAAATTTAAAATTTAAAAAAAATAATAATAATTAGTCGGATTATTGATACATGCACTCTAAGAAAATGCCAGAATGTGCTAATAAAAATGATTTATGTTGACAAAAAATGTATCCTTGTCAATAGTAAAAATGGTCTTTGACTCTTTGGGTTGTCTAGGGGCTTTGAAAGTGGACAACTTAATAAATTTAGGCCATCAAATTCTAAACCTTGAAATTTCATTGACAAGAAATTGGGCTCACAGGAAAATTGCCATCACAATCTTGAGCCCAATTTTAGCTAAAACCTGGATTTGGAGAAGCCGAACCGGCCCAATAATTGTGAATCGGATCCAAACAATTGCTTGCGCTAATTCGGTCGGTCCGAGTGTCCAACGGGTCTCTCTGGAGTTGTTGGATTGTGTTGGAGTTGGGAGTAGGTCAAAGACACAGTAGCAGACCGAGAGAGAGAGAGAGAGGGAGAGAGAGAGAGAACTCAGGGAAGCGATGGCGGAGATGACCACCGGCGGCGGCGACATTCCTCCGAACATGACTATTTACATAAACAACCTCAACGAGAAAATCAAGCTCGAAGGTACTACCTCTCTCTCTCTCTCTAGTAAAACCTTTTGCCCTAGACTCCTTCCGTTCGAAAATCTCTCTCTCTCTCCCTCTCTCTCTCTAGGGGGATTAGGGGACTGATCATATGTGAATTTTTTTTTTTTTCAGAATTAAAGAAATCACTGTTGGCTGTGTTCTCTCAATTTGGGAAGATAATGGAAGTATTGGCATTCAAGACTCTGAAACACAAAGGACAAGCTTGGGTTGTTTTCGAGGACGTTTCATCCGCCAGCAATGCGCTTCGCCAAATGCAGGGTTTCCCATTCTACGACAAGCCCATGGTATGAAATCAACTCCCCCTCCCCCCCCCCCCCCTTCTCCATAACCTCAGAGACCCTCATGTCTCTGATTATTAGATTATATTTTTAGTTCATTTTGAGGACTATGGTGCAAACTCACATAGAAATTCAACGAATACATCTAGTATCAATTATATATGTGATGTAATTGTCACATTATCCACCCTGATTATCTTGACTCGGTAGTGGGAGTTTGCTTTGTTTTGGTATTAGGACAACTTATGTTGCTTATGGAAGGGAACTAACTTTTTTGAGTTTTTCCCCTTAGTTCATGCTTCAATGTTTGTACACTTGAGATATATATATATATATATATATATTTAGAAAAATTAGAAAAACAAACGCGGTAGAGATAGACATCATTGTGTGAGAGTTATTTGCTGTTGAAGTTGAGGAGTATGAATTTTCGTGCATCCAAACTCATGTCTTCATGTGCTAGACACCACCTCCAACTTAAAAGTGGAAGCAATTAAGATTTCGTTTTTGTAAAAGTAAAATTGTTGGAAAGTAAAAAAGATAATGAAATTACAATGTTGAAGATGTCCTTGATACCTTGTAAACACACTTAATTTTTCACAACATGATCATAGCTCATAATTTTCCCTATTTGTGAATTAATAATGTTTTTGAATGCTTATCTTAGTGTCACAAATAAGCTTTTGTGTTGAGTAACAAATATGTGCAAGAAGTTGTGCACATTCTTGAATCTTTAGTTTCTTGAAAAAAGATGTAATATTACACATGTTTCAACAGGTAAGAATATGTTGATACTTGCGCTTTGATTGTACTATTGGACAAATCACTAATCTGACGAAAGTAATTGTTGTGAAGGGTAGATTGTTAACCCAGCCACGGGTCCATGATAGGCTCTTCTCCTGACTTTTGGAGTGGAAGCTGATTCAGGAAGTTCTGAGCTGGCTGCTCTCTAGGAATACTTGTCCCTTTACTATCCGATCGGGAGTAGTGATTTTCTTAGTCAAGTGCCTGATTTAAGCTTTGACTCAAAAGTGATATAATATTCGATACATGAAAATGGTGTTAGAAATTACTATCCTTCTTCAAGAAATTGATTAAAAGTTAGCATATATAGATTATGGTATAAAGCTTTCCTTTAGGATTAAAGGGATGTAGTCTCTCAAGTTATAAGGCACTTGTTACTTCTGGGTACTTCAACAAGTTTACTGGCATGTGTTGTCAGGCCAAGTAATTTTACATGTTAGGCTCTATCAAAGGTGCGTAGATCTTCACCTAGATAATAAAGCATAGTTTACTTCTTTTTTTTCTTTTCTATTTTTACCCCTAGTTGTGCGACATTCCTTCTTTTGTTTCTTTTTTCTTTCTTGATCTGTTGCATTTTTTTATTTTTTTTTGCTACTTGAGTTTCTTTGCAGCATATAAGCATAATAAACCAATTATTAATCCATTGCAAACTAGATTGTTGGATATCGAATTCCATACTCTTTACTCCCCTCTGATATTTCCGGAACTCAACTGATCCCACTTAATTTTTTTTTAACTCCAAAATTTACTTTTGTTTGGTGGCACATTTCATCCAATTATAATTAATGCATGATTGGCACAGAGGATACAATATGCAAAGACAAAATCAGATGTCATAGCGAAGGCTGATGGTTCGTTTGTTCCAAGGGAAAGAAGAAAGAGGCATGATGAAAAAGGTAAGACATTCTTTTAAGCATAAAAAAGTATTACTTTTATATCTTTTGTGCAGTAAGGCTGTGAAATATCTAGGAATAAATTTGGACCATTCTTTACATGTTGCTACCTTATATAGTATAAAGTTATATGTTAGATATGTGAAGTTTCAAATAGTTTTTGGAGTAATTGAACATTGTCTATGGTGGATATCCTACTGGTTAAATGATATACTTGACTACAATGGTATAGAAGTAAAGAGAAAAGGTTGAAAAAAGAGTAGACAGGAATAGTCACTACCCAAAAACAATTTGGTAGTAAAAAGTGAAGATAAGTTTATGTTATGCAATAGAACAATACTCAGGAAATACACAAGTGCTGAAATGGAAATTGACGTGGTGCTGGAATCTAGTCAAGTTACAAATATTCACCTCGTAAAATGTTAATGTAACTCTGGATGTGGGATCCATGACCTTGTTTGGTTCTGATGCCAAGCATGTAGGCATGTCTTTATAATAATGAAATCCATCACCCCCGGTAGACACTTTCGGACACAATAGTATAAGTCCCAAACTATTTTACGTCTCCAGTGTCCAAGGAACACTTGATGAGCAACCCTCTTGTGTGACACTCCAAAAAATGCTGGTTGATCCTTCCTTTTGAGTTAAAATGCGTTGATATATATTCCGATAGTGCTTGTTTATCTGGACCTCCTTAAAAGTACTCTCCCTTCTTGGCGTGTCTGTCAATTTTTTGGGCCATGAACTCAAGCTGGCATTTTAGTTGTCATTAAACTCGTTCTCTTATGCAATGGTGATCCAGTGATCACATAATTATCTGGAACTATTGTTCTTTTTCTTCTAACAGGCTCTCTTCAAGCTTCCTCCTCCTGAAAGTTGGTGAAGATGAGTCCTAGGGCTGTCCAACAAAAACCGAACCCGACTCCACCCGACCAAACCCGACCCCACCCGTGCCTGTTTGGTTGAGCCACGGGTTTCACGAGTTAAACCCGAACATGTTTCGGATGGATGTCGGTTTCTCCCTTCACACACCCGATTTAACCCGACCCGATTCGTAACACCCATAAATTATAATAATATTGTACTACTTATACACAATGTCACAAACCCTTCTCTCTCATCCTCACACATAACAACCCCCAAATCAAAGCAGACCAGACTGCCAGACCATGAATTCTCTCTCATCCTCACACACAATGTCACAAACCCCCAAATCAACAAGTCTTCGGACCGCCATAACAGCACCTCTTCGAAACCCAGGTTTGTGTTCTCTCTCTCTCTCTCTCTCTCTCTCTCTCTCTCTCTCTCTCTCTCTTCTTCTTCTTCTTCACCGATTCTTCTTCTTCTTTTTCTTCTTCTTCTACTTCTTCACCGACTCTTCTTCTTCTTCTTCTTCTACTTCACCGATTCTTCTTCTTCTTTTTCTTCTTCTTCTTCTTCTTCTTCTTCTTGTCCGATTCTTCTTCTTCTTTCTTTTTTCTTCACCGATTCTTCTTCTTCTTTTCTTATTGTTTAGATTTTGGCCCTCTACTCCTCTCATCTTTTTAGGTTTACGGTTTTCGGGAAATAGATTGATGGTCTTCTCTAGCCCCTCTACTCCTCTCATCTACTTTTCTTCTTCTTTCGACCAGATCTGCATTTTGACAAAATAGATTGATGGTCTTGACTCTTCTCTGGTTTTTCATGTTGGATGTTCTTGTCATCTTGTGTGTAGATTGAAAAATCATCCCCAAAATAGGTGAAAAAGCAGCCCACCATGGCCCATTCGGGTGTCACCCGAAACCGAACCGAACCCACCCGAGCCCGAGGGGTCGGTTCACCCGACATATGTGAGTGGATCACGGGTGGGGAAGGGCTAACCCGACAGACATTCGGGTGGATGATCGGGTGAGGGCTAAACCCGACTCACCCGACCCGTGGACACCCCTAAAGATGACTATTATTGTCGCTTTTGACTATTTCATGAACTGTATCTTTGTTATCCCAACTTCCTATTAGATTGTCTATTTCTATTTCATCCCAGAACCTTGTAGCAGTAAAACATCTTTTCTCTCGCTCTTTCTACTGTTCATTTGTCCTTTGTTGTTGCTTGTCAACTTAGGATGTTGTGATTTTATGCCTCTGTGTGTGTGTGTGTGTGTGTGTGTGTGTGGGGGGGGGGGGGGGGGTTGCGGTGGTGGAGGGGGTGTTGGGCTTAGAAGGAGGAGTCTTTAAAAGTGGTCCCGCTTCCGCTCCCTCCCCACTCAAGAAGAAACCTTTGAAACCTCATAAAGTTTAGCGCTTTCCCGCCCCACCCCTCTCCCGCTTCGTGCAACTTAGCGGTGGGTGTGTGTGTGTGTTGATTTTGTTTCTCAGCAAGCCCAACACTAACTTTCGGTACATCTCTTGCTGGAAGTACCCCTGATAGTGTATGTGTATTTAATATATTTTTCTCATGCAATAGGGAGGAAACGAAAAGACCAACATGATGCCAATCAAGCTGGAATGGGTCTCAATCCTGCTTATGCTGGTGCTTACGGTGCAACGCCTCCTGTAAGCTGTTTTCTATTTTATAAAGATCACTTTTTTTTTGGAGCTCTAGAAGTATCACTTAACACTCAGTTTTTTGTTGTTTATACATTTTTATATTTTTATGTTGAACGCTCTTTATACTGAACCTGACCTGGCAGATCATTCTTTACTCATAATCATATTGTTTTGACAGTCATCAATCCTGAGATCCATTTAGATTGAAAGTAAAATGGTCTTTAAGACTTGTATTGTGTACATATAGAAAGGATCATTAATATAGAGAAAAAAGATAAGACATAAGAGTAAAAATGAATTATAATAGAAAGGAACAGAAAACGGACAGATTGTCTTATCGAAATTATCTTTTCATCAAACTAATAAGCCCCGTATCTTGTTCAGGTCCAAACACCACCCCCCCCCCCCCCCCCCCCCCCCCCCCCCGGGTATATTGGTTTTATATGGCCCTTCAAATTTTTTTTTCTTTTTACTTAGTAGTCTATGTACAACACTGTTAAGGAGGAACTAGATGTATACAGATTAGCTAAAAAGTTCATTTCAATGTTGTGCCTAGGGTGATTAATAAGCTAATAATTTGGTTACATGTTGAGTGTTATTCATTGTGAATAAGGCATACTAAGGGGTGGCTACCTGAATGATTTCATTAAGATGCTTAATATTCATGCATTATTATTGTTAAATTTGTTTCTTGATTTTACAACCCTTTTTAGATTAAGCTGAAATGACCTGGATGAATGGTTGGCTTGCTTTTCTATTTCGTCCCATCAAATTGGATATGCTCGTCTTTGGTAGCACAAATTTCAGTAGCTCGAGTGCTGTTTTTTCCCGTTTATCCTCGAGTTCATGTTTTAGGGCATCTATTTCTGAAAGAAAGATTTACCAATTTTCCCTCTCTAAAATGGTGCAGTTGTCCCATATTCCGTATATGGGTGGTGCTAAATCTGCACTTCCGGAGGCGCCAGCTCCACCAAACAACATACTGTTTGTTCAGAATCTTCCCCACCAAACAACTCCAATGATGCTGCAAATGCTGTTTTGCCAATATATGGGCTATAAGGAAGTTAGGATGGTGGAAGCAAAACCAGGAATTGCTTTTGTAGAGTACGGGGATGAGATTCAATCAACTGCCGCCATGCAGGGACTCCAAGGATTCAAGATAACACCTGAGAACCCCATGTTGATTACCTATGCCAAGAAATAGATAGATAGCCTCTTGTTTCTGCCTTCGTGACGATGAAATGAATGCATTTAGGTGCATCTATAGCGAGAGTGTTACTGGTCGAAGGAGATGTTATATATGCTTGCCTATTTTTTTCTTGGTTTACCTCACTTATGCCAGACGCCGTTTATGGAATCATTGTAATATGATTGACTTTCTCTTTGGCAGAATTTGTAGTCGGAGTACCAAATTTTCTGCTTCCTAATATTAAGTTCGTTTCAGTGACTGATTGATGTTATGATAGGTTATTAGCATGTCCTAAGTTTCTACTATCTTTTGGTTACTTTGATTACCCAATTTTGACAGATTCTCCTACAGCTTGATATAACATTGTTCACCTCATTCTCTAACAACATGGGAGCAATTGCTGACTTGACTTGTTAATATGGTAGCAGAGCCTTGTTTGTGGGAGGTCTTGAATTCATGTTTTTGTCCCCATTCTGTTTGCATATTGCACTTTGTTGTCCGTCTTTGTTATAATGAAGTTTTGTTTGAACTTGTTCTCTAACAGCTTGAGTTTTTGGAGCAACTGGTGTGATTAATTGACATATCATCCAATTGATGGATCCTTTTAGAAATGCCACTAAAATGGAAATGACCAAAAAGTAACAGGCAATTTCTGAAGCAAAGTTATCTAATATGGACCTGTAATTGCTCAATGAATTCCAAGAATTGTGGTGTCACAACAATATCAATTATCGAGGACTAGGAGAGAAATTGTATGGACAGGAAACCAATATTCTAACAAATCCACTTTAAATGGATGCCTATTAACAAGAAGGCCAATGAATAATGGTTGGATGCACATCCTTCTCAAAATCAAGCCTTATTTTACTTCATTCTTTCCAGACATCAGCCAGGATTCAAAGCAAGAACCAAAAAAAAATAATAATAAATAAACCGTCACAGTGGGGATGATTCCATATACTAACACAATTTTTTTGGGTTAAATAATTAGTACAGAAGTACTTGCATGCTGATTAGAGTCATTAGACCCTTTCTGGTTCAGTGATGTGTTTGTCTAATTGGTCTTTTTCAACTCTTTCTTCATTTAGATCAGTCTTTCTTGCTTCTTCAAAAGCTCATTCTTAATATTCAACTCTTCTTCCATCATAGCAATGTCCTATTAAAATACACACAATCCCAACAAAAAATTGTAACTTCATCAAGGTCTGCAAAAAGCATGCAATTGCATATTACCTTTTGAAGGGTCTCTGCCTTGGCAGGCTGATCATCTCGCTGAAATCCAATAAAATAAAGCTGAAGCTTTTTGGCAGAGCCTCCATAAAATCTCTGGCATGCCTCTGGACATCAACTGCACCCAAACAACATAAATTACCACTTCTGGCAAACAAAATATGTCCATCCAAATGGAAGTGTACCCTTAAGACAAAGAAAGAAACCCATTTTTCACCTTTGCAACAGGAATACAGGATAACCAAATGTGAGCTAAAGAAGTTCATATAAAATTGTGTCATTTGCATTCAAGTCTCGCAATACTTAAAAACGAGTTTTCAAAGATTTAGGGGAGGAGGAAAAAACAAAAAACAAAAACAAATATGAAGCGAAGTGCAATTTCAAATGCTCAGACATCAACGAAAAAATAACATTCATGGTGATATACCACTGTTAAGGGACTGACCAAAAAAAAAAAAGGGGTAATTCTATAATTGCAGCATATAACTACCTACAAGGAAACGATGTTCATTCAAGTGTTTCCTGATGGGTGGTTCACACTTTCACCCATTACTTTAGCTCAATGTTCATAAATTGAACACCAGTTAACACAATTGAATGGTTAAAAAAAAAGGAGCACAACGGGATGTTGACATTCAATGATTCAGTGGCGAATAACAAGTACTGCTACCATAAAAATAAATTTACATTGATATAATCAACCACCAGTTGAAGCCCGTCATTCCCACACAAGCTTCATCACTAAACAAGTGAGCCGAACTACACTTTCCGCTTTTAGGTACAACAAAAGCATACTTTCTTTGATCCATCTAATATTATTTACATGAACAAACTCAAACCAAGATAACAAGCCTTCTAAGTGTAATTCAAACTACTTTTCAAGATAACAAGCCTCAGGTGTCATTCATCAATTAGTTCTAGATGTCTAGACAAGAATATTGTACAAAGTGATAACGCGCATACACCTACACATTTTGATACATGGACTCTAACCTCAATTCCTCTCTTCCTTCAACGCCACCCCAAACGACACACCCCACAACCACCACCACAACAAATTACCAGTCTGCAATGCTTTCTTTAAAAAAAAAATGGCATCTCTTGAGTTACAGTTCCCAAGATACATAAAAGAAAAACAAAAACAGAACTTGATTTACTGGTGTGAAGGTGCTCTTAAAAGCTTACCAACATATAAACAATCGGTACCTTAACCAGCGAATTTAAGAGTAAAGAAACACTCACTTTGATGAGAAGGGTGGGGAGAACGATCTATTGGTTGGAGCTCTCTTGCAGGCAAGCAAGGAAGCATAGCAGCCACGAGTGCCATTACACAGGAAATCATTTCTCCTCTGGGTGGAGGGGAAGATTGAAGCTGTGGATCAAGCGGTTGTCACTGAGCCATAGGCATCTGTGATTCAAAGTTTCAGCAGCAAACCTCAAAATAATCTCTTTAGTTTAAGTGGTAAGAAAACTTGAAAGCTGTCAGAAACTCATAATATGTGAGATTAATGTGGGCTCATTAGAGTATAAAGATAAAAGTATGCACTACTGAGATGAGATGCCCAATAATTTATCTACTATGTGAAGCTTAGGATGGATTCAAGTATCATTTCCATGTCTTTATTGCAGCGACAAATGATAGAGATCGAATATGCAAAGTAGCCATGTTTGATGCAAGCAACAAATTATAAAAAAATTAAAAAATAAAAAATAAAAAATTAATCACAGAAAGAAACTCCTAACGAGCTCAAATTTCACAAAACGAGCAGTCTGAAATCTACAACAGAAAATGTCAGTACAAGAACTGGAGGATCAAATTTAAATCTCAGTAATAATTTGCTAATTATGTTTTAGTCCTTGGATTGTTAACTTGACCGGGGAAGGACTGTGTCACGTGGCAACTGAAACCGTCATGTTAACCATAAGAGTTAATGCAATACCCAAATTTTGTATCCCATATGATTTTAGTTTGGCTAGCGATTGGTCCTATGCAACAATGACTCCCACTGTGGTGCTTCGGTGGTGGGGCGGGAGGGACAGCTTCGGTCAAGCATGCTCCTTGGTTCGTGCACCTTTCACGAAGGACATCCCGTCAAGGAACCTTGGACCCACGGGTAGGATGCTCCAATGGTCACGTCCAGATGGCTTGAAGGTTGCCCTCTCCAACCCTTTTCTTTCAGCCAAAAAAAAAAGTACAAATCCCCAAAATTCTTTATCTTTCCCCATATCTTATCATCCTTTTCTCACAAACATGTAATGATTATGACTCAGCAATTCATATGAAAGCGTGGAGAGCAATAATAGCCTTGGTTAATTACATTTTTTAACTCAAAAAGATCTTTAGTTACAAGTCTAACTTTATGTTGTTTAATATTGCCCTCTAAATTGCGCTATTTGTCTTAAAAGACTTATTTACAACAAACTTTCCTATGATCTTTGGGCAATTCAACAAGATTTCAAACTCCATTCTATTCCATTGATGTCAACTCATTTTTCACGGCATCAATCCATTTAGCAGAATCATACTTTCATGGCACATTTGAGCCTACCTAATATTCTTGTGATAAAAGAATTGCTATTTGCAATGTCGATATAACTTAACCTTTGGGTAGGCATTAGGTTTCATCATGTGACTAATAATTCATGAAACATTCTAGTTGGGCACTATGGTGGCTACCAAACTATATCATAATATAAATTAAAAATCACTAATGACATTGCATAACATTATTGGGAAATAATAATAATAATAATTAATATTATTTTAATCTATTTCAGATTGATCATAAAAAAAAAAAAAAAAAACATAATTATAAGCAATAATATTGGTGTCAAACAATAAGTGATTCACAGAACTCTTAATATATAGACATACATCACTGGTAGATGAATTAGATACACCAAAAGCAAAAGATTCAATGGCGCAAAGAGTTCTCGAATGACTACCATATTCAACAAAATTTTCCTGGTGTCCATGAACTTGATCAAAGCATGTTACCACACATGTATATATATACACATGCGAATCATATATCTTGATCAAACGGCTTTATAAATATTTTATTTTATTTGAAAATTTTGTTACTCGTCTTTAAAGAAAATCATGATAATTCTTAAACCAGACTCTCATACCACATGTAAATTGATTATATTAAGCATTAAACACTTTAAGCTTAATAATTAGCCCAAGAACTATAACTATCATGATTTTACCCATAAACATTATACGAAAATAAATCGTATATATATTGCGTACCTGAATCCATGATACATCATTCAAAGAGATCAAACCTTGATGTTGAATCTTTCAGCTGATACGGAGGAAAACGGTTTCTCTCTCTTAGCCTCTTTACTTTCATTTAGGGTTTCAATTAGAGACACTATCAGTTGATAGGAAATCAACCCTTAACTTATCTTTTATAGGCAGAGAGATATATTTCCACTTACCCATCATAGTAGAACTGTTTTAGGAAACCGCTTCTCATTTGACCAATAAGATAGTAGTTTTTAAATTGGAAACATAATATTATTAAACTCAATATATATGGGGATATATTGTGTGGGACTAGGGGTGTACACGAGTTGAGCCGCTCAACCAGGGCTCAAGGCTCGATTCGATAAAAGCTCGGCTCGGTTCGTATAATAAACGAGCCAAGCTCAAGCTTGAATACAAAGTTCGTTTAATAAATAAGTCAAGTTTGAGCACACATGGGTTCGGCTCGATAAGAGCTTGTTTAATTATATACATATGATAATTATAAAAATATAATATATGTATAATGCAAAATGTTTAAAATTGAAAGAATATTATATATATATATATATACAGTCAGTCTCTAAAGAGGGCGCTCTCTCTTTATTAAGGAGAGGGCATCTGTTTTGGCCGTCGGATCGTGTTTTCATTAAACTAGGGCCTCTGTTTTGGCCGTCGGATCGTGTTTTCATTAATGACAGTTTTGTCATTTCACAGTTTAATGAAAACACGATCCGACGGCCAAAACATATGCCCTCTCTTTAATAAAGAAAGGGCGCCCTCTTTAGAGAATCGTTGTATATATATGTTATAATTATAAAAATATAATATATGTATAATGCAAAGTATTTAAAATTTAAAAGAATAATGGCATCGTATAATATGCATAATCGTTGTATATATATGATAATTATAAAAATATAACATATATGTATAATGTAAAGTATTTAAAATTAAAAGAATAATGGCATCGTATAATATGCATAGTCCTAAATTCGCGTGCCAAGCAATTATTTTAGGTAACGACAATGATAGGGATACATACCAAATGACACACTAAACGGCACACTGTGCTTTAAATACATGTACCTTGTGTTGTTTGAATTTTTAACATTTTTCTGTGCATCACTTACACAGCACAGGGTACATGCATTTAAAGTTGGTGTGTCGTTTAGTGTGTATCCCTATCATTTTTGTTTAGGTAATTATATATATATATATACAATCAGGCTTCAGAGAGGGCGCCCTCTCTTAATTAAAGAGAGGGTGTCTATTTTGGCTGTCAGATTGTGTTTTCATTAAGGACGGTTTTGTCATTTAACAGTTTTTAAACACGATTCGACGGTCAAAACAGAGGTCCTCTCTTTAATAAAGAGATGTCGCCTTCTCTAGAGATTTTTCGTATATATATATATATATATATATATATATTTATGCTAAATGTAAATTAAGCATTGAGTTTAGTCCGTGAGTTTTGGTTAGCAACTTAAACTTGTTACTAGAAGTGTACATGAATTGAACTGTTCGGCAATGGCTCGAGGCTCGGCTCGGCTTGGCTCGGCTCAACAACAACTAGGCTCGACTTGACTCGATAATAAACAAGCAAACTCAAACTTGAACACGATGTCAACACTTAAAGCTCGACTCAAATTCGAAAAACTCGGCTCGAACTCAGCCCTAGTGGTACATAAAAAATATCTTACAGATATCTCTCATAGGTGTCGAGACTTGAGAATACTAATTATACTATTGGTCCACCAGAGCTGTGGATGGTGATAATTTCTGCATCATACTGGAGCATGGGCTGTTCATTTGCACGTCATCAGTCAGATTTTGTCTTGTTGCTGTTTCTGTTTTGTCTTAGGAAAAGTCAAACACGTGCATTAAGTGAAGGTTGAATTTGGGTTTTTTAAGGGCATGATTGGGGGTCGAAAGATTTTTGAACCAGCCTGAATTTGAGTGTGTGACCAAATAAAGCTTTTACTATGCTACCAAGTGAAAGATTCACACGCCAGTATTTAATGTCCATAGATTTCATCATGACCTCACTCACAATCTATGTTCTAAGTTCTTCCTCCTCCACGTCACATGGGACCCGTTTAATCACTGTTTTGTCCCGTGGCTTAGGTACTTAATTTACTCAATCTTTTACTCAACTTTGAGTAAGGAAAAAAATTTGAGTAATATGAATCTCTCTAAATGGTTAAACTCAAATTAATTTTCCTTATTTGAGCATAAAATGTGAATAAAGGTATTTTCAGCCTTTTACCTAAATTCATATCAAATTAAATTTGAATAAAAATTTTTAAAAAAAAAATCATCTCCAATTCTTATTCAAATCTACATCAAAATATGAGTCAATGTAAATCGTTATTTCAATTCTGGTATGGGTTTGAATCAATGGTTGAAAGAGTTTTTGAGAGTTTTGAACCAGATTAAAATTTGGTATATGAGTTTTTGGCTAGGATTGGAAATGCCCTTGAAAATGCATAATGCCATGCCCAACCTCTTTTCTTTTTTTTTTTTCTTTTTTTTTTTTTTTTTTTTTTTTTTATACTAAGGAAAGATAGAAACAGATAGGAACCTCATAGCTAGGAAGAAATCTGCCAGGAGTGGTGAAATTAGACTCCCATGGGAAGTACTCAAAACAACTATATACTAGTATAAGGTTTGATTGTTGGGCTCTCAACTTGGCCAAAAGGTCCGCACACTTAATTGTTCCCTTAATTTCCCTTTGGGTTTGTACTTTTTTTTTTTATTAGTTTTGCTGCATTTCTCCATTAAACAACAAATTATAATCCAAAATAAAAGTCTTCATGGCCGGGGTGGTTCTGTATATGATCTTCAATGAGCCGATTAGAGACTGATCGAGAATCTGTCTCCACCACGATGTTGACTAAGCCCATCCACAAAAATCCCCCTCCCAACAAGGCTCTCAAACTCTCTGCTTCCAAATTAACTTGAACATTAATGATTCAAAACTCCAATGTATCCCCTTGGTCCTCATGCAGTAAGTAAGCCTTATATATATATATATATATATATACCTCTCAGTCCTGGAGCTGGAAGGTCCCAATAATATTTACCAGTACTACTATATATACTAATTCACCTCCTTTTTTGTTTTGATGTAATATCAGTTAGCCCCAATAGTTTGATAAAGTGTCAATAACCTCCCTTGATATTATAACCTTGTAACAACACTTAACTTCATTTCTTAAATGAGATTAGAAGATCTAAGATAATATGAATCAGCCAAAAAATAAAAATGCCAAATTTAATTGAACATAATTTCTAGGAATCTCTAAATTCATTTAACCGACATTGAGTTGAATTTCAGTTTGGATACACATAAATCAATCATTCTTAATTTGGGATCAACACACCAGATTACGTTCTCTCTTGAGGGAGAAGGTGTTTGACAGAGAGTTTCTTAACTATGTTTGAAAACGAATTACCAAATCAATTTGGGAGATATCATGATCATTCTCTTGCTTTGACAGATATGTCTATATTACAATTGGACTTGGTTACAGAGGTAGACATATGGATTGAGAGAGAGAGAGAGAGAGAGAGAGAACTTAAGTTAATTAAAAAAAAAATTTAACAAATTCTAGGAAGGTCAAATTGGACATATCAAAAGAAAGTCACCGGTTTCATCCCATGAGTCAAGTGTTACAAGGTATAATTTCAATGGAGATTATTGATACTTATCAAACTAACGGGGCAAAGTAATATTAGGTCAAACTTCAACTTAAAAAGGGCGAAGTAATATAATTCAACCTCAAAGAAATTCCTACTTATAAAATTATTTTTTAGGAGAAGTTTGTACATACATCCACGATGGCTAAGATTTTCATACAATTAAGTGGTTTGGTTATATAATTAATACAATTAAAGTTTGATAATGAATGTTTATACATTTGGTAAGAGATGTTTGTTCTTTGGTATAACTATCTCTTACCAAAGAACAAATTATACCAAAGAACAAACATCTTGATATGGACATGACCCAAACAAGAATTGTAGAGAGAGATAGTTAGAGAGAAGAGAGACGAAAAAAATAGAGAGATAACAAAGAGGCAGACAAGAGAGGGATAGTTTGTAGGGATAATCATCTCATGCCCTCTTCATTCATTTCCTTCACTATTTAAAAGACTACAATAACTAATCATGCATGCAAAAGGAAACTGTAACAAGTGGAGCCATAACCCACGAAACAAAGGAAAACATGCAAATGCTAATGCCTAGAATTAAGGAACTACATGCAACTAATTACATATAACATCTAGATAATGGCATCATTGAAACAATAGAGACCAAGTCATCACTGCATGGTCCATATACTACATGACATCATGGAATTCACGTATCAATCCTCCCTTGTCGCAACATCCTTGACCGCAAGGATAAACTCAGACTTAGAAACACGAAATTTCAGAGATAGGGTCAAGTGGGTTTGGTTCGGGAGGTGGGTCGTAGGTGAATGGGAAGTCTTCAATCATGAGGAGTTGGGGATTGCTACAACGATGGCCAGGTACGTACTTTTCGTCATAGTAGTAACAAAGGCCTTTGTCCCGGCGTGCTCGAGCTTCTTGGCCGGTGATTTTTTTAAATGGTGTTGAGGAGGTGGTGTTGGAGGGGTTTAGTTTGTCGGTGGGTGGTGGACCAAGGATACCGGCAGTAGAAGAAGTCGGTGGAATACAAATTTGTGGTGTACTGGGGGAGTTGATGAACGGGGAAAAATGGTGGATTTGTTTTGGAGGGTATTGCGTTCTTCAATTAGTCGGGCCATGCCAATGGCCTCGGATAAGGTTCGAGGTGTCTTGAGTTTCACATCTAGACGAACTTCATCTTTGAGACCGGCTATAAAACACCCAATCAAATAATTCGTGGGTAGAGCATCAACGAGTTGGGAGAATCTTTCGAACTCTTCCTGATAAGCGCCCACGGTGGCGGTTTGCTTAAGCCGGGTGAGGGTTTCGAAAGGGTCGTCGAAAACAGTGGGTCCAAAACGATGAAGCAAGGCGGTGGTGAAATCGCCCCAATTAACTGGCCCTTTGAATTTGGTGTACCATCGGTGCCATTGCAGGGCAATGCCTTCAAGGTGGAAAGAGGCAAGCTGGACTTGTTGAGCGGGGGCTATACGTTGGAATTCAAAGTACTGTTCGGCCCGATATATCCAACCGATAGGATCGTCTCTTGTGAATTTTGGGAAACTAAGCTTGAGGTTGGTGGGTGGACGGTTTGGGTCTTGACTGAGTGCTTGGTGGGAGTTTGAGCTTGAGGCGAAGGGATTGATGTTGGTATTTTCGGGGGTGAGATGGAGTTGTAGAGTTTGTAACTGGGCAAGGATGGCTTAAAGGGAAGTATGTACTTCATCGAACTTCGACTCGTGACGAGCCAAAATTTTGCTCACTTTATTGCAGAATTCGGTGTTGGATTTGCCACTGGTGTCCATGGAAGCGTTCGACTGTGATACCATTGATATGAACAAGACCTAAACAAGAATTGTAGAGAGATGGTTAGAGAAAAGAGAGATGAAAAAATAGAGAGATAACAAAGGGGCAGATAAGAGAGGGATAGTTTGTAGGGATAATCATCTCATGCCCTCTTCATTCATTTCCTTCACTATTTAAAAGACTACAATAACTAATCATGCATGCAAAAGGAAAATGTAACAAGTGGAGCCATAACCCACGAAATAAAGGAAAACATGCAAATGCTAATGCCTAGCATTAAGGAACTACATGCAACTAATTACATATAACATCTAGATAATGGCATCATGGAAACAATGGAGACCAAGTCTATCACTGCATGGTTCATGTACTACATGACATCATGGAATTCACGTATCATATCTCTTACCAAATGTATAAACATTCATTATCAAAACCACCTGGTTGTATCATATAATCAAACTATTTGGTTGTATGGAAGTTTTAGCCTTTCAGGGTATCACGTGGTATGCAGGGCTGGTCCTGAGTATTTGGAGGTCCGGGACGAACTACTAAAAGAGAGGCCCTTATACGGAGGTTTGGGGGCAGTGCCCCCGAGGCAATTTTTTTGGGGGGGTTCTATTTATACATAATTGATAATTATTTTTAGGATTTACTTATACATAATTGATAATTTTTGGGGAGTCTACTTTATAATATGAGTTTATTTGTGAAACTTAAACATTGTATGGTGTGTTTCAAAATTCTAGAGGGGCCTATTTCTAAAACTTAAAAAATTCTTACACTAAAAGTGTAATTTTTAAAATTCTAGGAGCCTTTGATTTTGAGTTTTATATACATCTACGTCAATATATATGTAGTTGATGACACTAAATAGAGCTTTGGGAAATGCCAAATGTAAAATACTAAAAAATCTCGAGGCAAAAATATAATTATGAAAATTTCATGACGGCCCTCAAAATTTTGTGAACTTTAGTGGCCCGGAACGGTTGCCCCTTTTGCCCTCCCTTTGGACCGGCCATGGTGACATGTCTATGTGGTATCCTGTAGTCTATAGAATTAGCTCATTTGAGTGGGATTCACACTCTTTATATGTGAATTGCATCAAAATAAGACAATCCTATTAGCGGCAGGACACCACACAATACCTTAAGGTATAAAAAAATTTCTTCTCGTTTTTTAGTACTTATTTATTTTGGGGGTAAATATCACTTACCTCCCTTGAGGTTTAGCCTAATAACACTTACCTCCCTTTACGTTTCAGAAGTAACACTAACCTCCCCTGTCAGAGTTTGTTTATTAACGGTGTTAACTGAGTTGGCTAAGTTACTTTTTTGCCCTTACTCGTTCACAACATTTTCACTATCAAATTTTATACCAAGTGATCTTCCTCGTCTCGCAGACTACCACCATCACCACCACCATCTTTAATCTACCATCCACTACGACCACCACACGACGGGAAAAAATAAATTACAGAGACATGAATCTTCTTCTGGTGGAGTGAATGTCTTCGATTTTGGTGGGAAAATTTGATAGATATCATGGATTGAGCCCATAACCCACCACCCACGGCCCCACATTCTCCACCACCGCTACCACACACTGGCAACCAAAATCCAATCACCATGACTCTCACCACCATAACCCCTCTGCAAGTCAATTTGTAAATTCATTTGTTTAAATCCTTCACCATAATTATAGTAGTCATTGGTACTTTTTTAGGGCACCAAAAATGGAAATTGGAGTTCAACAAAAAAAATGGAAAGTGGAAAGGAAGGAAAGAAATTAATCACCATCTCCATTCTCCGATGATGGGGAAGAAAGTAGGAAGGTCAATCAATTGCAGTGAAGAAAGGTCAATTGATGACCTGGTATTTTCTTTGCAACAGAGAGAGAGAGAGAGAGAGAGAGAGAGAGATGGTCTGGGTTTTCACTTAGACCCCAAAAGATCCAACCAAATTACAACTTATGGAGGTTGATAGTATTGCGGATTTTGATGCGATGGGTTTCCTGGGTTGATGCAATGGTAGATACAAAGAGATTTGGTTGGCTATGGAATATGGAGAGAGAGAGAAGCTTTGTTTTACAGATTATCAAGAGCATGATTCTTTGGTTTAATTCTAGGTTAGCTTAAGTAAGTTTGATCTTAAGAATTAAATATTTAGAGTTGTAATTGTAACTTTTTATTAGACCCTTTGATATGACATAATAAAACACAATTAGAAGAAACAATTATGGGATAGTTTTTTTTTTTTTTTTTTGGGTCAAATAGTTATGGGTTAGTTTACATTGGCATAACTAAACCAATTGAAGGGTACTTTAGACATTACATAATTATATTTTGTGCCATCACTATTCAACAGTTAGGGTGTGTTTGATAAAACTGAAAATTAAGTGCTGAAAATTAAGTACTGAATTTTAAGTACTGAAAATTTTAAGTGATTGAATTTGTAATACTGAAAACAGTGCTTCAACTACTGAAATAGAATGCATTCAGTGATTATTTTCAGTAGAAAATTTTCACTTAAAGTTTTCAGTGGTTTTTTGGCTGCTTTTTCAATTAAGTGGTATGTTATCAAACGCACTGAAAAAGAATAAGTGCTGAATCTTTTCATTTTCAGCACTTAATTGGGTTATCAAACATACCCTTAGATTTTCTAACGGCAACTTAACAGAAGGGGGAGTCTGTTACTGAAATTTAAAAATAAGGGAGGTAGTTGTTACTTCTGAAATGTAGAGGGAGGTAAGTGTTATTAGGCTAAACCTCAAGGGAGGTAAGTAATATTTACCCTTATTTTGGGCATGGAAAGCTGACATAGGGAATCATATCTCCTACTACTCAGTTGGACACACGCGCTCTGCATAGTAATCTAAAACTTGCGCCCCACACGCAAAGGTTATTTGCATTTCCTACGTTATTCTTGGAATATTATGACCCCAGACACCCCACCCCACCCCATGTCTCGTCCTGGACCCACCACTACGGCCAATAGTCTGTGATCGAAAGGCCATAAATTTTGCTGACTTAATATCGAACGGTGGTCCGCTAGGAAGGGCTTTTTTATCGTCTGTACGGTTGACTACCAAAATCCACCAAATGGAGTTAGCTAAGCATTGTGCTTATTGTCTCTGTCTCTACGTGCATTATATTTGAATCCTGAAATGAACAGAGGTTTGGTGACCTTTTGATAGTTTGAAGGTAAAGACCGACCAACAAAGCCATATTTTGAATTTCTTATTATACTATATGTTTAAAATATTATTTGTACCATATATGGATGATCATGGCATGGCATGGCATGGCAGAGGCTTTTACTCCACTCCGGGTGCCTGCCTTTCTGCAAATTACTCAATTGCTCGCTCTACCTACGGCCATTAAAGAAACCTCACACACACATACTCTCTCTCTCTCTCTCTCTATAAATACATAAGCTTCTTCCTGGATCACTTACACTTGTCTGTCGATCTCCAATGAGATTTACAACATATAGCTATAGTGTGTGGATATAATGGGTGGGCAACTCCTTGATGGAGAAGCAGGGCACGTGCAATTAAAGCCTATTGGCTTCTAAATTTGCCAGTTAAAACTTTTGCACGTGCTCCCCTTCTCCAACATGGGTTCCTCACCCCCATCCTCCCTTTCTCTCCCTCTCAAAGCTCAACATGGATGTTAATTAATTAGGTAAAGTGGTTGAAGTTTCTATCCTTTTTCTTTCCTTTCTTTTTATTTATTTATTTTTTTTTTTTCTATTGGATTCCAAAATTCCTCTTGCCAATTCTAGTATATTACATTTAGACATTCCTTCAGTATTGTTTTTTCAGGGTACTTTTTGTAATTATATTCTTAAATTAAATGTTATTGGTCCCCTGCACAAGGGGTGGTTAAGAATGATCATTGGGGGTTCGGGGTTGTGACCGAGGTGAATTTTTTTGGTATATTTTCTTGTGTCTTTGCATGCAGATTATCATTATCTTTGCTAATGAAGACTTATAACAAATTAACGTTTTTAAAGCTTGAAATTATAGTGAAATAATTTGAGTAAGGATAAACTAGTAAGTGAAAAGAAAATATGATTGTACCTTATATTTAGGATATTTTAGATTACAATTAAGCTAAACTATTGCATATAGTGGTTTTTATTTTATTTTTTGGGATTGAATCGACATACTACATGAAAATTTTGTATTTTGAGGCGAATCAATACATGTTGGAGGGATAATATGTAGGATTCACATAATTTTTTTGGGAGGGCCAATCTTAATTAATTATGATATATGTATGAATTATATATACTATTTTTGCAATTTGAAAAAGTTGAGTGGGGGCCTTGGCCCCTTGTTCGCCCTACATCCGTCATTTTTTATAGGGACACTTGTATATATAGACCAATCACTTCTTTAAAATAATAATAAAAAAAAGTACGCAATAAAATGCATCTAATATCGTCCTAGTCATTTTTCCTGTATTAGACTTGACTGATGACCATAGTGTTTTACTCTGCAATTCCTTTCCTCTACCAGACTACCACTATCTACTTGCATTCTGCTCTTTTATACTTTATCCACTGAATAGTATCCTAAGAAGTCTTTGTATTTAGTCTCAAAAGAGAATGTACATAAGAAGTCAGGATTCATGGAAAACCAAATAATTGATGTAGCAAAGGAACAACTGACAAGAGATAATGACATGTGTTGGCATTGAATTTTTTTAAGATTTTATTTATGTTTATTTTGATGATGACAAATTTATTGGTAATAGCATTATCTTAATTGTTCTATTTAAAACTATTTTAAAACTATTATCAAGTCATTTTTATTGTACTAATTTTTTGAATTATATACTTAAATGTTCTAACTTGATTTGATTTCATGAGATTGTTGTTAAAGGTCAAGAGTGGTAGAACACTTCAGCTCACAAAGAATCGAGCTTGAAGATTTGGAAGGTTTTAGGATCCTTTCTTGAGTGCATGACATAATTATAAGCCATCTTGATCTCTCACTCACTAGCGGTTCAAGAGACCTTAGTTGGACTTTAGGATGCTTGTTTTTAAAATACTTCTAAGGACCTCAACATACTTATACCACTCACTTAAATTCATTATAAAAAAGTTTTTAAGTAGTTAAGTCAAAATAAACAACTATTTACAAATAACTCATTTTTAAAAGCAAAATTGGTTCAATTGGTAAAGATCTAGATGTTGAATTTTATATAATTGTAAAGATATTTGAATCTAGTTTTCGAATATTTAAACGGATCGCAAATTCAAGTTTTATAGAGGGAGTTATGATCATTTTAATAAAGAGGTGTCAGTCTATCAAAATAGTCAACACAGTCGACTGGATTTAAAAGCAGTCGATTGTTTTGTGTTTGAGATAGGTTGCTATTGGTATACTTATTTAGTCGATTGGCTCGTTTATACAGTTGACTGGATTGCGCAGAACAGCATAACAGCTAAATTTTTAAACTCTCCAAAAATTATTTTTACACCACTCAACCACATCCAACAGTCATATATGTTAAAAAGTTATATACAAGGATGATTTTAACTGTTGGGTAATTAAGAAAAATCATTCAAACATCTTGTTTAATCATTATCCATATTTGAGAGAAAACTCACTTTGCAAAAGATTTTAATTGTAATCCTTGAGAGAGCAAATTGTAGTGAGCTTTAATTGTATTTATCCACTCTATAGAGAGAGTTTATTTGTATTCAAATTATTTATAAAAAGTGAGGTTTATTAACCTTGTGTGCAAATAAGAGGTATTCTTTTTTGGAAGAGATTGAAGGCACTTGTAACGGTTTGGTGTACATCCGTGAAGTGTACTAAAACGGTTTTGAGCTACTTCCGTAAGTAGGTTGATAAAGAAATCCTCAAGAGGTGTTCTGCCAGGGTGGACGTGGCCGCAGTGTACGGATTGCCAAACCACTTAAAAACTCGATTTGCTAGTAGTGCCTCTTTCCTTCTCTCTTTAATTTATTGTTCGTGATTGTGTTTAATTTTTTACTAAGTTTTTAAAAGGTTAATTTTTTGCTAAAATCTTATTAAATCCCCCATCCCCTCTAAGCTTTCCGTTTCAGACCAACATGTATTATGATTGAGTAAAACAAAAAACTAGTAATAATAAAAATAAAAAATTTGATGAATAGTTCAAGATTTCAAAATTTAAGTTGACTACTCAAAAAAGGAACCGGATTTTTTAATTTTCCAGATTAATAAGTTAACTCAATTATAAGTCAAAAGTTGATGCTTACAGTTAGCACAATCACACTTGCACACCTACAAGGCTACAAGTGTGAATGACTGAATGTTACCTTAGAAACGAAATGTTGTGTAATTACACCATGAAATAAAATTTTACATAAAGATATCATAAACTTTTAAAAAGAAAGAAACTAGAAAACAATGTTTTCTCGAATACACATTAGAGACGAGAAGAGAAGAGAAACTCAACTTTCTCTCATTTGGTTAACTTTATTAAAAAAGAAAAAAAGAAAGTATTTAGATTTTTTTTAATCATTATTAAACTTATAAGTGTGACATATTCGGGGTTATATTTGTATTGTTAACGAATGTTTTATTTCTATTTTCTAATTTTTCTCTCCGAAATTTATTGAAATTGGAGAGAAACAAAACTAAATTATTTTTTCATCTATTTCTATCCATTAATCTTCTATTCTCTTCTCACTTAAATAACCAAATAAGAGAAAAATGAGAAAAGTCATTTCTATTATTTTCTCTCCGTTTCTTTTAATCTAAGTAACGTGTAATTTGGCACAGACATGTGAGTCATGGAGGTGCAACGGGGTAAGAATGAGTATGGGGTGCATTCACTTAACTGGAGTCGTGTCCAGGTCAGGGCCGGGCGAAGGTAAATTTTCCTGAACCCGCCCCCGATATATATATATATATATATATGTTTTACGGAATTAGCCTTCTAAAACATAACTTAGGGTTTCACTAAAAAAACACATTTGCACAATCAGCTGCAGCTCTCCAGTCTCCCCTCTCAACTTGATTGCATGTAGTTAGCTCTCAGCTCTTCTATCTCAACCTGATTGCAACTCTCATCTCTCCCCGCTGGTCAATGTATGTGTATGTGTATGTGTGTGTGTATGTGTGCGAATCGTGGGAACTTTGATTCAAGTCTGTGTGTTCTCATCCTCTCTTATGATGGTTCAATATTGTTCTTTTTGTAATTGTCTTAAGACTCTAAAGGTTTGGTTTGGTGTTTTTTTTTTTTGGGTTAAAATATAAAGGTTTGTTTGGTTCATTTGTAGTTTGGTTCATTTTTAGGGTGCGATTCCTTATCCGGGAGATTTTTTGTTTGGGTGTTTGCACTATAGGTGTTGTTCCCCTCACATGAATAGTAAAAAATAATGTAAAATTACAGTTTTATCCAAACTATTTTTACTGTTATGTAGGGGGAATAACACCTACAACACCCAAAGAACTGTACTTAAAGTTTTTTCCTTACCATTCCGGAGGTTCTAGCCATCAATATTCTCACTAATTCATTCAATGATTATACTGAGTTAAATAGTTTATAGGCTTGTAGTTAGGTGGCAGGGTGGGGGCAAGTTCCCAATACAAAGTTGGGTTTGAGGAAAGTGATATGTAAGCGGGGTGGGAGCGGGGTACGGAGCCCGTTCCATACTTATCACGATGTCGTCCCAATGACTTTGAATTTTAATTATATTTTTGTATAAATACAATAAAGAGTTAAGTACACTAACCTCTCCTGATGTTTGCCTAGATTACACAGGCCTTCCTCGTATTTTAAGAAATTACACGAACCTCTATTAAAAGTGACAATAGTGTAACATCTATGACGGAAGCTTTAATAGTACTGAATTGCCCTTGTATTAAATTACACTAGCCTCCTCTGAAATATGGTCCAATTATACAGACCTCCTTTGTATTTTAAAAAATTACACGAACATCCCTTATCACCCAAAAAATCCTAACATGATTTACATTTTTGTGCAAATGTATTATTATGCCCTCAAATAAAATTTGCTTTTGTAATGAGAAATAGTTTGGGTTAAACTTTTCACACCGCTAAGAAGTGTATCTTTCAATTTCTTAAAATTACTTCTAGGGCAAGAAATGTAATTTCTTCAAGCAGTGTCTTCAAATTCATCAGTTTTGTAATTTAAATCTCTTGGGTGTTTAATTTTTATTTATTTATTTCTTCTAGTTTTGAGTTTCTCCTAAGTCCTGTCAATGGAGTAAATATAACGGGCACGATAATCCTCAATTTGGTTTATTGGAAAGAATTTTCTACACTTCATGAAAAATTGAGAAAAATGATATGGGTAATACAGTCCTTTTGAAAAATAAGGGAGATGATTCTAAATTTTGAAACTAATTGATTTTTGTTGAGAGATGGAACAAGGGAGGAAGAAAAAGAGAATAATAATAATAATAATAATTTTATAATGAGGGAGGTCTGTGTAATTAGACCATCTCTCGGGAGGTTTATGTAGTTATTCCTATTTTTATTAGGATTTAATGGTATTTTTTGCATTATGTAGTTAAAAATTAATTCCGTCATTGTTTTCCATCAGGTGTTGTCGGTTCACTAATTGTGCCCAAATTTTAAGAGAGATCTGTGTAATTTTTTAAAATACGATGGAGGTCTGTGTAATTAAGACACACCTTAGAGGAGGTTTATGTAATTAACTCTAAAATTAAAAACAAAAATCAAGGATCCCAAACCTAACCCGTTTAGCGGATCCCAAACAAAAGCAGACAGAAAATATTCAGGTTACCCGGTCCAAATAATTGACTGGTACGGTATGGGGTCAGCCCGAGTCGGGGTCGGATATTGGGTAAAATCCTCCGAGCCCGCCCCGATAATATAGCATATTTACTACCATACCCTGATTAGTTTTATGTATTACCTCGAAGTACAAATACTTTAGGGTTGGCTTTCACAATTCACAAACGCAGCTCACATTCTGGACGACTCACAACCACACGACGCGGCGACAACTAACAGTCTCACGACGGCGATGATTCTCACTGCTCAATCTTCAATCCTTCTCTGAAGATTCAAATCTCAAATCTGTACTTTACCAAAAAATACTCTCAAATCTGTAGCGGTAACCTTCAAAAAAACCCTAACTCGTAGTGTGTGCATTTGTTCGTGCGTGTGTGCCAACTCTGCTGTGTGTGTGCTAGTGTCCGTGCGCTGTGTGTGCAGTGTGTTCGTAGTGTGTGCGTGTGTGCCGACAAAGCTCATCTCAATTTTATTTGAAGCAATTGTTTTGATTCTTTGAATTGAAGTTAAATTGTTCTGTTGCAGAGACTCTTGTAAGATTTTTTTTTCTTTCAGTGTTGTAAATATGTCATCTTGTAGGTATCAGATCTCAATTTTTAGTTCGTGGTGACCTCCTTCTTGAATTTATATTGTTATGCGAGAGAACTTCTTAGCAATTTGGGGAGTGGGTTTTCTTAAATAAAGTGTTTGTTTTGGGTGATAAATTACGAGAACTTGTCTTTGAAGCAATTTTGTATTTGAAGCAATTTTAACTCAGATGACTAATTCTATTATGAAGAATTTGTGATTTTGTCAACTTGTGTTTAACACAATGTACTCGCTGCCACTGTGAACTTATATTTTTTTAAAAAATTAGAAAATCCACTGCCACTGTCACTGTTAGCTGAGGACAGGGACGGGGACGGGGTTCCGGGATGTAGTCAGGGTTGGTACAATGCACTCCTCGGGACGAGGTCAGGGAGATGGTTGTTTCAAGTGGAGCAGGGCGAGGTCGGGGAGACTTTGTTTCAAGCAGGGCGGGGTGTGGGGGCCCATCCCATACAACCCCCCCCCCCCCTACCCTTATGTGAGACCAAAATTTGCTCACACTAATTTTTTTCACCTAAGCATCTCATTGGTGAGCATGTGGGGACCCACACTTTTCTCAATCTCAATACATAAAAAATGAAAAATGATGGGTCGCACATACTCACCTATGAGATGCTTGGTTGAACAATAATGTATTCCCCTTATGTTATGCCCTAGTCGCCCGTCTTAATGGAATAGAGTTGTAACCCCCTCCAAGCATACCCCTAACTATTTACAAAAATGCTACTCACACACAATTCCACACCCACCACTTCGGCCCTTGATTTCTGTGGGTCCCATGTGGGACCCACATGGGGCTCACTGGAATAAAGGGCCAAGATTGTTGGGTGTGGAATTGTGTGTGGGTGTAGCATTACTCAACTATTTATCGCCACAACTCACCTCATTGCCACTTGATACTGAAAGGCCATCTCTCTCTCTCTCTAGATTCACAGAGATGGCGGAAAGGAAGAGAAAAACCAGAGATGAACACATGCACAAGAGAGATGGAGGGGGTAAGAAGATGATTAAGCACTCAAATTCCAAAACCCTAAATCAAGGAAAGGACAATAAGGGAGAGAGAAGGAAGAGGACTGGTCCACGTTTGCCCAATGCATTGCGGAAAGAGATCGAGCTCATAAACCCTAAAAATCGCTCGAACAGAGACGACGAAGAGATCGACTCCGATGTCACCAACGATATCTCCGATTATGAAGAAGGAATTGCCGAGGAAGAATCCAAGAAAAATCGCCGATATGATCCCGTTCCCGATATCCAATACAAGCTCTGCGAGGATTTTGAGGTCTACATATATTTGTCGTTAAATATGCCATTAACTCTACTACTTTGCAGTTCTTTCAGTTTGGTCCTTCATTATCTCCATGATTGCTGAGAAAAACTGAAACAATAATTAAACAAAAAAAGGAGTTATGCTATAACTTAGATGATTAGGCTATCACCAGGAAAATTGGAGATTCGGAATTTTGACATCTTATTCTTTATGGATTTTCATGGAAAATTGATGTTTAGATTGTTTCTTTGGTCTTGTTTTATTCACTTATTTCACTATTGTTTCGTTTGAGTTTTTTGCTTTATGTGATACTTCGTGAATCATGACTCAGTAAATATTTTTGATGGACTAAAGTGAATGGAATGAAGTTCATACTTTAATCAAGAATGGAGCTCTAGTGGGCATGACAATCAAAATAAACCAGTGGAATCCAATTGATGAACTTTTTAAACCTTCCTTGGATCAGTTGAAGTATGAGCTTTTTCTGCACCACTTAGGCTGATCGATAATTTGACAGTATCGACGTTCGAGGGTAATGAAGTTAGTAAAAAAAGTCTTGATTCTGCATCGGTTGAGTGAGGTGAAATGAAGGAAGAGTATTCATGTAGCATATCCCAAATAATTTGACAATGCTTCGTTGAGTCGAGTTAAGTTAAACTTGTCCATCACTGATGTAAATTATTGAGATCAGCGTGTATCAGTTTGATTGTTTGATAATTGCACCGGTACTAATGTTTTGCAACCTTATGCTTGAAATAATGGTAGCTTGATTAAGTTACATTTGGCTGCTATTTTTAATATTGCTTTTAGAAATGTTAGTTCATGTGTTCCTGTACTCCTGTCTGAGATGTTCTTCCATTTTTGGCTTTTTCTTGAAAAAAAATTGTTGTGTAGGATGAGGAGATAACATCGGATGATGAGAGCGAGGATGATGGAGATGAAAAGAGGATTAGGGAAAACCAAGAAGAAGGAGAAGTGGAAGAGGAAAATGATGGAAGGCATGGAAGAATGTTGCAGGAGATCACTGGATTACCCAGCGAGGCTTTCGAGGGTAAGATTGAGATTGCATTTCCAGATAATTGGGTAGCTTTAGGGTGTGTTTTTGATAAGAAAAGGAAAAAATTGGGGCCTGTATTTTCAATACTTATAGGATGAAATTGCTTTGTGGTAATCTTGCCAGCTTACATATCTTTACACCACTATTGAGCTGCTTTGTGATCATCTTGCCCACTTACAACTAGTTACACCGTTGTTAAGTACTTAAGCGACTTATAAATTGCATGTCTGACCTGCTTTTTTGGAATAAGGTTTATAAAGGTATTGTTTGATGCTCACGAGTTACTTCTTCTTATTGTTGTTTGATACAAACAAGAACCTTCCGAACTTACAGGTTTAGAATTTATATACTTGACTTTACAGTCTGTACTTATGTCTTTGAAAATGAAAATCCATGAAAATATGGAGTTTTAAGCAAATCCTCCCTTTCATTCTCTGCAGTTAATCCTTTCAATTGTGAATGAAGCATCTCATTTTGAACAAGTTGCACTTGTATTTTTAATTGTTAATTGGTACAGTAGTGAAATATCTAGTTTTGAAGGGCATTTGATCTGCAAGTAGCTTCATGGTTGCTATTCTAGTGGATTGCAAAAATTATACTTTGATGATGTCAATAATAAGCATGGCTGACCTAAATTTATTATTGCCAGGTAAGAAGAGGAAGAATGTTGTCATATCCGAGGCTTATCCGGAATCTGAATATAATCCTACTCGCGATGTTGTTGACAGTGATGGCCGCATTAGCATTCAGGACCTTCTGGACCCTCTTGATGGAAAGTCTGGTCTAAGCGAACTTAGAAAGAGCGTGGATCGAATGAAGAGGAAGTCTATGTCTATACAGGCCCCACTTCCGAAACACGATCGAGAGAGATTAGAGCGGAAGATAGGTTATGGACAAATGAAGGATTACATTAATAAGTGGGGGCCTATAATTAAGAAGAATAGGGAGGCACCTACTCTTTATTTTGACGAAGATAAAGACCTTGGCTTTTCAACTGTTGGGGCAATAGCTTCTGAATTTGAGCCCCGGACTGACTTTGAGAAGAAAATTGCTTCCTTAGTTAATGGCAATGAGGTGGTGGAAGCTCACAGAACAGATGGTGCCAGACTTCTTGAACTGAACAAGGTATGTTGCTGTGCATTTTCTCTTTGACTAAATTTGGTGCTACTATTTCTATCGTATTTGCTTATCGTGTTTTAATGTTATTGCTTGAGGGAACATTTTCTGTTTGTATCAATCACTTGGAAGAAAATGTGTCGTTTTGATTACCTGTGTTAAATATGCGATTTGCGTTTATTTAAACCACACTTGCGCATCTTTATTACCGTGGAAGCATCAAACAGGTTATCAACCGTACTATGTATTTCTGAATGATGTTTAGCTTCTCAATACTATAGAGTTGACCATCCAAAATTCATCCATCTTATATGCTAAATAATACACCGTTGGGACTAATTTATCTTCCTCTTATTGATAGAAGCTTCACATGTATTATTGATTTTTTTTTTTTTGCTAAAGAACATGTATTATTGATTGATTTTAGATTAATGATTGCATTAAATATGCAGCAATGAGGTGAAGCTATGCTGAAACGGAACCTCTGTAGTGGCTTAATTTTGCATGACAATGGAGTCTCAAATCAAAAGCCTTGAATAGTATGATTTTTAGCACCTGGGATGACTAAATTCTGGAGCATTTTAGACCTTCAAAGGATAGATGTTTCGGATTCTATTGCATTACATATTAGGAATCACAAAGTTTACGACTAATAAATTCTTAACTAGCTTGTTGATAGATTGTATTCTGCGCTTTTTAGTTCAGTTTTAGATAATCAAGAATTTGACTGCACTCCACTTTAGAATTGAACTGATTTTGGCTACAAAACATAAAAAGTAGTGAACATAGAGATGGTCTGGATAGGTTTCTTAGTTTATTAGGTTTGTGATGTGCATTATGTATTTTGGACTAGGACTTGCACCTGCATCATGATTTATAGGATGGTTTAATGAGTGGTTTCTCTTCTGCTTTGATACTTGGCAGATCTCTGTTGAAGATGTGAAGGACCACCAAAACCGTCTCGCCAAAATGCGAAGCCTTCTGTTCCGTCACGAAATTAAGGCCAAACGCATAAAAAAGATCAAGTCCAAAACATATCATCGGTTGTTGAAGAAAGACAGATTGAAAGCCGTAGCGGCTGAAATGGAAATGGATCCAGAAGCCGCCAAAGAACTTGCAATGAAGCAAGAGTTTAAAAGGGCCGAAGTAATTAAAATAATTTACTCCCAAGTGAATTAAAGGTGTGTAATTTTCTTATTAAGAGACAGTTGTATGTTTATTCTTTCCTCGTACGAATGTGATACAGGAACGTCTTACGCTGAAGCACAAAAACAGCTCTAAATGGGCAAAGAGAATTTTAAAGCGTGGCCTGAATGTCCAAGATGAAGGAACTCGAGCTGCTATATCTGAGCAGCTCCATCAACACGCTCTTTTGTCTAGAAAAATGAATTCTATGAAGGATGGTAGTAGTAGCAGTGCGAACAGCAGTGATGAAGATGATGATGAAAGTTTAGCTGGGTCAGACCAGGAAGATGCATCAAAATTGTTAGAGAAAGCAAAAGCGAAGACACTTGAAGTAGTAGAGGAAGACGATGAAATGCCTAAATCCGGAGTGCTATCGTTACCTTTCATGGTAATCTGTGGTGAATTCTTATTACTTGCAATCTTGGAAAATTTGCACTATCTCGTTTAGCCTCTGTCATATACATATTTTTATTCTAGATCTTCAGTGGTGTTAAAGAAATTACTCCAAACACAAAATGAAGACATTGCATGATGCTTCTTGTTCTGCTAATTTCTGTCTGGTGGTTATTAAACTTGATTCTTCTTGGATAAGGTTCGTGGGTTGAGAAAGAGAAAAGAGGCAGCTGATGAAGAAGCTGAGCTTGCTCTTCAAGAGTTTGAGACATCGCTGAAGCAGTTGGAGGACAATATTGGTGCGGAAAGTGCAAAGACGGGTACTTCAAGTGGTAGACGGGTTTTTGGTGCTCCTAAGAAGCAGGTTGAAAAATCTGCTAAGATGTTCAAATCAGATAATTATTATGGTGATAGCGATAGTGAAGATAATTTCGAGGTCAGAGAGGATAGTGATGCTGGATTTGGCAGAAGTAATTATTTGCAGAAGGATGTTAACATCGATCCTGATTTACTTCGTGAAGAATCTGAGATTGGTCAAGATCCCGTGTTCAAGGTGATTCAATTTCTCGTTTTAATTTGGTCCTTTTGTGTTTTGTTTTTCTTCCTTTGAGAGAATGACAGAATATTATGTTTTTCCTGGTTCGTAGAGTTTAAGTGATATCGTCAAAGACCCAGGGCCCAAGACAACACATGAAGTTGCAATTTTTGCATCTGACTCGTGGAGAAAGGTTAATTTCCTGTTTATTGTTGGTTTCGTCAATAGAGGAATCAGAACTTTCTAACTTACTGGTTGTTTCAATGGTTTAACAGATGAAAAATGTGCCACAAAAAGAAAATAAGCAGATGAGAAGTGAAAGCAAAGTAGATGCCAATACTAAAAACTCTTTGAAGCTCATCAAACCCACTTTACATGACCAAGATATGGAGGTAAGACCTTTCTCTGTATGTGAAACAAGTTAAATTACCTACGGAACTTTTGTTTCCTAACTCTTTTCTAAACCTATGAAGGAAGAAGGTGATAACAGTGATACAGATAGTGGAGGGCAGATGGTGGACGGGATTTTATCCTCTGCAGCCAAGTCAGGTTATGAACTTCCATCTCAAGAAGATCTCATACGGCGTGCGTTTGCGGGAGATGATGTGGAGGATGATTTTCAGAAGGATAAAGAAGATATCTTGAATGAGGAAAATCCAGAACCCGAGAAGCCTGTTTTACTCCCTGGTTGGGGCCAATGGACTCATATACAGAAAAAGAAAGGCTTGCCTTCTTGGATACTGGAAGAGCACAAGAGTGCCAAGAAGAAGAGGGAAGAAGCTCTTAAAAAGCGGAGGGATGCGCATCTTAAAAACGTAATCATCTCCGAGAAATGGGATAAAAAGGTACTCTAAATCAATTATATATGGCTCACATAGTCATATCTGATTCAATAATGGTCTTAATTTTAAGGTACTCTAAGTCAATTATATATGGTTCACACATATCTGATTCAATAATATTGGTACCCCGCAATTAATATTTTTTAATATTTATATATAAACATTTTATTTTTGTGGGTGTGTGTTTTTTTTATTTTTCTTTTTGGGTTGGGGGGGGGGGGGGGGGGGGGGTGGTATGGCGCGTGTGTGTATGTGTTGGATATAACGGCTCTTTTCTTAATTTATTTGGATGGTGCAGGCCGAAAAGCTACATACAAAGACATTGCCCTACCCATACACATCCAAGGAAGTTTTTGAACAGAGTATCCGAATGCCAATTGGACCTGAATACAACCCAGTGACAGCAGTTGGGGATCTTAATCGGCCCGAAGTGCGTTCTTTAAAAACTTGAAATTATATATTGTTTGTTCTTGGAGAGATCGGAAATCCCCTCTATTTCTACTTGAAACTTTAATTATGTCGCGAATTCAGAATCCCTGGGAATTTGACTTTTCGTGGCTTTAAAATTGTGGAGTTTTGAATTCCATGAATGTTCAATTCTCATGCTCTTTAAAGTCCTACTTAGCATTTCTCGGAACAGGGTGTAGGGGATGCTAATATTTTCATTAACAATGCTATGCTTTCCAAATTTGATTCTCAAATGTCTTGCCGGTTGTACCACATGCGTGGAATCTGGTACCACCAACCACTGCCTCAGCATGTGGTACAATTGTTCTAAGTATTTGGGAAGTAAATTTTGGGCCATAGCATTATTCTATTTTAAATTAGGAAATAATTCACTCAGAGAACTTTTGGTATTGTTGTGGGAATAAGGTATTTTTACTTTCTTACCTTTTTCTGGGGAAAAAAGAAACGGAAGAGGAAGTGAGGTTTTTGAAAAAGCAGCAATTTGTTTGCTTCTGATTTGAAGCTGTTTTTTTTAGCTTTAAAGTAGAACAGATTTTAACAAAGCTGTTAAAAAGGGTATATTTTTTTTTGTTTTTTTTTTTGTTTTTCGTTTTAAAGAAGACTAGATTTTTTAAAAAGTATCAAATTGTTTGCTTCTGATTTGAAGCTGTTTTTAGATCTAAAAGTAGAACAGATTGTTAGAACAATGCTGTTCAAAAGTTTTTTTCCGACGGATTTCAAATCTCTCAATAACCCCATGATAAGTAAGAGTAATTCTTTGGTAACAACATTTGTACAACTTTCATACAACCTCTTAAAAAATGTGTTTATCTCTCTCATGTGATGTCACTGGACCTCATAGTGACACATGAGAGAGATGGACACATTTTTTAGGAGGTTGTATGAAAGTTGTATGAAAGTTGTCACCAAAGAATTACCCGATAAGTAATTGTGGCCCCATGATAAGAAGATGTGGTCCCAAATAAACTAATCCAATCAGCTCTCAATTTTCCTATTAAAAAAAATATATATATATATATATATATATTTTTTCCTTTTACTTTTTCTATAAGTGGAAGATGTTATTTGTTTGGCTTTTCGCTTTTCTCACATTGGGTGCCTTTGTTTCAGGTGGTGAAGAAAGCAGGTATGATCATAAAACCTATAAAATACAAGGACGTGAATCCCCATGAAAGAGCAAATGAGCATAATCGGAGTGGACAGAAACAGGAAAATAGCAAAAAGGGTGTCAAAACTGTGAAAAAATCGAAGACTAAGGGAAGGGGGATCAAAAGCTAGCTGACATTGCTTTTGTCATTCCAGATTAAATTATATCCCCAGCTTTGGCAATTTTATGGAATTCCAAAACTGGAGGGGAAATTTTGTTACATTACCGTAGCCGTGTTGTGTGGGGAAGACACTGAGAATATGACAATATTGAGGCGGTGCTGGATTTCCCATAATCATATTGTGTTTAGCTTCTTGATAGTAAGTTAATAAACATTTGTTTATTCTTACCCCTTAATTTGCGGAATATTGTTTTTTCAAGGGGCAATGTTATTTGCACTCCATTGATAACTAAATGTACTTTATAGATTGCATTGAGTTTCATGGAGTGCATTAGTTGATTTTTGGAGTGCTAATGGTAATTCTCTTTTCAAACTGTGATACTCTTTTCTGAATTGGCAAGGCAGCTTAATCCAGCCTGGTGGGTAAGTTGGGGAATACAGTAATTTACTATTTTTTTTATTGATTTTTTTTTTTTTTTTTTTGCTTCAAGGAATATAGTAATTTATGGTAAGTCTATAGTGGGCATATCTAGCGGTGGTAATTTGGGTTCTCGTGTCATAATCATGTAATTAATTTGGATGTTTGTATGTGTTTGATTTTTAGTTTTGAGTGTTATTTATTCATAATATAAATTATTTTAAATTAATTGTGTCATGTTTTGCTGTATTCGATTGTCTCAATAAAACGGATTATCGTGTCAAAAATTATCATCCCTGGGCATATCCGATTCCCATAACCTTAAAGAGGTTGAGGCCGTTAGTGAAGGACCATTTTATCCTTCTTCTACAAGAGGACGGATTATCGTGTCAAAAATTATCATCCCTGGGCATATCCGATTCCCATAACCTTAAAGAGGTTGAGGCCGTTAGTGAAGGACCATTTTATCCTTCTTCTACACCTCTTGTGTTTGCTAGGTCGTAGGGTCATTATGTAATTTCCCGAAAGTTCATATCAATGCATTTTTGTCTTTACGGCTTGAGATGATGACACCAACACATTGTCATTGCATTTCGTTCAAATATCTTGAGTTTTAATTAATTCATAGTACAATGCATTGGGCGGAGAGGGAAGTTATTCATTGAGTGCGTCACTATAATAACATTGTGCGGTATATGTAGCAAATTAGAGTTGGTTATTTGGGTAGTATTCACAATTAATTGGACTCCATCTATTTAGAAGTGTGAGTTCTGCTCAAATATTGTACCATTTTAGTATGTCACGTAATACCCCTCAGGGTTCATAAGACGTCTCGTTAGCTTGGGTTTGGTTCTATAACAAGGGCCACTTTTTTTAAGGTCAATGTTTTCAATTAAAGATCTACTATGATACTCTTCTACAATTTTGAATAATCTTCCATCCCAATTTAATGCCAATACATTGTAATTTGATCTTAAAATATTTGTAACTTGGTTTAGATACTGTAATTTTGAAAACCAATTTGATTTTGATGCATATATATATATATATATATATTATAATTTTATGTTCCATGGAATTGAAATTATTTCTTCCAATTGCTTCTTCAAACTTTTAACCATTCACCATGAATTAATATTTACCCTTTTTGTATCAATTGGTCCAATTTTAATGATGACATTTTCATGTTAGATTAACTTTAAAGACATACTTTTGACAAGTCTAGTTATGTGCAACAAAAGAAAAAATTATCTCATTTCAAGATAATGCACCTAATTATAAGCACATCGGGATACCCATACATTGCACGTGAAAGTTTCTAGTTTTTATTAGATCATTTGTTGTGATTCATTTTCCTTCCTTTATTCGGATATTACAATTATATTTTAGTAAATTTTAATTTTTAATCTTATCTAATCATGAAGGAAAACATAAGAGAAACACACGAGGGAATTAGTTCTTCCTCTTGTTTTCCTTTCCTTTTTCTTTTCACTCACGAAATACACGAACCAAACAGAGCCTAAGGCTAGACATTAATGCTAGTTCAAAGGAACCTCTGGTCCTCTAACACATCCACTCTTTCATAAATGAAATAAATTAGACATATAATTTATCTTTCTTGTTTAAACTTTAATGTCGCAAATTGTGGGATATGTTTATAGTGGGGTAAGGCGGTTGCGCTCCACTTGGAGCGAAACTACTGTCCACTTGTTGGTTGGATTTTTCAAAGTAACGACTGGACTTTTCAAAATAACATTTGTACCTTGCTTAGCTTAGTTTAGATTTTTCTTAGCTTAGTTTGTACCTTGTAAAGATTGAGCAAAATGAAAAAAGATTATGCGCAATTAATGCTTCTGACACACTATTAATGTTCTGTCGGTTGGACTTTTCAAAGCAATATTTGGACTTCTCAAAGCAACGTTTGGATTTTTCAAAGCAACATTTATACATTGCTTAGCTTAGTTTGGACATTTCTTAACTTAGTTTGTAGCTTGTAAAGGTTGAGCAAAATGAGAAAAAGCTTACACGCAATAAATGTTTCTGACACACAATTAATGCTCTGTCGGTTGGACTTTTCAAATGAACATTTGGACTTTTCAAAGCAACATATGTACCTTGCATAGCTTAGTTTGTACGTTGATTAGTTTAGTTAATGTCAAACTTTGTTATTAAGGTACAAATAGTTCTTTAATAAAGTTCAAATGTGGCTTAACAAAGTACAAATATTGGTTAATAAAGTCCAAACATGACTTAATAAAGTCTAAAGATTTGTAAGAAATGTACGAATCAATGTTTAAAGTCACCTGTAAACCACATTCGCCACGTGTCGTGTAGAAATTGGAGCTCAAACTCATTCAATGGCCAAGAACATTATCGCCCTAGATGAAGCGAAACCACCATGCCCCACTGTAGAACTTCCCGCAAGTTGTATACAATGCTAACAATCAAAATACAGATTGTTAATGCTCTAATTTTTAAATTCAAATATGATTCTCAATATAAGTGATAATGAGACCGACAAAACAAACTATGAAAAAAATAAGCTGATTTCGTTAAAATTTATTGAAACCCTAGGTGCTTGCAAAGTTGCAAACACAATAATTTGTTAATTTTCGACACACACACACACACACACAAAAAAAAAGGCAACGTATCTGCTTCCAAAATTTGGGACCTTATCATTATTTTTTGTTAAGTATGACATTCCTCGCACAAATTCAAAAGCAAAAATTTCACACACACCCTCCTAAATTGGACTGTGAGTAGTTCAACGAGAAAAACCGAAAACGTTGCAGTGCAGTCCAGACAAACTGACGAAGGGGCTTTTATAAAAATAAAAATAAATAAATAAATAAATAATAATAAAAATTAGGCATATATCTCAAATCATATTCCTAATCACCCTCTATACTTTAAATGCACGTATTCATGCTGTTTGAATTTTTCACACTTTTTTATGCACTATTTACATAGCATATAGTACATGCATTTAAAACAAAAGTATATGATTTAAAATATGGTTTGAAGTGTGTGCCTAACATTATTAAAAAAAAAAAAAAAAAATCCCCTCAAACTTGACAGACACCAAACCCCCAACCAAGGCGCCCGGTGAGAGAGAATTATCTTCAACCACCCCACTCCCACCCCAATCCTCCCTAGAAACAAACCGTCGGAAATGGATCCAGGCACTCATCAAGCTCTAGAAACCCCTGAAAACAAAACTG
The DNA here is from genome assembly GCA_033977485.1 of Hydrangea macrophylla. Taxonomy (NCBI): domain Eukaryota; kingdom Viridiplantae; phylum Streptophyta; class Magnoliopsida; order Cornales; family Hydrangeaceae; genus Hydrangea; species Hydrangea macrophylla. Next base: position 113,815,242 of record CM066982.1, on the reverse strand, counting down.
CTTCAGAAGAGCAAAACCAACTGGCCATTGTACCCACCATTACCAATCCTCTTGCCACTGCTTCCATCTCTCTGTCTCTCTCTACAATTCTTCCTACGGTGGGCCACTTCCTCATCCCACCCAAAGTTTCTTCCCTATTTGTCTCTCACCCCAACAAGCTCAAGATCCCCTCCTCACACCACTCCTCTCTCTCTCACCTCTCTCTTGTCTCCTTCTCCTCCTCCTCCTCCTCTCTCTCTCCTCCAAAACCATTCTTCAAGTCTACCGTCTATGCAAACCCTCTTCAAAATCCACTTTCTTTAAATCCTCGCCGCCCTTCGGACCCTTTTATTGCCGCCGGAATTCGTCGAGCTTCCATTGTTTGGTTCCGCAACGATCTTCGAATCCACGACAACGAGTGCCTCAATTCGGCCAACAATGAGTCCATATCTGTTCTTCCCGTCTATTGCTTCGACCCGAGGGACTATGGAAAATCTTCTTCCGGGTTCGATAAGACCGGACCCAACCGTGCCACCTTCTTGATCGAATCCGTTTCGGACCTCAGGAAGAATCTTCAGGCAAGAGGTTCGGACCTTGTGGTGAGAATTGGGAAACCCGAGAGTGTCTTGGTTGAACTGGCCAAGGAAATTGGGGCTGACTCTATGTATGCTCACAGAGAGGTCTCGCATGATGAGGTAAAGGCAGAGGAGAAGATTGAGGCGGCGATGAAGGAAGAGGGTGTTGAAGTGAAGTACTTCTGGGGAAGTACTTTGTATCATGTTGAAGATTTGCCATTTAAGATGGAGGAAATACCCAAAAATTATGGTGGTTTTAGGGAAAAAGTGAAGGGTTTGGAGATTAGGAAGACAATGGCCACATTGGATCAATTGAGGGGCTTGCCTACCAGAGGAGATGTGGAACCTGGGAGGATTCCATCTTTGGTGGATCTGGGTCTTAACCCATCTGCAAAGGTATGGGCTAGTGCCCATGGATTTGAATTGAATGGGATCATTTAAGATGATACAATTGATGTGTTTATCTAGCATAATTACCATTATAGCAAATGGCCTCATTCAAGATGATGAATTTATACATTGATAAATGATCCCATTCAAATCCATGGGTGCGCAAACAGGCCCTAAGAATTTTGAGTCCTACACTTTGAGAAGTTGTCATCCATTTTTAGTTTTTCTATCATACTTTCTCTGATTACCTAGTTCTTGTTTGATTTTGTTTAGGAATTTTGTTTGGTTGTGTTTGAAGTTTATGCTGTTGATATTGAAAAACAAGTACTAGTAAAGCAGTAATGGACTTGTATGTATGCCAAATTGGGGTTTTAGGTTAATATAAGTCAAAAGATGCTAGCTAGACTAACTAGTATAATCTCCAGTGGGTCCAGGTTGGGGGATCTATAGGTGAGCGGGTGGTTAAACCCATTTTAAGCTGGGGCAATATTGCCTCTTATTAATAAGTTATAATAACTAAGGGTTATTTAAGGCGAGGTTTGCATATTGGCTCTTATCAACTAGTACTTGCGATTAAAATGCAACTCTTAGCCTGCCTTAGCTTATTAAGTCACAAAGAACAAGAGTGAGCTCTGAGACAGTATGTCAGGATGGACGTGAATGATGCTAGATGCATTTGCAGTCTCCAAGGAAGGTGGTTGTTCGATTACCAGTGTCTAGCCTTGAATTAATTGAGAATTATTTAGCAGAAAAAGTAAAATATAGGAGAGAGAGTACAAATTTTCTACTGGTCCTGTTTTATTCGAGTCTTACCACCCGACATTAGGGCTTGAAGAACGCTGCACTAATCAAACTGCCCCTCTTCTTAAGACAATTTTTTTTTTTTTTTTTAAAGGAAAAATAAAAGACTATTTAAGTCGTTCCATGGTTAATGAATTTGAAACTCCCTCAGTATGGAGTTAGGGAATTTATTTTTGCAGGTTAGACAGTATAAAAAAACTCGTACGTTTTTTTTTTCTTTTTTTTCTGGGAGGTCATCTATCAATAGTAGTTCTACTATGTTTTGGATTTGTGTTGGAAGATAAATAGATGAGCATGATTTGTATGAGAGAGAGAGAGAGAGAGAGAGAGAGAGAGAGAGAGAGAGGAAAGAAAAGGACAAGCATAATTCATATCTAACCATTGGTCATTTGTTGTTGTCTTGTAGGATGGAAAACCAGCTACTAGTGCTTCACTGGTGGGAGGTGAAACAGAAGCATTGCAGAGGCTTACAAATTTCGCAGCTGAATGTCAGGCACAACCACACAAGAATGGCAACAATGATAGCATATACGGTGCAAACTTCTCATGTAAAATCTCTCCATGGCTTGCTATGGGTTGCCTCTCTCCCCGCTTCATGTTTGATGAGCTGAAGAAATCTCTTTCACGGTATGGCCAGCAGGTTCCAGAAAGTTTTAAAGTTTACTAGGTTTTTTGACAGATTCTAACATGCTATAACAAGATTACATGATTGACAGAACATTTTCTACTGCATCAAATCAGAAAGATTGTGGTAGCAGTCCAGCTGATACTGGAATGAACTGGTTGATGTATGAGTTGTTATGGAGAGATTTTTTCAGGTAACTGAACTAACAGATCAGCTAAATGGTGAAACACACACACAACACTATAGAATTAAGCTTCTTTTGTCCATCATTGTTTGCCTGCTTTATCTTCGCACTATTACCCTTTTATACTTTCTAAATTCACTGTACAATAATGTGGTCCAACAAATGTAAGTAAATCAAAGAAAAGTTTCGAACTTTCAAGGCTACTAATCTAGTGCGCGCCAGAGCCCTGTCTCTTTGTTGAAACTTGTGCTCTAAGGTTTCATTGCTGCACTTTCTCAGATTCATTACGAAGAAATACAGCTCTGCTAAACAAGGCAATGCTGCTCCAGCCACTGCTTGCATGGGTGCCACTGCATAAGCAAGACATTACTATAGTAGATCGAAGAGACTGTTCAAGTGGATTGTTCTTTTTCCTTTTTGTTGCTAAAAGATTATGTCGATAGTTCACGATTTGTTTAGCTTGTGTCGGTTTGAATTGAATATGGCTGTTCAAAATTGTAACCTGTCCTTGCTAGACCTGTGATTCTCAATTTCAATCGAATGTAGTAGGTTTGTATTATTCTTGATATGGCCAATTCATTTTTGACATCACAAATATGGAGCTCAATCAAATAGCAGACAGCAGAGAGAGCAACTAGTAACTACAATAGGTTTCTTAGACTTAAAACTTTAGTTATATTTAAAGGTTTGACGGACAGCCATCTTATTGGAGGCTTTGGTAATAGTACTGGAGAAATAAGGGGCTTTTACCAACAGCTTCAAAACAGGCACCACCACCATTTAAATCTCATATTCTGCTGAGTCATTCACGCTCACCTCATGGAATTTGAAGAATGATTATAGTTCTGTGAGCTTTACCACTGTGTAAGCTATCCTACTACTGATAAGTAGAGAGAAATTGAAGGAAATCCACCCATGAGTAACGCCATAATGAGCCACAAAAGCAAATCCCATCTGATAAATTTTGCTCCGCGTGAACCCAATGATGTAGCCGATAATTTTTCCAATACACATCTGACAAATTGTTGCATTCACCAATAGTCTTTACACGAGCATTCCCCTTCAGCAAAATGGTGAAACCGATTGCAATCTCTAACAACAATCACCCGACCGAACACCCTAGATATCATCTTTATGGCAACATGACAATCCCTACATATTCTAAGATTTTTCACCACATGTATGGGCGTACCTGCCCTTGTCTTCAAAATGGCAAATGCAACAGCCAATTTTTCACTATGAAGCGAGAGTGCAAACTCCTTTCCTTCTTCGTCCAAGTCTAGCAATACCTCCTTTGTGTCACCTACATAACCTTCTCTCTTTAGCCTATTCATAATCTCCTCAAGCATCATATATATCTCTCTTGTATCCGAGTGAGAATCATCTCCCACATAAAACTCGTGAATGACACCCCCAACCTCAACCGAGCTACACCCGGGTACTTTCCTAATCCCTTTTGCCTCCATTAGATCTCTCACATGCCTTACGTCCCTCCATCTACCCATCTTTGCATATACATTCGATAGAAGCACATAAGCTCCACTATTCGTCGGTTCCAACTCAATTAGTTTCTTGAGTGCAACCTCACATGTTTCGATATCCCCGTGCATTCTAGATCCACTCAAAAGAGCACCCCAAATTAGTACATCAGGTTCCATTGGCATTGACTTTACAACATCCAAAGCCTCATTCATAAGACCAGCTCTCCCGTAGAGGTCCACCATGCAACCATAGTGTTGGATCAAAGGACTAACTCCAAACTCCTTACTCATCCTATTAAAGTAGTCCTTCGCTTCCCTCACAAGACCCCCATGTACACAAGCACAAAGGACCCCAAGAAAGGTTACAGCATTTGGTCTCACCCCATAATTTGTCATATTTGAGAATAAATCAAGGCATTCTTTACCATGCCCGTGCATAGCCAAACCAGAGATCATGGAACTCCAAGCCATCACATCCCTGTTAGGACCCAAGTTGTGAAAAACCCATCTTGCCCTCTCAATACTCCCGCATTTTGCATACATGTCTATCAAAGATGTCCCTAACACGACATCAACCTTCATACCACATCTGTCAATATAGGAATGTGCCCATTCTCCATGTTCTAGTGCACCCAAACGTCCACAAGCCGAAAGCACAACTGACATAGTGAATTCGTTAGGCCTAATCTCATTTACTTCGAATTTTTGCATCTCCCGAAACATTGCCAGCGCTTCTTTACATTCACCACATCTCACATACCCATCCATCATACAGCTCCAAGATATCACATTCCGTTCAGGCATTTCATCAAACAACTTCCGTGCAGTATCGATCAAACCCATTTTCACATTCGCGTTTATGATTGAATTCCAAGAGGGTAAATCGGGTTTGGGTATCTCGTCAAATACTAATTGTGCAAAACCCAAATGGCCACAGGACGAGTACATGTTGAGGAGTGATGTTTGGACAAATGGGTCGCAAGTGAGTCCGAATTGGAGAGTTTGGGCGTGAATGCGCTGTCCTGAACGGAAATCAGACGGAGAAGTGAAGGAATGAAGAAGGAAAGGGAAGGTGTGGAAGTCGGGTCGGACGCCATGTAAGCGCATGCGGAGGAAGATGGAGAGAGAGGAATGGAAGGGTGTTGTGGGTGGAAATTTGCCTTGGACATGGGCTCGAATGATAGTGTTCCAGATGAAGGATTCAAAAGTTGGGTGGGAAAGATGAAGAGTTGGGTGCGTGGAAGATATGAGTTTTGTTGAGGCGCGCATTTGCTGTTAAAAAATAAAGGCCACTGGGCCTGGCCGAAGGAATTTATTTATAGACAGGGGAATTTGACCATTTACTTCAATTGAAAACTTATACTAGACTAGTAGTAATGCTATTTGGTGAAGGGTGATGTTAATGCCAAAGCACAAAGTGTCACTAACATAATGTGTTAATGTCACACATTGTGTTAGTGACACTTTGTGCTTTGGCATTAACACATTGTGCTTTGGCATTAGCACTAACCTTTTGTGAATAAGAATAACCACCTTGAGATTGTAATTATTTGTAAATAAGTAGAGTTTCGTTTTTGTGTAGTTAAACTTTTCACTGCATAAGATTCAATGTTTAATTTTAAAAATATGCAAAGAATTTATTCTTTTCCAAACTAACATGGATATTTTATAAAAATTACTCCGTAGTAGTTAAATATAAATAAAATAAATAAATAATCTGAACATGATCTTATTTTAAGTAATTTTTTTTATTGACCTTGCTTATTATTTGTCCCACAGCACTAGAATTCTTTTATCTCAATTTAGGTTTTTTTTTTTTTTTTTTTGGGAAAGTACCTCATTTGTTTCTATTTACTCACTTTGTTGAGTTGTCCTTAAATTTAGTAACACAGTTTGTTACATACTACGAGCCCGTTTGTCTGTGCTTTTGTTTATGCGATTTTGATCGTGATTACTACATCTGCTTATAAGTATAATTGCTTATTATGGTTTGAGTGTTTGGTTATATTTTGTGCAACTGATTATGTTGTTTGAACAACTTATGAATATGTTTGGTTCAAAGAAAGTACAACGTGGTTATGAATGTATAAAAGTCAATTGTACCCTTAGAGTATAATATTTATATGTTTGTGTAACATTACTAACTCTTAATTAACAATTAATTTGTTAAATATTTTAATTAATGATTTAGATACGGGTCATTCTACCGTACATGCCTTGTGATTTTGATGGTTTGGATATATAATACATTCCAATTTAGTCCCGACAAGGTGTAAATTGGTCCCAAAATATTGAATTTCAATATTGAAATATTTTGGTACGATACTTTGGGACTAATTTACACTTGTTAGGACCAAGCCATAAACCACTAGGATGCATAATATATCCAAACATGTCACTCAATGAAAGCCTAAGTGAGTGAACCAAAATTGTGTGAGCAAAAATACTCTCATAGATATACCGCTCTTCTGTTTCTTTGAATTTAGTTATTTATTTATGTTTACTTTTAAGACGAATGGATGAAAATTTTGGATTTATTAAGACATAATATGTAATAAAGAGATAAGAATATGGGTAACTATGTAATTTTGTTACATGTAGTGATCAAACCCAAACAAGTAGTGAATAAGCAGGCCATTCCCTGCTTATCAATATCTGCGATTTTGCCCTCCTTAGAACTGCGTTTGGCCATCACAGTTTGGGAAACCAAACAGTTCTAAACTGCTTTTGGCTCCTAAAACTGTGTTTTCCAGCCCCAAACGCAATAACAAACAGCCTCTACCTTTTTCTCCATTTAAAAGTCTTTTGTATTTTTTATTTTAAAATATTCCAATTTAAGAGTCTTTTTGATAAAGTCGCATACTTTGACACACTCTTTTCAAATTCACCCTCAATTATACAAACTCTTAAAACTTTTTATTTGACATGACATTGGCGGTGATGGCACAGCTTCTGCAGTTCAATCGCAAAAAAAAAAATGATTTTGACCAAAACCTGCCCGATATTAGGGGTGGAAGAAAACCGATCGGTTCGGTCTAATTCGGTCAATTTTCAAAAAAAATCTTACAGTGTAAAAACCGAACCGAACAAAAAAAAAACACTAAAACCAATCGAACCAAACCCCACCAAAACCGATCGATTTGCTTGAAATTCATACAGAACCAAACTGAACCGCTTTCACCCTTACCCAATATATGCTTTAGTCAACCGCAGATTTCTACAATTGACTCATTTTTTCTTCTTCCTTTTATATATATATATATATATTATATCACAAATACCTAATTGGCTTAACAATTTCGTTTAAACTTTTGGAGTTATACAATCAGTTGTGAACTCCAAGAGCATTTGCCAATCCTAACAGAGATAAAGATAGAATTAAACCCAGCTCTGTTTCAAGCATTCCTAACAAGTGCTTGTGAATAGTCAGTCATAAGTTGGTGTATTCACAAATTAATGTGAAGATTTTTTTATGTAAACAAGATTAATGTGAAATTGTGAACGCCATTCCCTTACTCACTCAATTATTTCAACCATCCATATCCTCCTTATATTGTGTTTCATAATAATTCCACAATCCTTCCACCCAGAACAAGACCTTACCACCCATGGCAATCAAGAGAACAGCACTTTTTGTAGTCTAAAGAGCTGCAATTCAATAATTACTAAAGAGGCAATAGGCGAACCTGGCTTTAATAACCCTTACTTTTCAAAAATGTACTCTGGTAATAACATCTGTCTAGTATGAGCAATAACTAATGATATGAAAACCAGAAATCGCATTAGAAGTAACAAAAATTCAAGAAAGCATAGACCAATAAAAGTTTTAAGTTGACAGACATGACAAATGATGCAGATAAATGAGGCTAAAAAACAGTTCCGCAGACCCAAACAGATAAAGTGAAAAAAAGATTTAAGTGCGTCCTCAGTCTTCTTCCTCCCCTTCATTCTCAGCAATGTTGAAGTACCGCAGTTCGTAAACATTTCTGTCTTTGTTGGAAGCAATCACACGAAGCCAATCCCTCACATTGTTCTTTTTCAAGTATTTCTTTGTCAAGTACTTGAGGTACCTATAAAATGGAGGAAGATCAACTACTAATAAAAGGTTTTTCTTTCAAAGATATAAGGCATTTATGAGTCTGTAACTATAATGTAGGCTCTTAGCAACCAAAAAAAAAACTATAATGTAGGCCACTTTATTAACAATGTTTGAAGCAAATAATGGAGACTTGTTTCCATAAGTCCTTGCTGAACCACTTTCTTTTCAAACCAAACAGTACACAGGCAATAACGGAACTGTCTGTATGTATAAGTATGTTGGTGTGCTCAATTTCAAAAATAATTCCGTGTGAGAAGGAAGAGTTGCGTTTTAAATGCAGTAAAGACATATTCAAATATACAAAACATTCTATACAATAGTCTCAATTCACAACTAAAGTGAAACAAAAAAGTTAGGGCAAAAAGCCTACAAGACCATACTTTAGAGCTAAAGTATGCAAAGCACCACAAAGCCAGAAGTTGCTTGCAGATTGTGTGGAAACTGTAAAATTCTACATATCTCAATGCAATGTGTTTGGTTTCAACCGTCATCTAAACGGTCACATATTGAACGTTCTTGCGGAAATGGCTCCATGCGGGTTAAAATGTAGTGTAACAAATATACGGCATGTTCAGTCATCAAAACCATCATAACCTAAACCCACAGGCACATGCAGCACAGCCCATCGAAAATTTAATGTACTGCATGAAAAAAGAAGGTTATATGAAATGGTTTGAAATGGTTTGAAATGGTTCCAACTCCCTTTATTTATTCCTTTATTTCTTTTCATTCTGGCAAGAAAGAAACAAAACCCAATACGGAGCAAACATTGAGAATGAGTAGGAGGTTTGTTATACCATTCGAAAAAGTAATCGGATTAATTTTTTTTATGACTATCTGTACATACATATATGATATATATATATATACAGTAAACACCAGGCACTTTCACAAGGTAATTAATCAGAAAATCATGTATACTTTTTTTAAAAAAAAAATAAAAGAAAGATAGGTTTATACAGGGGAAAGAGTAATAAACAAATAAATAAATAAACCATCAGAACATTGGATCAGTACATCAATTTAGACACTTTTGGGGGTGTCTCAGACGACCGTCGTGAGAATTATCCAAACTCATCATCTGGGTTTCACTGCTTCTAAAGAAACATATCAAAAAATAAAATACATAGAGGCACAGGGCGAGAGGGAGATCGATCTCTGAAAGATTCCAATGAAATGCTTTGAGTGTAATTCAAAACAAATCTCAGATCTATATATGAAACAAAGGCTGGCTCTAATTCCTTATATATATATATATATGTATATATATACATGGAACAAATAGAGTGAATGTATATATAGACAGAGGGGGGAAGAGAGTGTAGGTAGTACCGTTTGGAGAAGTTGGTGTCGGAGACGACGGTGATCTTGCTCTTCTCGCGGGTGACGGTGACTGAGTCTCCGAGAGCACCGGCCTTGCCGCCGACCTTGATTTTATCCTGTAGGAACTTTTCCAGTGATGTAATCTCCATGATCTTGTCCTCCACCGGCTTCCCACAGTCAATCACGAACGTAGCTCCCTTCTTCTTCCCCTTGGGTCCCACTGCTGTTCCTCGACTCATCCTCGCCGTCACCACCACCACCGCCGCCGCCGCGGAAAATATCTAGATTCTAGGGAGAGAGAGAGAGAGAGAGAGAGAGAGGTCCGCACACTGGGTATGAAATGAAGGTAAGTGTGATTATAAGAGTTGGAAGGACACAAAATATATTAGTAATATATGTTGTGAAATTAGGGTTTTTCTCTTTTTTTGGTTGGGTTGGGTTTCGTCTTCGTGGGTTCAGGAGGGTATTTGGGTTGGATTGAAGTGGGCCTTCAATGTCAGCCTTTCATCGATAAGGCCTTACTTAATTGCTCGACTATAACATACAAACCTAAATCCTAACCTATTTAAAGCCCATTATTGTGGAAATGTGGAATCCTCAAGCACAACATCTGCATTTTTCAGATATGCTTTTCAAATTATTATCTCAAATTCACATTCCATAAGATGTGGCAGTGGTCCTACTGAATAATTTTAATTGGTTAATATTGAAGTGGTCACATCATTAGTAAATGTGGTCTCATTGTCACATCATTTGGGATATGAATTTGAGATTAAGATTTGTGAAGCATATCATTACTTTTTTCATAGTGAGTAATGCTATGTTTTCCAAATTTCTATCCCAAAAGTGCTTCCCAAATGATATGACAGTAAAGCCAGGTAAACAACTTCCAATCAAAATTCAATTGGTCTCACTATATTAGACCTGACCCTACTGCCACATCATTTGGGAAACACTTTTAGAAATAAAAATTTGGAAAGCATAGTATTTCTCTTTCATATTGGACTTCTTCTTTCCCCAAAGGGCTATTTGGGAAGACAAATAATTGGTTATATGGTTTATAATTGAACCGGCTCTATAAATTAAATTATTTGGTGATTGTATATTCTTGCACAAAAATTCATGCCTAGTTCGGCCTGTTTGGGAAGATGCATAAACAATTATGTGATTCACAAGAGATCAAGTTCTATAAATTCAAGTCATTTATATTCTATATTGATTGATTGATTGATTGATTGATTGATTTATTACGTATTATTATTATTATTATTATTATTATTATTATTGCATTGGAGTTTGTATTCAATCATAAAATAACTTTTAAAATGGGTTCTTTACCACATGCAACTTGATGCCGGTTTTCATAAAAACCAGATATAAACAAGAATTGGCTAAACTTGATCCTATTTTGTGCATTCCCAACTTTAAAACTAGTTTTTTTGTCAGGCAATATGACTTTTGTTCTCGTAAAACCAAATAGACTAATTTAGTCTCGGTGATTGTTTAGCACTGCAAAAACTAGGAACAAGTCCAGTCTCATTCCTATTTCAATCTAATTCTCATGAAAATCTACATTGTCTTCTCTAGGGTAAAATTGAAGAAGTCTCATATCAGTGGCAGAAAACTTAATCTCTGTCGCTAAACCCTAACCTATAAGCTAATTAATCTAATGATTTATTGGTTTACTAGTTTTCGTATTTTCCCTCCGCTTTTGGCACTATCCGAACCACTTACCCAAAAATTTACTACTAGTGATACGTACAAAAATATCAGATCAACGTCTGACCGCCGCCTCAGCAAATAATGCCAGGTCACATGGAGTGGGCGTCTGTTGCTTAGCCGTCCCGGGCTGGTCGACCTATGACCGCCCGATCTGGGTCACAGCTCAGGCTCATAAAGTTGGCTCGCTTCCCACCGGCCATGACACAGGCGCACCTTATAGCCTGCTCCTCAAGGCTCCAAGCAGTTTCCTAGTTCGGCCAGAAGACTTATGGAAGGTGCAAGTTGTTTCCTAAACCACTTAGGAAACTCCCATAATTTATGTAAATTAATTGTAATTAGATTGGGCTTCCTAATCTACTAACTTACCTTGTAAGGGTGGTCTCTTGTACTTATAAAAGGGACCACTCGCCCCCATTGAAGGGGACGGCATTCTGACTCCATAAGAATAGCAGAATACATACATATTCACATATACCCAGCCGGTTTACTGGTAGTGTCGCCCTCTCTGTCGGCTCACCAAACACCGCCGGCGATCTGTTAGTGAACGTGACCCGGCACACACGTGGACGTAGGCCACCTCTTTAACAGGACCGAACCACATACAACACATCGTGTCACATCTTTTCTCTCTAAATTACTCACAAAACTCTCCTACCAATTTTCGGCATCATCAGCTTGGAGCCGTCTGTGGGAACGACAGATTTCTTGCAAAAACAAATCTTTAGTTGATAGTTATGGCACCGAAAAAATGTAAGAAAAACACTGCTCTGACGGGTCAAGCGGAGTCGCAGTCCGGGTAACCGGCTGCCTTTATGACTCCTGAGCAGGTTACTGCGGCTCTTGCGCAACTCTTGGAGGGCCAGCAGCGAACACAACAACATATAGAAGCACTACTAGCCCGATAAGAAAAGCACCCGCCGATCGACGTGGATCCGCCCAAGAAGAGCGCACTTGATCGGGAGCAGAACAGACCCCGAAGGCGTGTCTACACAGAACCTTTGTCCCCGTCAGCTAGAGGACGGCTCGGGAATGACGAGTGTAGCCAGGCTCCCAAGTGGACCCAACAACCCACCCGAAGCCGCCCGCGTCGAACAGGGGACGTCCGAGAAATCATCAATAGTAGGCGCGCTGCCCAAGGTGAGGGAAAAGACCGGACTGGCCGGGATTCAGCCAAGGACCCCCCGGCCAGCATCTACGAGGATTGCAGGCACACGATTACCCGGAGTAGGAGCCTAGCCCTATCCCCGAGGACAACACACTTCGAGGAAGAGGCCTCATCGTCTGACCCGATGTATTATTCTGGCACGGTACAAAAGACCAGTCAGGCGGACGTCAAGACCCAGATCGAGGACCTACATAAGCAAATTGGTAAACTGAGCCGCAAGGCAGGTCACGTTCACACTAATACCGAAATCGAGTCACCTTACACCGCCCAGATCACCGAGTTCCCTATCCCGAGGAAATTCAAACAACCGCATCTCAATTCCTATGATGGTTTGGGGAGCCCGGTCGATCACGTCCGGTCTTACAAGGCCCAGATGGCCCTGGTAACCAGCGCTGACGAGTTGATGTGCCTGGCCTTTCCTAGCACCCTTAGAGAGCTAGCCACACAGTGGTTCCACTCCCTTAAGCCCCGGACAGTCGACAATTTCAAGACTCTCAGCAAGCTCTTCATCGGCCAGTTAGTGGGAATGCTTGACCGGTCACAGCCGGACACCCAATTGCTGACCGTTAAGCAACGCAAGGGGGAGTCTCTAAAAGATTACGTCGACTGTTTTAATCAATAGAGGCTGTAAATCCACAACCTAAATGAGAAGGTTGCAATCATGGCCTTCTGCTCGGGAGTTCAACACCCCAAAGTTGCCACGTCGTTCCACAATGACCGACCAGAAACACTGGTGGAGCTCTCCGAGAGAGTTGGGAAATACATTAATACCAAGGAATTCTTGAGGGCTAAGCATTCTAGCCTTGTAGGAGACGAGTCTCCGAGGGCCAAACGAAAATGAAACAGTTATGAAAAGGGCTCGGGGAAGAAGCCAAAGTCGGATCAGCAGAAGGGTGGTGTAGACACCCCAATTTTGACCAAACTATTAAACTTAGGGGGGATTTACCTCTAGAAATCAATGATGAATAATGTCCCGACGATTTTCTTCAAGTTCATCGCTTCGACTTCTGAAAAGCTTCAAGCTCCCAAAACTTGCTCCTAATATCCCTAGATTTGGCCAATCACTGACCATCTGTCTCGAGCTCACTAGATCATGGGTTATTTTCTAAAAAAAATATAATAGATTAAATAATAATAATAATGATATTTTATAAAAATAACATTGTTTCTCATATTTTTAGATTCAAAAAGAAAAAAAAAAAAGAAAAAGATACTATTTGGTGACTCATATGATTAATTTAAATTTAAAATGAAAAATGTGTCTATACATATATATATATATATATAAGAAAAGGAAAATAATAAAAGAAAGTATCCCATGTGATTTGGAGAGTTAGAGATTCCTTGGCATATTCATAATCCAAAGTAAATACCCAAAAAGCCCTTTGTTGGGCACTAATCTCCCATGTGCTTTAAAGATGCTCTAGAATGTTCCTTTATTCTAGCCAACTTAAATGCCCTTCAAGTTTCTTGGAATTACATAGAAGTGCCATGGAGAGTTAGAGATGCCATGGAATATTCCTAACCCACCCCAAATTGACCTATCTACCCTTATCTTAGCCCCTAAGGTAATGAAAGTCTATAAAAAAACTCATTTCTCTCATTTTGGGGGAGACACTTGAATTGTATAGAGAAATATTGGGAAAGCTTTAGAGGAAAGAAATATAGAGAGAGAAACTCTACCAATTATTTTACCCAAATCCTACCAAAACTCTACCCAACCATCAAATCACCATTGAAGGAGCTTGAAGCTTGAGGAAGAAGAAGAGGAAAAGCTTGAGGAATTCAACATCTCTACAAGTTTTGAGAAGATCTAGAGGTAAAGCCTTCAAATATATATATATATATAATAATAATTCAATCACAAGTTCTTAGATCTAGGAACTTTACACATTTTCAAAACCTCTCTTCTTACCCCATTTCATCACACACCACCAAGAACTTGTGATTGAATCTCATGACATCTCATTAATTTGGATTTAATTAATGCCTTGGGTTTGAGATAAATTAGTTTTGAAGTATTTGTGTTCCTAAATAAAACTTTGATTTCCTTTATTTCTATTTCATTCATGAGGTTCATGAGATCTTCCATATCTCATTGAAACTCTTTAAGTTTTGATTCCTTAGTTTCCTATGATCTTATGATCCATATGGAGATTGGTCATAATCTACACATAGTTGGTGAGATACTAGTATCAACTCATGACTAGGATCTCTTTACTATGAATCTTATGGAATTCCTACTATATTCCATGGAAGATTAGAGTAGAGTTGTTTTTTTTTTTTTAGTCTCCAATGACCATCAAATGGTAGGAGAAGTACTTTAGTTTGAGTCTATCTCTATGGCTTAGACTAATTCCTTCATTGGGTTTTGGGAAGTTCTTCATACTTCATCCAAAACTTACATGTATGTGTGTCTTTATCCTCCAATGACCACCAAGTGGTAGGGGTAATATTTTGAACTCAAGTTTTGGTCCATAGGTTTGAGTTCTTTATTTGAGGATTTTGTGAAGTTCATTTCAATACTTCATCAAGATCCATAAGTGTGGTGTGCCTCATAGTCTTCAATGACCATCAAATGGTAGAAGAAGTAGTTTGGTTTGAGCCCCAACTTCATGTTTTAATAGTTGAGGCCAGTCAACAAACTTGAACTAGCAAGACAAAAACAGTGGGTTCACAAACTGTTTTTGATCAAAGATTTTTAGTTTAAGATCTAACCGTTGAAATCAAGTGAAACCAACGGGAAAATATCAGTAACACATTGTTTTACCACTGTGATTTTTGTTTTAGCAAGATTTTGTGATTAGAGAGGTTTGATCATGATTTTTGTGAGCTAATCACAATCTGTCCAGAGTTCTAAAATGCTTTCAGAATAATAAGTCTGTTTTGAAATTAATAAATCAGAACACTAATAAAGTTTTCGGGGTCTCAAATAATTTTTTATAAGTACCTTAATGTGTTTGGAAGGTACCCTAAAAAGATCTAAGTGTTTCTCATTTTTTTTACTATTTTTAAAAAATCATACAAGATCTCTGGACAGAGAGTTGCAGAATCCTGAGTGAGGTCTAGTATTTTCAGTATTCCCGGAGATCTAACCGTTGAAACCTCGATTTTCTTTTTGGGTTAGAAACTAGACTCAGAGAGGCATAACATATCCAAAAATCAGTAAGATCCAACCGTTGAAAGTATTTTATATCCATTTTTGAACGTCGGGTCTGCTCTCTGTAAATCACAAAAAACTGCTACTGTTTTTGTCTAATCTTATTTGTTTCAACTCAAATGGTCTCTTAATGTCTTGGGACTCAAACCATGTTTTGAATAATGATAATTTAGATTAAACCCAGAGGCTTAGGGATCCAAATTAGTGAATAAATTCATGTCTCATCCTTGTTCATAATCATTCATTCATTCATGTACATTGATGCTTTCTTGGATGAAGTTGGACTTAGTTGAATTTAATTGAACATGACCTATGATTAATTACCTTTTGATATTATATCTTGTCTAAGGCATGTGTACTAACCTTTGTTTTGTAGCGCTTTGAGGTACAATTTCTCAACCCTTCTCTAGTTTAATCTATTTTATTGATTTTAATTGATTTTTCGACCCCATGTGCGACACCTTAGCTTAGGTTTTGCCTTATGTGTATATATGTATTAGAGACCTTTCTTAGGTTTATTTTTGCATGCATTGCACGTTTGATATTCGCGGCCGGATCTCGGGTATGTTTTCTAGTTCTCTATTGCATATCATGATGTTTGCTAGTTGAATTATGTGACTTATGAATGATATTTTACCGTTAGCAATTTTGCACCCTTTCAACATGCTTGTGTTACGTATACCTACATATATGTATTAATTGAGGGCATGCTTAGATTATTAATTTGATTAAAAAGGATGTTGAGTAGAGGCCTATCGTGAGATAGGATGAAAGGGGGTGTTTTAGTCCGCCGGGCTCCTTCCCCTTTCATTCCATAATCCCCGGACCCAGTTTATCTTTGGTTTCGCAAAAGATCAGTTTGCTTTTAAAATGGTTTCTTAATTTTTTCCTTTTAAAAATTAAGTGGCGACTCTTTGAATTTGAAAATATTTGTTTTAAAAGTGGGTAAAATTTGAAAACCTGCGATATCCACAGGTGGTCAGGACCAGGCTCCGATGAGCTTCACGCCACTCTCTCGACCTATTCAAGAAGTCATGGCTACCGCCGATGCCCAAAGGCTCCTCCAACAACCAGCAAAGCTGAAGAGCCCGCCCGGGAAGAGAAACCAGGACAAATATTGCCGGTATCATAAGGACCATGGCCACGACACAGAAGATTGCTTTAAGCTCAGAATGGCCATCAAAAGACTGGTAGAATAGGGCCACCTCGCCGAGTTTATCGCGGCGGACCGAAGACCTAGGGCGGATAACCGAGCTCCCGAGCAACCACAACCACTCGGGCAAATCAATGTGATCTTCGGAGGGACCTCGGGCGGAGGGGATTCGCAGTCAGCTAGGAAGAGGCATGCCCGGGCATCCCAAGTGGACGTCTGGCATGTCCAATCCACCGACTCCCAACTAACCGATGTGCTAACATTCTCGTCTCACGACGTAGGGGACCTTCACTGCCCCCATGATGACCCCCTGATCGTGACAACCTCCATAGCCAACTACATGGTGAAGAGGGTACTGGTGGACACCGGTAGTTCCTTCGATATTTTCTTCACCTTGGCGTTTGACCAGCTAGGAATATCACGGGATAGACTCCGGCCAGTTGTAACTCCTTTGGTCGGGTTCAATGGTTCGAGCACGCAATCGCTTGGAATGATCGAGCTCCCGGTTCTCATGGGGAGTTACCCCCATCAGGTCTTTGTGCTCACAAACTTTGTGGTTGTGGGGGCCCCCTTCGCATACAACGTCATCCTTGGGAGGCCGACGCTCAACAAAGCCAAAGCGTTTGTGTTTACCTATGGCCTGGCGGTGAAGTTCCCGACCCCCCGGGCTCGGGAAGCTTGCGTGGAGATCAGTCAACCGCTCGGAGTTGCTATGTTAGTTCCTTGTGTAGAGAGGCGATTGCGAAAACATTAAACGTTCAGAAAATGGTCCCAAGGGACGTGAAAGATGAAGTAGGCCCAGTGAAAGAGTCAGAACAGGTGACGCTGGACCCAGCATTCCCCGACCAGTCCGTGAGCATCGGCACTCTCCTAGACCCGAGTCTAAGGAAAAAATTGATCCAGTTCCTGAGAAAGAACCAAGACATCTTTTCCTGGCGCCATAAGTGTTAGGGATATATACTAAAAGCCATGCTTTATGTAGTTGATTTATTATTCATTTAATAAAATCAGTTAATCCATTTTTTATGAGAATCTGTGTGGACAATGTTTGTATTATATTATTTATTTAATATTATGCATGTGTGTCTCTCATTCTATATAGTAGGTGGTTTGGTGTGTAGAGTTCGGCTTACACACGAAAGATCAGGCCATCAGATATTATAGAATGTAAGATTTTGGTTTACAGTCTTAGATGGGATTGGACACACCATCGGTAGGATTGCAGCATAGTGTTGTAGTAGGTTTGTCTTGACTACGGAAAACGGTATAGTTTTAACTCATTATGCTGGTACACTTTGTGTATTAAACGGGACTGACTTGGGATAATTATCTTTATACTGACTTATAAGATAATTAATACCTCATGGCTATTATGAGTGCTTATGCTCTAAATCCTAAGTTAATTTGTAGACACGTACATTTGATATTTACACTTTGATCCCTAAAAGGGTGAGATCCTTAAATGGGTCAATATCTCATTGGATTGGGTGACAATATTAATTATGTGGTGGATATTAATTAATGATGGAATCCATGTCTCAATTTTGGGATTGATGATATCCCCTTGAGAAAGCTTATAAGTTTTGATTATGTCAAACCCTGCAGGTGGATTTTGTATCCGACATATCAAATAAGTTAAGCAGAGGATCTCAAGAAATTTTAAGAAATTAATTAAATATGATTGTCAGTAATTATATTTAATTAATGGATATTTGTAATCTTAACATGGGGAGATAATAAGCATTTAATAACATGGAGCTCGAAATATATTTTTGAGATAAGGGTAGGAGTGCAATTATAATTCTTTAGTAGTATGAATTATAATTTATGGAAATAGGAATCTGATTCAGTTCGAATTAGGGTTTCCTAATTCCATAAGGAAGCCTATTCCTTATTGACTTCTTATGGTCCCTATCGTAGCCTATATATATGTTGCTTTGGCTCTCTCCTCAGTTAGAATTTTTCTATATAGAGAATTATAACTCGGAATTGAAAAGAGAGCGTAAAAGAGGGAGAGCAGAAAACAGAAAGGATTTCGAAAGAGCCCACACTCAGATCGATATTCTGGCAGCAAAGAAATACGGTAGAAGATCATGAGCTGTTATCGAGCCCGTGTTCTCGATTCGTCTACTACAGCAATCCGTTTTAGCAGTTTAAGGTAACCCTAGTTTCGCCCTTGTAGGGTTATTGTAGTTTTCACGTAATTTTTTTTTGCAGTACCAACTTATACGCACTGTCAATGGATTCTGGGAACACAGTTTTCTAACAATAAGGACATGTCGGGGATGGACCCCTGGGTTATCTCTCACCATCTCAACATTGATACGAGCACCCGATCGGTCAAACAGAAGAGGAGGGGCATGGCCCCTGAAAGACAGGCTGTAGTACGTGTGGATACCGGCATTTGGACCCACTTTTGATTTTTCAAATTTCAAATACAAAGAGTCGCCACTTAATTTTTAAAGAAAAATTAAGAAACCATTTTTAAAAGCAACCGATCTTTTGCGAAACCAAAGATAATCTGGGTCCGGGGATTATGGAATGAAAGGGGAAGGAGCCCGGCGGACTAAAACACCCCCTTTCATCCTATCTCGTGATAGGCCTCTACTCATCATCCTATTTAATCGAATTAATAATCTAAGCATGCCCTCAACTAATACATAGATATAAGTATACATATCACAAGCATGTCAAAAGGGTGCAAAATTGCTAACGATAAAATATCATTCATAAGCCACATAATTCAAATAGCAAGCAAAAATGCTGTGCAAGTAGGGAACTAGAGAACTTATCCGGGATCCAGCCGCGAAATGGGAAACGTGCAATGCATACAAAGAATAGAAATCCTAAAAAAAATATCTCTAATCACATATACACATAAGGCAAGATCTAAGCTAAGGTGTCGCGCATGGAGTCGAAAATCAATAAAATCAATAAATGAAATAAACTAGAGAAAAGATAAGAGGTTATACCTCCAAAGCGCTACAAAACAAAGGTTAGTCTGCATGCTTCACATAATAATATGACATCAAATAATCAACCCTAAATCTCTAGCTTAGATCTATCAAGCATGGAAAGAATCGACAAAACTATGAATTCCTTTTAATTAGTTGGAGTCATAGCACCTTTACAGATATACAAGCCTCAACTAGGAGCCAATGTAATGTCCATAAAGGGGTTCTATAATCCCAACACGATCATAAGGAATCCATGTTTATATTCAATTATGTTCAACTAAGTCCAACTTTATCCAATAACTAATCCTAATCATAAGCATCAATGTACATGGATGAATGAATGATTATGAACAAGAATGAGATATGAATTTATTCACTAATTTGGATCACTTAGCCTATGGATTTAAGCTAAATTATCATTATTCAAAACATGATTTGGGTTCCAAGACATTAGGGAACCATTTAAGTTAAAATCAATGAGACTAGACAAAAATAGTGACTGTTTTTCCTAAATTATAGAGAGCATACCAGATTTTAAAAGGTAGAAAAATCATACTTCCAACGGTTGGATCTTAATGATTTTTGGATATGATATACCTCTGTGAGTCTAGTTTCTAACCCAAAAAGAAAATCAAGGTTTGAACGGTTAGATCTCTGGGAATATGGAAAACAGTAGACATCACTCAGGAATCTGCAACTCTCTGTCCAGAGATCTTGTACGATTTTATAAAAATAGCAATAAAATGAGAAACACTTAGATATTTTTAGGGTATCTTCCTAACACATTAAGGTACTTAGAAAGAATTATTAGAGACCCGGGAAACTCTATTAATGTTCTGATTTATTAATTTTAAAACATACTTACTGTTCTGAAATTTTGGACAAAGAGTTGCTTGTTTTGAAATCATAAGACCAAACCATCTTAGACATGAAATTTCATCAAAACAAAAATTACAAAGATGCCTAAATGAGTTATGAACATCCTCCAATTGGTCTCATCCATTTCCAATGAATCATGACTCTATAAAAAAATCTTTGATCACGGTTGGTTTATGGATTCACTGCACCTTTGTTAGATTAGTGTTCATTTTTTTTAAGTCAAACTTGATCCATGATTCTAGAGAGAACTAGGATCAAGTATGATTATAGCCATTTAAAATGAGTGATGAAATACAATGTGATCCGTAGATTTAGCCTTAAGGAAACCCCATCATAAATCTCATGAGAGAAGTCCTAAGGTCTTACTCAATCTTATGAACTCTTGAATATTCAAATTCCTTAAATTTCAACAAACTATGAAAACTTACATCTAAATCCCCCCTTAAATATATGGTCCTTGAGAAAATTAGAACTATAATATACTATTCTCCTCTCAAATTAATGGTCCTTGGAGACTTAATGATACCCAAATCTACTCAAATCTCTATGAAATATAGTATGGATTCCATAAGATTCCAAGTAGGAAAATCCAAGTCGTGAGTTAAGACTTGAATTCAACCAACTATGTGTAGATATGACCATGACCAATCTTAATCCCCATATAAATCATAGGATCATAAGGGACTAGAGGATCAAACTCAAAGAGATCTAATGAGATATTGAAGATCTCATAGATCCTATGAGAAGAATATAAACAAGAGAAATGAAATCAAAGGTTATTTGAAAATTTCAAGTCAAAACTCTTTTAATCTTAAATCCAAAGCTCTATTTAGACCCAAATCCATGAAAATAACACATGATCAGTCAATCACAAATTCTATGTAGTGTGTGATGAAATGAGGTAAGAAGAGAGGTTTTGAAAATGTGTAAAGTTCATAGAACTATGAACTTGTGATTGAATTTCCCTAATTCTACCAAGGATTGAGAGGTTACCTCTATGACCTCAAGGATTTCTTCAGTTTCTTGGAAAGCTCTTCCACAATCTTCAATTTTTTCTTCCAATTCTTCAAGAAAACTCTTATTTCTTCTCTCAATTCTCTCTCTATTATATATATCTCTCTCTTGTATCACTCTAAGATTTTAAGTGAAAAATTCAAAAGTAAGAGTAAAAGTCCCCATAAAGGAGATGAAGGTCTGTTTATATAGACCAACATGACAAGGTTAAATGGGTAAATTCGGGAGGAAACCCATGTGCAAAGTTTTCTTCTAGAACATGTGAGAAAAGCAGTCTGTTACAGGTCGCGGCACTCGATGGCTGCCTGCGGCACCCACTGAGTGCGCCGACTTTCCCGCGTGCTGGGGCTAACAGAATTTTGCCCTCTTTTTAATTTTCAACATATATATTAATATAAACCTAATTTATCTAGTAAAGTATATACTTATGTACTTATATTTGCAATGTACTTTATTAAAATGTACTTATATGCATGGTATACATTCCCATATAAACCTTTTATTTTTTTTCTTTTCTTCTTTTTTCTTTTTTCTTTTCAAGACTTTTTTCAAAATTCTTTTTCACTTTCTCCTTATATATATATATATTTTAGAACTCTTTCTTTTCTTCTATCTCTCTCTCTCTCTCTCTCTCTCTCTCTCTCTCTCTCTCTTTTATATATCTTATTATCATTACTATATGTATATATATATATATATATTCTTTTGAAGGTATTCTCAGACTGATTTTCTTACACATTCTTCAACATTTAGGTTTCTCTAGAATACCCAATTTCTCCTTCTTTGATTTGTTTTTTTTTTTTTTGAAACTTTTCTTGATGAATCTTTGAAGAATTTGAATTCTCTGGAAAATTTTTGAATTTCACCGGTCATCGTCATCATTGGTCTTAAGAGGTATCCAATCCCTGGATTTGACGTTTGGTCAAAATCGGGGTGTCTACAGTACGTGATGAATTGAAAAGCTCCTGAAGGCAAAGTTCGTCCGAGAAGTCCACTATCCCAACTGGTTGGCAAACGTCGTTTTAGTAAAGAAAAGCAATGGGAAGTGGAGGATGTGTGTAGATTTCACCGACTTAAACAAGGCATGTCCCAAGGACTGCTATCTGCTTCCTAAGATAGACCTCCTAGTGGACACCATGGCCGGTCACTCACTCTTTTCATTCATTGATCCCTACTCGGGGTACAACCAGATCAGCATGTACCCCGGGGATGAGGAGAAAACTTCCTTTGTAACCGACCAAGGCACGTATTGCTACAAGGTGATGCCTTTCGGCCTCAAAATGTCGGGGCAACGTATCAATGCCTGGTCAATTTCATGTTCAAGGACTTGATCGGGAAGTCAATGGAGGTATACGTTGACGACCTCTTGGTCAAAAGTCAAGATGAGTCAGACCATCCCGAGCACTTATCCGGGGCCTTCAGCATCCTGCGAAAGTACCGGATGAGGTTGAACCCGGCCAAATGCATGTTCGGAGTCTCGTCCGAGAAATTTTTGGGACACTTGGTCAGCAGATGAGGGATTGAGGCAAACCCCGAAAAGATTCAAGCAATTATCAACATGTGATCGCCCCGGTCAACCAAGGAAGTACAGAGCTTGGCCAGTCGAGTAGCTGCACTAAACAGGTTCGTTTTCCGAGCTACCGATCGATGCCTCCCATTTTTCAAGATCCTCCATAAGGCATTTCAGTGGCCAGAGGAGTGTGAGGAGGCATTCTAGGAACTCAAGAAGTACCTGACATCGCCCCCTCTACTCTCCACACCCATACCAAATGAGGAGTTGTTCTTGTATTTGGTGGTGTCTCCTTCAGCAGTAAGCTCGGCGCTTATCCGAGAAGAGCACATGATACAATTTCCGGTCTACTATACCAGCCAAGTGCTCCAAGGCGTAGAAAGTCGGTACTCCCGCATCGAGAAGTTAGCCTTTGCCCTGATCACCTCTGCCCGAAGACTCCGTCCGTACTTCCAGGCCCACGTCATCATGGTCCTCACGGATCAGCCCTTTTATCGGATCTTGAGTAGGCCCGAGACATTCGGAAGTCTTATCAAGTGGGCATTGGAGCTGGAGGAATTTGAAGTAGTTTACAGACCTCGTACAGCGATCAAAGGACAGGTCGTAGCAGATTTTCTCGTGGAATTCACATACCCAGAAAACCCGGAGGAAGAGCTCGACCCGCCAGCAGTACTGCCCGGTCCACAACCCGACGTCCCAACCTAGGTACTCTATGTGGACGGGTCCTTGATGAGGGCTGATATTTGTAAAATATTGGCCCGATAGAGAGAAAATTTGGTTGAACTTAGCCCTCTATCTCTAGTTTTACATGTATTTGTGTTTTAATTCATCTCTTTACACAATGATGTGCTTTCCATGGTATGTTGTTGTGTTTGGTTCTTTGAATACAGGTCTTGAAGTTGAAATGAATAACAAGGCTAAAAGAGATAGCTCAAGAAACAAAGAGACCAAGTTAAAATTGAAATCCAAGTACCAATCGATTGCCATAATAGCAATCGATTGCTTGTAAACCAATCGATTGCCATGATAGCAATCGATTGGAATCAGTTACCAATCGATTGGTGAAATCTGGAAGTCAAAACTCTTTAATGGAGCAGATTCTCAGCAATCAGAGTTAATGACGACAACCAGCCGTTACGTTGTGAACCTGGACACCTTCAGCTCGCAATGTTACTTTATAAATAGATGAGAGATAGAGAGAGAGGGGGTTGGCTCATTTGTATTGTTTGTAGGATTTTTTTTGGTTTAACAAGATTCAAGTTGAAGAAAACTCCATTTCGAATTCAATTTCAAGTCAGGTTTATTCTTCCATGTTTTGCTGCTTTAGAATTTGTTGATTGTAAACACCATTGTAGCTTTAGTGTGATTTTGAAATTTCTTGTTCATAAGTTTAATCCATGTGTGATTCCATGTTTCAGTTTATGTGTACCCATACAATCTTAAACATGTCAGAGTAGAATTCTGGTTGGGAATAATGTGAGGAAACATTATTCCTAATCACTGCCATGATTCTGTTTTAGGGTCAGTGGCAATCGATTGGAAACAGAACCCAATCGATTGCCATAGATTCCAAGCCAATCGATTGGTACATATACCAATCGATTGGGAGTCATTTCATACCAATCGATTGCCATTAATAGCAATCGATTGGCGTGAAAATGTCTTGGGCAGAATCCTTTTAGTATTCCAGTAACTTCTGTTTCAGAAACTAAGTCCAATTTGATCTTTTAAGTTCAAATTGCAATTTTATTTTGAAATATAAGCTCTTTTGATTAATTAATTCAATGAACACTAATGACAAACGTATCAAATATTTCATACTCGATTTGTTAGTTATAGTTCATGATTTAGTTAGTCCTGATTTCAGTTCTCATTGTAAGTGAGGTAGTTTAACCACCAAGTATGTGGAATTCACATACTTAGTATCTAGGTTGCTTAACTTAATCTTATGTGAAATAAGGAATACTAGAAGGACAAAACCCCGGTTGTTCGTTTTTGCTAAATCATGGCAGTGGTTAGGACTATGTGGTCTCACATGTTCCCAACATTTTTTTTTTCATTCATAATTTCAACTACATTGCTCATTCTTACTTAATTTGATTACTGCTTTACTTTAATCCCTTTTGTTGTAACTTCGAATTTAGTAGAATCATTAGAACCTCCACCTTTAAAAGAAATCATCTTTTACCTTCTTTAGGATTCAATCTAGTGTTCTTTCCCAAATTCCGTCCCTTGGGAAAATGACTCGGTCTTACCGGTTATAACTCGACGCGACCATTTACACTTGGACGTACTCTTCTGAGAACACATTTCTAATTGTGTCAGTCCTCCACAGCAAGGCAGCGGGGCAGGAATCATCCTGACCATGCTCGACGGGATCTAATTGGAGTAAGCACTAAGGTTTGGTTTCCAGGCCTCCAATAACGAAGCCGAATATGAAGCAGTGTTGGTCGGCCTGCAATTAGCTACTTCGATGGGTGCGCAGCAAGTCCAAGCATATAGCGACTCCCAGCTTGTGGTCAATCAAGTAAACCAAGAGTATGAAGCTCGGGAGGACAACATGGTAGCTTACCTAGCCCTTTGCTGAGCAGTTTTAAAGAAGCTTAAAGGATTCTCTGTCACACAGATCCCGAGGGAGGAAAATGTGAGGGCCGACCGGTTGGCCCACCTCGCCTTGTCTTCTGAGTCAAATTTGCATGGGATAAGAATTGAATACTTGCCCGAGCCTAGCATAATTGACCCGGGGGGCATGGAGGTCGACCCAGTCGCTACAGGGCCCAGCTGGATGGACCCGATAACGATGTTTCTCATGACAGGCACCTTACATGACGTAAAGGACAAAGCACGGCGGGTAAAGTACCGGGCGGCTAGATACCACCTTGTCGACGGCACCCTCTATAAAAGAGGATTCTCCATGCCATATCTACGGTGCATCCACCCCACATAGGTGCAAGGAATACTGAGTGAAATCCATGAAGGAGTGTGTGGAAGCCATATGGAAGGACATGTACTATCCAGGAAAGCCCTGCTACAAGGCTACTATTGGCCCACGATGGCCCGGGATTCGCAAGATTAGGTCAAGCGGAGTGACAAGTGCCAGAGATACTCACCTATGATCAACCGCCCGGGAGAGCTCCAGATGCCAATCCTTAGCCCTTGGTCGTTCGCTCAGTGGGGCATTGATATAGTTGTCCCTTCCCGGTCGAAAAAGGACAAGTTAGATTCGCGGTCATTGTTGTGGACTATTTCACTAAGTGGGTAGAAGCCGAGCCATTGGCATCAATCGGCGAGAAGAAGATGGAAGGCTTCATTGAGAAAACACATTCTCAGTAGGTTCGACATCCCTATAGCCCTGATCAGTGACAACGACAGACAGTTTGATACCCCAGTTTTCAGGCAGTTTTGCTCGGGCTACAGCACATCCAATCATTACTCCTTGCCTGAGCACTCCCAGGCTAATGGCTAAGTAGAAGTGATGAACCAGATAATTTTGTTGTCCATCAAAACTAGACTTGAAGATGCCAAAGGCCTCTGGGCAGATGAGTTGCCAACCCTTCTGTGGGCCTACCGTACCACCCCCCTAGCAGCAACAGGGGAGACGTCGTTCTCTCTTACCTATGGTTTTGAGGCGGTGGTGCCCACAGAGCTCGGATTGCCAACATACCAAGTGGCAAACTTCGATGAACAAGGCAACGAAGAAACCCTTAGAGGGGAGCTAGATTTGGTAGAAGAAAAAAGAGACCGGGCATATCTGAAGGTAGCAGCCTACAAGCAGCGGGTCTCTCGGTACTATAACAGCAAGGTCAAACCCCGCAGTTTCTAGGCGAGAGATCTAGTCTTGAAGGCGGTAAACTAGTCGACAAAAGTTCCGAGCCATGAAAAGTTAGGCCCAAACTGGGAGGGACCCTGTAATACCCCACTTTTTATTTTAAATAATTCATAGGGTCTTAATTAGAATTTTTTAAAATTTTTAATTACATTATTAATGTGGTCAATACGAATAACCGGCGTGAGTGCTTTACACTATAAAAAAATTAATGTGGTTTAAAAAAAAAAAAAAGGGAAAACGTGCAAGTGTGTGTGCAGTTGTGTATTGTGTGGTAGTATTAATATATAAATATATGTGGTATGTATCATATATAGAATATAATATAATATTAGGTTAGGTATGATATATTAAAATATTAGGTTAGATAGAAAACAATAAGAGAGAACTCCCCTACTGTCAGCCGCCGAGAGAGAGAGAGAGAGAGAGAGAGAGAGAGAGAGAGAGAGAGAAGAAGAAGAAGAAGGAAGAAGAAAAAAAGGGAGAAGAAGGAGAAAGGTCCCGGGTTCGTGGTCACGTGTGGATCGTGGGGTATTCGTGATTGCCATTTTTTTATCAACTCGGTGAGTTAAACTTTGTGTATTCATATATATATATATACACGTATGTATATGTATATACGGGAGTAATTAAATTAGTACGTACATGTTTAATTTAATGGTTAGGGTTAAATCTTTGTAATGGATACACGCTATTATTGAAGTAATTTAGATAGTTTATTTCCCCTTCGTGTGACTTTGCGATCATGACATTAGGGTATTCGAAAGGGTTAGGTGAATCGTTAGTTTGATCAAAACCATATGTGAAATATTCATGTTTGTTAGAAAATATATGTGAAATTCGTTTTATGTGTAATTCACACAGTTGCAGAAACTTTAGAAAATTATTAGAAAATCGTGGCTTAGAATTTGAACATTGTAATACCCTGTATTTTGGTATATTAATAAGACCTGGTATTTCATTTCTATACTCGTATAAACTTTCTCTTCCTTTTTATAAATTTTGATACCAATCGATTGACATATTCCCAATCGATTGACACTTTTTGGATACCAATCGATTGACATATTCCCAATCGATTGCCATTTTACCGACTAAAATTGACTATGTGTCAACATCCCAATCGATTGACATTATTCCAATCGATTGACTACAAATATCTGTTCCCAATCGATTGACTTGTGTCCCAATCGATTGGTATAAGCTGAGACATATTTTCTTCTTTTCTTGAGCTTTAAACGTGTGGCACTCCCTTATCTCTATATATATGACCATATTTATGGCCTTGGGTCATTTTGGCAGCCTTGAGAGAGAGAGACATACCTCTTGAGAGATATACATATATCTATCTATATATCTATATTTATACACACCCTCACACACACTCACTGCCCTTGGCAGTTGGTAGGAAGAAGAAGAAGCAGAAAGAAGGAGGAGAAGCAAGAGAAGAGAGAGAACCCGACAAGCAGGAAGAGAGAGAGAGAGCTTGGAGATTTCAAACTTAAACACAAGCCAAACGCACCCTAGGTGAGTTCTAACTCACTTGGTCCCTCTATATGAAGTTTATATAAGTTATTATGAAGTTTAGATGGGTTAAATGCATGTAGTGTACGTTTATATAAGCTATTTTTACAATCTGCTGGTGAAGACGAAGTGTCAATCGATTGACTTAAATCTCAATCGATTGCCATCAGTCTGGATCCAATCGATTGGATAGAGATCCAATCGATTGACATCCCAATCGATTGAAAATTTTAGCAATCGATTGCCACTATTTAAGACCCAATCGATTGCATGTTTTCTCAATCGATTGATATGATTTTATACCAATCGATTGGACTTAGTCCCAATCGATTGGAATGATCAGAACATGATTTTCTTTGCCTATTTATTTTATAAGAGGTTTTGTTGTTCGATTTCCAATACGGACTTCCATTTTACGATTTGGGGGTTATCAGGGATAATATGACACCACAGATAAGTATGATTAATAACATATGTATAAATCTGACAACGTTAGATACTATGAAATTCTTGTATGAGTTCGATGTCCATTTTCTTTCATTCAGAGTAGTCAGGCCACATTGGGAATTGTCATGTGTCGATGTTAGAATGGAACGTAAGTAGGTTTGATAAGTTCTGGGAATAGTACGGGGATGGACGTTCGGTCATGATATGCTCTTAAAAGCGGTGAGCTGTGCATATGCTATTAAAAGCGGTGAGCTGGACCAAATAAGTCCTAAGATAGACTGGATGATCTATGATATGCTCTTAAAAGCGGTGAGCTGGGATCACTAGTAGATGACGTTAAGTCGTGGCAATAGAATGATATGCCTTATTGGAAACGTTGTGTCCCTAATAAGCGGTGAGCTGTGCATATGCTCTTAAAAGCTGGGGGACGGACTGACGTGGAGTCCATGACATGCGGTGAGCTGTGCATATGCTCTTAAAAGCGGTGGACGAAATGGAGGTGTATCCCTAGAGTTAAACGATTGAGTCAGTTCATGAAATCAGAGTTTGTTAAATGTCGTGATTTGAGTAACAAGACGATAAGGGTCGGTTTACAAGGATAGATAAAGGAACAAGATAATGTTATCTTTATAATAAGATGTTAACCCGCGTTTTCATAAGCTCGTGTTTACTTCAGATAACTGGTACCTCGTTAGTTTATGCTCACTTAGCTCTCAGTAAGCTGACGGCCTTTTATTGCCTGGACTTTCCCCGTCCAGAATATCCTGCCCCTTATTCTGCAGGTAAGGACCAGTACACTGATAACTATTATCCAGAGGAAGGCCCCACCGATGATGGTTACGCCAAGGAGGATTACCCTTATGCCAGTTGAAGACTGAAGATGTTATAGTTAGATTACATTTCAGTTGTTCTATTGAACCTTTTGTTAGCGGGTACTTGGGCATTTGTTGTCTTCAGACCTGTTGTGATCCTGTGGACCATACTCTGATATTTTGTAATAGTTAGCACTGTGTGTTATTCTCAGTTGTTTACTATTGCTTTTCTTTTGGACTAGTACTGCGTGGTATGGATTATTAGTGACTTTCACCTGTCATTCCTTATGGACCCATAAAGGAAATTTATTTTTCTCTATTTATGCTGCTCCGGGGCGTGACAGGGTTTTTGGTATCAGAGCCTAGGTTCGGTACTCTAGGTTGTGATACTTTTGTTCACTAAGTATTTCCACACCATCTGGTCCTAGTATGATAGAATTTCTTTGAGATGAGATATGAGTATAAGATAAGTTCGTCTTCCTGACGATAGATAGTTTCCTTTGCAGGATAGCATGGATCCAGAGTTTCACCAGTTTGTGACTGATGCTTATGGAGGACATATTATCCATGGAGATACCGTGGAGCCAGCTGACCCAGAGTTTTTATCGTGAGCGTGTGTGTCAGATAGCTAGTCGACATTTAGAGGAAGACATGTGGAGAGCGCTTTATGTGACCAGGAGTACTCACCCGACACAGATGCGCATGGATGCTTACCATACTGCGAGGGTCGGTAGAGACATTTGCCAGGAGATGTTACGACTAGTTTTGAGTAAGCCAGAGATGGATGAGATTGAGTTGAGAGCCATTGTAGCCGGTCCACCAGAGTCTATAACTGTACTAGCAGCAGCAGCAGCCCCACCATCACCAGTGCCCGACGTACCCGTCCCAGAGCCAGAGCCTGAGCCGATTGAGGATGAGGAGGATCTAGAGCCTGAGGATGAGCATCCCGATGAGGACATGGATGGAGATGGAGAGAAGGAGCCGATAGATGATGAGGACCCAGTAGAGGATGAGCATGCAGACGATGCAGATGATGATGAACCTGAGGATGACCCCAAGGAGCCAGAGTTTGATCCAGAGGATCCAGTACCAGACCCAGAGGCTATTAAGGCAGACGTAGTAGTAGATGAGAAGGTACCCGACGAGGAGATAGTTGTGCCAGAGGTACTCGTTGTGCTTCAGATACCAGCTGGACCCATTATGCATATGGCAGCCATGGCCGATATGGCAGTAGGATGGATAGCTCAGATGGTAGCACAGCCAGCAGATTTTGTTATGGGAGAGGTGGCTATAGCAGGAGCTCTTGACATAGCTAACGGTTTTGCTGCAGTAGCTGTTGATGTCGCTAACCAGGCGATAGCAGACGTGATGGAGGACGATGATGCAGAGATGATAGAGGATTGGGATATAGGGGTAGAGTCGGGGATCTTGTCGCACCAGTTGAGGATGATCCACTCGAGGAGATGGATATAGACCCAGGGGACGAGGCACCACCAGCAGGATCAGATGCTGATGACTTTTGAGTCAGGATCTGCAGGGTATAGATTTGGTTAGTTTATATTAGGACATGTTGTCCACCAGATTTTTGGGAGCTTGAGAGATAGCTATTGACCATAGCTTTGTATAGTATTAGCTGACTTTAGTTGTTGTAACTCTTGTCCCATATGGTACATAGTTTGACTAGTGTGTACTATACGGTACATCTTTTGATATATATATATATATACGAGCGGTACTTTTGTTATTGTTTAGTTGTTGCGTTGTGCTGTGTTGTTTAGTAGAATTGTTAGTTTTGCTGTTTCTTGTTCTATCTTGAGTTTGTTTCTACGAGAAGACTTTCAACTGATCAATATGTCTCTTGTAGGCGATACTCGTTAGCATCATGGTAGGACCCTTAAGAAATCACCAAGCACGTAATGGAGCACCTATTCCGGAAGGGATGGATCCGACGTGAATTTTTGAAGCATTTATGCAGAGGATGGAGCATGTGGGGGATACATATAATCACTCCACCCACCAGAGACCTCTTGCACCCCCGCCACCAAGACAGACTGGAGATAAGCTGTTAGCAAATTTTCGTGGGTTACGTCCCGAAAAGTTTGATGGACTAACAGAACCATGGAAAGCAGAACAATGGATAAGAGAGATGGAGTTAATACTTGAAGCATTGGAATGCAACGAACAAGAGAAACGTCGCCTTGCTACGTTTCAGCTCACTTATGTCGCCGCAGATTGGTGGGAAGCTGAGCGAGCCACAATTGGGATCGATGCCGCTAGAGCTATGTCGTGGGAGACATTCAAAGGCAGATTTTTGGATAAGTATTTTCCAGAAGATGAGAGAGATCAACAGGAAAGGAACTTTCTCAATTTGATCCAAGGAGGATGGAATGTACGGGAATACACAACACAGTTCGAGCGTTTATCCAGATTTGCTCAGCATATGATAGACACTCCGCAGAAGAAGGTGAAGAGATTTCACCAAGGACTGAACCCCCACCTCAGACATATGATGGTTGGTCATCTGAACCAGTCGTATGAGGAAATTGTTAGATTTGCTACAGGATTAGAAAAGGATGCTAATCCAGTACAGCAATCACAGACAAATCGACCTCAGTCGTCACGTGGGTTTCAACAGAGAAATTTCCCTAATCGACCACCGAGAAATACCAAAGGATGGAGACCTCAGGAAAACTTTCAAGGAAACAAGAGAATCTGGGAAGGAGCCAGGAAACCTCAACAAGGTTGTAATCAACCCCAGCAAAATCAACAGCGAGAACTACAGCCGCAGGCATTACTAACAGCCCCACCAAGCAATAGTGGAGGATGTTTTAACTGTGGAAAGCCAGGACATATTTCAAAGAACTGCACTGTCTACAGATTAAATCGCAGGCCAGATATCGTCTGTCGCAACTGCAACAAACCAGGACACTTGAGCAAGGATTGTCGTGCACCACGAGGAGGATACTATGGGGCACCAGTTCAAGGAATTCAAGGACCTCCAAATCAGGCAAGGATGAATGCTATTATCCCAGAAGAAGCTGGCTTTAATGTTGATGAGCAACAACATTTGGAAGGTACACTTGTACTCTTTCATAGTCCAGTTAAAGCTTTATTTGACACTGGAGCCGCATGTTCTTTTATTGCTATTAAGATTGTGCGTCAGTTGGGTTTAGAACCCCAGACACTTGAGTCAACACTAAATGCTGTGTCACCATTGAGAGTGACAGTTAAGTTGAGTAAAGTGTGTAGAGATTGCCCATTGACTTTGGGAGATAGGAATCTTCCAGCAGACTTGGTAGTTCTGTCGATGTCAAAATTCGATGTTATCCTAGGGATGGATTGGTTAACTAAATATGGTGCCAATTTGGACTGCCCTACTAGGACGATTGTATTTCCAATACAAGGAAAGCCGACGATCAGATTTCAGTGTCAACCGACAAGCGACCTGTTTCTTACGAGTGGTTTGGCTACGATCATTAGTACGAGTACGGAGCTTACGATGGATCAAATTCCTATTGCACGAGACTTTCTAGATGTATTTCAGGATATTAAAGGACTTCCACCGAAAAGAGAAATAGACTTCTGCGTGGAATTAGTACCTGGTACATTGCCTATTTCTAAGACTCCATATAGAATGGCACCAACCGAGATGTTGGAACTGAAGAAGCAAATTCAAGAGCTTGAAGATCTAGGATTTGTTCGTCCAAGTACGTCACCTTGGGGAGCACCAGTTATATTTGTAAAGAAGAAGGAAGGAACACTTCGACTCTGTATAGACTACAGGGAGTTGAACAAGGTTACGATTAAGAATAGATATCCATTACCTCGGATAGATGATCTATTCGACCAGTTACAAGGATCTAGGATCTTTTCCAAGATCGATTTACGTTCAGGATACCACCAATTGTTAGTTCGACCAAAGGATGTATCGAAGACTGCATTCAGGACAAGATACGGGCATTACGAGTTTCTAGTTATGCCTTTTGGATTGACGAATACGCCAGCAGTATTTATGGACTTGATGAATAGAGTATTCAGACTATATCTAGATAAATTCATTATTGTGTTCATTGATGATATACTGATCTACTCAAAGACAAAAGAGAATCACAAGGAGCATTTACAAGTTGCCCTGCAGACACTTCGAGATAACAAGTTGTATGCAAAGTTCAGTAAGTGTGAGTTTTGGCTACAGGAAGTCAAATTCTTGGGACATGTTATATCTCAGGAAGGTATTTCGGTAGACTCATCTAAGATTGATGCAGTCTTAAGCTGGAACAGACCGACGAATGCGACCGAAGTCAGAAGTTTCCTCGGTTTAGCAGGATATTACAGAAGATTCGTCGAAGGATTTTCCAAGATAGCAGGACCCTTGACAAACTTAACCAGGAAAGAGACGAAGTATGAATGGACAGACAAGCATGAGGGTGCATTTCAGGAGTTAAAAGAAAGATTGACTTCTGCACCAGTACTCGCATTACCTAAGAGTGGAGAAAAGTATGTGATCTACAGTGATGCATCGTACTAAGGACTCGGGTGTGTGCTTATGCAAGATGGAAATGTTATCGCATATGGATCAAGATAATTGAAGGTACATGAGAAAAATTATCCTACGCATGATCAAGAATTAGCAGCAATAGTGTTTGCATTAAAAATTTGGAGACACTATCTCTGTGGAGAAAAGTTTGATTTGTTTTCCGATCATAAGAGCTTGAAGTATTTGTTCTCTCAAAAGGAGTTGAATATGCGACAACGAAGGTGGATGGAATTACTCAAAGACTATGACTTTTCTTTGCAATACCATCCCGGTAAAGCAAACGTAGTAGCAGACGCTTTGAGCCGTAAACCTCGGCTAG
This sequence comes from Hydrangea macrophylla, assembly GCA_033977485.1. NCBI lineage: Eukaryota > Viridiplantae > Streptophyta > Magnoliopsida > Cornales > Hydrangeaceae > Hydrangea > Hydrangea macrophylla. The sequence goes on along the minus strand of CM066982.1, from coordinate 113,780,760 downwards.
TGACCGCTGCATTTCTAATTAGAGAATGGAGAGCATTAGAAGAAATTGCTGAATTTGATCTTCAGCCAGTGGAGCCAATGAAAGGACAACATTTTGGATGTCTTATGGTACAACCGACTTTGATCAGTCGTATCATGGAGGCTCAACAGACAGCAAAGGATTTGAAGTTATGGTTCGCCAAGATGACAGCCAAGGAACCAGAAGTCTGGAATATTAGTACCGACGGAGCTTTACGATGTAAAGATAGACTCTGTGTACCTAATAAAGAAAGTCTCCGAAAAGACATATTGGATGAAGCTCATAAGTCACGGATGCCGATTCATCCCGGAAGTACGAAGATGTACAAGGACTTGAAGAGAAATTTCTGGTGGGAAGGAATGAAGCGAGAAGTGGCTGAGTATGTAGCTCAGTGTCTTACTTGTAAACAAGCAAAGGCAGAACATCAGAAACCATCTGGACTTCTACAGCCGTTACATATTCCTCAATGGAAATGGGAACACATAACCATGGATTTCGTGGTAGGATTGCCAAAGTCACAGCAGAATCACGATGCTATATGGGTAATCGTGGATCGACTTACTAAGACGACACATTTTATTGCCTATAGCATGACGTATTCAGTAGAACGTTTGAGCCGAATGTATCTACAACACGTTGTACGATTACATGAAGTGCATGTAACTATTGTGTCAGACCGAGATTCGCGTTTTACTGCAGAATTTTGGAAGAGTCTCCAGACAGCGATGGGAACGACATTGAACTTGAGTTCAGCTTTTCATCCGCAGACCGATGGACAGACTGAAAGAATTAATCAAGTGATGGAAGTTATGTTACGCGCTTGTGTCATCAATTTTGAGAGTTCTTGGGAGATACACTTACCTCTGATTGAGTTCGCCTATAATAATAGTTATCATTCAAGCATAGATATGGCGTCATTCGAAGCTTTGTACGGAAGACCTTGCCGATCGCCGCTATGTTGGACCGAAGTCGGAGATAGTCAACTTCTTGGGCCAGAGATGGTACGAGAAACCAGTGAGAAGATTCAAGTCGTACGTGAAAAGATGAAGACAGCCCAGACTAGATACAAGAGTTATGTTGACAAGCGACGCAAAGACTTGGAGTTTGCCGTTGGAGATCACGTATTACTCAAGGTTTCACTTGTTCGAGGAATCGTCAGATTTGGTCAGAAAAGGGGCAAATTATCGCCACGTTTCATCGGACCATTTGAGATTCTAGAGTGTGTTAGGAAGGTCGCTTATCGCCTTGCATTACCGCCAAAGATGTCAGGAGTGCACAATGTTTTCCACATCAGTATGCTGAGGAAGTGTGTTCACAACCCAGCGCATGAGATCAGCTTTGAAGACATTGAAGTCCACAGTAACACTACATTCAATGAAGGACCTGTTCGTATTCTGGATCGAGGGATCAAGAAACTCGGGAACAAAGAGATTCCGTTAGTCAAAATTCAGTGGAAGCATCACGATGAAGGAGAAGCTTCGTGGGAACTAGAGTCAGAGATGCGCGAGAAGTTTTCGTTTTTGTTTTAGATCTTGTTGCTTTTGATTTCGAGGATGAAATCTTTTGTTGAGTGGTGGATGATGTAATACCCTGTATTTTGGTATATTAATAAGACCTGGTATTTCATTTCTATACTCGTATAAACTTTCTCTTCCTTTTTATAAATTTTGATACCAATCGATTGACATATTCCCAATCGATTGACACTTTTTGGATACCAATCGATTGACATATTCCCAATCGATTGCCATTTTACCAACTAAAATTGACTATGTGTCAACATCCCAATCGATTGGCAGCCTTGAGAGAGAGAGAGACATACCTCTTGAGAGATATACATATATCTATCTATATATTTATATTTATACACACCCTCACACACACTCACTGCCCTTGGCAGTTGGGAGGAAGAAGAAGAAGCAGAAAGAAGGAGGAGAAGCAAGAGAAGAGAGAGAACCCGACAAGAAGGAAGAGAGAGAGAGATTGGAGATTTCAAACTTAAACACAAGCCAAACGCACCCTAGGTGAGTTCTAACTCACTTGGTCCCTCTATATGAAGTTTATATAAGTTATTATGAAGTTTAGATGGGTTAAATGCATGTAGTGTACGTTTATATAAGCTGTTTTTACAATCTGCTGGTGAGGACGAAGTGTCAATCGATTGACTTAAATCTCAATCGATTGCCATCAGTCTGGATCCAATCGATTGGATAGAGATCCAATCGATTGACATCCCAATCGATTGAAAATTTTAGCAATCGATTGCCACTATTTAAGACCCAATCGATTGCATGTTTTCTCAATCGATTGATATGATTTTATACCAATCGATTGGACTTAGTCCCAATCGATTGGAATGATCAGAACATGATTTTCTTTGCCTATTTATTTTATAAGAGGTTTTGTTGTTCGATTTCCAATACGGACTTCCATTTTACGATTTGGGGGTTATCAGGGATAATGTGACACCACAGATAAGTATGATTAATAACATATGTATAAATCTGACAACGTTAGATACTATGAAATTCTTGTATGAGTTCGATGTCCGTTTTCTTTTATTCAGAGTAGTCAGGCCACATTGGGAATTGTCATGTGTCGATGTTAGAATGGAACGTAAGTAGGTTTGATAAGTTCTGGGAATAGTACGGGGATGGACGTTCGGTCATGATATGCTCTTAAAAGTGGTGAGCTATGCATATGTTCTTAAAAGCGGTGAGCTGGACCAAATAAGTCCTAAGATAGACTGGATGATCTATGATATGCTCTTAAAAGCGATGAGCTGGGATCACTAATAGATAACGTTAAGTCGTGGCAATAGAATGATATGCCTTATTGGAAACGTTGTGTCCCTAATAAGCGGTGAGCTGTGCATATGCTCTTAAAAGCTGGGGGACGGACTGACGTGGAGTCCATGACATGCGGTGAGCTGTGCATATGCTCTTAAAAGCGGTGGACGAAATGGAGGTGTATCCCTAGAGTTAAACGATTGAGTCAGTTCATGAAATCAGAGTTTGTTAAATGTCATGATTTGAGTAACAAGACGATAAGGGTCGGTTTACAAGGATAGATAAAGGAACAAGATAATGTTATCTTTATAATAAGATGTTAACCCGCGTTTTCATAAGCTCGTGTTTACTTCAGATAACTGGTACCTCGTTAGTTTATGCTCACTCAGCTCTCAGTAAGCTGACGGCCTTTTATTGCCTGGACTTTCCCCGTCCAGAATATCCTGCCCCTTATTCTGCAGGTAATGACCAGTACACTGATAACTATTATCCAGAGGAAGGCCCCACCGATGATGGTTACGCCAGGGAGGATTACCCTTATGCCAGTTGAAGACTGAAGATGTTATAGTTAGATTACATTTTGGTTGTTCTGTTGAACCTTTTGTTAGCGGGTACTTGGGCATTTGTTGTCTTCAGACCTGTTGTGATCCTGTGGACCATACTCTGATATTTTGTAATAGTTAGCACTGTGTGTTATTCTCAGTTGTTTACTATTGCTTTTCTTTTGGACTAGTACTGCGTGGTGTGGATTATTAGTGACTTTCACCTGTCATTCCTTATGGACCCATAAAGGAAATTTATTTTTCTCTATTTATGCTGCTCCGGGGCGTGACAAACATTCCGTCCACTTTTATGTGTAATTCACACAGTCGCAGAAACTTTAGAAAATTATTAGAAAATCATGGCTTTGAATTTGAACATTCCGTCCCCGTGTCTCATGTAAAACGTGATTCTGCACGTTTTTCGTCTAATGGTATTTTTCCTGATTCTGCACCGTTTGGGCAGAAATTGAAGATTTCAGTAGCAGTTTTTAGTATATTAAAATGTACGAAATTGGGGAAATATGATTCGTTGTGTTTTTTTTTTATTGTTCGTATGAATTAACGAAGATTATTTGGAGATACATGAATTCTAGCTCCTATAATGTTGAGCTATGAAAAGAAATAGGTGATAGTCATTAACGTTGAGTCCGATTAAATTGTATAATTCCAAAAATGCAAAATAGTTTCAAGTTCCTTAGTGTTCACTGCTCCCAGTTGTGATATTATTTTTGGTAGCTCGACTTGCTGAGTGTACCTTTTTGCCAGTGGCTTCGTGATCAAGCTGGCCTAAGCTTTATGCTCGGCTTATTTGTTAGACGTCTAGGCATATTGACTAGCCTTCTGTGTGTATACCTGGTTTGGTTGATACCCCAACCAAACTGGCACCAGAGTGGATGTTGGTAGTATGTCCGGGCACACATGGGATATATGTGTGGGTGTACCATGGAGGGTAGCCAAGTGGTGAACGTAGGAAATTGAATAACGAATCGTACATAAAAGTAAGAGAATTATTGTTAATAAAATTTCCTATGGGTTAAAGGATATAAAATGTTGATTTCCTCGTCTGTTGTTCTTTTCTTATACATTGTATTGGGACGTGTAGTGAGTAAATTGTGATAATGATCCTTCATTTATCTTAGTACAAGTAGTTCTGCATATTCTTGTAGTATTTTGTTGTTATTAATCTTGTGGTTGCAGGATGGTGGGTCCACTAACATTTTGCAGGTATTGACTCACCATGGGACGTTAGGTAAGTATTACTTTATTTAAATTTAGGCGAGAACTGCATGGCCACCACATAAAGGGAAACTACCGCTCGTCCCAATATGTGAAGTGGAACTACTCTCTTGCCCGAGTTAATATTTTGTGTGGTAGTTAAAGGATCAACGGGTGATCCTGAAGCTGTGTGTGTGTGGTTTAACTCATACCAGACATGTGACTGACCCATGAGTTTTTTTTTTCTCGTGGGTGCGTTCTTGTTGGAGCGTAGCCGATCAAAATTTGCAGAGCTAGTAGGGAGGTCGTGGTACCTGACAGCAGGAGGCATGTCGAGTCTTGTGCTGTTTTCCTTATTCGTTTTTTTTTTTATATATTCTTTCTCGAGAGTTCAGTATTAATTTCTGGCATTGTGGGCCAGTTAACAATTTAAGATATTGTTTTAGTGACGTGTTCTTTTTAGATTTTTATTATGATTTGGAGTTGGAGTTAAATCTTGGTTTGACTTTTATAGTTGGATGTTGACCGTTGCTTTAGCTCATGTGAGTAATGATTTATTTCGGTACAGACTGTGTGATGTTATTATATTGCAAGCACTTTGAAGATTGGACAGCTGGATATTGGTTGAGGGTTCTCCCTTGACTAATAATTGGTTGTCTAAAAATTGGGGTGTGACAGACCCTATCGGGTCACCAGCATCAACCGCCCGGGTACTTACTGGCTACAAACCCTGGCCGGACAAGACCTCACTCACCCCTGGAACGTGCAGCACCTCCGCAAGTATTTTCAGTAAAACATGGATGCAGTACCGGTTAGGAACCTTGTAGCTCTCTCTGAGCAGTTTTACTTATATAATAAATAAAATTTCCCTTTCTGCCGAGCCATTCTTCTCCCTGTGTTCGATTGTGTTAAAAGACCTCGGGGCCCAACCCCAGGCATACGAAAGATCTCGGGCTCACACCCGAGGCATGCATAAGACCTCAGGGTCCAACCCCAGGTACACAAAGACCTCGGGGTCACACTCGAGGCACCCACAAAACCTCGGGGTCAAACCCGAGGCAATAAGAAGACCTCGAGGTCAGACCCCAAGCACGAAAGACCTCAGTCATATCTGAGGCACCGGCTTCGCTTAGGTCCACAACCAACGATGGAGAAAACCCCCCCTAGGTGGCTGATGATGGCAAGCCTCAAAAGACCCTGCAACCACCCATGTTCCAGGTTGGTTATCTATGGTAGATCCCTCCACAAACGCTCGCCTTAGCAAAAGCTTGGGGGCAAGGGGATACGGGTGTAACACTCCGGGCCAAAATAGGTAATCACACCGGGCATTTAACAGGACTCACGACTAGGCACGAGATGCCACCATCAGACAGTCCCGAGTACGTACAATGCCCAGAGAAACCGAACGGATAGTAACAGGACCAATCCTACACTCTACCATGCGGGACCTTCAAAATAGGTCCCTAAGAGACCGAGTGCTCTCTACCAGTTACAGTCCTAAACTTTTGCCAAGGCAAGGTTTCCACAAGATGTACAACCGGTCGGGCACAGGCAATCACATACAAGCAAGTGTGAAATATTAAACAATTGATGAAAAAGGGCAACCTTGATGGACCTTTTCATTAATTAAAAATGTTCACATTGCTTGGGGGGCAATTGTATTAGCCTCCCAAAAAAAAAACAAATAAACACAAAAGAGCAAAAATAAGAAGCCCATAAGGAGCTAGGCGTCAACCACGACGTCTTCGGTATTCCCGGCCGGCTCATCCTCCGTAGTCCCGGTCGCTGCAGCTTCCGCAGTGGCTCCCTCAGCAGCCTGAACCGACTTCTTCCAGAAGTTGGACTCAGCCCAGAAGTAGCCAGACAAGTCCCAGTCCGGGTGATCAAAAACCACTCGCTCGGTCAGGTCGGCATAGCCTTTGAGGAAGCCTGATCTTGTCAAAATCAAGATATAAAAGTATGCTTATTTATGCTTTACTTTCGAAAGATTTGTAGTGTGGAAGTAAAGGTCAAACCCACAGAGATTGTTAATTTAAATCCTTTAATTACTAAAATCGAATCTATTTAGTTATAAGTAAATCGAAAGTTTGATTGATTGATGATTTGATTAACACTACTGATTAAACTATAAAATTAAACTTATGGAATTACGAAAATAAATTCTAGAATTAAATCTAAGTAAACTAGTATGCTAAATTGAAAATTAATTTAAATATGAATTATTGAGATCTAGGATTACAAATCCACCACTAACTATACATCGGGGGTCTAGACTTTCTATTCTAAGTTCTATGTTTGGACAGTCACGATTAGGGGTGTCATTTGGAACGGAAATTCCGATTCCGACCGATTCTGATCCGAAAAATTCCAATTTTGGCAACTAAATATGCATTCCGAATTCCGAATTTCCGAATTCCGAAAATTCCGAAAAAAATCGGATCGGAATCGAAATTATTTTTAGAATTCCGAAAATTCCGAAAAGTTTCCTAAAATATTCCGAATTTGTATTTTTCGAAACTTTTCCGAAAATATTCCGAAATATTCCGAAAAATTTCCGAACATATTCCGAAATTGTATTTTCCGAAACTTTTCCGAAAATATTCCGAAATATTCCGAAAATTGTGTTCATCCCACATCGAAAAAACATAAAAGAGGGGCTGTGATGTGCTTGTATAAAAGGCCTACAAGTCTCAAGTGAAATCCCATTAAGCTTGAATTCCGAATATTCCGAAAAATTCCAAAAATATTCCGAATATTCCGAAAAATTCCGAATCTGATGAAATTCCGAAAAATTCCGAAAATTCCGAAATTTTCGAAATTTCGGAATCGGAACTAATTTTGGAATTTCCGAAATTTCGGAACGGAATTTGGAATGCATTTTTGGCTTCCGAAAATTTCGGAATTTTTTTCCAAAAGGGGTGTTTCCGATCCGTTCCGGCCGAAACACACCCCTAGTCACGATCTATTGTGGCTACAAGCCCAACAGTATCAACAAGAAGGTATCGTTAGCTTAATCTAAGCATAATCCATCTATGGTTCACATGAATTATCTACCTATAACTAGGGTGTAGCATAACTCATCTTTCCTAAGCATGGATTATAAAAGATGTAAATATCACAATCACATAAGCACTATTGTGTGTAAATACTCCTATCAATCACAGAAATCAAGGACTATTGAGTTCAATAAGCATAAGGAAAAATCTAAGACAAAAATAAATCCAAAAATACTCTTGATTATTATCATTAAAAATTGATTATATATAAATAATCCACCAACATACAATCACTATCCAATATATAAAATCCTAAAATAGAAAAGCATAGAATTCCCCCTTTACTTAGCTAGGGTTTCATTGAAACCCTAGATTAGGAGTTTAGTTGCACATGGTGGATGAAAGCACGAAGATTGAGTTGATGATAGCCATTAGAGACCTTCAAGCTTGCTCTTCTCCTTCCTTTTGCCTTCAAAAGTCTTCTATGAATGAATGTGTAGTCCCCCTTTTGATTTAGAATGAGATATATATAGTTATAGAGAGATTAGGAGGATTTTTCTAAACCTAATCTCACTAAAACTGCTAAAAATTACATTATGAACGTAATTGGACAATTTCGTCCACGTAGGAGTCTTCAGCACTCCAAAATATGCGTTTTCTATTTTCTGTACGGATCGCGCGAGTGGGCCGCGCGAGCGTGTAAAATGGGGGTCGCGCGAGCGATTTCTAGGATTTCGCGCGAGCGGACCGCTCGCGCGATGGGCTTTTTCCAGCTTATTTCTACTTGCTTTTTCTCCTTATTTAACCTAGAATCCTTGCTTTCTTCTAAATCCTGCCATAAAGTGGAAAACGAAGTAAAATTATACAAAAGCAGGATATAAAGGACTAACCAATGTGAATTAAGGCGTGTAATTAGGATTTGTTCTCTCCCGATCACACCCCCAAACCTACATTTTGCTAGTCCTCGAGTAAAAAGAAAAGAAATATAACACTGCTAATAATAAAAATCCATAATCCATTTTCGTATGGATAACGATTGTACTTAGCTTGTGCAACAAGCCTTTTAAACCTCTAGGTGTCCCTAGTCGGACGAGTGAAGTCTCGTGAGGGTTCTCATCAACAAGTCACCCACAACCATCTTTGTTAATTTTGTAAAATAAAAATTTTATTCAAAATTTAAATATTTCAATGTCAACATCCTTCCTTGATAAAATCAAATTCAAATAAAACTTTAAATTATCAAAAGTAAAACAATCATACGCCTTCCTACATTATGAAAATAATCTGAAAACATATATCAACAGAATCAATAGAATATATCGAAGACTCGCATGTGTGTGAAATAGTAGTCAAGTGGATATACGGCAACTATGAACTTGGAATATAAATCGGATAACTATCTAGTGATGCTTCGACTACAAAGCTCACGTTGTGAATTACACTCTAAAATGAAATCACTCGAAAACAGGTGTAATTATTCGAGTATATGCGAGGACGATAATTCTATACAAGGCAACAAATCTCGCATATGACACGGAACAACGGATAACACGACAGAAAAGATAGTCTCATGAATAGATATCGATCGTCAAGTAAATATCACTACCACCATGCTTTTATTCCCTTCATCTATCGGTTCTGTAGACACTATTTAAATGTTAATACTATTTACCCGATTTTTACCCAACCTAAAAAAGAAAGAGGATTTTTTTTGGTTGCTTCTTTTCTTTTCACCAAGCTAGGTAGTTTTTAAAAAAAAACAAAAAAAAGATGTTGGGATCCCTTCTTGTAGTAATAAAAAAAAAAAAAACACAAAGATGTTGGGATCCCTTCTTTTAGCAAAAAAACAAGAAAAAAAAGATGGTGGAGTTTTCTTTTCAATAAACAAAATTTGGTGGAGTTTTCTTTTCAATAAACAAAACTTGGTGGATTTTTGCTATTCCATAGAAAAATGCAAGTAATTTGATTCTTTACTTAAAAAACAAAATGGGTGGGTCTTTTAATTTTTAGTGGAGAGTTTTAAAATAAAAAAAGAAATAAAACTCTTGCTTGGTTTATAAATAGAGCCAATGCAAAAAAAAAAAAAAAAAAAGAGGAGGTGTCACGCCCCGACGTAGCATAATACAGGAAAGCATTTAATTTCCTTTATGGACTCGTAGGTCGTGACAAGTGAGTATGACCAATTGTCCCTGCACAAAATAACTTAACAGCATTTCTAAAAGAAAGGATACTAATACACATAAGCTCCGAAATTAAAACTTACTAATTATTACATAAGTCCTGGTCTTAGGCACAAAAGCCCTTATTCAAATGTCTAAAACTAGTTTATTATAACCCGAAATTAAAAGGCATAGGAAATATAAAGCAGCCTCCTGGAAAGTCGCCTGCCTCTAACTAGCATAGTCGAAGTACCCTGGCTGCTCTTGACCCTGAAAATCTGGACATACAGTCCAGGACGCATCAACGCCGTCAGCTTATGCAAGCTGGTGAGCAAAATAAACAAGTGCTCGCAATGTATATATAAGCATATAAGCAACGGTGTAATTTAACGTTAAAAGCAATAGATTCAAGGTTCCAATTCCAACATAAGTCACGGGGGAATATAGTAAGCAATAAATATGCAACCGTGCATGAACAATGTAACATCTCATCTTTCTGACTCTTTTCTCTCAACCAAAAAAACCGACTCAACCAAACCATTACCTCAGATACCAGGAATAATATCCGATCGATATCTAAGCCGCACTCAATACCATCATTTCGCATACCAGGAATAATATCCGATCGATATCCGAAACAAGCGCCCTAGATACCAGGAATAATATCCGATCGATATCTAAGCCGTAACTCAATACCATCATTTCGGATACCAGGAATAATATCTGATCGATATCCGAAACAAGCGCCCTAGATACCAGGAATAATATCCGATCGATATCTAATCCGTAACTCAATACCATCATTTCGGATACCAGGAATAATATCCGATCGATATCCGAAACAAGCGCCCTAGATACCAGGAATAATATCCGATCGATATCTAAGCCGTAACTCAATACCATCATTTCGGATACCAGGAATAATATCCAATCGATATCCGAAACAAGCGCCCTAGATACCAGGAATAATATCCGATCGATATCTAAGCCGTAACTCAGCACTGTCGCCTCCAATACCAGGAATAATATCCGATCGATATTGAGGTCGCACACCAGACCGCCACTCTTTATTCTTTTCACGCTTTCTCACACACCTACATGTTGACACAACCTCGACCCTAATATGTATGTCAATGTTCACAGTTTGCAGTAACAGTTATTTATCTCAAAGCTGAATATTCGTTCAACATAAATCTCAGTCTGAAACGTTCTTACAAGTCCAATTTCTAACAGTGAGCCTTTAAAACAGTATATTTGTCAAATAGTTCTTTAAAAACTTTCAAAACCTTTTCCAAACAGTCCCTTATATAAAAATACCGAAACTGCTCAAATTGCCTGGTCGCGCGCGCGAAGGGGGAGAACCGGTCGCGCGAGCGGTCCGCGCGAGCGAATGGGCAGCGGGTGTCGCGCGCGCGAAGGGGGAAATGGTTTGCGCGAGCGGGCCGCGCGCGCGAGTTCTTGCAGTTTCATCATCTTCCTCGTTTTTTCCCTGTTTTCAATTTCAAACTGTATTTTTACCCATTTTCATATTCTGTTTCAAACATGTCGTGCAGTATATGGATCTCTTCGGTTTTCCGCGTAGATTACAAATACGAAATCAATTTAAACAATTACGGATTATATCTCTAGATATTCGCGATTAAAGTGAGGGTGTCAAAACTTTAAATCAACCGTTCGTCGCGATATGGATGAATTACTCCGTAGGATTCGAACCATAGCCTATTGGGACTAAGATCTTCCATAATCAATTCACGGAATTGATTTTGGTTGAGTTTTGTAAAACTCCAATTCAAAGCCTTCAATGGTGTATCTATATATATACCCATATACACACCTATATATGCTGAAATACACGTATATAAACATGGCGAGTGAGTTTATAATACTCACAGAGGTTAATAATACAGAGAATTGAGACCGAGAGTCTTCCGCCGAAGTTTCCGTCGTTAAGAATTTCTCCTCTGTTCTCTTGATCTTGAGATATATAAATATATATATAGCTATGTATGTATGTGACTGAATATATGTATATATATAATCTGTATGTGTGTGTGTGTTATGTGTGTTCTTGAGAAAGTTGGGAGAATTGGGAGAGTTTGAGAGTGAGAGATGAGAGACTGTGAGTGAGAGAGAGACACCAACGTATATATATATATATAAATCCACAGTTTTGGGCTCCAAGAAAGCCATGGAAATCGCACAGTGTGGTTGAGCTCACGTGCTCCCACACCCAAATCGCGGTATGGACGCAGATTTAAAACATAAACTGGTATTAACTGGTTGAAATAAAAATACAGGAATCATATTGGTGTAGGAATTAAATTCCCGGTTTATACAAAAATATAGATATTGATTTTGAAACCAAATAAAATATTTTCTATATTTATAAAAATTACAATTTGACCCCAGATATATATATATATATATATTACAAAGAGAAATTAAATCAAATACTCATGGAAATGAAATGCAATATTTATTTATTAATGAAAATAAAATACAGGGTGTTACAAGAGGAAGGAGAAGAAAAAAGAAAAAGAAAACGAAAATAGCTTTCTCTATCACCTTACTCTCTATCTCCCTCACCTTCCCCTTCATCTCCTTCACTTAATCACCAAAAACAAAAACAAAAAGCCACCAACAAAAAAAGAGTTTGCATTTTTTCACCACTACACCACCTCTTCCAACCACCACTGATTCGTGTCCAATATTGCATTTTAAACTTCATAATTTTACCCGTATTGGACCCAAATTATTACTCAAATTGGAGACTTAATGGATAAATTGTACTTTTGATTGTTCTTGTTGTTATCCTCTGTTAACTAATAAAGGTCTCTTTTTGTAGGTTATGTATGCTTGGGTATAGTGGAACCCAACCCTTTTGGCACTCTTGAAGTAAAAAGGAACAAGAAAAGAGTTTCAAGAAGGCAGATCGATCCGCCATTTAGAGGGGATCGATCCGCGTGTTTAAAAGGAATTCTCCGTCAGTTTCGAAAAGGGCGGATCGATCCGCATTTTTGAAGGGATCGATCCGCGTATTTGCTGGGACATTCTGTGACAAACTCCTCTAAATGGATCGATTCGGCCAACATGACCGGATCGATCCGCGTCTTCTCGAGAAGCCAGTAACGAGCCTGATGAAAGGCGGATCAATCCGCCAATATGAAGGGATCGATCCGCGCCTCCTGCTGATGACCCCTCTTCTTATTACAATTTTGCCATTTTTGTGAGGGGACTATATATAGTTAGAGATAGATTTGTATTATGGCATGCATTATTTTAGGGTTGTTTTTACTTAGTTTTTTTCTTAGGTTCCAAGCTCTCTCTCTCTCTAATCCTCTCATCTCTCTCCCCCATTATTCCCTAGCTACCAATATTCACTTCCATTTATTGTTAGAGAGAAGAGAGTGTGAATGTATTGAATGATTGAAGTTCTTTTTGAAGCAATTTTTGGGCATCTTATGACATTTATGGTGATTCTCTCTTGTTGGTATAATTTCTCTTCCCCTCTCTTTAATATTGTTGTCATTATGATTATGAGTAGCTAGACCTTGAAGGTTGGGGATCATAAACCCACCATTGGACCCATGTGTTTTTTATTGTAGGACTTCCATACTTTGTAGCATGTTTAGAGTTCATGGATGTATGGTTTGATGCTTTGAAACCCCACTTCCAATGTCAAGCATTCGAAGTGGCGAAATCTCTAAACTCTAACCCTACACCCATGTATTGTATTGAAACATCTATCTAGCATGTTGGTTGACTACCACATGTTTGATAGTTTGTCACAATGGAATTTTCTACTCTAGAAGGTGTTACTCGTATGAAGGTCATGTGTTGTTTGGTCCAAGGTAGGGGAATGCACCCCAACCTCGATTTTTCCATTTGCAAAACCCCCAAATTTTATTTAAACTTAGCTTTGTTCAAAGTTTCTTTCCATATTCTAAACAGTCATTGTAGTTAATTTAGCACCAATTGAATCAAAACCATAGTCGAAAAGACTCATTTTTATTTCGTAGTTTGTTAATCGCTCTTCGCGCTATAATTGGTTATTAAGCGCCCACCAAGTATTGTTGCACTCCAATCCCTGTGGACTCGACACCCTATTTCCATGGTACTACGTTTTTAATAGGGTTAACAAAAGAACTTGATTTTGACGAAATCAACCACCATCAAGGCCACCACTACAATCATAAATTTCCGTTTAGCTACCATATCACGACAAATCTCATCAACATACCTTACGGTCACCTCACCACTATTGCCATCCGTTGCCACCCAACCATCCTCATACCGCCTCAAATCATCAACCGCATCCCCGTCACTAACCATTAATATTCTGGCAGATTTCTCGAGTTCCTCTAATAACTCAGGTTTTTTTATTATTACTTTTTTTGTACATATCATTTTTATTCCCGCTTGATAATAAAAATAATAATAATAACATCCACATCATACTCGGAATTACTTGGTTTCCAATATAAAAGTCACGTCCGACTCTGGATTACATGGTTCACAATACAGGAATCCTACGTGGTTTCTAATAAGGAGAGCCATGTTCTACTGGGGATGACGCGATTGCTAATACGGGGACTACGTTTTTTTTTATATGAAAATTCATGTCTAAATAATGAAATCGCTTAATTCGCATAAATAAAGGAATAAAAAGAAAGAAACGATTAATCGGACCCAACAATCCCCTTTGCACTAGGAGATCTTCACAGGTAAGTATTTTTATCCTACACACACTTTATATTTCATCTTTATTTCTTTTGGGCACCGACCCTTACTTCCGGCATAAAAAATAAAAATACAAAAAAATATATATTTTCTTTCTTTTTGGGCACCGACCCTTACTTCCGGCATAAAAAATAAAAATACAAAAAGAAATCTCTTTTCTTTCTTTTGGGCACCGACCCTTACTTCCGGCATAAAAATAAAATACAAAAAAAAAAAAAAATTCTCTTTTGATTTCTTTATTTTGGGCACCGACCCTTACTTTCGGTACATTTTTTCAGTCAATTGGGTACAGATCCTTACTTCCAGCATAGGAATAAAATAACAGAAAACTGAAAAATACAAAAATATTTTTTCAGTCATTTGGGTATAGATCCTTACTTCCAGCATAGGAATAAAGATCAGAAAAATGAAAAATACAAGAACATTTTTTCACTCATTTGGGTACAGATCCTTACTTCCATCATAGGAATAAAAGAACGGAAAACTGAAAAATACAAAAATATATTTTCTTAAATTTGGGCACCGACCCTTACTTCCAGCATAGGAATAAAAGAACAGAAAAATGAAAAACACAAAGATATATTTTCTTAAATTTGGGCACCAACCCTTACTTCCGGTACACTTTTCAGTCATTTGGGCATAAATCCTTATTTCCGGCATAGGAATAAAAGCACAGGAAAAAAAAATAAAAAAGGAAAAGTACAAAAAAAATGCATCATTCTCCATCCACTTGCATAATCTCATTTCAATCACCTTCCAAAGGTTAAAATCTAGGACTATACCACGTGGGTTAAAGTTCCTAGTTACAACGACTCTTTCTCAAATTATTATATCACACGTGCACGGTCAAACGTGACCACTTTTCTTTCTTAAAAAAAAAAAAGAATCATGCATACACTCACACACAGGTCAGAACTACGTTTGGCCTGATTTCCGTCTTGGGATACGTAAGCAACTCTCAAAGTGTGCGGCCATACGTATCACATTTTTTTTTATCCTATTCACATTCTAGAGTAGAAAAACTTTTTTTTTCTTTTTCAAAAGAAATGGCCCATTTTAATAAAAATCACTAAAATTGGCAACCGCGTTTGCACGGATGTTCGAGGGTGCCTAATACCTTCCCTCGACATAATCGAGTCCCCGAACCCATCTCAAAGATCTCTGGTTTTCGCATGGCTATTAAGAGTCATACTTTTAAAAGGGCCCACTTTTCTCAAAAACTTTTTTTTAAAAAGTCAAAGATGAATTGCTTTAATTGTCTTTGCAGGGATCCTAACACCCCAAATGTTAAGTTGCGACTCTGAACTTTTTCAAATAGGCCCTACCATACTTTTTTCACCATTCCCAATAAAACATCAAGTCGCAATTCACCCAATCCTCAGGACGCCGGGCCGACACCGACGACCTGGCGCTCCGAAAGCGCGGGCGTGACAGGTTCCATATTCAAATCATGTTTCCATAGAATCAACTACGACTTTACAAGGGTTATAATGTTGGTCAAGGGTTATAGTTAATAAAAGAAAGGTAAAAGGAATTCAAAACGTCCTTGAGTAAATAGAAATAGCTGTAATATTTATAACGCAATGACTTTACTACAACAACTCTTTATTATTATTTTTTCATATTTCTTTTTCAAGGGATCCATCTTTTTTTTTTTTTTCAATCCTTCTTTCAACATCTTCTATTATATATATATATATCCATGTTTTTTTTAATGCCTTTTCTACTCAATTCTCCTCTTTACTTGGTCGCATTAACCCAATTTCTTTATGTAAAACTATTCCTCAACTACTCTTGGACATGGGTTAGGTAACATTTAATAGTGGAGAACTCCATATCGGAGTAGGTAGGATAATAGGTGAACAAATGAAAGATTAAATAAAAGGCTCAAAAAGGGTTAACAAGGGATATAAAATATTCGTATTGGGTAGGCCAAAGGTCAAAGAAAAACATGACCATAACATGTACTTTAACTACCTCCTTGATTCTTAGAACTTAAATTTGGATGAATAAAATTCTGAGCAATTAATTATGAATCCATGTCACTTAATTAATATGGAATAAAAAGAGAAACCCAATTCAGAGCTCGGCCATATTGAGAGAAACCCAATTTAGAAAACTAGTTTCTGAACAAATCTCTCTCCTCCTCTTTTATACAAGGGATGGAATAAACAAAAATAGGGGTGAGAGTGAGATTTGAGAGAGACTGCCCCTAATCTTACAATCCCCAATTTTTCGAACACTGCCCTAGTTTTTTGAGAGTGAGAGACACTGAGAGAAGAGAGAAGAATACCTTGGAGAAGTCGCCGGAGCGTAGACTAGACCGGAGTCCGATCTCCTTCTCGCCGGAGTCCGATCGCCGTCTCGTCTCGCCGGAGTCCCCCCCCTCATCGTCGCGAGTTCTCTCTCTCTCTCTCTATATATATATATTTTTTTTCTCTCTTTCTCTTCACAGTCTCTCTGTTTTTCTTTTTCAAAGATGTATATTTGCTCTGTATAAGTGAATAGTGGGGCCCATTTCTCACGTGAATAAACTGAGCCCTCTTTTTAGCAAAAGTAGGGCACCCTTCTAAGAGACTTACTGTATATATATATATACGAAAATTCTCTAAAGAGGGCGCCCTCTCTTTAATAAAGAGAGGGCTTCTGTTTTGACCGTCAGATCATGTTTTCATTAAGGGCATTGTTGTCATTTCACAGTTTTTAAACACAATCCGACAGCCAAAACATAGGCTCTCTCTTTAATAAAAAGAGGGCGCCCTCTTTAGAGAATGACTGTATATATAAATATTTTCATATTTTGTATTTTAAATTTTTATTAATACTTATTATATAATTATGACATTACAGTTCAATTCTGGTTGACCCAACGGTTGAACCAATGGACCGTGATCCGATCAGTTTAACTCTTCGACGAACAGTCCAGTTTTCAAAAAACATTGCATACATCTTCCAAAAGCACCACTTCAGTGGGTGTCAAAGGTGTTGATGAGGGGGAAAAAATGTGGGTCTCAAAGGTGGTGCTATATTATAGCCTAAAAATATGAGCAATTCTATGCTTCTCAACTCAGACCGTTCTTGAACCGGTCGATGGTTTAATCGGTTGAACCGGCCGGTCCGATCCCCTTTTTGAAACATTGGATGTATGATACTATAATTTGGCAATACTACCCACTTATGCACTCCCATTGAAGATGCCTTAAATAGTGTATACTAAGGCCACGTTTGAATGACAGGGAGGGGATTAGACAAATAGTCCCTTTTAATAGTCCCTTTTAATTGATAGTCTATGGACTAATAAAATCACCTCTTCATGGCATAATTTAGTCCTCTATATGGGGGATTATTATTTTAAAATGAACAAATAGTCTCGAGTGGAACAACCCTACTTAACGTTGGACTATTTAATTAACATGGACTATTAGTCCAATCTCCCTCTATCTTCCTTAGTCTTGCAAAATAAATGTGGCCTAAAGATATAAGGGAACCACCCCACGAACTATCCAAAATAAACAAAATCACCCCTGAAGAAAGGGTTTTAGCATCAACAAACGATAGTTTAATGGATGAATTTGTTCAGTTTTTAAGTTGAAGGGAGTATTAGTAAAAAAAAAGTCATAGTTTAGGGGGTGTTACTGTAGTTTACCCAAATATTAATACAATGGAGAAGTACTAAAATAGACAGTAGCTACGGTGTTAAAGGGGCCCTCCTTGTAGTGACTATTTATAGTCAGTTGTCTTAAGTAGCTCTCGTCTTCTCAAAGGGTAAAATTCAAGAAATCGAGTCCCGGTGACAGAGCACTTAAACCCACCCCCCATCGCTAAAAACCCTAAACCTGTTAAGTAATCTGATCCCACAATTTCTTCTTTTAGTTTTCTCATCTTTCTTTGAACTTTTGGTACTACCCAAATAAGTTCCGTAAGTCTTTACTATTCTTCTCTCAAACCCTAGGTTTTGTTTCCGAGGGTTTTTTCAGCGTCATAACCCTAATTCTTTGCCACTTTCTGTTGCAGGTTTGTTCATTTTCGAGCGTTTTTTGGATTCAAGATGAGGTCTCTTTCTTCTGCAACATTTTATAATTGTTATTAAATTTTTTGGGTGTTTGTGTGTGTGTGTGTGTGTGTGTGTGTACTTTGTGGTAAACTAGTGGGTTGCTATGTGGGTTTTGAAAAAATGCTTAAAAAATGCTTGAAATAAACCTTGAACCGTTTTTCTTATGTTAGATTTGAACTGATTGTATTGCAATTTGTTGAAGTGGAATTATTCATTATTTGTGCCAGTTGTTTAGTTGTGCCAGTTGTTTAGTTGCTTAATCATAATGAATACATCCAATTTAGTTATTGGGTTTTGCAACTGCGTACTTTTTTTTTTTGATTTAGGTTATCATTTAGTATGTATTGGTTGAAAGAAAATTTACAAGAAGTATAAACCTGAATTATATCAAAATGGTGGGTTGAATTTTATTCTTGACCATGAACAAAATGAGTATCCAATCTCTCTCTCTCTCTCTCTCTCTCTCTCTCTCTCTCTCTATCTCTCTCTCTCTCTCTCTCTCTCTCACACACACACACACACACACACACACGCCCGCGCGCACACACACACACATGATACACTTGTTTTGTTATCCACTTCCGACTGTGTATCCTCTACATTCTATAATTTGATGCCCATAGTTTTTCTGCCTTAGTCATTAGTTTTATTTATCGTGAATTAGTTGTTCATGCAATCATAGTTCATGAATATCCTTAAATATTGGGTGCAGTAAAACTCAACAACCCTGAGAACTGATCATTACTAATATATGGTACTTAACTTACAAATTAAAATGTGGTGCCTTGTGACCCCCTTCTTTTGGGCATGAGACTCTTTGTATATTAGTTCGAAAGTAGTGATTGCCTGTCTGAGTGTCTGTCCATTATATACTCTCTGTAGTCCATTTGTTAATATTCTCTGACAAGCATGCTGTGCGCTAATTTAATTTTCTTCATCATTTTTTTTTCTCCTTCAGTCGGCCTATGGATGAAGATGTCCCTGTAAGATCTCTTAGTGCTTATAAACCTTTTTATTTCTTGCAGTTCTTTCAGGATTGTTTACTATTTTCCTTCGTTAATTATGTTTTACATTTAGCATTGACACTACTTGTCTACCACACCCCCCCCCCCCCCCCCCCCCCCCCCCCCTCTTCTTTTACATCTAATGGTTGATGTGGCACACATGGTGTGCTTATATAATTTAAGATTGTGTTATTTTCACCAATAAGCTAGCAAAAATTTTTGGTACTCTTGTTGAATTTACAACTTACCTAGTTGTTCGTGGCAAATATATATATATATATATATATTTTGATGTCTCCATCTTCTGTTACTCCTCGATTGTCTTCTTGTTTGTTGTGAACCTTGGTAAACTGATTGCCATGTGCTTACTAGCCTAAAAGATTAATAGTAACGATTTGATTTGTTAGTCTAAAACATTAATTGCCATCCTAAGTTCGACAGAAGTCCTATTAAGTTGTTATGTGATTACATTTACATAGCTTGTCATTTCTTATATAGTCTTTCGTGTATTTAGTATAATTTGATTTACCCACTTGACCTTTCTATTTTCCTTTTAGAATAGGATATGCTCCTATTGCTTCATCAACATTATTTCTTGTTTCCTTACTATTTGGATATCGTGATCCACTTTTTCTGATGGAAAGTTCATGTGGTTAAATGTCTAATGTCATGATAATTTGAGCTTATTATACTATACGTGTTTGAATGTCTAATGTCACCATTTTGTCAGCTGAGACTTTGCAATGCTCAAATCTTAAATGATTACCCATAGATTTCAAATAGGTTTTTTCAAGCTGTAATTGTTTTTTTTTTTTGGGCAAGTTTTTTCTATGTTTATGGTTCTTATATTTTTGCTATTGGTAACTTCTAAGGATGCAGAAATGGGAGCCCCTTGCAAGAGTAGCTTGGGTGTCATACACATAATACATCACTTCTTACTTTGTATGTGACAAAACTAGTCCTGTTAAACCTTTTCAGCATGCAAATGGACCAAGTCTTTTCTTTGCCCTATTTGACCGTTGACAGGTTCAAATCCCTAGAAGCATTTCACCGGGTGTAAATGTACAGATAAACATATTTATATACACATTTTATGTACATTTTCTGTGGCAGAGTTGGGGCCAATTTCTAAATGTGCCAGCAATCCAATTTAATAGATAATAGTGATAAATGGTTGTAGACTTGTAGTGATGAATCCATCTGCCCCTTCTTTAAAGGAATAGATTGGATTTTTCCATTGAAGAGACTTTTCTATTTGTCTTTGTTCTGAACCTTGGTAAACTACCTAAAAGTTTAATAGTAATGATTTGATTTGTTAGTCTACAACATTAATTGCCATCCTAAGTTCGATAGAAGTCCTATTAAGTTGTCGTTATGTGATTACATTTACATATCTTGGTTGCTAATGTAGAAACGTTGGGGTTTTGCACTATACTTGTAGCTAACATTTTTTTGGACTCTCATAGTGCATGGGACACACTATATGATATTGGTTATGTGTCTACGATATGTGTATGACACACATACTTGGATTGGATATGCAGATACTTCACATTTGATGACGAAAAGTTAAGATGGTGTTCAAATTTGATGAATTAAGGGAGGTTTCCATCTTCTCATAAATATCACTAATAGGATTAAGATACTATGGAACATATACATTATAGGATATGATGTCCTTTTACATGTTTATGACCTTTCATTATCCCCCATTTTCTACTCTCGTACACATTTCAAGTTGTGCTCTAGTATCCTGAGATTTGAAGTTTAGAGAGGTACAACACCGGAATATGAACACGCGTACACATTTCAAGTTGTGCTCCTGTATCGGAATATGAGTCTATGTAACGTAGGCTATATCTATTTTGGTAATGGTCTTATGGACTTGTCAAGTGGTGGTCTGGGATTGGTTGGATAGAGTTTGGGAAAGAAAAGAAGGTTTCCGGGTTAATTCACAAACTATAACCTTTGATCGTCTAAAATCTTCTGGTTGTCAGACTTGTCAAGTGGTGGTCTGGGATTGGTTGGATAGAGTTTGGGAAAGAAAAGAATGTTTCCGGGTTAATTCACAAACTATAACCTTTGATCCTCTAAAATCTTCTGGTTGTCAGGTTTGTATCTGCTCACTGCTATTCGATTTCGGTCACACACCTGTTTGTGTGAGTGTCCGTGCCTGCCAGAGTCGAAATGACTAAAATGCATGTGAATGAACAGATATCCGTGAGATGTGTGTTGTTCTTTGCCTTTATTTGAATTCTAGTAAATAATTATGTAAAAAGAGCAGGAATTACCCTCTCCTATAAGTTCCCAGGTAGTGTTAAGCAAACAAACCTAATGTGCCAAGTACATGACGAAGAAGACGAAGTAAAATGCAAGGTAAGTAAAATAGAATACCTTTATGGTGCTTGAATGAAATCCTCTTCATCACCTGAAATTGAAAGCATGCCATAGAATAGAAATGACTCAAATGAGAGAGTAGAGTACTGGAATTGAATTGAAACTATGAACAAAATGGAAAGGCAAATGTTGCTGGACCTAAACTAAGCTTAAACAGAAATGAAAAGTTATAGAAACATTAAGAAGTAAGATTGACAGAGTCTGGGCGTGAAATGGGTCGAGGAGTGGTTTTTCTGCTTTTATTTGGCCTATTTACGGCCATATTCAGATGCTATAACTGCAAAGTGGTGGAGTGTTTACTCGAGTTGTGGCTCTTGACTTCGTGGTTACTGCCAGTTTTGGCCTTGACTGGGTCAGCATTTGTTATACTTGTCCGATTAACTTTTGGTCCTTTAGTGGGTCTATTGGTTTTCGCTTCTCCGAAATAGGGAAGTGCTTGCTATCTGGCTTGTAGAATATCTTCATTGCTTTTGGTCTTTAGGCTATACTCTAAAGTGGTCTGATCATCTTTCCGACTTGTCTTGATACTTAGACTTTTTTGAGACTGTCATCAAGCAGGCCTTGTCCAAAACTCATCGTCCTTTTTCCAACCTTTTAAATGTGTCTGATGAGTTGACTTTCATTGGCCATCCCACAATTTCTCCATTGCCACATGCAATGTTCTAAAAATCCCTAGGCGGTAGGCGGGCCGCAAGGGGGGGCCTAGGGCCTAGGGGCCTAGGCGGAGGCCTAGGCGGGGCCTAGGCGGAGGCCTAGTATTTTAAAACAAAATTAATAATATATAAACAATTCTGATAGACCAATATAAAAAAAAATCATATTATCAAATATCAACAATGTAATTTAAATTGATGCTTACCAACAGACTAAGCTTCCAACTCTGCTTCTCCATATTGCTCCAACACTCTATCTCCATCAGATTCAAACTCATACTCCTCATCACCCTCTTCTTCTGTATCCTCATTAGATACAAAATCGACTTCATGAAGGTCTCGTGACTCGTGAGTCGTCTTCTCTCTCTCTCTCTCTTAATCTTGGTAGTCAATTGAATGAACGACTGTGGTGTGGTGGCTTAGGGGATTATTAGGGTTTTACCCTTGTTATTATTTCAAGAAAATGACAATTCTACCCCTAGGCTTCCTGGGCCGCCTAGGCCTAGGCGGCCTCCTGGGCCGGCCTAAGAGGCCTAGGCCGGGCCTAGAGCAGGCCTGAATCCCTGTGGGATTTTTGCAAGGATTAGGTGAAAATCCAGGCGGTTGGGCAAGGCCTAGGGCCTAGGCGGGGCCCAGGCGGAGGCCTAGGAGGATTTTTAGAACACTGGCCACATGCCTTTTCAGTCTGCCAGTTGTATCATCAGTTTGTTGGTTTTACTGTTTAAACAATATCCTCATGGAATGATTACTAAAGTAGGGTTTTTTAGGATTGAAAATGAGTGGTTAGCTAGAATTCGTTGTGATGATAAGTGTAGAGAACATGAAGATAACATGAAAAGAAGGAAAAGAATTAACTTGCAATCACACTTGGATACCCTTGACACAATTTGCCAAGCATATTAAAGTTGCATTCTATATTAATATAAGCATGCACTAAATCCTCTAGAAGGTCGCCATCGCATTGAACAGTTCTTAGGAAACACATCCTAGAATTTATCTTAGTACTTTGTAACTTGAGGATTTAACCAATTATCCTTCTATATTACCTTTTAATAGAAACTACTTATAACATATACACTTTTTTCGTGATACAAAGTCCACGCCTCGTATCAAAACTGTTTTTGCTAACATTGCTATCTTCCCTGTCACTATATTTTCAGGGGTTCTTCTTATTTAGGTATGGGATACTAGTGTTTATACCTTGTATAATCTTTCGTGTATGTAGGATAATTTGATTACCTACTTGACCTTTTATTTTCCTTTTAGAATAGGATAAGCTCATATTGCGTCATCAACATTATTTCTTGTTTCCTTGCTATTTGGATATTGTGATCCACTTTTTCTGATGGGAAGTTCATGTTGCTTCTCCAAAATTTTATGACAGAGCAAGAATGAGGAAGAGGAATTCAACACAGGGCCACTTTCTGTTCTGATGATGAGTGTTAAAAATAACACACAGGTAATGGATACTCCTTGCAAGTTTACATGGGGTCTGATTTCGTTGTGTGGGTGAAATCATTTGAAAGAGGAAGCTTCCAGACGAATATTGCATGTTTAAACTGTTGATAAGGGGTTGTCTTGTAATTATCGTTCCGTGCTATATGAATAAGAAATGTTGATGGTGGGTTGTGAACTTTTGATTGTTCATCTAGTCCGTTGACTTCGGAAACAAAAGAAATTTGTTATTATTCTGCTTTGGTCGTGGAACTGGTTTTCTAGGTAGGGCCTCTGAAACAGAGGGGGGGATTGTTAAACTGTTTTAGTTTGTTTATTTTCTGTAGATGGAAATGTTTCCCTTTTGCTTGTTCCTGATGCTTGTCTGACCTTGCAGGTGCTTATCAACTGCAGGAACAACAAAAAACTTCTGGGCCGCGTGAGAGCTTTTGATCGACACTGCAACATGGTACTGGAAAATGTTCGAGAAATGTGGACAGAGGTTGATTCCAGTTCATGGAGGGTCTATCTTATTACTTGTTATTAATGTCTGCCAAAATAGGTTCCATAGCTAAACTCTGTGTTTCTGTTCAGGTACCAAAGACTGGGAAAGGCAAGAAGAAAGCACATCCAGTCAATAAAGACAGGTTTATTAGCAAGATGTTCCTCCGAGGAGATTCGGTGATCATTGTCCTCAGAAACCCCAAGTGAGAGGTATTAGTCCTGTACTATTCCATTGATTATTGAGAAAGAAAGAAATCCGGAATTAGTTACACTTGTTATCACCTCTGTTTTTATGAGCTATGAGTGACATGTATGACGTATTTCTTTTCTTTTCTTATTTTATTTTTTATTTTTATGGGCTACTCCTCTACTTTTAGCTATCCACTAGCTCAATGTCAACAAGAAATCATGGAGTAGCCGGTCCAATTGAGTACTAGTTTTGATGGGGCTGTATGCGATTCTGAATTGTACTTTACATATTATACTCCTCGTACCCAGTTGTCTATTTCACAAGAAAATACTTTTGCTCACCCAAAATATGGTACACCAATGCTCACCCAAGCATCCCATTGGCCAATGCAGTGGGACCCAGGATTAAACAAATGTCCTGGGTCCCACTGCATTGGCCAATGGGATGCTTGGGTGAGCATTGGTGAACCATTTTTTTGGTGAGCAAAAATGCTCTCATTTCACAAATGGTGGCTCCCTCTTTTATTAATATGGGTTGTAATTGTTGAACCTTATTAATTTAGGACTATAATCATGGAAAACTGGGGAAAAATATTAGTCGATGCTAGTTCGACTTACCATCTATAAAACAATTGGTCTCGTTAAGATGCCGAATATGAGAGAGTTAATACGGTCACCGATTAATTGCTGTGCTCGCCACTTAATGCTTCGTTGTTTGTATAGCTGAGTAAATGAAGGTTTTGGAAACTTTTTAAAACTAGTATTTTAATGGACGACAGTTCATATTTTATATAAAACGTGAACAATGAGGGTTTTTTTTTTTTTTTTTTTGAAAATTTCTTGTTAAGATTCAGTGCACTGGAAATGCAATTTTTTGTTTGTTGTGGAGACATGTATTAATGTGTAGTACCAGCTATTTGCCAACTGTTGTAGTAATCAATTTTCCATAGAGAAGATCTACATATCTGAAAAATGACATTGGTTTTCTATTTACTAAATATCGGGCTGGAACAAAGGTTTAAAGCCAAGCTTTAGGACTTGCTTTCTTTCTCTTCTTCTAAATGTTACTTTCAATATAAATGGGCCTGAAAATGGTTTTTTTTCTTGTTTTTTCTGTTTGGCTGAATGTTACGCTAGTTTCATGACCTTGTGTTAATGTATTTGCCATCACCTATAGCATTTTTTGCTAGGTGCACAGTCGAATCAATATTGCAATCATATTGTTCATTTGAGGTGTGATCATTGTTGTATAATAACTGCATTTTTGTTTGGTGCAGATATTTGTAGGTATGTGTCTGAACGATATCATGGAGCTTTCTTTGGGGAGGAAGTGTCTTGAGTGCATGTGGAGTTTCCACTGTTGCCCTCATGTAGAAGCTTGTCTTAACCATTTGGTTTGGGTAGGACACAATGTAACTTGTTTCAACTTAAACTTGTCTCCTTAACTATTGCGTTTTTAAGATTGGTAGTGGTGGTGGATACAACTTCATTTTGACTTGAGGAAAGAAAGACTGGTTCACTTTGATCAGGCAACTTGAATACATGAATTCTTAAGTGTTGTTTCCTGAGCTATTGGGAAAACACACGGGGGTTTGAGCCATCCACACACGCGTGCGCGCACTTTTTTACCCTGCAAGTCCACACACACTATACCTTCATTTGGACAATGCTGTAGTACCATTGGGCTACAAAGGCCAGTGGTGAATGCCTGATTTTTCAATGCTGCATCAGAAAATGTCTTTTGACGAAAATACCTATTGGAGTAATGATATGGTGGCTAAATATAAGATGTCCTAAATGTTGTGGGAGTGGTATCACATGAATTGGTTTTTGTAACACAGTTTCTGGCACAGCATGTGTTGCTGCTCTCATAGTTGTTGGGATCTCAACATTATTCAAATATTTATGTCTCAAGTCATTTGATGGTTTGGTACATAATGCATCCCACTCCCATGTGTAATTTCTGAGCTTAGATCCGCACTGCACGGATTTAGCAATGATTGCTTTGTTATGCTGCTGGCTTCTGTAGCTTTCTTGGTAACAAACTAGCATCTAATTTGGTACCACAACATTATTCAAATAATTTGGTATTGTTTGAGGAGCTGCTAAATGTATCTCTGTTTCTTCTCTACACGCACCGTATAAAGAGAAGTACATGTAGCAGGAGGAGATCCTGTGCATGTGGGTGTGGACAAAAATTTGGTGGGTGTATTTAACAAACTCCTATTATTTGTTTGGTATTGTCTTTTTGTTGGGTATTGTCCTTTAGGCTTGTTTCGGTTCATTGATTTAGCGCGGAACAGGGAAAAAAAAAAACCGAGAAAGCACTTTCTTACATAGTATTTGTTTTGGTTATTCACGAAGTTATTAAAAAAAATAAAGGACAAAAATGTGGTGAATTTATTTATTTTTGTAAATATTTTAGAAATTTTGAATGTTTAATATTAAATTTAATCATAGACATCAAGAAAATAGTTCTTTTACTGTTTAATATTAAATTTATACCACTAACAAGCGTCATCCTGCCTCCAAATGATGACTCCAATGATGATAAGAGTCGATGGACCAATCCGGAATTTGTGACCAATCTTTGAGAGGCAAACAAATAAGAAGAGTCACATTTCAAAATCATATTCTTGTAACCCAAACGAGCTGCTTCCGAAATGGCATGACAAGCTGCTCTAGCTTCTGCTATGAGAGGGTCCACCACCAGAGCAATCCTCTTTTTAACCAAGGTGTGGACAATAATAGTGCCAGGTCATTTCTTAGCACAATAGCCAAGGAAGGGAAGTTGGACCTGACCGCCAAATCAAAAGTTAATTTTTTATCCAATCACAAGGAGGTGGTTGCCATTTGACAATGGTAGAAGAAGGGTCCTTGGGGCACTTTATCTGGGCTTGCCAATGCTCCACAGCCAAGGCGTCAATACTTACTTTCCAGAGAGGGATCTCCATTGGGATATGATGGTGAAGCACCTTATTTCCAAGGGCTCAGCCAGATCTGGTCCATCACAATAGCTGCAAAAAATAGTAAAAAACTATCCATCCTCTTGGTGAATACCGATAAAGGAAGTTTGATTAATGATTTTGTGTAAACTTAGACTGCTCCAAGCCTCCAAGCACTCACCTGTTGTTATTTTTGTAGGTCCTACTTGATAGCATTTGTTTAGATAATTAGATTAAAGCAAAAGCACGTGATTCTTGTTTTAAGGCTTTTCCAAGTGCCTCCAACTGGAAAGGGAGCTGCCTTCTTTTTTTTTTTTTTTTTTTTTGTAATCGGGGGTGTCTGGGCCAGCTTGCGTATACCTCAACTAATCTTTCGAGACCTTGGAGTCGCCGGGTGAATTCCCCAGTGGCCACGCTCTCCATAACTCGAACACACCTTTTGGATAGTACATCTAAAAAGCTTACTACCGGCCACAAGTATTCCCTGTAAGTCGTTTTACTTCAATATTCCTAGAGATTAAGAGCCCATTTGGAATAACTTTTTCATGATCTAACAATTGTTTATAAGTGACAGTTCAAAAGGGTTATGACAGGTTTGAACTTTATTTTTCACAACTTTAAAAAAATAATAATAATAATAAAAAAAAAATAAAAATTTATAATTACTTTTTAAAGCTAGAAACGAGCTTTTCTTAACCCAAAAGATGATTAATTTAAAGGCCCACCCAAACGGGCTCTAAGAAGGTCAATGCAATGAACAAGGAGCTACAGGAAAGGGGTTGTATGTGGGCAAAAGTTAGTTTTTGATGCAAAAGAGAACTATCAAACAGATGAAATAGTAAAAAAAATTCACTTCATTACTAAGTTACCCAATTGCGACAAAAAAATATTTTATTTCTGTAACAGGTTACAGTCCAAAAAGTATTTAATAGAATGGAAAATACAAAGATGAAAGAAAATGCTGAGAGAGAAACAGAGCTAAAGAGCTATTCAAAAGGAGAGAACAAAAGCTGGCTCATTCTGTTGGCAGTGTAAAGTCCCTTGCTCTGTTATAGTACCGTTTGGCGATTTGCTTTTCCACTGAAAGATTGAAGAGTTCTTTTTCAAATTGTCACTCTTGAGCAGAAGAGTACTATCCCAGTATTATCTCCCAGTATTATCTAAGAAGACTACATGGTGGTGGTGGAGGCGGTGGATGAACCGTCTTGTTTATGGTCACCGAAAATTCGTTGCCTGAAGTCGGAGACCATTAGAGGGAGACCCTTGCGAAGGGGCACTTTGGGCTCCCACCCAAGCATATCTTTAGCCTTTGTGATATCAGGCTTCCTCTTGTGTGGATCATCCTCTGTGTTTGGCCTGAATTCGATCTTCGCATTCGGGTCTATTGTTTCCTGTACAACCTGCAATCAAAATTGACCAAAGCCGAAGCGAGGATTGCTCAGTTTTGATGTTTTGATTGGAACTCTGGGATTGTTTGAAAATGCCAAGAACTGGTTATGTGATTTATAAGTAAATCAGTTCTATCAATTTGAGTTTTGGTGAAAGTGAGAACTTCTTGGGATGAAGTCCGTGCCTAGTCATATTTTTCCACAAACCAACATGTATACCCTGCTTCACATAAAAAGTGAGATTGGACTGAACCATTTCTTATTTTTAAGAATTTCCAAACAAGCCCTAAAGATCAAAATTAACAAAAAAAGAGAACTTCTGTAAAGCTTTTTCATTGATTTAACTAGAAGGTCATATCCTCAAGAAATAACGTTTACCCCTCATCTGACTGTTGATAGTGTTTAAAAAAGATTTGAACTCCACATTTTAAAAGAGGCTATAGTGTTTAAAGAGTTGATTAAGAAAACATGGGAGGGCTGAAAGATAATAAAAGGAAAAAATGTGGTTATAAGATTGATATTGATAATAGAGTTGATTTATAAATACATGAACAACAAAATAACCAAGCATTAAATGGCTGATGTTAAAGAAGAAAAGCCAAAAAAAAAAAAAAACCCACACAACACTGATAGATGCAAAAAAAAAAAAAAAAAAAAAAAATATGATATACCTGAGCAAGTTCAAGCATGGTGAATTCACCAGGGTTTCCAAGATTGAAAGGTCCCACATGTTCTCCTTCCATCAATCGCATTAGGCCCTCCACCTTTCCAGTCAATTATGAAAATCACAACACGCCATAAAAATTTTCTTCCAAAAAAATCCGACAAGAACCCAACATATATATATATATATATATATAAAAGAAAAGAAAAATAGGATAGTTGATAATATAAAAGCCTACACCAGAAACCAACTGTGAGCTAATTATATATCACAATCAATAATGTGGAAAATGTCAAACATGGATGGCTACACAAAATACGCACAAGAATACAGTACATTGTAAGGAGATTATAAGTCATCCTAATAATTCACTGTCATATGTTTGAATACTATTTAGTTACCATTATGAAAGTAAACTCTCTTAAATGGAAAAATCTAAAGTCTAAACTATGAAATCTATTGCTATCTATTCGTTGAAAGAAAGGGCAGAGATGGATTCATCACAACCACCATTTATCATCAGTAATATCTATTAAATTGGTTTGGTGGCACAGTTAAAAATTGGCCCCCAACTCTGCCTCAGAATTTTCTAATATAAATGTACATTAAAAAAAAAAAAAGAAATTTTTTTTTTTTTGTTTTATATCTACATTTTTACACCCGGAGAAGATGATTCTAGGGTTTTGAACATATCAAAGGTATAGAATTGGGCAAAGAAAAGAATTGGTCCACTTAACAGGATATCTTTTGTCGTATACAAAGTAAGAAGAGTGAAATAGACTCTTTGGATGTACAAACACTTTTGACCCAAAAAAATATATGAATAAAAAATGTATATGACACTTAAGCTGCCCTTGCAAATTGCAATGGGCTCCTCCTATCTGCATCCTTAGAAATTATAAAATTAAATTAAATCAGTTACAGCTTGACAAAAACCTATTTGAAATCAATGGGTAAATCATTTAAGATTTGAACATTGCAAAGTCTCAGCGGACAAGATGGTGGCATTAGACATTCAACCAAGTATTGTGTAAAAACTTCAAATAAGCTCAAATTCTTTTAATGGCCTCAAAATCATATGGGAGTTATAACTCATTTAGGCCTCGTTTGTTTCGCAGGACTAAGGGGGGATAGAGGGGGATTGGACTAATAGTCCATTTTAATCAAATAGTCCGGCGTTTGGCATCGCTATGGAGCACAGGACTAATTGTTCATTTTAAAAGATTAGTCCCCCATATGGGGGACTAAGTTATACCATGGGGGAGGTGGTATTAGTAGTCCCGGGACTATTTCTTAAAAAGGACTAATTGTCCAATCCCACCTCTGCCAACCAAACGTGGCCTTAAGGTTTCATTCTTATGGAAAGATCCTTATTCTTCAATGAATAGGAAATGCATTTATTCTTTATGAATATAGTTGCAAGGAGATGATGCAAATTTGGGTATTAAATAATGCAAAAGGAGACAAATCATATATATATATATATATATATATTTTTTTTTTTCTTCCAGGTATATTAAGTCCACACAAGTAAATGAATATACAACACTATCACATGTTATCAAGCGTTCAAATTCAAACAACTAAACATTTAAAAAAAAAAAAAAAAAAGAGAGGATAAAGTAAACCAGAGGCTGCGTAAAAAGAATCAATCTATATGTATCTTACCAAATCCGAAACATATTGGAAGCTCCTTGTCTGCTTCCCATCACCATAAACAGTCATTGGCTCCTTTCTTAGGGCCTGCACCATTCATAATTATAATTGTTTTTTATTGGAGTATATTATATTTTCTGCTAAAATCACAAATAACTCATTCTTAATGTAGGCTGTTTGGGAAATTATTATACAGGATCGAGTCTATTCCTACGGTCATCTGTATATCTGGTATAGTGGTATTCGTGAAAACCAGCATTTAGAAGGAACATGCATGCTTTTTTAAGGATTTTATTTTTTATTTTTTATTTTTGAAGGATCGGAAATTTTCTTTTTAACAAAACAACACTAAACACTTAAATATTTAATATGAGTTATGACCAATAGAATTGGTTTCCCGTTTCCCAAATGAATTATTGAAAAAAAATCTGATGAAATACCTGTGCAACGAAATTACTGACAACACGTCCGTCATCAATGCACATCCGAGGACCATAAGTATTGAAGATCCTGGCAATCCTCACCTGTAATATGAAGAAAATATTCCTTCTTTACGGTAATTTTAGTGACATAATATCACAAACTAGTTGAATTCACCAATTCCAAACACCTGTCTTCGTTATTTCCCCATAAAACCTTTCCCACACACGCACAATGTCTAAATGTATTAGTTCGTTGCCACATACCCCCCAATTGTATTCACTATGTACTACTCCGTATTATATATATATATAGAGAGAGAGAGAATTGCTATATACATCCGTGTATTTGCTATGTACACCACTCAACTTTATAAAAGTGAGAATTTTTAGTAACAACTTTCATACAACCTCCTAAAAAGATGTGTCTATCTCTCTCCTGTGTCACTGTGGGATCCAGTGACATCACAGGAGAGAGATAGACACATCTTTTTAGGAGGTTGTATGAAAGTTGTCACCAAAGAATTTAGGCTGTAGATTTGTTTAGAGTAATTCTTTGGTGACAACTTTCATACAACCTCCTAAAAAATGTGTCTATCTCTCCTCCATTGACAGAATTACCCATTTATTTATGGTACTTTGTATAATTAGGGCAATCACGCTCTTGCAGTATCATATCACATACATATATATATATATATATATATACAAAGATTCTCTAAAGAGGACCACCTCTCTTTATTAAAGAGAGGACCTCTGTTTTGGCCGTTGGATTGTGTTTAAAAACTGTGAAATGACAAAACTGCCATTAATGAAAACACGATCCGACGGCTAAAACAGAGGTCCTCTCTTTAATAAAGAAAGGGCACCCTCTTTATAGCCTGACTGTATATATATACACGGAGTATTTTTTTTTGGGTATTTT
This sequence comes from Hydrangea macrophylla, assembly GCA_033977485.1. Lineage (NCBI taxonomy): Eukaryota > Viridiplantae > Streptophyta > Magnoliopsida > Cornales > Hydrangeaceae > Hydrangea > Hydrangea macrophylla. Next base: position 113,748,069 of record CM066982.1, on the reverse strand, counting down.
TTCAAAATGAAAAAAATAAAATGAAAAAATGCGTGGTGCCACATGGTTGCCCGAAAAGGGCGCCGAATATCCAAATCGTATTAACTAACCTCAACTCCAGCACCTCTGTGGTAGTCCATGGTCAACGTTTCGGCAGTACGCTTTCCCTCATCGTAGCAACTCCTGACACCTGTCAACATCACAACACACCGGACCCCACCAAACACAAAGCATCAGATTCCCCACCCCATCCATCAATGACCCAAGATCTCAGATTTACATTCTACATTAAATTACGAACATGACCTCCATTTGTAATCACTGGGTGAATTTTTTTTGAGTAATATTTTGGTGATAATTTTCATACAACTTTCATATAATTCTATAAAATGATGTGTCTATCTCTCTCCTATCACTAGACCCCAGAATGACAGGAGAGAGATATACACGTCTTTTAAAAGATTATACAAAAGTTGTATAAAAATTGTCACAAAAGAATTACTCATTTTTTTTTTATATTGGGTGAAAAATTAATTAAACTTAAAAACAATCTGATTAGTGGACCCTTAAATCACGGACAACATTGTTGACTATTCAAATCTCTGACCGGATCGTTGTACACGTGGCTCTAAACTACAATAAAGAAATATAATCAAACAAATAAACGTACGACTCGGTTCTAAAAAGTAAAAACGCAGTCCGGCGCATGTTAGTGGCGCGCCGTGAATCTGAGAAACGGGATGTTTATTTTAGATTCCGGTGACCTGAGACATTTCAGGGGAATAAAAAAGAAAAGAAAATCAGACTAACCGATGGGATTGACGTTGCCCCAGTAAGTCTCGACCTGAGGATGTTGAAGAGGATCGCCGTACACCTCACTGGTGCTCGTTAGCAAGAACCGCGCACCAACCCTCTTGGCCAGTCCTAGCATGTTCAGAGTCCCAACCACATTTGTCTTGTGGAAAATCCAAATTCAGAATTAAGGGATTCCAATAAACAAAAAAAAAAACCACAAATTCATAAAAACAACAACAGTGAAAACATAATTTTTGAGAGAGAGAGAGATAGAGAGAAAAAAAAAAGGATATAATAGTCTTGACTGGGTTGAACTTGTAATGAACAGGGGAGGCAGGGCAAGCCAGATGGTAGATCTGATCCACCTCCAACAGGATTGGCTCTACGACGTCGTGTCGGATCAGTTCGAAATTCGGGTTCCCAAAATGGTGCATCAGGTTCTCTTTCCGACCGGTGAAGAAATTATCGACTACGATCACGCTGTCCCCTCTCGCAATCAGACGGTCCACGAGGTGGCTCCCCACGAACCCGGCCCCACCGGTGACCACGATCCTCAACCCCTTTCGTTTCAGGCCCAACGGAACCTTCCCACCTGAATTGAACGGCCCGACTCCGCCACGGTTATGGGAGAAGACCCGGTGGGTGAGTTGATTCGACCCGGATTCGAAGTTGTAGGAGTCCGAGATCGCCATGTGGGTGTGGTCGTGGCCGCTGTATGGGGCGGAGGAGGAGGAGGGAATGAGAGTAAATACGACGGTGGCGATGGCAATGCCCACGAGGACGAACACGAGTCGCTGCTCGCGAAGCATGTATCGAATCGGGCGAGTCACGGAGAGCCATGGCTTGGGTGGTTTAGGCGAGTACGAGTCGGACATGGGTTGGGTCTCGTGACCCCTGTAGGTCAACTCCGATCCCATTCCTCTCTTTTCTCTCTCTCTAGAAACCAGAGATCAGGGAAAACGAAAACCTTTGGGTGGGTGATTAATTGGATATTAGTAAACGATATACGGCTGAGTTTTCAAGCGGTGGCTATGAAATCGCCGGCACGTGAGGAATTCTCGCCGGAAAATCGCCGTCTCTCTTACTCCGGCGCGTGAGTGAAGATGATGATGGTGGATGCATTTTTAGGAGGTGGGGTGGTATAAATAGCCCTCTTTAATTTAGAGGGTTTTACGAAATTGCCCTCTCTCTTTCTGTTTTGAAAAGTAAACGGTGGTGGTTGGAGAAATTTTTGGGTACTTACAATGTATCACGTGACATGTCACTTGGTATCCGTACTCAATAGAAGTGTGTCACAAGAATAATGGAACCCATCATAAAAAATTTAAATGGCCCAACAATCCTGTATAGAACACCACATAAACGCTACCTTAAAAGTACACAAAAACTTCTGGAGCTAAGTTGGTTCCAAATTCCAAAAAGTGTTAATAAACTGATAATTTGGGAAGATATAAACTTTCTTTGGCGAGTAGTGCTACATAGGGGTGGACAAATAGTTCAGTTAACCGAAATTCAAACCGAACCGAACTGAAATATTTAATTCAGTTAAGTTATTTCGGTTTAAAAATTCAGTTCAGGTTGAAACCAAACTAAAATATATTATTCAGTTCGGTTTTCGGTAGCAATATTGCAAACCGAACCGCAAAACCAAATTATTTTTGTAAGTACATATAATACATTTATCATTAAAACCCTAAACTAAACTCTCATTCATTCCTCATTTTCTCAGATCCGCCGCACTAGAATAGGAGAGGTTAACATCCCAAGCTCTCACCTCCTTTCCCACTCCCTCCTACTCCCACCATCTCCACCTCCTCTCCCTTCCACAGTCTGATGAAGCTCTACAACGGTGAAGAAGAGGAGTTAGAGAGAGAAGAAGAAGAACAATAGAGAGAGAGAGAGAGAGAGAGAGAGAGAGCAGTCCGCGCGCGGCGACTGCGACGACGAAGATGACGTTGGCGATGATGACGAGGCGCAGGAGGACACGACGTGGTTAGGGTCTCCGATGAGGGACAAGCAAGGCGGAACCTCTACGAGACATTCGAGTACGAATACGATGGGGTTCACCATGATCTTGTGAGTTTTACTTGTAGTTTTTGAAGATGAGTTTTGCATTTAGAGCTTTTAGTTGAATGATTTTGAAGTTGAGTAAAAATTGGGGCTGAAATTGAATGATTTTGAAGTTGAGTAAAAATTGGGACTGAAATGAACTCATGAGCTGTGTAGGATTTGGTACTTTTCAATTTTTTTTTTCATTTTTTGTTGGGCAATGCTAAGGGCACTAACAAAATCCACTAACACTTACTAACACACTCTATCTCTCTCCTAGTGGTACTGCGAGGTCCACTGCGGACCCCACAATGCCACTAGGAGAGAGATAGAGTGTGTTAGTAAATGTTAGTGGATATTGTTAATGCCCCAAATATAACTCTTTTTTGTTTCTAAAATCGATTTAGTGATAGAGCAGTTGATACTTTAGTAACAATTAATATGTCTGTGATTGTTTTGAAGCACACTTTTGGCATTTGATTCTAAGTTTAGAGCTTTTAGTTGATGATTTTGAAGTTGTTGGAGTTTAAAATTGGGGCAAAAATGAACTCATGAACTGTGTAGGTTTTTTGTAAACAAAAATTTCAGTTAACCAAAATAATTAAACCGAACCGAAATTTAATTTCAGTGACCGAACCGAATTAACCGAAATATATTTCAGTTCAGTTTCAGTTCGTTCGTTTCCAAACCGAACCGAATTGTCCCAAACCGAACCGAACCGACCGAATGCCCACCCCTAGTGCTACATACATTTTTTGTCACAAAGTGTCTGGCCGTTGATTGGCGCGGACTCCGCCACCAATACATCTCGGCCATTGATTTTCGATGGTTGAGATGAGTTTCGTGATTGGACCCGCGCTAATTAATGATTGAATGACAATTTGTGACAAAAATTTTGTGTGCCAAAAATTTTCCATTCTTTGACAGGTGGTGCTTTTTAGACTTTCACACAGCAATTGAGATATTAATGGGCTGGGCTGATTTGATTAGCCGAATAAGTATGAACTGACAAAAAAAAAAAAAAAAATTTGGCCCAAGATAGGACCATTATTGGCATTTTCCGGACGATTTTCAATATTTGTGAATTTTTATGGGGAAAATAGACAATCTATTTTGTGTACAGAATTCCACAAATGATACCCATTGACATGAGTAATGTAATGTTTTTTAAATTTTGTATTTCAAATAGTTTTTAAATAAATGTGATAGTAGAGTTACTTAATTTTTATTACAGGATGTTGAACAATTGAAGTGGATTAAAACGTGGTCTCATTATCATATGTGTTTTAGAATCATTTATGATACAAATTGGGAGAAACATAATATTACTTTTAATTTATTGGGAGATTGGTTTGACGATTCTACTAGTTCAGACTTGAGTAATTTATTTTTCGGACTCAATCTTGAGCTTAAAAGTAATCAAATGGCGACACATACTCTATATTGCAGACTTTGGACTTCATTGATAAATTCTTTCACAAAGCTAATTGGGTTATTCTACACCAAAATTACATAATGTCAAAGCTTGTTTGTTGAGTCCAGCGCATGAACAGCCTCTTTTGTTCCGTTCTTTAACAAACAACATTAAATTTTTAGTTGTTTATGTTATTACGAGATCATTAGTTGTTGATTTTTATTTTTGTTTTTTTGGGGGGTAAGTGAGATGATGAATAATAGTTGCTATAGTCAACATCCCTCATGATCGTAAGTGTGCTATTGGATTCGTTCAAGTCGGTACTCCTCACGTGCAAATTATACAATACACGCACAAATATGTGTATGTATATCTATCTATATCTATATCTATAATCTATATCTATATCTATATCTATATCTATCTATAATATATATATATATAAATATAAATGTACCAATGTGCATAAGTGTTTTATACTTTTATCAATCGGTGCACTTTTACTTAACTATTTTTCTTAGAATTTAGAGTTTTAAAAGTTTAGTATACCACTTTTTTATTTGTAGTGTGTCCATGTCATAAGAGTTCTACAACTTAATAACAACATCTATGTGTTTGGTTGGTTTTTTCTTTTTGGACTCTAGAATAAACTAAATCTATTGGTTTTTTTTTTTTTTTTTTCGTTTTGTTGATCTCTTTTTTTTTTTAAAACCTCTTTTTGTATATATATTATATACGTATGCATATTTGTATGTTATGTGTATATTTATGTGCCTCATAGATCAACTTTCTTTTTGTTGGACTCTAGAATAAACTAAATTCATTGTTTTTTTTTTCTTTTTCTTGGATTTTTTTTTGATAACCTATTTTTGTATATATTATATGCGTATGTATATTTGTTTGTTATGTGTATGTTTACGTGCAGAGATAGATCAACAAATATTACAAATCTAGATCGTAGTGGTTATTTTGGTAAATTTATTTGTGGGACGGTTTTAGTATTTTAGATATAAATTAAAGCAACTGATAATTACCGATGCCCATAAGTGGTTTACACTTTTATCAATCGGTGCACTTTCACTTAAGTAATTTTCTTAGAGTTTTAATCCTAACTTATTTTTTTTGCTTTGGATATATCATGTTATATACAATCCCTACAATTTTACAACTCCTTAATATTAATGGTATTCGACATTAATCCTATTGTGTATTATAACTCCTTCCAAACAACTCAAGTTCCTATCGGAATTTACAAATAAAAAATAAAAATAAAAAAAGAAAAGAAAAAAGTCAATCACACTTTAGTTCAAATATTACTCTTTTTTAAATACGTCCCTAAACTATAAAACTTGACAAACTAACTCCCTCAACTATTGCATTTTTCTCTAAAACTCTTTCCATTAGAATTCTGTCCAAAAAAAGAATGTTTTTTTTTTTTTTTTAAAATTTATATATATATTTTTTATTATCATGTGAGCAACATATGATATAAACTATTAGCAACATGATATCTATTTGTCCCTCATTGGAGCCATTGGAAATTTTATGACAAAAATATCATTTGTTGCATAATAATTGCCCTTTGTTGTACACCAAATTTTAGGCAATTTTGTTCTTAAAATTTCAACGACTCAAAGAAGAGACAAAAATGTTATGTTGCTAACACTTTTATATTGGTAACATGATACAAAAGTAATCAATTTTTTAACTACAACCTAACAGAAGGGCTGTTAGTGAAAAGTTAAAATAGTTGATAGGGTTAATTTGTTGAGTTTTATAGTTGAGGGCAATTGAAAATGATCATAGTTGAAGGAGTGTTAGTGTAATAACCCCTATTTTCTTTTCTTTTTTTGGGCTCCACAGTGGGTTACTTGAATGATGGATTAGTAACATATACTCCCTCCGTCCCATAATAAGTGTCCACTTCCTTTTTGCACAATCTTTAAGAAAGTTGTATTATATTAATTTATTTGGTTCATTAAAGAGTCTCTTTCCAATTTTACCCTTAGATGTGATGTGTGTTTGACTTTTTGCTTGTTTTGGGACCACAAATAAATACTTCTTTGTCTTTATTATAAGGGTAGTTTTGGAAAGTAAGTAAAAGATATATGCCAATTTAGGAAAGTGGACACTTATTGTGGGACATTCAAAAAAGGAAATGTGGACACTTATTATAGAACGAATGGAGTATATCTCTTAAAGAGTTATAATAAATGTCTATGAAGAATTTTAGGACTCTTAACTAAATTCTTATTACCAATTTCTTAGTAGTATATTATTCTTTTGAGTAATACTTGGGGCACAACCAAAGCCACAACCTTTTTTGCACAATCTTCATTTTGTGTCTATCTCTCTAACAAATAGAGAGATAGACACAAAATGAAGGTTGTGCAAAAAAGGTTGTGACTTTGGTTGTGCCCCAAGTATTACCCTATTCTTTTTACACTCGCGAAGTTTAAAAATTTTACCTTCCAATTATAAATCTTGCATTCAGCCTCTAATAAATACAAATATTTGAGAGATAATCCATCTAAAAGCTCACATTTAATCAATAGCTAATTAATAGAAGAATTTTAGTAATTGAACACATTTGGGTAAAGTTCCTTAGCTGTATTCCTCTCACAATTGTGAGACCCTAATTAACTAGAAAATAAATAAATAAATAAAATAATTTTAAACATTATTTTTTTAATTCCTAGACCCACTGTTGTGAGAGGGAACCTAACAAACCACACCTAAAGAACTTTACCCAGGTATGTTCCTTGAGTAATTGTGGAACAATTTTTTGCTTCTTTGATTAAAGTGGACCAGAATGGATTAATTGAGTATTAGATCATTGGATGATACAAAGTCCAATCTAAATTAGGATAAATAAGGAAATCAAGTATTAAAAATAAATAAAGGAATTGTGTACTAGAAATTAATCGCGTAGAAGAATAACATGAATTCACAAGCCTCTCAGTCCCAGATTTACTTTTGACCCTATTTGTTAAGACATTATTTTAGTTCTCTCTCTCTCTCTCTCTCTCTCTCTCTCTCTCTCTCTCTCTCCTTTCTTTTTTCTTTTTTTTTTTTTGGACTAGAAGACTAATGATAGTATTAAAAAATCTACTGGTATTATCTAATTTCTATTATACGTCTCCATAGCCTTGGACATTTTTTTACACTTTAATTAAGATTCACAAAATAGTATACTCTTCGTGTTCTCTTAATAATGTGCTAAGACGAACTAAACACGATTGATCTTTACACAAATGTGCACTTTCAAGCTTTGCATTGAAGGTAATTATTATTCCTTACTCTTCTATTCATTCATTCAACTTACTTTTAAATTTCATTCTCATTACTATTAATGTAATATTTTCAATAACTTAATGGTCAAAATGAAAACAAAAAAAACTATTAGTCATAGTAACATCAGTCCCCTTCTCATGACGGGACTTCTATTTACAGTTATTGGATTCAGTTTTCATTAAAGGTACTGAAGTAATTTCACAGACATAAAACTATACCCATCAAATCCTGATATCAATTCTTAGTATTACATAACTCTTTTTAAAGAATCTTGATTTGTTTTATTCCTCTTCTTTTTTCTTTTTTCTTTTTAGGAGCTCTATGATGAGTCACTCACGATTTTGTTTATTCTATACCAACAATAAGATAGGTAACTTCTATTGAACCTATTCTAGGTAAGATATGTATTCAAAAAATTTTAGGATTCAATTTCAACCACTTTAATATTTGGTTACCCATTTAACATAGAGTGCATTTTTCTCACTCTTGCTTATTCACCACTACTATGCTGACATGTGTCCTATTCCATTCCCATTTTACCCATGCGTTTAGCAACACAATTATTGAATATAAAACTTAATTGAGTATTTTTCTTTATGAAAAGTTACTATTGTTATCTTTATTAGCAATAATTCGTAGAATTGTTATCATTGTTTAAGTTCCACAAGAAAGATAGGAAGTTAGCTAGACAAATTTAGCTTGTGATTATAACCTATTAAATGGTAAAATAAAATTTTAAGCACAATTTTTTTACAATACATTTGATAATGTACCACTTAATTGAAAGAGTCGCCACACTTAATTCTGCCATATGGGATACCATATCCTTTTGTAAATATCTCTTTGTGACTCTAGCATTACTCTAATTGAAAATGCAGCCAAAAATCCATTGAATATCTTAATTGAAAAAATTCGACTAGAAATAATCACTAATTGCAGTCTTTTTCAATACTTGAAATACTCATGTGTTATGTACAACAAATTCAACTGCTTAAAATTTTCAGTACTTAAAATTCAACACTTAATTTTTAATTTTATCAAATTAATAGACACCCTTAGAACCTTTTTAGCTCATGAACAAAGGAAAATATTTTCCTTAGTATTTTTGTTTCTTTCCTATCCCTCAATATGTGCACCAAATAGAGCCTAAAAGTCTCTTTCAATATAGATTATTAATACATTTTCAGAATTTTAGGACTTTAAATTAAATTAAAACTACCATCCTATTAGTTTTTTCTATTTTGGTCTTAGTGGATTCCATTTTTTTTCCCTTCTTCTGTCATGTTTCAATATCTTTTCTCTTTCTGTAAGTGAACTCCATGGATAAGCAATTACTTTCTAATATCAATTCCCGTTATAATTTTTTTTTTATGTGATTCTTTCAATTATATTGACAATTTGGCAATAGAGACTTTATGAAAAATTTTAGTTGAAAATTTTAAGAATTTTCAAGCCACACAGCACAAAAAGTTTGACCATCTTGAACGTAGAGGGCTCCCTAAATCCTTTTTGTAGGAATCAAATTTTAATGTATATAAAAAAATATCTAAGAAGCTAAATCATGATTGATTTGTAACTTATTCTAATTAGAACATATGAAATAATTTTATAGTTTAATAAATTACTATACAAACACGGTAAATTAATGAAATACTAACATATGTGGTCATACAATAAATAAATATATAGTCATTATTAAGTAATGAACAAAGAAAATAGTAAATTCAAAATATTAAAGATGTAAGAAAGAATTCTAGCTAGGACATGTGGTAACAATTAAATAGCAACATAAAAAAATTATTATTGAACAAATAAACAAATGGTCTAAGAAGAATAATTCAACAGTTTTTATTATTTTTACCCTATGAATTGATTGTTGTATGTGCTTTGTGTATCTTTTTTATTGTGGAAGTTGCATAAATTCTTCTTCTTCTTCTTCTAATTTTTTATTTTTTTATTTTTTTTATACCTAATTTAAGTGTTTTTTTTAATCTTTTTTTTATCTTGTTTTAAATTTTTTTTTTTTTTTTTTTGGCTTACTGTTCCTAACTAGTTTTTAGACAGACACCGTTCACGTAACTAGTATATATATATATACACATACAATTATACATGTATATATGTTTATGACTGTGACATGTACGTACACGACGTGCATTAGCTTTTAATATTACTACAAATATTTAACCCCAAGACTCATTTTCCACAAACTTAATAGTAGTAAATCACATGACAGCTAAATCAACGAACCTCCACCGATGCACGTTGTGAACGGGAAGATCGATTTTGATTTTAGTTTGTTTTTGGTCAAAATTAATCGAATTTGGTATTAGGTTTGTTTTTAAGGCTACACTATACAGTTATGTCCATGATAATCAATCGTATCTGGGCTTAGTTTGGCCTCTATTGTGGTGCTTCTCCTTTTTTAAAGCACAATTTCATGTTAATTAATTTAGTAATTAGTTTATGAGCTTTGCAAAAATTGAACTTCGGGCTTTTTTGAGTGGAGCTTTTAAAATCTCAATGTTGCTTTTTGGTTTCATGATTTTTTTTAAAAAATAGTGTGTCAATTGTATAAAAATATCAAACAATTTAGTAATAAATTTCATAAGCTTCTTTTAAAAAGCCACGTAGGGGCCAAACTAAGCCTAAGCACTAGTTGAATCTTACTTATGATGGTGATTTAAATCTGTCAATTCCAATTTAAATTCCACTTGAGAAATTCAATTGTAACTTACTATATACGCTCATAACCAATTGAGAAATATCACATCTAGGACTTGTAAAGTGTCATTTCAAATGAATTTGGAGAATTTTTACCACGTTGAGAATAATATAATAGTTACAAACCGCACACCAAAAAAAAAATAAAAAAAATTCAGTTTGCTTTGTTCGACCTCCCTCAGCTTATGTCTCCCTAGATATTTGTAGGCTATTTCTTTGATTTGGTATGTGTTGACTTCCGCTATTGTTTATTTGATTTGTAATATTCCTTTTATCACAACGTATTTTCAAAATGAATATAAATTCAATCTTTTTACGCAATTTTTTTCACATTAGAAATTTGGAATTGTAGGCTCAATAGATGTGATATATCACACTTCTTCGATAAAAAGTTGGTTGGCTTATAATAATATATATCACAAGTTTGTTACTAGTAATTAACTTGGACTTAAGCATTTGAATAATGTTGTTAGACTATTTCTTTAATTTTATAAAAAAAGTAGATTTGGGACATTACAAATAATATCAAAGCTGACATTGGTCATGTTAGGCGAGAATTCTTTGGTGTTCTAATTGGTGATTGATTGAACTTGCGATAATATCTCAAATCCACTGGCTACTAATGGATGCTCTCTCCTTGCTTTTAAATGCCATATTTTAGAATCTATTTTTTTTTTAACTTATTCTCATGGCTTTCGCGAAGTCAAGTTTCTCGCTTCTAGCCTACTAACTTGATTTTTTTTTTTTTTTGGTGCCAAGAGCCTTCTAACTTGATTAAGAGAGTAATAAAATGGAACAAAATGTTTAGTCAATTTACTGATAGCGAACTTTTGGAGTCCCCTAGAAGCCAATCAACCTTTTATTGTCTGACGAATATGAGATATAACACATATCTCCTACTCAATATATTATACTAATTAACTTGGGCTGAAAACACTTTCGTACCTGTTGTAATTAAGACTCATTTTTCAAATTATTGGGCTATATATGATTGTAGCCTTACATTATCCTAACCATTTTATTATATATAGCACCGAATAACCACCATTATGTTTTTATTTTGAGTAATGATAGGTACATCTAAATAGGAAACCTGAATAATACACATGTTGATGTGGATTTTTAAAATTATTCATCAGTTACCAAACAAAATTTGAATTAATTTCAAAACTATCACGACACATTAGCAAGTAGATAGTTTAGGTGCACAAAACTGCTATGCTTAACATTTTTCTTTTATTTTATGAGCTAATAAGCTTTCGTCAATGTATCCCTCATCTGTAGGTGATGAGGTTGAAGATGGTTCATTTGTAGTTTCCTCATGCAAAATGAGGTTTTATGGTCCAACTAATGACAACCTACATTCCAAGGTCAATGAATGGCCCAAAAGCTACTTAAAGGCAAAAAGAGATTTCTTTTTCTTTGAGTAATTTGTACGCTCATTTTCTCCGAAATACTCATTATATATCTAACTTAATTAAGCCAATAAAAATATGAGTAATACTACGCTTTTCAAATCTTAATTTTAAATTTCTATATCAAATGATGTGATAGTGGGTTCACTAAATTTTGATTAGATGATATTAAAGTTTTCCACATCATTGTTGTCAGTAATTTTGATATAGGTGCAACTAATTAAAATACTTTCAGTAATTTTGATGTTCATTTTCTCGAATAGTCGTAATCTAATTTGCACTTGCATAAATTGTATCTTTATTAATAAAATAATATTGTTAGTGATTATATTAAAAATAAATTTGAAAAAAAGCCATAATATGGATAAACAGAAATCTTCTTTTCTTACAAAATAAAGGAGCATTATTTTTAGTTTGCATCTAAAATAAAGGAACGAAGAAATCGACCGAATTTTTAGTTTGCATCTAAAATAAAATCTTCAATTATATGTTTCACATATACTTCTTTTGGAACTCATTAATCTTTTAACGCTATTGCCAATTTTTCGTGACTAAGGAAACTAATGGGGGTTTTGTCCCCTTGTTGAATCTGGCTTTGTTCTCTTTTCTGCATCTTCACTAATTGGAACAATTAAATAATTTTTGTCACTAAAGTCTAAGTAATGAACTAAACATAAACTAATATCGATGGGTCTGCATGTCATGAGAAATATGCATATGGTGCACATGCATTTATTATTCAGTACCAAGAAATGCTCATTAGTCACTCCCACGCAAGTTCTCTTTGTTTTCTTACAATAATTAGTCGATAATTCGTGCAACGCAAGTTGTGTACGCTATAAGTATTTTATGTTATTTTAATGATTGGTGGTATCATATGTCAAGACAACAAATCTAGCTTTTACTACTTAAAAGCAAAAAATTAAAGAGCTTTTAGAAACTATCTGTTTGATAACCATTTCGTTTTGTTTTTTTGTTTTTTTTTGTTTTAGGATGAGAGAGGGTGTTTTAGTCCGCTGGGCTACTTCCCCTCTCATTCCATAATTCCCGAACCTAGAAATCTCTAGTTTTCCAAAAGATCAGTTTGCTTTTAAATGGTTTCTTAATTTTTCTTTAAAAATTAAGTGATGACTCTTTGTATTTGAAAATGTTTTATAAAAAAGCGTGGGTAAAACTGCGGTATCCATAATCTGGCGACTCTGTTGGGGATTGAACCCAGAATCTCTGATTTCGCAGAGCAGAATTTCTGATTTTGGATTCACTCGATGATTAGACTTGTAACATTCTTTTAATCGAATTAATTAATTTTTGTGTGCCCGTTGCATTGCACTTGTATATCTTGCCAGTCGATTGCACAGAATTATGACCTTGGAGGCTCGGGACAACCTGGTCGGTCAAGTTATCATGGGACCGCGTGATCACCCTTGATCTCGTACCATGTGTTGGTATATCATGAAGCATCCTATCGGATGTGTATTAAGGGTCCTTTATTTGACCAAAATTCGGCATTTGCATGATAGCTTCTATGGAACCTTTTAATTTAGGGAATCAATTCTTAAATTAGGATTATATGCTAGGGAGATTTGAATACCCGGAAGAGATATTTGAGATGATAACGATGTTTGCTTGATGTAAGATATGTAACCTTTTAATCACCTTTTAACAATTTCTCTTTATGTCTCGTGGCATTTGAGAACATGCCGAATCTTGATAATTTGGTTACACTTCTTATATCTTGTTAGCTAAGCATCATTGGCATTTGTATGTATCTGAATTCATGAAAAGTATGATGATAATTCGATCATGTGATCCTTTTACCCAAACAATTTTTTAAATCCATCTTTGAAAGCATATAAATTTTTGCTATCTTTACTCCAAAGTTTTCAATTGCTCATTCAAAAATATCTTTGGAAATCGCTTTTTGATTAACATTTCAAGTCAATCTTTGTTAAGGTGAATTTTTATATGATCATCTTCAAAGAAAAATAAAATTCAAAAATCTTGGGAATTATTTTTAGAAGAAATGATTTTCAAATGACTTTCAAAACAAAACTTCAACCAGATCGTTTTTGTTAAGAAATATTTTCATTCTCAAAAGCAATCTCAAGAATTGTTCTCAAAAGATTTTATCATCCAAGAAATACTGGCCAAATGAATTTCAAAACATTTCAAAAAAGGTCCAAAGGTAGCAAGAATCACAATGAAAGGAGAAGTTGGTGCACTTGACATGAGTGGGGATTTATGTGCTTATGTGTTTATGTGTTAAGATTAGAATTTTCCTTTCTTTTGCATATAGAATAGGAATACACTTACTTGCATTTCATCTGTGTGCTATGTGTGCGATGCATGCATTCAGTTACATCAAATCATCAAAGCATGAACATTTTTATCACATCTACCAATATCATTGCATACATGTAGCATACAAATTCACATTATCTTCTTTCCAATCAAGATCAAAATAATTCCTCAAAATTCCTTGCCTCCTGAAAATCAATTTTGCATGCGGGCCTTTTCATGACGTAGACTTGTAGAAAGATTGGAACAACCAGATCCTCTAGTGAGGAGACTTCTACCCTACTTGGGTTCGTCTTCTTGATTTTAGGAGAACATGGACCATCATCTTGAAATTGATCTGCCAATGGCCTTAAGAGCTTTGGAAGAGAGGGTGAACAAGCTACAGGCCACTATTGAGCAGCAGAACTTAAGGGTGAATCAATTAGAGAGGGTAACGCTTGAGCTCTGTCAGTTACTAAAAAATCAAGTGGATTTGAATGAGGTAGTGATGAACAAATTGGAAAAGGGAATAATGGATCACCTAGCTAAGCACCAAAGTCCATATCCAAGCCCAACCGATCACCAAAGCCCATGTCCAAACCCAGCCTATCACCAAAGTCCATACCCAAGCTCAACCATTCACTAAAGCCCATAATCCCATCTAACCAAAGAGCTAGTCCAAGCCTATATCTCAACCCAAAAGTCAACTCAAACTCAAAGTCAAATCTAAAATCAAGCCAAACCCGCAAGCTAAGAATATTCACCAACCTAGGCATGACATTATTCATGGCCATTGGTCACCTCATCAAGCGTGGTCACCTCAATCCTCTGGATCCAATGCCACCACCAAAACCCTTACCTTGCAAATATGACATATCCTTATACTGCGCTTACCACCAGACCCCTGGCCACACGACCAGTTATTACATGAAACTCTGCCATGATATCTAAAATCTCATTGAGCAGAAAATCATCACTCCTTCGCTTAAACCACCGAGTGACATTTGGCATGACATACAATCATTTCAATCCTATCCATCGTTGAGCACTCTCAAGGGATTTGTTGCCTCCATGAGTACGCAACAATCAACTGGCCTTGACCCAATCAATAAATAAAAAAACGCATTGACAATACTTGGTATGAGTCAGAGAAGGGTTGTTCTGCTAAAGAGTGGGTCATAGACATGGATGGTGCTTCCACACATATGCTAATGGAAAGTGTCGAGCCCGAAGGTTTAAATGATGCTAGTGAGGTGATAGTGTTTGGAACTGCTGCTGCTAAAGCAAATGTGGATACTCTTGGAAATCTAATAAATTGAAAATCATCTGTGACACTCCAGTTGAGACCAAGTTAAGCCTAATCCAGTAATCGAGTCATGTCAAGTAGGAATCAAGTGTCAAGTCCAGTCGAGTATTTGAGTCAGTCGGTTATCGAGTTTTTATTTTCAAGTCTTTTTTTTAGTTGAGTAATGTAATCCTCCTTCTATCCTAGTTGAATAAATCTCATTTTGCTTGATTCAGTGTACTAAGTTTGAATGAATGGATCATTAAGCCAAAAAAAGAAAGAGCAAACCAAAAAAAAGAAAAAAAAAAAAAGAAAAAGTCACATTTTCAAAAGATTATGGAAAATACTCTGTTAATAAATCTTTGCATTGAAAAGGATTCCCAAGTAATCAAAGCAAATTTTATGCCAAAACCAAGAACGGGTAGAGAATTGAATAGCTTTACGTTAAGAATTAAAAGAAACTCTTGCTCAATCTTGAAAAGATGAACTTGAAATTTGAAGCTTGCTCACCATCCTCAAATACCAAGCCTAAAAGATGAGCCTAACCAGTCCAAAGCCATAACTTGATCCTTGATGGTAGCCAAATGTTTTAAATGAACCTCTTCTTCTTAAAAAAAAAAAAGATCCCTAGGATGAAAACCCAAAAGGGCGTCTAGGCAAACGTAAAGAGCACAAAAAAAGAAAAAAAAAATAAAAAGAGAGAAGAAATAGAAGAAGATGAAGGAGCTCGCTAGGATGAAAATCCAAAATGGCGTCTAGGCAAAAGTAAGAGCACAAAAAAAGGAGAAAATAAAAAGAGAGAGGAAAAAGAAGAAGACGAAGGAGCTCAATAGGATGAAAACCCAAAGGGCGCCTATGCAAAAGTTAAAGCAAAAATAAGATGCGTGTTGATTTCAAAATCTGAATCCTAGCCAATCAAAAATCATGAAGAGAATAAGAGATAGTGAGGTAGAGAAAAGAAAGGAAAGAGAAAAGAAAAAAGTAGAGAATAAATAAGATTGAGAATTCCTGAACACTTTAAAGTACATCATTGGTACATGAATTATCCTAAGGCTTTGTGTTGTTCTCAACAAAGAAAAGAAATTAGAAATGAACGGAGAGATTTGAAAGTATCAATTAGTATCAACATTTTGTGAGAGGCTCAATGGCTAAGTGGGCCCTAAACAATGCAAAGGTATATTTGAGAAAAATATAGAGTGATTTAGAGGGCTGCTATTGCTTTGTGAGTATGATGTGTTATGAGAGTCGTAAAAATTGACTGGCTAATGAAAAGGTAAAAGAATCAACTGTCATAATAACAAAAAATAAAAAAATTAAAATTAAAATTAAAATAAAAAAAAAGAAGAAGAAAAAATGCATTAAAGGGAGAAGTAGTTCATGTTCTCATCATCATGTTCAATGGCTACCGCAAGCGATTCTTGGCTCAAAAGCCCACCAATTCTTGAAGCTTTATTCTTTCAGAACCTCCAGAATACATGAACTACGTTTTGACCTGATTCCCACTTGGGGATACGTAAGCAGCCTGTGCGGTTCGGTCACAAACATCATTGCACCACGTGATATTTCTCTTTCAAGCCTTAGCCGAACTACTTTGGACCTGATTCCTACTTGGGGATAAGTAGGCGAACCTCCTATGGTTCTCAGTTGATAACCATTCCTAAACCGAAAGCATCACCCTTTGCACCTTTGGTTTCCTTCCTTCAGACTAGGGGCAAACTTGTGTTTGCCTGGAGCCATATGTATTGCCAAACCAGGGGCAAACAAAGTTTTTCCATCAGCATTGGGATGTCCTGCTTCAGCCCACTACATTCATGATGATTACCTCTAGGTTGGGAGTAAATGCACTGCAGGCATCCTATACCATCATGTTCTTAAAACCTTTGGATGAGCCTATTTGCCCTTAAGACTAGGGGAAAACAACGTTTGCTAAAAGCTCCATTTTACTCTAGAAACGAGCCCCCAAGTCTGTTTTGAAATTCTTTGAAATGGAGTGTCTTTTATTCTATAAGCTAAAGCACTAATTTGAAGCATACTCTAGATTGGCAAAGAATCCGCTAAATCAAAAAGGGAAAGTTTTCAAAGCATCAGCAAAGCACAACCATTGTAAGCTGATGAATAAATAAAAGGTGAGATGACACATTATTCACAATGAAAGCACATTGATTCATGATAATATAGAGTTTGTGTCAGCCGTCTTGTGTAACTGGCTTTGTCAGGTCTATCCTTCTTTGATGAGTCAATAAATGGTCTCAAGTGTGTGGCTTTAAGATGATGAATAAAGATTTGAAAAGTCTCCATGAGCATCCCAAGAGCAATATGAGCAGAGGTTTCGAACACTATTACAGCATAGTGCTAAATATAAAAAGAGTCCAAGACTAGGGGCAAATGTGACTCCATTCTTTTGACAGAATCGATGTATTTCTTCCAAAGGTCCGCAAATGCAGAAAATCATTCTTTCTATTAGCTTCGTTCAAATTCTTTGAGTCTAAAACTCTCCAAAATTTGAAAAATCAACCTTTGAGTCCGTAGACTCCCGAACTTTTGAGAAATCAATTCTTTAAGTCCGAAGTGACTCTGAATATTGAAATTTGGTTCTTTGAGCACGAGGAGACTCCCAAAAACAAGTTAGTTCTCAATGGCAGCATCATATAACATCGGTCCTCAAATGGCAGCTTTTTTAAGCCATCAAATCATTGGTTTTGGTATAAGTCGTCTATCGCAGCCTATAAGTCATTGATCAAATCCTCGGTTTTGGTATAAGTCATCTATCGCAGCCTATAAGTCACCGATCAAATCCTCAGTCTTGGTTTAAGTTGTCTATCGCAGCCTATAAGTCGTCGATCAAATCCTCGGTCTTGGTATAAGTCATCTATCTCAGCTTATAAGTCACCAATCAAATTCTCAGTTTCGGCATAAGACGTCGATCGCAGCCTATATAAATTTGGGGTCATTTATGACTTTTCTACAAACCTTGACAAGACACCGGAGTAAGAGGCGCGAAGCATATCTCAATTCAATCATTTTCGCAATGTAAGGCATGAAGCGCATCCGTATTAACCATGCCTCTCCTAAAAGTAGGAACAACGTCATGATAGAAATTTAATGCATGGAACGCATCTTGTCATTAAAAGAAGCAGTATGATTTCGAATCATCGCGCTTGGGAGCATGGAGGATGAGATTGCCTGAGCATGTGCATCACGAGGATAGATACATTCATCTGTGTGATTATTTGTGCTTAAGTGTTGTCCCTTTCCCTAACTACGTCCTGGTCTGATTCCCATTGGGATACGTAGGCACCGACCTCTTTGCACCTTTTTTTTTGCAACGAACTTTATTTTTCCCTGATTTCGACAGTTCGGTCAAAGGCTTGTCTTCACATAGGCTTCGACATTCACTTGTGATACGCGTTGCTTCACAAGCTCTGTCGAAGGGGGGCAAACTGTAGACACACTAATTTTGACCGATCGTCGAAATCAAGGGATCCACCTCTAGACCGATGATGACAATGACAGGCAAAATTTGAAGGCTTTCCAAGTGATTCAAATCTTTTCGGAGAATTCTTCAGCCCCAATAAAAGTTTCAAAAGAAAAGGGGAGTAATCGAATATTCAGGGAAACGCGGATGTGAAATACGTATGAGAGAAACAGTCTGAAAATTGATTTCAAAATAAATAAATATAAAAGAATTTAGAAAATAAAATAAAAAAAAGTGAAGAAAGAATTTTGAAAAAGAAAAGGAAAGGAAAAGAAAAGAAAGATATATATATATATATAAGTAATCTATATGATAAATATGTAAGTATGTACTAATATAAGTATATCTTGAGTACATCAGTATAAAGTATATTAGTATTAAGTATGTATTAAGTATATATTTAAAAGAAAATATAAAAAGTGAGAGATTCTGTTAGCTGCGGCACACGGAGATGCCGGCGGCACTCGCTAGCGGCACTCAGCGAGTGGCGCGCTGACATTTAGTGAGTGCCAGAACGGCACTCGCTAAGTGTCGCAGACAACTCAGTGAGTGCCGCCCGCTATAACAACCTATTTTTTCTTAAATACGTATGAAATATTCTTGCACATGGGTTTTCACCCGAAATTACCAATTTAACCCCACTGAAAATGGTCTATATAAGGAGGTCTTCACCTCCATTACAAGGATCCTCTTCTCCCATCTTGCAAAATATATAGAAAACTAGAGAGATTTAAGAGAGAAATAAAGAGATTTTTGAAGAATTCAAGAGTTTTCTTTGAAGAATTTGAAGAAGAAGTTGAAGAACTTCGAAGATCTTCACTAAACAAGAAGAGATCCTTGAGGTTATAGAGGTAACCTTCTAATCCTACCTAGAATTAGGAAAAATTCAATCACAATTCATAGATTTAGGATCTTTTCACATTTTCAAAACCTCTCTTCTTACCTCATTTTCATCACACACCACATAGAATTTGTGATTGAATTTTATTTGCCTTCATTAATTTGGATATAAATGGAGCTTTTATCATGCCCCGGATCCACACATGTGAACCCAAGACACGTGGCACGCCACCAAGGCCTTCAAACAACAATTTACAAATGAAAAGGAGGGAAAACAAGTACGTTTACACCATTATGTTAGACAATTAAGCCCAAGGGAAAAATGGTAATTAATAAGGTATATCAAATTTTATACCAAAAGATAGGTTTTTGAGTCGCGGTTCCAACGCAAAAAACGGTGCGCGAATCCGAGTTTTCTAGAGAGAGTTATGTCCGTTTCCGTAAAAGTCGACAGTGCAGCAAAATGACCTGCGGATCGATCCGCCCCAAAACCGGATCGATCCGGTTTTGATAGAACCTTATTTTTGGCCCTCCAGAAGTGCCGGATCGATCCGCTCAAGACCCGGATCAATCCGGATTCTGCAGTACCCAATTTGACAGCAATTTCACTAGTTCTGCAGATTCCAAACATTACCAAAACCAATCCAAACTTCATGAAACTTTCCAAAACACTTCAAAACCATTCCAAAAATCATTCTAAACCATTTCCAAGTTATATTAACATGTTCTTAAACAAACATTAATCAAGATCTCCAAATGCTACAACACTCAAACACACTCAATTTTCACAAAACCAAGCTAAAACACATGATCTTGAACTCAACTCTCAACCATCATGCTCCAAACCACAGAAACAAAAGTTGGAGAAGTTCCAACATGATTTTTAAACCATGAACAAGACGTGCAACGCCAAATCTCTCAAATGCTCCCATTTCTCTCCCAAAATCAAACAAAACACATGAGTCTTTATCCATATTCACAACTAACGTACTCAACTCATAAAAATAAGAGTTTGAAAGGTTTCCACAAGATATTAAACTCCGGCTACAACATTTGCATACGTCTCGGCGTGACAAAACAAGAACCCAACATAACCAACTAAGTTTAACATGCTCCCAACTTAATCCATACATACTCGGATTACACCGAAATTATAAGTTTTGAACAAAACAACTATAACACATGGAACTACAATGTACACAAGCTTCATAGCCACGACGAACCCCACGTTCATCTCCCCGGATTCTCGCCGCCGTGCTCAGCTACAATGGTTATTCAATAACCACTACAATATATAAGCTATATGCTTAGTGAGAAATATCAATAAAGCACACGGATGACATATCAATGCTTATATTCAACTCAACAAACATAATGATCTCCGGATAAGCAAGTATTTCATCCACCACTACCCGCAAGTCCACGACTCCCCCGATAGTTCACGGCACAAGCCAATGACCCACGCCACACACGTGCGGTCTAATGCCGTTGTCGGCAACAAGTGGTCGTCACCACGGAACAATCTCATGGTGGATTCATACAAGCTTTCCTTTGATCCAAATAGACAACTAAACATGCTCACATAAACATACAATCATACTTTTCACAAATTCATAGCTAAACAAGAGTAATTAAGCTAAATAGACATGAAATCAACATCATATGAACATAACCATGAATCTCATCCATAGGCAAGATTGAAATCACTCACCTCGTCGCAATTCACTCCTAGTTGAGAAATTAAAGCTCAAATCTACTCCGGTTTCAAATCCTACATGAATTCGGCAAACTACGGATTACTGCTCCGAATTGGGTCGCGAGAAATACGACAATTATACTCAATAAAATCAGTACCAAAACGTAGAACTCACCTCTACGAGTCCAAATCTGGTCTCGGAATTGAAATTGGTAGTCGAACGACGCGTTGATTAACGTCGTAAAGCTCAGTCGAATTCCGTCGATATCTCTCGTTTTCTCTCTACTATAATTCCTTTTGTCTAAGGAATGAAGATGATGGTGACTAAGGCTCCTAGTGAGCCATGAGACACATGTCTCATTACATGTGACTCAAGTTTTTGGTTTCTAAGTTTACCTCCCACATTTAATAAGTTTTGCAATTATACCCCTACTAGCTATAGAACTCTTTAAAATTATTCCAAACTTAAATAGGTGTTTGTCTATGTCTCGCATGGGTCCCATAAGTGGTCCCACATAATTTTATGAAGTTGCTAATTAGCCTACTAATTATATAACGTGTTCATTTCGTCCTCACCCAGGTATTCTAAATGACCACATAATTGGTCCCTAACAATAAACAATATATTCTAAACAACATGTAAATATTTCACATATGCCTTAATAACCATTTAAGCACATGAGAGTAATTCCACAACATTGTCCCATCATAATGGAACTTCATCAACTCATGTCCCAATTTGGAACTGCCACGTTGGCCAACATTGGGTTCCCAAGCTGGACACCCATAATCAACTAGTGAGTTAAAACTCACTTAAACATGTGTTAATAAACACCAATTAATTATTAATTAACGAGTAATCGCGGGAGCGGGTGTTACATCTTTGGATTTAAGATTAAAAGAATTTTCGACTTGACTTTTCTAAATAAACCTTGATGTTACTTCATTTTGTCTATACTTTCCTTGGAAAATCCATGAGATCTTCAATATCTCATTGGATCTCTTTTAGTTTGATCTTCTAGTCCCCTATGATTCTATGATTTATATGGGGGTTAGGTTGATCACAGTTATATCCACACATGCTTGGATGGGTTCAAGTCTCATTTCATGACTTGGAGCCTTCAACGTGAGAATCTCATAGAGTTTTCTCTATACTCTATAAAGGTTCATATGGATTTGATCATATTTAGTCTCCAAGGACCAATGAATTGAGAGGAGACTTGCAAGGACCACATATTTGGGAGAGGAATTTGAAATACTTTAAGTTTAGAACAAGAATTTGAATAATAAGTTGATATTGGTGCAGTGAATTCATGAACACACTATGATCAACGATTTTTAATTAAATCATAGTCCATGGTAATTGAATGAGACCAATTGGAGATTGTTCATAACTCATATATGTATTACTAGATTTTTTTTTGATGGGATTTCATACTTAGGATGGTTTGGCCTTATGATTTTTGAACTAGTCACTCTCTGTCCAAAATTTCAGAACAGTGAGTTCATTTTAAAGTAAGTAAATCAGAGCCTTAATCAAGCTTTCTTGACTTTAAATAAATTTTTCTAGGAAGTTAAATGTGTTAACAAGATCTCAAAGAATGAAGTCATTCGGATTTATTTGCTATTTTTAGAAAATCATACAAAAACTCTGGATAGAGAGTTGCAAATTTCTGTGTGACGTCTAGTTTTTGCCTAATTTCTGGAGATTGAACCGTTGGATCTTCGATTTTCTTTTTGGGTTATAAACTAGACTCACAGAGGCACAACATACTAAAAAATTATTAAGATCTAACCGTTGGAAGTATGACTTTACTATTTTCTAAATTCAGGTTTCTTTTTTATAAATTCTGAAATTTTGTCACATCTTTGATAAATTTCATCCAAATAAGTTCCTAATGCCTTAGGATCCAAACCATGTTTTAAACAATGAAAATTAAGCTTAAATCCAAAGACTAAGTGGTCTAAATTGATGAATGACTTATAACTTACTCATGTTCATATTCATGCATACTTCACATACATTGATTCTAGTAATTAAGGTGTCATGTTTGCATTATGTTAAACCTTAAACTTAATTGAATACAACTATGGGTTCCTTATGATTATGTTGGGATTATACCATCTCTATACAGATATTACATTGGCTCCTAGTTGAGACTTGTATATCTATAGAAGTGTTATGATTCCAATTAGTTAGAAAGAATTCATAGTTATATCAACTCTTTTCCATGCTTGTTAAGATTAAGCTAGAAGATTAAGCATGTTATTTAGGGTTCAATATTTATTGTTCAAAGCATGTGGACTAACCTTTTTTTTGTAGCGCTAATGAGGCATGATTTTCGACTCTTCTTTAGTTTATTTATTCCTTGATTTTTTTTATTATTGATTTTCGACTTCATGTGCGGCACCTTAAACTAGGTTTTGCCTTATGTGTATATATGCGTTAGAGACCTTTTCTTAGATTTTATTTATTTGTATGCATTGCATGTTCCAATATTCGCGGCTGGATCCCGGGTATATTTCCTAGTTCCTTATTACATATCATTTTGCTTGCTATTTGACCTATGTGGTTTTGTGTGCCTTTTATCGTTAGCAATCTTACACTTTTTAGACATATTTTTGTAATGTATATATTTATGTATTCGTTGATGGTACACTTAGATAATCAATTCGATTGAAAGGATGTCAAGTAGAGGCCTATCACGAGATAGGATGAGAGGGGGTGTTTTATTCCGCCGGGCTCCTTCCCCTCTCATTCTATAATCCCTGGACCTAGAAATCTCTGCTTTTCCAAAAGATCAGTTTGCTTTTAAATGGTTTCTTAATTTTCCTTTAAAAATTAAGCGGCGACTCTTTGTATTTGAAAATGTTTTATAAAAAAGCGTGGGTAAAACTGCGGTATTCATAGGGACCCAGTACTGGGTCCCATTTATGTGAGAGAGAATAGCACGAAAAGCACTGAGTGAAAAGCACCCAAGTGATGTCCGTCCAAACAACCCTTAAGAAAGTCCAAACCTGTTATAACAGGTTGCAAGACATTTAATGCCCCTGACATGTGGCAACCTTTCTCTTTCCTTCCAATCCACACTTACCACGTGTACCATGGTTTTGCTCTACCGGGCTCACTGAATAACTTCTCCCACTACAGTCTTTCCCACTCATTTCTAAAGTAATGTTAACTGTCTGCCATACACGTGGTGATTATCTATTCTGAACGTTTCTCCACTCATGTTCCCCCCCTTTTTTTTGGGTGGCTTAGATTTTAGTCTATTAAACTTTACCTATCTAGAAATAGACCCATTTTAAAATTGACTCTATAAATTAGTCTCTCACCTATTTTAAAGACATAAATACCCCCACCCTCATAAATTAGGGTATTGAAATTCAAAACCCAGATTTGTTATATATATATATATCTAGAAAGAGAGAGAATTAAATGAGAGGATTAAAAGAGAAATTTTAATAAATACCCCCACTACCAAAACCCAGGTTTGTTATACATACATATATATATATACACACACACACACACACACACACACACGCATAGAGAGATAGAATTAACATAGAAATTTTATCTATTATAGTGAGAAATCTTTCACCTTTTTAACGTATTTGATGAGAAATTTCTCACCAAAATTAAAACAAACTGTCAAAATACTGGCCAAATGTGAGAAATTTTATCTACTATAGTAAGAAATTTATCACCCTTTTTTAACGGATTTGTGAGAAATTTCTCACCAAATGAAAACAAATTTATCACCTTCAAAACTCAAAAGTAAAACTCCACACTTTGTGAGAAATTTCTCACACTGTCAAAATTCATACACAAACTGTCAAAACACTAAAATACAGCAGCAATACGCATGGATATACATACTGTTGGCCCAAATATGGAAACCTTAGAGGGCGGTGAATAAGGTTTTAGCGGAAAATAAACCTTTTAAAAACTTAATTGCAAATTAAACACAATCACAAGCAATAAAGTAAAGAGATAAGGGAAGAGACACTTGCAAACCGAGTTTTCAAGTGGTTCGGCAATCCGCACACCGCGCCTACGTCTACCCCTCAAGAACACCTCTTGAGGATTCCTTTACTTGATCTATTTCACGGGTGTAGACCAAACCGTTACAAGAGCCTTCAATCTCTTCCAAAGAAGAACACCTTTTCTTTGCATACAAGGGTTACTACCCTCACTCTTTACAATGATTTGAATTACAAATGATAACTCTCTCTCTTTAGAGTGGATGGATAAAAATATAGCTCACACAAAAACTCCTTAATGAGTAGATAATACAAATGAAAGCTCACTACAATTTACTCTCTCAAGAATTACAATTGAAATCAAGAACAAATTGATTTTTCACTCAAACTAGGGCTCAATTGTGAATGATGATTAAACAAGTTGTTTGAATAATTTTCCTTGATTACCCAACTCTTAAAATCACCCCTATATATAGCTTTTCGACATATATGACCGTTGGGGGTGTTTGGGGGGTGTAAAAGCAATTTTCAAAAAGTTTATAAAACTAGTCGTTAGGTGTTTCAGCGCGATCCAATCGGCTAAAAAAATGCCTCAGTCGACTAGAAAATTTGTAGCAGTGTCTACCTTTCAAAAAAAAAAAAAACAGTTGACTTTTTTACAATCCAGTCGACTAGAACAGTACCTCCGGTCGACTGGACCTTTCAAAAATCAGTCGACTGGTTTTCTGCTGCTCTTTGGCAGACTGACACCTCTTCACTAAAACGGCCATAACTCCTTCTACAAAACTCATTTTCGCAATTCGTTTAAAGATTCGGATACTAGATTCAAATACCTTTCCAACCATATAAAACTAAACAATTAGTTCCTTACCAATTAGATCAGGTTTGGCTTTACAGTTGACATATCTATGCAAAGGTCTATGTTTTGACTTAGCCACTTGAAAGCTTTTGTGAAATGAATTTAATTGAGTGGTCTAAGTATATTTATGTCCTTGAAAGTATTTTAAAGTGTAAGATCAAGGATCCTAAGGTCCAATTAAAGTTACTTGAGCCCCTATGAGTGATTGATTAAAATGCTTACATGTAAATCCTAGTCTTAAACTAAGGATAGAAAAATCTTCAAGTCTTCAAGCTTGATCCTTGTTGAGCTCCATTACTTTTGGGTTTCACCATATGCTATCTCATGAACTCAAACAAAGTTAGAACATTTAAGATCTCTATCAAGAGATTAGCACAATGAAAATGACTTGATAATAGCTTAGAATCGAACAATTACAAAACATACTATTATCCATAGATTTGTCATCATCAAAACAAATATCAATAATGCCTTAAAGAAATTCAAGGCTAACAATTTCCTCCTTTTTGATGATGTCAAACATGCAATAGAGATATAGCAATTAACAATAAGAGTCATTTCATGTTATCATTCAAAGTAGCAAGAAATACAAAGTATGAATCCAAGAATGATAACTTTCTAACAATCTCTATTATCATTTTCCTCATTTTTTAATATCTCTTTGTTCAATTCTCTAATCTCTCTATTCAATTCTCTATTCAATATCCCCCTTTTTGACAACAACAAAAAGATTGGGGTTTGAACTAAATGTTCCCCCTCAAGATAAGCAAACATATCATGGAGGCAATAAGATACCAAAATAATTAGAGTGAACATAGTAATATGTTCCCCCTCAATATATGCATATATGAATGAATATCAATTTAAGATCAAGATTATGCATTATCTCCTTACGAGGATGGAATAACTATGAACAACAAAACAAAATAACTTGATAAATCAAACAAGATGAGCATGTTATCAAACTCAAGAGAAATATCAAAACAAGTTAATCTAAGCTACTCCTACTAGGCTTATTGTGAGAGATTTAACTATTGTCCAAGCACCTCTTGGATGCAACATTTTCCAAGGAGGTAGGAGAGGATCCCTTCACAACCCAAACTATGTTAATTTTCTTTCGAAATGAACATTTATAATCAATATGCCCATTTTTCATGCAATAATGACAAGTTACATGGGGAAGGGTCTCATTTAACATTGATTCCTTAACAAAGAAATTCTTGTGAGAATTTTGAGAATTTGAAGTAGAGTATGTGGACTTTACAAAGAAGTTTTTGTACTTCTTTTCCTTGTATGTGGGATTAAATACCAAACCGGCCTTATCAAAAACACATTTTTGTTTTCCCAAAAGCATATTCAAATTTTGTTCACCTTGGGTAAATTTGGCCAAAGTTATTGTCAAATCATCCACATCCTTTCTCAATTCAACATTTTCTATTTCAATAAATTTACTTGAAGGTTGATTGGCTGAAACAAGCTTTTCTTTTCTCAAAATTTCATTTTGAGATTTTAAATCATCCAATTGTATTTTTAACTCAAAATTTCCCTTTTCAAGCTCAATAGAAGATTGTGTTCTTAAAACATGTTTTTCATTTTCAACCTTCAAAGATTCATTTTGGGATTTCAAAACATTTAACTCATTTGAAAGTTTGAAAACATTCTTTTTAAGAGTTATACATTTAGATCCCAATTTCTCTAACTCCTCATGTAACTCCTCAAAAGCATATTGAAGCTCATTATAGTTAGGAGATTCAACAATAGATGTAGGATTAGAGTTACTAACTTCTCTTGTGCACCTTCTTGACCACATGAGT
The DNA here is from genome assembly GCA_033977485.1 of Hydrangea macrophylla. Lineage (NCBI taxonomy): Eukaryota > Viridiplantae > Streptophyta > Magnoliopsida > Cornales > Hydrangeaceae > Hydrangea > Hydrangea macrophylla. Next base: position 113,720,166 of record CM066982.1, on the reverse strand, counting down.
CATCATCGGATGAGTCATCATCATCCCAAGTGGCCTCTTTGGCCATATTCTCATTCTCATCATCTTCATTTGCAAAAAGGCACACTTTTTCCTCTTCACAAGTTTGGTTAGTTGTAACATGAAAATTTTATAAACATAACCAAATTTTATTTGCAATAGAGCATGAACGAATTCTATTATATGAAATATCATCTAAAGAATTATATAGAATTTTCATGGCTCTAAGATTCAATTGAAAGTTATTTTGATCACTTTCATTCCATTCAATCTTTGGTTTAAGAGAAGAATCAATTTTGACAATGTTCCAAAGATTTATGTCAAGTGATATAAAATAAGTTTCTATTCTCCTTTTCCAATGATCGTATTTGTGATCTTTCAATGATGGAGGAGTTGTAATGCAATAACCTTCTTGAACTTTTGTTTCCATAGACTTAACTCAACATTTTGAAATTCAATAAAATCATTAGAGTCGTTGAAAGAGCAAGAAGTAGAGGTTACCCCATTGTTAATTACCATGAGCCAAAGATTGACAATCTCATCTTCATTTGAGTTGTCGTCCAATGATTCACTCTCGGAGCAACTTTGAGTGGCCTTCATTGCCTTCTTCTTACCTTGTTCATCTTTAGGAGGCTTCTTTTCCAATTTTTCTTTCTTTAGAAACTTTACGAATTTTTGGGTGGTCAAAGCCAGTTCCTCATCCTCATCACTCTCATGATCTTTTCCCTTTTTATTTGAGGTTGAGGACTTCAAGGCAATGTCTCATCTTTTGATCTCCTTTTTCTTGTCTTCTTCGACAAGCACGGCTAACTCCATTTCATGGGTAATGAGAGATCCCATGAGTTGTTCAATTGACAAGTTTGTCAAATCTTTCACTTCCCGGATAGCCGTGACCTTAGGTTGCCATTGCTTTGGTAAAGCCCTAAGAATTTTTTCAAAATTTCTTCATTAGCATAAACTTTACCAAGATTTTTCAAGTTATTCATGATAGTTGTAAACCGAGTAGAATATCACCAATAGACTCAAAAGGCAACATTTTAAACATCTCATAAGATTGAACAAGCAAATTAATTTTTAGACTTTTTGACTTGGCTTGTTCTCTCATGAGTCACTTCAAGTTTATCCCAAATTTCTTTCCCGGATTCGCAAGATGAAATTCTATTGTATTCATTTGGGTCTAAACTGTAATATAATAAATTCATTGCCATTGCATTCATTTTAATGAGTTTCTTATCGGCATCATTATACTCATCTTCCGTTTTTGAAATAGAAATACCATTTAAATTTTTTGTAGAAAGATGAGGGCCATTGACCACTATTTGCCATAAATCAAAATCTAAAAAAATCATATAGATTCTCATTCTATTTTTTCAATAAGCATAATTTGATCCATTAAAACACGGTGGTTTATTTGCCGATTGACCCTCACTATAAGAGATACGAGAAGTGTTGGTTTTCATTTGGATCTTAACTCAAATTTTTAAAAAACTTTTGAAAATAGAAGAGCCGAAACTTTGATACCAATTGTTTGTCTAAATATAGAAATCTTACAGGGAGTGAATAAGGTTTTAACGGAAAATAAACCTTTTTAAAACTTAATTGCAAATTAAACACAATCACAATGTCACACCCCCAAAAATCGAAGCGTGAGGAAAGAGGAAAGATAGAGAGAAAAGAAGTAAAACCCAATCACAAATGCGGAAGCGACTTTAGAAATCCACGGGGATTCCTACAAGGATGTCTTACTAATACGTAAATTCAAAATGGACTCGCAAGTTGACTAGTCAAACGAAGGTAAAATCATTTGAGCATTTGATTAAAAGACTATCCGAACAAGCACTAGTTCAAGGAATGCAAAAAAAAATTGATAAAGGACCATTTTTTGGATAATTACTGAATTTTAAAACATCTGTAAGTAACTATATCTTTGAAATTTTCACATTCTGTTCATGGTGGTCCATGTAAAATTCGATTCTGCACAACTTTTGTCAAATAGCATTTTTTTTCCAATTCCTCACCGTTTGGGCAGAAACTGAAATAACAGTGGCAAAATTTTTTTTTACAGCATTTTGACAGCATTTCGAAATGTTTCCAACTATGTTAAATCCTCAAGTTTAAACATCAATACATGACTAAACAAGTCCTAAACAACATACAACATGAGTCTAGAGCAAACAGAACTTCATGTACTCAAAATTTACTAAAAACGAGAAGTTAAAGAGATAAAGAGAGGAAGAAGGGGAGAAGGAGAGATTGGGAGAGAGATATAGGGAAAGATAGGGAGAGAGACGGAGGGAAGGTATTCTAAACACACACACACACACACGTGTATTTTCACATTCGGAAACATTTTAAAAATATATATATACATAATTCCAACATAAGTAAAAGAAAAGAATATTTGAGAAATGGAAAGAGATCAAAGAAAGGGGGAAAAAGAAAGAGAATGGGAGAGATTTGAAACGTTTAAATGTTTGAAACCTTGTTGGAATTAAAAGAGAGGTTTAATCCGGCAAGGACCCAAGTACAAAACGAACTAAACTACAACAAATGAACTCCCAAAAAAGCAACCACCCAAACCAATCCGGCAAGGATCCAAACACAAGGGAAAAACACACAATGGGCGTGTAAATCAAAAGACAAGAACTTATAGAGGTTCAACGACCTCGGAAAGTAAATACATCATCATAAAGTGAGTTTAACAATTTCAAGAAATAACTATGAAAGCAAGGGCTAACTCTTGTCCCATCAAAATCAAAGAAGCTTCTCAAATACAAGAGATGAGAGCCTAAGCCCACGAAATTTTGTAAAACCTTAATACTCTAAGTTTTAAAGCATTAAACATTTACAATCTTCCCAAACGACTGAATTAACAAGAGAGCTATCCATATACATAACTAAGCACGAGTCTTTAAAGTAGAACAAAAGTATCAACGTCTACGCGTCGGGTCACATATGCCCTTTTCCTTTATCAAGCTCACCTGAAAAAATATTTTATCATTTTTATGACAACGACGGCTCGTAGAAAATACTATAACAAGTCTATATGTTATCCAGGGCTAAAATGAAATGAGGTGCAATGGATCGCCACCATGGCTACGATGAAATGATTAAAGCCGCAAGGCTATGCGTGATATATGCACATCTCTCTTGTTACCGGACTATGAGCCACCCACGCATGGAGTGTAGCATACCAACTTCCGGGAGCTACCCGAATATAGTTGGAGTTTGAATATTTCTAAGGGTCATTCTCCCTGTCTCACATCACAACCCATATTCGGATTTTCTTAAATCAAATTCCCTCACATGGGATTTTTCTCTCTTTTTCAAACAAAACATTTATGTCGTGATACATGAATGCTTGCCGATTAGGCCTCAATGCATGTAATGTTTAAAATGACATTTTAGATGAACCACTATAATAAATTAAGCAATAATTCTAATCCATTAGACATGATATCAAGGACATCAAGAGTTGAATAAAAAATTCATAATATAACATTCCTAACAAGGATTTCTAAACTAACGTCCTAGCATGCTTTTACACATAAAGGGAGCATCCTAAGCACGTCTAGCATCACATAATAAAATATAGTACAATCAAAGCATGTAAGTCACAATTAGGCATACAACCCTAAATCTACAACTTTGGGGAAAAACTAATGCATGTGTTTAAATTATTCTCTTAGCATCATTTTAATCACATATAATACCCCAAGATCACAACTTGCACAACCAAAACATATAATCCACATTTAGGCAAAATAATCCCAACATTACAACTTTGGGGAAAATCCTAGTGCATGTGTCTAAGTTCTCTCCTAGCACATATATATTGAACTCAAAGCATCTTAGACAAGCATAACATATGGAAATGCAACAATGTAAATCTACCTCAAAGCTTAGCTTCCAAAAATCAATGGCAACTTAAGAGAGCTAAGCAAATCCAAAGTAACTTCAATGCTTGTGTTAGGATCTTGAAAATGCTTCAAGGTTGTACCACTAATCAAGAACAACCAAGGTTAGGATAGAAATCATTGAACTAGCAAACCCTAGGTTGTTAGAGACTGGGAAAATTTACCCACATTAGAAATCCTCTATAGAAATGGTTAGGTATGTTAGGAGGTGTTCTAAATACTCCAAGGAATCTATAAAAGAGAAGAGAAGTTCAATCGAAACCTAAAATTTCAAAATCTAGTGAAACCCTAGAATTTGGGGGTTTTCTAGAATGCTTACTAAATGATGATTCCAAGCTATAGAATGATTAGAGATGCTAGATAATGAAGTTCATAATAATCCCTTGAAATCTTGAAGAATGAAGCTTGAAAGAGAAGGAGAACCATGGAGGTTTTTGTCTCTTGGAACGAGAAGAAGAAGAAGAGAAGGAAGAAAAAGTAACGTGAATGAGGGGAGAAGAATGGTTTGGCCGGCTATAGGGGAGTGGGGTGGGACCCACTCTCTTGTATGCTCCAAAAATAAAATGTTTGGTGTCCCAATGGACAGTGTGACCCAGTAGTGTAACCTCAAAATTAAATAAACACATCCACGGGCATAGAAATAAATTTATAAGCATATGAAAGATACAATAAAATAATTTAGTCATGCTCTGGAATTAAAAATATAGTCAAATAAAATAAGGGTCCACAACAGGAAAGGAAAAATTACCCCATTACCCTTAATTAAAAATTCTGAAACATTACACACAGGCAATAAAGTAAAGAGAGAAGGGAAGAGACACTTGCAAATCGAGTTTTTAAGTGGTTCGGCAATCCGCACACCGCGACCTACGTCCACCCCTCAAGAACACCTCTTGAGGATTTCTTTACTCGATCTATTTCACGGGTGTAGACCAAACCGTTACAAGAGCCTTCAATCTCTTCCAAAGAAGAACACCTCTTCTTTGCACACAAGGGTTACTAACCCTCACTCTTTTCAATGATTTGAATTACAAATGATAACTCTGTCTCTAGAGTGGATGGGGAAAAACATAGCTCACACAACAACTCCTTAATGATTAGATAATACAAATAAAAGCTCACTACAATTTGTTCTCTTAAAAATTACAATTGAAATCAAGAACAAATTAATTTTTCACTCAAACTAGGGCTCAATTGTGAATGATGATTAAACAAGTTGTTTAAATGATTTTCCTTGATTACCCAATCCTTAAAATCACCCCTATATATAGCTTTTCAACATATATGACCGTTGGGGGTGTTTGGGGGTGTACAAGCAATTTTCAATAAGTTTAGAAAACAAGTCATTAGGTGTTTCAGCGCGATCCAGTTGATTGAAAAAATGCCCCAGTCGACTAGAAAATTTGTAGTAGTGTCTACCTTTCAAAAACTGAAAACAGTAGACTTTTTTACAATCCAGTCGAATGGAACAGTACCTCCGGTCGACTGGACCCTTCAAAAATTAGTCGACTGGTTTTCTGCTGCTTTTTGGCAGACTGACACCTCTTCACTAAAACGGCCATAACTCCCTCTACAAAACTCATTTTCGTGATCCATTTGAAGATTCGAAAACTAGATTCAAATACCTTTCCAACCATTTAAAACTCAACATCTAGTTCCTTACCAATTAGATCAGGTTTGGCTTTAAAATTGACCTATCTACGCAAAAGTCTATATTTTGACTTAGCCACTTGAAAGCTTTTGTGAAATAAATTTAATTGAGTGGTCTAAGTATGTTTTAGGTCCTTGAAAGTATTTTAAAGTCTAAGATCAAGGATCCTAAGGTCCAATTAAAGTTACTTGAGCCCCTATGAGTGATTAATCAAAATGCTTACATGTAAATTCTAGTCTTCAACCAAGGAAAGAAAAATCTTCAAGTCTTCAAGCTTGATCCTTGTTGAGTTCCATCACTCTTGGGCTTCACCATATGCTATCTCATGAACTCAAACAAAGTTAGAACATTTAAGATCTCTATCAAGAGATTAGCACAATGAAAATGACTTAATAATAGCTTAGAATAGAATAATTACAAAACATGCTGTTATCCATAGATTTGTCATCATCAAAACAAATGTCAATAATGCCTTAAAGAAATTCAAGGTTAACACATACACATATAGATATAGACATATGAGTCTCTTCACCATCACCGTTGTCCCCTCATCAAGCACCGACTTGTACACAAACCCCTTGGTCCTTCAACTACAAATGGAAATCCGTTCTCTTCCTCAACCACTTCTAATCCATTTGCCCCCAAACTGGATGGGAAATCTGTAATACCCGCTCCCGCGATTACTCGTTAATTACCATTTAGCATGCATTAGCATAATTAATTGGTGTTTATTAACACATGTTTAAGTGAGTTTTAACTCACTAGTTGATTATGGGTGTCCACTTGGGAACCCAATGTTGGCCAACGTGGCAGTTCCAAATTGGGACATGAGTTGATGAAGTTCCATTATGATGGCACAATGTTGTAGAATTACTCTCATGTGCTTAAATGGTTATTAAGGCATATGTGAAATATTTACATGTTGTTTAGAATATATTATTTATTGTTAAGGACCAATTATGTGGTCATTTAGAATACCTGGGTGAGGACGAAATGAACACGTTATATAATTAGTAGGCTAATTAGAAACTTCATAAAATTATGTGGGACCACTTATGTGACCCACGCGTGTAATACCCTGTATTCTTGTAATGTATTATATAACTAAGACATTGTATGTTTTAATACTTTTATGAGCTTGGCCTTACCCTTGGTATATTTTACATACCAATCGATTGAACTTTATCTCAATCGATTGATTGTTCCAATCGATTGAACTTTATACCAATCGATTGATTGTATCAATCGATTGACACTTATGTCAATCGATTGGAGGCAGCTGGGCAGATTCTTTTGCTCTGGCTGGGGAGAGGCCACGTGAACACTCCCTCTCTATATATACCAGCCCATTTTGGGCGTATTTCTGTTTACAGAAATCAGAGAGAGTGAAGGGGAGGGTTTTGTGTGTGTTATATATATATATACACTCATATATATATATACTCACATATATACATACATACACTCACACACACACAGAGATGGACTGAGACGAGAAGAAGAAGAAGAAGAAGGCCAGAAAGAAGAAGAGAAGAAGGAGAAGAAAGAGAAGAGAGAAGGCAGAGAACTAGAGAGAGAGAGAGGAAGACCACCATTGAAGCTCAAGCTTCAAAACACAACCAAACACGCCTTAACGCCTAAGGTGAGTTCTAAACTCACTTGGTAGCTTGATATTGATGTTAGAACATGTTTTGAATGAAGAAATGGAGAAGAAACCATGTTTCCCGTTTATATGTTGCTGGGCAGTCTTCTCTGCGAAGAAGACGAAGTGTCAATCGATTGACACTATACCAATCGATTGACATCTTTCATGTTCCAATCGATTGACACTATATCAATCGATTTACATCTTTCATGTCTCAACCGATTGACATTTTATGCAATCGATTGACATGGATTGTGATCCAATCGATTGAATCTTTGATCAATCGATTGACACTACTTTTATACCAATCGATTGAACCTTCTTCCAATCGATTGATGCCACTTTTATACCAATCGATTGAACCTTCTTCCAATCGATTGATGCCACTTTTATACCAATCGATTGACATCTATACCAATCGATTGGATGTTGCAGTTTACTGTTTTACTTGTTTAGTTAATGTAATAACTGTTTAGTTGTTTATTTACTGTTCAGTACTTCCCAGCATGCTTTACTATTGTAATACAGACATGATAACGAGTTAATGCAGCATAGGATCGTAGTAATAACAAGACTATCGAATAACGTTTATAATGTTAGATAACGGAATAGTTGTGAATCCTTTGGAGTTAACGTTCATTTCATTCAGAGTAGTCGGGCCACATTGGGATTGTCATGTATCGGAAATAGAGTTGAACTTAAGTAGGTTTGCTAAGATTCGGGAACCTTGCGTGGGCGGGCTTTGGTCGATCATATGTTCTTAAAAGCGGTAGACAGACGAAGGTGTCTATGACTTGCGGTGAACCGGACCATTTGCCCTAAGATAGCCAGATGATCTAATCATATGTTCTTAAAAGCGGTAGACAGACGAAGGTGTCTATGACATGCGGTGGACCGTGATCACTGGTAGACGTCGCTAAGTCGTGGCATAGAATGATGTACTGTTGTTTAAAGCGTTATATCCCTGACATGCGGTGGACTGTGCATATGTTCTTAAAAGCGGGGGATGGACTAACGTGGTATCCATGACATGCGGTGAACTGTGCATATGTTCTTAAAAGTGGTGGATGAGCAATGGTATGTTATAGAGTTGAACTACTGTCGAGTCTGTTCCCCTATCTAGACGTGTTATCGGTCTTATAATGAGTAAAACATTAGTAATCGGATAATCGGTTTGATGTAAAGAAGTTACCCTCACAGAACTCTAACTTGTTGCGGCTTATAACTTGTAATAACTTCAATAGTTGATACCCTGTTAGTATCTAACTCACTCGGCTTTCATTAAGCTGACGGCATTTATGCCGCTGGACATTTCTACGTTCCAGCGCATCCTGGTTATGACTATACAGGTGAAGGGCCTGCAGAAGAAGACTACTATGCCGGTGACGGAGTTTCTGTGGAGAACTTCCCCGACGGAGGTCAGATCGAAGAAGACTACTACGCCGAGGACTACCCTTATGCCAACTGAAGACTAGACTAGAATTGTAGCTAATTGCCCTTACCGTTTTAGAACTTTTGTAGTCAGGCATATGTTGCCTTGGCATTTGTACTTCCGCTGCTTTATATTTGATTCGAGACTCTGATATGTAATAGTTAGTAACTTCTGTTAACTTTATGTTACGTTGTGATTAGAACCTAGACTTCATTCTTGTTACACTATTACTTCTTGTTGCTTAGTACTGCGTGGTGTGGACAATCATGTGACTTCACCCGTCATTCCCTATGGACCCATAAAGGAAATTTATTTTTCTCTATTTATGCCGTTCCGGGGCGTGACAACGCGAGACATAGACAAATACCCACTTAAGTTAGGAGGATTAAATAGTTAGTTATAAAACTAGTAGGGGTATAATTGCACAACTAGAGAAATGTTGGGGAGGTCATAATAGAAACCAACACTTGAAATGTATATGGATGAGACAAGTGTCTCATGACTCATCACATTGAGTCATCTTCATCCTTAGTGAGTTAAGGACTTTACAGAGAAACTATATTCGTGCGAAATCGACGACGGAATTCGACGGAGCTCTACGACGTCAATCGGCACACCGTTCGATACTCAATTTCAATTCCGAGACCGAATTTGAACTTGTAGAGGTGAGTTCTACGTTTTGGTACTGATTTCACTGAGCTTAATCGTCGTATTTCTCGCGACCCAATTCGGAGCGGTAATCCGTAGTTTGCCGAATTCATGTAGGATTTGAAACCGGAGTAGATTTGAGATTTATTTTCTCAACTAGGAGTGAATTGCGACGAGGTGAGTGGTTTCAATCTTGCTTATGGATGAGATTCATGGTTATGTTCTTTGGGTGTTATTATATGCCTATTTAGCTTAAATTACTCAAGTTTAGCTATGATTTTGTGAAAAGCATGGCGATATATTTATGTGAGCATGTTTAGTTGTCTATGTGGGTCAAAGGAAAGTTTGTATGAATCCGCCATGAGATTGTTCTGTGGTGACGACCACTTGTTGCCGACAACGACATTAGACCGCACGTGTGTGGCGTGGGTCATTGGCTTGTGCCGTGGACTATTGGGGGAGTCGCGGACTTGCGGGTAGTGGCGGAAAAAATACTTGTTTATCCGGAGATCATTTAATATGTTGAGTTGAATATGAACATTGATATGTCATCCGTGTGCTTGATTGATATCTCTCACTAAGCATATAGCTTATATATTGTAGTGGTTATTGAATAACCATTTTAGGTGAGCACGGCGGCGAGAATCCGGGGAGATGAACGTGGGATTCGTCGTGGCTATGAAGCTTGTGTACATTGTAGTTCCATGTGTTATAGATGTTTTGTTCAAAACTTATAATTTCGGTGTAATCCGAGTATGTATGGATTAAGTTGGGAGGATGTTAAACTTAGTTGGTTATGTTGGGTTCTTGTTTTGTCACGCCAAGATGGATGCAAATGTTGTAGCCTGAGTTTAATATCTTGTGGAAACCTTTCAAACTCTTATTTTTATGAGTTGAGTACGTTAGTTGTGAATATGGATAAAGACTCATGTGTTTTGTTTGATTTTGGGAGAGAAATGGGAGCATTTGAGAGATATGGCGTTGCACGTCTTGTTCATGGTTTAAAAATCATGTTGGAACTTCTCCAACTTTTGTTTCTGTGGTTTGGAGCATGATGGTTGAGAGTTGAGTTCAAGATCATGTGTTGTAGCTTGGTTTTGTGAAAATTGAGTGTGTTTGAGTGTTGTAGCATTTGGAGATCTTGATTAATGTTTGTTTAAGAACATGTTAATATAACTTGGAAATGGTTTAGAATGATTTTTGGAATGGTTTTGAAGTGTTTTGGAAAGTTTCATGAAGTTTGGATTGGTTTTGGTAATGTTTGGAATCTGCAGAACTAGTGAAATTGCTGTCAAATTGGGTACTGCATAATCCGGATCGATCCGGGTCTTGAACGGATCAATCCGGCACTTCTGGAGGGCCAAAAATGAGGTTCTGTCAAAATCGGATCGATCCGGTTTTAGGGCGGATCGATCCGCAGGTCATTTTGCTGCACTGTTGACTTTTACGGAAACGGACATAACTCTCTCTAGAAAACTCGGATTCGCGCACCGTTTTTTGCGTTAGAACCGAAACTCAAAAACCTATCTTTTGGTATAAAATTTGCTATACCTTATTAATGATCATTTTTCCCTTGGGCTTAATTTGTCTAACATAATGGTGTAAACGTACTTGTTTTCCCTCCTTTTCATTTGTAAATTGTTGTTTGAAGGCCTTGGTGGCGTGCCACCTGTCTTAGGTTCACATGTGTGGATCCGGGGCGTGACATTATCGCCATGCTTTTCACAAAATCATAGCTAAACTTGAGTAATTTAAGCTAAATAGGCATGTTAATAACACCCAAAGAACATAACCATGAATCTCATCCATAGACAAGATTGAAACCACTCACCTCTTGGCAATTTACTCCTAGTTGAGAAATTAAAGCTCAAATCTACTCCGGTCACCTAAATTACCCGGCCGCAAGTAAGATAGTGAACGTCTGTCACGACCCATCCCACTACGCGTGAAAATAGGACACGTGGCACGCCACCAAGGCTCAACCAAACATCATCTAACGATACGCAGCGGAAAGAACTTAAAACAACCCTGGGTATTTTAAAACTTAGGGAACATTACCCTCTGAGTTTGTAAAATCCATTGAAATCAGAGTTATAAAAAGTTTTGGCTAAAGGAAAACACTTTCAAAAGAATCCATTTCAAAATACAGAGGTTCAGTCGACTGCCCAGTCGACTGTACTAGGGTCCAGTCGACTGTGCCTGACAGAAACTAAAACCCTAAATCCACAACAGAAGTCCAGTCGACTGCCCAGTCGACTGCTTTTCTATTCTAAGAAGCAGTAGCCAAAATTAACAGTGTTCAGTCGACTGTCCAAGGGGTCAGTCGACTGCTTCTCTTATAATATACTTTTAGTGTCTCAATCCCACGAGATCCAGTCGACTGACCCTGGGTCCAGTCGACTGCTCCCCTGCTGGGCAGCCTGTGTTGAAAATTAACAAGTCCTGCTACCCAATACCAACAACAAACACAACCACAACTGATTTTAACGTATTAAAACATAACTATAGACGTTCAATTACAAGATTACAATACTATAGAACTAATCTAAGGTTCTATTACAACATATTACCAATTCTTACACAAGTTTCAGGATTTAAAATAAAACAACCAAAACATATACAAGTGTTAAATCCCCGGCGTTCCTCGGCCTCACTCCTCACGATTCTTCTTGTCTTTCTTCTTACCTGCAATGGAGTACATCTCCACTGCTCAGCTATATGCTGAGCGTACAATTCTAAATGTATGCTTATATGACAGTTCATGGTTTAAGCATCTAAAACACATAGAAATAGTCTCTAGGGTGAGTGGTACGCATTCATCCGGTCGATGCCGTAGGAGGCCCACCTCTCCCACGCATCTCGTACACTGGTTGGGCCTTCCTCCATACCAGGTACCGTGTACTGGTTGGGCCCACCTCCAATCCAGACACAACCACAATTCCAATTCCAACAAGATCACAATCCTCAAGGTTCGAGGAGCTTACTCCGAATGAATTTGCACCAAACTCCCCTTTGACCCAAGTAGACACATAACATGCTCACATAAACAGTTATACGTGCTGTTTTCATAATTTCACGTGCATAATTAACGGGCCTAACTAACACATGAATTTTGCCCGGATCCAAGAATATCAAAAGTGATGTCCAAAACATGAAAATCCATATATTTCATAGATCTAGAATTCATACCTCGTGCGAATCTCTTCAAACTTTGAAGGATCGTCTAGGGGGCTAAATAATCGTCGGATTTCGAATTTGGTACGATTTCTACAAGTTTATACCTATTTTTCCCAAAAGTCCAAAATTAAGATTTTTACAAAACTTTGCCAAACACGACCTAAGTAGTACCAAAACGTAGGTCTTACCTCCACGAGTTCGAATATGAAATCTGGAGGAAATCTGACGAACGAACGGTCGCCGTTTGTCGTCGCAAAGCCCGTGGCAACAAAATCTCCCTCTCTCTCCTCTCTCTAGATATTTAGGAGTTGTGGATGAGATTTCAATCTCATCCTCATCTATATATAGAAAAACTCTTTGGAAATTACGTTTACCTCCCCACAAGTTTCTCAAACTTCTACTTAGCTCTCGAAACTTCGCACACGTTCATTTTATAACTTTACAAGTGAAAACTATAAATTTCAAAAGTTTTCGACTAGGTTTCGTTTGGGTCCAAAATAACGTCCGAAAACTATATTCTGTGGAATCTCTACATAACCTACCTTTTTAATTAACGTGTCACTCACGTTCTCACCACAGTTCTCAAAATGATACTATCATATCCAAATTTACCAGAATTATACTACACAGGTATAATTACTATTCACAGAAATACCAGATAAAGTCAAGTAACATTTAAATCATATAAATGTCATTTACTCATGATTATGCAATATGAACTTCCATGTTCCCGTGTCCTCACTGACACCTTACCGTTGACCAAAGTCAACCACTTATCCTCAATTATCATATACCAATGATAATTCATAAAATTTCATATCATGCATGATTAAACTATGAAATTCTGGAACGGGCATGACAACTCTCCCCTCCAAAAAGGAAGTTTGTCCCCAAACTTTACCTCATGCGTAAAATAAGTATTGATACTCATTCCTCATGTCTTCCTCACTTTCCCATGTAGCCTCTTCCAACGTATGACTACGCCATAGCACTTTCACCATTGGAATAGTCTTGGTTCTCAAAACTTGTTCTTTGAGATCTAGAATCTCCAATGGTTGTTCCACATAAGTCAAGTCCCCCTGAATTTGCAACGGTTCAGGTACAATGATCTTATTCGCATCTGTCATACATCGTCTCAACATAGACACGTGAAACACATTGTGCACATGTGCCAACTCTGATGACAAGGCCAATCGATAAGCCACTGGACCAACCCTCTCTAGGATCTCAAAAGGTCCTATGAATCTCGGATTGAGCTTTCCCCTCTTTCCAAATCGCACAATGCCTTTTGAAGGCGATACTCGCAAATATACAAAATCTCCCACTTCAAAATTCATCGGTCGTCGTTTAGAATCCGCATAACTCTTATATCGACTCTGAACTACCTTGAGTCGCTCTTGAATCAACTTCACTTTTTCAGTAGTCACCTGTATTAACTCAGGTCCTAACAACTTCCTTTCTCCAACCTCGGTCCAACAAACTGGTGATCGACATTTACGTCCATACAAAGCTTCATACGGTGCCATTCCGATACTTGACTGGAATCCATTATTATAAGCAAATTCAATCAACGGCAAGTGGTGTTCCCAATCGTTCCCAAAATCTAATACACAAAGTCTCAACATATCCTCTAGCGTCTGAATCATGCGCTCTGACTGTCCATCGGTCTGAGGATGAAATGCAGTACTGAAACTCAATTTCGTACCCATAGCTTCTTGCAAACTTCCCCAAAACCTTGACGTAAAACTACTATCACGATCTGATACAATCACAGCTGGGACTCCATGTAACCTTACAATCTCTTTCACATACAATTCCGCTAACTTGGACGGTTTAGTTGTCTTGATCGGTAGAAAATGAGCTGACTTTGTTAATCGGTCAACTATAACCCAAATCTTATCATTCTTATTGATTGATCGTGGAAATCCTGAAACAAAATCCATCGTAATCTCATCCCATTTCCATTCCGACACTGGCAAAGGTTGTAGTAACCCCGCGGGTACTTGTCTCTCTGCCTTGACCTGTTGACATGCCGAACATTCGGATACAAACTTGGCGACTTCACGCTTCATACCCTTCCACCAGAAGTTTTCTCTCAAGTTTTGGTACATCTTATTACTTCCCGGGTGCACTGAATATTTAGTACTATGAGCTTCTTCTAAGAGTCGTTCCTTTATGTCTTTCACAATCGGTACACATAACCGATTTCCAAACTTCAGAATCCCTTGTTCCAAAACCAAACCAGATCGCTTTTCCAAAGGTATCTCGTCTCTCATTTTACACAAGTAAACATCGTTAAATTGTTCCTTCTTGATCTCATCAATAATATCTGGGTGTGCTACAATCGCCATCATCAAGCCATCGTTGGTCCCTGGAATCACATCCAATTCTAAGCGTTCCATTTCTTTTACCAATTCTTTTTGTTGCGTTAGCTCGTCGGCTAAATTCCTCGGCGTCTTCCGGCTTAATGCATCGGCTACTACATTCGCCTTTTCCGGATGATACTCAATCGAAAGATTGTAATCTTTCATCAATTCCAACCATCTTCGTTGTCTCATGTTCAAGTCCCGTTGGGTGAAAATATATTTCAAACTCTTGTGGTCCGTGAATATCTCATACTTTTCCCCGTATAAGTAGTGTCTCCAAATCTTCAAAGCATGAATTACTGCGGCTAATTCAAGATCATGGGTCGGATAATTAATCTCATGTGTCTTCAACTGTCTCGAAGCATATGCAATCACTTTACCCCCTTGAATCAACACGCATCCCAACCCTTTGTGTGAAGCATCACTATAGATCACAAACCCCTCGGTTCCGGATGGTATTGTCAGGATAGGTGCTCTTGTTAAACGTGACTTCAACTCTTGGAAACTGTCTTCACATTCCTGACTCCATTCAAATGTAACTCCCTTTCTCATTAATCTTGTCATCGGTAATGAAATCTTCGAGAAATGCTCAATAAAACGGAGGTAATATCCCGCTAATCCCAAGAAACTTCGAATTTCGGATACGAAAGTCGGTCTTTGCCAATTTGATACAGCTTCTACTTTGTGAGGATCAACTGAAACTCCATTCTTATCAATCACGTGACCAAGAAAAGTAATGCTAGATAACCAAAATTCACATTTCTTGAATTTCCCAAATAACTGCTTTTCCCACAGTCTCTGAAGTATTCGTCTCAAATGATTCTCGTGTGTTATCTCACTTGGCGAATAAACAAGGATATCGTCGATGAACACTATTACAAAATCATCCAAATAGTCCTTAAAGACTCGGTTCATAAGATCCATGAACGCAGCTGGTGCATTAGTAACCCCAAATGGCATAACTAAGAACTCATAGTGTCCATAATGCGTTCTGAAAGCTGTTTTCTCAACATCTTCACCCTTCACTTTTAACTGATGATAACCCGATCTCAGGTCTATCTTGGAGAATACTTGTGCCCCACGAAGTTGATCAAATAAGTCATCAATTCTGGGTAACGGGTACTTGTTCTTAATCGTCAACTTGTTCAGTTCCCGATAATCCACACACATTCTCATTAAACCATATTTCTTCTTTACAAACAACACTAGAGCTTCCCACGGCGATACACTTGGTCGAATGAAACCCTTGTCAAGTAACTCCTGTAGTTGAAGTTTTAGTTCCTTCAATTCTACTGGTGCCATTCTATACGGTGCTTTGGATACCGGCCTTGAGTCTGGTATAACCTCAATAGTGAACTCGACCTCTCTCTCAATAAGAACATCTGGTAGCTCATCAGGAAATACATCTGGATATTCTCGCACTATCGGAATGTCTTCTACTTTTAATGCGGTCGCCGAAACATCAGTCACTGAACATAGAAATCCCTGACATCCCTTTTTCAATAACTTTCCCGCTCGGATAGCTGAAACCAAGTCCGGCGGAGGTGTAACCCCACTCCCTTGAAAACAAAAGTTCCCGTGCACCGGTGATCAAAAATTAACCTCTTTCCGTTCACAGTCTATTGTGGCGTGGTTAAGAGCTAACCAATCCATTCCTAGTATCACATCGAAATGGTTCACTACAATCGGTATAAGGTCTACAGTCATCAACTTCTCGCCTAGTTTGATTTCACAGTTCTTATATATAGTAGATGTCACTACTGATTTACTAAGTGGCACGGTAATGGATAAATCATATCCTAGTGGCGCGGACTTAACAGTTAAATGTTCCACAAAGTTATAAGATACAAACGAATGCGTAGATCCCGAATCAACGAGTATGCGTGCTAAGTGCGAACATACAAGCACCATACCTGAGACCACTGTATCAGTAGCAGCCACGTCTCCAGGGTTCATCTGAAATGATCTTCCCTGACGTTGCTCTGTCCTTTGCCCTCCGTCACTAGACTGCTTAGGCTTCGAACCACTAGAAGCCATAGAACTTGCCCCTTGTTGAGAACGCTTCTTTGGGCAATCCTTCGTTCGGTGTCCCAAGGTACCACAATCAAAGCACTTGAGTTGCGGATAGGTCGCAGAACTCACACTGTTTCCCCCTGTAGATCTGTTCTGAAAGTTGGTCAGAAAACATCGACCGGTGTGTGGTCGGTTGCAAAGTGAACACAACGGTATGTTACTTGGTACTCTCCTGGAATCATTAAAACCAGAACTAGAGCCTCGTGAAAATGACTTCTTAAAAGATCCCCCCTGACTTCGGTCACCACCCTCATGACTTCGCTTTCGTTGGTGATTTTGTCTCGATCTCTCTATTCCACTTTCGGCTACAAGTGCCGTCTGCTGTACTGCTGCAACAGTCGAATGCTCGTAGGTTTCCACCCTTAGACGAATATTTTCCCGTAAACCCTCTTCGAATTTTCTTGCCCTATCTTCCTCTTCGGGCACTGAACCTTTACCAAATCTCAACAACGCATTATACTTGGAAGTATACTCCGTCACAGTCATGTCTCCTTACTTCAAGTTATCAAATTCTCTCTATAACTCCCACATTTGTGTTATGTCATTTGCATTACATTGTCATGCATGATAATGTGATGTGGCGTGTCTTATGACACATGTTTGAGTGAGTTTTGACTCACGAGTTGATTTGGGTGTCTGTATTAGAGAACCCTCTGAAACTGTGGTGATTGAGGATTTGTTGTTGTGACGTCTCTCCGAGTATGAGACGGTCACTGTGGAACACTTTAAATGTTTATCTGAAAATAAATGTTTACCTGTGTATTTCAATATCTGTATTATTTTCTGTTGTAGAATTTATTTCTGTTGTTAGATTTAGTATCCTGGTGAGGACGAATTAACACGCTATTAATTTGGTAGGCTAATTAGCAACTTTGGAAACGTCATATAGAAATTCGCGTTTTAGCAACCAAACGAAACTTAATCGAAAACTTTTATAATTTTGAGGTTTCACTCGTAAAGCTATGAATAAGCTGTATAGCAAGTTTCAGAGACTGATTAGGAGTTTGGAAAACTCGCAGGGAGGTAAACGTAATTCCCCGAGAATGTTTCCTATATATAGATAGAGATGAGTTGAGATATTTCACAACTCTTAACCTAAATTCCAAGAAGGAGGCCAAGAGGAGGCTAGAGGGAGATTTAGTTGCTTAGAGCTTTGCGACGCCAAACGACGACCTTCTGTCAGTCTGTTTTCTCCCAGATTTCGTATTCGAGCTCCTCGAGGTAAGAGCTTCGTTTTGATATATGTTAGGGCCTGTTTGGCTAAGTTTTCCGAAAAGTTATTGTCGCACCGCGACGGGAAAAAAATAATGGAAAAAGAGGAATGTGGGGGAAGTATTTTTTTATTTTGAAAAATAGGCCAAGTAGATTTTTCAGAGTCGCCACCTAACTCTGTACGGGTGTTAGGATCCCGATAAAGATACGGAAATATATCTTTATATTTTTAAAGTTTGGGAAAGTGGGCCTATGTTTTTGACAAGTGAACCAGAGATTTAGAAAGGGGTTCGGGGACTCGGTTATGTCGAGGGAAGGTATTAAGCACCCTCGAACATCCATGACGAAGCATGGTTGCCAAATTGGCGATTTTCATAATAACGGGGCATAAAGATAAAAGAATAAGAATTTACAAAAAGAAAAAAAGATGAAAAGTTATGGCCGCACCCTTTTGGGGTTGCATACGTATCTCGGGTTGAGAATCAGGCCAAACGTAGCTCTAACTTGTTATTTATTTTTTTGAAATTTTTGGTCACGTTTGACCGTGCTCGTGTGTTATAGTGTTTTTGAAAAGTCGGTGTAGCTAGGACGTCGATCACCGTAATCGAGTCCTAGACTTTAACCTTGATTATGTGCCGGAAGTAAGGGTCGGTGCCCATTTGAGTCTCGAACTTTCAAGTCGTTAACGTTATTGAACAACGTAACTGATCGAAATGTTCGGTTTTGAAAAGGTTGAATACCGGAAGTAAGGGTCGGTGCCCGTTTGAGTCTCGAACATTCAAGTCGTTAACATTATTGAACAACGTAACTAATCGAAATGTTCGGTTTTAGAAAGGATTTGAATACCGGAAGTAAAGGTCGGTGCCCGTTTTGAATTTGAACATTCATATTATCGGCGTTATTGAACAACGGGATAACTCGAAGTGTTCATTTTGAAAGAAAGGTTTTGAAAGTTACCGGAAGTAAGGGTCGGTGCCCGTTTTGAATTTGAACTTTCATATTATCGGCGTTATTGAACAACGGGATAACTTGAAGTGTTCATTTTTGAAAGAAAGATTTTTGAAAGTTACCGAAAGTAAGGGTCGGCGCCCGTTTTGAATTGATTTGAGGATTTACAGCATAGTGAATGTATGATTTTTTTTTACAGTGATTATGTACATTGAAAGAGGTAGTAAGCACAGAAATATTGACATTAATGAAAGACAAAATATAAGAATGTACAATAAGTAGATCCGGCCTACCGGAAAATCAAGTGAACTAGGAGCTAGCCAGTTCACAATGGTAAGGGTCAAGTATTGGCGGCGAACCGACCGTAGTTAGAATCAAGTATTGGCGGCGAACCGACCGTAGTTAGAATCGAATATTGGCGGCGAACCGACCGTACAAATTGTTAGATCCGGCCTACCGGAAAATCAAGTGAACTAGGAGCTAGCCAGTTCACAATGGAGAGGGTCAAGTATTGGCGGACGAAGCCGACCATATTAGTTTAAGTAAAAAAAATTATTATTATTATTTTTTATTTATTACATTTACAGCAGATTCGGTATGAAGAATAAAAGAAAACGGCCCTTTACCTTGAGAAAACGGCTCGGAAATAGCTAAACGGGGCCCAAATCGAATTTCGGCTTGAAACGGGCCCAAACGGAGGTCACCGGTGAGTCCGGAACGGCCGAAAACCCCCAAAAGGGTATAAATCAGGGCGAAATCGGTCCGGACAGATTTCGGGCGGGACCGGCCGGCGCCAAACTGGCCGGTTTGAGCAGAAATGAGCTTATAAAAAGAAGGAAGTGCCTTAAACGGTGGAATTTTGCGATTCTGAGCACACGGGTGCGTCCGGAACGGTCAAATTAGCTAGAAATGAGTGTCGGAACGTCGAAAATCGGGTCCGGAAGCCTCGAAAATGGTGAAAAAGTCAAAGTGGGGCCCACTGCCACGTGGCAGACACGTGGCGGCTGAGTCAGCACCGCGTCAGCAGTCAGCGACACGTGGCGCCTTCTGATTGGCTGGTCAAAGCTGATGGGGCGATGATGTGGTAGGTGACGTGGCGTGACACGTGGCTTGATGACGTGGCAGACAGTGACACGTGGCAGTCTCTGGTTGGTTGGCCAAGTGACGTGGCATAACACGTGGCAGAGACACGTGGCAGATGACGTGGCAGTCAGTGACACGTGTCACCCTCTGGTTGGTTTGCCAAGTGACGTGGCAGCTGACGTGGCATAACACGTGGCAGAGATACGTGGCAGATGACGTGGCTTGTGTGCCACGTGTCAGTTTCTGATTGGCTGGTCAACTGCTGAGTCAGCGCTGACTCAGCGCTGACTGGGTAGCTGCGCGTGGACGAGGCGGGACGGAGCTGGTGACGCGTGCAAGCGCGTGCGGAGGCGTACGGTGGCCGTTGGCCGCCGGACCGCCTGGATCTGGATCGTCTGGTCCAAACTATGGTAGTGATGGTGGTGGTTTCCGGTGATGATGGCTGGAGAGGCCGCCGGAGGAGGATCTGCTAGCGGCGGCGCGTGGGTGACTTTGGGCGGCGCGTGGGCCCTCTCCGGGGGTGATTTTGACACTTGGCCAACGGGGATAGGTCCGTCTTGAGGAGGGGAACCCACTGGTGGTGGAGGTGAGGTTCAGATGTCTCCGTAAGGGCCTGTTTGGCTGGATTTTCAGAATTTGCTGGAGCTTAAGGCCCTGTTTGGTTCAAGCTCAAATCCTGGGTTTTCTGGACATTTTTGGGTGCTGGATTTGTGAGGGGAGTTGGGTAATAGACTGAAGATGGTGGGTTTTGGGTGGTGGAGGCAGTGGTGGTGTAGTGGTGGTGATTTTTTTTTTTTTGGGTTCTTTTGGAGCTTTTGGAGAAGATAACAATGGTGGAGAGAGAGAGAGCTTCTTTTGAGCTTGGAGAGCCTCCTCCTTTGTGCAGCACCCAAGGGGCTCTATTTATAGAGTTTTTTGGGTTGGGTAGGATCCGGTGCGAACGGGACGCATTTCGGATCCCTACAACCCCCGATCTTGGCCGTTCGGTCTTCCGAAGCTTGTTTTTTCCATCCGGCCGTCCGATTTGAGCGATTCAAAAATATTTAGTCTTCATTTAGCTTTACCGACAAATCCCCACGGTCGGATCGGCGATTTCTACTCCCGGGCTCAAAATTGACCGTTTTGCCCCTCCCTCTGCTGGTCTTGGACTGCAAAATTAGGGTTATTGATATCTCGTGATCCGACCGTCGAATCTGACTGATTTGAAGTTCTTTATTCTTGTATTGATATTACCTTCAGCCCCGTATAGTCGGATCGATGATCTCTATGCCCGGGCACAGAAGATGACCATTTTGCCCTTTCCTATGCTGATCCTAGACTGTGGAATTAGGGTTACCCATATCTTTTGATCCGACCGTCGAATCTGACCGATTCAAAGTTCTTCGTGCTTGTATTGAGATTACCTTCCACCCCATACAGTCGGATCGATGATCTCTGCTCCCGGGCTCAAAATTGACCATTTTGCCCTTCCTAGTGCTGATTCTGGACTGTAAAAGCCAACAGGCCACCGCTTTTTCCTCTGATTGCCCGTCCGGACCCATTTTCCTTTCCCAGAAGTCATTTTCATGCTTTCGTTGGCTTACGACCATTTTGACTCGCCTTCGGTTGCCCCGGTCTTGATTCTGACTCATTTTCTAACCTCCCGGTTAGCCGATTCGGGACCCGCGCTGAGCGGCGACCGCCGTTTTTGAACTTCCGTATGATTGATGACTCTGAATGACCTAGAATGGCCATTAAAAACCTTTGTTGGCATCCCCGATGGATTCTCAGTCTTTTCCTCGATTTGCGTGCCCGGTGGGCCCCCTGTACGAGTCAGTTCTCTTTTTCCTTTTTTTTTATTTACTTCTTCTTTTTGTATTTTTTTTAAAAAAAAAAAAAAAAAAAGGACGGTAAAAATGGGGTGTCTACAGCTGCCCCTCTTTGTCAAGTTTTGCGGAGCAAATCAGGACAAAGATTTCGAGAGACGACCCATTTTTGCCGAATCCTTCTGAAAACATGAGAAAATATGTACAATGGTGTGACCGATCTCAAAAAGTGTTCAAGATGCCTACGTATCCTCCGTTAGGAAGAATCAGGTCGGGCGTAGTTCGAGTGCAAGTGCCGTAGGGCAAGAAGAGAACGTACCTTGGTGGAAGTGATGAAGAATGTGATCCGTCGGGGACCGAGTACGGGATGTAGTGTAGTGGGCGAGTACGCTCCATTGGGGAATGACTCTGTGGGGTTAGGTGAATGATCTAAGATTGGTGGATAGTGTGGTCGGGCTTCGTAAAAGCTGCCTACGTATCTCCCGTCGGGAGAATCAGACCGGGCGTAGTTCGTAACTAACTTAGAATTTGAGTGTTTTGCCGTTTTGAAGCAAAATGAGGGATGCCGCGTTGGGCGAGAGAGGGGGAAACACCACGTTTGGTGAACAGAAGTTTGCCGTTTTGAAGCAAAGGAGAAAGTTGGTGTAATCAAGAAGTGCGAAGCCGCGTAATCTTGAATTCTAACCGAAAATTGAGAAGTGTATTTTTAAAAGTGTCGATTCGAAGGCATGCTAGTGGATGCCACGTCGAGCCGAGTTTTTGAAAAGAGTTGGTTCGAAGGCATGCCAGTGGATGCCACGTCGAGCCGAGTTTTGAAAAGAGTGCCGATTCGAAGGCATGCTAGTGGATGCCACGTCGAGTCGGAGAGTGAGAAATGTACCTTTCTACCTGAGTTTTGGGATGAGGATATGGTCCTCCTGGCTGGAAGTCTTTGACTCTGGGAGATTTCTGATGATGCCGAGTCCTTGAATTGATGAACTTTTTTCTGTTAGGAGTTCGTCCCTCCATCGTATAGCTGGGACTTTCCTGTAAAAGAAGGATATCTGTATGCTCCATCGATGTGTTAGTGAATGATACGCTAGTTTACTGACCTTAGAGGTTTTTGAAAGTTTTTCGTGGAAACCTGGACAGAACCCATCGTGCCACCTGGATATCACATTCTTCGACTTTGTCTAGAGCTTCGCTCGTGTTCGACCGGACCTTTGATCGTAAGTGTAGAGATTCGAATGCTGAAACCTTCGACATGAGGTCCCCTGTTTTTTTTTATTTTTATTGAAGCACGTTTTTACCCTTAGCGCCCTTTCAGGTTTTCGCCAAGTCCGGCTCTGTCATTGTTGCACGTCGGCGCCTTTTCAGGTTTTCACCGCGTCGACAGTTTTGTTTCTTGCCATAGCCTACGTTTTTACTCACGGCGCCCTCGCGGGTTTTCACCATGCCCTTCGGTCTATGCTCTTTTATTTTTGGTCTTTAAGTGCGAAGCTCTTTTGTGGAAATGGCGGACGTTGCCTTCCAGAGTTTTGAAAGCTGACCGGTACTTTGATTTTGGCTTTTAGTCAACCGAGTGTGCTTAATATTTGATCAATCAGAGAGGACTTTGTCGGGTTGTAATGAGGGCCAAGGGTGATGGCTGAAAAGAAAAGATGGCATGAAGGCTCAAGTTGGATTCTTCTTTCTTTTCCTTGGGTTTTGGCTGTTACGACCGTTTGATTTTTTTTGTTTTTCTTCGGGGATTATTTTTGTTTTTTGAATTCCATGCATTTTGACTCACTCTTTTGTCTTCTTTTTTTCATTATTTGGATTCGAGTGAGTTTCTCTTGTCGGGATTTCGTTGCATGTTCATCAACTTGTTTTTCTCCTTGCCCCGGTATTGAGATATAGTCGTTTTGAAAGTATTTGAAATGAACAAAAGGCTCAAAATGGCTGACAAATGGATTTTATTAATTTGTACAGATAGCAGAATTGAAGGCCTCTCTTCATTTTGATCAAAAGTCAAGTACACTGGTTTGACATTAAGCATAGAATCTCTTGACCGAGTCAGAATTGATGGGCTCCGGAAACACATCGCCGTCCATTTCAGTCAACATCAGGGCTCCTCCAGACAGTGCTTTCTTGACGACGTACGGGCCCTCCCAGTTGGGGGCGAATTTTCCTTGTGCTTCTTCTTGGAAGGGAAAGATTTTCTTTAGGACCAGGTCGCCCTCCTTGAAATGCCGAGGTCGGACTTTCTTGTTGTAGGCTCGGGCTATCCTCTTTTGGTAGCATTGACCGTGACACAAAGCGGTTAGGCGCTTTTCGTCGATCAGACATAATTGCTCGTACCTTTCGCGTACCCATTCAGCTTCTTCCAACTCGGACTCCATGAGAATCCTTAGTGATGGGATCTCGACTTCAACTGGGATGACGGCCTCCATTCCGTAGACCAGAGAGTAGGGAGTTGCCCCTGTTGATGTTCAGATCGATGTTCGATAGGCCATAAGAGCCAATGGTAACATTTCGTGCCATGTCTTGTAGTTATCGGACATCTTTCGCATGATCGTCTTGATATTTTTGTTGGCTGCCTCAACTGCCCCATTCATCTTTGGACGGTAAGGTGCGGAATGCCTGTGAGTGATCTGAAATTGCTGACAGAGTTCTGTCATCATGTCATTGTTAAGATTTCTGGCATTATCCGAGATGATGGACTCCGGGAGACCGAATCGGCATATCAGAATGTTCTTGACGAATCTCGTGACGACCTCTTTTGTAACCCGTGCATAGGATTCTGCCTCGACCCACTTTGTGAAGTAATCGATAGCCACCAGTATGAAACGATGACCGTTGGACGATTTCGGAGTGATAGGACCGATGACGTCCATTCCCCACATGGAAAAGGGCCATGGAGTCGTCATAGGATGCAAGTCCCTTGGCGGCGCGTGGATCTGGTCGGCATGGATTTGACATTGACGACACTTCTTTACAAAATTGACGCAGTCGCGCTCTATGGTGAGCCAGAAGTGTCCTGTTCGCATTATCTTCTTGGCAAGCATGAGGCCGCTCATGTGTGGACCGCAAACTCCTCCGTGTACTTTCTCCATTAGGTGATCAGCGGTTGTGGCTGGCACGCATCTAAGTAAGCCCAGATGGTGGTTCCTCCTGTATAGAACGCCACCGCTGAGGAAGAACTGTGAGGAGAGCTTTTGGAGAGTGCGGCGTTCTGCAATATTAGCATTTTGAGGGTACTCTTGCTTTTCCAGGAAGTTGATGATATCGAAATACCACGGCTTGTCGCTTGATCCTTCCCCAATTTGATAACAGTAAGCTGGCCTTGATCTTGCCTCGATGGTCAGAGGCGGAATTTCATCCGAGTTGGGGACTTTGATCATGGACGATAGAGTTGCAAGAGCGTCGCCGAAATCATTCTGATCTCGAGGAATGTGGTTGAACTCGACGTAGTCGAATCCTTGACATAGATCGACTAAACACCTCCTGTACGGGATGAGCTTGGTGTCTCGCGTAGCGTATTCCTCCGTAGATTGTTTGATGACAAGCTCAGAGTCTCCGAATACTGCCAACCTGTGAATATCCATGTCGAGGGCCAACCTCAAACCTAGGATGCATGCTTCGTATTCCGAGACATTGTTGGTCGCGTCGAAGTTCAGTTTACAACAGGCCGGAAAGTGCATTCCGTCTTTTGATATGACAACTGCCCCTGCCCCGGCTCCTTTACTGTTGGATGCTCCGTCGAAGTACATTCGCCATCCATCGAAGTCTTCGCCTTCATTTTCATCGGTAGCAAAAAGGACAGCCTCGTCTGGGAAAGCCGTGTTCATTGGCTCGTAGTCGTCTGCCGGTGATTCTGCAAGTTGATCGGCGATCGCCTGTCCCTTGATGGCCTTTTGAGTGACATAGACGATGTCGAACTCGGTTAGAAGCATCTGCCATTTAGATATCTTCCCAGTCAAGACGGGCCTTTCGAAGATGTACTTGAGTGGATCCATTCGAGCGATCAGATATACCGTATGGCTGAGCAGATAATGACGGAGTCTTGTGGCGGCCCAAGCGAGGGCGCAACAAGTCCGTTCCAGTAGTGAGTATCTGGATTCGCTTTCAGTGAACCTCTTGCTCAAGTAGTAGATAGCATGTTCCTTTCGTCCGGTTTCGTCGTGCTGCCCCAGTACACATCCCATCGAATTATCAAGTACTGACAAGTACAGCAAAAGAGGACGTCCTGGCTCTGGTGGAACGAGGACCGGCGGATTCAGGAGATATTTCTTGATTGTTTCGAAAGCGCCCTGACAGTCCTCATTCCATTTTTTGTCGGAGCCTTTCCGGAGCAATTTGAAGATCGGCTCGCACTTGTCTGTGAGTTGTGAGATGAAACGGCTGATGAAATTGATCCGTCCTAGGAATCCCCGAATCTCCTTTTCCTTTGTGGGAGCAGGCATCTCGGTGATTGCTTTGATTTTTCCGGGGTCAATCTCGATGCCGTGTCGACTAACCATGAACCCTAGAAGCTTCCCTGAGGGGACGCCAAAGGCACACTTTGCTGGATTCAACTTGAGTTGGTACTTTCTGAGGCGATCGAAGAGTTTCTTGAGATCGGCCATGTGCTCAGAAGTTCTTTTAGACTTTATGATCATGTCATCGACGTAGACCTCAAGTTCTTGATGCATCATGTCATGGAAAAGCGCGGTCATGGCCCTCTGATAGGTTGCCCCAGCATTTTTAAGCCCGAACGGCATGACTCTATAGCAGAAAGTGCCCCAGGGAGTGATGAAGGCAGTCTTTTCCCTATCTTCCTCGTCCAGCAGGATTTGGTTGTAGCCAGAAAATCCATCCATGAAGGAATAGATCTCGTGTCCGGCTGTGTTGTCAACCAATATGTGGATGTTGGGCAGAGGGAAATCGTCCTTTGGGCTTGCCTTGTTAAGATCCCTGTAGTCGACGCAGACCCGAATGCGACCGTCTTTCTTCGGCACGGGCACCACGTTTGCAAGCCATGTTGGATAGTTCACAACCATGATGAAGCCGGCTTCGAACTGCTTGATTACCTCTTCTTTGACTTTGAGGCTCCACTCTGGCTTTAGTTTCCGCAACTTCTGCTTGATCGGCGTGAATTCCGGCTTGACTGCGAGTTTGTGTGAAACGATGTCAGTGGCTAAGCCCGGCATGTCCTGGTATGACCAAGCAAACACATCCTGATATTCTTTCAAGAATTGAAAGAGTTCGTGCTTGTGCTCCGGTGTGAGTTGATGGCCGATTTTCAGTTCTCGAGGATTCTCGATTGTACCAACATTGATGGTGTCGGCCTCTTCTAAGTTAGGCTTTGGTTTGTCCTCAAGTTCCGATACCATTTTTTCAAGTTCAAAGGGGGTCTCGTCGTCGGAATCAGATTCCTCCTCCATACCCAAATGATTAAAGTCCATTTCCGTTTTCGAGTGATTCTTGACTTGTTCAATTTGTGTGATATCCAGGTGATTAATGAGTTTAGTCACAGATTCCCTGAAATCAATTTTGCAAGAAAAGAAAAAGAAAGATTCAGAAACAGAGCTTTAAACAAGGCCAGTAAACTTGAATTTCATTCATTAAACAAAAAGATAGAAGCCTTTTACAAAGATTGTTATTTCTCACTCGACCGGCTTAAGTCAAGTGAGAACCTTTACAGATATCCGTTTTTTACCCAGATGCCCTTTTACACAGCAGAGGGCGGATCTCCCAGTTGTTCGGAGTTTCCCCTGGCTCTAACCGGCGGACCGTTGGCTTGGTGGAGGCTCCTGGCCCAGTGATCATGGCAACATTTTCCTCGAATAGGTCTCGGATACTGCCTGTCGGGACCATGGACGTCCAGTCGATCGTCAGAGTGGGCTGACTTGCCTGGTCAGGGAATATTGTCTCGGCCGGGTGGGGGAAGGTCTCCCGAATGTGTGGAATTGTCCCTCCGATTTTGCGACCGGATCTCTTGTCCTTTCCCCGTCTCTTCTTGTATCCAAGACCGCAGGTGTCCTTCTGACTTGGCAGATCGACCGGCTGTATCTGCCCCTGGTTTGACTTCCCAAGCCCCTTTCCGGGCTCATATCCGAACGTCTTCAATTGCCTGGCCATGTTCAGATGAGCCTGCGAGTATGCAGGCTTTCTTGTTGGTTTCCCTTCTGGAGCGAAGGTGGCAGAGACCAATTCAAAGACTTGGTATGAGGCAGGTTCAGTCTCCTCGCCTGCATTAATATGCGGTAGTGATGGCTTTCCGAATGTGGCAAACTCTCGTTCGCCATGGACGACGACTAGAAGCCCATCGATTGCATATTTAACATTTTGATGCAGGGTGGAGGGAACCGCCCCGGCTGGATGGATCCATGGCCTTCCGAGGAGCATACTATAGGCTGCCGGGATGTCTAGGACCTGGAAGGTGATTTGAAATTCATACGGCCCGATCTCGACTGGCAGGTGGATCATTCCGATTGTCTCCTTTCGAGATCCATCAAATGCCCGGATCACTGTGTTTGACCGTTGTACATTCTCTGGGTCAATACCCATCCTCTTGATTGTGCTCAGGGGACAAACATTGACTGCTGACCCGTTGTCGACGAGAACCTGACTGAGGATCATTCCGTTGCTTTTTACTGTCAAGTGCAGGGCCTTGTTATGTCCGGTGCCCTCTGGTCCCATCTCCTCATCAGAAAAGGAGATGATGTTGAAGGTGGAGACATTCCCCACAATATCGGCAAACTTGTCGGCCGAGATGCCGTCAGCCACATGGGACTCGTTAAGGACTTTGAGAAAGGCATCCCGGTGAGTCTCGGAGGTCAGAATCAGTGACAGCATGGAAGAGTGGTCTGGAGCCTTCCGTAGTTGCTCGATAATCTGATATTCACTGCGTCTGAGTAGCGTCAAGAACTTCTCTGCCTCTTCGGCCGAAACCGGCAGTTTTGGCGGGCAATCTGTGCGGGCAACTTCGGTCTGGCCTAAGAACCCTTCTGTATTAGAGACCTCCCCCTGGTTGTCTTGACCCTGGGCCTGATATACCCACGGGATGGCGTGAGTATCAGTCACCGGTGGTTGGATGACAGGTAGAGGAGAGTGGAGAATTATCGGGTCAGCAGGAGTGGTGAAGACCTCTAGCAAGGGCTTTACCGGAGCCGGAATGGCTTGAATTCTTTTTTGGATTGTTGGGTCGGGAGCAGAAAGGACTTCCAACAAAGGTCTTATTGGAGTTGGGGTGATCTGGATTCCCCTTTGGATTGTTGGATCGGGAGTGAAGAGGGATTTCGTACTCTTTTGGATTTTCTTCGCGGGAGCGGTGTGAACTTTTTTATCTTCTTGAGTCACCGAGCTGGGAGCGATCGGCTCTGGTGCAGTGAGCACAACAAGCGGAGTAGCAGGAGCGGTATGCAGAGCAAGGCAGGAGAGATTCCTCCTGATAGATTCTGATGGAGAATGGCCGACCCACCTTGGCCGAGGATGCTGATTGATGGCCATTACGGCCCCTTCCTCCTCTACGATCACAGCATTGATCGACCCCCCAGCTTCATGTTGCGGGAGAGGATTATGGGCGATATTGGCCTGTTGCTCAATTGGTTTCACAGCGATTTTCCCGTCGTCTATCAAATCTTGAATTTTATGCTTGAGGGAGAAACAGTCGTCCGTGGAATGCCCCACCATTCCCGAGTGATATTCGCAGCGTCGGCTATGATCATAGGATTTCGGGAGTGGATCGGGCGTCTTCCCAGCTGGGATTAGAGTAATGGCTCCTTGGGCCAGCAGCTTGCTCATGATAGAACTTTGCGATTCAGCCAGTGGTGCAAAGACCCGAGCTCGGTTGAGCTTCTTCCGCTGGAAATTTTCAGTTTTGGCTGGTTGCTGCGGATTCTGATAGTAGCCCTGCTGTTGAGGCGTGAATGGTTGAGGCTGCACCATTGGCTGTTGGTACACGGGCACGGCTTGCTGATATCTCGGAGGAGGCGGAGCCGGCTGCTGGATGAAGTTTACAGGGGCATACTGTCCGGCGTCGGGGTAGACCACAGCCATTTCATTCTCTTTCTTGGGCTTTTTGTAAGAAGACCCTGCCTGACCCTGCTCTGACCCGATCTTGATTTTTCCAGTCTGTATCCCTTCCTCGATTAATTCGCCGTGCTTGATTATCTCGGCGAATGATCGGCCTGTCCCGTTGATGAGCCGGTCATAATAGGGATGCTGCTGGGCGAGTATGAATGCCTCTGTCATCTCAGAGTCGTCCATCGGTGGATGTACTTGGGACCCAATCTCCCTCCAGCGGTGAGCGTACTCACGGAATGACTCGCTCGGCTTTTTGCGAATTTTCTCCAGTGATTGCCGTGTTGGAGCGATGTCAGTATTGTACCGGTAATGCTGGTAGAAAGTCTTGGTAAGGTCGTCCCATGTAGCGATTTTGGTTTTATCCAAACGGACAAACCACCGTAGAGCTGCCCCAGTCAGGCCTTTAGAGAAGAGATGGACCCTCAGCTTCTCGTCGGTCGCACATGGTCCAAGTTCATCGATGTAAACTCTCAGATGGACGTATGGATCCCCTGATCCATCATATTTTGTCGTTAAGTCTGGCATCTTGAACTTGTCCGGGAATATCTTGCCCGG
Organism: Hydrangea macrophylla; assembly: GCA_033977485.1. Taxonomy (NCBI): domain Eukaryota; kingdom Viridiplantae; phylum Streptophyta; class Magnoliopsida; order Cornales; family Hydrangeaceae; genus Hydrangea; species Hydrangea macrophylla. The sequence continues at coordinate 113,689,629 of CM066982.1, read as the reverse complement.
AGCAACTGCGAGATCAGGGAATGACATCCCTCCGTATATGTTGGCCCCTTGAATGCTCTGAATTGAGCTCTCTAGTCGCTTCACTTGCTGTGTCAGCGAGCTCATCTCTCCTTCCTTTCTTAACCTTTCTTCCTCGAGGTAGTGATCAACTCCCTCGTTGACCATTATCGCTGGCGGAACGGCAGCAGTTTTGGGAGTCATTGGTTGATTGCCTGCCTGAGGGTCTACGGTGTACACAGATCCTTGGGGGTCTACAGTGTACACACGTCCTGGGGGGACCTGATCATGGACGTCTAAAAGCGGTGAAATTGGTGGAGCAGTACCATTAGGAGCGGGGGTGTTGGTGGCTCCGGCAGAGAGCAAAGCTATGATGGTGGCCATTTGTTTTGACATGTCATTGACTTGTTGCTGCAGGACCTGGAATTCGGGGCTCTGAGCAAGTTGTGAGCTTTCTTCGGAGGTGGATGGAGGATCGTCCTGAGCCATCTGTATCCGTCGAAGGTATCCTCTAGTCCAAATAGGGCTGCGGGCCCAATCTTCTGATGCCCCCGGAATTTTGATTTTTTAACCCCCTGTAGACATATGCAAGCATGAGTATGTATAATATGCGCATGAATGATTACGGTCTTTTGCAAACGTGGTTACGTAGTCAGATTATCAAAAACTCGAATTTTTCATTGATGACCAAATCAGGGATAATACAAGGGTTCTTAAAATAAAAGTTGCAGTACATTCCACATGTAGGTCCTAGCAGTATTTAGTCCTACTTGAAATGAACTAAAGTCCCCTTGCGAAAGATCCATCGTCAGCTCTTTGATACAGCCAAGGATTGTTTTCAGCCTGTCATTTTCGGCTGCCTCTTGTTGAAGTTGCTCATGCAGTGCACCGATCTTTGACTCGGCTTTGGCGAGAATGTCAATCTCTAGCTGGTGGAGCCGGACTTGAGACCTTTGTATGTATGCTCGATGTTGTTCCCTCTCCAAAGTCCTGGCGGCTTCTTCTTGCTCGAGTGCTTCTTCAAGCTGACTGATCCTGGCATGTGCATTTTGAAGGTTGACTTGCAATTGACCATTTTCTTGTTCTATCCGAGTTCGGATAGCTTCTTCTTGATTAAGAGCGACCCGGAGCCTCTTGATGTGGTTGTTGAATTCTGATTCCTCGGTCCTTGGCCTCTTTGGCTCGATCGGCTGATGCCCCAGTTCTTCTTGTATCCATTCGTCGTACGCAGGTCCCGTACCGGCTAAGCGGTCGGTATGATCTTCATCGGGGTGGACTGAACGCCATTGATTTAATGCCCCACTGTAACGATCCTTAGTGGAGATGTTGTGATCGAAATAGAAGTAGGACATGTCTTCTGTTCGTGGGATGTACTGTGTCCTATTGAATTGTCTGAGCACCCGACCCGGAGCGTACGGCGTTCCTCCGGTCAATCCGATCAACGGGATGAATGAGAGCTCACTGGTTCGGATCCGAACGGATGAGGAAGAACACAACCCCAAATACCACTGTATGCCAGAGTCTTGCAGCTGTGTCAAGTATTTGTACCACTCGGTTTTCCGCTGGACAGGTGATGGTAGCTTGCTGAGTGGCGTGATGATATCTACATTCATAAAATGCTGCACTGGGCGCGGACATTTGATGAGGTGGGATATCATCCATATTTGTAGCAGACCGGCGCTGGCTGTGAAGAACCCCTTACCCTTGTTTCTACAGAAAGTCAGAGTTCGCAAGGTTTCGGCTATAATTGTAGGAATGAAGGTCCGGCCGCTGCGAACTTGTATGATGACATCGATCAGGGTCATGTCAATCTTTCTGTCTTCACGTGGGAATAGCAGGTGGGCCACGAGGCAGAGAGCAAGAACCCACAGTCGATTTTCTGCCCATTCTGATAATGAGCATGAGAAATGATGCTTGCAGAACCCCTCAGGGTCCATAAATCTGTCAAGGAGGAAGCTGATAGGGTAACGCGTGAAGTCCCCTCCCACGGCCTTTTCCAGAATATCTCTTCTCATACCCAAGAAGTCCGCCGTTCGACTCTTGCCGGGTTTAAAGTTCGGCAGTACCGGGTCGCCGGTGATTGTTAATTTGAGCAGCCCGGCGTATTCCTCAAGGGTCGGGGTAAGTTCTTGCTCTCCGAAACGGAATACCATGACTGTTGGGTCCCAGAAGGCGACTATTGACTCGAGCATGTGCCTGTCCGTTCTGACTTGGAGTAAAGACCCTAGGAACCCAAAGTGCCTCTGGAATCTTGCTGAATCTTCGAATGACAACTTGTGATACCAAGTGGATAGCCGGGGATCGGTCTCGGTGGCAAACCCCAGCTTTGGCGGTTGACTTGTCATTTTTGAAAAATTCTTGAGTTTGATAATCTGACAAAAGGACCATGTTTGCTCAGATATAATCATTCATGCCTTTGAAAAAAAGTATTGAAAAATTTGAAATGAACTTAAGAGGAGGAAAATTTGTTTTTTTGATTTTTTCCTGTTTTTTTGGATGTCGTGGATGGGATGCGACCATGTGGCGAGGATTTTGAGACCTAATGCAGCCTTATTGTTTAAGCCAGGTTCCCGAACCTTCAAACCTCCAGTGCCGGAGCACCTTCTCAGGTTGGTGGTTCGAGCGGGAGAATTTCAGTGCTGGTACCGACGGTAACACCGCAACGGCCACGCCACCTACTCAACTCCCTATCTAATCTTAAGGGTGGTTCCTCGGAACCGGGTTATGAACATGCTCAATGTGTAGTGTGCGTGATAATGTTTGAGCAAAATAAAGTTGGCATTGGCCTTGCAATTTGTTTTTTTGGCATTGGCCGCAAATCCTGTGCAAGCAAAAATATTTACAAGACTGAAAAAGAAAGAAAAGAAATTAGTAAAAGAAAATGCCCCGTTAGTATGAAGATCGCCAAAGTAATGGCTTGAGTCCTCTTAAGTTTCTCCCCAGCAGAGTCGCCAGCTGTCGCACCGCGACGGGAAAAAAATAATGGAAAAAGAGGAATGTGGGGGAAGTATTTTTTTATTTTGAAAAATAGGCCAAGTAGATTTTTCAGAGTCGCCACCTAACTCTGTACGGGTGTTAGGATCCCGATAAAGATACGGAAATATATCTTTATATTTTTAAAGTTTGGGAAAGTGGGCCTATGTTTTTGACAAGTGAACCAGAGATTTAGAAAGGGGTTCGGGGACTCGGTTATGTCGAGGGAAGGTATTAAGCACCCTCGAACATCCATGACGAAGCATGGTTGCCAAATTGGCGATTTTCATAATAACGGGGCATAAAGATAAAAGAATAAGAATTTACAAAAAGAAAAAAAGATGAAAAGTTATGGCCGCACCCTTTTGGGGTTGCATACGTATCTCGGGTTGAGAATCAGGCCAAACGTAGCTCTAACTTGTTATTTATTTTTTTGAAATTTTTGGTCACGTTTGACCGTGCTCGTGTGTTATAGTGTTTTTGAAAAGTCGGTGTAGCTAGGACGTCGATCACCGTAATCGAGTCCTAGACTTTAACCTTGATTATGTGCCGGAAGTAAGGGTCGGTGCCCATTTGAGTCTCGAACTTTCAAGTCGTTAACGTTATTGAACAACGTAACTGATCGAAATGTTCGGTTTTGAAAAGGTTGAATACCGGAAGTAAGGGTCGGTGCCCGTTTGAGTCTCGAACATTCAAGTCGTTAACATTATTGAACAACGTAACTAATCGAAATGTTCGGTTTTAGAAAGGATTTGAATACCGGAAGTAAAGGTCGGTGCCCGTTTTGAATTTGAACATTCATATTATCGGCGTTATTGAACAACGGGATAACTCGAAGTGTTCATTTTGAAAGAAAGGTTTTGAAAGTTACCGGAAGTAAGGGTCGGTGCCCGTTTTGAATTTGAACTTTCATATTATCGGCGTTATTGAACAACGGGATAACTTGAAGTGTTCATTTTTGAAAGAAAGATTTTTGAAAGTTACCGAAAGTAAGGGTCGGCGCCCGTTTTGAATTGATTTGAGGATTTACAGCATAGTGAATGTATGATTTTTTTTTACAGTGATTATGTACATTGAAAGAGGTAGTAAGCACAGAAATATTGACATTAATGAAAGACAAAATATAAGAATGTACAATAAGTAGATCCGGCCTACCGGAAAATCAAGTGAACTAGGAGCTAGCCAGTTCACAATGGTAAGGGTCAAGTATTGGCGGCGAACCGACCGTAGTTAGAATCAAGTATTGGCGGCGAACCGACCGTAGTTAGAATCGAATATTGGCGGCGAACCGACCGTACAAATTGTTAGATCCGGCCTACCGGAAAATCAAGTGAACTAGGAGCTAGCCAGTTCACAATGGAGAGGGTCAAGTATTGGCGGACGAAGCCGACCATATTAGTTTAAGTAAAAAAAATTATTATTATTATTTTTTATTTATTACATTTACAGCAGATTCGGTATGAAGAATAAAAGAAAACGGCCCTTTACCTTGAGAAAACGGCTCGGAAATAGCTAAACGGGGCCCAAATCGAATTTCGGCTTGAAACGGGCCCAAACGGAGGTCACCGGTGAGTCCGGAACGGCCGAAAACCCCCAAAAGGGTATAAATCAGGGCGAAATCGGTCCGGACAGATTTCGGGCGGGACCGGCCGGCGCCAAACTGGCCGGTTTGAGCAGAAATGAGCTTATAAAAAGAAGGAAGTGCCTTAAACGGTGGAATTTTGCGATTCTGAGCACACGGGTGCGTCCGGAACGGTCAAATTAGCTAGAAATGAGTGTCGGAACGTCGAAAATCGGGTCCGGAAGCCTCGAAAATGGTGAAAAAGTCAAAGTGGGGCCCACTGCCACGTGGCAGACACGTGGCGGCTGAGTCAGCACCGCGTCAGCAGTCAGCGACACGTGGCGCCTTCTGATTGGCTGGTCAAAGCTGATGGGGCGATGATGTGGTAGGTGACGTGGCGTGACACGTGGCTTGATGACGTGGCAGACAGTGACACGTGGCAGTCTCTGGTTGGTTGGCCAAGTGACGTGGCATAACACGTGGCAGAGACACGTGGCAGATGACGTGGCAGTCAGTGACACGTGTCACCCTCTGGTTGGTTTGCCAAGTGACGTGGCAGCTGACGTGGCATAACACGTGGCAGAGATACGTGGCAGATGACGTGGCTTGTGTGCCACGTGTCAGTTTCTGATTGGCTGGTCAACTGCTGAGTCAGCGCTGACTCAGCGCTGACTGGGTAGCTGCGCGTGGACGAGGCGGGACGGAGCTGGTGACGCGTGCAAGCGCGTGCGGAGGCGTACGGTGGCCGTTGGCCGCCGGACCGCCTGGATCTGGATCGTCTGGTCCAAACTATGGTAGTGATGGTGGTGGTTTCCGGTGATGATGGCTGGAGAGGCCGCCGGAGGAGGATCTGCTAGCGGCGGCGCGTGGGTGACTTTGGGCGGCGCGTGGGCCCTCTCCGGGGGTGATTTTGACACTTGGCCAACGGGGATAGGTCCGTCTTGAGGAGGGGAACCCACTGGTGGTGGAGGTGAGGTTCAGATGTCTCCGTAAGGGCCTGTTTGGCTGGATTTTCAGAATTTGCTGGAGCTTAAGGCCCTGTTTGGTTCAAGCTCAAATCCTGGGTTTTCTGGACATTTTTGGGTGCTGGATTTGTGAGGGGAGTTGGGTAATAGACTGAAGATGGTGGGTTTTGGGTGGTGGAGGCAGTGGTGGTGTAGTGGTGGTGATTTTTTTTTTTTTGGGTTCTTTTGGAGCTTTTGGAGAAGATAACAATGGTGGAGAGAAAGAGAGCTTCTTTTGAGCTTGGAGAGCCTCCTCCTTTGTGCAGCACCCAAGGGGCTCTATTTATAGAGTTTTTTGGGTTGGGTAGGATCCGGTGCGAACGGGACGCATTTCGGATCCCTACAACCCCCGATCTTGGCCGTTCGGTCTTCCGAAGCTTGTTTTTTCCATCCGGCCGTCCGATTTGAGCGATTCAAAAATATTTAGTCTTCATTTAGCTTTACCGACAAATCCCCACGGTCGGATCGGCGATTTCTACTCCCGGGCTCAAAATTGACCGTTTTGCCCCTCCCTCTGCTGGTCTTGGACTGCAAAATTAGGGTTATTGATATCTCGTGATCCGACCGTCGAATCTGACTGATTTGAAGTTCTTTATTCTTGTATTGATATTACCTTCAGCCCCGTATAGTCGGATCGATGATCTCTATGCCCGGGCACAGAAGATGACCATTTTGCCCTTTCCTATGCTGATCCTAGACTGTGGAATTAGGGTTACCCATATCTTTTGATCCGACCGTCGAATCTGACCGATTCAAAGTTCTTCGTGCTTGTATTGAGATTACCTTCCACCCCATACAGTCGGATCGATGATCTCTGCTCCCGGGCTCAAAATTGACCATTTTGCCCTTCCTAGTGCTGATTCTGGACTGTAAAAGCCAACAGGCCACCGCTTTTTCCTCTGATTGCCCGTCCGGACCCATTTTCCTTTCCCAGAAGTCATTTTCATGCTTTCGTTGGCTTACGACCATTTTGACTCGCCTTCGGTTGCCCCGGTCTTGATTCTGACTCATTTTCTAACCTCCCGGTTAGCCGATTCGGGACCCGCGCTGAGCGGCGACCGCCGTTTTTGAACTTCCGTATGATTGATGACTCTGAATGACCTAGAATGGCCATTAAAAACCTTTGTTGGCATCCCCGATGGATTCTCAGTCTTTTCCTCGATTTGCCTGCCCGGTGGGCCCCCTGTACGAGTCAGTTCTCTTTTTCCTTTTTTTTTATTTACTTCTTCTTTTTGTATTTTTTTTAAAAAAAAAAAAAAAAAAAAGGACGGTAAAAATGGGGTGTCTACAGTTATTTTCTAGAATTTTTCATAAAAGTTGATAAATGGAATTCTGATCCATAGGAATTGTACTAGACGGACTTCTGCACGTTCTTTGTGCACGGGTTTTCTTCAGATTGAATTATAGGAGCGTAAATCGGAGGTGAGTGATTCAACTATGTTTTGGAATGATTTCTTGGCATGTATTCATGTTATGTTTGAATAGCATGTATTAATTCCTAGAGATATATTGTGTAGTTCATATTGGGCATTTACATTGATAAGTAGGCTCAATAGCACGGTGATATGTTTTAATTACCGCGAGCATGGTGATATGTATTTGAGCATGTTAAGTTGCTTATTTGGGTCAGAAGGAGCACGTGGTCACCGTACCATTTTGTGGAGCCGATAGAGTGGCATTAAGGTCGCACGATTGTTTGTAGAATCGTGGGTCTTACCCTTTCGCGTGGACTTATTGGCGAGGAGTCGCGGATTGGGAATATGGACGGGCACGTGAGTCTCCGGCGACTAGTATGAAATGTAGAGATGTGAATGCAGACATGTTTATCATTCATGTACATATGTTGATTTATTCACTAAGCATTAGCTTAAACAAATCGAAATATGTGTGGTTATTCAAATAACCATTTCAGGTGTTAATGCTGGCGAGGAATCGCAGAAGTGAGTACGTGGGTTGGGAGTTTGCTTGTGAGGCAACTTGAAAGATAATCTTGTAGTTTTGGAATAATAGAAATGTTGTAATAAGATTTTGGTTGTTTTAAACCATGTTTAACTTAGTATGTTAGAATGGATTTTAAATCGTTGTATTAGACTATAACATGTTGTAATTATGTTTGGTAATACTTTAATACAGCTAGAATTACTTTGGCTTGAGTTTGGATTGAATGATTAATCATTGGTGATAGTTAGAAAGCTTTTAAAACTTGTTTCCTGCAGATTGGGCTGCTGCCAGGGGAGCAGTCGACTGAGCAGTCGACTGAACCCCTGAGTCTGTTAGCAACTGCTTCTTTTTTTGCAAAAGCAGTCGACTGGACCCCTCGGCAGTCGACTGGACCCCTCAGCAGTCGACTGGACCTCCAGTCTCAGTCGACTGGAATTTGATATTAAAATCCCTGCCCACCTCCGTCGACTGAGCAGTCGACTGAGCAGTCGACTGAACCTCTGGTTTTAAAAGGTGTTTTGTTTTCCGCTGCGTGTGTTCTTCAAACCTAATTTTTGGGAGCATTAATGAATTGGTTTAGCCTCGGTGGCGTGCCACGGACTCCGGTCCCGCTATTGTGGGACCGGGCTGTGACACTCTCTTCTTTGCATTGTAGCCGGCTCGCGGAAAGAACCGGCGATTGAATTCCGCCTTGAACCCTTCCCAAGTAATCGGTGCTCCCTGATCTAAAACGTTTACCCACCACTTCTGTGCTTCACCCCTCAGTACATCACTTGCGTTCTCAATCTTCTCTCTATCTGTCATCGGAATAGATCAAAAAATTCGCTCCATGTCCATTATCCAATGTTCTGCTAACGTCGCATCGGGTGTTCCATGAAATTCTATCGGTTTCTTTCGAGTAAACTGTTCAGATATTGATCTCATACCCCTATTTTCGGGTGCATGTACTACAGTTATTGGTTCCACTTCGATGTGGGGTGTGGGAGGCAGTCGCTCTGATATATTCCGTATCATTTCCCCCATATTCCCCATCATCTCTGCCATTTCATTCATACGTCGAGTGTGTGGCGATAGTTCTCGCTCTTCGTCACTCATGATTTCAATCCTGTAGTTCTCAATGCATAAACACTATGCATGTACAACAATAACAATAGTATGTATGTAAAACAACATCCATATGCATCAAACATCTCTAAGATGCATGAATGCAATTGAAAACATGTGGTAATTCACTCAACACTCCACTCGTCGTCGAACGTTCCCAAAGTTTTGTTACCTCTAGCTCTGATACCAATAAATGTCACGACCCATCCCACTACGCGTGGAAATAGGACACGTGGCACGCCACCAAGGCTCAACCAAACATCATCTAACGATACGCAGCGGAAAGAACTTAAAACAACCCTGGGTATTTTAAAACTTAGGGAACATTACCCTCTGAGTTTGTAAAATCCATTGAAATCAGAGTTATAAAAAGTTTTGGCTAAAGGAAAACACTTTCAAAAGAATCCATTTCAAAATACAGAGGTTCAGTCGACTGCCCAGTCGACTGTACTAGGGTCCAGTCGACTGTGCCTGACAGAAACTAAAACCCTAAATCCACAACAGAAGTCCAGTCGACTGCCCAATCGACTGCTTAGAGAAAACCAGTCGACTGCTTTTCTATTCTAAGAAGCAGTAGCCAAAATTAACAGTGTTCAGTCGACTGTCCAAGGGGTCAGTCGACTGCTTCTCTTATAATATACTTTCAGTGTCTCAATCCCACGAGATCCAGTCGACTGACCCTGGGTCCAGTCGACTGCTCCCCTGCTGGGCAGCCTGTGTTGAAAATTAACAAGTCCTGCTACCCAATACCAACAACAAACACAACCACAACTGATTTTAACGTATTAAAACATAACTACAGACGTTCAATTACAAGATTACAATACTATAGAACTAATCTAAGGTTCTATTACAACATATTACCAATTCTTACACAAGTTTCAGGATTTAAAATAAAACAACCAAAACATATACAAGTGTTAAATCCCCGGCGTTCCTCGGCCTCACTCCTCACGATTCTTCTTACCTGCAATGGAGTACATCTCCACTGCTCAGCTATATGCTGAGCGTACAATTCTAAATGTATGCTTATATGACAGTTCATGGTTTAAGCATCTAAAACACATAGAAATAGTCTCTAGGGTGAGTGGTACGCATTCATCCGGTCGATGCCATAGGAGGCCCACCTCTCCCACGCATCTCGTACACTGGTTGGGCCTTCCTCCATACCAGGTACCGTGTACTGGTTGGGCCCACCTCCAATCCAGACACAACCACAATTCCAATTCCAACAAGATCACAATCCTCAAGGTTCGAGGAGCTTACTCCGAATGAATTTGCACCAAACTCCCCTTTGACCCAAGTAGACACATAACATGCTCACATAAACAGTTATACGTGCTGTTATCATAATTTCACGTGCATAATTAACGGGCCTAACTAACACATGAATTTTGCCCGGATCCAAGAATATCAAAAGTGATGTCCAAAACATGAAAATCCATATATTTCATAGATCTAGAATTCATACCTCGTGCGAATCTCTTCAAACTTTGAAGGATCGTCTAGGGGGCTAAATAATCGTCGGATTTCGAATTTGGTACGATTTCTACAAGTTTATACCTGTTTTTCCCAAAAGTCCAAAATTAAGATTTTTACAAAACTTTGCCAAACACGACCTAAGTAGTACCAAAACATAGGTCTTACCTCCACGAGTTCGAATATGAAATCTGGAGGAAATCTGACGGACGAACGGTCGCCGTTTGTCGTCGCAAAGCCCGTGGCAACAAAATCTCCCTCTCTTTCCTCTCTCTAGATATTTAGGAGTTGTGGATGAGATTTCAATCTCATCCTCATCTATATATAGAAAAACTCTTTGGAAATTACGTTTACCTCCCCACAAGTTTCTCAAACTTCTACTTAGCTCTCGAAACTTCGCACACGTTCATTTTATAACTTTATAAGTGAAAACTATAAATTTCAAAAGTTTTCGACTAGGTTTCGTTTGGGTCCAAAATAACGTCCGAAGACTATATTCTGTGGAATCTCTACACAACCTACCTTTTTAATTAACGTGTCACTCACGTTCTCACCACAGTTCTCAAAATGATACTATCATATCCAAATTTACCAGAATTATACTACACATGTATAATTACTATTCACAGAAATACCAGATAAAGTCAAGTAACATTTAAATCATATAAATGTCATTTACTCATGATTATGCAATATGAACTTCCATGTTCCCGTGTCCTCACTGACACCTTACCGTTGACCAAAGTCAACCACTTATCCTCAATTATCATATACCAATGATAATTCATAAAATTTCATATCATGCATGATTAAACTATGAAATTCTGGAACGGGCATGACAACGTCAACCATGGATATGGAAACACATTCAAAACCTTTGTATTATATATTGAAAACCACATTCAAAGCCCACCAAGTTGCAAAATATAAACCCATTTTAAGCTTCTGGGTTGTCTCTTTCTGGTATGACTTTTGCACCATTAGGATATCATATTCCTTATCAAGTGACTAGATATGAGAATAGTATGCGATAAGACTTGTTGGGTTTGTGAATGGTGTAGTAAAGAAAATGAGAGAGAGAGAGAGAGAGAGAGAGAGAGAGAGAGAGAGAGAGAGAGAGAGATCTCTTGCAGGAACAAAAAACAAAAAACGAAAGAGACAAGAATAATGATTAATTACTTAGTTACACAAGAATTTTGAAAAGAAAAAAAAACTTACTATAACCAAATCCCACATATCAAGCAATTACCTTGTTTTAAGGAATTTTATATATACATGTTTCCCATAATAAGTGATATGTTATTATATATACATATATATAGCTACACACATAATAAAACATATTATGAGGGTATATTAGTCTGAAAATAATCATTGATTTGGAGGAAAATGACTAATCATTAATTAGCATTGGTAGCAATGGACTAGTTTTTACTTTAAAAAGTCAAATGGACTAATTTCACCTTTGATCTATTATGAGGGACTAAACCTTATATTATTATTATTTTTTATCTTTGTGTAAACTTATGTTCCCACTTCCAATTAACTAAACCAAACCCCATGACGTCAGGAGTGGATCTTTTCATAACAAAGAAAAATACATTGTAACTCAGGCGGTATATATGTATACCGCCTGACTTTTAAGTGAACAGGGTACGTGAACTTATACAATGAATGTGGCTTTTAAGCATAAAAGAACTCGCGGGCTGCCCCGCTAACCCGCGAGTTCTTTTAGGCTTAAAAGTCATGTTCATTGGGTAAGTTCACTCGAGCATGTTCACTTTAGAGCCTCTTCGTATATATACATATATAATGTTTCAAAAAAAAATTCATTATCACGATTGCACAATCCTACATGGTATTACAAGTCAATAAGGAGCCTACAGGAATCAATCTGACCCTCAATTTTAGGAGAGTCCTTCTCTAACTCAACAAAAAAAATTGAAATCTGTGAGTGGTTACAAAATTTTACATGATATCTTCGTGATACCCAATATTTGCTGAATGTTTAGGGTGATACATGACACATCATAGTGATCTTGTTACTCAATTACAGTAATATTGTATCATTTAAAACTGATTTTGGGACAAGTTATAACAATTTGGCATAAATAATTGTGTGCCTACAGGTTATAGCGTGGGATATACGGTGCATCTTATACTATTAGGCCATGTTTGGATGACAGGGAGGGGATTGGACAATTAGCCTCTTTTAATTGATAGTCTCGGGACTAATAAAATCACCTCCTACATAGTATAACTTAGTCCCCCATATGGGGGACTATTCTTTTAAAATGGACAATTAGTCCAAAGCAGAATGACCACGCCAAACGCCAGACTATTCAATTAAAATGGATATTAGTTCAATCCTCCTCTATCCCACCCTTAGTCAATGAGGCCTGAGGATGTACTCCTTCAATCCCACTTTCTAGTCTTTTTTTTTTGTTCCTTTTTTGGTCGTCCCAAAAATGTTGTCAACTAAGAATATTCCATGATAAATGTTTATGTTACTTTCCAAAATTACCATTATGGATTTTGAAAGTAACCAACAAAAAGAAAGGGAAAGAAAAACAAATTAATAAGGGCATTTTGAAACTTTAGCATCAATTACATGATATGTGAATGTCAATCATTATATCCCCTTAAAAAGTTGAACTTTCGAAAGTGGACTAACAAAATGGCGTGGAGGAAATATTATAGGAGGTGCGATATACCAATCAATGCCATTTTGTTATAGTTTAATGAGTTAATTAGTATTAAATCCAATCTAATGTAAGTTTGTTACAATAGACCCAACCCATAAAATATTTTGGTGATAGGTCCATATTTTTATTTAGTGACCAAACTACCCCTAAAACCCATAAGAGGAGTATTCCCTTTCAAACCCACACATGCCTATATATATATATGGAGATATATATTGAAACTTAAATAAATCAGTTACTATATATATCCCATGATTGTTGCATATTTTATATATGGAAATAAAATCTCATTATTCTAGATATACAGCTTACATAATATAACGTATATTAATCTTCATTCTCCGCCATTTTTCTTCTCTACGTTTTATCACTATTTTCTTCTATTCTTTTGATCACCATAATTGGTCATTCTAGCATTCGTGAGAATTTATGGATTGAAGAAGATAGCAGGCGATCGAAGATATATAAGGAAGTCTTTTGGATCGATGGTGACTGCAGGTGATGACGTTCGTTATACATGTTTTAGTCATTCTCCACTTTTTGCCTTCGTTTTGATCTGAACACTTGTCTGAACATTTATTAATTTATAAACTTGATACTTTTTTGAATAACATGCAATTATTCATAAGTTATCTATTTTCACAGTGTAAAATTTCATAGTGATAACAATCAGGCACTTTATTAAATTTAACACTGACATCGTTGATATGATTTGTTCATTAGATTGTTGGGTACGTTGACTTGGGTCACATGTTTTATCAAGGGGTTAGTACTTTGATTTTTATTTTGTGGTGTTTTCATACTCATTTGCATGTCTTAATTCTCAATCACAAGTTTCCATTGGTTAGTCTCTTTTTTTTCTACGGCAAAATTTCTCATTGAAAAGAAATTTGGTATTCCACACTTGCATGTGGGTTTTCTAAATGATAGTGTGAAATTTTACACTCATTTGCATATATTAGATCTCAATCACAAATTTCTATTGGTTGTCTTTTTTAAGTTTCTAGTGCAAAATTCATCACTGAAAAAGGAATCTGATATTGCACATTTGCATGTTGAATTTTTCATTCGCAAGAGGAATAAATTTTTTTTTGACTTGCAGTTTTTACTGTTCAAGATTGAACCTCTGAAGAATAAAGTTATTATTATACGCTTGCAGGATGGTGACACTGTTGTCGATAGGCTAACAGATGGTATTGGGAGATGGCCTCACAGCAAAGACAAAAATATATCGCTAACATACAGACTGACCTGGCCATTTTATTATGTCTGTTTTTTTTTTTTTTTCGGAATACATGTTAAAACGTTTCATTGTTTTGATAGTTTGAAAGTTCACAATGTTGAATAAACGTATGGATTGTTTATATATTATAGTGTGAATAATGTGAAATGGGCATCATTGAGTGTGAAATGTTGAATAAGTGGGTATCGTTGAGTGTCAAATTTATCATGTGTGTTCATATAGGTAGTGTGAAATTTAACACTTAAATTTCTTAATAATGACAGTGAGAAAAAAATGAAAAATCTATACAGTTACCATGAATCACATTATATCATGACTATCATTATATTACAGTGTGAAATTTCACACTATAAAACTGCATACAGCAGTCCGAATAGTGTGCAATTTCACACTATAAAACTGAAAAACCTTACATTTATTCTAAAAAATGCAATGAGATCTCAATGAGTTTCCTTCGGACTACAGGTATCGTCTTCTCAATGAGATCTCACAGAATTCATAGCCTTCAATCCAAATTGTAACAGTGATACTCGTTGATGATGTGACATCTTGAATGAATATGAAATACACTGTAAATGCTAAAAAGGTGAAACGTTTTTGTAACTGCTTTGTATAGTAATATCCTAAACTATTGGTATATTATTTAATAAAATAAATTCGGATTTGATTAGATTTGTTCAGATTTGGTAAGTGATTCAAACTTTAAATCTGATTTGTAATATATATGTATATATATACGGCTCCCTATATATATGTTAGGGGTATAAAAGACATATACTAATTCTATAATAGGAAAATGTGGACTAATCTCTAACAACATCTACAATTATAGGGTCTATCATTGGGAAGTACCAATTGGTGGGTCTATTACAACAAACGTTGGTAGAATGAGATTTTCCACTAAATTTTTCTAGTTTAATTTGGTGATATTTAATAACTTTCTTTTTCTTTGATGGGAGGATTCAAACCTGTATCTAAAGCGTAGGAGAAATTGGTCCCAGCCAACTTGGTAGGATAGTAGTCCTTAATAATAACTTTCTTAGGCCACGTTTGGATGCCGGTTATGAAGGATAACATTGGGTATCCTATTACTGGTAATGAGTTACACAAGCTTTGAATAGCATAATAGTTCAATTACTGTAGTTTGGCTATTGTCAATAATTGGATCTAGTAATTTTTTTTTCATCACAACATTTAAGTCAAGTGCATTTAATGCAAATATATAATAAATATTTATTATTATGGTAATATTACAATACCTAATGTTGTATTCTTTTCATTTTTTAGATGAAAAATGTTAGGCACATAATATGTTCCACAACACATTCTACAACAAGGCTTTAAATGTGTTGTACCTTGTGTTGTTTGAATTTTTTACATTTTTCTATGCATCACTTATACAGCACAATGTACATGCATTTAAAGCTCTATTGTAGAATGTGTTGTGTGCCTAGCATTGTTGTTTTTAGATAGTCAATCCAATGAGAATCAAAATACCATAATAGATGGTGGGAATGAGATGCCCATCAACATTGGGATTTTATGTCCCATGGTTATGCAATACCCAATCACAAATTTCGCTAAAATTATTATTCAAATATAGGAATGGTCTAAATAGGATTGAGATACACATTCCCGACCATGATAATAACATGATATTATTTGGTAGCAACTTTCTTAGAACCCATCCAATAGGCATGTTAAACTAGGGGTGGGCAATCGAACAGTTCGGGTTCGAACTGAAAAGTTCCTGTCAGGTTGTTCGGGTTCGGGTTGGGATTTTTGGTGCCAAAATCCGAATTGAAGTAAAGTTCGAAAGACAGTTTAGGTTCGAAATAAAAGTTCGGGTTCGGGTTGAAAATTCAGGTTGAAATTAAACTGAATTTATTATTATCATTATTTTTTATTTTATTTTATTAAAGGTGGGGGATTGCAGTGTTGCACCGTGACCATGCAGCCCAAATCTCTGATAAGTGATAACTGAATAAAAAACGATTATTGAATTGCAATTTGCTAGTAACAACTAACAAATAAATAAACAAGTAAACAACCACAGGTTCACAACTCCACAAACCAAGTAAATAATCTAAAAATGAACATTACAACTACATGTTCATAACTTCATTGGATCATGGGGTCAATAAAACCATCATTACCTGACATCTATAACCATAGTAAATAAATAGTAAATAGTAAATACCAAATAACTAAATACCAAGATACCAACCTCAGTCAACATACATCATACATGATAAATGTCCAATGTCCATCATACATGATAAATGTCCAATTTCCATGAGGTCAACAAGACCATCTGTCATCACCACAACACAAGATCCACAATAAACTATAAAATATAGTCTCAATTCTCAAAACATAAACATTAATACATTGTCCATGAACCAAGTAAATAAAACAAGTAGATAAGTAACAACCACAAGTCCACAACGCTCCCGAGTGGGCCAAGACAGAGTCACCACCTTCAAATATCTACAACATTGGAGTCATTTGCAACCTTCAACAACTCTACAAATAAAAAAGATTGGCCTTCAATTAGTTCATAATTGAATAAATCATAATTAACAAGTAAATAACTATAAACTGAAAATCTAAAACATAAGTAGATTACTTACCCTCTTCAACTTTCTCAAGATTATCCAAATCCTCCTGAACACTAACTAGGTGAGATTTGGGATACAACCAATCCTGAGCACATATAATGGCCTGTAGTATCTTCGGAGTCAAGGAACTCCTAAATGCATCAAGAACACGCCCTCCGGTACTAAATGCAGACTCAGATGTCACTGTACTTATAGGAATTGCCAATACATCACGGACCATTTGTGAAAGGATAGGAAATCGAGGCAAATTAACATTCCACCACTTCAAGATGTCAAAGTCATCATCATCATCCTCGGTAGCCTCCCCAAGATACCTATCCAATTCTGACTTAGCATCCACATTCCCACTATTAAGTTTAAACTGATTGTACTCTTTTTTCAATAAATCTCTCCTCTTATTAGTAGGCTCCACATCCATTGTCACATTAGATCGCCTCGTTGATGGTCGGGAAGATGAAGATGAAGATGAAGATGTAGTGGATTTCGGTGAGTTTAGTTGTTCATACTCTTTAAACATATTATATGTTGCATCTTTCACCAACAAATAGAGATTGTGTCCCCCAAATTCCCCGTACATTTTCTTAATGGCAAACTCCACAAACCCAAACTTGTGACGGGGATCCAATACCATAGCAATAAAAATCAATAAGTTCATCTTTTCTGGATCTCCCCAATACTTGTCATACTTAGCCCCCATCTTTGTTGCCATAAAACCCATTTCAATATCATTACTGGATTGCATCTCTTTCAACAAAGTCAAAACATCACTAATTTCACTGACAAATGAATTGGATGTGACATATAGAGAGCCAGAGATCCTCAATGTTAGGTGATAAAAATGTTCTAAAAACTGAACTAAATGCCTTACATTAGCCCAATCTTCTTCACTTGGCACCCCTTTTTCCCTCGCTAGCCGTTAGATCAGATTTATAATTTGAATCTTGCAAGCTATACCTCTCAAAGGCGCTCTCAAACTTCTCCGCAGTATCTAACATTAAATATGTGGAGTTCCACCTAGCTCGAACATCAAGGTATAACAATTTTTTACTCTCAATCTTCTCAAACTCAACACACTTGTTGAATCTTCTCAATCTAGCTGGTGATTGCCTAACAAATCTCACAACCGCACGAACTCGAGCAACAGACTCACCTACTTCTTTGACACCATCAACAACCACAAGGTTTATAATGTGTGCTGCGCACCTCACATGAAGATGGTTACCATCTAACACATTTGTACCCCCAAGTGTTAAACCTCCTCTTCAGATATGCAATTGCCACATCATTAGAACTAGCATTATCGACAGTAATGGCCAACACTTTATCAATACCCCAATCAAGTAAGAATTTCTCAATTGCAATTCCAATATCCTCACCTTTGTGACTTTTAATTGGACAAAAATTAAAAAAAAAAAAATTTGCAATGTCCAATTGTTATCAATAAAGTGTGCCGTGAGAACCATATAGTTGATTCTTTGCCAAGATGACCACGTATCTGTGGTAAGACAAACCCTCCTATTCGATTCCTTCAACAAGATTTTCAATTATGACCTCTCTTGCAAATAGAGATCATAACAATCTTTATTCATAGTTCTTCGTGATGGAAGGCGGAATTCAGGGGGTAATGAAATTGAGACAAATTTTTAAAACTCGGGATTCTCAACAAAACTAAATGGGAGCTCATCAGTGATTAACATCTCACCGAATGCCTTCTTAGCAACCTCACACTCAAATTGCCAAGTGCCCAAAGTACTACCACCCCCTGTTTCACTACCATCTGATTGAAACCCAGTAAGTTTTGTTTGGCTAAGGTCATGGTTGTATGGGTTTGCCTTACAACTAACTAAGTGATTTTTCAATAAACCAGTCCCACATGTTTTTGGATCAGCCGCGTACGGTTTCCCACAATAGTTACATGTCGCTTTCTTCTCACCTTTCCCATCAGTGTACTTAGTAAAATGACTCCAAACCACTGATCTTGGTTTTTATCTCTTTCCTTTTTTTTTTCTCGGTAACGAATTTACAGTGTCATTGTCATTGTCAATGTCAATGTTAATGTCAATGTCAATGTTTACACTTTCTTTCGACATAGTAAAGAAATTTTAAATGTTACCTAAGTAAGAGAGAAATGTTCAAAGATAACATAAGTTTAATTATTTCACATCTAAATTATCTAATTACTTCAATTCTTGTATTTCTTGCAAAAAAAAAAAAGAGGATTAAACTTAAACCCATGAATAAAACAATAAAAGATTGCATCACTCAACATTTTCTAGGTAGTACAACTGATACTGATAGTATTATAGTAATTAACTAATATAGTATACAAATTGAGGACTATGCCATGAAAAGATTACTAGAAATAATTGATATAATTGATACAACATTTTGAGGAGTGAGGACTATCCGACTATGCCATGAAAAGATTACTAGAAATAATTGATACATGTATACAACATTTTCTAGTTAGCACAACTGGTACTTAGTAAAAAAAAAATTAACACTGGAAAAAGAAATAAAAAAAAGTAAACTAAAGTTTCTAAATTGAATAACTGATAGAATATATGATAATGAATGTATTTGCAATTGCAAGACGCAAGTGAATGGCCAATTGAAAATTTGAAACCCTAGAAATATGACTTTTGGATCAACAAAGTTATTAAACTGATAGTATATATGAATGTATTCGCAATTGCAAGTGAATGGCCAATTGAAAATTTGAAACCCTAGAAATCTGACTTTTGGATCAACTTAGTGTTCATTGAAGCTCAAATACTCAATCATAAACAAGCACAAAAACAAATAGTACACAAAGATGAGGGTAACCTAATTCATTAATTTGGGAACACATAAAAGATATACCATGATAGATCTTAGTAATTAACATAGAAACCCTATATAAGTATATAGTTCATCTGCTACACATTAATTTTTTAGCCCACCATGACCATGCTACCATGGAACCAACTAGACAACTACCAAGAGAGAGAGAGAGAGAGAGAGATCACTGTGAGTGAGAAAGAGAGAGAGAGAATGAGATCAGATACTTGTGGTTGTATGAGAGCGAGATCACTCCGCCGAGGGTTCGAGACTGATCCAAAGATCCAGAGCATGGTCGCCGGCCCGCCGCCATCCACGACTCCACCGAGCTAGGCCGCCGCCGCCGTGACGCCGTCTCTCGCCAGTCACCTCTCTGAACGCAGCTCAACTACGGCGCCGTCTAAGAGAGAGATGAGAGATTGAGAGTTTGATTTTTGTCTTGAGTTGAGTTTGAGTCTTTAACTGTTTTGAGCCCTAATTGAACTAAAAGTTGTTTTCATATATAACCAAACATTTCGGATTTTCGGGTTTGAATCGAATTTTTTAACCTTACCGAAATCTGAACCAAACAATAGAATACAGTTCGATTTGGAACTGCACTAAGTTCAGTTCGGTTTTCATCCGACCCGAATCGGGTTAAAATTTCAGGTTTGGTTCGGTTTTTCGGGTTGACCCGAAGTATGCATACCCCTATGTTAAACCTCATGTAATGTTCAAATTATAGTATAACCTCCAAAAATCTTTCTGCAAATTGCGCACTAATGGTCATCCTCTGTGCTGTGCATCATGTGCCAAATTTGGACCCTTGGCACACAATTTGTAGATGTGCTTTTGGAGGTCATGCTACACTTAGGCATGCCAACATGGAGAAAATTTTCGTAAACAACGGTTTTTGATGATGAGATATCACAGAAACCAATAAAAGGTCATTATTTAAGCACATGTGTCAGTCCTAAATTTACAAAAAAAGACGTGTCCAGTCAAGCACTACATTCATGTGTATTAGTGTTTTAGTGGGGCCATACCGATGATGTGATATCATTGTTGTATTGAATATTTACTCAACAGTAAAATAATATCTCAACATTTTCTAATACAAACAAATGAATAACATTTCTTTTGGCAGATACAATCATAGCACATATGCTTTAAAAAAAACACTAAATTCATCCCATTGTATGTGCTGTGCTTTTGTTTTTTTGCCCGCCTCAAAACTCTAGTCTATTAAAAATATTTAATATTATTTTATTAGTCACTTTCCAAAATTATCATTTTGATTGAAAAAGTTCATCAAGAAATAAAAGGGAAAGGCTCTGACACGCAAATATATATATATATATATATATATATGAGGATAAAATAAAAAAAAAAAAGGCAATTTTGGGACAATACATTTACTTTCCTTTCCATGTAATTAATGCAATTATTAACATTCACTTAAAAAGTTGAAGTCCTGAGATGGACATATAAAATAGATGGATGGAGTACTAGCATGTTAGAACCGTAGTAATGTCAAAATTAATATAAATTTGGCATGAAGAAAACTCCATTTACCATTTGAAGATGCTCTAAAAATGCCATATATATAGAGAGAGATAAGAGTAGCACTCGACTTATGTAATAAAGGCTCTAAGACCCAGCTTAAATCACTCAATGTCAAACGAACTTACTCACTTCGCAGTCTTCGGATATCATTTGCTAGTAACGTGTACAATACTTATGTCATGCCAACCTTATTTTAAGCATTTCTAACCAAGGCCTTTTAACCTATCTTCTTATGATTCTTATTAGGTGGCTTTCCACATCAATTAAGGACCACATAATCACAAACATTCATTTATATATTACTTCCAAATATCCTCCATCACACAACACATTTTGACTAATTAAACTGGAGGCGTCCCAACTTTATATCTCATCTCCGATGCATTTTATCTGAGTGGTGCATATGGCGGCTAAAATTAGACTAGTCAAACCAATGACACTAATAATAGATATTAGGTGCGCGCAGTTAGTTCGGACACCCCTATTACAAAAAAAAAAAAAAAAATTCTACTTTTGTTATATCAAGAATTCAACTCTAATGTTGTGTTTGGCACAAGAACAATGCAAGGGTTATCGAAATGGTGTACCAAAATGAATGATTCCGATTTTTTGGTGCCTCAATCATTACTATTGGCACAAGAGTTTTAAGGTATTGGAATCAAGGCCGGAGGAGAATTAGTAATATGTTATTTAGTGTTGTGTCTGGTTTTCAAATTGGATGAAAAGGAAAGGGGAAAAAAAATATTTATTTCTTGTTTTCCTTCACCAAAAAAATTCAAAGATATTGTAACAAATCAGTAATTTTTTTTAGATGAAAGTGCACGTTAAATTAGAGAATTTCTAATTTGTTTTTATCCTATTTTACTTTCTTTTCTATTTTCTTTCATGATGCTCTCAACAACCGAAAGATGGAAATATATATATTTATGTATATATACACTTTATATTTTTGCTCAGCACATGCATGAATCAAAGAGCTTGGCTATTTGTGCGTATAATTAAAAAATTTCAATTGCACACTAGACTACTAGTTAACCCATGGTAACTTGGCTATTATCCAATGATTTTATTAAAAATAATTTTAAATTTATAAATAAATAAGAAATAAATAACACCTTGACCATAATCTACACTATATTATAAAAGAGCCTAAAAATGATTTCAATTTCAATTTTGTCCTAATTTGGAATTCTTTAAATTGTTTGCCCCTTATATGTAATTTTGCCTTTACTCATACATTGAGATGCTATGCCTTGTTTGGCAAACCGAATTTTGCCTTTATTTGTGTTTGTTTTTTTTAAATCCAAACAAGGCACTCAAAAACTAATAGGATTTGTTTGGCAAATCAGTTGTGGCTTTGTTGTCTTGTTTGTTTCCACTTTTTCCCAAACAAGGCACTAAATCCATGGATCAAAAGTCAACAATTTCGGCTACCTTGTTTGGCAAACCGATTTTGTGCTTTATTTCTGTTCTTTTGTTTTCGTTTTTCCCAAACAATGCTTTACACAAGATCAAAAGTCAACAATTTCAGTGCCTTGTTTGGCAAATCAATTTTGTGCTTTGGTTTTTGTTTTTTTGTTTTGGTTATTCCCAAATAAGGCTTTATACATATATAATTTACACTTAATAAATTTAATTCATTTGTTTTATAAAATTATTATTTCATACAATATCATATATTTTCATGCTAAAAAATGATAAGGATACACACCAAATGACACACTAAACGGCACACCAACTTTAAATGCATGTACCATGTGCTGTGTAAGTGATGCACAGAAAAGTGTGAAAAATTCAAACAGTACATGGTACATGCATTTAAAGCACAGTGTGTCGTTTGCTGTGTATTCCTATCATTGTTGTTTTATACTCATAATAAATATATAATAATAATCATAATACATATATAAGAAATACTTGGCAAAGTTAAAAGACAAATTGTAATTTACAATTACTAATACATCTAAAATCATATTTTATTACACACACATACCTATAAATTTAATTCACACACATACATTCGTTTGCTTTTTAAATTTAATTTCATATCATTTCATACTCCTCATAAATATATTATAATAATAGAACAAATATGATTAGTTTTTTCAAAATATCATGTGGTATAATGTTAAAACTAAGTTATTACTTTTAAATAACACTTTCAATTTTATTGTATGAAGTTTGTATGTAATTAAACAAAAAAGACAAAAGACAAAAGACAAAAAGACAAAAGACAAAAGACAAAAGACAAAAAGATGATAAGGTTTTTCAAAATATCACGTGTTATGATATTAAAAATAAGTTAATACTTTTAAACAACATTACTCTCAACTTTATTGTATAAATTTTATAAGTAGTTGTATTATTTTGCACATAGTTCATACACTAAATTGTGGTTAAAAAAATAAATTAATTAAAGGAGAGAAATGCTAAAACAAATAGAAGTGAAAACACTAAGTAAAGATTTGGAAACGAAAAAAAATAAAGAAAAGAAAATATATTTGCTTCCATCCAGGATTATTGAAGCTTTTACGTTTACAATTTTATTTTGTTAGTAGTACAGATTTAATACATTTAGGATTTAATGTTGTTTGATTTTATTTTTTTAGGATTTAGTATTGTTTGATTTAATTTTTTTCAAGTGACAAAATTATAAATACATCAACAATAAATACATCTAATTTATTTTCCAATTGTGACGGACCCGTGCATTGCAGGGGGCCTTTATCCTAGTCTTTATAAAAAGCTTCTCAAACTAAATGCCGAAACATAGTAAGTAGGGTAAATTACACTTTATACTTTTATAGTTTGGGTGTTATTTCACTTTGATCTCTGTAGTTTCAATTTTGTCATTTTGATTCTTGCAGTTTCAGTTTAGGTTCAATATAGTCCATTCATCAAATTTCTTTCAATTTTTGTCAGATTTAGGTTCAATACAAGTGTGTAAAGTGTAATTTCTCTAAGTAAATTTATCATTATGCCCCTAATGATATCTCATGTGTGCATCACATGACCTATTTTTGTCAAAATTGTAGAAAATTTACATGAATGGACTACATTGAACCCTACACTAAAACTGTAAGGACTAAAATGACTAAATTGAAACTGCAGAGACCAAAATGACATCATACCCAAACTATAAAGGTGAAAAGTGTTAGGAGTAATGTTAGAATCCCAAAGAGATGCTCACAAAAGGATGTGGCATCCCATGTGAGACCCATGTGGCAGTAGAACCCACTACACTTAATTCTGCCACATGGATGTCACATCCTTTTGTGAGCATCTCTTTGTGACTCTTTTGTGACTCTAACATTACTCAAGTGTAATTTACCGTAGTAAGTATATACAGAACTAGTTCTCAGCAAAAAAAAATATTAAAACAATTTTAAAACCTAGTTTTTTTGTTTTTTTTTTTCCGTTAGGTACAGAACTAGTTGAGTCCACTTTCCCCACCATCCCTTTATTTCACGCCACGTCACTATTTTAGAGGCAACTTTGTTATTTTAAAGATTATTAATGTTAGACTCACACAATATTTCATACATAAACAATCTTAGTCCTTGATTTTAGTGAATTCATGTAGAGAACACATGGGTGTCACATGAGACCTCTAAAATCAAAGGATCAGAGAATTATTTTGTATAAAATTTAATGTGGGCTTAACATAACTATTTAAATATTTAATGGGTGTATTATGGGACCCAATTGGCAATAGTTGTTGACCTTCGTTGTCTGGTCCTAATTGTTTGGTGGAGGTTAGAACTTGGAACAGCCAGACTGGGTGTATTGAGTATGAGAGTATCCGTGTATATAGGGGCGGCGGTGCTGGGGGCATAATTTTGGTTAGGCCCAATTAAGAATTGGAATTGACGTGTGGGCTGGCCCGCTTCCTCCATACACTGGTGATCATGGGCTAGGCTCTTTGGATTTACTTGATAGTAAGACCCAATTATATCTATGATAATTATTAGTTGGGCCTTTGAAAGCATATCACATTGTTGATCAACCAAGTGTTTCCTTTGTTAGGAAACTGTGTTCCCAGAATCCATTGACAGCGCGTATAAGTTGGTACTGTAAAAAAAATTACGTGAAAACTACAATAACCCTACAAGGGCGGAACTAGGGTTACCTTAAACTGCTAAAACGGATTGCTTGTAGTAGACGAATCGAGAACACGGGCTCGATAACAGCTCACGATCTTCTACCGTATTCCTTTGCTGCCAGAATATCGAACTGAGTGTGGGCTCTTTCGAAATCCTTTCTGCTTTCTGCTCTCCCTCTTTTACGCTCTCTTTTCTATTCCGAGTTATAATTCTTTATATAGAAAAACGCTAACTGATGAGAGACCCAAAGCAGCATATATATAGTCTACGATAGAGACCATAAGAAGTCAATAAGGAATATGCTTCCTTATGGAATTAGGAAACCCTATTCAAACTGAATTAGATTCCTATTTCCATAAATTATAATTCATACCACTAAAGAATTATAATTGCACTCCTAAGCTTATCTCAAAAATATATTTCGAGCTCCATGTTATTAAATGCTTATTATCTCCCCATGTTAAGATTACAGATATCCATTAATTAAATATAATTACTGACAATCATATTTAATTAATTTCTTAAAATTCCTTGAGATCGTCTGCTTAACTTATTTGATATGTCGGATACAAAATCCACCTGCAGGGTTTGACATAATCAAAAGTTATAAGGTTTCTCAAGGAGATATCATCAATCCCAAAATTGAGATATGGATTACATCATTAATTAATATCCACCACACAATTAATATTGCCACCCAATCCAATGAGATATCGACCCATTTAAGGATCTCACCCTTTTAGAGATCAAAGTGCAAATATCAAATGTACGTGTCTACAAATTAACTTAGTATTTAGAGCATAAGCACTCATAATATCCATGAGGTATTAATTATCTTATAAGTCAGTATAAAGATAATTATCCCAAGTCAGTCCCGCTTAATACACAAAGTGTACCAGTATAGTGAGTTGAAACTATACCGTATTCCGTAGTCAAGACAAACCTACTACAACACCATGCTGCAGTCCTACCGATGGTGTGTCCAATCTCATCTAAGATTGTAAACCAAAATCTTATATTCTATAATATCTGATGGCCTGATCTTCCGTGTGTAAGCCGAAATCTACACACCAAACTACCTATGATATAGAATGAGAGACACACATACATAATATTAAATAAATAATATAATACAAACATTGCCCACACAGATTCTCATAAAAAAATTGGATTAACTGATTTTATTAAATGAATAATAAATCAACAACATAAAGCATGACTTTTAGTATATATCCCTAACATCCTTGAACCTAAAACATGCTCTTTCCGTCCCTTTTTTTGAGTCATATATTCTATTTTGGGATGTCCCAAAATTAGTGTCCACTTTTCTAAATTGGTAAATAATTTTTACTTACTTTCCAAAACTAACCTTTCTTGAAATCTACATCAAGACAAAACTAAAAAAGTTATAGTAATGATTAGAGGCAATTGTGGAAAGTAGGTATAGATTCTTTTTGTCCCCTTAATAAGTTGAGTTCCCAAAGGTGGACTCAAAAAAAAAGGGACGGATGGAGTAAGAAAATGAATTATTTTCAGTGTTTACATAAAGAGTGCAGTTTTGCTCATCCTAAAATTGTTCATCCTCCTTTTTTATTGGCTAATATAGTGGGATCAAGTACTTTACACCATTAACTAATTCTCATTTAATACCGAACATCACTACATTAGCCAATGAGAGAGGAGGGTGAGCAAAGGGTGAATAATTTTGGGGTGAGCAAAAATGTATTCTAACATAAAATGGCGTTTACACTCAGATCCAACCATTGCTGAGATTATATCATAAGTGGGACAATCCTATTAATTTAAGGTTATTGATTTGGCTTAGATTCCTATTGAGATATAGTTTCCTTTTGTAATAGAGTTGCATTCTTATTTATCAAGAAATGGTTATAAACTCTATAAAAGGGGATATTGTATAGAAATTTAGGAAGTCCTTGGAGTACCAAGTTGAGGGTCTCCCCTCATGGGGGTGCATGGTCTAGGATGAGAGAGATATTAATCACTGGAGTTTTCTGTGATGGTTGTTTACAGTGTTAGGGATGTACGTGAGGTAGAGATGAGTATTTCTTAATCTCTGTGATTTATCTATATTATTGTGACTGTGTCGAGTTTTTTGGGTATTAAGAGTAGGTATACAGAGGGTGTGAGGGTTGGGTTATGGGATTTAATCCAAAGTGTCTTGTACCAATTGTTTATTATTAATGGTGAAAAACTGGTCTCTCGATTGTGGATATAAGCAGTTTTGCCGAATCATGTAGAAATTTATGTTTTATTTGATGTGCTTGTTTATTAGTTATTACTGTTGGCATGGTGTGTTTTTTGTGTGTTTATTAGAAAATTTGGTTCCGCGTTTTATATTCCCACCAACCATGTAGTTATGAAACTAACAATTAAATCTAATCACTCACTCTAATTTGGATAAATATAACTAGTAATTCCTAATTTCACGCAAACATGATGAGTGCTTAAATAATAAATAGGAGAAATTATTCAGGGTGACCGTCACGCCACGTCAGCATGGTGACGTGGTGTGACCATTCCACTCACTAACAGCCACCTGTCCATACATACTGTTTTCGCCACATCACATCACGGCAAGTGGGATATAACGCCCGTCATCTGTTTAAACCATAGATTCAATTTTTTTCAATCCCACTGAAGATTTCATTTTCCCTCTAATTCTGTTAGACCCTAAAACAGAGAACTGGCATCTGCAATTTCTTCTCTCTTCTAATGGCTTCCAAGGTCCAGAACAGTATTGACCAAAAAAAAATGACCACAACTCCATGTACTCGCTGTACCCGCGGTCTGACAAGGCATCTCCGACGTCCCTATTCGTCAAGACGAAGACGGTGACGGCGAAGCACGATGAGGAGGAACATGCATGCAGAGTTAGATCCAAAAGAGGAGGGACACGCGAGCCGAGCGAGAGACACGGCCAATGAGTGCGATGATGGGTTTCTCGAGGAAGCGTTCGCAATCACTGTTGGCTTGCCGGGAGAGCAATATTCCGGTGCCGAGGATGGGGGATGGGGTCAGAGAGGAGGAAGGTGATGAAGTCGAGAATGCCAACCAGGCTATTGCTGATTCAGAACATGTTTTTTCTTTCTAGAGTTTGGGGGTGAAGAGACCCAAGTGAAACATTTTTCAACCATTTTTGTGAAGAATTCTGGATTTAGTTTTTAGTGGTCTTGCAGGTCAATCAATTATGTATTACTAGTGTTTGATTTAACTTCTGAAAGAGTAGTGTCGTGTTCTCTGAGAAAATGGTATTTTAGTTTCGACTTTGTTTTTGCCTTTCCTAAAAAATAAAAATTACGATGCTTCAATGAGGTTCACTAAGAAAAAAACATCTTCTTTATCAGATTTCATGAAATGTATAGGGGGGATTGTAAAAATGGTGGAATGGATTCTTGGGAGTGTGGATCAATGTTTGACTGTGCCTTTTGTTCATCTTGGTGTGGATTTATCGTTGTATTTTTGAATGGGGGTGTTGTGCTTTGTCATAATAGTGGTTTGGTGATGTGTTTTATGTAATGCACTCTATGTATTTGATTTTTTTTCTCTGTGAGTGTTAGGTACTATTTTGTCAGGTTCTAAATAGATTCAGTTAAAATTTCACTCTGTTCCCTACATTAAACTGTGTTATTCCATTTTGCCATAATCAATGTCTTGATCACTATGGACCAAAAAGATCAACCAAACTTTGATGGAGACAATTTAATAACTCTGAACCATGGCTCAGCTAAAAAAAAACCATGGCCATACTCATGATAAAGGCCACTAAAAATGGAGATTATAAACTTGCAAACAGCACATGTGGCTCAAACTGTGGTCCATGGCCACTATTCCATTTTTTCGTTTCTTTCTTTTGATTTAATTTGGTCCAGTTCAAAAAGTTTAGCTGATATTGAATCATATATAACAGACATTTTGTGGAGTAGTTAGCATTTTCTAGGTGGCAATTGAGTTGATGATCACACCTTCATTGCACAGCAAATGCAAGACTAATATCCTAATTTACCATCTGAACTTTAAAGTTAAGAGAAGAACAAAATTTTACTCTAAACAAGATAATAAAATAGTTTTTGTAATTTCACCATAAAAGTCAACATGCCTTTAGCCAAAAAAAAAAAAAAAAAAAACAAGGAAGAAAATTAGAGACACAAATACCAATACTTAATATTTCTCACAACCCAAATTAAGATAAAAAAAAAATAGTAATAACAAAGAAAATCGTTTTAAGGCAATTGTCCATGAGGACCATGACTGTGATCAGCAATACTTCCACTTCCATTTGACCCATCCTACAATAAACAAAAGAAAAATATTAAATAAAATAATATTTAGCAATGCTAAACTAGTTAAGTACTCCAGATTTTTGCATTTTCTATATACCTGTCTTGGATATACCATGTGATTCTTGCTGCCATCCAGATTTGTAAATCCAAAGTTGGAATAACCGAAGTTCGCACCATAAAGGACCTCCTATATAACAAAATCATTGAGCAATAAAAATATATTTCATTCATAAACCATTACCGAAATTAAGAATGTGCAGTAGTAAGGGCATACTTGACTATGAGAGGTTGTGGTCATGGGGACACCAACTGGATTGCTGAATGAATGGAGTAATGACATGTTGTTTGGTGCATGAAGCGAAGGCTGAGGGAGATACGTAACCATGGGTTGCTCCACTTCTCCTGCACCAAGAAAACAAGGAAAAGGTACAAGAAATGAAGAGTTCGAATATAACAAAAGCATGATATGTAAAAGTCCAAATGAAAAAAAAATAAAAAGTAAATAAATAAAAAATAAAAAAAACCCTTACGATGATAGACTTTTTCTGGTTGTGCTGTACAATATGTAGATGTAGCTACATTTTTCATTTTCTTCCTTCTACACTTTTCAAGACCACTTTTAATTCTAGCATTTGAAACTCCTTTGGGTCTAATATTTGGGGGGTCTAGTATCTGACTGAAAGACGAATGTGAAGCCTTATTATGACTATTGGCATCAACATGAGTCGATTCGTCATCTTCCTCCTTACCATTTTCATTTAAATTTGAACATGCTATATCTTTGTCAACTAACTCCAGCAACTCCACCAATTTTTTCTTTGCAAGTTTAGTAGTTCTCTTAGTCATTGCACTTCTTGACATAACGCGGTAAGCTGCGTGCATTAAATCACTAAGCCGCAAGGTCATGGATGCTTTCTCCTTTCTATGTGCTGGTTCTCCGTGTTCGTACTCGCTCACCCATTTCTTTACATCTTTTGTCCATCTGTTCAAAATGTATCGAGCTGGAATACTAGTAATATTTCTCACATTAAGTACTCTCAAGGCATGGCGGCATAACAACCCCATCGATTCGAACATTTTACAACTACACTCAATGGTGTTGTTAGAAGAATTAAATTTCACAATGTGCTCTCTTCTGCAATCCTCTTCTATCAACAGATAAGTGTGAAGTGTCCCATCACTACTTATTTCATTAATCTTTACCGCCAAACTACCAATAAACTCCTTCTCTAATACAGTAAACATCTTAACGGTATAAACAGCAGCAGCATGATTCAAAATTCCACTTCTGATAAGCTTTGATGGTTTACCTTGACTACAACGAAAGTCCTCGTTCAATTCCTTTGAACGCATCCCAATTGTTGTTTCCTCATACTGATGAATAAATTCTGTGAGAGTCATAGTTTTAGTTGACATTTCAGAAAAAACTCTATTAGTGCTCTCACTCCTTTGGCTAGACCTCATATTAGCTGAGAAAGTATCGAGGCTAAAAACAGGACACCACTTTGTTCGAAGTTCATATAATTTCGAAAGCCATTTATTCTCGTTAACATGAAATCTCTCAACTAGTTCAATCCAAGTGGATTCAAACTCAATCTCTGTTTGACATCCATGAAAACACTTGGTGAAAACCCGTTTGAACTCTGGGTTTGCATATAGAAATGAAATATGTTGGGTAGCATTTTTTGAGATGTGCCACAAACATAGACGATGTCGAGACTCAAGAAACACCTTTCCAATAGCATTGGAAATAGCTTGACATTGATCTGTAAAAATGGTCTTAGGCTGTTTATTACCCATTGCTTCTAAAAAAGTTTCAAATAGCCAAGTAAACGAAGCAATTGTCTCATCTAATAAAAAAGCACAGCCAAATAGTACATTCTTCCAATGATGGTTAACACCAACAAACGGGGCACAAATCATATTGTACTTATTAGTTCGAAAGGTAGTATCGAATACTAATACATCTCCAAAACATTCATAGTCTAAATTTGATCTGCCATCTCTCCAAAAAAAGTTTGTCATCCGATTTTCTTGATCAACTTGCACTGAGTAAAAAAACATAGGATCTTCAGCTTGCTTATGCTTGAAATGGTTAATCACACTTTGACCATCACCTGCTTCAATCAAATTTATCCTCTGTGTATTTAGAAAATTGTGACAATCTCTCTCAGTGAAACCAACATTTTGGATTCCACCAACTTCATTTGCTAAATATGAGTATGTCTTTGCTGCTTTAATTCCTGCAGAAACCATTGATTTTATGACACTTTTATGAGCGTCCGCTATTCCCCGATTAGATTTAATAAGATGCCTTTGTTCTGCCTTAGCAAGTTCATGGTTGTGATCGACATGAAAATGAGTAATCTCCCATACGCCATTTTCAACTGTAAACCTAATACTAGCCCTACAACCCGTTCTTATATCCAATCTATTCACTTTCTTTAACTCAATATTATTTCCTACCTCTCGAAACCCTTCTTTCCAACACACATAGTTGCGATGCCGTATTACAACACCTTTGACTCTTCTTATTTGAGCTTTCCGAACACTGAAACCCTTCCGTATGGCATAATCATTATAAAGGTTGTAAGCCTCTTCTTCACTATACACTTTCATTCCAACTCTCAATTCTTCATCGTCTTTTTTATTATTCACAGTGAGTGGAGATTTTCCCTTATCGCATTTCCCTATGGCATCTTGATTACTTGTTGGAACATCCATACTGTTTAAAATTTACCCAAAGTGGTTGGAAACACAAATAAATAAACATAATCCATGTGATCAAAACGTATTTAAACCAATTTAAACAATATTCAAACAAAAAACATTTACATAATATAAAAGATGCCCACTTTTTTAGTGTAAAATTTGGTACGGGTGTAACATTACTCATCAAACATATGATGCAAGTATATGGGTGTACACACATACAATATGAATTTTTTTTCCCACTTTTTTTTGTTGCTATACACGTTCTCTTTTATTTGTACAAACTACAAGTTAACATTACTCATCAAACATATGATGCAAGTATATGGGTGTACACACATACAATATGAATTTTTTTCCCCACTTTTTTTTTTGTTGCTATACACGTTCTCTTTTATTTGTACAAACTACAAGTACACACACAATTATATCAGACTTTTTTATTCATTGGGAAGCAGCCATAACACAAGACTGGCAAGAGTAAACCTCTTTAGCAATAAAAAAAAGGTAAAAAGAGAAAACCTGATTGATTGATTTTGACTAAAGCATCTTTATGTATACAAACTTCAAGGATCAACAGCTTTATGCAGAGATGACTATGGTGTAAGCAACGCCGCATGGAGCCATTTTTGTTATTACTGAGTCATAGGGTTAGAGCGTGATCGTGACAGATACGGTAGGTAGAGATTCATGCCACGTGATACGGGATTTAAGTATTATTTGACGGTATTTTTAACGGCGTTTAAGTGCTGATGTAAAATTTAGTCACTTAAATAGTTGACAGGTGGCTGTTAGTGAGTGGAATGGTCACACCACGTCACCATGCTGACGTGGCGTGACGGTCACCCTGAATAATTTCTCAATAAGTAGATGGTTGCATGTAACTGACGTGTCATATCATTGTAACAACGTGAAGCTATGTAACGTTCAACCTAAATAATTTCTCAATTGGCATTAGGGAATTGAAATGATAATTGTGTCTATGGAATAATCCAATTTCAGGCCATCATTTCATGCTACCAAACAAAGTGTTAAAGAGAAATGAAAATTCAAACATCCTCACCGCTTAGTTATGAAAGGAAAAAAAAAAAAATCACTCTTGTAATAACATATATAATTGAAGAGTAATATTTAGGACACTAACAAATCTCACTAACACTCTTTCTCCACAAAACATGGTGATAATTGAATTCATGGTGTCCACACAACACAAACCTCCACTTGTATTCAACAGTACTGTTTCAGCAAAAACAAGGAGGATACCAAATCTCGGGCTTGAGTAAGTTGAGTGGGGCTTTCATTATTTAAAAAAAAAAAAAAAAAAAAAAATTCTTGGTGATGAGGAAAACTAAATCCTCAATACAGGTAAGTTGGCAACCACCCACAAACCAAACCAGTAGCCCGTATGATTTAAAACGTACATCTTATAACCTTTATGGGTCGCCCCTTTTTCTCACTGGGCCAAGCAAGCATATATCATATACGCAGTGCAGGTCAGATTTGGCCAAGGCTTGGGCAGTACTTATTAGACAGACCACTAAATTAGACTATTGAGCCGGCCACCTAATTAATTAAATTACAATATTCTAATCTGTAATATAAAAAATTAATCTTGATCCTCGATTTTCAACATCTATGGATGGATCGATCAATTAGGACTTTCTGGGCCAGAGGTTGCAAGGTTGTTGATAAGAGCCAGTGCATTGCTAGTGATGTAAGTCGCATTTAAAACTCTATTCTTCAACATCTTAACACTCCTTCCATTTTGGCCATCAAAGCCATCCAAACAAGTCTGTTCATCAGTCATTGCAGAGCTCACCCATGTTGTTACATCACCCATTTGGGCTTCAAAGCTCGGCCCATCAAGAGCTCTAAGCACACCCAGTGATCTGTGTAGATTGTCCATTGTGTCCTCAAAGCACTGAATGCAATCTGAGAGAGCCAATCTGTTTCTTCCCCTCAAAGGCCCCATTTTTTGTAATTCCATCAAGTACTCAGCAACACTTTTGGCTTCACCAATTGTAACTGAAACCCCAGCTCGGGCCCATAGACTTGGGCTATGTTTGGCTGTGTTTGAAAATGATGCAAGTGAATGCATGCAAAGATCTTGGTATTGTGTGACACTGCACGCTTCTTGAACATAATTGTCTTCGTTTCCAAACACCAAGAGACACAAATGAGTTAACACGATCAATGTCACAATTAGGACGTTAACACATGCCATTTTCGAAAAGAAAAAAAAACAAACGAAATTGACTTCTAAGTACAAGAATATGAACAAACTAAACAAATATATAGTATATAAATAGTGTGTGTGTGTATATATGTATATATATATATATGAGAAGTCTTGGGTACCTACGTACTTAATATATATGTAGATTTAAAGAAGAAAATAGGGGAATTGAAGAGTGGAGTATGAAAATATAGGACTCTATGTATATGTTATATATATGCTGTGACTTGTAAGAGAGCAAGAGCTTTAGTAGGTACCTTTGTTAAAGAAAGAACTTCATGCATGTGAATAAACTGGCTAGAAGCTTTGTTTGATTGGAAAAGCAAGAAGATGGTGAGTGCAATAAAGAAGGGGAGGATGGTGGTGAACCAAACAGACTTAAAGATAATGATGATCATGTGAACCAAGGGGTAAGTATCTCATGATTTTTTGGAGTAGGAGACCACTTGGAAATCTTCTTTCATGATAGTCCATAAAGTTTAGGTGATGCCCATGCGTGGTAATTTTGTAAATTTATTTGCTTATACCATTAGACTATATTGTTGACCATTATTGGAAGTGAAATCTGTTTCATGAAATCAAATCTCAGGGAATTAAGTGAGCAGAACAATTGAGGGAAATTAGTTTTGTGCTCACCGTCTTGCATAGGATTGAAGGGAATTGAAATATTAGTCCATTTTTTAAATTGTAATAGTTTGATATTTGAGACCCCAATTTGACGCGAGACTACTAACATATTTTAACTAAATAGTCTCGAGTATGAATCCACTCATTAATCCACAGAGAGTTTAGGGTTTATAAATCTCGAGTTTAGACCAATTAAATGGAGTATTTGTCTAATCTTACCAAAGGCATCCAAACGTATTACCACGTGTTATGCTTCCTTGCATCCTACAACCAATATTATAAATGGATTTTTTTTTAGATAGATCCACGTCTTTTGGGACCTATAAACAGTGGGACTCTAATACTCCATATATCGGATTGAGTTATATTTAAAAGACATGTGGTTCGTTAACTGTATAGTACCACGTAAGGTATCAAAAAATATCTCAATTACTTGGTAAAATTTTCAACTCAGTGTAATTGTGTAGTGATTTGGCCTGCATTCTACAGTACTCCTAGCTTTTGGCCAAATTCAAATCATATTCAAAATTCTCAAACAAGTCCTAAGATACATTTTTTTTTTTTTATCACTCCTAAGATACAATTTTAAACACACACACACACACAAAAAAAAAAAAAGGGTCCTAGGATACTAGCCTCGAATGGGCGTCCAACTCATTTATGGAACTGATTTAGGTTTATCAGACCGCATCACCACGTCATTGTGCTAATCACATGGAGTCACGTGAACTTATTTTTCAGATGAGAATACAATAATTTGCTGACTTTAAGCAACTGTGTTAAACCCAAAGATTCTCTAAAGAGGGTCACCTCTCTTTATTAAAGAGAAGACCTCTGTTTTGGCCATTAGATTGTGTTAAAAAACTGTGAAATGACAAAACTGTCATTAATGAAAATACGATCCAACGGCTAAAACAGAGGTCCTCCCTTTAATAAAGAAAGGGCGCCCTCTTTATAGCCTGACTGGTGTTAAACCTCCACTACGCCCTTATTTTAGAGGTCATCTGTCGGTTCGGTCTGGTGGGTTTAGACACCCCCAAAACCTCTGGGCACAGGCTATAATAATTATAGGGGTATGATGGGTTTATTATATTTGACCCGTGTAAGACGGGTCATGGACAAAAGCCCTCCAGGCTCCAGCCGCGTCGTTTTTGGATCTTCGTCTTCTCTCTCTCTCTCTCCCTGTCTCTAATTGACATCGGCATCTTCTTTTTGCGAAAGGTGAGTTTGAATATTATCTCAGTTTTCTATGTACGTGCCTTTCTATCGAATGGTCGCCACCTTTTTGATAAATTTATCGCTGTGATTCTTACTTACGTAGAGATTCTGTAAGAAACTGAGTTCCTTACTGAAATTTATGGAGGATTTAGATCTAGTTTGGGCTATGGAAATAGAGGACAAACAGAGATTAAGGAAGAAGAGATGAAGAAGAAGAGAGTTACAAAGGAATACCAAGAATTAGAGAGAGAAAATAGAATTCAATCAATACATTTCACACCCCAATTTACAGTGCATTTCAGCCTCATATATGCCTCAAAACAGACAACTTAACTACCAATTATAGAAAGACACGTGTTCATTTAGTTATACCAAGTGTTGTCTAAACCGCACCCTCTAAACGACGTCGCAACCCTTGAACTCTAATCTTTGGGTCATGACAAATACCCCTCCGTTCAAAACATCCTTGCCCTCAAGGATGTAATGGGAAAGGATTGGAAGGGGACCCCATCTTGTGCCTCCTGGGTTTGGACCCCTAAACCAAACAAGGGTAGCCATGATGGGATTGTATTTTGGAGGGGAATCTTCTTTCCAGTAAACAAATTTGAGAGGTCCTTGGGTGATGACCCTTAGTGCCTTAGAAAGGAACTGTTGTTGCCCCAACATAGCAAGTCCAGAGTGACTAAATTTCAGCTTTTGTGACAATGAGATTTCTAGCATATTTTCTGTCAATTGGGAGAGAGTGAATTTCTGAGAGGCTTGTCCAGGCAACGCCACCAATTTCAGCAAATTTGATTCTTCTACATGAATGATTTCTGGGGTTGATATTTGACTACAAGGTAGACCATTCTTGACTTCAACTTCTTGGTGTGTTTGATCCCTTGCAACTTCTCCAAAGATCAAATTATGCTCATAATCAGCAACTCTCGGGTCTTCTTGAGTCTGGTTGGTATCAAACTCATCAGAAGAAGAATAAGTGACAGTAACCTCATTTGCATTTGTTAATTCCTCACTTAATTCCCTCCCATTTTCTTGCTTCTTCCGAAGGGACCGCAGGTGCCCTTCTTGCAGATCGGCTATGGCTCTTGCTTGTGGCAGTGTTTGGGGTTGGAGTATTTGTACCAAATCCTTGAGTTCAGCCCTCAGTCCATTAATGAAGACTGAGACCAAATACTCTTCAGAAACATCAAAATCTCTTGCCCAAATGGCTGAATTCCAATCCTCAAATCGAACCACATAATCGTTTACAGAGCTACTGCCTTGTGACACAAATTTGGGAGTGTTAAACCCTTTTCTTTCAATTTCATAATCACATTTCTGAAAATACCAAATCAAATGATCCATCTTGGCATCAAACTTGGCTTCAAGATTGGAGAATTTAGAATCAGACCGAGACTCCAATCCAGCGAATCTGCTAAAAACATCAACCATTTGTGTTTGAAGATTCTTCATGTCCAT
Organism: Hydrangea macrophylla; assembly: GCA_033977485.1. NCBI lineage: Eukaryota > Viridiplantae > Streptophyta > Magnoliopsida > Cornales > Hydrangeaceae > Hydrangea > Hydrangea macrophylla. Next base: position 113,651,981 of record CM066982.1, on the reverse strand, counting down.
TTGATGTTGCTGTATAAATTCTTTGTGAGCTTCGTTCCTGAATTCTGGACAAGAACTATCCATGCCTACACGACAATTTAATTTTGATAAATCGAACTGATCAAGATTCAGAAAAGAAGATTTGAGATAAGAAAAAGATTAAAGAAAATTTGCGGAAGGTTGCCCAGATTAGGCTTTGATACCAATTGTAAGAAACTGAGTTCCTTACTGAAATTTATGGAGGATTTAGATCTAGTTTGGGCTATGGAAATAGAGGACAAACAGAGATTAAGGAAGAAGAGATGAAGAAGAAGAGAGTTACAAAGGAATACCAAGAATTAGAGAGAGAAAATAGAATTCAATCAATACATTTCACACCCCAATTTACAGTGCATTTCAGCTCATATATGCCTCAAACCAGACAACTTAACTACCAATTATAGAAAGACACGTGTTCATTTAGTTATACCAAGTGTTGTCTAAACCGCACCCTCTAAACGACGTCGCAACCCTTGAACTCTAATCTTTGGGTCATGACAGATTCACACTTTCATACTTGGCTACATGTATATGTATATGTATGTATGTCCAGTGTCCTGGAACCTTTCTTTTTCTCTCGATATCAATATGTAACCAACACGCCGCCTGCAACATTAGATGAAGAAGGCTTCAATTGAGAAGTAGATGTTGATCGAATACAGTACTATACTGGGTTTAAGGAAGAGAAGATGGTGATGTCCGGTTATATTTGATCCGGAGAGAGACTAATATAAAAGTTGAAAACAGACAGACAGTTCTCTCTAACTAGTAGAGCCGTCAAATAGAGATCATGCAAGAGAAGGATTCATAAGTGGTGGCAGATTAATGATAACCAAAAAAAGAAAATTTGAATGTCATAAAATGTCAAATACTAATATAAAAATTGGATAGCTCATGCCTCATAAGATTTGGATTTATGCATCTCCTCCATTGGGTCCCTGAACTGCAACTAGGCCAATATGAGTTAGTTGTGTTGAATGTGTGGGAATTTTTTTTTTTTTTTTTTTTTTTTTTTTTTTTTTTTAAGATTGACAATGGTTTTAGAAAGTTATTCTTGATTTTGGGTAGGAGCCAATGTCCCTCATGTACATATCTGTATATGAAAACTTGGCATTTCTCCAAATTTTGTAGTATAGTCTATGCCAGGCTGTCAGTGGAGCTTGTTCAGATTTCATTAAATAAAATTTTCAGTTTTGTGTGTTTTGATGCAGGTTGGAAAACGAGCGGTTAGGTTTTTGAAACATATTTTTGGAGATATGGCCCGATTTCGAAATGTAAGCTTTTGATATTATGTCGGTTATACCTATCTGAAAAAGGGTTATTATTGCCTTTATTTGCAAGAAAACAGAAAAAAAATTGAGTATTTTGTTTTCATTGAGAAAGAAGCTTTTTAGCTCTAGTAGTGCTATCCATTTTCTTTTGAACGAATTGAACTGTAATAAACACAAGCTGTTATATCTTAATTCGGTGAATTAACATGTTTGAATTGAATCAGAAGAAGAGGAACCTGTTTGTTAAACCGGTTGTTAATAAGAAGCTGCCGAGTGTTGATCATATCACAGGTGACAAGATCCCAAAAAGCTTCATCTTTTCAAGAGGGAAGTTGCCTGGTTCGTACCCCCAGATCTACTAGTCATCACCTTTAAGGCTTAGTTTGGCCCCCACGTGGTGCTTCTCCTTTTTTAAAGCCCAATTTCATGTTAATTTATTTGGTAACTAGTTTATGAGCTTTGCAAAAATTGAACTCGGGGATTTTTTGGAGGGAGCTTTTAAAAGCTCTAGAATTGAGCTTTTAAAAGCTCAAGGTTGCTTTTTGGTTTCATGATGTCTTTTTGAAGAGTAGTGTGTCACTTGTATAAAATTATCAAAGAACTTAGTAATAAATTTCATAAGCTCCTTTTAAAAAGCCACGTGGGGGGCCAAACTAAGCCTAAGCCGGTTGTTAATAAGAAGCAGCCGAGCGTTGATCATATCACAGGTGACAAGATCCCAAAAGCTTCGTCTTTTCAAGAGGGAAGTTGCCTGGTTCTCTGAAACAGCTCCAGATGGACTTCAGGAAGTTGATGCTGCCCTTCACTGCTCTCAAGCTTAAGGTAAATCTCCTCAGTAAGATTTAATAACATACGAGATGGCATAATGAGAAAGATTTAATATCGATCCAACTTACTTTATCTCCAAGAATTTAATTAATCAATCAGTTTAGAGACAACTAACTGAATCATGACAAGGTTCCTTCCAGAGATTACACTTTTAACTACGAGTAAAGCTAATATTGAGTAGTGAATCTCCAGGAAGAGTTTCGGGACACTGAATTTCACATTCCACCTAACAAAAGTAGGTATCATGGCGAAGGACCGAAACATAATGGTTGTCTTTCTTGATCTGGTTAGTGTTTCCTTTTTGGTCATTTTATCAGCCAAATAGCTCGTGTGCAGTTCCTCTAGTGGACTATAAGTAGAGGGAGCGTGCTTTGTTTAGTTTATTTGGATGATGATTCTGTCCAAACACTGTGCTTTGGTTGTTCATACCTTTTTTTTTTTTTTTCAATTGGCTAATTTAGTCATTTGATTTGTTTTCAATTGCAGGAAAAGAAGCGGAATAATCTCAAAGACTTCTTGAATGTTGCAGGGCCAATGGGTGTTACACATTTCCTCATGCTATCAAAAACTGAAAAGGCACCATACTTAAGAGTGGCTAGCCACAGGGTCCAAATATTACATTTAAAATACATGAGTATTCATTGGCCATTGATGTAGCTCTGTCTCTGCTGCGTTCTAGGTGTCCTCACGATCTTTTCAAAATTCCACCCTCAGTAAATTCCTCATGATCATATACTCGAAAGACATGTACATCAGTACATGCACATGGACATACACAGACACACATGTTCTCCTTGCTGCTTACTTATCATCCTTAGGAGAAACTTTTGGTGATTGGTTGAAAAATCCAGATGTAAATTATCCAGTCGAGGGCATTATGGTGTTCTTGATAACTTAAAACTGTTGAGAGTTCTGATTGAGGAGTTATTTGCAATTAACTGATCACAACAGCCAACTTTAGATGGTTTTCTCTATTCTTTGTGACATACTATCTTCCAATTGATGGAACTCATTGCTTCTGAATGCTATCATAACATGATCAAAAGAGTATACTAAGGTTAATAAACCCTAGGTTCAGCCCTATTAACAATGGGGTTGGGGCACCTTTACGTAATCATGACACCACCTATTATATTTACTGATTAATTGAGATTCTCCAACTATATGCTTACTCATTAATTGTTTACATGTTTACGTGCCATAGGTGGCAACCAACTGTGGAAATTTGTACATTCTCGTGTTATTCACATAATAGTTTTTGCCATGGATGATTTTATGTTGAGTTTTGGCTGATTGTCCTTTCTGGGTTTGGAACTGGGGAGCAACATATAAAGCTTACAACTATTATGTTTCAGAACATTTTCCCAGTCATTGATATTAATACTGTGAGTATACTAGAGTAGTTCCAATCAAATATGTTATCATTCAAATATTACCTGGCCGCTGATGTTGCACTTGTTGCAGGTCAAACTTTCTTCGTGCCAAAGGATCGTGTTACTTAATTACAATAAGGAGACAAAGCTCATTGATTTCGGCACTATTCCATCAGATTACGGCCCATTGGTGTCTCACGCAGAATCAGAAAATTTGTGCAGAACCATCAGGTGCCTGATTTAAGAAGTCTTCAAGATGTGAGCGACTTTGTCACGAAGTATGGACGACTCTTTCTCCTCTCATCTTTTAAGAAGAGAGAGAGAGAGAGGGATACAAACAAAACCAAATCATAGTTTGATCAACCAAAATATTTGTTTCTGACACCTAGGTAGAACTACAGACACTTCAATTTTGAAATTGTGCTTGTATTGGCAATGAGATGTTGGTCTTCCATCTTTGGTGTCTTTGACATGGTGACCCAATAGTATGTAAACTGTGGTTGGTATTGAATCTACTTCAGTGTGAGATTTGGAACATCCACTGACTTGAGCCATCAACAAGAGCTAACCTTGCCATGTTTATAGTTTCCTATCCAATATTGTAGCTGCTTTAAATAGACGTCCTTCTGGGAATTACATAGTTCAATGCCAAGTGATTGTATGAATTCAGCATATGTGACAAGTGTAGACTTACAGGTCTTACCAGACTTTTAGTTGGTTCTGATCACTTCATTTACCTGTTTGCTTAGATGTTCAATTGTCCTCCTTGGGTCCTTTCACTCTACTTCAGACAAAAGTCTCAAGTGTCCTAATCGTGTTTCAAGTCACAGATGAAAAATGTTTCTATCCTAATTCAATTTGGTCATATCCATCTAGCTTGTTTTCCCACTACACACCTCCTTTCTTGTCTACTCATGACCTTGTCCCTTTAGGCTTTATCTAGTGAGTAATTTTGGTAGACATCGTGAGGTGCTGATGATAATCAAGCAGATTGCATATTTTCCTTAAAACCACCAAAAGACTCTTTGATTTTACCCAAGAAAATCCCGTTACATTTAGAACAGAAGTTCAAGCAGGGTCTCTATGAATTATTTTTCTTTTCAATATGTATGACTGATTGACTCTCTCTCAGGAAATGGTGGGGGGAAGAAAAAAGATGAAAGTGAGGAAGAGGAAAACAAGGAAAATCAGGAAGTTATGGAGGATGATCAACTCCCAGCAAGATGGTACTAAGATTATCAAGCACGTGGATGCACCAGTTTTCACCGTTCTTTGTGAGGGCAGTATCGAAGAAATTTGGTAGCTATGATGGTTCCGGTTTTGTTCGAATACAAGATACGTACCTTTTTAAGTTTAAGCAGATGAGATGTAAATTATGTTTGCGAAGGAAAAGACGAGTTCCTATATCTTAATTTTGATACTTTATCTAGTCACAAATCTAACCTGTAAGGTCTGGTTGGTAATTACCCAGCTGATTGTCACCACCACTTGGTGTCGGAGTATGTAGCTCATGAATGAAATCTTTACTTTCCAATCAAAAAAATTATGTCACTTTAACGTTTGGTGGGTCACTCATTTTTTATAAGTGCCAATGTGCCATTACGTCTTTGTTTGATCATGTCAAATTTGCATATTCAGACAGAAGACTGTAAAATGTTCAAATTCTGAAAGTCCATTGCATGTCAAGAGATGTAGAGCAGGCAAGTGTGATCTGTTAGTCATTTTTTTGCATCAGCCTTGTGACAATTAATCTTCTATGGATCGCTACGAGCTAGATGATCAGATGCTTTTTCAGACTGATTTTCTAAGTAATCGCATTCGCCCAACTGTCTTCACTCTAAAGCTTTCCTATCCTGCTTCTGACTGAAGTGATGCGTACACAGAGAAGACAAACAAATCAGTCTTTATCTTGGTCTGACTAAAATAGATAACACTACATTGTTGTCACACGGAAAGAATGGTATCGACCTCAAATTATTATTATTATTTTTTTTTTGTTTCTTGATCATTTTAATTTCCTGGTGAGCTTGAATTAATATGATAGCAATCAGAATCAAAAAAGAAAAATTCTCATGCAATATAAGCAGATAAGATATAACTGATTTTCCTAAGCTGCAACTCAAAAACCCCTCAGAATCGTAGATAATTTTTTTTGTTGTAATATAAGAGCAACATTATATGTTTTGAAGGAAAAACCTCTCAACTTATTCTTCATTGCGATAGAACAAAACAACAATAATGGTTTACCACAGGTTAAAATTCCTCAAAATTTTGAAAATGTAACAGAGACAACATGCTAATTAAGGAACCACGAGGATAGATTGACAAGTATCAAAAAACCCACAAAAGTTTCTTAAAGAAGCACCACCAAGACCAAGATAGATAATCTGTTGTGAAATAGAAGGCTCCAAAAGGTGAGCACCTATTGCTTGCTGCCTTGCTCCTTATCTGGCTTCTCACTTATACAGACTTTTTAAGAATCTCTTCTGAAGGAATCTCAAGTGTCGCTCCTGCATGCTCCTTACCCGGCTTTACTTCTGCATCAACCAATGCAAACGAAATCATTCAGTCCTGTTTCAGTAAAGATGATAGCTGAAAAAGCACAACTTGGTGCGGCAAAGAAATGTGGCATCAAGAAGCAGGGCCATTCTGCTTTAGCATGCTTCAAGTCCTGCTCTGCATTGTGAGGTTGCAGATTAGATTCGCTTCAGTTGGCCGGGGGACTGACAAAAGAAAGAAAAAATCCAGTACTGCAAGTTACAGTTGGTCACCTGTAGGCGACGAAATGAGGATTGACGTTACTCAAACTTTCGAAAACCACTATTGAAACAAATAAATTATGTTCTTTCCCTCTGAAACTTTCAAGAAACGAGGCAGAACCTTTTAACAAATTACACTAGGTTAAGGAAAGCCGCCTTCGGAGAATGCTTCTAGTAAAGGACCATTACCCAGTGGTGGTCCCATTTATGCAGGGTGCTGGGAGAGGTAGATTGGAGATAGACTTAAACTTTGGCTTTTTGCACAAAGTGGCTACTCTCGTAGTTGAACCCGTGGTCTCTCACTATTCAATAATTATCATTGAGAAGAGAATGAAGTTTGATTCTTTAAGTATTGTAAGGTTAGGTGAAGCGACGTTCAAGCTAACTTTGACACTTCCCATGTGAGTGGTACTCTCTCTCTCTCTCTCTCTCTCTCTCTCTCTCTCTCTCTCTCTATATATATATATATATATATATATGGAGATTATCCGGTTCATTTAATGGAGAACTTATCTCCCAGTTTTGCTTCACTTCAATGGGGATCGACCTATTGTTCCTTCCCAACAACAAGAAGAAGAATTTTAGTCCATAAAATTATTGAAAACAATTAAAGCACAAGCCAGCCACTTTCAAGTTTCAACGGTAAAATAACTGATGGTTTAAATAAAAAGGAAACAAATCACCTATTGCAACTGGTAGAGACTGCACATTCAACAAACACCACTAATAATTAGTAAGTAATACCGATACGTACTGCAAGGACTCTTTACGGGAATGAACTTAGTGCTTCCTTGTGATAGTGGCTATCCAGAATTCCGTACTCTTGATCATTTATTTTTTGATATGTCCTTCAATTTCGGAAGTACATATATATATATATATATTTTTTTTTTTTTTTGATAGGTGATTTCAGAAGTATATATCTGCTTGTATTCATCCTTACCACAACTTGCAATCTTCAATGTCTTGAGAGAGAGAGAGAGAGAGAGAGAGTTCTTTCATAATTCCATTATTCATCCTTAAGTGACATTTTCACATAATTTAAGGCATGTTCCCAAAGTTAAGACACCCCAACAAGTCAAAACATTCGAATATCGACATATCAGTAAGTTATCACAACTCATATAATCGTAAACCAGTATGAAACCATTGAATGTGTAAAATGTGAATTTACACTTCGTAAAAAGAAAGACTCGTTAAAAGATTATTAACACCTTTCTCTCTAACTCTGTCCTCCAAGTTTTCCCAAACCTTTCCCCCCAACAACAATCTACTGTGAAGAGAAGACAGATACACGCTCATACAATTCATAATAAGGTCTTAGTGCAACAATAGCAGAGAGAAAGATGAATAATGATAAGTTTTTAGACAAATGATGTACTTAATTTAATTGGGGTAATTTATGCCAATAGAAAATAAAATTAAGGACCAGGTTATCCAATTAAAGATTAATTAAATGGCAAATAAGCTATAAGCTGGAAAAGCAACTTCAAACCCAGCTTCAAATAAGTTAGCTTTTGGGCCTTAAATAAGTTTTAAAAAAAAGCTGTAAGTTCTAAAGCTACTATAAGTCATTCCAAAAGTTGAAGAATCCAAGCACATCATTTCAGCTTATTCTAAGCTATAAGCTATAAGTTGCAGCTTATAAGCTGAAACAAACAGGGCCGGTGTGCACAATATTCACAATACTAAAAACAGTATTTTAAAAGATAAGAAAATCGACAATTATATATGTGATGAATTGGGGATTATTTTTAATTTTTTTTTTTTTAAGATTGAGATTTGAGATGATGGAATCACAGACCGTAACCGCCACGGGAATTGAGCTTGGCCTGGACTATCATGTTGGATATGAAGTGAGATGCCTCCCGAGCCTCCTCCACTAGTCTCTGTATCTCCGTCTCCGATGTCACGTGCCGGTTCTCCTCGAATTTCTGCCGGACCTCTACCGCCGATCCCTTCAGCATCACCAAGTCACCGGCGAACGTTTTCCGGCTAGCTCTCAGTAAAGCTCTGTACACACTCAGTGCCTCTCCCGCTCCCCTTGTCCCCCCCATCTCTCTCTCTCTCTCTCTCTCTACTCTGAAGATCTCTCTAAAACGCAGATGCTTACAGCTTACACTTTGCGGGCAGCAGACAATTCTCAGGAGAAAACGTCGCCGCTTTGATTTTTATATTCAACTTTTATTACGGCGTCGTTTCGACTTGTAAAACGTCATGGTTAACACTCTGTTCGGTATAATATTAAAATTGAATTGAATTGAATTTGAGAGAATAGAAAAGAAAGAGTTATACTTGGGGCACAATCAAAATCAGAATTTTTTGCCCACAACCTCTATTTTGTGTCTATCTCTCTCTTGATGGGTCCTACAGTGCCAGTGACCCCACAGTGCCCACTAGGAGAGAGATAGACACAAAATAGAGGTTGTGGGCAAAAGGTTGTGGCTTTGGTTGTGGCTTTGGTTGTGCCTCAAGTATTACTCGAAAAGAAATGAAATGAATAAAATTGATTTGCAATTCTAATTCTCATGTTTGGTTTGAAAGATAAATGAAATGAAATAAATCACGGTCATTTACTAAATTGCCCATATAAAAAGATAAAAGTGTGAATTATATAAGGGGTAAGTTTGGTATATCACATTGTTTCACTTAAAATGAAATCATTTCTCACCAAATCCTACCAAAAGTGATAGGATTTACTTTTGGGCTAAAACAAGAATTTGTTAGAATTGACTAGAATTGAAAATCAATTCTTTTGTCAAACCAAACACAAGAATTGCCACAAAAGAATTACAAATTAATTCTTTTCTAATTTGTGGTATACCAAACGTACTGTAAGTCATTTTGAAAACATACGGATTTAAATTTGACAATCATAGCATTATTCACCAGAGAATGTAAAACAAAAGCTAGAAGTGATTCTCCGGTTCAAAATTGAATTGATTCAATATGTTTTGGAAAATTTACCCCAAAAAAAATAATATAATTTTTTTGTTAAACCAGTATAGGTTCCGTTTGCACAGGGGCGAACCCAGTTGGAGACGAAAGGGGCCATAGCCCTGCATAATTTTGAAAAAAATTGTGTACCTACACGTAATTTTATAAATCAAACTTCTGCCCCTTGCAAAATTTCAATATGTTTAGGTAATTTCTAAACAACTATTTCAAAAGCTTCAACATATATAAGTTATAAATTTAGTCGAACCTAAATTGTTTTACCATTTATCAAATTTTACAAATTACAACAAACAATCAACCCTTATTATCAAAAAATCTGATTCACAGAAAATCATAGCCAAAATATGTATAAAATGTCCCTGAAAATTTTGCCTTGGGGTCGAAGCCCCCAAACCCCATAGAATATTGCTACACCCACCGAGCTTAACCGAGAGATTGCACCGAACATGGGTGAACCCCACCATTGTTTGACAAAAAAAATGGGTCGGATCATGTTAAAACAAGCAAGCTGTTTCAATTGGTAGGATCCACCCATGTTTGGTGCAATCTCTCGGTTAAGTTCGGTGAGTATAGCAATATTCAACCTCATATAGGTACACCACAAACATCCATTCAATCTTGTTGACCCCCTCAACTTTATATTTCTGGGTGCGCCATTGCCTTTGTAAACAATTTTTGAAGTTATTATAAAAACTCCAAAAGCAAAAATAAAATTGTTTTGACAAACCGACATGCGAATTCAATTCCTAACAATTTGCACCGGATAGAAACTACCTTCGGACAATTTCTGTTCAATCCTAGTGGGGAAAATGATTTCTATAATAACACTAGGTGACAAGCACGTGTTTCGCACGTGCTTATCCCCTCATATTAGCTTCTTTGGCTTTTACAAAGGGAAAAAGTCATCGTGCCAAAAGATGATCATTTTGTAATTTTTCTTACAAAATTGAACGTGTCTATCCCCTTATATTAGCTTCTTTGGGTTCTATAACCATTTTTGTGAAGGGAAAAAAGGAAAAAGTCGTTGTACCAAAAAATGATCTTGTAAAATTGGCCTATATGTAAATATGATGTCAGCAGCCGTTTGTGTTGACTTATTTTTTAAGCCATTTATAATTATGGTTGAAAAAATTGATTGAACCTGAACTATTTGGGCCAAAATTGACCTATGTTATAGGCACGTGCTATCCCCTTATATTAGCTTCTTTGGCCTTTACAACTAAATTTGTAAAGGAGAACAAAAAAAAAAAAAACCAGTTGGGTCAAATGATTCTGCAATTTTTCTTACAAAAATTGACCTATATGTAAATATGATGTAAGCAGACGATGTTGTTAACTTTATTTTGAACTAATCTGTAATACCCCGTATTTTTAATAAATATTGAATGCAGAGAGATTCTATATACTTCAATTGACCATTCAAGAAATTTCATCTTCGATCGATCGAAGCTAGTTCGAGCGATCGAGACCCTTCAGTTCAAGCGATCGAACCCTTTTCGAGCGATTGAAAACCCTACCGACATAAATTAAATACGTGGTCCCCACTTCAATCGATCAAACCCTTTTTCAATCGATCTAACTGACCGATCTGAGTTCGATCGATCGAGAATCCTTCGAGCGATCGAGAATGTAATTATCAGATTTCCAGGTTTCCCGCAAACAATGCCATCTGCACCTCTTTCCCCTCTATATATACACTGCATTCGTGTATATTGGGTGTTTGCTGACCCTTGTGAGTTGAGAGAGTGTGTGCTTGTGTGTTGATATATATTATATACGCATACCTCCATATATCTATATATATATACACACACATATCTATATATATATACACTCAGCAGAGGAGACAGAAGAGAAGAAGAAGAACAAGAAGAGGCCGAGAAAGAGAGACAGAAGAGACGAAGAGAGGCAGAGAGAGAAAGAGGCCGCCATTAAAGCTTGGAAGCTTTCAACCGAGCCAAACGCGCCCTTAACGACTTTTGGTGAGTTCCAAACTCACTCGGTATCTTAGTTATGATGTTTTACATATTCTGGACGTATTAATTATAACCCAAACACCCCCTAGCACATTCTGCACGTTCACTGGCAGAATCTGTAGAAGACGAAGTTCGACCGATCGAACTGAGTTCGAGCGATCGAACATCAGAGACCCAATCGATCGAACTGAGTTCAATCAATCGAACATCTCTGAGTTCAATCGATCGAGAATACTTCAATCGATCGAGACTACCTTCATTTCGATCGATCGAGAAGACTTCAATCGATCGAACAGCACTTTCTTCGAGCGATCGAGATGACCTCAATCGATCGAACCTAGCAGAACATGAATGTATTCCTTTCAGTTTATAATTCATAATGCGTAGTTGTTTAATTGCTGTTCCATGTTCCTATTATGCGATATTATGGATTTCGGAGGTAATGGGATACGATAATGAGATTGAGATACCATGGTGAGTAACGTAGTCGGGTTCGAAACGCTAGTAATTTAATCGGGGTCGGGGTTGGGAGGAGGTCTCCCTCGGGGCGGGGCGGGGCGGGGTCGGGGTGGGGCTTAATTTAATCGGGGCGGGGGCGGGGTATGGGGACCCCGTCCCATACCCGCCCCGTTGCCATCCCTATTTGAGATGATAATACTGGGTAGTATTGGATAAGTGAGAAATGAGTCAGTAAGAGGATTGTATGTTAAAGTTGTGTGTGTCGAGCTGATGATTCGCTCAGGTTAAATCCGATAAGTGTATGTCAAGGATTTGATCAGGATCGTGAGAATTATGGGTGCACAGTACTCGCAAGAGTTCTTAAAAGCGGTGAACAGTAAGAGTTCTTAAAAGCGGTGAACAAGAGTAATTGTGGCACATCCATGATTTATATTTACCAGAGCTGTGAATGTATCGTACTCGCAAGCGTTCTTAAAAGCGGTGAACAGTAAGAGTTCTTAAAAGCGGTGAACAAGAGTATGGGTATATCCATAGACCAGTCGTTATATGAGAACAATGTATGGGTGCTCGCAAGAGTTCTTAAAAGCGGTATAGCGGTGAACAAGAGCACTGGTATGTTGTGCTGATATAATCAGTTCGAGATAGTCAGTTGGGTATTGTGAAATCAGTCTTAGAGTGGGAGTCGATAAGAATCGATTTATGATATGTCTGAATAAAAGAATGAGGAATATATTTAGTATCACTGTCTTATATTGTTCATAATGGTGATTATGTCATTTCTATGAGACTGTGTTAGTTAGTGCTCACTCAGCTTTCAACAAGCTGATGGCCTTTATTGCCTGGACATTCCTCGTCCAGACTATCCTGTCCTTTACAATGCAGATGACGGAACTCATGGCGATAACGATTACCCTGAAGGGAGTTACGTAGAGAATGGCCCCACTGATGCCAGTTATGCTGACGCCTATCCGTACGCTAGCTGAAGACCTGAAGATAGATAGTAGTTATATTACTACTTTTCCTTTTACTATTGTACTTTGTAGTTAACGGGTACTTGGGCATATGTTGTCTCCAGACCTGTTGTGATCCTGTGGACCGTACTCTGATGTTTGTAATAGATAGAACCGTGTTTATATTTCAGTCGTTTTACTGTTCCTGTTTGGACTAGTACTGTGTGGTGTGGATTATCAGTGACTTTCACTTGTCATTCCCTATGGACCCATAAAGGAAATTTATTTTTCTCTATTTATGCTACTCCGGGGCGTGACATAATCGTTCTCATATTTGCTTCTTTGGCTTTTACAACCATTTTTGTAAAGGGAAAAAGTCGCAGTACCAAAAGATGATCATTTTGTAATTTTACTTACAAACATTGACATGCGTGTAAATATTGTACCAAAAGATGATCATTCTGTAATTTTTCTTACAAAAAATGACCTGTGTAAATATTGTACCAAAAGATGACCATTCTGTAATTTTTCTTACAAATATTGACCTATATGAAAATATAATGTCAACATCCCCTTTTGTTGACTAATTTTTGGAGTGAAGTGTAATTATTTTGAAAAAGTTGATTGAACCTGAAATATTTAAGCCAAAATTGATTGAATCCTCATTATTATATTAAATATAATTTCAAAAGTTGATCTGAATGTAATTATTAGTCGACTTGAATGTAATTATTGTACAAATGACAGAATTAGCCTCACCCAAATTAATATATTCTTATATAGTTGTATACACGAATGAGTAATTGTGGTATACTAAAGGGATATTATACTATTTGAGTAACTACGCAATTACCGTAAAGGACAGAACAAACAGAGAAATACCGAAATTCTAAAAAATTTAAGCCAAAATTGATTGAATCCTCATTATTATATTAAATATAATTTCAAAAGTTGATCTGAATGTAATTATTAGTCGACTTGAATGTAATTATTGTACAAATGACAGAATTAGCCTCACCCAAATTAATATATCCTTATATAGTTGTACACACGAATGAGTAATTATGGTATACTAAAGGGATATTATAATATTTGAATAACTATGCAATTATTGTAAAGGCCAGAATAAACAGAGAAATACCGAAACTAGAGATATAAATTTGGAAATTGGGCACGGAATCATAGGAGGGATAGCCTCCTTTATGTAAGAAGATTTGAGTAACTATGCAATTACCGTAAAAGATAGAACAAACAGAAAAATACCAAAATTGAAAAAATTAATTTGGAAATTGGGGACGAAATCATAGGATGGATAGATTTCTTTATGTAAGAAGATATATAGATAAATAAGCGTGGAATTATTTACTAGCCAAATAGCTCAACCTTAATCATTAGGGGTGTGTGTGTGCGCGCTCATTTTTTGCTTCAGGAAAAACGACGAATTGAATTAAAAAAAGGTTTTCTGCAGGAAAGTCCAAAACAAATCAGACTACCGAAAAAAGGTTTTCTACAGGAAAGTCAAAATAATCTCCAAAAAAAAAAAAAAAAGTTTGAAAGTAATCTGTAGCATTTTATATTCGTATAAATGGGCGGGTTTTACCCTGCCCAACCCCGATAAATTAAGTGAGTTACGTAGAGAATGGCCCCACTGATGCCAGTTATGCTGACGCCTATCCGTACGCTAGCTGAAGACCTGAAGATAGATAGTAGTTATATTACTACTTTTCCTTTTACTATTGTACTTTGTAGTTAACGGGTACTTGGGCATATGTTGTCTCCAGACCTGTTGTGATCCTGTGGACCGTACTCTGATGTTTGTAATAGATAGAACCATGTTTATATTTCAGTCGTTTTACTGTTCCTGTTTGGACTAGTACTGTGTGGTGTGGATTATCAGTGACTTTCACTTGTCATTCCCTATGGACCCATAAAGGAAATTTATTTTTCTCTATTTATGCTACTCCGGGGCGTGACAGGGTTTTTGGTATCAGAGCACCTGGTTATATTACGGTTAGGTTCTGATATTGTCGTTCACTGATGGATTCCACACCATCTGGTTCTAGTATTTAAGATTTTCTTGAGATGAGATATGAGTATAAGATAAGTTCGTCTTCCTGACGATAGATAGTTTTCCTTTGCAGGATAGCATGGATCCAGAGTTTCATCAGTTTGTTACCGATGCTTATGGAGGACACGTGATCCATGGGGATACCGTGGAGCCAGCTGACCCAGAGTTTTATCGTGAGCGTGTGTGCCAGATAGCTAGTAGACATTTGGAGGAGGACATGTGGAGAGCACTTTATGTGACAGAGAGGACTCACCCGACACAGATGCGTATGGATGCTTACCATACTGCGAGGATTGGTAGAGACATTTGCCAGGAGATATTACGGTTAGTTCAGAGTAAGCCTGAGATGGATGAAATTGAGTTGAGAGCTATTGTAGCCGGTCCACCAGAGCCTGTAGTTGCACCAGCGCCAGCAACACCACCACCATCGCCGGTACCCGATGTACCAGTTCCAGAGCCTGAGCCGATTCAGGAGGATGAGGACCTGGAGCCTGAGGATGAGCATGCCGATGAGGACATAGACGGAGATGGAGAGGAGGAGCCGATAGATGACGAGGACCTAGTAGAGGATGAGCATGCAGATGATGCAGATGATGCAGATGATGATGAGCCTGAGGATGACCCCGAGGAGCCAGAGGATCCAGTACCAGACCCAGAGGCTGTTGAGGCAGACATAGTAGTAGATGAAGATGCGCCCGATGAGGAGGTAGTTGTGCCAGAGGCACCAGTTGTGCTTCAGATACCAGCTGGACCCATTATGCATATGGCAGCTATGGCCGATATGGCAGTAGGATGGATAGCTCAGATGGTCGCACAGCCAGCAGATTTTGTTATGGGAGAGGCAGCCATAGCGGGAGCTCTTGATATAGCTGATGGATTCGCCGCAGTAGCAGTCGATGTCGCAAATCAGGCGATAGCAGACGGTATAGAGGATGATGATGCAGAGATAGTAGAGGATTGGGATATAGGAGTTGTAGTCGGAGATCTTGTTGCACCAGTTGAGGATGACCCACTCGAGGAGATGGAGATTGATTCAGAGGACGAGGCACCACCAGCAGGATCAGACGCTGACGACTTTTGAGTCAGGACCTGCAGGGCTTAGTTTTTGTTAGTTTTATCAGGACATGTTGTCCACTAGATTTTTGGGAGATTGAGAGATAGCTATTTGACCATAGCTTTGTATAGACAGTAGTAGTTGACCTTAGTACTGTTTTAGCCTTGTCCCACGTGGTACATGGTATGGTTACTGTGTACTCCATGGTACATCTTTTGATATCTATATATATACGAGCAGTACTTTTGATATTGATTGTTGGTTGATTGATGTGTTGCTTTGTAGAACTGTTAGTTCTTGTTGCTTTTCGTTCTATCTTGGTTTCGTTTCTACGAGAAGACTTTCAGCTGATCAATATGTCTCTTGTAGGCAATACTCGTTATCATCATGGTAGGACCCTTGAGAAATCACCAAGCGCGTAATGGAGCACCTATTCCGGAAGGGATGGATCCGACGGGAATTTTCGAAGCTTTCATGCAGAGGATGGAGCATGTGGGGGATACTTATAATCACTCCACCCACCAGAGACCTTTTGCACCCCCGCCACCAAGACAGACTGGAGATAAGTTGTTAGCAAATTTTCGTGGGTTACGTCCTGAGAAGTTCGATGGACTAACAGAACCATGGAAAGCGGAACAATGGATAAGAGAAATGGAGTTGATATTTGAAGCATTGGAATGCAGCGAACAAGAGAAGCGTCGCCTTGCTACTTTTCAGCTCACTTATGCCGCCGCAGATTGGTGGGAAGCCGAGCGAGCCACTATTGGGATCGATGCTGCTAAAACTATGCCATGGGAGACATTCAAAGGACGGTTTTTGGAGAAGTATTTCCCAGAGGATGAGAGAGATCAACAGGAAAGGAACTTTCTCAATTTGGTACAAGGAGGATGGAATGTCAGGGAATATACAACACAGTTTGAGCGTCTATCCAGATTTGCTCAGCATATGATAGACACGCCACAGAAGAAGGTGAAGAGATTTCACCAAGGATTGAATCCCCATCTCAGACATATGATGGTTGGTCATCTGAATCAATCATTTGAAGAGATTATCAGATTTGCAGCAGGGTTGGAAAAGGATGCTTATCCAGCACAACAACCACAGATGAATCGATCTCAGTCATCTAGAAGTTTTCAACAGAGGAATTTCCATAACTTGCCACCCAGGAATACCCAAGGTTGGAGACCTCAGAGTAATTCCCAAGGGAATAAGAGAACCTGGGAAGGAACCAGAAAGCCACAACAGGGCTATACTCGACCCCAACAATATCGCCAGCAAGGATCACAACCGCAGGCACTACTGACAGCGCCGCCAAGCAATAGTGGAGGATGTTTTAATTGCGGAAAGCCAGGGCACGTTGCCAGATTCTGTACAGCCCCTAGAGTTAATCGCAGAATGGATATGGTCTGTCAGAATTGCAACAAGCCAGGGCACTTGAGCAAGGATTGTCGTGCACCACAAGGAGGATATTATGGAGCATCAATTCAAGGGATACAAGGACCTCCAGATCAGACAAGGATGAATGCTATCATTCCAAGAGAAGCAGGCTTTAACGCTGATGAGCAACAACATTTGGAAGGTACGCTTGTACTCTTTCATAGTCCAGTTAAAGTTTTATTTGATACTGGAGCCGCACGTTCATTTATTGCTGTTAAGATTGTGCGTCAATTGGGATTAGAACCCCTGACACTTGAGTCAACACTGAATGTTGTGTCACCTTTGGGAGTGACAGTTAAGTTGAGTAAAGTGTGTAAAGATTGCCCATTGACTTTGGGAGATAGGAATCTTCCAGCAGACTTGGTAGTTCTGTCAATGTCAGAGTTCGACATTATCCTAGGAATGGATTGGTTGACTAAGTATAGTGCTAATTTGGATTGCCCTACTAAGACGATTGTATTTCCAAGACAAGGAAGGCCGACGATTAGATTTCAGTGTCAGCCGACGAGCGACATGTTTCTTACGAGTAGTTTGGCTACGATTGGGAGTACAAGTACAGAGCTCACGATGGATCAGATTCCTAGTGTGCAAGACTTTCAAGATGTATTTCAGGATATTAAAGGACTCCCACCGAAAAGAGAAATAGACTTCTGTGTGGAATTAGTACCTGGTACATTGCCGATTTCTAAGACTCCATATAGGATGGCACCAACTGAGATGTTGGAACTAAAGAAGCAAGTTCAAGAGCTTGAAGACTTAGGTTTCGTTCGCCCGAGTACGTCACCTTGGGGAGCACCAGTTCTGTTCGTAAAGAAGAAGGATGGAACACTTCGACTCTGTATAGACTACAGGGAGTTGAACAAGGTTACGATCAAGAATAGATATCCACTTCCTCGGATAGACGACCTATTCGACCAGTTACAAGGATCTAGGATCTTTTCCAAGATCGATTTACGTTCAGGATACCACCAATTGTTAGTTCGACCAGAGGATGTATCGAAGACTGCATTCAGGACAAGATACGGGCATTACGAGTTTCTAGTTATGCCTTTTGGATTGACGAATGCGCCAGCAGTATTTATGGACTTAATGAATAGAGTATTCAAACCATATCTGGATCAATTCATTATAGTGTTCATCGATGATATACTGATCTACTCAAAGACGGAAGAAGATCACAAGAAGCATTTACAGATTGCCTTACAGACACTTCAAGATAGCAAGTTGTATGCAAAATTCAGCAAGTGTGAGTTTTGGCTACGGGAAGTCAAATTCTTGGGACATGTTATATCTCAGAAAGGTATTTCTGTGGACTCATCTAAGATTGATGCAGTCTTAAGCTGGAATAGACCGACCAATGCGACAAAGGTCAGAAGTTTTCTTGGATTAGCAGGATATTACAGAAGATTTGTAGAAGGATTTTCCAAGTTAGCAGGACCACTGACGAATTTAACAAGGAAGGAGACAAAGTATGAATGGACGGACAAGCATGAGGGTGCATTTCAGGAATTAAAAGAGAAATTGACTTCTGCACCGGTACTTGCGATACCTAAGAGTGGAGAAAGATATGTGATCTACAGTGACGCATCGCACCAGGGATTGGGTTGTGTACTTATGCAAGACGGAAATGTTATCGCATATGGATCAAGACAATTGAAGGTACACGAGAAGAATTATCCGACGCATGACCTGGAATTGGCAGCAATAGTGTTTGCCTTGAAGATTTGGAGACACTATCTCTATGGAGAAAAGTTTGATCTGTTTTCCGATCATAAGAGCCTGAAGTATTTGTTCTCTCAAAAGGAGTTGAACATGCGACAACGAAGATGGATGGAGTTACTCAAAGACTATGACTTTTCTTTGCAATACCATCCCGGCAAAGCAAATGTAGTAGCAGACGCTTTGAGCCGTAAACCTCGATTAGTGATCGCTGCATTACTAATTAGAGAATGGAGAGCATTAGAAGTTTTAGCCGAATTTGATCTTCAGCCAGTGGAGCCAATGAAAGGACAACATTTTGGATGTCTGATGGTACAACCAACTTTGATCAGCCGTATCATAGAAGCTCAACAGACAGCAGAGGATTTGAAGGTATGGTTCACCAAGATGACAGCAAAAGAACCTGAGATCTGGAGTGTTAGTACAGATGGAGCTTTACGATGTAAAGGTAGACTCTGTGTACCTGACAAAGAAAATCTCCGGAAGGAAATATTGGATGAAGCACATAAGTCACGGATGACTATTCACCCCGGAAGTACAAAGATGTACAAGGACTTGAAGAGAAATTTTTGGTGGGAAGGAATGAAGCGAGAAGTGGCAGAGTATGTAGCTCAGTGTCTTACTTGTAAACAAGTAAAGGCAGAACATCAGAAACCACCTGGACTTCTACAACCGTTACCTATTCCTCAATGGAAATGGGAACACATAACCATGGATTTCGTGGTAGGATTGCCGAAGTCACAGCAGAATCACGATGCTATATGGGTAATCGTGGATCGACTTACTAAGACGGCACATTTTATTGCCTATAGCATGACGTACTCAGTAGAACGTTTGAGCCGAATGTATCTACAACATGTTGTACGATTACATGGAGTGCCTGTATCTATTGTGTCAGACCGAGATTCGCGCTTTACTGCAGAATTTTGGAAGAGTCTCCAGACAGCGATGGGAACAACTTTGAACTTGAGTTCAGCTTTTCATCCACAGACCGATGGACAGACGGAACGAGTTAATCAAGTAATGGAAGACATGTTACGTGCTTGTGTTATTGATTTTGAGAATTCTTGGGAGACACACTTACCTCTGATAGAATTTGCTTACAACAACAGTTATCATTCGAGCATAGGAATGGCGCCGTTCGAAGCTTTGTACGGAAGACCTTGCCGATCACCGTTATGTTGGGCTGAAGTCGGAGATACTCAACTTCTTGGGCCAGAGATGATACGCGAGACTAGTGAGAAGATTCAGATTGTACGTGAGAAGATGAAGACAGCTCAGACCCGACACAAAAGTTATGCTGACAAGCGACGCAAAGATTTAGAGTTTGCCGTTGGAGATCATGTGCTACTCAAGGTTTCGCCTGTTCGAGGCATCGTCAGATTTGGTCAGAAGAGGGGCAAATTATCGCCACGATTCATCGGACCGTTCGAGATTCTAGAGCGTGTGGGAAAAGTTGCTTATCGCCTAGCATTGCCCCCGAAGATGTCAGGAGTGCACAACGTTTTCCACATCAGTATGCTGAGGAAATGTGTTCATAACCCAGCACACGAGATCAACTTTGAGGATATTGAAGTCAACGACAATGTTACGTTCAACGAAGGACCAATTCGCATTTTAGATCATGGAGTCAAGAAGCTCAGGAATAAGGAGATTCCATTAGTCAAGATTCAGTGGAAGCATCATGATGAAGGAGAAGCTTCATGGGAACTAGAGTCAGAGATGCGTGAGAAGTTTCCGTTTTTGTTTAACCTTGTATGTTTCTGATTTCGAGGACGAAATCTTTTGTTGGGTGGTGGATGATGTAATACCCCGTATTTTTAATAAATATTGAATGCAGAGAGATTCTATATACTTCAATTGACCATTCAAGAAATTTCATCTTCGATCGATCGAAGCTAGTTCGAGCGATCGAGACCCTTCAGTTCAAGCGATCGAACCCTTTTCGAGCGATTGAAAACCCTACCGACATAAATTAAATACGTGGTCCCCACTTCAATCGATCAAACCCTTTTTCAATCGATCTAACTGACCGATCTGAGTTCGATCGATCGAGAATCCTTCGAGCGATCGAGAATGTAATTATCAGATTTCCAGGTTTCCCGCAAACAATGCCATCTGCACCTCTTTCCCCTCTATATATACACTGCATTCGTGTATATTGGGTGTTTGCTGACCCTTGTGAGTTGAGAGAGTGTGTGCTTGTGTGTTGATATATATTATATACGCATACCTCCATATATCTATATATATATATATACACACACATATCTATATATATATACACTCAGCAGAGGAGACAGAAGAGAAGAAGAAGAACAAGAAGAGGCCGAGAAAGAGAGACAGAAGAGACGAAGAGAGGCAGAGAGAGAAAGAGGCCGCCATTAAAGCTTGGAAGCTTTCAACCGAGCCAAACGCGCCCTTAACGACTTTTGGTGAGTTCCAAACTCACTCGGTATCTTAGTTATGATGTTTTACATATTCTGGACGTATTAATTATAACCCAAACACCCCCTAGCACATTCTGCACGTTCACTGGCAGAATCTGTAGAAGACGAAGTTCGACCGATCGAACTGAGTTCGAGCGATCGAACATCAGAGACCCAATCGATCGAACTGAGTTCAATCAATCGAACATCTCTGAGTTCAATCGATCGAGAATACTTCAATCGATCGAGACTACCTTCATTTCGATCGATCGAGAAGACTTCAATCGATCGAACAGCACTTTCTTCGAGCGATCGAGATGACCTCAATCGATCGAACCTAGCAGAACATGAATGTATTCCTTTCAGTTTATAATTCATAATGCGTAGTTGTTTAATTGCTGTTCCATGTTCCTATTATGCGATATTATGGATTTCGGAGGTAATGGGATACGATAATGAGATTGAGATACCATGGTGAGTAACGTAGTCGGGTTCGAAACGCTAGTAATTTAATCGGGGTCGGGGTTGGGAGGAGGTCTCCCTCGGGGCGGGGCGGGGCGGGGTCGGGGTGGGGCTTAATTTAATCGGGGCGGGGGCGGGGTATGGGGACCCCGTCCCATACCCGCCCCGTTGCCATCCCTATTTGAGATGATAATACTGGGTAGTATTGGATAAGTGAGAAATGAGTCAGTAAGAGGATTGTATGTTAAAGTTGTGTGTGTCGAGCTGATGATTCGCTCAGGTTAAATCCGATAAGTGTATGTCAAGGATTTGATCAGGATCGTGAGAATTATGGGTGCACAGTACTCGCAAGAGTTCTTAAAAGCGGTGAACAGTAAGAGTTCTTAAAAGCGGTGAACAAGAGTAATTGTGGCACATCCATGATTTATATTTACCAGAGCTGTGAATGTATCGTACTCGCAAGCGTTCTTAAAAGCGGTGAACAGTAAGAGTTCTTAAAAGCGGTGAACAAGAGTATGGGTATATCCATAGACCAGTCGTTATATGAGAACAATGTATGGGTGCTCGCAAGAGTTCTTAAAAGCGGTATAGCGGTGAACAAGAGCACTGGTATGTTGTGCTGATATAATCAGTTCGAGATAGTCAGTTGGGTATTGTGAAATCAGTCTTAGAGTGGGAGTCGATAAGAATCGATTTATGATATGTCTGAATAAAAGAATGAGGAATATATTTAGTATCACTGTCTTATATTGTTCATAATGGTGATTATGTCATTTCTATGAGACTGTGTTAGTTAGTGCTCACTCAGCTTTCAACAAGCTGACGGCCTTTATTGCCTGGACATTCCTCGTCCAGACTATCCTGTCCTTTACAATGCAGATGACGGAACTCATGGCGATAACGATTACCCTGAAGGGAGTTACGTAGAGAATGGCCCCACTGATGCCAGTTATGCTGACGCCTATCCGTACGCTAGCTGAAGACCTGAAGATAGATAGTAGTTATATTACTACTTTTCCTTTTACTATTGTACTTTGTAGTTAACGGGTACTTGGGCATATGTTGTCTCCAGACCTGTTGTGATCCTGTGGACCGTACTCTGATGTTTGTAATAGATAGAACCGTGTTTATATTTCAGTCGTTTTACTGTTCCTGTTTGGACTAGTACTGTGTGGTGTGGATTATCAGTGACTTTCACTTGTCATTCCCTATGGACCCATAAAGGAAATTTATTTTTCTCTATTTATGCTACTCCGGGGCGTGACATAATCGTTCTCATATTTGCTTCTTTGGCTTTTACAACCATTTTTGTAAAGGGAAAAAGTCGCAGTACCAAAAGATGATCATTTTGTAATTTTACTTACAAACATTGACATGCGTGTAAATATTGTACCAAAAGATGATCATTCTGTAATTTTTCTTACAAAAAATGACCTGTGTAAATATTGTACCAAAAGATGACCATTCTGTAATTTTTCTTACAAATATTGACCTATATGAAAATATAATGTCAACATCCCCTTTTGTTGACTAATTTTTGGAGTGAAGTGTAATTATTTTGAAAAAGTTGATTGAACCTGAAATATTTAAGCCAAAATTGATTGAATCCTCATTATTATATTAAATATAATTTCAAAAGTTGATCTGAATGTAATTATTAGTCGACTTGAATGTAATTATTGTACAAATGACAGAATTAGCCTCACCCAAATTAATATATTCTTATATAGTTGTATACACGAATGAGTAATTGTGGTATACTAAAGGGATATTATACTATTTGAGTAACTACGCAATTACCGTAAAGGACAGAACAAACAGAGAAATACCGAAATTCTAAAAAATTTAAGCCAAAATTGATTGAATCCTCATTATTATATTAAATATAATTTCAAAAGTTGATCTGAATGTAATTATTAGTCGACTTGAATGTAATTATTGTACAAATGACAGAATTAGCCTCACCCAAATTAATATATCCTTATATAGTTGTACACACGAATGAGTAATTATGGTATACTAAAGGGATATTATAATATTTGAATAACTATGCAATTATTGTAAAGGCCAGAATAAACAGAGAAATACCGAAACTAGAGATATAAATTTGGAAATTGGGCACGGAATCATAGGAGGGATAGCCTCCTTTATGTAAGAAGATTTGAGTAACTATGCAATTACCGTAAAAGATAGAACAAACAGAAAAATACCAAAATTGAAAAAATTAATTTGGAAATTGGGGACGAAATCATAGGATGGATAGATTTCTTTATGTAAGAAGATATATAGATAAATAAGCGTGGAATTATTTACTAGCCAAATAGCTCAACCTTAATCATTAGGGGTGTGTGTGTGCGCGCTCATTTTTTGCTTCAGGAAAAACGACGAATTGAATTAAAAAAAGGTTTTCTGCAGGAAAGTCCAAAACAAATCAGACTACCGAAAAAAGGTTTTCTACAGGAAAGTCAAAATAATCTCCAAAAAAAAAAAAAAAAGTTCGAAAGTAATCTGTAGCATTTTATATTCGTATAAATGGGCGGGTTTTACCCTGCCCAACCCCGATAAATTAAGTGAGTTGGGTTAGGAATACCATGTCCATGCGTGGGCTATTCTTGAGCCTTGGGCTGGTTCAGCATTCCTATATTTCAAAGCGACCAGTACTATAAATCAAAATAGGGTCCAAATGATGCGAAAATATGCTCCATCAAATGCAATGGAACCATCTAAAATAAAATGCATGCAAACTTGAAATTTCAGATGATGTAACAATAAAACCAATTCACATTCAATAGGACTCTTCGAATTTTCATTGGAAGTTGTCTTCAAAAGTCTCACCATCTTTTAAATTTGAAACCAAATTTGATATCACAACTTTGAAACCATAGTGCATTACTCTCCAGTCTTCAAGGTAATACACCTGGACATTTTTCATGGTGCACATAAGCCGCAATCCAAGACCAAAATCACATCTAATTTCAAATGCCACTCATCCTATTTAATAAATACTCTCTTAACTGAAGCCAGCACGTCCCAGTTTCACTCACAAAAAGTTGGAAAACAATGCATCTACTACTTTCAACTTCTGTTATTTACAATTCAGCTGCAATATCTAAGCAATAACCAATACGGGACCTCACTAATAATCGTCTTCAGAGTTTACCGGAATTTGATATAGACCTCGCTGAAGCAGTGCTGTATAATCACCAAACTGAATGTCAGTAGGAGGGTGCAGCTCAAAAATGTAGGAGATAGGTTTTGATACCAGCATCGGTTTTTTAGTGGTGACGGTGTCAAATAACTTCCCAAAGCTTGTTTCATCATATGGAAACGACTCCTTGAGAAAAAAGAAGCTATCCCTAGCCAACTTCTCCACCTGCAACAACAAAACAAGATGCTCATCAACAGCAAATAGCTATCACAAAAAGCTTCTAATATTACAAATGTGCGTGATCTTTTGCCCTCTTCAGTAGTTCCCATAAAGTGAAGTATACTTGTCTAGCAGTTCCTCAAATGTACGTTTGTATAGTCCTGTGGTTTGAAATTGCACTTTCAGTAAAACTACCATACTTTCTATCAAATAAATGCATCACTAATTACTCAAAATATATAAGGGAAACCCGACTTAAACTTAAAACTCAACTCAACTAATCCCTTTGCCAAACTATCTGTGGGTTGCTATATGAATATTTTTTTTTCTCCATTTTCGCTCATTCTGAGACAACAGCCTCACCTACACCCCCCCCCCCAACACACACACACACAAGACAGACTAACACCTACACACAAAAGAAAATTGAAGAAAAATAAAAATCATCCCAATAATCAGTTAACTACTGAATATATTTAATTCCCAAATTTACACACCTTTTAAGCCATTTGAAGATTCTCTGATGAGTGATGATAATGGATGGTCAGGGTTTAAAAATAAAAAATAAAAGAAGCAGTGCAGTGCAGGTAATCCTCACACAATATTCCAATCGAAAAGTAGCCCAACCATATCAGATTCAACCATTGTATTAAACATGTAAAGAATTATGGAAGGTTACTATCCTCTGCTTCACCTGTATTCAAGTAATCTCAAATTAAGACCAAAAGATGTAAAGACGTATAAAATACCTGTAATTGAGAAAATCGAATATTGTTCACGATCAGAATGACTTGCACTTGATACAAGGAATCTGCCAATATCCGAATGGCTAGATACTCGAAGAAAGTTCTAATGAGACTTCTTAGTCCTTCCAAATTTTCATCGAAGCTATCAAGCTTTGGAAACCATAACACACACCTAACTTCATTCCATGGAATTGGGTTCTCTCCTGCTTTAGAGATGATTGTCTGGTATGGGTGAGAGAGACCACAAAAAATTCTGATACCGCTCAGTGACAGGTCATAGATAGGGCTATGTGGTAAAGAAGTTGTGGAGATTATTGTGGAGGAATCGCAGTGGCAAGAGAGATGCGTGGAGAAATGCAAATCCGTGTCGTCCAATATTAGTATGGATTCATCTTTTGATGTTGGAAAATATCGCAGAAGTACTGCAGCATCGGCATTTTCGTCTTCCGGAAGGCAAAAACTTGGCCTGGTAACTGAAATGGCTGAAGGGCCCAATTCATGAGAAAAGTAACAAGAACCTCCGTTTCGGCAACCCTGCATATGCATTTTGACAACTATTAGAAACAATAGAAGAGAAAAAAGTAAGCCAGGATTAGAACTAAAATTTTGAACGATCTCAACAGGATGGCATCCATTAAGTGATATTTGACCATTTATGTTTTGAAATTGGAAAAATATATGTATATATATGTATATTATAATTATAACATAAAGTACCTAAAAATGACAGACTCCATTGACATTTTAAAGTAAATATACACATAATGTTTTTTTTTTTTTTTGTGGTCTAAACCTCCGGTATCCAGAACCACATTGGACTCCGACTAATCCGGATCGAGCCGGGTAGGACCCGTTAGGGCGACAAAGCTCTCCCAACAAGAATTTAATCACAGCTGCATACCCAAGACTCGAACTCGAGACCTTGGTTAAGCTAAAGCAGCCCCTTTGCCAGCTGCTCTACGCACCTATTGATAAATATACACAATGTTAATATGAACATTCTATCAAGGAAGCTAACAAGCAGCATTTACACAATTTATTTTAGGCCAACCTTAGTCCATATGGACCCGACTCAGGTGGGGATGGATCTAAAAAATTTAAGACATCTTCATGGGAAGATTTACTCTGTACTATAATACAATTGACCAAGGAAATACTCGCTTTCTGCTTTAAAAGACGTGTAGTAACAAATGATGCCAGAACGTTAACTACCTGCAAAGAAAAGAAGAATTTGCAACCAGGTCTTTTTGCTTCAAGTGAATGAGAAAACGAACATTGGTTACCCCTGTTGCACAACCCACTGACAAAAAATTTACATAGAGAAGCTTCCCCGGTGACATGAGGAGCATCCCCAAACACATCATTAACCTGATTGCCAGGTGTGTCTTCTATATACTGAAGTCTTATCTGATGGAACACAAAAGGCAAAAGGAAGATCAATGTCAACATCAAGAATAATTACACAGGGAAGCACTTGATAATACCTCTTTGATTGCAGAGGCCATCTTTTCAGAAACCTCATTTTTTTGGAAGTGATTGGAACCAACAAATGGTACAAGAATACATTTCCTTCTTTCAGAATCAGGCTCAAGGTGCTCATCATCTGTAGCAAGCTCATCTGCATCTCCATTTTGCTGATAATCGAGAAGGCACGTATGTCGAAATTCATAAGGATCGTGGTAAGAAGGTAGTCCATCTGAATCACCCAGAAATTGTGGCCGAAACCGATGAATTGAATGGAGTATTTCTTCATCTGCATAGGAAGAAAATCACCTTTCCTCTAGTCAGCAACGCTGATACAACAATATTTAGGCGCAGTTTGGTTCAAGGAATAGGGAGGGAAGGAAGAGCGAACACTGTGGATTTCGTGAGGGAAATGAAAACAAGAAGGAAAAATATTTACCTAGTGTTTTCCCTTGTGTTTCCTTCATGCGTAAATAACATTAAAACCCTTTTTTTTTTAACATAATTATAATATATGAATAAAGGAAGGGAAATGTCTCACAACATTCAAAGTGATTAATTTATTAATTTATTTCTCAACTTATTCTCTTTTCTTTTCTATTTTCCTCATCGTTTTCCTTATTAACCAAACAAAGGAAAAGGTTTTCCTCTTTTGTTTTCCTTTCTTTTCCCTCACTAATCCAAGAACCAAACAAAGCCTAAGGAAATCACTTTTCTTTGTTTGGTTAATAAGGAAAGTGATAAGTAAAACTGGAAGGGAAAGAAAATAGTGTGAAATATAAATTAGAAATATTGAATTTTGTGAGTCACTTCCCTTCCTTTGTTCTTAAAATCATTACTATAGTTTGAAAATTTTCATTTCTAGGAGGAATACACTAAGGAAATATTTTTCCTTTTCCTTCTCCGAAAAAAAGAACCAAAAAAAAAAAAGCATTAGGCAAGTGAAAACAGCCCGCCCTGCCAGGCCTAAACCAGCTAGGGCTTGAGGTGGAGCGCCACAGCCTAGGCCCTAGCTGGGCTTGGGCAAACTAGATGCTGTGCTTGGGCAGGTTTGGGGCAGCGAAGGAATAGGACCAAACCTACCTCCCAAGTTTATCGGGCTCAGGCCTGTTTCAAATGCATGACGACATTGGGAAAACCTTACATATTACTCCAACATGGTGCAGTGATGATTGTACAAGATTGTGAAAAGAGCACCATTCTTCCTCAATCTGGGGAATTGATTTTTCTGCAGCTTTCATCTCATCAAATGTTAAAACTCGTTTCAACTCCTCAAGACGGTGCTTATCCTTCAAAGGTAGCCAGATGTATACATCATTTGAGCCATTCAAGCTAACCAAATCATACATAACTAAAAAACGATTGAGATATACAATCTTCAAAACATATACATATATATATACACACAATCAGAACACACCGCTTTACCTTGAAAACACGTTGCCAAAATTGAAATGCACAAAGGTTCCCCATAAAAACCACCTCCTTTCTACCACTAAATGCACGATTATTATCATCTCCGCGATAGTAGCAATCAGTGTACTCTAAAAACTAAAGATATAATTAATAAGAGAAGTATAATTGCTAGAGAAAATTAACTGCAATGAAGTAATTCCACTTTTAAATAATTAACAATACCAAAATTTCCTGCCCAAAAGGATGAAGAATAGGTAGAGGCTGTGTATCCATCAATATACCAAGCAGAATGCCTTCACGTAGCATTCCCATGGCCCCAAACTTGAGTATGAGCACAGAAGCATCAAATGATAATGAGAAACTAGCAAGCAATCTTCCATAGAATGTAGGCTCATACCGGCCCCTTGGAAATGTTTTTTCTAATGCATGGATGTGACCAAGAAAACTCAAAGCATCTTCAACAACTTCCAGCTCTGGAGGATCCATAGTTTTATGCAACAAGGCTAACAGAACAACAAAAAATTAGGGGCCCTTTTCGTGTTCATGCAAAAAACTACAACAAATAAACCAAAAAAATGGACAGTTATGATAGCATAGCAGGCAATAGTTAAATTTTAATTTCTAATCATCTGAAGTCGCACTTCTTAGCAAGCCCAGAGTGATTTCAGTCAGTTTCAAAGTCTTTCCACTTACCACTTGAATATCATTTTTACCTACTAAGATATTCAACAACCACGCCCAAAAGGCCGTAGCTTTTCTTTCCATTCGATGACGGGATCAAAATATTTGCCTAATCAATAAACCATTACTTCATTGCTAAGAGAAATAAAAATTCATCAGATATACCTGATTTAAACATGGTCAGTCAGTTCACTTCACTTGATATGCATCATTTGGGGGGAAATGATAGGGCATCATTTACACTAATTACAGCACTTCACTTGATATTCCTTTCAGGATATTTTGTTCAATATATAGATGTTTTTCTTTTTTCTTTTTTGGGTGGAGGGGAAATTGAACTTTTGTTCTTGATTTTGGTTTTCTACCAAGGTTGTAATTAGGAGTTCGGGGTGCATTTATGGGCTTTTTACTTGTGCCAATATTAGTAAATATACAAATTTGTTGGGTTGTCTCAGCTAGGATCTCACTAAACCTTGCCCAAATCTCAAGCACAAAAAGACAATTTAGTTTCAACCTCCACGCTGTACATCTACAAACTTCGTCCGTATAATAGCAAAGTAAAAATAAATTACCACCTTTCTTGTACAATCAACAATACAAGTACAATACATACAAGTACCCCATACCTTTAGGGTCATTAATGGATTTAGATTCAGCACAGCAAATCAAAAGCACTTGCTGTCTTAGTGACAACCTCAGTATCGCCGGACACTCGTGCTCCTGTAGCTCACCGAAGAAGGATCGTGTAACCAATCGATAGATCTGACCATCACAAGTTCGACCCGTTCTCCCCCTACGTTGGTCAGCCTACAGCATAAACCTCTGAATTATGTCATCCTACAAAGAGATCCCAGAAGATCCCAGAACTGAACTAGTAAGATTCCATCAATACCACAATACCTGAGATTTAGAAACCCAAACAAGCTCTGGGGAATCCTTTTTCCTATTAGTATCCCAAAACACTTGTAGAGAACGGCACGAGTCAATGACAAAGGCTACTTTGGGTATTGTCACTGAA
Organism: Hydrangea macrophylla; assembly: GCA_033977485.1. Lineage (NCBI taxonomy): Eukaryota > Viridiplantae > Streptophyta > Magnoliopsida > Cornales > Hydrangeaceae > Hydrangea > Hydrangea macrophylla. The sequence continues at coordinate 113,621,528 of CM066982.1, read as the reverse complement.
GATTCTGCAATATTTGTGGCTAATATTACCTGCACCAATAAGAAAGCTCCATATAACAGATAGCCATGAAGAATGCATTCTATATAACAGATAGCCATGAAGAATCCATTCTTAGTAGCATCGGTTCAAGGGGATTTATAAGTGATGATGAAGACTAATGAAGGAAGAAAATGTGAGTCTATAATGATAGAAACATATAACAAGTTTCAATACTACTTTTGATGACCATTGGTCCATTACACTTTCTACACTGAACCACCCCCCTCCTCTCTCTCTCTCTCTCTCTCTCTCTCTCTCTCTCTCTCTCTCTCTCTCTCTCTCTCTCTCTCTCTCTCTCTCTCTCTCTCTCTCTCTCCCTCCTTCCTTTCGATGACCATTGGTCCATTACACTTTCTACACTGAATCTTTACACAATTTCTAAACTGGGGGTTACCCCCCCCCCCCCCCTTTTTCTCTCTCTCACTCTGAAACAACCTCACCCCCTTTTTCTCTCTCTCACTCTGAAACAACCTCACTAGATACACCATAAGAAATGAAATAGAATAAACAAACCACGTCACTTAAAGCTTAAAAGAAAACGAAAATCACTTGCCACTCGCAAATTAACTCACAAATTGCACAAGAATTCATATTTGCAGTTAAACGACACCTACTATGGAAAGATAGGTGAATAATTGGCAGTCAATGGCAGTCATTGGCGGCTACAAATATGAATAACTTGGAAGACTTTTAACCATAAGGGAAAAATGAAAAATAAGAAAGAAAACAAAGGATCACCTTACGATGGGACCTCCAGATTCTCATAGCCAGGAGAGCTTGTTCAGTGTCAATACTTGAATGTAAAATGTGAACCTTAAAAGACGTACTAAGAGGCTTTAGACGGTACCACTGCTGCTCCAGGGACTGATATGTGGGAAGGAAAACCAAAATGCTCTTTTCAATGTCTGGCTCATTTTTATGAATGTGCAACACCAAGTCATGTATAAGTTTGTTCACTTCAGGCTTCATATCAGCCTCAGCCATAGAAGGGATTGGCCCAGAACAATATCTCAAAGATAACTGCTCTGAATTTATTCCGAGAAGTTCATTTATCTGTTCACTCCACCGTTGACCAGAAATACACAGTTAGTGCTATAGATAACAATCACTAATAGTAAAAAAAACACTATCAAAATATATCACTATGTACAATGTATGTTTAGTAGAAAATTTTATTATAGCATGATATCAAATATAACAAAAGAAATAGATGCATTAAAGGGAATACCCCCTGTTCCTTTTTACCATGACCATATTTTCATTTGAAATACTATCCAGTAGATCCTCATCACACACTTGAAAATTCGAGTAGGAATAAATTTAACAACCCCATATAAATAAGAGAGTTAGATGAGATTATTCCATGATCATCCAAAGTTATCATATATACAATAGGATATAAAATACAACCTGATGATAAAAACATAATTTTTAACTATTATCTTCAATTTGAATCTTAAAAAAATGAAAATGAAATTTAAACTCAGTCTGCATAAAGTAAGATGAAACAAATTTTGCCTCAATCTCGAATCGAATGTGCATAGAGAGATTCAACTTCGAGCTTGAATCATGTCACGTCCATGGATCCAACATGCTGACAACCATACTACGTATTGACACAAATTTTTCTCTTTCACCTCTTCTCGTACACTTGAAGATTCTAAAGCTAAAAAGTTGGCGGCAAAATCACTCAATTCACATCAACTCATATAACTTACAAGTCCATCTGCTATCACATGCTATATGAATATATACCTGCTCGAGATAAGAAACTCTGCGCTCGAAAATCGTATGTTGGCTTGAGTTAGGAATGGCAAGCACTTCTACTCTTTCACCCCTACCAAGATCCTTGAAGTAATCTCTATATCGTGCAATATCGGCAGTAGCAGACATCAATACCACTCTAGAAAAATGTAAAACTTATTAGATCCTCAAGGACATGATTCCAAAATTTTAATAACACAGAAAGGCTTGGTTTGGTTTGGTTTGGTTTGGTTTGGTTTGGTTTGGAAAAAAAAAAATCAGCCAAGTACAATAGCGTATAAATAAAACCACCAATACCCAAAAATGGGAACAAGGGAAAAGAAAATTTTGTTAACCTCAAGTCATTGTTTTTCAGTAAAAATTGCTTCACACAAACAAGAACAAGATCAGACTCTACAGATCTTTCATGCACTTCGTCAAGAATGATAACTTTGTACTTGAGTGCATGCAGACCCTTCTCCCGCATTTCATCCAATAAAACTCCTGCAGTTTTGAAGACAATCTTCGATCTGCAATAACAGTTTTAGTATACAGCGTAAAAACCGTAAGTAATTGGCTGAACTATAAACAAACTTTGCAGAGAATATAACAGTCTAACTCACAAGTAAGTAACAAGAAAAATGCCCCTGCACAATTTTATTTATTTTTTTGGACTACGAACAGTTCAAGTAACCCAATGATAACATCATCTATGCTAATGTCCAAGTTTAGAATGAATGTAGAAAACTTTGCCAAAAAGACATAACAGCTATGATAAGTTTAACAATTTACGCTGACTTCAAAAAATAATGCTAGTAATCAAGTTAAATTCCTATCAAAGTGCCTGAAGATTACCTGACCTTATCCATCCTAAAGTTTCCATAGTTGCGACTCGTGGCTTTGATAAAACAATAATGTGGACAATTTTGGATATTCCCTTAGTATCGGATATAAGTGGTAAAAATACTCTTTTGCCCTCTCCGCAGACAGTTTCTTCATTTTTTTTAATCTAATTTGACAATTAAATTAGTAAAATGTGCCATCACCCCCAAGAAAATTCCAAGTCACAATTGAACTAACATCCAGACCTTTCAAAAAAAAATTTGTGACGTACAAAACTAATAGTGAGGCTTAAACCAGAATACCTTGCTGATAGGACCCTCGAATGACCAATGTGGTATCCAACTTCACCTCCGACTTCACAATTACGAGCTTTTGCGACCATTCTGGCAACTGCTACAACGGCAAATCTCCTAGGTTGTGTGCACAATATTGGCCCCATGTTTTCGTCTAGAAGAAATTGTGGGACTTGCGAGCTCTTCCCTTAATATAATTAAAAAAGAAGCAGACTACTTTAAATCCAAGAAAAACATATGAAACAAGTAAAATCCATACTCAACCATTGTCTGAACTGTGAATACAAAATTAACTAATACTCAACTAATAAGTAACTCAAACTTAACTAATTGATCATGCATAGTACGAACTGAACAGTCGAATTACACATTCCGCCACCAAATTTGGATGCAAAATAGGGAAACATAATGAAGAACTAGATTTCAACACGCAATGATTCTGTAGAGAAAGAATCCAAAATTGAAGGATTTCCTTTTAATTTGTTAGAAACGATTAACTAGAAGACTTTCTGCTGATTTTGGTACCTATACATGGTTTTTATTTTTTTTATTTCTCTCTTTTATATGGGTACCTATAAATTTAGTTCTTTTATCAAATATAACAAAAGAAATAGATGCATTAAAGGGAATCCCAGTCGCTCAAATAACGTAATTTATCACACCTTTTTAAACACTTACATAAACAACAAAACGAACCCAATAACAACAACAACAACAACAACAACAACAACAAAATATATATATATATATATAATTAAATCAGTTCATGATTCATCATCGCGGCATTGAAACCCTAACCAAATACTGAAATAAAGAAACGTCACTAACACAAATACAGATATACATACATACACATATACATACATATAAAAGAGAGAGAAATAAAAAAATAAAAACCATGTATAGGTACCAAAATCAGCAGAAAGTCTTCTAGTTAATCGTTTCTAACAAATTAACGGAAATCCTTCAATTTTGGATTCTCTCTTTTCTTTTCTTTTTCTTTCTGTTCTCCATTGCAAACAGTGAGAATCGGAGAGACAAATATGTATCTGTTTTGCCGCTCTAATCAAAACCAAAACGAATAATGTCCGAGTATATAATTAAAAATAAAAATTAAATAGAGAGAGAAAGAACTTTAAAGAAAAAGGACACAAAACACAAAATAACAGAACGTGCGCTAATGAATCCAAGTACCGCAACCGGTTTCGCCGACGATCAGAGTGACGCGATTCTCCTGAATCTTCTCAACGATCCTGTCTCTGAGTCCCATTATCGGAAGCCCCGCAAACTTCGATGACGATGCGAATGGTGAAGACGAGTAGGAAGAGCGAGCTGACGAAGTCGGAGAAGACGCCATTGCCGAAACCCTCCCTCTGCTGTGCTTGTGCACCTCTCTCTCTCTCTCTCTCTCTCTCTCTCTCTACCGTACTCTACACTTTCTCTCTCTATATCGCAATCATAAGGCGAAAAGAAAGGGGCCTGCCTGCCTTTTGCTTTATACAACACTCTCTCCCGCCTTGGCCTTGGGTCCTTTTTCTCGAGTGCTCACGTCAGCACCACGACGCTTCTTGACGACTTTCAGTTGTTGTGGACCCATGTTTGGATAAATTATTGTACGGTTTGTAGCCTATACTGTCATTGGACTCTATCAGAGGAGATGTAGAATAAGTTTTGGTACATACGAGAATCTCACAAACACGTAATAATCCACAAAGGTGTCTAGCTTCCCAATGTTCCCATGATACTAAGAGCATCAACAATGGGCGAGTGTTGTAGGACAAATTAGGATAACTTAGTTAAAAGGCATTAATAATGGGCGAGTTTTAACTAATGTACATGATATAAAACTTAGTCAAACTTAAGTTTGCGGTAGCACTAAGTTTCTGTGAGTTTCAGCTAATTTGGGACAAAACGGCACAAAGTGTGTCGCATGAATCTAGACGGCGCACAATGTGCCGCCCAAAAGGCCACACGGCATATATTGTGCCTTCCAAAAGCCACACGACACTCATTGTGCCGTTTCACCCACACGGCACTCATTGTGCCGTTTCACCCCACATGGCACACCCTGTGCCTTCCACAGCCACACGGCTCAGTTTGTGTTGTTTCGTCCCAACGGTTATAATTTTGAACGGAATCAAAAAATTTACCAACGGCACAATGTGTGCCGCGTGGGTTGTATGAAAGCAGCCGGCATAATGTGTGCCGCATGAAAAGCACACGGCACAATGTATGCCGCACAATTGTTCACACGGCATAGTTTGTGTCGTCCCCTTATTTCCCATTGCTAACACTCTTCACCGTGTACAACAACTTAGGGTAAGTTTTCGTTAAATTTTAGCAACCCACTGTGGATGCTCTAATAAAGACAAAAATGTAGATAAAAATTACTTTTCAAAAGTGGTATATAAAAATCAATTTGGTCATCCAAAATGAATATACCATTCTAGATGCTGTTGCACTTGTTGATAGTGGAGCAGATTTAAATTATATTCAAAAAGGCATAATTCCTACAAAATACGTTGAGAAAACTATACAATCTTTAACTTCAATCAGTGATAGCCATAGAGCTATACAATACAAACTGTCTGAAGTACTTATTTGTATCAAAGGACCATGTATACCCTCAACTTTTTTACTTGCTAAAGCTTTACATCAACAAATAATTTTGGGTAACCCTTTCTAAATCTTTTAATGCCTTTAACAAAAATTGACTAAATAGGCATTTTTTGCATCTATAAAAATATTGACGTGGTCTTTAATTTTATTAGAGATCCAGAAACAATAATAGTGAATGAATTAAATTCATATTAAAGTCAAAAGAACGACATTTGATCTATCGTCAAGAAGAAGCTAGACTAATGAATATTGAGCAACAACTTAAAATGCCCAATATCATAGTTAAAATAAAAAATATAGAAACAAAATTTCAAACTAGCATTTGCAATGAAATTCCCAATGCTTTTTGGACAAAGAAGAAACATATTATTTCTTTGTCTTACAAATCAGAGTTTTATGAAAGAACTCATATCCCTACTAAAGCTCGCCCTAGTCAAATGATTTCTAATTATCTTGATCTTTGTAAAAGAGAAATTCAGAGTTTATTAGATAACAACTTACAATGAATAGTTATTCTCCTTGGAGTTGTACAGTTTTTTATGTAAACAAAATGCTGAAAAAGAAAGAGTTAAACCAAGACTGGTGGTTAATTATAAACCTCTTAATGATGCTTTACAATTGATAAGATATCCAATTCCTAATAAAAAAATTGATTTATTGGACAGATCACATAAAGCGTCTCTCTTCTCAAAATTTGATCTAAAATCTGGTTATTGGCAGATCCAGATCAAAGAAGAAGACAGATATAAAACTTCATTCACAGTTCCTTTTTGCACATTTTGAATGGAATGTTATGCCTTTTGGCCTTAAGACGGCCCCTTTAGAATTTCAAAATATTATGAATGACATTTTTACCCCATGTTCTGAATTGTTTAGTATATATAGATGATATATTGGTCTTTTCCTCCTCATTTGATCAATATATCAAACATCTTAAAATTTTGAAAGATGTTATCAACACAAAAAATGAATCTATTTCAAACCAATATCAGATTTTTTTTAATATATTCAAGGGACAAGTTTTACCCATTGATAGAAGTGTTGAATTTGCTTCTAAATTTCCTGATGAATTGAAAGACAAAAATCAATTACAAAGATTTTTGGGGAGTCTCAATTACATAGGAAGTCACTATCAAAATTTAGCTGGGATTGTAAGCTTTTATATCAAAGGCTTGAAAATAATCTTTCACCCTGGACTACAGAACATACTAAAGCAGTCCAAAGAATTAAATTAAGAGTCAAACAATTACCGTGCCTTTGTTTGGCTAATCCACAATGGAATAAAATTGTGAAAATCGATGCTTCAAATATTGGTTATGGGGAAAATTTTAAAATTCCCATCTTGGACCCTGAGGCACGTGATTGGTTGCATTACCGAATTGTCCACAACCAAATATTAATAATAAACATCATAACAAAAAGGATAAGACCAACATCTGCTTACAAGTTATATTACAATAGAAGGCTACCTTACTAGATAATTGTACATCATCGTAAATATATCAGAGTCTTATGGCTCTAGAGCCTTACAAAACCTATTACAAAAGATATGATAAGTCTTCTAATAGAGATTACAACAAAAAACATTTACAAAAGACAGCCACTAGTCTTCTATTTATCTAACATATCCATAGCCATCTTCGATGTACTCTTCATCCACGTTCTCCGCTTGCGTAGCATCATAACCCGTGTACTCGTCACCTGGATAAGCTGGACATGGGAATGTCCAGCAACATGAACGTCATTAGCTAATGAAAGCCGAGTGAGAGAACTAAATCAAATAGAACTTATATAGCTACAAACTAACAAGATACGTTTAGTACTTTTGCTACGTCTTTTAGGACCTTCGCGTTCTTGCCATCGAATTATGACCACTAACGTACCCGACTAAGTATTCGAAAAGAATCGAACAACCAACTTGGCTCATCTCGACATCCTTAACGCCACAACTATCCATTACTATTCCCTGACACCATTCACTAACAAAAATACATCTCACTAACCATCTCATCATGAAGAATCGAAATGTTGAGGAGTCCAAGAACATCCACTTCGCCACGAAGAATCAAAAGGAGTCATAACTCTACGAACCATCACCTCATCACGAAGAATCGAAGTGTTCATCGTATCCGTTTCATCACAAAGAATCAAAAGGATACACAACTTTCACAACCGTCACTTCGTCACAAAGACCGTATCCGTTTCGTCAACGAAGGATCGAAAGGATACACAACTTTCACAATTGTTATTTCGTCACGAAGACCATATCCTTGTATCTGTTTCATCCATGAAGGATCGAAAGGATACACAACTTTCACAATCGTCATTTCATCACAAAGAGCGTATCCGTTTCGTCACGAAGAATCGAAAAGATACACAACTTTCACAACTGTCATTTCGTCACGAAGACTGTATTCGTTTCGTCAGGAAGAATCGAAAGGATACACAACTTTCACAATCGTCATTTCGTCATGAAGACCGTATCTGTTTCGTCACGAAGAATCAAACGGATACACAACATTCACAACCGTCATTTCGTCACGAAGACCGTATTCGTTTCATCACGAAGAATCGAAAGGATACACAACTTTCACAACTGTCATTTCGTCACGAAGACCGTAACCGTTTCGTCACAAAGAATCGAAAGGATACACAACTTTCACAACCGTCATTTTGTCACGAAGACCGTATCAGTTTTGTCACAAAGACCGTATCCGTTTCATCATGAAGAATCGAAAGGATACACGACTTCACAACCGTCATTTCGTCACGAAGACCGTATCCATTTTGTCACGAAGAATCGAAAGGATACACAATTTTCACAACCATCATTTTGTCATGAAGACTGTATCCATTTCATCATGAAGAATAGAAAGGTTACACAACTTTCACAATCGTCATTTTGTCATGAAGACCGTATCCGTTTCGTCACGAAGAATCGAAAGGATACACAACTTTCACAACCGTCATTTCGTCACGAAGACCATATCTGTGTCTTCACGAAGAATCGAAAGGATACACAACTTTCACAACCGTTATTTCGTCACGAAGACCGTATCCGTTTCGTCATGAAGAATCGAAAGGATACACAATTTTCACAACTGTCAATTTGTCACAAAGAATGTATCCGTTTTGTCACAAAGAATCGAAATGATACACAACTTTTACAATCATCATTTCGTCACGAATACCGTATCCGTTTCGTCATGAAGAATCGAAAGGATACACAACTTTCAGAAAACCGTCATTTCGTCACGAAGATCGTATCCGTTTCGTCACGAAGAATCGAAAGGATACACAACTTTCACAACCGTCATTTAGTCACGAAGACCGTATTCATTTTGTCACAAAGAATCGAAAGAATACACAGCAACCTGTATTTTCGCACCCCTAATGTTACATAAGAAGTGTCTTTTTTTTATTTTTATTACTATATATTAATTATAGTGGTAATATTTTTAGTATAAATAAATTATGTTTTTGTTGTTAATTTTAATTACAATGCCATTTTATTTTACTATTATATATTTTTTTTAGTTGTAGCATTATTTCCATAAATGAAAAATACCTATGTTGATTAATTATAATTACTTGGCATTAACTTTGTGACGCTTAGTAATTTTAATTATGCTTAAGACTGCGCCCCTAAGTTACGCCATTATTTTGGGATTAAAACTATTAATAAAATATTTTATCATGTTATTTATATTTTTTGTCCCTAATAATTATTTGAGTATTTTCTAGACTACCCGGACCAACCTAACTGGACTAACTGAACCAATTGATTAACTAACCAGACGAATTATTTACGAGCTGATATGACTGAATCAATCAGTTCCAACCCAGCTGTTAATATCCGTTTAATCATCACGTTCTATTATTGAGTTGCAACTTGTAAACCTATGGAGTCTATATATGAGTGTTCATACTTGCAATTCACAAACACACATTTGGTTTTACAGCACAAGCATTACTCTCAGTATATCCATTTCACACATACTTTGCAATAACTCTCACAGTAAACTTTCAAAGAGCCTTCTCTATAGCTCTCCCTTTCTCTCTCTCTCGAATCATATATATACAAACACACACACCTTCAAGTTCCATTGCTCCCTTCCTCTCTCAAATCACATACATCCAGTCACATATACATTCTGAAAATTTGACGAAAAGAAAGGAAAACAGAAATAGAATCCTCACAGTGAGCTCTCAAAGCTTCAAAGAGGCCATAGCCTATATTTTGGAATTTTCGTCTTTCTTCAGCAAGTCGCGCCGCCTTATCTAAAGACCGGTGAGTCTCTTGAACCCACTTATAATGTAATATTAGTCATTGCGTACAAGCCTGGGGTATCAATTTTAGAGATATACTTATATATTCATATATATAATTTTGAAGGTATAAAAATGGTGGTCTCACCAAACTCAACCTAAATGATTTCTATAAATTGGGAATGGAAGATTACAACCCTAGTAAGCTCTGTTTCAAATATTAGAACTTAATTTGTAACGGTTGTGATGTACGGTCAAAACGAAGTTTTGACGGCTCTCGGATTTTCATCAATAAGTAGAGCTACATTAGGAATTGGCAAACAAGACTTATATATTCATAATGTATGCGAAAAAACGAAGAGAATGATATATTATACTTGTTGTATTGTTCAGTTTGTAAAATTGTATATGTTCTGCAACTTACTGTCCTGAGCAAGAAGACGACCCAGGACCGGTCCCAAAACATACCCAGGACCGGTCGCGACTATGACCAGTCCCACATGAGTATCAAGACCGGTCCCAGCCATGACCGATCTCGCTAAAATACCAGGACCGGTCCCGCCCTTCTATGACAGAATGATCTGTTTCACTGCATAGTACCCTCACTGCTGCATAGTACCTTCACTGTATGTTAATTCCATACATGACATTTAAGTAAACGAAATACCCCCCATTTGGATTCAATAAAAATACTTTCAAAAATCAATTCCTTATAGATAAAAAGTCAATTTTTCCTCCGAAGGCAAAATTACCAAATTTTGCACAGTTTATGATGTTGGAACATTATTTTTACTATGTTCCCTTCCTTTTAAAAATTCTTAAAAATCATATTTGATATATGGGACTATAAATGAACTATTCGCGGGACTTTTAAACTCTTAAATCAAAAATCTTATTTTTGACTATACTTAGCCTTTTGGCCATTCTGGGTCAGCGGTTGACTTTTCTGGACTAAGTTGTTTAATTCGTAATAATCACATTTTTATTAGTTCTGATACTTTAAATATAGGAATCCGTCACTCTGATTTCCATTTGTAGTAATCAAGATATAAATAGATCGGTTGCCATATTAAAGGAAAATAGAAACCGTTCTGATATATTCTATAAAGAAAATACGAAAAGAAAGATTTAAGTCAAAACGCTCCGGTACCTTTATAGGAAAATGTATAAAGAAAGAACAAGTCATGCGCCCGCTCTGATACCTTTACATAACGAGAAAATGAATGAGTTACACATTTGCATAGTCGAGTTGGCATGTTTGAAAGGGGTCGTCTGGTCAGCATATATGTTGTGAGAAGTGAGTAAAGGAAAAATGTCTCGGGACGAGTAACCTTAATTATCCCAGGCCGCTTTTCATACGGTAGGTTAATTAAGAAGGATTGAGCCCACGCCGCTTGAGATACGGTGGGCTAGTCAGAGTCTTGTGATAGCCTTAATTATTCCAGGCTGCTGCAGATACGGTAGATTAATTAAGAAGGCTGAACCCAGGCCGCTTTTGATATGGTAGGTCAGTCTTGTGGTAGCTTTAATTATTCCAGACCGCTTCAGATACGGTAGATTAATTAAAGTATTCCACCGGTTATTATTGTAACCTTGAATGTCTAGGTATGTCCAGCCCGCCCTAAATAAGGCAGACATCTCGACAGACCTTCTACATTAACGGCATTGTGCCGGATCGTTCTAGGTGAACCGATTGAGTTAAGAGATTGTGATCTAGATAAAAGAGTCAGTGAGATGAGATGGCGTCACGCCCCGACGTAGCATAAATATGGAAAGCGTTTAATTTCCTTTATGGACCCGTAGGTCGCGACAGTTTGAATGATCGATTCCGTCCCAAATGTCGAACAACAAAAACATAATAATCAGAGCAGAGCAATCAAGGCTTACAAATATTTTTCTAACTTATTACATATTACAATACGAGGTCAACTAAGGCACAAGCTGCCTTGAAATAAAACAATATCTATTGTCTATTACAGTCATCCTTATTACAGAATTTAGTTTAACTTAAAACATATAAAAGTAAACTCTTCATCAGACAGTTATTCTCAGTTTGCATAGTCATAAGGCCCCGCGTAATCATAACCTGAAAAAGCCTAGACATGAATGTCCAGGACGCATCAACGTCGTCAGCTTCAAGAAGTTGGTGAGTATTAAAAACATAACTTTGAATGTAACACATACTCATTTACCATTTTCCAATTCCCATTTAATTGAATAAGTTTATATTAAAGTAAAGAGTTCATTTTAGAAAAACAACCACAATATCATTTGAAAGATATAATTCATATATGTGACCATGTATGAAAATAATGCACCATCTCATCTTACCGACTATTTTCTCTCGACAAACACAATAACCCACTATCTCACACCAGTATCCTTGTAATACTCCGATAGCCACACTTTAGCACAAGGGTGCCAGGGAATGTCCAGTTTGCCTCACACTTTGGTCCGGGGTACTAGGGAGTGTCCAATGCCTCACAATTTAGTACCTAATCCGCCTCGCAAATACCGGAGGTAACCTCACGCAGTATCCAGACTCGGGTGCCAGGGAGTGTCCGTAGGCCACACTTTAGCACTACTATGGGTGCCAGGGAATGTCCAAGTTCGGCGTCACACGCTTTAACGCTACCATGGGCGTCAGGGAGTGTCCAGTTTTGCCACCGTCGCATTACAAAGATACTCTCACCGCAATCTCAACCACAACACACTTTGGTACTCACTTACCAGGGAGTGTCCACAACACAATCTCAACCACACTCTCTTTACCACACTGACCATTACTCTTTTCCACACTGACCAACACCCACACTCACCATGCGTGTACAACTGACACCATATGTATGTCAAAAAACCACCCACATAACATATATAGTGCTAAGAATTTTAACAATGTATGCTTTGAAAAGAATTAGATTCATAATCGTTCCTAAATGACCAATCATACCCAAATTATAATCTGTTGTAACATTTTTCGCAAACAGAGCCTTAAAGACCCACAAGTTAACAACCAAACAGTTCCTTAACATGAAATCAGCAAAAACTAGAAACTGTCAGAATTCACGTGCGCGGGCCGCTCGCGCGACATGCCCAATTTTTGTTTTCTTATTAAAACATTTTATGTCAGCCTAAGTTCACGGAGATCGCTCGCGCGGTCTGCCTAATTTTTATTTTATAATAAAAACCTTTTCTTTCTGCCAGAAAACACAGAGCTCGCGCGCGCGGGCCGCTCGCACATGCGAGTTCAATCAGTGTCTTCATCTTCTTCGCTGAACTTTCCCCTATTTCAGAATTTCAAGGTCTTTTAACCCATTTTGCAAATTCGAAGCATATAGGACATATAATATATGGATCTCTTCATTTTTTCACAAAGATTATGAATCCATAATCAATTTTACATGAATTAAACTATAACTCTAGAATTTAATGAAAGACTAAAAGATGACAAAACTTAATTTCTTATAAACTATTTCATATGAATGAATTATGTCTTAAAACATTAAACATATCATCTATGATGTAATATCTTTCATAATCAACTCTAAAAACAAGTTTTGGTTAAGGTTTGAAAAATTATGACTTTGAAGTTCAAGCTTCCATGGATGAAATTTGCATCTATACATACACACAATCAGTAACTAAGCATAAAATTACATTTAGAGTGAGTTTAAAATACTCACTGTGCTATGAGTTTGGAGAATTTGTTGAGAAAGATAGCAATACAAGAAATAAATTTGAAGCTTGGCTATGGAGAAGAGAAACTTTCTCTGTCTAAGAATTCTGTAACCAAGCTCTCAAACTCACTCTTTTCTCTCTGAGATATGTGTGTGCTAAATGTGAGAGTTATGAGTGTGTGAGAGTGTATGTATATAGAGAGTAAATTGAGATGAACTTGGAGGCCAAGAAAAACCTTCTTTATACTACAATCTCAGTTTGGTTAGAACCAAACTAACACACAGCTTCCAAATTCAAACGTAATTACACAGATATATGAACTCTACAGATCTTGAAGAGGTAAACATAGGCTAATAGGGGTCAAAAGCTAGAAGTGTTTGGCAAATCTAATTCTAATGAACAACATAACACACACACATGAATAGGATAGCCAAACAAGGCACAAACAAATTGCCTAGGAATCACTTATGTTATTTGGGAAAGCAACTTATGGCACTAAGTTTACACACAAGTTAAAAGCATTCCCAAACAAGGCCTTATCCAATGATGAGTTACCATAAATGGAAAGTAAAGCAAGTGTCAAATCTTGCTTTACATCACTTCCAAAATCTGTGGAAGTTTAATCTGGCGCGGACGGTTTTGAACATAAACTGGTATTTTCGCGGCGCAGAGGTCACCCCAAAAATACAGAAAATTCCTTTTAGTGTAAGAATCGATTTCCCGGTTTTATGAAAATACAGTTTGAGTTAAAAGAAGAATATTTCCATCGTTTTAAAATACAGATTTAAAATCCAACACCGGTATCGCTAAATTTGGTAGAATTGCAGTTTGACCCCAACAATAATTTCAAATAGTGAAGTAGCACCAATAATAAGGTTTAACATATGAGAATTGTAAATTAAAATGAAATCAGCAATACAGATTAAATATGGAAATTCAAATTGGATTCTAATATGTCAGATGCAAATACAAATAATTAGATGAAAATGCAGGTTATTACACCCTTCCTCCCTTAAACAGGATTTCGTCCCCGAAATCTAGACTAACTAGTCATGAAATAACTCCGGGTACTTTTTCCTCATCTCAGCTTCAATTTCCCACAAGACTTCGTTCTCGTCATGGTGATTCCATTGAACCTTCACCAACGAAATGTCCTTGTTCCTCAACTTCTTGATACTCTGATCCAGAATCTTCACAGGTCTCTACTTGTAAGAAACGTTATGACTCGCCTCAATATCGTCATAACTAACCACGTGCGAGGGGTCTCGTATGTACTTTCTCAGCATACTCACATAAAATACATTGTGAACCCCAGACATCTTCGGTGGTAGTGCCAGTCGATATGCCACTTTCCCGGCACGTTCCAAAATCTCAAATGGTCCGATGAAACGCGAAACTAATTTCCCTCTCTTGAGACCGAAATGTACTACTCCTCGAGTCGGTGATACCTTAAGAAGTACGTGATCTCCAACACTGAACTCCAAATCTTTTCGGTGTTGATCGGCATAACTCTTATACCGGTTTTGAGCGGTCCTCATCCTTTCCTTGACCAAAGAAATCTTTTCGTTGGTTTTTCTAATCAAATCTCGTCCCAACAATTCTGTATCCCCAACTTCTGCCCAACACAACAGAGATCGACATGGTCGTCCGTACAATGCTTCGAACGGAGCCATCCAGATACTCATGTGATAACTATTGTTATAGAAAAATTCAACCAAAGGCAAGTGTGTCTCCCAAGATTCTTCAAAATCAATAATACAAGCCCTAAGCATATCCTCCATGATCTGATTGACACGCTCAGTCTGTCCGTCTGTCTGAGGGTGAAAAGCAGTACTCATCCTGAGCGAGGTTCTCATAGTCTCTTGCAGACTTTCCTAAAATCCAGAAGTAAAACGTGTGTCACGATCTGACACAATTGACACAGGTGCACCGTAAAGTCGCAATACTTGTTGTATATACATCCGACTACCGGGTATGTCATACTATAAGCAATGAAATGAGCAAACTTCGTTAATCGATCCACGATTACCCAAATGGCGTCATGATTCTGCTGCGATCGAGGCAATCCTACTATAAAATCCATGGTTATGTGCTCCCACTTCCAACCCAGGACAGGTAGCGGTTGCAACAATCCTGACGGTCTCTGATGTTCGGCTTCGACTTGTTGACACGTCAAACACTCTGATACAAATTCGGCCACGTCCTTCTTCGTACCTTCCCACCAAAAATTTCTTTTCAAATCCTTGTACATTTTCGTTCCTCTTGGGTGAACTGTATATCTTGACTTATGTGCTTCTGCCATAATATTATTTCTCAAACCCCCACAATCTGGTACACATAATCTATCTCTGCATCGATATCCTCCATCGATCCCCACCTTCCATTCTGTCGGATCTTTCTTTGACATCTTCGCAAACCATGTTTGAAACTTCTCATCTTCTTTCTGAGCTCCAATAATGCGGTCGATAAGAACAGGCTGTAGGATAAGACATCCAAAAAGTTGTCCTTCTCCTTCTTCAGCACTCTGTACGTCGAATTCCGTCAACGTCTCTAATGCTTGCCATTTTCTAACCATTAAGGAGGCGATCGGCTCACGAATCTGCCGACTCAAAGCATCGGCGACCATAGTAGCTTTACCGGGGTGGTACTTTAACGTAAAGTCGTAATCTTTGATCAGCTCCATCCATCTGCATTGTCTCATGTTTAACTCTTTCTGTGTGAACAAATATTTAAGACTCTTGTGATCGGAGAATAAATCGAACATCTCACCGTAGAGATAATGTCTCCAAATCTTGAGTGCGAATACCACTGCCGCCAATTCCAAATCATGAATGGGATAGTTCAACTCATTCGGCTTTAGCTGTCTGGATCCATAAGCGATAACTCTACCATCTTGCATAAGTACACACCCTAGTCCTTGATATGACGCATCACTAAAGATAGTGAACTTCTCATCAGGCTTGGGTATAGCTAGTACCGGTGCGGTAGTGAGTCTCTCTTTCAACTCGAGAAAGGCGCGCTCATGCTTCTCTGTCTAGTCGAACTTCAAATTCTTCTTCGTCAATCCGGTTAATGGTGCAGCTATTATTGAAAACCCTTCAACAAATCTTCTATAATAGCCTGCGAGTCCCAGAAAACTCCTAACCTCTGTAGGGTTGCTCGGCCTAACCCAGTTTGACACAGCATATGTCTTGGACGAATCCATAGAAATTCCTTGAGATGACACCTTGTGTCCCAAAAATTTCACTTCTTGCAACCAGAACTCATACTTACTGAACTTGGCATACAAGTGGTGGTCCTTAAGCGCCTGTATTGCAATCTGTAGATGTTGCTCGTGTTCTTCCTTTGACTTAGAATAGATCAAAATATCATCAATGAAGATGGCGACAAACTGATCCAAGTAAGGCTTGAACACTCTGTTCATCAATCCATAAACACTGTCGGGGCATTCGTCATTCCAAACGACATTACCAAAAATTCATAGTGACCATATCGGGTTCTGAATGCAGTCTTAGGTATATCTTCCTTCCGTGCTCTCAACTGATGATATCCCGACCTTAGGTCTATCTTGGAAAATGTCGTAGCTCCTTGTAGTTGATCAAATAAGTCGTCGTCGATCCGTGGTAAGGGATACTTGTTCTTGATAGTCACTTGGTTCAATTCTCTATAATCGATACACAACCGAAGTATTCTGTCCTTCTTCTTCACAAATAACACCGGTGCTCCCCAAGGCGATGTACTTGGACGTACAAAACCTAGGTTCTCGAGCTCTTGAACTTGTTCTTTCAATTCCAACAGTTCAGTGGGGGCCATTCTGTAGGGAACCTTGGTGATCGGAACAGTACCCGGTACAAGCTCAATACAGAACTCTATACTTCTCTCGGGTGGTAGACCAGAAATGTCTTGAAATACTTCTTCGAAGTCCTTGACTACAGGTATAGACAACACTGTTGCTTCTGTACTGACAACTTCGATGTTTGCTAAGCATCTTGTGAGGAACATATCTCCCAAAGGGTTACATTGAAAATCAAAGGGTTGATTCTCGTTGTCAGGGAATGTAATTCTCTTCCTCGTACAATCCAGCTTCGCTTGATTTTGAGAGAGCCAATCCATTCCTAGGATTATGTCGAACTCCTTCATTGATAAGACAATTAGCCTTGCAGGGATTTCATGGTCTCCTAGCCGTAAAGGACAATCCTTGCACACGTGTCCTAATCTGACTGCAGCTCCTAATGGCGAGGTAGCCCTCAAAGCTTTCTCTAAACGATGAGGTAAGATGCCCAATATCCGAATAGTATTAATAGATATGAATGAAAGTGCAGCACCCGTATCAAATAACACTTTAACATGGGAGTTAAACAGAGTCAAGGTACCTTCTACCGCTTGTTGATCAGGTTGAGCTACTTCATAGTTTCCTTCTTCATAAATAGTTCCGTCATATCTAGTAGCATCTGGGATAACAGCATTCAAGCGAGTCTGATTCTGTTGACCATACGTCACCTGCTTAGGAGCAGTATAGAACTTGCTGATGTGACCTGGTTTGCCATAGTTGTAGCAGACTATGCCTTGCTGAGCAGCACGCCTTGGTGCCTTGTAGTCCCGAGCCAGATGACCGGGGTTGCCACAATTGAAACATTTTCCAGCACTTCTTCCTTCTCCTACTCGGGGTTGAGTCGGATAGGTGATAGCTTGGGTCTTTTTGCTTCCGTCGAAATTCCTCTTCTGCCCTTGGGTACGATTCATTGGTGGTCTATTCCCAAAGTTACCCCTCTGAGGCAGCCGGAATTCGAATTGCTTCTGATTCACTTGAGCATCTTCTTCCAAATCAGTGGCCAAGCCGACTAGTCCTTCGAAAGACTTATCTAGGTGGCCGAGAGTCAGGCGACGAATCTGCGGTGTCAGCCCTTGGTTATACTTATGGATCCTCTTTTCTTCGGTATCCACCATGTGAGGGGCAAACCGAGACAGCCTCTCAAACTGAGTGGTGTACTCTTGCACCGATTTAGTTCCCTGAGTCAAGTCCATGAATTCCTTCTCCCTCCTGTGCCTTTCTGTAGCCGGAAAATACTTTTCTAGAAACCTCCCCTTAAATGCAGTCCATGTCATTCCCATCGCAGCTTCATTCCCGATGGTAGCTGTGACTGAATCCCACCAATCTGCGGCGGCATCAGTCAATTGGAAAGTAGCTAACCTCCTCTTGTCCATCTCATTGCACTGGACAGCCTCGAACATGCGGTCCATCTGTCTTAACCACTGTTCCGCTTTCCATGGTTCTGCAGTTCCGCAAACTGCTCGGGCCTTAGCGCACAGAATCTCTCCAGCAGCTTATCTCCAGTCTGATAGCCTCGTTGGTTATCATTCGTATTACTGATTCTTTCCAATCGTCTGACAAATGCTTCGAACATCCCTGTAGGATCGGCAGCCTCAGGTGCTCCCTCGATCAAACTCCTGTCCCTCCTGGGTCTCCCAGCCATTCTATGCATCACATGATGGGGGAATGAGAAACATGTATGAAGCAGTACTATGGAGCAATTTAAATGATGACAACATTCAAAAGAGTATATTTTATATATAACTTCTTGTCAAGTTGATACAAAAAACGTGTATGATTAGGTCAAAGCCTACCCTATCTATATGGGTTAGGACGTATATGTTCATGCAAGAGTTAATGCCAAAAATGGGGTTATTGCCCTATACTCCAATGCATGTAATTACAGTTTGCAAAAAGAGGTAGAACTAATAGTCAAAAGTAGTTAATGTGTACCTAGTCATATCTAAAACGTCAATCGTCTCCATAAGCAGCTATCAGGAGATCTAGCGAGTCGACGGGGCGAAATCGCTGAACAAGGAACGGGCCCACCAAATCAAAATTAGAGCTCTGAGAGGTCGACGAGGAAGCAGGTGCTGGGGCATCTGCCTCAACTGGCACCTCCTCAAGCAGAACTAGCTCAAGTGCTAGCTCCTCAGGTCATCTAGACCTATGCCATCCTTTACATCCTCTCCACCTACTGGAACTAAATGAACATCCTCAGCATCGTCCTCGGCGATGGGAACCACTGGTGGAGGCACCTCTAGCTGTGCGAGATGGGCATGCACAACCTGGATCTCAAAGGGGCAATAGAAAGCATCGCTATCAACTAGTCTCAGAATCTCAACTAGCACTAAACGTTGAGCCTCCGCGAAATAGCGTATCTCAAGACGAATACGTGTCAAATCAACTATCCCTACCATGTGAACCTGGTGCCACAGATCTGATACTATAGTCGTCGTGGCTAGTTGTTCAATGGCAGTATGATATAAATCGAGAAAAGCTGGGATTACTGCCCCGGGAGTCACCAAATGTCCTCCAAACCCATCTGGTACGTAGAGCGGCTGAGCTGGGTCCATACATGATAAAAAGGTACTAACTCAAATTAGGAAAGAGATAATCTTAGGCGTTTGGGTTCTGAGTCTATCCTCTATGTCTTAACATCGGGTGTGTGAAGCTTAAGCTAACAGATCGTGGAATCGGGTCTAAACTGGTAAACCCTAACCTGGCTAAACTGTCTTGAGATAGATAAATAACCTGGCTCTGATACCACTAAATCCAGTCACGCCCCGACGTAGCATAAATATGGAAAGCGTTTAATTTCCTTTATGGACCCGTAGGTCGCGACAGTTTAAAGGATTGATTCCGTCCCAAATGTTGAACAACAAAAACATAATAATCAGAGCAGAGCAATCAAGGCTTACAAATATTTTTCTAACTTATTACATATTACAATACGAGGTCAACTAAGGCACAAGCCGCCTTAAAATAAAACAATATCTATCGTCTATTACAGTCATCCTTATTACAGAATTCAGTTTAACTTAAAACATATAAAGGTAAACTCTTCATTAGACAGTTGTTCTCAGTTTGCATAGTCATAAGGCCCCGCCTAATCATAACCTGAAAAGCCTAGACACGAATGTCCAGGACGCATCAACGTCATCAGCTTCAAGAAGCTGGTGAGTATTAAAAACATAACTTTGAATGTAACACATACTCATTTACCATTTTCCAATTCCCATTTAACTGAACAAGTTTATATTAAAGTAAAGAGTTCATTTTAGAAAAACAACCACAATATCATTTGAAAGATATAATTCATATATGTGACCGTGAATGAAAACAATGCACCATCTCATCTTACCGACTCTTTTCTCTCGACAAACACAACAACCCACTATCTCACACCAGTATCCTCGTAATACTCCGATAGCCACACTTTAGCACAGGGGTGCCAGGGAATGTCCAGTTTGCCTCACACTTTGGTCTGGGGTACCAGGGAGTGTCCAATGCCTCACACTTTAGTACTTAATCCGCCTTGCAAATACCAGAGGTAATCTCACGCAGTATCCAGACTCGGGTGCCAGGGAGTGTCCGTAGGCCACACTTTAGCACTACTATGGGTGCCAGGGAATGTCCAAGTTCGGCGTCACACGCTTTAACGCTACCACGGGCGTCAGGGAGTATCCAGTTTTGCCACCGTCGCATTACAAAGATACTCTCACCGCAATCTCAACCACAACACACTTTGGTACTCACTTACCAGGGAGTGTCCACAACACAATCTCAACCACACCCTCTTTACCACACTGACCATTACTCTTTTCCACACTGACCAACACCCACACTCACCATGCGTGTACAACTGACACCATATGTATGTCAAAAAACCACCCACATAACATATATAGTGCTAAGAATTTTAACAATGTATGCTTTGAAAAGAATTGGATTCATAATCGTTCCTAAATGACCAATCATATCCAAATTATAATCTGTTTTAACATTTTTCACAAACAGAGCCTTAAAGACCGACAAGTTAACAACCAAACAGTTCCTTAACATGAAATAAGCAAAAATTAGAAACTGTCAGAAGTCGCGCGCACGGGCCGCTCGCACGAAGGTTGCTCGCGCAGTCCGCTCGCGCGACATGCCTAATTTTCGTTTTCTTATTAAAACCTTTTCTGTCTGCCTGAGTTCACGGAGATCACGCGCGCGAATCGCTCGCGCGGGTCGCTCGCACGATCTACCTAATTTTCATTTTATAATAAAAATCTTTTCTTTCTGCCAGAAAACACACAACTCGCGCGCGCGGGCAGCTCTCGTGAGGGGTCGCTCGCGCGGGCTTCACTCGCGCGATCGCGCGCGCAAGTTCAGTTAGTGTTTTCATCTTCTTCGCTGAACTTTCTCCTGTTTCAGAATTTCAGGGGCTTTTAACCCATTTTGCAAATCCGAAGCATATAAGACATATAATATATGGATCTCTTCGGTTTTTCACAAGGATTATGAATCCATAATCAATTTTACATGAATTCAACCATAACTCTAGAATTTAATGAAAAACTAAAAGATGACAAAACTTAATTTCCTATAAACTATTTCATATGAATGAATTATGTCTTAAAACTTTAAACATATCATCTATGATGTAATATTTTTCATAATCAACTCTTAAAACAAGTTTTGGTTAAGGTTTAAAAATTATGACTTTGAAGTTCAAGCTTCCATGGACGAAATTTGCAATAGTGGTTCATCTATACATACACACAATCAGTAACTAAGCATAAAATTACATTTAGAGTGAGTTTAAAATACTCACTGTGCTATGAGTTTGGAGAATTTGTTGAGAAAGATAGCAATACAAGAAATAAATTTGAAGCTTGGCTATGGAGAAGAGAAGCTTTCTCTGTCTAAGAATTCTGTAACCAATCTCTCAAACTCACTCTTTTCTCTCTGAGATATGTGTGTGCTGAATGTGAGAGTTATGAGTGTGTGAGAGTGTATGTATATAGAGAGTAAATTGAGATGAACTTGGAGGCCAAGAAAAATCTTCTTTACTCTACAATCTCAGTTTGGTTAGAACCAAACTAACACACAGCTTCCAAATTCAAACGTAATTACACATATATATGAACTCTACAGATCTTGAAGAGGTAAACATAGGCTAATAGGGGTCAAAGGCTAGAAGTGTTTGGCAAATCCAATTCTAATGCACAACATAACACACACACATGAATAGGATAGCCAAACAAGGCACAAACAAATTGCCTAGGAATCACTTATGTTATTTGGGAAAGCAACTTATGGCACTAAGTTTACACACAAGTTAAAAGCATTCCCAAACAAGGCCTTATCCAATGATGAGTTACCATAAATGGAAAGTAAAGCAAGTGTCAAATCTTGCTTTACATCACTTCCAAAATCTGTGGAAGTTTAATCTGGCGCGGACAGTTTTGAACATAAACTGGTATTTTCGCGGCGCGGTGGTCACCCAAAAAATACAGAAAATTCCTTTTAGTGTAAGAATCGATTTCCCGGTTTTATAAAAATACAGTTTGAGTTAAAATAAGAATATTTCCACCGTTTTAAAATACAGATTTAAAATCCAACACCGGTATCGCTAAATTTTATAGAATTGCAGTTTGATCCCAACAAAAATTTCAAATAGTGAAGTAGCACCAATAACAAGATTTAACATATGAGAATTGTAAATTAAAATGAAATTAACAATACAGATTAAATATGGAAATTCAAATTGGATTCTAATATGTCAAATGCAAATACAAATAATTAGATGGAAATGCAGGTTATTAAAGATGGTTTCATTGTTCATTCATAGTCTTAAATATTCATTACTCAAACTGTTATTAATGATTATCATGCAATGATTGAAATACTGAATTAACTATACTCTAAGGTACTGAAAATTTATAATAACTGTTAATGTAGTTGTATATACATTGCTTATGCGTTCATTATACTCACTCGGCTTTCCTTAGCTGATGACTTTATTTTGTCCTGGACACCCAAAATGTTCAGGAAATGGTTATGTAGGACAATATGATTATGCCAGCTAGAGGAGCCTGCAGTATTACTTTTATAATTTAATAAAGTTGTAATAAGGATATGGATAATGTTTTTATTTGATTAAGGTGGTCTGTGCCTTAAGGATATTTGAATTTAGGCTTATGTAATATTTGAAGTTGTAACAATTTATACTTCTTCCATGTTGCTTTATATACTATGTTTTTCTGGTATATGTTAAGCTAAGTACAGGACAAGCGATCCACCACCTGTCATGACCTACGGGTCCAAAACGGAAATGAAATTTTTTCCTTATTTTGCTACGCTGGGGCGTGACAATTTTTTTCACGAAGACCGTATCCGTTTCGTCACGAAGACCATATCCGTTTCGTCACGAAGAATCGAAAGGATCCACAACTTTCATAACCGTCATTTTGTCACGAAGACCGTATCCGTTTTGTCACGAAGAATTGAAAGGATACACAACTTTTACAACTGTCATTTCGTCATGAAGACCGTATTCGTTTCATCACGAAGAATCGAAAGGATATAAAACTTTCACAACCCCACAACCATAACCTTTTTCTCACTATCCCAGCCTCTACAGATTGGTTTACCTAGTCAACACTTAATCTCAGCATAAGTTGCTCCAATCCCGACATTACACAGCTGATACTCATGTATCCCCGACCACGCACGCATCACTCATTATGGAGTTTGGTTCATAATATGACTTTTAATTATAACCGTCAAGATTTCACTATAGGTCCGTCATTTTGTTTTATGACTTAATATACTTATGATGGAAACTTCCCCAATCACTATCAACGCAATAATTGTACCCTACAACATACTTATATAGCTTGGGAATGAACTCTCAATGGTCATCACACTATATTCATTATAACGAAAACCTAGCATGTAGCTCATGGATCTATAACATGGATTTGATATCAATAAACATATAGATGAAACCCTTAACATACTCATCTACGCAATAGCACTACCATAGCACAAGATATTCATAACTGATTCGAGGTGAAAAGTGCATATTCATAGTATATTACATTGTCTTTTATGCATACTTTTATCCCCAAAGTCCCTACATTTAGGTGTATTCTAATAACAATGTTCTTTTCATTGTGTTAATGCTAAAACATATGTTTATGTATTGATTTATAGGTATTAGAATGTAAATCAATGAAGTGAAGCTAAAGAAAAGTGATTCTGGTGAAGAGAACAACGGAAGCAGCTGAGAAAATGCCAATTTTGACAATGAAGACTTTAGATTTGGAAGATTTTCCCAGAGATATGAAATGTATATCTTGAGTTACGGTCACGTGGCCGCAAACGGGATGTCAATCTGAGGTCCGAGTGAAATGTTATGGCCATTCTCCCATTGGTGCGCAGAGCTGTCAAAATCAGAGAGTTCAAGGGCTTGAGCAGAGTTCAATCGATCGAACCTTCGATCGATCGAACTAAGTTTGATTGATTGAACTTTATTTTCTTCCAAAATTTGCATAAACTCTGTAGGAACCCTATAAATAAGTCATTTTGACATCAGACGAAGGGAGGACACACCAGAATGCAGAAAACATCATTTTTAGGGTAGTTTTAGGGTTAGATTATGAGTAGAATAGGTTAGATTCATATTTTTCTTCCTTTTTTTTCATTATTATACTGAAGATTATTGAAGATTACAAGTTTAATACAAGTTATATTCAGATTTATTCTAGGTTTTTCCTTTCCTTTATCTTATTTGATTGTTTATTGATATAGTTGCTATGATTGCTTTAGTTTGCTGTTTTTGTATTAGTTTATTCATGTTTCCGTAGTTTAAACATTGGGAATATGTGATGAATCATTGATTTCCAGCCTCTGCCATGTAATCTTTAGAAACCTTGGGCTCGATCGATCAAACCAGAGCCATAGTCAAGCGATCGAAGACATTTCGATCGATTGAAGGATGATGATGTCCAATCGATCGAGAGCACTTCGATCGATCGAACATTTTAATTCCTGAGATGATTCTTTCTATTTTAGAAAGCTGTCATCAAATTGTTCCTATAAGCTCAGTTTGTCACAACAGTTTTTAGAACTTGAAGCTTTAAGGCTATTTTCTTCAATGACTTTTGAAAATCACTTTGAATGCTAACACCATTTAGAGTGCAAGTAATAACCATTGTTTTAAACTGTCTTCCAAGTATTTTAAATCAACTGTGATGAAATAGTCCCTGTCATGAAAGGGCTACTGATTCTATATCTTTAGAAAAATACGGAATACTAAAGAAGGATGAACTCCATAGAACATTAATGAGTATGCATGGTAGATGGTTAGGATCAATGTGGATTCACGTGTTTCCAACACCTTTAATTTATCTGTTTAATTAGTTATGTTTCTTTATACTTTAGTTTATTATTTAGTTTAATTTAATTGATTAGGATTCATTAGAACCTCCACCCGTATATTGATATTTTCTTTTATTTAGGTTGTAACTTAGTATATATTCTTCCTCTTCTTTCCCTGTAGGATCGACCTGGACTTATCTAGTATTACTTGCACAATCACCTACACTTGGGTGTTGCACAAGAGCGTACAACTTTTTAGTCGTGTCAATAACAACATAGGTACCGGAAAAACAAGCATCATCAATAAACACATCATACAAGTAGTTGTACAATCTGCCAGGAATTAATTTCGTTGTGTCGACTAAATTGATATGATTTATTTGGGCGTGATAAATTACTTTGTAGATCAAACTCAAAACTAGAACATTATAGGTATTTGGATTATCTTCATGTACAAAAAAATTTAGCTTCATTTAGATTTTTGAGTTGCTCAAAATGTTCATTTTACTTGGACATTTCTTAAATTTTTGGACTGCTATGTCCCAGATTTTTAGCACTGTGTTATACGTGTATTTTACCTATGAAAGAGTGATATTTAAACCGGGCTATAGAAGAGTTATTTGTAGATAAATGAGTTAGCTTTCTTCACAAAAAACCAATCTTCATTCAGATTTTTTTAGCTGCTCAAAACGTTCATTTATGTAAACTACGTTCTGATGGAAGTTTCTATTTCTCATATTTATAACACTACATTGTACGTGCATTTCACCTATGAAGGAGTGAGTTTTAGACCGGGCTATAGAAGAGTTATTTGTAGATAAATGAGTTAGATTTCCTCACAAAAAAACCTAAAACCTACCTTCATTCAGATTAAAACGTTCATTTTACTAAACTAAGTTCTACTGAAAGTTTCTATTTCCCAGATTTGAAGATTTGTTTTGCATGGCATGGAAACCTCAAAATAACAACATCAAGCACTACTAAACATTACTACATACTATATATGTTATAAAGTGAGTTAGTAAACTCACCTAAACTTGAAATTGAGATTGGGCTTTGGATTTGAGCTTATGAAGCTTGAATTCAACTTCAATGGTGGAATCTTCTTCTTATTCCTCCTCTTCTAATTTTCTTACTTCTGGGATTCTTCTTGAACTTCTAGAACTAATAATCATAGCTCTTAAGTTCCCATGTAGTGTATGTAAGTGTATGGGTGTGTATGTGTGTTTGCATGTGAGGCGTATACAAGGGAAGAGGGGTGAATGCTTGAGTTTTCTTCTAATCCTCTTGTCTCTCCATGGAACTCTCTTCCTAGCTCTCTTTCTATCTATATATGCACATTGTAGGCCAAAAAAATGAGATGCATGATTGTATGCATAATTTTATAGAGGTGTGTAGACACCCCATTTTGTCGGCTATCAGATTTAGGAGACCCATAGCTTGGTGGTTCACAATGATCGAAAAAGACTCAAAAGGATTCCTGAAAGTTAGCTATATTTCTCAAAATGCTCAGAATGACCAAAATGCCCCTGAAAGCCCGAAAACTCCCAGAATTGGTCCAAAAGTTCCGGAAACATGCTATGTTGTAAGAAAAGTAAAAAAATTAGTTTTTAAGTAAAATCAGATGAAATCATCAGCTCCCAGAGACCCCCGGAAGTCCCGGAAAGTCCCCGTGACCGGTTTGACCAAGGTTTGACCAAGTTTGACCAAATTTGACCGCAAACGTCCAAATTCGCCGGAATCATTCTAGATCATGTGAAAAGTATTAAAATGAGTTTTAAAAGAAAATCGAGCGAAAATGTCGGCTCTTGGGAGCTCCCAGAGGTTTCTAGAACTTCTCGGGAATCCCAAGTTTGACCAGTTTGACCAAAATTTGACTTTAGAACCGGAGCACCATAACAATTTTCAAATATTTTTCATAGATACTAGAGGTCAATAGCTTTCCAACGGTATATCGCACATAATTTTTGGATTTAAAACGAGTTTATTGTGAATTTCCGAAGGCGAAAAAGGCGATCAAATTGGCTTTTATCGCAAATACCGCAAAACTTTTCAAAGTGACCTATCCCCGAATTATTTTTTTTATGTAAAATACACTCCATTACCTTTTAAACGGTATATCACAACCTCAATTTGGAGTTCGTATTCATTTTCTGTGAATTTTGGACGAAATAGGGCCTTTTTGCGAATACCGGAACCTCTGGGGGCCTAAATACAATTATCTGGACGAAGGAGGAGCAGTGCCGCCGCGGCACTGTCCCACTGCCGCCGTGGCACAGGCCCAGTGCTGCCGCGGCACTCTTCTCCAGAACAGTATGTTTTTGTAATTTCTTTTGGGGGTCCAATTTGATTAATTAAAAACCAAAACAATGTAGTTTATGTTTTCAGTTGTTTTGGACCAATGAGAGTACTTCTAAAACCCCAAAACCACCCCAAATTAGTCTATATAAACTCCTCATTGCTCTTCATTTTGGGTGGCCAAGTGCAAAGCTTGACAAAGTTGTAGAGAGAAAGAGAGATAGAGATAGATTTAGAAGTGAGAAAGGAGCTTCCTCCTACTATTTTTCTATAAAAAGTGAGTTTCAATCTTGTTTTCCTCCACCATTCTTCTATATACTTCATCATCAATACACCCAATCACTATTTCTCTAAGCATTTTTGAGTTAGGAAGCTACTTCCATGTCCAAATGTCTATATCTATGAGTGAAACACCAAGCTACAAGTCCAATATCACATTGATTATCATCTATTGATTTGTTCATTTGCTTGCTTATATACAATGTTCATCTCTTCTTACCTCATTTCTTTTTTATTTTCTTTATTTACTTACTAGTTCATCATCATCTAGATGATGACATGAAGTTTGAGGTGAGTGAATCCTTATGGATAGTAGCTCTTGACCTCAAAAACATATTTGATAGATGATGATTATAACTTCTATACCTCCAAGGTATCCTTGAAGTTATGTTCAAATAAAAATGAATCTCTCTAATAATATTGGGGGTTCTTGATGATGAGTTTGATATTGATATTCCAAGAGGTTATAATCTCTATTTGATGTTTAAAATATACTTTCAAAACCTCTATTTCAAAACCCCTCTTAAAACCCCTCATTTTGATCTCAAAAAAGAAAACTCTAGTTTTCCCCAAAATCTTCAAAACAGTGAGTGATCTGAGTTCAAAGATTTCTCTAGAACTCAATACTCAATGTATGGATGCAAGACCACTTGGAAAATCTTCCTAACTCATTAGGGAACACCCATGATTTTTGGTTTGACTTGGAAATACTTGAAAATGGTCCATTTGGGCCCAAACATTCTCTCCAGATATTCTGTTTTTGCTGTCACAGCAGCTTGGTCTACTTTCAACTTGTTTTACAGAACACTTTTCCAAAAAGAGTGGTCCTAACTTATTTTCCCTTGAACTTCAATGTCTTAGGGAACTTTCTGTATAAAATGGGTCTCTAGATCATTTGTTTTCATTTTCTAAGAGTTTTTGACATTTCAGTTGATAGTACGAACTCTGTTTCTGGGTAACCTCCATTGTTCATATGATTTCTCTCAATATGTAATAGTTATTAAAGATTGGATTTTTGGGTTGTTTTCTAGACACAATAAGGAAGATCTCCATAAAATATCATGCATTTAAAACATTCATAACCCCTCTTTTCAATTTCCAAAAGATCATGCTACTGTTCTGTCCACTATTCACAGCAAGCACATTTTTACTTTCCCCCTTTGATTTGATGCTTACATGCACTCCAAATTAGTTCATGTCTTAGGAAGTAGTTCGTACTACATTTGTACATATCCCATGATGATTTCCTTCATTCATTCATACACATTCTAGACTTCTAAGTCATTCTAGGAATCCATGAACACAAAGCACACTACAACCTTTACACATTCTATATACATACATTGCATCCATGCAAAGATTTGGGGCTTTTGTGAGTCCTCATCTAAGAAGATTATAAGGAATGATCATGATCACACGTTCATGCTCCCCCTCGATCTAATCCTCCTTTCTCATCCGTCCCGGGGATTGAGAGATCTTCTTTTTCTCAAAGATTAACATGCATCATACTAGCTTGCTAAGTATATTTTGATTTCTTTGATTATTTGTTTCAAGAACAATTCATGTCCCCTTTAGATTAGGAAAACTTAATTACTTGATACATGATTAGATGATTTTTTCTGGGTTTTTTTGTGTGATTTTTCACTTTACATTGTATGATATTTGACTTAGATCTTATGAATGATATCTTATCTTTAGATCTTCCATTTCAAATTTTCTTATGTGATGTAATATACTATCATAGTATTAATTGTCGAACCATACATAGTGTAAGATGATTATTTGGATGCTAATTGAGATCCATCGAAAGACGGGGCGAGTTGAGGGTGTTTTAGTCGCGACAAAGGCTCCTTCCTCTCTCGTA
Source organism: Hydrangea macrophylla (assembly GCA_033977485.1). NCBI lineage: Eukaryota > Viridiplantae > Streptophyta > Magnoliopsida > Cornales > Hydrangeaceae > Hydrangea > Hydrangea macrophylla. The sequence continues at coordinate 113,591,419 of CM066982.1, read as the reverse complement.
CCAAAACCCCGAGCCAAGTTATTTGGTTAGGAAGGGCCTGTGCCCTTTATCCGTTTGGGTGAGTCAAAATTAGGTTTCTTGGTTCCTTAAAGACCAAGTGGCGACTCTGTATCTGTTTTCAACAGACCATTTTCTTTCTTTGATCCAAATCAAATTTCAAACGAAAACAAGCAAGTGGTGGAAGCCCGCGTGTCCACAAGGTGTTAGAGGGGTTAGGTGTCACCATGCATGCTTGCATGGTGTGCATGCATGGCCAAGTGGCATGTATGGTTGTGACAAGTGTCTAGTAGGTTGCATGTGCCACCAAGTGGTCGGCCATGTGGGGCCCATATTGGGTTTTGTGCCACTTCCTCGGTTTGCATGCATAAGTCCTCGATATACGTGTCAGTCTCGTTTTACGTGCAAACGGGTATTGTTTCTAATGTCCAGGTCCGAGTACGGGACTAAGTTAAGTCTTATTACGATCGAGCCGGTGCGGTGCTTATAGTCTAATTAGTAATACGTCGATACCGTCACACAAATAAAATAATGTAATAACCGGTTAAATACGAAAAAATCATAAAACTGGTATTATTATACGAAGAGAAAATTACAAGTACTACATTCTTAAACAGAAAAACCCCACAATAATAACGAAGAACTTCTTAGATTCACTTCAGGTGTTTGGAAGTGTTCAACCAAGAACTACTCCACTGTTAAAAAATAAATGCTTTCCATTGTTAAATGTAACACCAAATTCCAAGATGATCTTTCAAATCAAGCATTTATATTACGAATACATTGCAGTTCTGCCAAACATATTCTTAAACAAGATATTAAAAATCTTGTCTCTAAACAATTTTTTATTAGATGGCAAGCTGATTTATTTGCTTTTGATTTCCAAATTGATTATATTAAAGGAAGTCAAAATTCTTTATCTGATTTTCTTACCAGGGATTTTTTTCAGAAAAAACAGGATGCAACCTCCTAATAAAGGAGGATTTCAGTTTCCTCAACGGCGTCCCAACAAAGGGAAAGACCAACAGGCCCAACAACCAACTAAGGGTTCTCAATCCAACAAGGATTCCCAACCACCAAAGGCTAAGCCATCCGCTAAGGATGTCTTGACTCAAGAAGCAGTTTTTCATCAAAAATAGTTTGTGGAAATTTTGCTTATTTTGGAAAAAGAGGACCCCATGCTTGAACTTGGAGCTTGGGGTCTTAGAGAAAGATATATGGGAAATCATAACATCATAACTTATCAAGCTAAAGCCATATATGCTTATGAAGTAATGTTAGTAGAAACAGGATCTGTTCAAATTGAACATTTATATCTTAACCAAAAAGATGTTAAGAGCCCCATTACACATTCTAAATGCTATGTGGTCAACGTTCTCCATGCTAACGAATGGGGATTAAACCATCACACGAAAAAATACTTAAAGTTAATGGAAATTCCTTTAATTACTGGGACTATATCAAAGCTTGGCATTGTGCCTTTTATTACTAAAACCAAGCCAAATAGCACACTTGGCTTTTTGTAATAAACGATGAAATAGTGAAAAAATCAGACTTAAAATGTGTTCCACATTATTTTTTTCACTGGTGGGAAGAAATGGGACCAGATGTGAACATTGTTCAAAGAGATCTTTTGGATTATTTCACAACATGGTATGATTTTCATCCAATACTCTTGGGAAAATGGGCCATAGATCCACCCATTAGATAGAATACTTTTTTCTTTTTTGCTGAATTCAGATTAGTCTGGATTTGGAAATGGGATATCCAACAGGGCATAGGTAATCTGAAGCTACCAGTTTTTCAGAGGACTTTTTGGTCCAAGTGGTGGAGTGGTTTTGATTCAAAAACTGCTCTTGAAAAACAAATCAAACTATGTCACGATCCATCCCGCTATGCGGGAAAACAGGACACGTGGCACGCCACCAAGGTTCATCCAATTCCATTAAAGTATAAATAGCAACGGAAAAACATAAGTAAAAGTCATTAAAACCAGAGTTACAAAAAGTTTTGCCGAATTGAAACACTAGTACTAGAAGAATCCTTTTTGAAAAATAGAGGTTCAGTTGACTGAAGATCAAAAGCAGTAAGTATTAAAAGTCCAAGGCCCCGTCCAGTCGACAGTGTCGGGGACTCAGTCGACTGGGGTCTCAAAGTCTCAGTCGACTGGTGCTTTGTCCGGTCAACTGGACACTATTCAAGCAGAATGCCATGTTTTCGTGCAGAAACTAGTCGACTGATACCCCTCATTCAGTCAACTGAATCCTTTGAAAACAGAAGAGATGTTTCAAGAACACAGGGGTCCAGTCGACTGATCTTTCCCAAAACTGCACAATTCTGCAGCATTTCAAGCCAAGGTTTCTCCAATTCAATTCCACATAAACATAACCATATTTTAACATATCAAAACATAATTTACAGGAGTTCTATTTCAAATTATAAGATCTCAAACCCATGCCAAGATTCCACTACGACATATTACAAATTCCCAATTCTTATTGCAAGTTTGGACTAAAACAAAAGTATGAACAAGTAGTGATTTTCCCGGCATTCCTCGACCTCACTCATCACACTTCTTCTTTCCTCGCTTCTTATCACCTGCAATGGAGTAAAGCTCCACTGCTCAACTATATGCTCAGTGCACAATTCTAAATGTATGCTTATATGACAATCCATGCTTTAAAATATCTAAAACACATCAAAATAGTCGCTAGGGTGAGTGGTACGCTTTCATCTGGTAAATGAAACCGATGCCATAGAAGGCACACCTCTCCCACGTGGGTACACTGGTTGGGCCTTCCTTCATACCAGGTACCGTGTTCTGGTTGGGCCTTCCTCCATACCAGACACCACACAATCAATGTTACAATCCTCAAACTTCGAGGAGCTTACCCTTGGATGAAATTGCACCAAACTCCCCTTTGACCCACGTAGACATATAGCATACTCACATAAGAGTTATACACGCTTTTCTAACATATTTGCGTGCATAATTAACGGGCCTAATTAACACATGAATTTTGCCCGAATCCAAAATATCAATTGGATATTCAAAACATGTAAATTCCATATATTTCATAGATCTAGAATTTATACCTCATGCGATCTCTCCAAAACTTTGAAGGATAAAAGAAAGGCCCGAATAAATGTCGGATCTTAGTTTATACGTGATTCCTATGAGTTTTACTTGGGTTTTTCCAAATTTCTAGAAATTAGATCTTTAGAAAAAGTTTGCCAAACGAGGCCTAAGAGGTATCAAAACGTAGCACTTACCTCGAGAAATTAAAATCTAGAATTTGGGAAAAAATTAACGAACAAAAAGTTCGCCGATCGTCGTCGCAAAGCTCGTGGCACCAAATCTCCTTGTTTTCTCTCTCTCTCTCTCTCTCTCTCTCTCTCTCAAGATATTTTTAGAAAGCTGTTGAAAATGAAAACTCAAGCTTATCTATTTATAGGTACGACTTCCTAAAATTACGGTTACCTCCCACAAGTTTCCAAAACTTCCAATTATCTCCTGAAACGTCCTAAACGTCCATTTTATTACTTCTTGGGCGAAAACTAAAAATTATAAAAGTTTTCGACTAAGTTCCGTTTGGGGCCAAAAACAAGGATCCAAAAACTAATCTCCGTGGAATCTCTATACCACCTACCTTTTATACACATATCACTGACGTTTTCACTACAGTATTCAAAACGATATAGATTAATATCAAACTACCAGAAATTTACTATACACAGGTAAATTTACTATTCACGAAAATACCAGGTAAAGTCAAATAACATCTAAAACATATAAATGTCATTCAACCAAGCTAATGCATCATGAATTACCAATCCTCATGTCTTCGCTAACACCTCATCGTTGACTCATAGTCAACTTCACCTCAAATCATTAATAAACATTAATAATTTCACATGATACCTGTCACACCCTAACCAGTCCCAGCGGATTAGGACACGTGTAACAAGGCGATACATATCCAAAATTCACTAATTAGGAATAAAAAATAGGAATTAAACCACCTTTAATAGCTTTGTTGTGACAAAACCAATCCAAGGGCAAAATAGTCATTAATAAGTATATAAAATTTTTATACCAAAGGATAGGTCTTTGAGTCCCAGTTCTAACAAAAAAATGGCGCATGAATCCGAGTTTTCTAGAGAGAGATATGCACGTTTCCGTAAAAGTGGACGGCTGCTGGAAACAGGGCGGATTGATCCGCCCACAAAATCCGGATTGATCCAATTTCTTGTTTTTCTAGCAGAATGTCCCTCCAACACCCTGGATCGATCCACCCTTTGTACCCAGATCGATCCTGTGGGTCGATCCGGGCTCCTGCAGAATGGTTTCTGGTGCTAAATTTTGCTGTCAAATAAGTTTTAAACTTACCAAAACACAACCAAATCACATGGAAACTTTATGAAACTTTGGAAAAACATATCCAACACATTTTCAAACACTTTTAAACTTAAGTCAAGCTTGAATCACACAACCACATTCACAATTTGATCAAATCAACCATGAACTCAATTCATGAGAATATAACCAAACTTCAAAGCTTTGAAACCAAAATTTCATAAAAAAATTCATAGAACTTGTTGGGAATTAACTTCAAAAGTATAGCTAACATTATATACACAAATGAAACTTGTCTAAACACTTGCGACGCCATCCGGGCTTGTCGAGATGGTTCAACCAACCAACTTGCACCCTATTCGAGCAAAACAAAAGAGAATATACATAAGCTCTCTAATTCACTTCCAACTCTCCAAAATACAACTTTAGAATCCAAATTCATCTCCAACAACCCAAGTATGAATATTAACATGAAAGTAACCATAATTTACATCATTTTACAAGTTCCAAAGATATTCATATGTATGAAGCTCAAATCTCCCCCATCTCTCCCAATGCGCGTCATTTCCTCTCCGGATACGGCTCCGAACATGTGGTGGTTGTTATGTACCACAACAGAAATAGGAAAACGGTTTTCTTAAGCATTACGCTTAGTGAGAATTCTAACATGATTGTATGTTTAACATGTGCAATGCTACAATTAACACACAAAACATAAACGTAGTCGTCGAGTCACCGGTTATATGGTTCATTCAGACCCGAAGACCTCCCTTGGTCCCATGGCCACTTCTATTCCTTGGACTTCCGTATTTATCAGATTCTTCCTCTACATCACCCTTATTACTCCCAACAATGAACCATTTTCCCAGTGCTCATTGATTACCACATAGACATATAAACACATATTTATGTATCAACATATACTTTTCATAGAATTGACATGGAATTCACAAATTAACAACAAAATAGCCTCTAGCATAAGTAGTTATTTCTAACATCATCAAAGCCTTGAACCCATTAAACACAATCATTGGGTTTGTATAGAAAACTCACCTTAAGCAAGATTATATCCAATTTCAAGCTAGAGATGTGGTGAATTTCACCAATTTAAGCTCAATTTCCTCACCAAGTAAATCCTACAAGAATTTCGGTAGACGGTGTCTCACCGTTAAGTATGAGCTACCAAAATCTAGCAATTTAAACGTAAATGAAGGGTATACAAACGTTTGTCTCACCTCCACGAGTCCGAAAATGGCTTCGATTCGTGAATCCGACGAATGGCGGCAACGGAACGGTGGAAAAACAACGTCGGCGTCTCATCTCCGTCTTTCTCTCCCGGCTCTCTTTTCTTTTGTTTAATTTCTGCTGTGAAATGAGAGACTCTCTCAATGCTTGACACATATGCTTTGCATGTTGAGGTGTCAAGCTACAATTTTTCCTTCTTTTCATTTTCATCCCCAAATTTTCTAAAGATTCTATTATGAACTCCCCCAAAACATTCCGTTAACTACCCAAAACTTAAGTGGGTGTTTGTCTAAGTTACGTATGGGTCCCAACGTGGGTCCCACCTATTTTGTGAAATTGCTATCGCACCTACAAATTTTAAATTCGTTTCATTTATACCCTTCTTATACCAAATGCTACACATATATCAACATGTAACACAAAAACATGTAAGCAAGTATTTATGTAATCACATAAAATGCATTTAATCATTTAAAAATACAAATTACCAATTTACCTTTCACTGGGTTCCATTTCAATACCTGTCCCACCTCACTGGGGACTTTTTCAACTAGTGTCCCTCTCTGAACACTTTTTACATGGGCGAGTCCAAGCCTCCCCTTAATCCGTTTATACACTAATTATATTAATTAATGCATATTAACAAGTAATTAACCCGTTCCCCGGGTACGGGTGTTACAATACCACATAATTTTATTAAAATTTAATGCAAAAATCCGAAATGGGTGTGACAAACTACCACCACCAAATATATTAGAATTAATGATGAAAAAGAGGAGAAAAATGAGAACTTAGATTTTTCTACTTCAAAGAATAATCTTTTTAATCTCCTTCTCAGTTCAGTTAAAAATAAATATCCCTGTATCTCTTTTAGAGAACAGAATGTTAAGGTCATGGATGCCCTCAAAGAAAAATTCATAGCTTCCCAAACAGCTCAAACTATTGTCATGGCATCTTAGTTGGCCTCCCAACAGAACCAAACTACTCAGCCAAATACCTTTGGCTATTTAACAGGAGAAGCTAAAGATCCCTATGAAGATGATATGGGAACATCTTCATCAGCATCTAGCCATACTCCCTTGATGGAAGATTTTTTTGATGCCATCATTGAGCTCCAAGCCAGACATGACCCACTGGAACCAACTACCAGTGGAAAAGGATAAAATGACATAAGCAATGACGTAATTACCAAGATGACGTGTGCAGTGACATTTTCCTAAAGAATACATATGCAGTGACGTTACTTCCACTGACCTACAAGATAAAGGCAAACGGACCAACTCCACTACCTTTAGGACACGTGTTTTGTCTTTTTTTTTTTTACTATTTATCCATAGTGACCTGTCTCTAGACTGATGGATTTGTTTTCCTTTATATAGATGACCTCCAACCTGTGGTAAGGCATCTTCCTCTTTCTCTTCTTCTTTCTTATATCTTCCTTTCCCTCTCCTTTGTAATCTCCAACTCCTTTGTAAATCTAGTTTTCAAGTAAGTAATTATATTTTTCCTTTCTGTTTAAATTTATTTGTGATCCTGCTCTTGTTTGTGTTTGAATTATGTATCTTGTGTTTGTGAGATTCTTATCACATAAGAATCTCACAAAAACAAGATACAAAAACTTTATGTCTCTTTCTCATATGCAGATCCCACAGATACTGTGAACCACATAGTGTAAGTGGACCTCATTAGGAGAGATATACACATTGTGGATTATGTATTTTGCTTATTTATTTTTTTTAAGATTCTTATGTACTCCAAGAGTTATTTTATATAATATGGTAGTTCGGACAAATATAATCAGATATCATGTGACTAGTATGACGGTATGAGTAATGTTGTGCTTTCCATATATAAAATCAAGAGTTTAAATTTGAGATGGATGATCTGTAAAAAAAAGGTGCCACACTATGCATGTATATATAAATTATCAACAATGCTAGGAACACTTTGATTTTCACACTGAATATGACACTAGGGACTAAATAGCAAATAATTAAAAATTTTGGGCCCACTCCTACACAATACATTACATATTCTGCTCCCTCAAACAGCTTTTATATGATAGTTACAACAGTTTCTGCTATCATAGTTTGTAATACTCGTACCTGGAAAAAGGTAGTACTATTTATTTTGCATGCATTAATTGGTATAATTAATTGCATGTGATGATATGGGTAAGTTCCAGTTACCTCGATGTGATAAGTATTTAGTAAAGGACACTGTTAAAAGTTTCACTAGAGGTGGGACAGATATAAAAGTGGGACCCACGGGAGGCACAAATTAAATAAATTACATTTAGTTGCATTTATATGATTAAATTAATATTTGTTAAAGTATTTTTAAGAATTTATTATTAGTTGTGACTTTTTATGGTGCCAGCTTGGGTACCTGTGTGAGAGCAAATTGGAATATGATTGATAATTAGTAGGTTAATTAGTAACTTCATAAAATATTTGGGACCACTTTTGGGACCCATGCGTGACATAGACATATATCCACTTAAATATTTGGGTAGTTAATGTAAATGTTAGGGGTATCATAATAGGGGTTTAAAAATAATAGGGGTGTAAACACAAATAAAAGAATTTAAAAATGAGATATACATCTCAAAGTCCTTGTCATCTTCCCTAGTATATCAAAAAAAAAAAAACAAACAAAAAGAGATACAGAGGAGTTAGTCTCGGCGAGAAAGAAAAGGAAAAAAAATGGCTTCAGTCGTCGTTTTGTCGCCTTAGTGTCATCATTGGTACACCGTTTCACATACCGAAGCCATATTCGGACTCGTGGATGTGAGAGGATTATATATATATATATATATTTTCAGTTTTGGTAACGTTTTTCTGCGACCCATTTTGAGGGGTGATACATATATGTGATATATATATGTAGAGATATCATTGGGAGTAACTAGAGTTAGTTTTGCGAAGGAATTTGGGAATTCTAAGCTTTATTTGGACTTATTTGTGAGATGAGTGTCCTAATTCCAAAATTTGATATTTAATGTTATTTATTTGTTATAAAGGCTAAATTTTCTTAATTGTGATTAGGTAGGAAAACATGTGATTAATTAGCAATTAACATGTTTGAAATGCTGAATTGCCATATTTACATGTTGAGATGCTTATGTGCTTATTTGGGGCAAAGGGTATGTAACACCCGTGCCCGGAAAGAAGGTTAATGTGATATTAATATATGTTAATTAAAGATAATTAATGCATAAAATGGTTTAAGGTGGGGTTATGAGTGTTAGGAAACTGCGTTCCCAGAATTCGTTGACAGCACGTATAAGTTGGTACTGCAAAAATTACGTGAAAACTACAATAACCCTATAAGGGCGGAACTAGGATTACCTTAAACTGCTAAAATGGATTGTTGTAGTAGACAAATCGAGAACACGGGCTCGATAACAGCTCACGATTTTCTACCGTATTCCTTTGCTGCCAGAATATCGAACTGAGTGTGGGCTCCTTCAAAATCCTTTATGTTTCTGCTCTCTCTTTTTACGCTCTCTTTTCTATTCCGAGTTATAATGCTCTTGATGGAAAAATGCAAATTGAGGAGAAAGCCAAAGCAGCATATATATAGGCTACGATAGGGACCATAAGAAGTCAATAAGGAATAGGCTTCCTTATGGAATTAGGAAACCTAATTCGAACTGAATCAAATTCCTATTTCCATAAAGTATAATTCATACCACTAAAAAATTATAATTGCACGCCTACCCTTATCACAAAAATATACTTCGAGCTCCATGTTATTAAATGTTTATTATCTTCCCATGTTAAGATTACAGATATCCATTAATTAAATATAATTACTAACAATCATATTTAATTAATCTCTTAAAATTCCTTGAGATCCTTTGCTTAACTTGTCTGATATGTCGGATACAAAATCCACCTGCAGGGTTTGACATAATCAAAACTTATAAGCTTTCTCAAGGGGATATCTGTCACGCCCCGACGTGGCATAAATAAGGAAAGCGTTTAATTTCCTTTATGGACCCGTAGGTCGCGACAGTTTGAAGGATCGATTCCGTCCCAATCGTCAAACAACAAAACATAATAATCAGAGTAAAGCAATCAAGGCTTACAAAAATTTTCTAACTTATTACATCTTATGAACCGGGGTCAACTAAGGCACAGACCGCCTTGAAAATAAAATAATAACTTAGTGTCTGTTACAGTCATCCTTAAAATAAAACAGTTCATAACTTAAAACAGATAAACTTAAAGCATATAATAAACATTTTCTTTATTCCAGAAGCTGCCATTCTCAATTAGCATAGTCGTATGATTCCTCCTGATTATAACTTGAAAAGCCTGAACACGAATGTCCAGGACGCATCAACGTCGTTAGCTTCAAGAAGCTGGTGAGTATTAAAAACATGACTTTGTATGTAAAGCATACCCATTTACCTTTTTCCATTATTAAATTACAGAAAGAATTCACTTTATAAAACAACAAGGAATATAATAAAAGTCGTTCATTCATAAATACAGATACTCGTGAAATGAGACAATGCACCACACTCATCTCGCCGACTCTTTTCTCTCGACAGCCACAACAACCCACTATCCTACTCCTGGTATCTTTGAAACACTCAGATAGCCACACTTTAGCAACGGGGCGCCAAGGAGTGTCCAGTTTGCCTCACACTTTGGTCCGGGGTACCAGGGAGTGTCCAATGCCTCACACTTTGAATACCCTAACCGCCATGCAAATACCGGGGCAACCCCTCACACAGTATCCATACTCAAGTTATCAGGGAGTGTCCGTAGGCCACACTTTAGCACTACCATGGGTGCCAGGGAATGTCCGAGTTCGGCTTCACACACTTTAACGCTTCCATGGGCGTCAGGGAGTGTCCATATTTGCCACCGTCGCATTTCAAAGATACCCTCTCCACAATCTCAACCACAACCACAACCACAACCACAACCACGACCACAACCACAAACTCATACTCAACCACAACCACAACCACGACCACAAACACAAACTCATACTCTTTCCACACTACCATTACTCTTTTCCACACAGACTGACACCCCTATGCATGTACCACTGACCCACATGAATGGTATGCACTTAAACGAAAATGAAAAATGCTGAATTAAAGGAACAACACGCGTACGGGGATTAATGAGTCATACTACAATGTTTTAATCATTCAAACATAACCAAATAGAGTTCTGATCAACTAAATTCCCAAACAGAGCCTTAGCAGTACTAAAAAGTTGAACCAAACAGACCTTACACACAAAACAGACAAAAACAGAAACTGTCAGAACTCGCGCGCGCGGGTCGCTCGCGCGAAGTGTCGCTCGCGCGGGCCGCTCGCGCGAAGTGTCGCTCGCGCGGGCCGCTCGCGCGATATGCCCATTTTCCTTTTTATATATGAACTTTTCTGTCTGCCTGAGAAAACCAAGGTCGCTCGCGCGAAGGGGTTCTCGCGCGACCCTCGCTCGCGCGACCAGCCAATTTTTCATTTATATAATAAAACTCTTACGTCTGCCTGGAGACGCCTACCTCGCGCGTGCGGGCCGCTCGCGCGAAAGGTCGCTCGCGCGGGCCGCTCGCGCGATTCCTCGCGCGCGCGATCGTGGCGCGAGGTGAAGCTGAGGCTTCATCTTCTCCGCAGAAACTGCTATGTTTCAGATTTTCAGGGTCTTTTTGACCCATTTTCAATTCTGTAACTATGTATGTCATATAATATATGGATCTCTTCCTTTTTCAACAAGGATTATGATTCCTAAATCAATTTAACACCATTTGATCCATAGCTCTCCAATTTTATGAAAAACTAAAACATGTCAAAACTAATTTTCTTACATACTTTCTCATATGAACGAATTACGGTCTAATACTTTAAACATGGCATGTAGGATGTATAATCTTTCATATTTCATTCTAAAAACGGATTTTGGTTGAGCTTGGAAAATCTTGATTTTCAAGGCCATGGAGTTCATACGTAAGAGCTTCAAGGGTGATATACAATTATACACATACAAGCAGTAAATGAACATGAATTACATTGGGAGTGAGTTAATAATACTCACTGATTGATAAGAAAGTGTGTGTGTTGAGAAAGATTCAAGAAATACAAGAGGCCCAATCAAGCTTGGCTATGGAGTTGTGTAGTTTCTCTCTCTAGAAAATCTCCAAAATATAACTCTCAAGCTCTCTCTTTTCTCTCTGTGTAAGTGAAGTGCAGAATGAGAATGTGTGTGTGTAGTGAACATATATAGAGAGAGCCAATTGGAGAACTTGGGCTCCAAGAATTTTGAACTATACTCAACAAAATCTTATATAACTAAATACATAATACTCAACATATATAATCAGATATACAATACGTATATACACTCTTAAAAATCTGAAGAGGCAACATAGGTTTGTAGGGGTCAAGTGTTGGTTGTTTGGCAATTTGGCTTATGGTACAACATTTGCACATATAAGTTGTATGTTCCCAAACAAGGCACAAGGCAATCATCACTTGCCATAATTGGAAATAAAGCAAATGTCCAAATCGGTCACTTCCAAAATCTGTGGAAGTTAAACACAACATGGACAGTTTTGAACATAAACTGGTATTTTCGGGGCGCGGTGGTCACCACAAAAATACAGGAAATTCATTTTAACGTAAGAATTGATTTCCTGGTTTCATAAAAATACTGATTGAGTCAATAGAAGTTATTTTCACCGTTTTGAAATACAGATTTTGAAATCCATACTGGTATCACTAACTTTTGTAAAATTGCAGTTTGGCCCCCAATAGACTTTAAATGTGAATTAGATAAGAAATTAATATTCCAAACAAGTGACTGGAATTAAAGTAAAAGCATACCATGCTAATTGAATTTAAATATGCCAATGCAAATACACATAAATTAAATATGGACATGAATTTTAAATTAAATGGAAATGCAGGTTATTACAATATCATCAATCCCAAAATTGAGACATGAATTCCATCATTAATTAATATCCACCACACAATTAATATTGTCACCCAATCCAATGAGATATTGACCCATTTAAGGATCTCACCCTTTTAGGGATCAAAGTGTAAATATCAAATGTACGTGTCTATAAATTAACTTAGGATTTAGAGCATAAGCACTCATAATAGTCATGAGGTATTAATTATCTTATAATTCAGTATAAAGATAATTACCCCAAGTCAGTCCCGTTTAATACACAAAGTGTACCAGCATGGTGAGTTGAAACTATACCATTTCCCGTAGTCAAGACAAAACTACTACAACACCATGCTGCAGTCCTACCGATGGTGTGTCTAATCCATCTAATACAAGATACGATGGTCTGATCTTCCGTGTGTAAGCCGAACTCTACACACCAAACCACCTACTATTTAGAATGAAAGACACACATGCATAATATTAAATAAACAATATAATACAAATATTGCCCACACAGATTCTCATAAAAATGGATTAACTGATTTTATTAAATGAATAATAAATCAACTACATAAAGCATGGCTTTTAGTATATATCCCTAACAATGAACCCACATGTGAAAAGGTGTTCAAATGCGGACACATATGGACGTTCTGTAAAAGGCAGAACTGGTATAAAAGTGGGGCCAAATGAGGGTCTAATTAAAGTAATTTGCATTTTGATGTCATTAAATGTTTATGTGCGTATTTGTTTAAATGAATAAAGATATTATTATGTCTTATGATAGGTAAGGGGGCCAATTTGGGTACCCATGTGAGGGCGTATTTGAATAAAATTGATAATTAGTAGGTTTAATAGCAACCTCATAATTTATGTGGGATCATGTTTGGGACCCACGCGGGACTTAGATTAAATCCTTTTAGAAAAGATGGGTAGTTAATGTAATTAACTTGGGGGTTTCATAATAAACAATTAGAAATTTCTGGGGGTATAAACGAAAAGTTGGGAAAAAGAGATATACATCTCTTGCATGAGTTTTAATGACTCATTTATTCACAACACAACAGGTGGGAATTGAGGAGAAAGAGAGAACGGAGAGCTCTCGAGTCAGCGACATTTCTTGCCGTTTCTTCGTCGTCCGGCGTCAGATTCATGATCCGAGACCACTTTTGGACTCGTGGAGTAAGACGATCACATGCACGTAATTTGACAGCCGTTCTTGATAGACGATGTTCTTGGTACCAAACTTATGTAGGATTGATCTTAAAGCAAGAGTTGGGTTGAATCTAGCTTAAAATTGGATTCTAGAAGCTTAATCGCTAGGAAATCGAGGATGTGAGTGTTCTAGTTCCTCAATTGGATGCTTAGTTATGATTATGAGTTAATTGTTACTCAATTCATGCTTATGTACATATATGTTGGAGAATTTGGGAGTAAAACATGTCAATTATGTGTATCTTGCCATGTTATATGCTTGAGTTGCTTATATGCTTATGTGGATCAAAGGGAAGTCAAGTGGTGGTCACCATTTATAGGTCCCATATGTAAGGGATAGGAAGTCCTCAATGAGTAGGACGTGGTGACGACCACAATGAAATGCCATTAACGCCTTCGGGATCACAAGAGAGTGTGCGTTGCGCTATATGCGCCAAAAGTGAGAAAGATCCGGGGTGAGAAGGACCCGAGGGTGGTGGCTGGAATGACTTGACTTTTCGAAGATCAAATTGTTGACGCTTATAATTATTGTTGCATTTACATACTTTGCATTCCAATTGCATGATTAGTTCCCTCACTAAGTGAAAGCTTAAACGAAAAATATATTTTCTGTTGTGGTTATTGAATAACCACCGCAGGTATGGCATGGGAGAACGAGAGGAAATGATCCGCACAACGAGTTGGGCGCGGAAGTTGTGCATATGTGGATATGTTCATATGACTAGTTAGTCTTAGTTTTAAATGCAACCTTTGTAATAGATATGTGAACAACTCTTGTTTTGAGAAAACTTGTAATATATTAAGTTGAGTGTTGAGTTTGGTTTTACAACAAACCATGTGTCATGGTTGCTAGATACAAGTCATGAACGTGGGGAGCAACTTTGAAGAAACTAAGTAATTTTGATTGTAAACTTAACTTGGGTTTCTCTAATTCTTGTGTTGAAACTTGTAGTATGTTAAAATGTGGATTTTTTTATGCAAGTTAGTAATCTTAGTTGGACTAAAGTGTTTTGGGTGTTTAAATTCCTTTTCAAATGTTTGGGAATGGCCTCTTATGATGTTTGGGTAAAGTTTTGAGACACTTGGGAATGCTTCCCAAATGGTTTTTGATGTGTCTAAAAGGTTTTGATATGGTTTAATCAAGTTTTGACAGAATTTTTTTTTTTACTCATGTTTAGCTAAATGTTGAGGTGTGATGCAAGTTTGTATTAAAACCTTGAGTTTTTATGGTTTCTTGGTGTTTGAGAGTACGTGTTGATGTTTCCACAAAGTTTTGTTAAGTTTGGAGTGGTTTTGAGCTTGTAAATATAAAATTTTTAGCAGCAATTTGTTTTAGCAGCAGCAAAACATATTCTGCTGGAAGCATGGACTGAGCAAACTCTGGTTGGATTGAGCAAACTCTGGGCATAGTATATTTTGCAGAAAGTTGGACTCAGCAAACTCTGGTTGGGTTGAGCAATCTCTGGGCAGAGTATATTTTGTAGAAAGTTAGATTAAGCAAACCATATTCTGCAGAAAGTTTGATTGATCCAACTCTTGGCAGCAAGTTTTTGTACTGGAGTATAATCAAAGCCAAGATAAAAATGAACATAACTTGGTCTAGAAAGTTCGTATTCATGCACCGTTTTCAACGTTGAATTCCTTATTTGAAAAGCTATCTTTTGAGATGGAAACTCGACAAAAATTTTAAAATGACCATTTTACCCTTGGGGTTGGTTACATGCCAATGAGTTTTATAACGAATTTAAAAAATAGTTTAGACTTGGTTTATGTTTTATCCATTGGGGACGTGCTTCGGTGGCATTGTTACACGTGTCCTAATTCACCCGTGGCGGGTTGGGGTGTGACAAGGTCTCAAGTGATAATCGCCATTATTTAGCCCATATTTAAGGGACGTCATTTATCAGAGAAAAGAGGACGGTGGTGACGACCATAAAGAATTGACTTCGGTCACAAAAGAATGGGTGATTTTGCTATATGCGACGAAAAAAGTGAGAATGGCCCGGAATCATGGGTCCAGAATGATGGTGATTGATTACTTGACACGCCTGCAACCAATTATTATTGTAAATGCATAATTGGTGTTAAGATTCATTAAAAACTCCAATTGCATGATTAGTACCATGTACTCACTGCGCGAAAGCTTAGTCGATTTTGTGGCTAATGACCATGCAGGTTCAAATGGGCATCACAGCGAAAAGCGTTGAACCACGGGGTTCTGGATAATTTGGGAGTATGTTTCTTTTGTTATATATGTTAATACGTTGTTTGTGGGTGTACTCAGTTGGGTTGAGAAATGTTTATAAATTTTGTAATTAGAAACTCATATTGTATGTTTTGGAATTGAGACTAGTTAGTGTAAGGATTTTGTAATAAACTAGTTTAATCTCTTCTTAATTTCAAGGTGTCATGGACATGTTAGTGGATCAGTTGGAAATGAATGAGAATGAGTTTATATGTGTAATTTCGGTTTGGTTATGTTTTTAACTATTAAAATAGGGAAATTGGTGTAGAATTTGATCTACAGAATCGACAGGTCTATTTTTGGCATGTCGACTTTTACGGAAGCGGGCATAACTCTTTCTAAAAAATTCGAATTCACGCCGAGACTCGAATGGGCTAGCCACATTACAAATATGTGGAACTCACATTATACTCTCAATCGGCGTGAATGCCACATATTTATAATTATTCCACATATTTGAATTCCACGTACTCTCAACATGCCGGTTGAGAGTATAATGTGAGTTCCACATATTTGTAATTTTTGGCCTAGCTTTCTGATGGTTCATGATTTGGGGATTTTGGATTCAAAGCTCAGATTGAGAGTATAATGTGAGTCCACATATTTGTAATTATTTGCTATTTAGTCCCTAGTGTCAAATTCAGTGTGAAAATCAAAGTGTGCCTAGCATTGTTGATAAATTATACATACACAATATATATATATATATCATTGATGGTGGATCTATCTGCACTCTGCACAGTCCGTGTCCATCATCATCTTCATTTGTGCTAGAACTCTCTCAGATTTACTGTTAGCGAAACCTCCATTAAGAGAGATTATTGAGATCTTACACAATCTAAGCTACATAAATGAAAATTGTAGAAAATAGGGGAAATTTTTTAAAACACCAACAATTATATAATGTATCTTACAAAATCAATTCAGAGAGAGAAACAAATTCTCAAGTTTTTCTCTGTAACATATATAAATTGATTTTCTTGGATTTGTCTTTTGGTTCGGCCGCCATGAATCATCTATCAATAGTTCTTAAGAAAAACATTACCAATCAAACAACAAAAAATTGAAACGTAAACGATCAATCTTTGTCTAGTATAAAGATAAAAGGAATAAAAGACTGGATAACTTGGTTGACAACCAGAATAGAGGCAAGTTGCAAGATCGGGAAAAATGGGAGTCCAAGAAGAGAGATTGTGTCACACTCGTTCCAAAATTCCATAGTTCATCATGCATATTTAATTTTGCGGATTATCAATGTATTTGATAATCGGATTGAGGTTGACTGTGAGTCAACGGTAAGGTGTTCGTAAGGACACAGGAATTCGGTAATCGAGATTTCATTGGCATGAGTAAATGACATTTATATGATTTAAATGTTATTTGACTTATCTGGTACTTTATGAACAATAAAGTATACTGAACAGTAAATTATACTTGTGTAGTATAATTTCTGGTAATTTTGATACTATTATTATCATTTTGAGAACTGTGGTGAGAATGTGAGTGTCACGTTATATAAAAGGTATGTGGTGTAGATATTTCACAGAATTTAGTTTTCGGACGTAATTTTGGACCCAAACAAGACTTAGTCGAAAACTGTTGTAATTTATAATTTTCACTCGTAAATGCATAAAATGGACGTGCACGACATTTTAGGAGTTAATTAGAAGTTTGAGAAACTCACAAGGAGGTAAACGCGATTTTTGAAAAGATTGTCTATATATAGAAGAGGGTGAGAATTTCATTAGTTCAAAATATTACAAAATATCGTTAGAGAGGAGAGAGAAAAGGAGATTTGTTGCCACGGGTTTTGCGACAACGATCGGCGACCTTTCATCCATCTTATTTTGACCAGATTTCATATTTAGACTCCTTGAGGTAAGACCTACGTTTTGATAGTCATTAGGCCATATTTGGCTAACTTTTTATAAAATTCTAAATCTAGGAATTTTGGGAAAACACGTGTAAACATGTAGGTTTCGCGTAGGATCGGAGATTTGGCGTTTAATCGGGCTTCTAGTCGTTCCCTCAAAGTTATACGACGATAGCTTGAGGTATGAATTTCTAGCCTATGTTATATAGGTGAAATACATGTTTTATATTTCGACGACGAAATTGTGATCCGGGCAAAATTCATGTATTAATCTTAGGCCCGTTAATTATGCACGCGCTTAAATGTGAAAATTATGTCTACTTTTACGCGAGCATGTTGAGTTGTCTATGTGGGTCAAAGGGGGGACTTATTCAAATTCATGCCGGAGTAAGCTTCTCGATGTTTGAGAATTTTAGTAGTGACGGCTACTGTGCATAGTTTAAGGCTTGGACTTGCCAGGGCACTTGGGGATGTAATGGTTGTAGGGTTGGACTAGCCATTGACATCGCGGTTTAAGGCTTGAACTTGCCACTACCAGATGAGTGCGTATTTTTTTCCCTAGAGACTATTTGATATGATTTATGAGATTAAAGCATGATTTGTCATATATGCATATGTTAGAAATTGTGCACTTAACATATAGCTAAGCAATTGAGATCTACTCCATTGCAGGTATAAAGAAATACAAGAAGAAGCGTTAAGAGTGAGTCCATGGGAATGACGGGGATCACCTTTTGTTTAGGATTTTGGTTTCCTTTCCCATGTTGTAATAATGAAATTGTAGAGCTAGAACCATGTTTTGTTTGAACTAGAAACACTGGAAGGATTTTGGTAATGTTATAATATATATCCAAACTTTTTATAGTTAGTTTCGAATTCGACTAAACTCCTAAGTTCATGTTTTGTAAACTTAACTTGTCAAAGTCAGATTTTTAAGGAATGTGGATAGAGTTTTGTGAATCGAGCCAAACAAGCCTTAGCTTGTTCAGCCATTGTTTCTACTCATGGATTTATAAGTCTAAACTTTATTTTTGATAGCATGTTATAGCTTGTGAAGCTTGGAATTGGTTTGTATGTTGGAGGAGTGTAGAAGTGAAGGTTGGATTGGATCCTTTGCAAAATTTTGTAGCTTTGAGGAGGATTCTGCTAAAGGGTCATTCGATCGGTCGAATGTGGTCGTTTGACCTGTCGAAATACCCCCTGCCAGAAATCTTTTTCTACCTCTTCCGAAAATAATTTAAATGTTTTGGTTGGTTCTTCGGGTACCTTTGGGACCCCTTTTAATATAAAGTCATTCGATTCAAAATAAAATAACGTTTTCAATTTTATACAGATTTCACAACTCGGAAAGTATTGTTTACAAAAGTTTTAATTACTCAAGGTTGTTTTAAGTTATTTTTCCGCTGCGTATAGCCGTTTAATGAATTGGATGAGCCTTGGTGGCATGCCACATGTCCTAATTCCACGTGTAGTGGGATGGCTCATGAGAGATTGAAGTTAGAGATGAGAATAAGATGTGAAAATTGGGGGTGGGATTTGAGAAATTATTCAGTGAGCCTGTCATACCATGTTATTAAGCTGACGTGGTGTGACCACTCAATCTTAACCATAGGCATGCCCCTTATTTTTCAGGGGATTATGTCAAGTTTGAAATGTTGTTAGCCACTTGTCACGATCCATTGAAAATAGGGGCATGTGTATGAATGAGATTTATTGGTTACATCACGTTAACGTGATGATGTGGTATGAACGGGGCTCATTGAATTTTAATCAGATATCATGTGACTAGTATGACGGTATGAGTAATGTTGTGTTTTCCATATATAAAAATCAAATATTTTGTTTAAAGAAAATTAGAATTAAGTTCCATGTTACTGTGTTTACGAGTTGTTATTGTGGCACAATTGTCAAAGTATTTAGAACCTAAATTTAAAATAAATTAATCACGTGATAAGTTTTTTCTACCTTCAAGCAGCGTGATGACATGGTATGACAGTTTTACTAAATAACTTCTCATTTTTGGACTAGTACATCAGGTGACATGTTAGTAGGGCTGCAACTCGGGTGGGCTGGGCTTCATTTTAGATTTTTTCAAGCTCGACCCAAGTTTTAGTAGAATCTACCCAAGCCCGAGCTTGACTTGAGCCCGAGTTGTGTGTTTAATATTGAAACTCGAGCAACTTGGAGTAAAATAAATAACAAAAATAGAGTATCAAATCTAAATGTAAGATATTTTTTATGTCCCACATAATATATATCATATATATTGAGTTTACTAATATTATGTTTTCAATTTAAAACTCTAATCTCATTGGTCAAACGAGAAGTGGTTTCCTAAAACACTCCTACTATGATGGGTAAGAAGAAATATAGTAGTATAAGGAAACTGGTCCTCTCTCTGCCTATAAAATGATAAGTTTAGGGTTGATTTTCCATCAACTAATAGTGTCTCTGACAGAAACCCTAAACGTAAGAAAAGAGGCCAAGAGAGAGAAACTATTTCCCACCATGGCGACTAAAGAATTCAACATCAAAGTTTAATCTCTTGAAAGTTGTATCATGGATCCAGGTACGCAATATTTATATGATTTATTTCCGCATAATGTTTATGGGTAAAATCATGATTGTTCTAGTTCTTGGGATAATGTAAAACTTTAATGTTTATGCTTAATATTTTATTTTACATGTGGTATTAGAGCCTGTGTTTAAGAATAATCATGATTTTCTATAATATATATATATATATATTAAGTTGATTCATCTAAACAGATTTTATCATTCGTGTATATATGTTTATATATATGATAAGTCGATTCATGACGTGGGTCAATTAATTATCTACAATTTAATAGATGTTCCAAGAATAGTAAATAATCTCAGTATCTCACGGATGTAATTAACACATAAGGCTTAATGGAGAAGATGATTCCGATTTAACTCCATAAATTTGGACCGGAGGTAGTTTGGTGAGACTTTAATCAAGTGCACGTGGGTTCAGTCATGTTAGGTTTGACAAATACATAGATGGATAAAATTGGAAACACCAAATGCTATTGCTTTTGGATATGTATCTTTGATGATCCATGTAATGTTTATGCAATGTTATAAATGATTTTTAATTTATATTATGATATAGTTTGGTAGCCGCTAAAGTGGCCCAACAAGAATGTTTCATAAATTATTAGTCACATGATTTGAACTTAATGCCTACCCAAGCTTTAAGTTATAATGACATTGCAAATAGCAATTCTTTTATCACAAGAATGTTAGGTAGGCCCAAAGGTGCACCACTTTCAAGTGATAAATGTATTGGGATAGGATGATTGGTTGGTATTTTTTATTAGGCTGCAACTGGATACCCAAAGGTAGCAGTTCTACCTAATTATTAACACAACCAATTAGTCCTATCAGGTGAAAGGGAATCACCATAATAGTTTGATTAGTACACTATTAGATTAACCCAAAGGTGAATCACGGTGTTACTAATTTTGTTAAACTATGTATTTTATTTTGACATATTATTGTATTAATAACTCGAAGCCTAATGTTGTGAGCATTTAAATTAACTGTAGTGACCAGTTCCCATGTCATTTGCTCACTCTGTTTGTCCAACTTCATAATGAATTAAATTTCTTAGACCGAGGAGAACAAGTTCAGTTCCACTTACGTGTTCTAGGTCTAGATTTGGCATTCCTAACTAAGAAAAAACAAGTTTTTACTGATTCAATCAATGCAACATGAAAGTATTTACAAAAAGGGCATGGGAATGTCGAATAAACTAAGTAGTATGTTATGAAAATGATAATAACTAATGTTTTCGAATTGCTGACAAGTCCCTTGCTAGGAAACTAATAGATCATCTTACCACCAAACAATTGATGGTAAATGTCAAATACATGGGCATGTCCTTGAACATCTTGCCTTTTCGATAGGGGTCTTTTCAAATTCATGCAAACACTAAGTGACTGCATAGGAATTGGACATTATGCTTGTTCAAGAAGAGGCAAGACTTAAGTAATAAGGACATCATTCACTTAATCCCGTAAGTCAAGGAGTTGAAAGAAAAATGGAGCAAGCCCGAAAAAGGCATAAAGTGAGGACCACTCAAGGTTTATGGGCCTACTTAGGTTACTCAGGCTTATAAGAAGGAACTGAATGATAAGTATGACTTCTAAAAAAAAAAAAGATTGCCTGAAACGATGGTTTGAAAGAAAAGGTAAGCATTTAGCTTATTTATGTTTTGAATCAAACTTTACTGAAATTCCTTCTAATTATTGGTGGATTGACTACAATACTATTACGAGTATTTCACATTCAAAAGAAAATGGATTCCATACTATCCAAACCATAAATCCAAATGGAAGTTTCTTATTTAAGGAATTAATGGGTTAAAGATCAAGTTGAAATCATTGTGATCTTTTATTTATTTTTACATACTAGTCACCATTTAGGTTTGTTTAAGACAATTTATATTCCTTAAGTTTTCAGTAATTTAATTTGTTGTCTATACTTGATCTCAATGCCTACTCTTTAAATTTAAGAAGAACATTTTCAGTTTACATAAAATTATTTCTTTTGTTGGTGATGATATTCTTTATGATAGTTTACAAACTAAAGTTTGAAAATATTTTATAACACCCGCATTTGTGTTATGTCTTTTTGCATTTCATTGTCATGCATGATAATGTGATGTGGCGTGTCCTATGACACATGATTGAGTGAGTTTTGACTCACGAGTTGATTTGGGTGTCTGTATTAGAGAACCCTCTGAGACTGTTGTGATTTAGAATTTGTTGTTGTGACGTCTCTCCGAGTATGGGACGGTCACTGTGGAACACTTTAAATGTTTATCTGAAAATAAATGTTTACCTGTGTATTTCAATATCTGTATTATTTTCTGTTTTAGAATTTATTTCTGTTGTTAGATTTAGTATCCTGGTGAGAACGAATGAACACGCTATTAATTTGGTAGTCTAATTAGCAACTTCGGAAACGTCATATAGAAATTCGCGTTTTAGCGACCAAACGAAACTTAGTCGAAAACTTTTATAATTTTGAAGTTTCACTCGTAAAGCTAGGAATAAGCTGTATAGAAAGTTTCAGAGACTGATTAGGAGTTTGGAAAACTCGTGGGGAGGTAAACGTAATTCCCCGAGAATGTTGCCTATATATAGATAGAGATGAACTTAGATTTTTCTAAGTCTTAACCTAATTCCATAAAGAGGAGGCCAAGAGGGGGCTAGAGGGAGATTTAGTTGCTTAGAGCTTTGCGACGCCAAACGACGACCTTCCGTCAGTTTGTTTTCTCCCAGATTTCGTATTCGAGCTCCTCGAGGTAAGAGCTTCGTTTTGATATATGTTAGGGCCTGTTTGGCTAATTTTTCCGAAAAGTTATTTTCTAGAATTTTTCATAAAAGTTGATAAATGGAATTCTGATCCATAGGAATTGTACTAGACGGACTTCTGCACGTTCTTTGTGCACGGGTTTTCTTCAGATTGAATTATAGGAGCGTTATTTGGAGGTGAGTGATTCAACTATGTTTTGGAATGATTTCTTGGCATGTATTCATGTTATGTTTGAATAGCATGTATTAATTCCTAGAGATATATTGTGTGGTTCATATTGGGCATTTATATTGATAAGTAGGCTCAATAGCACGGTGATATGTTTTAATTACCGCGAGCATGGTGATATGTATTTGAGCATGTTAAGTTGCTTATTTGGGTCAGAAGGAGCACGTGGTCACCGTACCATTTTGTGGAGCCGATAGAGTGGCATTAAGGTCGCACGATTGTTTGTAGAATCGTGGGTCTTACCCTTTCGCGTGGACTTATTGGCGAGGAGTCGCGGATTGGGAATATGGACGGGCACGTGAGTCTCCGGCGACTAGTATGAAATGTAGAGATGTGAATGCGGACATGTTTATCATTCATGTACATATGTTGATTTATTCACTAAGCTTTAGCTTAAACAAATCGAAATATGTGTGGTTATTCAAATAACCATTTCAGGTGTAAATGCTGGCGAGGAATCGCAGAAGTGAGTACGTGGGTTGGGAGTTCGCTTGTGAGGCAACTTGAAAGATAATCTTGTAGTTTTGGAATAATAGAAATGTTGTAATAAGATTTTGGTTGTTTTAAACCATGTTTAACTTAGTATGTTAGAATGGATTTTAAATCGTTGTATTAGACTATAACATGTTGTAATTATGTTTGGTAATGTTTTAATACAGCTAGAATTACTTTGGATGAGTTTGGATTGAGTGGTTGATCATTGGTGAAAGTTAGAAAGCTTCAAAACCTTGAAATTCTGCAGATTGGGCTGCTGCCAGGGGAGCAGTCGACTGAGCAGTCGACTGAACCCCTGTGTCTGTTGCAACTGCTTCTCTTTTTAACTAAAGCAGTCGACTGGACCCCCCAGCAGTCGACTGGACCCCTCAGCAGTCGACTGGATCCCAGTTTCAGTCGACTGAAATTTGACACAAAAATCCCTGCCCGCCTCCGTCGACTGAGCAGTCGACTGAGCAGTCGACTGAGCAGTCGACTGAACCTTTGGTTTTAAAATGTGTTTTATTTTCCGCTGCGTGTGTTCTTCAAACCTAATTTTTGGGAACGTTAATGAATTGGTTTTTGCCTCGGTGGCGTGCCACGGGCTCTGGTTCCGCTATTGTGGGACCGGGCTGTGACATTTAGTGGTATCAGAGCATAAGTTTAGAGCCTTGGGAACGAGTGACGTTATATATGCTGAGTGACGTCGAGTGGAGTGTGTAATTGTAAAGATAGTTGTTATCATTGTAGAAATGCTTCATGTGTTAGCATTTGTTGATTGTGATGAACGGTGCACATATATCTATATTGTGGCATAGCATGCATGGTCATTATGCATTGAACTCAACAGGGGAATATTTGAAACATTATGGCTGATCCACCAAGAGAATTGTCACCGCATTCGCGGATGGACCAAATAGTGAATATGGTGGGAAATTTCATACAAGCGGTAAGTGAAAGAGAACATATGAACGTTCAGCCTCCACAAGTGGAAATTCGTTATGTCAATGCACCATCGGCACCGCGACCTCAACACACAATCGTAGAACAGTTCCATAAACGGAAATCGACGTTGTATCATGGACAGGTTGACATAGACTTGGCCGATCATTGGATGATGGACATGGAAAGACATTTCCGTCAGGTAGTATGTACCGATGAGGAGAAAATTTTATGCGCATCCGATACGTTGATGGGTGAAGCCTTGGACTGGTGGAACAACGTACTTGAACAAGGGAAACCGACCACGTGGGAAGCATTTAAAGAAGAATTCAACAAACGTTTCTTTCCACAATCTGCTTATACTCAGAAACGTCAAGAGTTTGCGAGTTTGGTTCAGGGAGATATGACCGTAGGTGAGTATGTTTCTCGTTTCAATGCTTTGTTACGATTTGGGAAAACTACCGTTCCAACTGATAAGGATAAAGCTCGTAAGTTTGAGGAAGGGCTTAGAGAGAATATCCGTGGCCGTGTGGACATGTTGCAACACCCGACCGTTTCTCTAGTTGAGGAAGCTGCCCGTATTGCTGAGAAAAGTGTCGACAGATATCGACAGGGACAACAAGGGAAGAGAGCAAATGACAGTCGGAGTAAGGGTCAAGGGAATGCGAAGAAACCATTCACGCAAGGTTCAGGATCGAATATGAGTAGCCAAGGAGGGAGTACGTTCATGGGGGACCCGAGACCGTTGTGTCCAACATGTAACCTGCGACACAGAGGAACCTGCTATCAATTGACCACTTGCTATATTTGTAAACAATTGGGACATGTGTCTAGAAATTGTCCTTTGAACGCGAATTTGACTACACCAAACACAACCTCGAACGCCAAGAGCTATAACCCAGAAACGAGAGGAAAATGTTTTGAGTGTGGACAACCGGGACACATAGCAAAGAACTGTCCGAGTAAGAGACAACCGGGAATTGAACAAGTTGACCGTCAAGAACAAATATCCGTTGCCGCGGATAGACGATTTGTTTGATCAGTTACAAGGGGCTCAGGTATTTTCGAAGATCGACTTGAGATCCGGTTACCATCAGTTGAAAGTCAAAGAGGAAGATGTTGAGAAGACAGCTTTCAGAACTCGATATGGTCACTTTGAATTTTTGGTTATGCCGTTTGGAGTGACTAACGCACCAGCTGCTTTCATGGACTTGATGAACCGTGTTTTCAAAGATTATTTAGATGAGTTCGTAATCGTGTTCATAGATGACATCCTAATCTACTCCAAAAGCGTGGAAGATCACGAGCATCATTTGCGATTAGCTTTACAACGATTGCGTGAAAAGAGATTATTCGGCAAATTGAAGAAGTGTGAGTTTTGGTTGACCGAGATAGCTTTTCTTGGACATATAGTGTCGGCGAAGGGAATTTCTGTAGACCCTCAGAAGATAGAAGCAGTTACTAACTGGGCGAGACCAACGAATGTGACAGACATCAGAAGTTTCCTGGGATTAGCTGGGTATTATCGGAGATTTGTAAAAGATTTTTCGCGTATAGCAATGCCGATGACGCAGTTAATGAGGAAAGATATTGCTTTTGTTTGGAGTCCGGAATGTGAAGAAAGTTTTCAAGAGTTAAAGAGCCGACTAGTGAAAGCACCAATTTTAGCCGTTCCGTCAGGGACTGAAGGGTTTATCATTTACAGTGATGCATCATATAGAGGTTTAGGTTGCGTTCTTATGCAGGGTGATAAAGTCATTGCGTATGCGTCGAGACAACTTAGACCGCACGAGAAGAATTATCTGACACATGATCTAGAATTGGCCGCCGTGATTTTTGCATTGAAGATTTGGCGCCATTACCTATATGGGGAGAAATGTGAGATCTATACGGATCACAAAAGTTTGAAGTACTTGTTTACACAACGAGATTTGAACATGAGGCAAAGGAGATGGCTAGAGCTGATGAAGGACTATGACTTGTCAATTCAGTATCATCCGGGCAAGGCGAATGTAGTCGCCGATGCTCTTAGTCGCAAAGTACCAACCAACACCGCATCAGATTTGACTTCTCAGAAAGAACTGATACGAGATATGGAGAATTTGGAGCTTGAAGTAATACCGAGGATTGAAAGTGGTTTTATGTCGACGATAGTGGCACAACCACTCTTGATTCATGAGATCGCAGAGAAACAACTTCAAGACGTGGCTTTGAAGAAGATTTGTGATGAGATTCCAATGGGCAAACAACCGGGATTCACGTTTGAGAACAATGTGTTGAGATTGAGGGGTAGAATTTGTGTACCTAGCGAGAAGGAGTTGAAACGGAACATCCTAGAGGAAGCACACAATACAAAATATACCGTTCACCCGGGAAGCACCAAGATGTATAGAGATTTGAGACATGTTTATTGGTGGCCGGGAATGAAGAGGGAAATAGCACGATATGTTTCACGTTGTACTAGTTGTCAACAAGTAAAGGCCGAACGCCAAGTACCCTCGGGATTATTGCAACCGTTACCGATAGCCGAGTGGAAATGGGAGCACATAACAATGGATTTTGTTAGTGGGTTTCCGAGATCGAAGAGATCGAACACTATTATTTGGGTGATTGTTGATCGTTTGACGAAGTCGTCGCACTTCCTACCACTTCGAACGACTAAACCGATGACGTTAGCTAAGTTGTATATTCGCGAAATTGTGAGACTACATGGTATCCCAGTTTCTATCATTTCGGATAGGGATAGTAGTTTTACATCGAAGTTTTGGAGAGCCTTGCAAGAAGCAATGGGTACCAAATTACATTTTAGTACAGTTTTTCATCCTCAGACCGATGGTCAATCAGAGAGAGTAATCCAAATTTTGGAAGACATGCTTAGGCTATGTGTACTTGATTTTCAGGGTGATTGGGAAGACCATTTGCCATTGATTGAGTTTGCTTATAACAACAGTTTTCAGTCGAGTATTGGAATGGCCCCTTTTGAAGCTTTATATGGTCGTGTATGTCGTTCACCAATTAGTTGGACAGAGGTGGGAGAAAGAAAGATTGAAGGGCCGAAAATTGTACAAGAAACGACGGATAAGATAAAGGTAATTAGACAACGGTTACTGACAGCTCAGAGTAGGTATAAGAGTTATGCCGATAAGCGTAGACGACCGTTGGAATTCGATGTAGGAGACTTGGTGTATTTGAAGGTGTCACCTTCAAAGGGAATAACCAGATTTGGTAGATACGGGAAACTCAATCCGAGATATGTAGGACCTTTTGAAATCATTGGAAAGGTTGGACCCGTAGCTTATCGTTTGAACTTGCCGAGCGAGTATGCTCAAGTTCATAATGTGTTTCATGTATCGTTGTTACGCAAACAATTAGCGGAAGATAGAGATCAAGTGATGACTCCGACATCGAATGAGATTCAGAGTGATTTAACGTATGTCGCATATCCAGTAGAGATCTTAGACCGGAAGGATCAAGTCCTACGAAATAAAGTAATATCGAAAGTGAAAGTGTTATGGCGTAGCCAAACTACGGAAGAGATGACGTGGGAGATAGAAGATGAGATGCGTACTCAGTATCCGCACCTTTTCGAGACTTGAGGTATAAGTTTGGGGACAAACTTCTTTTAAGGGGGAGAGTATTATAACACCCGCATTTGTGTTATGTCTTTTTGCATTTCATTGTCATGCATGATAATGTGATGTGGCGTGTCCTATGACACATGATTGAGTGAGTTTTGACTCACGAGTTGATTTGGGTGTCTGTATTAGAGAACCCTCTGAGACTGTTGTGATTTAGAATTTGTTGTTGTGACGTCTCTCCGAGTATGGGACGGTCACTGTGGAACACTTTAAATGTTTATCTGAAAATAAATGTTTACCTGTGTATTTCAATATCTGTATTATTTTCTGTTTTAGAATTTATTTCTGTTGTTAGATTTAGTATCCTGGTGAGAACGAATGAACACGCTATTAATTTGGTAGGCTAATTAGCAACTTCGGAAACGTCATATAGAAATTCGCGTTTTAGCGACCAAACGAAACTTAGTCGAAAACTTTTATAATTTTGAAGTTTCACTCGTAAAGCTAGGAATAAGCTGTATAGAAAGTTTCAGAGACTGATTAGGAGTTTGGAAAACTCGTGGGGAGGTAAACGTAATTCCCCGAGAATGTTGCCTATATATAGATAGAGATGAACTTAGATTTTTCTAAGTCTTAACCTAATTCCATAAAGAGGAGGCCAAGAGGGGGCTAGAGGGAGATTTAGTTGCTTAGAGCTTTGCGACGCCAAACGACGACCTTCCGTCAGTTTGTTTTCTCCCAGATTTCGTATTCGAGCTCCTCGAGGTAAGAGCTTCGTTTTGATATATGTTAGGGCCTGTTTGGCTAATTTTTCCGAAAAGTTATTTTCTAGAATTTTTCATAAAAGTTGATAAATGGAATTCTGATCCATAGGAATTGTACTAGACGGACTTCTGCACGTTCTTTGTGCACGAGTTTTCTTCAGATTGAATTATAGGAGCGTTATTTGGAGGTGAGTGATTCAACTATGTTTTGGAATGATTTCTTGGCATGTATTCATGTTATGTTTGAATAGCATGTATTAATTCCTAGAGATATATTGTGTAGTTCATATTGGGCATTTATATTGATAAGTAGGCTCAATAGCACGGTGATATGTTTTAATTACCGCGAGCATGGTGATATGTATTTGAGCATGTTAAGTTGCTTATTTGGGTCAGAAGGAGCACGTGGTCACCGTACCATTTTGTGGAGCCGATAGAGTGGCATTAAGGTCGCACGATTGTTTGTAGAATCGTGGGTCTTACCCTTTCGCGTGGACTTATTGGCGAGGAGTCGCGGATTGGGAATATGGACGGGCACGTGAGTCTCCGGCGACTAGTATGAAATGTAGAGATGTGAATGCGGACATGTTTATCATTCATGTACATATGTTGATTTATTCACTAAGCTTTAGCTTAAACAAATCGAAATATGTGTGGTTATTCAAATAACCATTTCAGGTGTAAATGCTGGCGAGGAATCGCAGAAGTGAGTACGTGGGTTGGGAGTTCGCTTGTGAGGCAACTTGAAAGATAATCTTGTAGTTTTGGAATAATAGAAATGTTGTAATAAGATTTTGGTTGTTTTAAACCATGTTTAACTTAGTATGTTAGAATGGATTTTAAATCGTTGTATTAGACTATAACATGTTGTAATTATGTTTGGTAATGTTTTAATACAGCTAGAATTACTTTGGATGAGTTTGGATTGAGTGGTTGATCATTGGTGAAAGTTAGAAAGCTTCAAAACCTTGAAATTCTGCAGATTGGGCTGCTGCCAGGGGAGCAGTCGACTGAGCAGTCGACTGAACCCCTGTGTCTGTTGCAACTGCTTCTCTTTTTAACTAAAGCAGTCGACTGGACCCCCCAGCAGTCGACTGGACCCCTCAGCAGTCGACTGGATCCCAGTTTCAGTCGACTGAAATTTGACACAAAAATCCCTGCCCGCCTCCGTCGACTGAGCAGTCGACTGAGCAGTCGACTGAGCAGTCGACTGAACCTTTGGTTTTAAAATGTGTTTTATTTTCCGCTGCGTGTGTTCTTCAAACCTAATTTTTGGGAACGTTAATGAATTGGTTTTTGCCTCGGTGGCGTGCCACGGTGCCACGGGCTCTGGTTCCGCTATTGTGGGACCGGGCTGTGACATATTTTTATTTGATTTCTTATTTTTGTGTGTCATAATGTTAAAACTAAGTGTCGTCTAATTAATGGAAGGTCCATAACTTGTGGCATAAAAGACTGGGTCACATTTCCAGAGAAAGGTTAGAGAGGTTATTAAGGGATGGGTTCTCTTGAATGTAGATTTTACTGATCTTGGTGTGTATGTGTATTGTATTAAGTGAAAACAAACCAAACACGCCAATAAAGATGCCACAATAAGTTCAAGTATTCTTGAAGGTTTTCCGTATTGATATTTGTTAACCATTTGACACCCCAGTTTCTGGTGGAGAAAATTATTTAATCACCTTCAGCGATGAATTTCACATTATGGTTGTTTTCTACTTATTATGTGATAAACCTCAGTCAGTGAATGCCCTTAAAGTTTTGATTAATGAGGTTAAAAGAAAGTTAGATAGAAAGGTAAAAATCGTTAGAAGGATAAAGATAGTGAATTTTATGGTAAGAATAATGAATCGGGTCAGTACTCTAACTCATTTGCTAAACTCCAGGAAAGGCATGACATATAAGCAATGCAGTATATTGGGTACGTTTTAGTAGAATGGTGCAACTGAAAAGTATCTTCGTAATATAATAGATATGGTTAGGAGTATGTTTAATAATTTATTTCATACTTTCCATGATATTGGGAATGTAAGCTTTTTAGACTACGGTCTATTTATTGATCGGGTTCCTAGTAGATCAGTTCAAAAACTAATTTTTATTTTTATATTTTAATTATGAATGGGAAGGAAATCGAGTATGAGACGTTTGTATGTTTGAGGTTGTCCCAACAAAAAATAAAAATAAAAATACTATGGTTTAGAATTTAAAAGAAAAAAGAAATTAGATTTTAGCACAGTTGCTGGTAATTTTTTTTAGGTTACCCTGAAAAATAAATAGATAAAGTTTTACCATCCTACCCATAGTACGAAAATTATAGGAAGCGATAACGCCAAATTCTTTAAGCATGGTGACGTCAGTGGGAGTGGTGAACTGTGAAATGTGGTTACTGAAGAAGTTAGGGTACAAGTCCAAATACCCATAACTTTAAAAGAATTCGTTGTCCTCACCATTGTTGAATAGCCTAACAATGTTGAACAAATGAATGAACAACCACTCCATAATGAGATTGTCACCAATGAACCAATGGTAGATATCTCAAAGAATGGTATTAAGAAAACCCAAAGGGAAAGAGAATTTGCTATTCTGAACGATTATGTGGTATATCTACAAATTTGAATTTGGCCCAAAGACAAGTAAATTTCTGCTTTCGTTTTCATATTCCATGAAAGTATGATTCTGCTAAATGGATTGATGCCTTAAAAAAATTAGTTGACATCAATGAAATAGAATGAAGTTTGAAACCTTGTTGAATTGCCCAAAAATCATAGGAAAATCGGTTGTAAATAAGTCTTTTATGTAGTAACCCGTGTTTTCATGTTTAAATTGACGATTTAGACTTCGTGTGCGATTTTAGCGAAAATTGGTCACAGGGGTATTTTGGTCATTTTTTCAATTTTATAAGTCATGAACTAAAAATATATTTTTTTTGGGAAAAGTTGCGTGAGATTAAATGATTTGGTATTCGTGTTGGAAGTTAAGATTTTTCGAGTCATATTTAAAATTAAATCTAATATTTTTTCTTTTAATTTTAACAGTAGCAGAATTTTGTTTTCAGATTTGTGTTAGGAAAACGAATGAAATTTAAGGTTCTGCCCGCGTTGTCCCAAGCAAAACTCGATTCTGCACACTTTTCGTCTAATGCAATTTTCTCAGATTCTGCACCGTTTGGGCAGAAAACGAGGATTACAGTAGCAGTTTTAGTGTATGTTTACATCATCTTGCATATTCCTTATAAACTACCAATTAATTAGAAGTTAGTGGTTAATAATTAGATTGTTAGGCCATTATGTTTGGTTATTTATACACTAATATTAGTGGAGTTATAGGTGCATTAGTGTATGTTTACATCATCTTGCATATTCCTTATAAATTACCAATTAATTAGAAGTTAGTGGTTAATAAGTGGATTGTTAGGCCATTGTCTCCAAGTGGAAGCTTGGCTATTTATACACTCAAATACTCTCTCAAACACACACATTCTACACTTCTAGCATAGAGAGCTTGAAAGAGTCACACATAGAGAGATTTATATATATATATACACAATTATAGATATACATACACCTCGAGTTAGAAGAAGAAGAAGAAGAAGAGAAGTGTTTGGGAGTTGCTCAACATCATTTATAGGTACCGGGTTGTGTACAATATGCTTTCTAAATTCTCCGGAGTATTTCTTTGTTATCTCTACTTGTACTCTTTTTGCAGTTATGTTGTGTTTTCATTTGGAATCAATGAGTATGTGTTTATTGCTAAGTGCTATGGGACTAAAGGGTCATGAGCAAGGAGCACCTACCAACAGTCCAACAGGCCTCAGGGACCGACGTACTGGAGACGGGTGAGGTGAGGTGAGGTGTCTCTTGCTGTGTGATCAAGAGGAACCTGGTATGATGCTATTGGTATGAGCGTTTGGCTAGTGTGAGCAGTTGGGTTGTGAGACTGGTCAATTGATTTGATGTCGTTCTATGTATTTGATTGTCATTATCCTTTTGAGCCTTTATTATTCATGTCATATTGTATACTTCCCAGTATGGTTTTTAGATGCAGGCAGTGCCGGTAACCGAAGCCTAGAAGGGAGATAAGGTTAAGGATGATATAGGAGATCCGTGGAGAATATGGACCTGCTGGGAGTTTTAAAGAAATTTTGTATTTTTATTTTAAAGAATCAAGTGTGATTTATTTAATTTTTCAATGGAAATACGCTTATTTTTGCGGGGCGTCACATTTTAAGACAAATAGAGTGATTTAGAGGGCAATCTTAAACGACATAAAGTTAGACTTGTAACTAAAGATTTCTCTCAGAAAGAAGGCATTGGTCATAAAGTAAAATTTTCACTTAGAAAATCATTATGGTGTTTGTATCTCATTATGATTTAGAGTTACATAAGATAGTTAATAGAACTCTCTACTTCTCAGCATCCCTCCTGAAAATGGATGGCTAAAGATTACACCATGTGTTTAGGTTCTAATGGTGGAGAGTGTTCTAGAACGTACCTTATTTTTTAATGGGAGTTTAGATAAAAGGTGTAAATATGGATAAACCTAAAGGGTTCACACCGAAGATAATGAAATAGTTGGCTTGCACATTTAAGAAGCCAACATATCGACACCAAAGATATCTCATGTTTAACGATACTGTTACTTCCTTTAAATTTTAAGGAAAAACAATGTTAATTATTGTATATATCTAAAAGTTAGTGGGATCAAGTTTACATTGAGGATTTTATATGTTAATGGTATATTGCTTGCAAGTAATGATCTTGGTTTCTTGGACAAAATCAAGAAATTTCTCTTGAAGAACTTTGGAAAGAAATATATACGAATGAGGCACCTTACACGATAGGAGTTGAATTATTCTGGAATGGACCATGTGGATTGTTAAGGTTGTATCAGAAAGCATATATAGAAAGAGTTCTAGAGATATTTGATAAGGAAAATGCTCAGTTATTGATACCCCTATATAGAAAGGGCATAAGTTCAGCCTTATGCAATGCTCAAAGAATGACTGGGAACGTAAATAAATGAAACTAGAATTTGTGGCATGCTTTGAGGCCACTAATCATGAATTGTGACTGCGGAATTTTATTTCAAGACTTGGAGTTGTTGACTCTAATGGCAAGTCGCTGAGAATTTATTATAATAACCGCAGCAGTATATTTTTTTTCTCCAAGAATGATAACTTTTCTAATGGTGCTAAATGCATGGAGTTAAAATATATTGCCATTAAAGAAGAAAGTCATAAACATAAAGTGTCTATTGAACATATAAGCACTGAGCTAATGATTGCAAATCTGTTAACGAAAGGGTTACCATTAAAGAAATATAAGCAAAAAATTAGTAGAATGAGTCTTAAATATAACCCATAATGTTGTTGCATTATATTTAGTTATGTGGATTTGCTTAATATTTTGTTCTATTGTATGACACTCTAAGATATCACTTAAGGTGTTTATGAAATTTCCTGTTTTCCATTATGTATATACATGTATGATTAATTGGATGAACAATACAGGAATAGTCTTTGGCAAAGACATTGTTGTTGGACCTTTATTGACACTTCTCGCTTATGGACCATATTTAACAACTTATTAGTGTTGTAGTACATGGAAAGGGACTGTGTCATTCTATTGACACACGACCACCATGACTCGCAAGAGTGGGTTGTTTAATTATGGTATTATGATGACCAAAATTAAAGCAAGAGTAAATAGAAATTTTATGCGCGCCTTATGTTATTATTTTTGAACTCAATGCTTAAGTTATTATATGCCAAGTGGGAGAATGTAAGATACTTTTTATGTCCCACATAATATATATCATATATATTGAGTTTAATAACATTATGTTTCCAATTTAAAACTCTGATCATTGGTCAAATGAGAAGTGGTTTCCTAAAACACTCCTACTATGATGGGTAAGAAGAAATATAGTAGTATAAGGAAACTGGTCCTCTCTCTGCCTATAAAATGATAAGTTTAGGGTTGATTTTCCATCAACTAATAGTGTCTCTGACAGAAACCCTAAACGTAAGAAAAGAGGCCAAGAGAGAGAAACTATTTCCCACCATGGCGACTAAAGAATTCAACATCAAAGTTTGATCTCTTGAAAGCTGTATCATGGATCTAGGTACACAATATTTATATGATTTATTTCCGCATAATGTTTATGGGTAAAATCATGATTGTTCTAGTTCTTGGGATAATGTAAAACTTTAATGTTTATGCTTAATATTTTATTTTACACTAAATTCTATAATTTTGAATTGAGATAAAACATTCAATCTATCAATTTAGTAATTGAATCGTTTATATATATAGAACATCAGTCAAGCTCCAGAGTGTACTGGGTGAGCTAGGCTTAAAAAGTCAGGAACCCGCCCTGCTGACCGTGCGCGTGTATGGGGTAACCCGCTTCATTTAGCTTTTTAATGCGCTTACCCAGTGCACACTAGCGCACTAGAGCTTGAGTGTATAGAACATAGTATATTTATCATATATATGTGCGTGTGTGTGCGTGTGTAAGTCGGGCTCAGGCTCATGCTCAAACTCAAGCTTGGGTCGCTTAGATTGATAATATCTTTGCCCAACCCCAATCCAATTTCAATTCGAACATGAATTTTCTAGCCCATGCTTGCCCGAGATACTTTAAAAAGTTGTCCAAATTAGAGTAAATTACAGATTGAGCTCAGGTGGATCCACCCAAGTTACAACCCTTCATGTTAGTGAATCATACAATAATTTATTCATTTATTGAGCCCATCACGTGTGGGCCTTACCCATGGCATCATTATCAGGCGTTAGTTGACAAAAGCAACTACATACACTTTTTGACACCCAACTTTAAATGCATGTATTATATATTGTGTAAGTGGTGCACAAAAAAATATAAAAAATTAAAACAACATAAGGTACATATGTTTAAAGCATAGTGTGTAAAAAATTGTGTGTGCTAGATACTTCCCTTCCAGTTTCACTTCGTTCCGAAGTTTAGGTCCACTTTAGTTGGTTTCTGGCCAGAAGTTATTCAATGGTTTAAGTCCACGCTAGCGGACTGTCATGTGATAAAGTTGTACAATTTTTAGAAAATAAAAAACTTATACTTAGTCACATGACGGGTATGACAGTCTGCTACCCGTCATGACCACCGCGTGGCAATAATATACCTTTATACTTACCATTTATTTGCTAAAATACCAAGACTTATTTATATATCTTAACTATGGCATTTAAAAGGGGAATAAATAATACTACCTAGAGCAAAAATTTAAAGTTTGATTACTGAAATAAGAGAATCGCACAATAGTTACTTGACAATTAAACATAGATCCATTAAGTTAGTAGAATATAAGTTTTTTAATTTTATTTAAGTTGCTCCGATGGTAAGCCCTTCACGGCATCACCATCCCAATAAAAAAACCAATAAAATCTTATTCATCTACTAATAGGGTTGGGATGAGCTGATAGATAACTTTTTAATGGGAGTAGAAGTTGAAAAGATGCTACTACGTACCAAACCCACCTTGTTTCCATCCCTAGTTGTTGGTTCTATTAAATATATTTTGTTAAAAAAAAATAGTATAAACAAAAATCGTACATGATATAATAAAAGTGTATTTTTGCTCACCCCATTTTGATTATCCATTGCTCACCCATGGCTCCACTGGGTGACATGCGTCCAATTTCAATAATTATATTGACAGTACAGAGGCAAAATGGTAGTAGAATGCGACACATGTCATCTAGAGGTCTGAGTAAGCAATCAGTGAGTAAAAATGCTATAAATACCACATAATAGGAGTGTATACGAGCTTAGCTCATGTGTTCGTGAACTTTCTCGCGAGCTTAAATGAGGCGAGCTTTCAAGTGATCGTGAGCATTAGTCAAATGTGTTCACGAGTTCTGTCGAGCCGAGCCCAGACCGCCCTTGAGGTTTTATGGTTGTGTAACACTCATCTCCCCTCATTTAGCAAATAACGAGTTGACCAGAAAACTAATAATTTTTAAATTACATTATTTCCTCAAAATACTCATGCTTATTGCTATTACACCTATAATTAAAACATAAGTTGTTCGATTTGGGATTATACATAAACCAAAACCATAAAATTATTGATTAGGGTGCGATGGTATACGTGTGGTACATGTGGATGTGGTGGTGGAGGATCAATCATATTATTATTTAAATGGGTATATTTGTCTATTTAGATTTTAAATGGGTATGTATAATTTAAAAAATACACAGAGAAGGTATGTGTTATTTGACATAATTTGAGGAAGGTCAGAGTAAACTTAAAGAAACCATTAAGGGCATTTTTGGAAGAATAATACAATTATTTGATAAGGTAAGCATTTTTCGTCAGGGTTATAACGAACGGACGGAGGTTAGTATTACATAGACATTAAACTAAAGGGATGTTAGTGTAATTATAAAAACTACAGGGGAAGTACGTGTAATTAGGCCTAACCATTCGATAGAGTTCAGAGTTATCTGTACAGGTTTTAAATGTTAGCCTACGCTATCTCGCCATTCAAAACCCTAATATTCGAAG
Source organism: Hydrangea macrophylla (assembly GCA_033977485.1). Classification (NCBI taxonomy): domain Eukaryota; kingdom Viridiplantae; phylum Streptophyta; class Magnoliopsida; order Cornales; family Hydrangeaceae; genus Hydrangea; species Hydrangea macrophylla. The sequence goes on along the minus strand of CM066982.1, from coordinate 113,553,684 downwards.
TTCTCTCCGTGTCACCGCGCGTTCAATCAGTCCGGGTAAGGGTCTTATTCTCACTTTTAAACCCTAAATATCTGCAATTTGATTGTGTTCTCATTGTTTCAACGTCGATGACTGATTTTGTGTGTCTGTTAAAACGTGTATAGATTCGAGTCTTTTTGCTAATCTTTCTATTTAATCTTCACATTTGCTTTGCAAATTTAGATTTTTTACTTGTAAAGACTGCGTTTAAATATTTCAATAACTATTTTTTTTTGCGGTTTACACTTCGTTTGGATTGAGAGAAATGGAGAGAAGAGAAGAGAAAGAGTACCACTTTCTCTCCAGTTATCTCGTTTGGTAATTTAAGTGGAGAGAGAAGAGAAGAGAAATGGAGAGAAAGCGGGGAGAAAGTGGAGAGAAAAGAGCCCAGTTTTGTTTCTCTCCAAATCGGAGAGATTCCGGAGAGAAAAGAAGAGAAACTTTACTAAATAATGTATAAAAGACAAATATGCCCCAATATATTATTATTCCATCTAACATGTATCCTTAATAGAGGACAAAAAAGTAAATTAGTTATAAGTACTTTCTTTTCTTTTCTCTTATGAAAGTTATCCAAACGAGAAAAAGTTAGGTTTCTTTTCTTTTCTCTTCTCTCCTCTATTGTCTATCCAAACATGATGGAGAAAACTCGACTTTCCCTTCTCTTCTCTTCTCTTCTATTCTCTTGGTAAGTTTCTTTTCTCTTCTCTCCACTTCTCTCAATCCAAACGAAGTGTTAGTGTTTTAGTCATTTTAAGGACATTGTTGAAATTTTGTGTTCGTGACTGTCGTCGTTTAGAGCTTTGGATTCAAAGCTGTTAACTTGTGGTATTGTTGCCCTAAAATTAGTTCTGTTTGTGGTGTTTCCTCCCCCCCGCCCTTAATTAACAACGCTTCTTTTCTCTATTTATGTATAGTTTTAATGTGGTATTTGTTTGTCAGTTGACCCAAAGTTACTTCTGGTTATGGTATTTTTTGTTTCAATTAACAGGGTTACTTTTCTTTATTTCTTTTGGCTGTGTTCTGATTTTTTATTATATTGTGCCAGGAACATGAGTAGAGCTAGCAGAACTCTCTATGTTGGTAATCTTCCCGGTGATATACGGGAGCGAGAAGTAGAAGATCTATTTTACAAAGTAATATCAGTTTTGGCCATGCTTTGTCTTAGTTCCTACTAATTTGAAGTGGTTTCGTATTTTTTTGGGATATATGTCAGTTTGCTTTTCACAAAATAAATAAATGGATGTTTTCTTATCTAAATGAGTTATTATCTATGTTTGCTTAATACCATTTACTTTAGCATTAAGGTTGCTTTGTTCGGCTAATCACTCACTAGGGAAGTTTTAGTTTTTTGAACTACATGGAATAGGTTGACCACCGTTGACCTGACCTCTTATACATGGGCTTTATATAATTTTGTACGTGATAATTTGACTTTTGGATACATTAGAGTTTTCTTTAAATTTTATAGTTGGCCAAAATAAGTTCAGTATACTGTACACACCTTGCTCTAGTTCAGAAAATATTTGCTTGATTTGTGTTGATGTTGCAGTATGGACCCATTGTTCATATTGATTTGAAAGTCCCGCCAAGACCCCCTGGGTATGCATTTGTGGAGGTGAGTGTAGGGCCTGCTTACAATGCCTTTTCTATTTAGTATCATTATCTTATACTCTACCAACTCTTTAAACATAACTCTTTGTAAAGTTCGAAGAGACTCGAGATGCTGAAGATGCTATTCGTGGTCGTGATGGCTATAATTTTGATGGTAACAGATTGCGGGTAGGTTTATTTTTATTTTTAAAAATAAGATTTATACATAATTTACCATTGTTTTACTATTCAGTTGTTTGGTCACTGAATACTTCTCACTCTTTTTTGTTTATACAGGTAGAACTTGCACATGGTGGTCGTGGGCATTCATCCTCAATGGATCGTCATAGTAGTTATAGCAGTGGTCGGGGTAACCGTGGTGGGGTGTCAAGGCGCTCTGAATTTCGTGGTTCGTATTTTACTTGAAAAGTACATATTTTATTTGGATTCACAAGGGTTTTATGGAACATTATCCCACTTGTTGCCATCTTGCAGTCTTGGTCACTGGATTGCCTTCTTCTGCGTCTTGGCAAGATCTTAAAGTAAGCAGGAGCTTATGGATATATTTATATTTTTTATAGTGACACACAAACAACTCACACAAACACCGTCCTTGCCATGTATTGGAATTGATGTTTATGGCGCCATTTAATACTTTTGATATGGTGCCTTTTTTCTTCAGGACCACATGCGTCGAGCTGGGGATGTCTGTTTCTCTCAAGTATTTCGTGAAGGAAGTCGTAAGATGATTAGCAAATTTTCTTATAGACTTATTATGATGTTAATTCATTCGTTAGCAAGTTGTTTTGGTTTCTCAATTGGAATGTTCTTTTCTTGCTTTAACTCTTCCAAGGAGAAGGGAATTCGTGGAGCTGTTTTTTTGAACTTTAGATGGTTACCTTATAGTGTTGGAAAAGCTGAAAGTAGGCATAGACCCTTGATATAATTGTATGTCTGTTTCCGGGGGTATATTACTTGAGTACATTGTTTACTTCTACTTCTTAATTGACATGCTTTAAAGGTTACCTTGGATGCTAATACTTATCTTTTAGTAGTCTTTTATTTTTCCATAAATAAGGTGCCAAGTTCAACGTGTTGGACTCTCCATTCGTGTAACGACCTATCCCCTATCTAGCAACAATATTATTCGCTTTGGGCATATACAAATGGGCTTCCCAGGAGGTAACCCACCTCGTACCGCTGTTTGTGGAGCTCCTTTTGTGTTTAGCTCCCTTACGGTTTTAAAAGGCCTTTTTGCAAGTAGAGGGGCTATTAAGTCTTATAAACTAGCTCAGGATCTTCAACCCAGGAGATGTGGGCACCTCACCTCACCTCATCCATATTGGCGTTCATGACAGGAATCTTGTCACTTGGTCATCACAATTCATAAGATTTAGGTTAAAGGGAACCTATATTTCTTATTCTTCTTCAATTTTTTATATTGTTCGTCATAAATTTTCATTAATGATTTTTAATTTTCTTCTCGTGGTAGCGTCGGGATTTACGAATGATAGCTCTTTTTAGGCCCACAAGTATAATTTAGGGTAAATTACAGTTTCACCCCCTCAACTTAGGCTTGAGTTTGCATTGACCACCTGTAAATTTAATTGTAACACTTGTACCCCTATTCTTTAAAGATTGTTTCAATTTGGGCCCTTCTGTTGCTAGTCTACCATTAGAATTGACAGATTATTATACTCATTTGACAGACATGACCTTGTAATTGAATTTATTGACTATTTTACCCTTTATCTACGTACACACATGAACGTCAATAAAAACCCTAATCGAACACACACACACACGCACACACAACATGATAACACTATTACAGTGAGCCAAAGCCACCATTGTGCAGTAAACCCTCTTTAGCCATCATCACAGTGCATCAATACCCCAGACCACTTGCAATAATGTATGGGACTGAGTTAATGAAGGGCTTGTTTTAGAGAGAGAATATGAAGCCAAAGAATGGCTCTTGAAAATGGATGTTGTTATTGTAGATGTTGAGATAAATAAGGAAAATGAAGGTGCAGAGATGGGGACATCATATAAATTTTTTTAAAGTAGGTTTGCTTTTTGGAGACAAATTGGAGTAGATGAGTCACAAAGTGTTACGCCCCAGAGCAGCAAAAATAGAGAAAATCATTCCTTTTTGGGTGCGTAAGCCATGACTGATGAAATCACATGATTGTCCACACCACATATTTCTAAACAACAGAGTAATAAAGAGGCAGTAATATATATTCTAAGTTCACATTGTATAAATCAGAAAGTTACTACTCTATTACAATCAGAGTCTATGGAACATAGAGGAACTAAGGTCTTAAATGACATATACGGAATACAACATACTGAATATCCAAAACATAACTATAAAGAGCTATAGTTTGCTTCAAGTCTTCAGTTAGCATAGACGTAGCCATTCTCATGGTAGTCCTCCCCTACGTTGCCACCAATAGCGTGAATGTCTGTAGCATAGCCTTCCTTCCCGTAGAAGTACTCGCCCTCTGGTCCTACTCCTGCATAAGCATATAATGGGGAGGCTGGACTGGGAATGTCTAGCGGTATAAACATCGTCAGCTTAATGAAAGCCGAGTGAGTAGAAACTAATGAGGTATCATAATTAGAACGTTATTACAAGATTTGAAACGATAGATTAAATTCCACTGATAGTATCTTCTCTTCAAACCAATTATTTAAACGTCTTGTTACGCAAAGACCAACATATTCTAAGAATTCAATGAACAACTTGACAATATGATTATCCGGATACACCCTTGACCACAGTCCATATACGTTAGGACACCATTGATCGGAGTATATCAATCCATGCCATACCAGGGATGTACCATTGATTGCAGTCCACATTTGTTAAAACACCGTCACTCAATATACATCACCCTGAATCACAATATGGTATACCGTTGATTTTAGTCCACATGTGTTAGGACACTGTCAATCAATGTATGCCATTGATATACCATTAATTGCAGTCCACATACTTTAGGACACCGTGAATCAATGTATACCACATTAAGTCACGACTCACGCAGTCAAACCTCCGGATCAGTGATTGCAGTCCACATACTTTAGGACACCGTCAATCCATGTCCAGCCACGTATAATGATTGCAGTCTACATACGTTAGGACACCGTCAATCAATGTACGTCCACACGCAAAGCGTCACCCGTACCAACTTATAATGACCTATAACCAAACTGACTCTCGATACTCCCATGTGGCCAACTCATCAGGATATACTAAACGGAAACCAATTCGGTTGATGACCGATACGTTCGCTAACGTCATTACCAATAGTACATTATTCTCAAGGTTGCCACATCATGGCTTATCATTATCATTTTCATTACTATTGTATTCATGCGCGAGTTGTAGCATAGTAAATAAATAGCTAAACTATTCATGATATATTAACAGGAGATAGCATGCTATAACTGCCAATTGATTGGGGTCAGGTCCAATCGATTGGGGTCATGGTCCAATCGATTGGGGTAAAGATAATAACAATCGATTGGGAAAACATACCAATCGATTAGATCCAGAACAATACCAATCGATTGCACAAAAGGCCAATCGATTGGGTAACAACTAATACCAATTGATTGAGAAAAATACCAATCGATTGGAGTCACAACAATGGCAATCGATTGGGAAAAGTCCCAATCGATTGGTAGTATGTCTTCTTCCCTGAGAACGCGTAGTCCAAGTAGAATTATGGGAGGAATGTCTTACGCGTCTTTCCTTCTTTTGAAACATGTAATATAATCTAAACACGCTACCAAGTGAGTTTAGACATTAGAACTCGCTAGGGCGTTCGGGTCACGGTGGCGCTCCTCGTCGGAGCTCGGGGTGGTTGGTGAGCTTCTCTGTCTCTCCTTCTTCTTCTTCTTCTCCTTCTCCTCTATCTCTCCTCTCTCTCTTGAGAGTGTGTATGTTGTGTGTACATATATACCGTACATATATATATATATACGGTCAGACTCTAGAGTGAACATGGTAGAGTGAACATACCCAGTGAGCAGGGTCAGCCCGCGGGTTTTTTTTCAGGCAAAAAAAAATGTTCACTGGGTATGTTCACTCTACCTTGTTCACTCAAGAGCCTGGCCGTATATATGTATATATATGTATGTGGGTGTATGTATATATGAATATATGTATATAGGGGTCAACCCGTGGGTTTTTTTTCAGGCAAAAAAAAAAAATGTTCACCGGGTATGTTTACTCTACGCTGTTCACTCTAGAGCCTGGCCGTGTATATATATATATGTATGGGGGTGTATGTGTATATGAATGTATGTATATCTCTCTCTCTCATTCACACAACCAAACAGATATATGAAGGAGGGGAGGGGTATATATAGGGGGAGGGTTTAAATGACAGCCACACAAAACCAAACGTGGTGGCCAAGTTCAGCTGCCACTAATCGATTGGGGAAGTTGGCAATCGATTGGGGTTAGGTATTGCAATGGCAATCTATTGGATACATGGGCATTGGGGTTAGGTATTATAATGGCAATCGAATGGGAAAGATGGCAATCGATTGGGATCTCAAAAGTGGCAATCGATTGGGAAATAGGCTATTCGATTGGTATCCAAAGTTTATCAACAGAAGGGTAAGGGTTATACAAGTATACAAGAACAAATACTAAGTCTTATATATATATACAAAAATATAGGGTACACAAAGAGAGAAATTTGTAATTGTGCTGGGCAAGAAAAATGTAGAAGAGTAATGGTGGTCATTTTAGAGGGAGATGAGCTGGGTTTTCGAATAGAAAGTGAGAAGAAAATAAAATGAAATGAAGCCATGCTATGGTGGCGGAATGAACCATCACACGAGATGGATGTCCAATGGTGGTTTTTTGTAAGTATATATACTCATATATGTGTATATTTATATATGTATGTACATGTATAACCTTTAAGAGGTAGTCATCAAAAAGAGAATTTGTTAAGAAAATACTGAAGAGATGTTATAATTGTCATTTGCTTATTTATATCTTTCAAAAGTGGGTTAAATAAGCCATTATGAAAGTTCAGGGGTTGTATGTGTTGCAATTAAAACTACAGGGGGTCAATGCGAACCCAACCCAACCCAACCCAAGCCTAAGTTGATATATAATGACATTAACCTTAGTCGATGTTCACTGTGGGGGACTTCTTAATTTTTTTTTTTTTTGAAACACTTGGAAGAATTTGGATGGTTGAAGTTTCCAGTAGAGTTGAACATCTTTTTTTTTTTTCCTCGGTATAGAATTGAGAATTAACTTTTGACATTTTGTTATGCTACATGTATGATGTAGATTTTAAGGGATTTCATGTATGCAATCCATCTTAGTAGTTGTTTTATGGCTTCTCATTTATTCGTCTAGAGCTCAAAAAATTATGGTTTCATGCAAATTTGATCCTTTTGGCATGTGAAACCTTGCATTTTTTTTAAAAAAAATAAATAAAAAATAAAGAAAGAAGAAGAAGAAGAGAAATAAGAGATTTGGCCTAGTGTCTGCTTTTATCTTTGTGAGTATAGATTCTTATGTTCTGGTCTTGGCTGTCTTCCAGGCACAACGGGGATTGTGGATTATACTAACTATGATGACATGAAATATGCTGTAAGTCGTTCTTTGTTTTTCCTACGTGTACGACTCGTTTGTATTTTTTATTTCTTTATTAATTGTAGCCTGCAGTCATTCGAATAGTAAGTGTAAACAATGTTTCATTTTCTTGTGTGCAGATCAGGAAACTCGATGACTCTGATTTTAAAAACGCTTTTGCTCGATCAATAGTTCGTGTATGATATTTGAATTTAATTGTTGCTATTTATGGGCAATGCTGTATACTTTTAATGCCATTGATATATTGAGCTTTTCTACCTATAGGTCAAGGAATATGAATCAAGCCGGAGTCGGAGCCGAAGCTATTCCAGAAGCCGTAGTCGTTCTAGAAGTCGTAGTCGCAGTCGGAGTTATAGTAGGAGCAGGAGCAGGAGGTTGGTTATTGTTACATGGGAATATTTATCTTGGCTGTGTTTTGGCTATCAGCTAAAGTTGAACTCCGTGAATCCTCTTGCAGCAAGTCTCCAAAGTCTAAACCACTGCGCCGTTCACCTGCTAAATCTCGTTCTATATCTGCTAGCAAGTCTCCAAAAGCTAAATCATCGCGCCGTTCACCTGCTAGATCTCGTTCTAGATCTGCTTCTCCTCGTTCTCGCTCTGGATCAAAGCCACGTCCTGTGTCAAGGTATACCTTCATGTCTGTATTCTTCATTGTTATGTTTTGATTACTGAAGATTACGTATCTTACTTGAAGGTTTCATTTCCTTTATTAGGACGTGCTTAAATGAATTACCGTCTGCAGACTCGTCGCTTTAATTAGTAGAAATTGCATGCCTTAAATTAGTAAATTGACCCTTTACGTTCTGTGGAAGATTTAGTTCAAATGCTGTAGAGCAAGCAGTGTACTTTTGGATAGACAGGGACATTCACAGATTCTTTTCGTCATGGTATCGAAACAATTATTTTTCGTGATTTCTGCGTAATTCTTTTCACTCCCTCCGTCCCAAAATAAGTGTCCACTTTCATTGGGCATATTGTTTAAGAAAGTTGTTTTATATTATCTTTTTTGGTTCATTAAAGAGTCACATTCCAATTTTACCCTTGGATGTGATAGGTGTTTGACTTTTTGCTTATTTTGGGACCACACATAAATGTTATTTTGTCTTTATTATAAGGGTAGTTTTGGAAAGCAAGTAAAAATTATATACCAATTTAGGAAAGTGGACATTTATTTGGGACATCCAAAAAAGGAAACGTGGAAACTTATTTTGGGACGGAGGGAGTATTATTTATCGAAAATGCTTTAGCGATGTCATTGCATTATCTTTCAAAGACTAAGTTGTTACCTTGATTGGAGTGTAGCCATATTAATCATATGTGCAATTTTTGTTTGTAGCTTATTCAATACAAATTATACAATCTAGTTTGTAAACTACATATTGTTATACGTTAGTATTGAATAAAGGAAGGTTTTTTGCAGTGTGCTTAATCGACTTTCTATCTATTTCATGGTTTGTATCTTGCAGCTGTTGCATGTATCCCAGCAAGGCACCCTCATGTCCATTTTTCTTTCTTTATCTTCGTAGTTAATGTTCACTTGTCCTTTTGCTCGATGTATTTCATATAATTGTTGGTAGCTGTCAGATTTGTTATATTATAAGATGTTTGACTGGGTCAATATTTCCGTTAGAATCTAGCAGTCATTTTCACTTTGAAAACTGAAAAGCCCACCATAAAGGCATTTTAACCCATGCCTATAGTAGGATTTTTTGGGAGAATTTGCTTCGTTGCTTATGGCCATAGCTAAATCACGTATATGCATTTACTTTCTTTTACAAAAGAGGAATTCAATGCTTGTAAGATGAGTTAGTGTGCTCTATCATATCATTACTTTGGTCAAGTACCAAGGCTTTGTTTAGTTCATGGGTTTAGAGAAGAAAAAGAGAAGGGAAAGTAAAACAAGAAGAAACTAGTTCCCTTGTGTTTTCTTAAATGCTTAAATAACATTAAAAATAAACTTTTCAAGATGTAATTGTAGTGTAAGAAAAAAGCTAGGGAAGTGACTCACAAAATTCAAAATTTTTAATTTATTTCTCACTTTCCTCTTCTTCACACACACCCCCCCCCCCCCCCCCCCCCCCCCCCCCCCCCTATATAGTCTATATTCCTTACTCCACGAGCTCAAAGGAGCCATCTTGCATCAATTAACTCATCTACATTTTGCAACTCTTGTAAGCTCATGCATTTGTCCTATAAGAACATGGTTTGCCCTCTGCTAAAACTGTGCAGATATAGTCTATATTCCTTACTCCACGAGCTCAAAGGAGCCATCTTGCATCAATTAACTCATCTACATTTTGCAACTCTTGTAAGCTCATGCATTTGTCCTATAAGAACATGGTTTGCCCTCTGCTAAAACTGTGCAGATTGTATAAAAGATTTTATGATATATATATATATATGTTTTTGTTTTACATTCTCCTGGTCTTATGGTGTTGAGGGCCTTACCAACCACACTAATTTTTGTCGGACCTGTAATATTTTATTCGTGCTGCTTCGAGTTGATAAGAACTTTTTCATCCATTTGCAAAGTGTAGATGCTTTTGTGTTTTGAGTGGAGGAATCTGCATACTTGCCCTTAAAAGTTATGTTTTGTTTTTTGTTTTGGTTAGAAGTTTAAAAAATCCTGTTGGTTATTAGTGCAAGTTCGGTTTTGGGTTCAATCAATTGAGAATATTGTGAAAATGTTGTCTTGCATTTTTCACTTTGTGAAGGTATTGGGTTGGGGAAATTTAAAATCAAATTATTAAGGCTCTGTTCCCTGTGTGTATGACCTCTTATAGTTGTGCTCTACTTTTCTTCCCATGCTCTGCTTCATGTTTTTATGTTTAGCCGATATGGTATTCAGAAATGTACAGGATTGTCAAACTATCCCATAATTTTCATTATGTCTTTTATAAAAGAAATTATCTTGTTTGTTTTTTAGATATGGACATATGCGGCGATATGGGGATTGCATATTAGGACTTGGTGGGATATTGTTCAAATGCCTGCAACTATATTGGTTGTGCATGGGCAGCTTTGGAAACTTTTATGGTGTCTCGTTCTAATTCATAAGCGTCGCAAATGTCCATGGGTGTGCTAGATTGGGAACAAAGAAGATATGGATTGCGATGGTAAAGCTGGACTGTGAACTTAGTGCTACTGGAATATGGGAACCACCGTCAATATGCGGTAGATACAATACAACTATTATTGCTTTCCTAAAATCGCCAAGCACGCGGACACACTATCTGGTTTCTCTTGATTTTATTTGGTATCCTGTCCTCTGGCGTCTTGGATAGCATTATAATAGCTTTTTTTGGTATCCTGTCCACTGGCCTTTTTGGTTAGTGTTGTAGCAAAAGTCATTGGACCTGAATTGAATCATGACTATATAAGCTATTCTGAAGTAATTAGTCAGAATATTTTATGGGTGATTATATTGTTCCTTGCATTTTCTCTGTTTGGCTGCTAAATTTATGCTGGTTTTCCTTTTTCCACTTTGATTGTGGTGACTCTGACATGGAAGAGGCATCAAGGCACTTGGATCAAAGTTGTTAAACGGAACGTCTAGATATTAAATTGGGTTGTTTCTGGAACTTTTGCAGATCTCCATCAAGATCCAGATCTCCTGTACCATCTGTAAGTGAAGTTTGCTCTGGCCTTGGCAATATTATGAAACTTTCAATGGATTGCTTTTGCACACTGGATTTCCAGTGATGCTTGCCTTTTTGTACGCTCTTAAGTTTTTTTGGATTAGGGCAGTTTGATGGCTTTGAGTTTTCACTTGTCTTATTAGCAATCAGTTAAGATTGAGGGTTTGCCTGTTGAAAAGGTTTCGGACACTCTAGAATGCACATTGGATCTTTGTATGCCTTCCATTTTTTTGTTTTAAATTGCCTTATAATAATAATTATTATTACAAATTTGGTCTTCTCCACGGACAGAAACGTGCGAGTAAAAGTCCGAAGAAGCACAGTTCTAGCAGGAGCAAGAGCCGGAGTAGAAGCCCGAGCCGGAGCAGGAGCAAGAGTTTATCCCGGTAGTTGTCCCTGCACTATTATACTCTCTCTCTTTTTTTATATATATATATATTTTAAATTTTCATTTCAACATTGCACTCCTTAATATATTGCTCAAATTCCTAGATCAGCTACGAAATCTTGATTCTAACTGTGATTCATGTCAACAGGTGATAATATCTGATGTTGTTTGATCCGTTGAGCCCAGAAGCCGTGAGTGAGATTGTGCTCCTTGGCCTGGTTTAGTTGCAGTTTGTGGGTTTTAGTGGATTGTCTATTACAATTGGATTAAATGGGTGGAGAATGGATGATAGATTTGGAACTGTCTATCCGTTTTATCATTTTTACCAACTTTTGGAATTTAATGTCAAGGCATAGAACCCAGTGTCTACAAAACTATTATGTGACTTGAGCTTCCGAGGATTTGTTCTGTGTGATGCTTTTTTTCTTCTCAACTTTGTGTATTTATATTCATGTCCCAACAACTATTGAAATTCTAACAGCCTCCTTGATGAATTGGGCCTGGACTCGATTACAGTTTGTTCCTTTGGGCCACGTTTGGATGGCGGAGGGGGATTGGACAATTAGTCATATTTAATTGATAGTTCCGGGACTAATAATATCACCTCACTCAATAATTTAGTTCTCAATATGGGGACTATTTTTTAAAAATGGACAATTAATTCCGAGTAAAGTGGTATTGTCAAACATTAGACTATTTAATTAAATGAGATTATTAATTCAATTCTCTACTATCCTCTCCTTAATCCTGTTTGTTGATATGTTTGTCCTTCTAAAGCATGCCCAACTAATATTTATAAACGGTCAAAACTCGCTCTAAGTTCCACGTTGACCTTGAATCAACAACTTGATTGAGGTTGTGCGTATAATTGTCACATCAAGATTTTTATTTATTTTTGAGTAATGCCAAAGTTCTCAAATTTTTATATCGAAGTTGGGTCTTAACCGGTATGTTAGTGGAACTACGTCAATTTTAGTGAGACCACCTATATTGTCGTTGGGATTTATTTTAGAGTAATGTCATGCTTTCCAAATTTTAGTGAGGTTTGATAAATGATTTTTAATTAAAATTCAACTAGTCCCATTATTTTATATTTGGTCTCACTATCCATTATTTGGAAAGTATTTTTTAGAAAAAAATTTAAGAGGCATAGCATTACTATTTTTTGAGTAAAGATTGGGACACACTCAAAAGATACAATTTTTGGGACACAACTCAAAAGAGAGATAGACACATCTTTTAAATTGTGTTTTAAAAATTATCTTTGGGCGTATCGCAAGTATTACCCCCTCTTTATTTTAAGCGGTCCAAGATTTGGAAATCCAAAAAGAAAGAGATGTTTTGCTTATTTGTGAACAATTGGTCTTTTTCCTTTCTTTTGCTTTTTTTTTTTGCTCAAACAAACATTCATTAAAATTTACCAAACATTACAGAGAAAACAAACACAAACAACAATAGAAATAACAAAAAGTATAACAACAAAGGGAATAATAGATAAGGATGCATAAGAGACCAAGGAAAAACTCCGCTAGCTGCACGAGGAAACCACCACCACGCCGTAAGGAACGCCGCGAGAAGAGATCCGGAACCCAGGGCAATTTCAACCTTGTAGATGGTAGAGACCACCCAAAGAAAGAAGATGGCAGAAAGCCAAGCCCAAACAAGTGAAGAGACTTCACCAAAGGGGGCAACCAAAGTTGCTTGAAACACTTCCACGGTAGCAAAAGCTAACCCAAGGAAGGCAGCACAACCGTAGAAGAAAGCTCCAAAGCCACCAATCATAACCCAATGAAGACCAAAAGCCAATCTACTGTTTCAAGACTGGTCTAGCCAACATTCACCGTCTTGAACCCAAAGAGATGTCGGACAAGAAAAGGAACAAAAACACAAGATTGAAACAAAAAAAGAGGGAAAAAAATCCCTAGACAACCTTCACAGAAGAAGGGGAAGTCTCCACAAAAGAGAGGAGGAGCAGGAGGTCAGAGGTGGGCAGGGAAGAGAGGGGTTGGAGGTGGAAGTGGGCCGGGGAGCTGCTGCGGCGCTTAGGTTTTCCCCCTCAAATCGCTTCTCTCTCTCTACGTGTAGAGAGAGAAGCTCCTCTGATTTACCTCATAGTATCTTTGATTTCTGCTTAAATTAAGTACCTCCTTTCTTTTCTCCCCTCCTTTCTTTTGCTTTGCTTTGTCAAATCACGCACTATGAATTGCTTGGATGAAACTAACTCAATAATAGTTTAAATGTACTTGTACATATGTGATTGATCGACCCATATAAATTTATAGAGCAAATATTACAAATGTCTCCCACATATGATTTAATATTATGGACCTCATGATTCTGAAATATACTAATGATCTTCTTTATTTTTAAAATTTTGTATCACTGACCTCCTTTTCGTTAAAGAGCAAATGACAAAAAATTGACGAAATCTTGTGATGTCAGCACATTCTTAAAGTGAAATGACATTGTTGTCTTTATTTTTGATTAATTAACTAAAATAACCTGACAAGTTAGTTTCAAATTACATCAATTCCTTTATATTAGATATTAAATTTGACAAATATGCCCACACTTTGAACTAAAAATAACAAGAAAAAAGAAATGTTGTATTTTTTAGTCTCAACTTCTTATATTTATTTTATAATACACAAGGGAGGACAATATTGTAACTTCAAGTGTATAACTTGCTGAGAAGGGAGGTCATTGATATTATTTCAAATCTAAGGGAGATCTCTGATATTAGGTGATACCTCGAAGATGTCAATAATATTTGAGTAATGCTATGCTTTCCAAATTTCTATCCCAAAAGTATTTTCCAAATGGTAACAGTGGGGTTAGGTAAATAACATCCAATCAAAATTTAATTGATCTTACTGTATTAGACATGACCCCATTACCACATCATTTGAAAAACACTTTTAAGAAAGAAATTTGAGAAACATAACATTAATCGTAATATTTAGCCAAATTTATATTACACATATTTTGACAAATAGTACATTTTTAAACATGGTAGAAAAGTAGTTAATGTCCTACTCAAACATTATATCTGGACGTGTTAGAGTATCTCCAATGTAAAAAGTTATTTTTTTTCATCTCAAAGCTATAATTTGACACTACTACAATACCAAAAAGCTATATTTTGACAATACTGCTCCAATGGTAGATTTAATCCAAACTGCCAAATTTTGGGTTAATTACCATTCTCCTAGTCAACTTTCAACTACCATTCTCAACCATCATTCTTCTTCTATCAACCGTTCTCAACTACCATTCTTCTTCTATCAACCACTATTTCTCTATAAAAACTATCATCATCTACTACACACTACACTCTTCATACTCAAAATTGATCATTTGGGCTTTTCTCATATTTTAAAAGTGCAATGAGCAATTTGAGAATATCAATTTTGAGAGGAGATGTTGATGATTCTTCATCCGATGAAGATCAAAGCACAAAGGTTGTTAAAGTTATAGCATCAGAGTTTCAAAAAAGAAAAATTCAACGAAATAATTAGTCAACCATGCATGTAGGTTCTATAAGTGGTCGGCGATACATCTATTGTGATAGAATTTATGGCAATGAGCAACTAATTGCTGATTACTTTGCCGAAAATCTTTTCACCCACCCAACATCTTTCGGAGACGCTTTCGAATGAATCGCCCTTTGTTCCTTCGTATATTAAGTGATATTTAGCAATACGATGACTACTTCGTCCAAAAGATTGATGCTATTGGTGTCACTGGTTTATCCAGTTTGCAGAAGATGACTGCGGCTATTAGGATGCTTACATATGGTATGCCCGCAGATGCTGTTGATGAGTACGTGAGAATCGGTGAAAGCACAATTATTGAGGCTTTGAAACGATTTTGTCTAGCAATCATTGGCATTTACGAAGAAGAATATCTAAGATCCTCGACAGAGGCGGACATTTCTAGACTACTACGGGAGGGAGAGAAACGTGGATTTCCTGGAATGTTAGGGAGTTTGGATTGTATGCACTGGCAATGGAAGAGTTGTCCTACTGCGTGGAAAGGACAATTCACTAGTCATGTACATAAACCTACAATTATACTTGAGGCAGTGGCATCATATGACTTGTGGATATAGTATGCTTTTTTCGGTATGCCTGGATCTCATAATGAGATCAACGTTCTTGATCTGTCGCATCTCTTCTCTGAGCTAGTGGAAGGACGTGCCCCTCCTGCTAACTATACTATCAATGGCAACCAATACACCATGGTATATTACCTTGCTGATCAAATCTATCCTAAGTGGGCAACCATAGTCCAAACGATCTTTCAACCTTTAGGATTGATGAAGAAACTATTTGCAACCATGCAAGAGTCATGTCAGAAGGATTTGGAAAGAGCATTTGGCATTCTTCAAGCTCGTTTTGCCATTATACGGGGACCAGCAAGATTTTGGAGTCATGAAGACCTTGCCTACATTATGACGACTTATATTATTTTTCATAACATGATTATTGAGTATAAGAGTCGAGAGAAATCGGCGTATGAGGAATTTGGGATGAGGAAGATGAATAAAGTGTAAAGCTTGTGGTCATGGTAGGAGCCTTTGGTTTTCTAGAGGAAGGCAACTCTTGCCATTTAATACTATGCTCCAAGATTACCCAACAATGATCTAAAGTGAAATGTTTTTTTCTCAATTTCATGATACATAATTTTGGCTTTAACAACCTACAGAAAGGTCAAAATAAAATAAGATATGTCATACAAAATACTCTAAAAAAAATAAGAGAATTGTTATTTACACTCCATCATTGAACCAATGCACTCCATGGTACCACGTGGTACCATGTATGTAATGCATGACATGCATATACCACATACTTTAAGAATGGTACCATGGAGTGCCTTGGTTCAATGATGGAGTGGCAATAGCACTACCCAAAAATAATTGAGCCAGATTTTTAACATCACTTACTCCACAAGATTTTTTTTTTAATTTTTAATTTTTAATTTTTAATTTATTATATATATATATATATATATATTTGCATATTTTCAATTTGTGTTAGGCAACCACAAAATTTATTGCAACACTTCATGATTATACCCCAACGGCTTGGATAGAACTTTGTGATCGTGACGTTCGATCTTTTGTGTTCTCGATATAATTTTGGAATACTCGATTCCAAAAATTATTTTGTGACTGCAAGTTACTAACAATTGGATCTTGGGTGACACTCAACCAACCATGGCAAATTGCTACATCTTGATCCACAGTAAATGCCTTTCCCCTCTTTATGGATTGTTGATTGGTTTCCATTTTTTCTTCTAAAAAATTGTAAGGAAAAATAAATAAAATAAAATTGGACAAGAGAGCACAATATAAAAATTGGGTTCAAGTTTTATACTTATAGACATTTGGGAGAGATATAAAGTAAAAGCACAAAATATAACCGTTGATTTGCAATATATTTGTTGGTTCTGCCAAAGAAAAAAACAATAGCCGTTGAAAGTGGCAGCAGGCATGGCCCCTCGTTGGTTCCTGCAGAAAAGAAAAAAATATATAACCGTTGGCTTTTGTTTGAGTGGCAACGCATGGGGCCCACTCATTTGACAAAAGTCATTTGAGCTTTCAAATTTGACAAACAAATGACTGTCATTTTTTGGTAGAGCCTTTTGGCAGTGCGTTGGAGTGGGTCTAATTTGAATATCTATCATTTTATGACTTTGGTAGTGTATTTGATAGCACGGTTGGAGCTGCTCTTAAGTGCCTCACATAAGAGTTGATTAATTTAAGAGACATGCTAGACACACAACATGTCACGCCCCGACGTAGCATAATTCAGGAAAGCATTTAATTTCCTTTATGGACTCGTAGGTCGTGACAAGTGAGTATGACCAATTGTCCCTGCAACAAATAACTTAACAACATTTCTAAGAGAAAGGATACTAATAAACATAAGCTCCGAAATTTAAAACTTACTAAACTATTACATAAGTCAATGTCTTAGGCACAAAACGCCCTTATTCAAAAGCTATTCTCCAGTCTATTACAACTTCAGAAATGAAAGACATAGGAAATAATAAGCAGCCTCCTGGAAAGTTCCTTGCCTCTAACTAGCGTAGTCGAAGTACCCTGGCTGCTCCTGCCCCTGAAAATCTGGACATACAGTCCAGGACGCATCAACGCCGTCAGCTTATGAAAGCTGGTGAGTAAAATAAACAAGTGCTCGCAATGTATATATAAGCAAATAAACAACGGTACCATTTAACTTTAACAGTAATATATTCAAGGTTCCAATTCCAACATGAATCACGGGGGAATATAGTAAGAAATAAATACGAAATTGTACATGAATTGTGAAACATCTTATTTTGCCAATTCTTTCCTTTAGGACAATCCAATTAAATCAACACATCATTTCAGCTACCAGAAGTAATAAGTATTCAATCATCCAATTCATACGCTACACTATCGCCTCCAATACCAGGAATACTATCCGATCGGTATTGAAGTCACACGCCACACTACTGCCTCAGATACCAGGAATACTATCCGATCGATATCTAGACCAAACACAACCAACCATCGCTCCGGATATCAGGAATACTATCCGATCAATATCCGAAACGCGCGCCTTAGATACCAGGAATACTATCCGATCGATATCTAAGTCGTACACAACACTATCACCATCGCTTCGGATATCAGGAATACTATCCGATCAATATCTGAAACACGCGCCTTAGATACCAGGAATACTATCCGATCGATATCTAAGTCGTACACAACACTATCACCATCGCTTCGGATATCAGGAATACTATCCGATCAATATCCGAAACACGCGCCTTAGATACCAGGAATACTATCCGATCGATATTTAAGTCGTACACAACACTATCACCTCCAATACCAGGAATACTATCCGATCGATATTGAGGTCACACACCAAACTACCACCCTTTACTCTTTTCACACTTTATCACACACATGCATGTCGACACAACCCCGCCCCAAATATGTATGTCAATGTTCATAGTTTTGCAGTATCAATTAATAATCTCAAAGCTGAATATACGTTCAACATAAATCTCGATCTTAATCGTTCTTACAAGTCCAAAGTCTAACAGTGAGCCTTTAAAACAGTGTATTTGTCAAACAGTTCTTTAAAATTTCCCAAAACATTTTCCAAACAGTCCCTTAACAAAAAAAAATCACACAAACTGCCAAAACTGCCACCTCGCGCGAGCGGGTCGCGCGAGCGAGGGGGAGGGAAAATCGCGCGAGCGGATCGCGAGGAGGGGGAAAGGTCCGCGCGAGGAGGGGGAAAGGTCCGCGCGAGCGGGCCGCGCGAGCGAACCTCGCGCGAGCGGGTCGCGCGCGCGAGTTCTTGCAGAATGTCATCTTCTTCGTCTTCTCCCCTGTTTTCAGTTTCTGGACTGAAATTACCCAGTTTCAAAATCTGTTCGTACCAAGATAAGTGATATATGGTTCTCCTCAGTTTTCCGCGTAGATTAAGAATACGCGATCAATTTTAACTAATACGGATTATATCACTAGTTATTCGCGATTAAAGTTAGAGTGACAAAACTTAAAATCAACGGTTCGTCGCGATACGGGTAAATTACTGTGTAGGATTCGAACCACAACTTATCGGGATCAATATCTTCCATTCCCAATTTACAGAATCGATTTTGGTTACGATTTCTAAAGCTTCAATTTTCAAGCTCTCATGGTGTTTTCATATATATACATATATACACACTTATATACACTGAAAAATACATATATAGACATTGAGAGTGAGTTTAAATTACTCACTGAGCCGATTATACAGAAAATTAAAGGCCGAGAACTTCCGCCGTTCCGTCGTTCCGAAATTCTTCCCGTTCTTGATTTTGAGATATATATAGCTATATATCTATGTATGTGACAGTGTATATATATATATATAATCTGTATGTGTGTGTGTGTTTGATTTTGAGAGGAAGAGAGAACAATGGAGAGTTTGAGGGAGATACAGTGAGTGAGAGAGAGACACACTGTTACACATATATATAAATTGATATGTTTGGGCTCCAAGAAAGACAGGGAATTCCACCGGTGTGGTTGAGCTCACGTGCTCCCACACCCAAACGCGGTAACGGCACAGTTTTAAAACAAAACTGGTATTTTCTGGTTTTAAAATAAAATACAGAAAATTATATTAACATAGGAATTAAATTCCCGGTTATACAAAAATATAGATATCGATTTTGAAACCACAGAAAATATTTTGGAAATTACGGTTTGACCCCAGATAAATATTTATAAATAGAAATTAAAACAGATCCTCATGGAAATGAAATGCCGTATTTATTTATTAATGATAATAAAATACAGGGCGTTACACAACACATTTCACAACATGACTTTAAATACATATATCATGTGCTGTGTAAGTGGTGCATAGAAAAGTGTGAAAAATCAAACAATACAGGGTCCAACACATTTAAAGCTCTGCTGTGGAATGTGTTGTGTGCCTAACATTTTTGTTAATTTAATGGAAACTTTTGTGATACATCCTAATAATTTTGGTTGTATCATACTCCACATGATATTTTGATGCCAAATTGACATAACTTATATTTCAAAATGCAAATAACTTTAAAACAAAGTGGTTTTCAAAGTTACAAAATTTTGGAACTCAGACACAATATTTTAGTACCCAAAACCACTTGTACGTATCAGGGATGAATATAGGAATTTGGAGTTGAGGGGCTTGCTTGGGTGAAAGGAGTAGCGAGTTTATGGGGATTTAGGGACAGCCCTCGATGCGATTTCTTTTGGGTCTATTCACATATTTTTTTGAACGGAAGAAGGAATTAGAAAAATTAATACTGATTAGCACCAAATGTACAATAAAATGACACATTGTCACTATAAATTGAGTTTTTCATACTTGGAAGGAGGGCTTAAATGAAATATATATACTGTATACATATATATATATATATATATTTTAGGGTACATATAAAGATTTTCTAAAATTAAGGGTGGCTTGAGTCCTCCTATGCCCAACATTAGATTCATCCTGGTATAGTGGTATGTATGATAGTAAAACAAAAAACAATGTACTCCTTTCGTCCCCTTTTTTTGAGTCCTGTATTCCATTTTGGGATGTCCCAAAATTAATGTTCACTTTCTTAAATTGGTATATAATCTTTACTTATTTTCCAAAACTAACCTTTCTTAAAATCTACAACAAGACAAAATTAAAAAAGTTGTAATAATTAGGGACAATTGTGAAAAATATGTGTAAATTCTTTTTGTCCCCTTAATAAGTTGAGTTCCCAAAGGTGGACTAAAAAAGAGGGACGGAGGGAGTATCATTCTTAGAGAGCACTGTTGCTTACTCAAATTTAGTTCACTGTTACTCATCTATGCGTTCATTGCCTAGTATGTGTTCTCTTTCATTCTCATTTTATCTTTATGTGAGACACATGTCATACAGTAAAAACATAAGTAAGTGAATCAAATTTAGATGAGCAAAAGCAAAAAGTACTCTCATTTTCCTAATAAAGAAATATAGGCTTGTCAGTTGACACACAACCAAGACACACAACCAAGAAGAAAAGGTCCTCAATCGTCACTGAAAGCTTTAGTTTACTAAACGTCGATTAGAAAATCATTGAATGAAATTTGTCTGTGAAAAAAGACAAGCAACTGATGAAGAAAAATTTGCTCTCTCTCACTCTCTCTCTTCAATAACACAAAAGGAAGGGAGAGCCCTCCTGCTGTCATTCCTGACGTTTTGAGTAAATGTCTTTGTCTGCGGAAAATGCCACCAAATTGCCGGCATGAACGAGAGAGAGAGAGAGAGAGAGAGAGAGAGAGAGTTGAAACTGTCGAATGGTTTTGAGGCATTTTGGCTCTTTACTCCATAAATTAATTGATTCGGCGATCGAGAAATAGCGTTTTGTCTCGTATAGAAATGAATTGAATGAATTGAGTGATATTGAAAGAAATACAAAGAAAGAATAACAAAGTCCGACTCTAGTTTGGTTGATGATGCAGTGCCTCTTTCTCTATCTAGTTCTTCTGCTAAACTCAGGGCCACTTCTCGTCTTCTCCTCTGATACTTTTAGCAGAGATGACTTCCCGATCCCACCTGAATTTGTTTTCGGTTCTGGGGTTTCCGCCTATCAGGTATACTTACTTTGCGTTTTTATTTTTATACCTATATATATAGCTATAGCCTATATCAATATGTATATGCATATCCATCGTTATTGTATTGTGAGTTCAGAATACAAAATTGATTTTTGTACTATCAAATAAGGAATCCATTATTATTATATGTCTGTCTGAATGGCCAAATCTATGCCTATGTCTGTCTGTATCCATTTATACTATTACAAGTACGAGGGGGCTGCATTAGAAGATGGAAGAACTCCTAGCACATTGGATACCTTTGCTCACGCTGGTCAGTATCTTTTTTTTTTCTTCTTCTTCTAAGATGTTTTTCAAATCATAATCATGCAATTAACATTAATAATCAGCTTTGTATAACGCGTTACTATAGGTAGCCTAGCCATTTACTACGATAGATTGAATCTTCTCTATCAACATCTTTCAGAAAGCGAAAGAGCACGACGGCAGTGTACACACAACAACTAGTATAAATTTTGTCAATTGAGTGACAACCACTAGCCCCAACTTTCCAAATCCAATTAGTACTCCACCAATCACAAGTCCAACTGGGCTAAAGCACACAAAAACACGGGCCACACTTACTGAGACTACTAATATTGCTACCATTATCTAATCATATAGCTATAACATATGTGCTCTATATATATATATATATATATATCGGAAGCGTTACATCATTGGGACCAACCTAATAACATAATCATCATCATCATCATCATCATCATTAACTTGGGTTTTGACAAACAGTTCAAAAACGTGAGTTACAAGTCCGTGTTTCTTACGAACCAATGTCACAGGACTCTATGGAACAACTTTTTTCCCGATGGGGTAGACGGATGCTTTTGTTGGTCATTTGGGGGTGATATGATCACCTGCTTCTAATAGTGTAGTTTCCTATATATCTATATAATAAGGGAGGGCGGTGTGGGGCCCTCCCATTTTAGAGACTTTCAATCTTAGCCTTTGAGGGAGGATTAGATATTTTAAACCGTTAGATTATTTGTCCACTAACAAAAAACATGTGATTGCTATGGACACATGTTTAACCCACTACATCACCTCAATGTCACAAACTGCCACCCACAAACTGCCTCTACTCACACATTCTGTAGATTTTTTTTTTTTCTTTTTTAACTTCATTCGGTTAGTGCAATCTCTCTCTCTCAATAACTGCATAATCGAAGAGAACTATCATAGCCAAAGACTCCCATGCCCTATGTAGGCTATGTCCCTCTCTAAATGTGTTGGTTAAGAAAAGCAAAACACTGTCAAAAATTCATTTCTGTAATGTAAAGAACATAGAAACCAAAGTGAAATAAGAGGAAGAGACGAATGGAGATGTATCTTTGTTGAAGGTATTTTCACTTTTCATGTATCTTTTTTTTTTTAATGAAACTTTTCATGTATCGCTATGTCTCTCTGTTCAATTTCTGTGTTTTTTTTTCCCTTCTTTGATGTTGAATCTTCTAAACCCAATATGTACAAGTACACAATATAGTTTCTTTTGCTTTTGCATTTTTTAAGCAAAGACCATGTGTTCATTTCTTTTGATGTTGAATCTTTTTTTTTTTAATGCTTATTTGCATGAAAAACACACACACAAAAAAGTAAATGACTTAAATTGATAACCAGCAAAACCGTGTACAATAAACTAAATTTTCAAATTTCAGAAGTAAAGAGTCTTCACTGTCGTCACAAAAAAAAAAAAATTGGGTTCAGTTCCTCAAAAAAAAAAAAAAAAAACCTGTAGCAAACAAACCGAGAAACCCAAACGGATGATACCATTGATTCAAATTACAGAAGTTTGAAACAAACTGAGAAAGCCAAAATTGAGAGAGAGAGAGAGAGAGAGAGAGAGAGAGAGAGAGAGAGAGTACTGCGAGCATAGTGAGATCCAAACCCACGGAGAGAGAAATATACACATGGCTTTGGAAAGAATGTAGAAGAAGAAAAATGTAAAGTAATTTCATATATTTTTGTATGTTTACTATTGTAAATGCTTTTCTGTCGGTGTGCAGCGATGGATATATACTCAATTCAATATGATTCCATTATGGGAGTATGCACGGCTATTTTTGACTCTCAAAGTGATCAACATTTTTAATTGCTATATTAGTACATATTGGCCAATGTAAATGAACATGCATGATAATCTCTCTTATTCCCTTACCCAATTTGATCAAAACAGTAACCGTAAGATCTAAGAAGCGTATTTGTTATATTCTATTGTCTATCTAGAAAATGGGGTTTTCCATCACTATGGTTGTAAATTTTGCTATCAGTTTGATTAGTTCCACCCTTTTTTATAGATCATTTGATTAGTTCTATTAGTTTGATACAGTCCATAGGGTCAGTTAGTGAAATGAGTAAAGCTCCTTCCCAAATATGGGCTAAATAATCACAAAAGTTTTACTTTACTTTTCTGTTTCTTTCCAAAAGCTTACAAAGAGCTTCTTTTTTTTTTTTTTGTTTAATTTGAACTTTGTGCCCTCGGGCACGGGTTATGACTAGTATATATATATATATATATATAAGACGCGTGCACATGGGTTCTACCCTATTTTTTAGGCATTTTAGTAAATTTTTTACGCTTCAATGCATGTACATGTCAGTGTATATTTATCTCAAAAGATCAATTACAACAGAGATTAATCCAAAAGCTTAGGGTTGACCAATAAGTCACACCCTTGTATATTATTCAAGAATAAGAAGAAAAAAATAATTACAACCTAGTCCTTTTAATTCTAATAATATAAAACAAAGTAACATATCTAACACTCCCCCTCAAGCTGGTGCGAAGATATCTCTCAATCTCAGCTTGTTAAGCATATCACGAAACTGTCTAACCCCAACCCCTTTAGTAAGAACGTCAGCAAGTTGATCACTACTCTTCACAAAAGGAGTGCAAATTGTTCCATTGTTGAGGTTTTCTTTAATGAAGTGCCTGTCAATCTCAATATGTTTAGTCCTATCATGCTGGACCGGGTTGTGTGCAATACTAATTGCAGATTTACTATCGCAATACAACTTCATTGAATCCTCATGCCCGATCTTCAAATCCCTCAATAGCAATTTGATCCATAGAAGTTCGCACACACCTTGAGCCATTGCTCTAAATTCAGCCTCTGCACTAGACCTTGCCACAACATTATGTTTTTTGCTTCTCCACGTAACAAGGTTACCTCCCACAAATGTGCAATACCCTAAAGTGGACCTTTTGTCGGTCACTGAGCCTGCCCAATCAGCGTCTGTGTATGCTTCTATTATGAAATACTCATGCTTACCAAAGAATAAGCCCTCACCAGAAGTAGACTTAAGATATCTCAAGATCCTGTAAACCGCATCCATATGTGTCTCATAAGGAGCATGCATGAATTGACTTACTACACTTACAACAAATGTAATATCAGGACGAGTATGAGAAATATAAATAAGCTTCCCTACATATCTCTGATATCTCCCCCTGTCTACCATTTTTCCACCTTTTTCATCACTCAATTTCTGGTTTGGTTCTACAGGAGTATCACATGCTCTACTTCCAAGCATTCCGATTTCACTCAAGAGATCCAAGACATACTTTCTTTGAGAGATGAAGATTCCATGCTTAGACCTGGCCACTTCAACTCCCAGAAAGTATTTAAGCTCTCCTAGGTCTTTTATTTCAAACTCCCTTGCCATGTACTCCTTTAGTCGTTGCATTTCCTCCAAGTCATCACCTGTGAGAATAATGTCATCCACGTACACAATAAGTGCAGTTGTCTTACCTTGCAAAGAGTGCTTGATGAATAAGGTATGATCAGCTTGGCTTTGTTTGAACCCGTATCTATACATAGCATGAGTAAATCTCTCAAACCACGCTCTTGGGGACTGTTTGAGGCCATACAATAACACACCTTACCTTCTGTCTCCGGCCCCTCAAATCCAGGAGGGATATCCATGTACACTTCTTCTTCCAAATTGCCATGTAAGAATGCGTTCTTCACATCGAATTGGTGAAGTGGCCAATCACAGTTGGCTGCAAGAGATAAAAGGATCCTGATAGAGTTCATCTTAGCAACTGGAGCAAAGGTCTCCTGATAGTCCACTCAGCAACCAGACGGGCTTTAAACCTTTCAATTGTACCATCTGCTCTGTGCTTCACTGCATACACCCACTTGCACCCCACTGTTCTTTTGCCTATAGGTAACTTAGTCAGCTCCCAAGTGCCATTCTTATGGAGAGCTTTCATCTCTTCATCCATGGCATGTCTCCACTTGGGATCACCGAGAGCATCTGGATATGATTAGGAATAGACACAGAGGCAATATTTGAAAGATAGGAACGATAAGTAGGAGACAAGTGAGAATAAGACACAAAGTTATATATAGGGTGTTGAGTGCAAGATCTAACACCCTTTCTAACAGCAATAGGAACATCGAGATCATCAGACTCTAGGGAAATAAAGTTATCAGTAATACCTGGAGAATTATCAGAGACATCACCAGTTGGAGAAGATTGCAGTAGAGAAATAGGAATACTGGCCTTTGCCTCTTTGTTTTTTTTCTTACTCCACGTACCTCTAGAGTACACTAACACTTCTTTCGGTTTAGGGATTACTTGCTCTATCTCCTTCACACACCTCATTCTGCCTAGGAGTTATGGGTTCTTCCTCCTCTTTTTCCTCATTCTCTATTCCTTTCAGTTGGGTTTCCGGCATTAAAAAAGTAGGAATTTCAGGTAAGACTGATCCTTGAACCTCTTCATGACTAGTCTCCCCCTGAAGAGGTATTCTAGGATTGGCAAAGAAAGGTACAGATTCTTGGAAAGTAACATCCATAGAGACATACCACTTCCGACTATCAGGGTTATAACACTTGTATCCCTTTTGAGTAGGAGAGTATCCTAGAAAAATACATTTAATGGCTCTAGGGTCAAGTTTACCCCTGGTAGGAGAGTGGTTGTGGACAAAACACACACTACCAAAGACACGAGGAGTGATAGACAAACTAGAAGATGGATGAGATAGAAGATCAATAGGAGCCTTTTTATCGAGGACCAAGGTAGGAAGATTAATAAGATACGCCGCTATTAAGACGGCGTCACTCCAGTATGATTTTGGAGCATTAGCAGTGAACATCAATGAGCGGGCAACATCTAGCAAATGACGATTTTTTCGTTCAGCAACTTCGTTTTGTTGCGGAGTATCAGTGCAAGAAGTTTGATGTAAAATGACCGTTGAAGTAAAAAATTCACCTAGACCCGAGTCAATATACTCACCCCCTTGATCGGAACGTAAAATTTTTATACCTGTCCCAAATTGAGTTAAAACCATTGCACAGAAAGATTTGAAGATAGAAAACACTTCACTCTTTTCTTTCATCAAATAAAGCCATGTAGTGCGTGAATAATCATCAATAAAAATAACAAACCAAAGATGACCTTTAAAAGAATTAACACGAGAAGGACCCCACACATCAGAATGCATTAAACTTTTATTAACGCTCAGAGCAAAAGATGTCCGACGGTGTTTCCCAAGTTCACAAGGTTCACAAAAAAACTCAGAAACAGGTTTATTGACTAAAGAAGGAAACATGTGCTTAAGTAAATGAAAAGACGGGTGTTTTAATCTCCTATGTAATAACCAAATGTCTTCAGACTTATTCTCAGTAACTGATGTGTGATGAGCTCCTTTGCTTCCTGCATCTAGAAGGTAAAGGCCATTCTCCTCTCTACCACTGCCAATTGTCCTCCTTGTGGTAATGTCCTGAAAGACACAATGAGAAGGGAAAAAGGTTACACTGCAATTCAAATCACGAGTTATACGACTAATAGATAAAAGATTAGAAGTAAAATTGGGAACATATAGGACCGATGACAGAGGCAATGAGGGAGTGGCATGGATGACACTTTTCCCTGTAACAGAAGAAAAAGTGCCGTCTGCAATGCGAACTTTATCTTGACCTGAATGAGGAGTATATACAAAAAACAAATCGGAGGAACCAGACATTTGATATGAAGCTTCTGAGTCAATAATCCACGAGAAAGACAAATGGGATAAACATGCTCGGACAAAAGTGACTGTGTTACCTGTGTGTGCAAATGAAGAGGAGGCACCTGTATGTGTGGATGCAGAGGTAGAGGCAGAGGCAGTAGAAGAACGGCGAGTCATCAGGCTCCGGAGAGCCTCCTCCACCTCAGAGGCAGTGAACATAGGTGGAAGAACAGCAGGAAGAGACTGATCAATCGGAGCAAGAGCTATAAGATCAACAGCCGTAGTATGATTAGCATGAGCATTGCGGCCATTAAACCTTCCTCCACGACCCCTAGACGAGCCAGAACGACCCCCACGACCCCCACGACCCCCTTGTGGATAACCATGAAGCTTATAGCATGTCTCCCTTGTGTGGTATTTGGTATTGCAATAATCACAAAATTGTTTAAACTTTTCTGAAGAACCATACTCACTAGTGGTGTCACGACCACGGTTCCCATCCTGCTGAGGAACTGAAGAGAGAGCAGATCGCTCTGTAGAAACAGGTGGAAGCATAGCAGAATGACGATTTTCCTCGTTCTGGACATAGGCAAAGGCCTCCTGAAGAGAAGGTAGTGGGTCCATTCCCAGAACCTGACTGCGAACTGGATCCAAATCAGAGTGAAATCCCTCTAGGAACTTAAAAATCCTCTCCTTGGTAATAAGTTTATGATAGGCCACAGAATCAGCAGGACAAATTGGCTTGTAGTCCAACAGGTGGTCCAAACGTTTCCAACTGGTGGATAGAGATGTGAAGGACTGCAGAACACTCTTCTCCCCCTGTGCAGATCTACCAATTGACCTCCGTAACTCAAAAATTTGCGTAGAATTGCCCTTGCTCGAATAAGTGTTGGCCATGGTGTCCCAAATATTTTGGGTAGTCATCATGTCCAAAAAACCTTCAGCAATCTCAGGAATCATAGAGTGGCAAAGCCACGTTATGACAGTGGAGTTCTCCATCTCCCACATGTCATAAGAGGCATCCTCGGTGGTGGGTGCTTTAATTTTGCCGTTGATATACCCCATCTTCCCCCTGCCTTTGAGAGACATAATCACAGATCCGGACCATGCTAGGTAGTTTTGGCCATTGAAAAGTGATGCAGTAAGTTTAACATTTGGGCTATCGGCGGATGCAACAATAACACGTTCATCCGAAAGCAACTGTGTATTCACGTTGGACTTGGCTGGATCCGTCATCGTGAATCAACACCAAAAAAAAAAAAAAATGATACCCGCAACGGAAAAACTTAAAAAAGGCAATAGAAATAGGGACCAACGGATACGAAGCACACCAACAAAAATCAAGCCACCATATAGGATGCCAGCAAATCAATCACTGATCAATGGGTCATAAAAGGACCAAAAAAAAATGAGAGAAAGAAACTTTAATCAAAATAGGAGTGGTTGATGACTATATGAAAGTGGGAAAAAAATGCGATAAACAGTAGCGATGAACAGTCTCGTGAACAGTGTCGTGAACAGTGCCGTGAATAGTGCTCAGGTCATATTGGTGGTGGTGAGTTGGCGCAGGTGGTGGTTAGGGTTAGGGTTGTGGTGGCTCTGATACCATGTTAAGTTTGACAATAGGGATTAATCCAAAAGCTTAGGGTTGACCAATAA
The DNA here is from genome assembly GCA_033977485.1 of Hydrangea macrophylla. Classification (NCBI taxonomy): domain Eukaryota; kingdom Viridiplantae; phylum Streptophyta; class Magnoliopsida; order Cornales; family Hydrangeaceae; genus Hydrangea; species Hydrangea macrophylla. The sequence goes on along the minus strand of CM066982.1, from coordinate 113,524,608 downwards.
GTCACACCCTTATATATTATTCAAGAATAAGAAGAAAAAATAATTACAACCTAGTCCTTTTAATTCTAATAATATAAAACAAAGTAACATATCTAACAGTTACATGCAACTCAAAAATTCCAGGGAATATACATGGGGACAACGGAGACATAGCAAGCGACGGATACCACAAATACAAGGTGTGTGCATGGAATTGTTCAGTTTGGTACTTTAATTTATTTGTTCTTTCCTTTCTTTTCTAGGACAGCGGCTATAAGAGCCCAGTATTGTTACTCAAAGCACAAACTTGCTTGCTTTGTTTGATCTTAGGAGGTACTAGTCCTTGATTTACTGTGAGAGGTTATATAATTAATAAAGCACTTATTGAATGGGCATAGGCTGCTCAGATCAATGACTGCATGCTGAACATGTACTCTGTAGTTGTAGTTTGTGATGGACACATGTCTGCTGCTTGTCTGTCAATGGTTGTCGCAGCTAAGTTTTAGTAGCATGGACCATGGTCCATGTATATTTATTCTCAGAATGTATGGTTTCTCATTGTTGTACAGAAGGTAATATGTTTATTGTCTGTGTTAATTTACTTGGTTGATGCTGATTTAGTGTCTATGCCAAAACTACATCTTGCTGGAGTACAATCCATGACTGGGTTGATTATCACTTACAGGAAGATGTCCAGCTCATGTCAGAAACTGGTTTGGAGGCGTTTAGATTCTCCATCTCATGGTCAAGACTTATCCCTAGTATGATCACTTAAATTTGTTGTTTCTTTGGATATGATCTGAGTGAGCTCTGGTACTTCTTAAACTCATACTCTCTCTCTCTCTCTCTCTCTCTCTCTCTCTCTCTCTCTCTCTCTCTCTTTTCAGATGGAAGAGGACCTGTCAACCCAAAGGGTTTAGAATATTACAACAATCTCATCGATGAACTTATCAGACACGGTTATTGCTAGATTTCCTTCATAAAGATTGCTAATGACGTTTGGTTCACAATTTGGACATATGTGTAGGCAAATCATGATTCAGTTTGCCCAAAATTATGAATGGTGAATTGACAGATTCCATTTCTTTAGAAAATAACTTTGTGTGTATATATATACGCGCACCATTCACATATGGAAATACATATATAGTGTTTGAAATGAACAAGAAACAAATATCAATGCTCATAATGTTGAAAGTTGCAAAGTTGTGAATCGCGAATCATATCGGGTTACATGAAACTTGAATTGACTGGTACTAATCGACGGATTCTAACAAACATGTGTGTTGTATAGAAGCAAGAAAAGGTACTTCCAAAACGCTAACCAAACAATACCTTGCATGTCTTCCCCATCTTTATTGATTTCTTTCATCTTGATCATGCAGGAATCCAACCACATATTACCTTATTCCATATTGATATTCCGCAGGCCCTCCAGGACGAATATGGAGGATGGCTTAGTCGAAAAATTGTGTATGGTTCTCAACTCTAGTGGTTATCACAAATTCAGATATTACGAGTATGGTACATTCTGTACTGAACACAAAAATGCCTATACACGAGGGATATATATATAATATATATAAATACAGGAGGAATGATTTTGATGACTAAGACATTCTGGACTCTTGTTGTGTCTTATCATCTAAGGGTCCAAAATTGTTCCCACTCTTCACTACTTTTTTAAATTCAATATTGTTCCCCCCACTTCTTACACCTTTTGTATTTTCCTCCCCTCTCTCAACACACTCTCTCTCTAAATTGAATATGTATCTAAATATAGTTGTTATAAAATTATCTTTATAAAAACATGATTAATTTAGGTTTAAACAAACTTTTTTGTTTGGTAGTGCCTATTGGCACGGGCAATTTCTAGTATATTTATGTTTGTGGATGCAGGAAAGACTTCACAGTATATGCTGATGTGTGCTTTAGAGAATTTGGCAATAGAGTTTTGTACTGGACCACCATGAATGAGGCAAATGTATTTGCCATAACTGGTTATGACTCGGGACAATTGCCCCCTCAGAGATGCTCTCCCCCCTTTGGAAAGCACTGTGCCGGAGGTAACTCCTCCGCAGAGCCATATATTGCCGGTCATATTATCTTGCTGGCACATGCTTCCGCTGCAAGATTGTACAAGGAAAAGTATCAGGTACATTTGAGCTTTTCATAGGAAGCTTTTGACAGCATCTATCGATGAATTAGTTATCGTCATTTACCTCCAATTTCTTTTTTAATTGTCCTAATAAACAAAAGCAATACCAAGAAACTGATTGTGATCATTGGGAACATGGCATGATGCAGAGCTGGCAACATGGGTTTATTGGAATTAATATATTGGCCTTTTGGTACGTTCCTTATTCAGATGCAACAGAAGATGTGATCGCAACTCAAAGAGCTAAAGATTTTTGGATTGGTTGGTGAGTCAAGAACGCTAAATAGATAAAATGGTACATGTGGCTTGAACTGTAGAGATGCCGCTTAAACTTAATAATGGTTGTGGGTTTGAGGGAATTTCTTTGTATGAAAAAGCCATTCTTTGCTTACTCTTTATTTCCGAGTTTCATTGCAGGTTGGTCAATCCCTTGGTATTTGGAGACTATCCCGAGGTAGTGAAGAAGAACGTGGGTACAAGACTTCCAACCTTCAGTAAACTAGAGTCCAAACAAGTCAAGGGCTCGTTTGATTTTGTAGGATTGAATCATTACTCTACATTATACATCAAGGATAGCTCCAGCAGCCTTGAAATGGATACTAGGGACTTCTTCGCTGACTCAGCAGTTAAAATGCTATGTATGTCATACCCTCTTCTGACTGAACTTGATAAGATTTCTTGCAGGCTTGATTTACATCTGCATTAGGTTTATTAAGAGGAAGTCGGAATTTAGTATTATTTTTGTCAACTCGAACGGAGCAGCCATGATACTTAACTGAGTCAACTCAATCAGTTTTCTGACAAAGGCGTTAGTTTGATGATACTGATATAGCTCACAGACTTTTCTGGTTCATTGTAGTTAACAAAGCATCGCATACCAGATATATTATGTCTACAGGAGAAAGAGTAATGGATATCGCAGATGGAAACCACTTGCCCTTGACGGGCCTGTCCTATACGCAGCTAGACGAGGTGAGGACTAACATGATTTTGTGAGTTGCTTTACTTTTCAGGGTTTATCCTCATGTACTGAACCAGTTTCTTTTGACTCAGTCTGCTGCTATGTCCTTGGGTCTGCCAGGAATTTTGGAGTATTTCAAGCAAATTTATGGCAACCCTCCAATTTACATCCATGAAAATGGTTTGTATCTCTTTATTACTCCTCCCTCTGTCTGTGTCATGAGTGGGATAAGGAGTTGACCAAATTCATCTATTTTTGAAGTATTGTAGAGTAAGTCTCAAGGGAGGGCATGGCTGTTATCCACAGTCATTATTTACTGAATTGGGTACCGCAGCACCTATCCGTTCAACTGACTTCCATATTCGGATTTTTCTTAATAAATTGTTTACACACATTTTGCTTTTTGTGAAAAATTGAAAGGCAAAATAACAATGAGAGGATAGAATTTTTTAGTTAGGTCTGTCTCCAATATGTAAGCAGGACTCAATAGGCTATGGGCCTTATGATCATATAGTTGTTAACTAAACTTTCATGTCTTCTATTGACAGGTAATGGGATCCAGCATAATAGAGCAGTGAACGACACACCAAGGGTGGAATTCTTACATGCTTTCATTGGGGCATTGCTTGATGCTGTAAGGTATACCTATTCAACAGCAAGTTCAGATTTTAATGCTTTTGGGTTTGAACTCATGGAAGATTGAGTGTTTTGAGTGATAACCCTCTCTGTTTTGTCCATTTATCATGTTTTTTTTTTCTTTGTTCTTTCATTTTGAAAATGGTGGAAGGAACGGGTCAAATGCTAGAGGCTATTTCACATGGTCATTTTTGGATGTACTTGAGATTATGGGTGGCTACAAATTTGATTTCGGCCTATATTACGTAGATCGGGATGACAAGGATTTGAAAAGATACCCTAAGCACTCTGCACATTGGTACTCCAAGTTTTTGAAGGGAGGAAGCATCAGTCTCGATGGAGATGCTGATGTTAAGAAGAACTTGTTTGCTGTTTCTCAATCTCACTCATCTCAGTAGGTTTCGCTTCACACAACTGCATGTTACCTCCCTAGCAATGTTTTGAAAATCGGACTATTAGTCGAACCATAAAAATGACCGGGTCACGGGTTACTGATTCAACCATCGGGTCAACTGGAATTGAAACGTGTTCTCATAGTTATGTAATTAATATTAATATTAAAATAAAACAAAAAAGCAAAAGTTTCCGGTTCAACTATCAGTTTTACCGGTTCAACAGCTGTGTTTTCCTGGTTTGAAAAAATAGAATGATTTTGAAAATTTCCCTGTTTACCGGTCCAGCCGGACCGTTTCCTTGAATGGTCAACTGTTTATCCGGTCTGGTGTGATACAGTTTTTAAAACAATGCTCTCTAGACATTGGTATGTTTGTCTATCCTCTATAGCTAATGTTTCCGAGATGTACAAACAAATTGTCATTTATATATGTATTTCCCTTGTCGTATAAATTAGACATTGCGATCTTTTTATCAAGAGAGCGATGAGGAAGTCTTCTTCTTCTTCTTCTTCTTCTTCTTCTTCTCCTCTCTCTCTCTCTCTCTCTCTCTCTCTCTCTCTCTCTCTCTCTCTCTCTCTCTCTCTCTCTCTCTCTCTTCTTGCCACCACTTAGCAGACTTTTTTGTTGTCCAATGTAATCTGCGCATTCTTTCATTATTTCTCCTCTATAAACCAAGTAGTTACGGATATACGCATACCATATTTTTACGACAGATACAGTTGGGAACTTGGGAATACATCTGCTTAAAAATGAACAATTCTTTAGTGCATTAACGGCTTGAAAAACTCTTGCACCAGTTTTGGTCGCCATGTTTCTGCATTAGACGCGAAGGAAGTTTTTTCAAGACGATTAAATTCATTATATAAAGTGAGCATGGAGTGATTGGCCTCTTTACATTTAAATTGGCCCTTCCTGATTTGTGGATGCTCCTTGTTTGCCTTCATTTCTTGATTTGGTTTATTGTACCATTTTTTATCTGAATTAGTTGTATTTAAATTATGCTTTATTAGTTAAAATTATTCTCTGTTTCACTTGGTCTAGCTGCATGGGGAAGAAGTTGCACTGTGGACTATTGACTCATGTTCTACAAACTGACATCATTGAACACTAAGGACCCTTATGGAAACATTTCCAATTTTTATTTAAAAAAAATGAATATAGAATAGAAAACTGAAAATCGTAATGTTACCAAACGAGCCTCATGTTACTACTTTGTGTTAAATGTTTACATGCACCAAGAATACTCTATAAAAGAGAGAATATTTTTATAAGATTAAACAATTGTCATTTATTTGAAGTCATCAAATTCTCTCTTTTTTTATTTTTTATTTTTGGTTGGTGTTACAGAAGGGTAAACAGAATTAGCTTCCCCTAGTAAAGCCTAACACCAAAGAACGCAAATAAAAACAAGTTTTAGACTGCTGGAAGGGTCATCCACCACTGCTAACTCCTCTTCCTGCTACAGGCCTAGATTAGCCAACTTGTCCGCACATTTGTTTCCTTCTCTTTTGGTGTGATTCACCACTTTTTGACATTGGCTCAAAAGAAATTTACAGTTTTCAAGTACCGTCTTCCTCGCCTTTCTAGAGGAGGGTCTTTGCCACTTCCGAATTGGTTTCAAGTATCAAGCCATTGTAGCCTCCTTGATAACTAATGCTTTCCCACTTAAAAAGACTTGTAAAATGGTCAATCCTTCCAAAGTCCTTGCCCGTCTCAAAAATGCCGCGTGCCACAGAGAGAGAGAGAGAGAGAGAGAGAGAGAGAGAGAGAGAGAGAGAGAGAGAGAGAGAGAGAGAGAGAGAGAGAGAGAGAGAGAGAGAGAGAGAGAGAGAGAGAGAGAGAATTAATTTGATGTGCGACTTCTGTGAACAAACAAGATTTTAAGTTAGTGGAATCAACCTTCCTTGCGTAGACAAGCTGATTTTGGTTCTGGATAACAATGGTCTTTTCTCGGTTAAGTCAGCTTATCTCTCGGATCAGAAACATATAATGCTTGAGACAGGTGGGTTTACCTCCAGCAATTGGAATAGTATTTGGAATGAAAAAATCCACGAGTGCCACAAATTCTTACTTTGGAAGGTGGTATGTAATACCATCCCTACCATTGCCACCCGGATGCACATCCATGATACTTCATGCACCCGTTGTGGCAGCAGTTTGGAATCAACGTAACATCTTTTTATGGAGTGTCCTGTGGCTAGAATTCTTTGGAGATCCTCTAAATGGCCTCTTGACCGGTTGGCTTTTCGGAGCAGTGGCCTAAAAAAATGGATTTCCAGTATCCTTGAACCCACTCTGGGGTTGGGGGTGAACCCGGATGAGAGCCGTGCCTTTGCCCTTTGCCATCTTCTCTGCCCTCTTAATGGAACAACTTTGGCTCTTTCTAAACAAGGTCCTACATTACACCAAGTCTGCCATATTGATATTCCAAGATAGCCATATTGATATTGACTCATTGGCAGTTGGTCACTGGAATGCTCAAAGGATGCCACCCTAGTCCTCCAAAACTCTGAAGGACGGCTGGACCCCTCCCCTGTCGGACTGTATAAAGGTAAACTTCGATGTGGCTATCCGTGAGAATTTGGCAACGATAGCTTCCATCTTGAGGGATGATCAAGGTACCATTATCCATGCTTCTACTGTCACTGGGGCAGTTCTTGATTCTGTTGTAGCAGAAGCTCGGGCGGATGTTCTTGCTATTTCTGAAGCAGCCAACCGTGGTTACAAAAGGGTCATTTTTGAAATGTTGATTCCTTGTTGGTTTGCCATCCTCTTCTGGGAGTGATCGTGCAGCCCGGATTGGATTGTGGAAACTCGCATTTTGGAAACTCACAAAAGGGTCATTTTTCCCCCTGGTCATTCTTCTTAATGAATTTCGTATCAAGCAACAAAAATGAACGTGAAGTGTCATATCAGGTTGTTGTGGAGTTTGAATCTCACGGGGTGGGGAAACACTACTTCTCCTTGTAATGCATAAAAAAAATAAAAATAAAATAAAAAAAGTGCCATTCCATATTAGTATCATTTTTCTTTTTTGGTTAAATATCACATTATCATTTGATTGTATGTGTATATATAATATATATATATATATAGAGGGATTTGCTAACTTACAGCATACGAGGCTTTTAGCAACGAAAAATAGGCTTTTAGCGAAGAAATTTTTCTTCGCAAAAATTTCGTAGCTAAAAACCTATTTTTCATCGCTAAAGAGGATGTTGTATGCTGCTAACCTACAACCATTGTGTTGTAAGTTAGCAGCCCCCATATATATATATATCTATATATCTATAATCTATAATATATATATAAGTGCACCGATGGTCTTAAGTGTTTTGAACTTTTATCAATCGGTGCACTTTTGCTTAAGTGATTTTTTTAGAGTTTTATTAAGTTTAGTATACCATTTTTTTTTGTCCGCCATAAGAGTCCTACAATAGTACAATTTAATAACAACATTAGGAATGACCCCATTGTCACATCATTTAAGAATCACTTTTAGGATAGAATTTGAGAAGCATAGTACTACTCTTTTAGGATTGGCTCATATTGGTTTTGTTTTTATATTAATATATATATATATATACATATACGAACACCACATTAATCACCAAATTTAATACGTCATATTTACCTTTTATGTGTGTGTATATATATATATATATATGACTTATGCGCACAGTTTAGCACACTTGTAAAGAAAAAAAAACTACCACTTATATAACATAAGCTTAATTACAGTGAAGAAAAAAAACAAAAAAAGAAAGAAGATATACAGAGCAATGCCATGCTTATCAAATTTTGTATTCCAAATGGTTCATAAACTCATGTGGTAGCAGGACTACTTTTAATAATGGTAGGATCACTTCAAAATCCTCCACTTAAAATCAAGTGAATTTCACTGCCACACGTGTTTTTGAAAAATTTGGATTACAAAATTTAGGAAGCATAGCATTATTCAAGAAAATAAGATGAAATAGTAAAATAGTTAGGAATAGTATTTACTACCTGGGGAACTACATATATATTTCCTGTGAAATAATGGTATGGATCTCAAATTTATATCTCAAAATTTGGTTCAGCATTGATCCCCTTAAGTGTTTCGAGCTTTTTCAATCGGTGCAGTACTTTTGCTCAAGCGATTTTTTGATAAAGTTTTAATAAATTTGGTATGCCATTTTTTTTTCTGGTCCGTCTATAAATCAAAAGTCCTACAATAGTACAATATAATAAAAACATTAAAGTGTTATAAAAAAAGTACTAAAAAAATAACAACATTAAAGTATTTTTTTTCTTCACAATTACTATATGGTCAGTAGCCTCAAAAGAAGAAAAATTGACTCACGTTGTACCTGAAATTATTTTTTCCCCCCTTTTTTAGTACACTTCTATGATTAGGAATTGACATCCATTAATCTAACATTCACCTTGATTTTGATTTGAGATTTTTAGTTTAGTAGACTTCTATGATTAGGAATTGACATCATAATCACCAAAGTTTATTTTAAATTTTTTATGTTTTTTGTTCCAATTGTTGCTTCATAGCTTTGCGCACTGACTTGAGCTAAACTTGTAGGTATGTATTTATATATATTTACTTTGTTTTAGAGATTAGTAATTTGGATCTTTTTCTTTCTTTTTCGCTAGAATAGTAAATTGGATTTATTTACTAACTTGCAGTGCAATTAAGAATTTAGCTTTTGTTCATTATTCTGTTTTCTTCCCTCCAAACTAAACTCTTATCTTTCCTTTCTTTTATGGGTTTTGCTAACATGTGCGCTAAGGGCATATGTTAAAATTCTGAAAGTGGAAATAAATAAGGGGTACATTGTGGGCTTCAGTGTTCGGTGTGTGGTTTAGTGTTTGTCTCCCTTATTTTTCACTTTTGAAATCTTAACATACACCCTAAAAAACACACATGTTAACAAAACCCTTCTTTTATTTATCTTTTTTATTTGCATGGAAAGAAATCAATCTTAATACGTGAATGGCTATTGGATTGCGTTAGGCTAACCTAATTTTTTGTTAGGATAATGACAATGAGAGTAAAGGTCTGTTTGATAAAACTGAAAATTAAGTACTAAATTTTAAGTACTGTAAATTTTATATGATTGAAATTGCAATAATGAAAACAGTGTTTCAAGTATTGAAATAGAATTCATTCAGTGATTATTTTTAGTAAAAAAATTTCACTATCTTCTCATTAAAGTGGTACATTATCAAACGCACTGAAAAAGAATAAGTGCTATAACTTTTCATTTTCAGCACTTAATTGGGTTATCAAATACACCCTCAGTCTTTGTCCACAAACACGGTCCACAAACACTACAATGTATCTAGCCCTCTCCTCTGTGGACCCCATAGTGTCAATGGACCCACCAGGGGAGAGATAGACACATTGTGGTATTTGTAGATTGTGTTTGTGAGATTTGTTTGTGCCCAAAGACTTATTCAATGACAATTGTGAATTTCAAAGTAAAAGCTTCTCTAGAACATATTAATTTTTTTACTTAGCTGATACTCAACCATTCCAGTGGATATATATATATATATATATGGAGAGAAATGCTAAACCCACTACATTCTACAACATATCTAAAAGAAGCACATTTTTTTGACAAAATTTTTTCTATTTATTACTCAAATATATTAGATGGTGGTCCATGAGATTCATAGTAATTAGATTAAAACTATAAAAACTTTTGTTTATTGGAGACGAAGAATTGTTAGTATGGCCCCTAAGAAGAAGAATTTGGAATTTTTTTTTTTTTATACTCATTCTTCCATCAAGTTGGAAATTAAACTTCTGTGTAAGTTGTAAACTACTAAAAAAATTTATTAATTGACTTTTTGAAATATAAGAACCCAACTGATACTCAGCTACTAGATTACACGATTTTATTTTTGTTCCTTTTCCTACCATCTTTTGATTCCTATTTTTTTCCAATGTTGGCCTATCCCACCTAATAATTATACGTTTATTATAATTTTTTCTCACATATCTATAACTATAATCTATCTATGTATATCAGAAATTTGTAATCATCTATCTATGTATATCAGAAATTTGTAATCTAAGTATACCAGCCCCTTAAATGTTTTACAATTTTTTATTTTTATTGTAAATATGCATTAACCAAGCATATGGGTCGGGTAAGGGACATACCTTGCGGAATATACCCGATCACGGATCGTCTTGGCGGCGTTGTTACAAGCCCGGCGATAATACCCACGAACTGCTGCTCTTTAGTGCTTCCGTGTACGCTCTTGTGCTTCGAACGGGTCGTGAGAATGCCTACTAGAGACACCCCCTTTGTATCCACGCGCTAAATCCCAAGCCCTAGTGTGATTTGGCTAGAGAGAGAAAGTAACTAAAAGAGAGAGAGAGAGGGAGAGAGGGTGGCTGCCTTATTGTGTGCAGAGTTGTGTTTTTGTGTGTGTTATACACATATATATATATACACACACATATACATGCCCTAGGACTCCAAGTTATAATCCATATAGGATTTCTTGGACCCTAAGCTAAGCCCTTGAACCCAATCCATAGATTATGTGGGTGACCCATAACCCACAAAAATACTAACATTTATTTTTATTTTTTTTCCAGTCTGTTAGTTCTAATGAGCCCTAATAAACCATAAGGCATATTGTTTTGTTCTTCGATTGTTTCTTATTTTTTTTTGCCCAACTACTTCTAATGAGTGAGTATTAATAAAACATTAGTCCTACTTTCTTCTTCTATTTTTTTTCCCTTAATGGACTCTATTTTCCTCCTTTGTCTGAAGTTCCTAATATTTGCTTTCTTATTACTCCATTTGTCCCAAAATAAGTGTGGACGTTTTCTTTTTTGGATGTCCTAAAATAAGTGTCCATTTTTAAAAATCAATTACAAAGTTTAATAAATTTCCTATAATAACCTTACAATAAAGTCAAAGAATCATTTGAGTAAATTGAAAATACAAACTATGAAATTTTACGAGTTTAAATAGCGACCCAAAACTACCCGTGTGATTAAAAATCTAATCGAAACACCTGTGTTTTGAACACAGACCGAGTAACACGTGTCACAACTCTAATCGACTAAAATTGACCTTAGTTAAATAACCTAACCTTGGATAGCAAAATATCTAATTATATGTAGCATATTATATCACAAACAATTGTTTATTAAATGATCATGTTCTATTACCAAATTATAACACCCTATTTTAAGTTAAGGGTATATTTGATTTATAGATTTAGTAAGTTAAGGGTATATTTGATTTATAGATTTAGTGAGAAGGGAAAAAAAAACTGAAGAAACTGCTTAAAGAAAATATTGAGGAGAAGGAAAATTTCTTTACTAACATTCAATATGTCAATACAAGATCAAACGTGATAGTACATCTACGGCTAGGCAAAGGTACCTATTTTCCTTTCTGTACCTATTTTCTTTTCTTTTATCACTCAAATTTGTATACTTTTTAATTGCTATTTGTAACACCCGTACCCGGAGAATGGGTTAATTATTATGTTAATATGCATTAATTAGTATAATTAGTGTATAAACGGATTAAGGGGAGGCTTGGACTCGCCCATGTAAAAAGTATTCAGAGAGGGACACTAGTTGGAAAAGTCCCCAGTGAGGTGGGACAGGTATGGAAATGAAACCCAGCGAAGGGTAAATTGGTAATTTGCATTTTAAATGATTAAATGCATTTTATGTGGCTACATGAATATTTGCTTATATGCTTTCATATTACATGTTGATTTATGTGTAGTATTTGGTGTTATAAGGGTATAAATGAAACAGATTTAAAATTTGTAGGTGCCATAGCAATTTCACAAAAATATGTGGGACCCACGTTGGGACCCATGCGGGACTTAGACAAACACTCATTAAATAATTGGGTAGTTCATGGAATGTGTGGGGGATTTCATAATAAGAACTTAGAAAGTTCTGGGGGTGTAATTGGAAGAAAAACCAAAACTTGATGACAACTCAATGCATGAGTTGCTATGTGTCATAGGGAGGAGCTTTGTCTCCAAAAATCCACAGAAATTAAAACAAAAATAGAGAGAGAGCTCACCGGGAGAGAAGACGGAATCGTCACCGACGTCGAAATCTCGCCGTTCCGTCGCCGCCGTTTGTCAGATTTACGATCCGAGACCACTTTCGGACTCGTGGAGGTGAGACGAACATTTCTATACCCTTAATTTATGTTTAATTCGCTGGATTTTGGTAGTTCATACTTAACGGTGAGACGTCGTCTACCGAATTCTTGTAGGATTCATTGTGGTGTAGGAATTGAGCTTCAATTTGGGGAAATTCTGCATAATTTGGCTTAATTTGGGTAAAATCTGTGAATAAAGTGAGTTTTCTAGCCTAAAAATGATTGTGGTTTAAGATGTTCAATATTCCTTAATTATATTGGGTTGTTGAAATTATGCTTGGAAGATATGAAATTCTTGAATTTATGGTTTCATGTCAATTAGTATGAAAAGTTGCTATGAATATGTGCCTACATGCTTATATGTCTATATGGTATTCAATGAGCCCGGGACAATGATTCATTAGTTGGGAGAAATAAGGGTGGTGAAGAGGAAGAATCCGAGAAAGATGGAAGTCCAAGGAATAGAAGTGGCCACGGGACCAAGGGAGGTCTTCGGGTCTGAATGAATCATTGAACCGGTGACTCGACGATTACAAATGTGATTTATATGTTGATTGTTGCATTGCACATGTTAAACATTCAGTCATGTTTAGAATGCTCACTAAGCAAATTGCTTAAGAAAACCGTTTTCCTATTTCTGTTGTGGTACATAACAACCACCGCAGGTACGGAGCAATACCCGGAGAGGAAGTGACGTGCTCGGGAAGAGGGGAAAAAGGTTTTGGAACTTGTAGATATATGTTAAGCCTATATTACAGTGTAACTAGTGGCTTGAGGTCCTTGACTTGAGGCTTGAAGTCTTGACTTGTGGATGGGAGAGATGGGAGATATGGGAGAGATTTGAGCCTCATGCTTGAGAACTTCTTTTGAACTTGTAAAATGGTGTAATTATGGTTTCTTTTATGTTGATGTTCATATTTGGGTTGTGGAAAAAGAGTTAGGATCCTAAACCTTGTATTTTAGTAGTTAAAAGTGAATTTGGGAACTAATGTGTAATATCTTTTGGTTTGCTCAAGTGTGGTGCAAGTAATGGGTTTAACCATCTTGACAAGTTCGGATGTGTCGCTAGTGTCTTAAACATGTTTCCTTAGTGTTTATAATGCTAGTTACAACCTTGAGTTGATTCCCAACAAGTTTCATGAATTTTGAATGAGAATTGAGTTTCAAAGTGGAAAAGTTTGTTTTGGATCAAAGGAAATGAGTTTATGATTGATTTGATCAAATTGTGAATGTGTTTGTGTGATCCAAGCTTGACTTAAGTTTAAAAGTGTTTAGAAATGTGTTGGAATTGATTTCCCAAAGTTTCATAATGTTTCCATGTGGTTTGGTTGTGTTTTGGAAGTTAAAACTTGTTCTGACAGCAAAAAAATTTAGCAACAGATTTGTGAAGGGATCGATTCGCGATTTATGAAGGGATCGATCCGCCCTTTTAAGGGAACATTCTGCGAGAGACTCATATAAATGGATCGATCCGCGATTTATGAAGGGATCGACCCGCCTTATAATTTTCACAGCATGTCCGCTTTTACGGAAACATGCATAACTTTTTCTAGAGAACTCGGATTCGCGGGCCGTTTGTTGCGTTGGAACCGGGACTCAAAAATCTAAAATTTGGTATAAAAATTTTACATACTTTATTAATGACCATTTTGCCCTTGGGGGCTATTTTGTCACAATAGAGTTCTTTAAAGTGGTTTATTCACATTTTCTTTCTAATTAGTGTGTGTTTTGGGTGCGGTTACTCTTGTTACACGTGTCCTAATCCATCGGGGGTGGATTGGGGTGTGACACTATTTGAGTCTTCTATTATTTTAACTGTAATACGTTATTTATATGAACCATTTTATAAAGTTAATAATTTAAAGCGCCAATATGGTATGTTAAAAATTGAAATAGCGTGGCAACCAATTTGAGTCTTCATTGGAATTCATCTTGTATAAAGTTTATAATTTAGAGAAACCAGTATATTATGTTGGAATTCAATTAGCATGACATTTTCAATTGATACCTTTTTTCTTTTATTTTATCACTCAAATTTGTATAGGTTTTAGCTGTTATTTGAGTCTTCTATTGTTTAATTGTAATACGTTGGAAATTTAAATAGTGTGACATTTTCACCTAGGCTTGCCTTCATCAAATTCATCTAGGGCTCATATTTTTGGCCAATTTTAGATTTTTCATTAGCTTTGAGGTAAATTTTAGCAGTTTCACTTTAGTCCAAAAATGTACCTTTTTCTTTTCTTTCATCACTCAAACTTGTATAGGTTTTAATTGCTATTTGAGTCTTCTATTGTTTGAACTGTAATACGCTATTTATACGGGCCATTTTATATAGTTAATAATTTAGAGCAGTCAATATGTTATGTTAAAAATTTGAATAGCGCAGTCTTCTTGTCACAGCCCGGTCCCACAATAGCGGAACCGGAGCCCGTGGCACGCCACCGAGGCTAAACCAATTCATTAACGTTCCCAAAATTAGGTTTGAAGAACCCACGCAGCGGAAAAACAAAACACATTTTAAAACCAGAGGTTCAGTCGACTGCTCAGTCGACGGAAGAAGGCATGGAGTTTTCACAATGTTTAATAGCAATTCCAGTCGACTGAGGCTGGGGGTCCAGTCGACTGATGCGGGGCCCAGTCGACTGCTTTTGCTATTATAAGAAGCAGTAGCTAACAGATACAGGGGTTCAGTCGACTGAACACAGGACCAGTCGACTGCTCCCCTGGCAGCAGCCCAATCTGCAGAATTTCAAGTTTAAAAGCTTTCTAACTTTCACCAATGATTAACCACTCAATCCAAACTCAATCCAAAGTAATCTTAGCTGTATTAAAACATTTCTAAATCAGGATTACAACATGTCACTAACTATTACAACGGTTAAAATCCATTCTATCATGCGAAGTTAAACATAAGTTAAAACAATAAAAAGTCTTATTACAACATCCTATTGTCCCAAAACTACAAAGTTAACATTTAAGTTGCCTCCCAAGCGAACTCCCAACCCTCGTGCTTACTTCTGCGACTCCTCGCCAGCATTTACACCTGAAATGGTTATTTGAATAACCACACATATTTCGATTTGTTTAAGCTAATGCTTAGTGAATAAATCAACATATGTACATGAATGATAAACATGTCCGCATTCACATCTCTACATTTCATACTAGTCGCCGGAGACTTACGTGCCCGTCCATACTCCCAATCCGCGACTCCTCGCCAATAAGTCCACGCGAAAGGGCAAGACCCACGATTCTTCTCTTCAATTGTGCGACCTTAATGCCTATATCGGCTCCACAAAATGGCACGGTGACCACGTGCTCCTTCTGACCCAAATAAGCAACTTAACATGCTCAAATACATATCACCATGCTCGCGGTAATCAAAACATATCACCGTGCTATTGAGCCTACTTATCAATATAAATGCCCAATATGAACTACACAATATATCTCTATGAATTAATACATGCTATTCAAAAATAACATGAATACATGCCAAGAAATCATTCCAAAACATAGTTGAATCACTCACCTCCAAATAACGCTCCTATAATTCAATCTGAAGAAAACCCGTGCACAAAGAACGTGCAGAAGTCCTTCTAGTACAATTCCTATGGATCAGAATTCCATTTATCAACTTTTATGAAAAATTCTGGAAAATAACTTTTCGGAAAACTTAGCCAAACAGGCCCTAATAGGTATCAAAACGAAGCTCTTACCTCGAGAAGCTCGAATATGAAATCTGGGAGAAAACAAACTGACGGAAGGTCGTCGTTTGGCGTCGCAAAGCTTGAAGCAACAAAATCTCCCTCTAGCCCCCTTTTGGCCTCCTTTCTTAAGCTTTAGGTTAAGCTTGGTGAAATATCTCAACTCATCTCTATCTATATATAGGCAACTCTTTTGGAAATTACGTTTACCTCCCCACGAGTTTTCCAAACTCCTAATTAGTCTCTGAAACTTTCTATACAGCTTATTCACAGCTTTATGAGTGAAACCTCAAAATTATAAAAGTTTTCGACTAAGTTTCGTTTGGTCGCTAAAACGCGAATTTCTATATGACGTTTCCAAAGTTTCTAATTAGCCTACCAAATTAATAGCGTGTTTATTCGTCCTCACCAGGATACTAAATCTAACAACAGAAATAAATTCTAAAACAGAAAATAATACAGATATTGCAATACGCAGGTAAACATTTATTTTCAGATAACCATTTAAAATGTTTCACAGTAACCATCTCATACTCGGAGAGACGTCAAAACAATAAATCCTCAATCACAATAGTTTCAAAGGGTTCTCTAATACAGACACCCAAATCAACTCGTGAGTCAAAACTCACCCAACCATGTGCCAAAAGACACGCCACATCACATTACCATGCATGACAATGTAATGAAATTGTAATAACACAAATGCGGGTGTTATTCTTCTATTGTTTAACTGTAATACGTTTGAAACTTAAATAGCTAGCATGACATTTTCACCTAGGCTCACCTTCATTGAATTCATCTAAGGTTAATATTTTTGGCCAATTTTAGATTTTTCATCAGTTTTGAGGTAAATCTTAGCAGTTTCACTTTAGTCCAAAAATGTACCTTTTTTTCTTTTCTTTTTATCACTAAAACATGTATAGGTTTTAATTGCTATTTGAATCTTCTATTGTTTGAACTGTAATACGTTATTTATGCGGACCATTTTATAAAGTTAATAATTTAGAATAGCCAGTATGTTATGTTGGAAATTCAACTAACGTGACATTTTCACCTAGGCTCGCCTTCATTGGAATTCATCTTTTATATAGTTAAATAATTTAGAGCATCCAATATATTATGTTGGAATTCAAATAGTATGACATTTTTACCCAGGCTCGCCTTTATTGAATTAATCTAGGGCTAAATATTTTTGGCCAATTTTAGATTTTTTATCAATTTTGAGGTAATTGCTATTAGAGTCTTATAATATTGTTTTAAGTGTAATATGTAGAATTCATCCAGGACTAATATTTTTGGCAAATTTTAGATTTTTCATTAGTTTTGAGGGAAATCTTAACAGTTTCACTTCATCCAAAACCACAAGGGTTAAATACCCACTTTTGAAGCACAGGGAGGGAAAAGTGAAATTAGGCCTAACCATTGTGGATACCGGGATTCCACCGCTTCGTTAGGTTTTCGAAACTCGTTTGATTTTGAATCAAGGAAAGAAAATAGGTCTATTGAAAACAGATACAGAGTCGCCACTTGGTCTTTAAGGAACCAAGAAACCTAAATTTGACTCACCCAAATGGATAAAGGGCACCGGCCCTTCATAACCAAAGAACTTGGTTCGGGGTTTTGGTACGAGAGAGGAAGGAGCCTTTGTCGCGACTAAAACACCCTCAACTCGCCCCATCTTTCGACGGGCCTCAATTAGCGTCCAAATAATCATCTTATACTATGTATGGTTCGGCAATTAATACTATGATAGTATATTACATTACATAAGAAACTTGAAAATGGAAGATCTAAAGATAAAATATCATTCATAAGATCTAAGTCAAATATCGTACAATGTAAAGTGAAAGATCACACAAATAAACCTAGGAAAAATCGTCTAATCATGTATCAAGTAATTAGTTTCCTTAATCTAAAGGGGCATGAATTGTTCTTGAAACAAATAAATAAAGAAATCAAAATATGCTTAGCAAGCTAACATGATGTATGTTATTCTTTGAGAAAAGAAGATCTCTCAATCCCCGGGACGGATGAGAAAAGGATGATTAGATCGAGGGGAGCATGAACGTGTGACCATGATCATTCCTTATAATCTTCTTAGATTAAGAGTTACAAAAACCCCAAATCTTGCATGAATGCAATGTATGTATCTAGAATGTGCCAAGGTTGTAGTGTGCTTTGTGTTTATGGATTCCTAGAATGACTTAGAAGTCTAAAATGTGTATGAATGGATGGATGAAATCAATATGGGATATGTACAAATGTAGTATGAACTACTTCCTAAGATATGAACTAATTTGGAATGCATATGAGCATCAAATCAAAGAATGAAAGTTGAAATGTACTTGCTGTGAATAGTGGACAGAACAGTAGCATGATCTTTTGGAATTTGAAAAGAGGGGTTAGGAATGTTTTCAATGCATGATTTTTTATGGAGATGTTACTTATTGTGTCTAGAACACAACCCAAAAGGCCAATCTTGAATAGCTATCACTGATTGAGAGAAATTATATAAACAATAGAGGTCACTCAGAAACAGAGTTCGTACTGTCGACTGAAATGTTAGAAAATCTTAGAAAATGAAAAAGAATGATCTAGAGGCCCATTTTATACAGAAAGTTTCCTAAGACATTGAATTTTAAGGGAAAAATAAGTTAGGACCACCCCTTTTGGAAAAGTTTTCTGGAAAAGAGGTCGTAAGTTGACCTAGCTGCTGTGACAACAAATAACAGAATGTTTGGAAGGAATGTTGGGACCCAAATGGACCATTTCCAAGTACTTCCAAGTCAAGCCAAAAATCATGGGTGTTCTCCAATGAGTTAGGAAGACTTTCCAAGTGGCCTTGCACCCATATGTTGAGTATTGAGTTCTAGAGAAATCTTTGAACTCAACTCACTCACTGTTTTGACTCATTGTTTTGAAGATTTTGGAGAAAACAAAGTTTTGTTTCTTGAAACCAAATGAGAGGGATTGAGAGGGGTTTTGAAATAGATGTTTTGAAAGCACATTTTCAATACTCAATAAGGATTATAGCCACTTAAAATGTCAACATCAAACTCATCATTTAAGAACCTCCAAGATTGTTGGAGAGATTTATTTTATTTTTGGGCATAACTTCAATACATTCCAAGAATACCTTGGAAGTATTGAGGTTATGATCATCATCTATCAAACATGTTTTTGAGGTCAAGAGCTACTATCCATAAGGATTCACTCACCCCAAACTTCATGTCATCACTTAGATGATGATGAACTAGTAAGTAAATAAAGAAAAGAAAAAGAAATGAGGTAAGGAGAGATGAACATATATATAATCAAAGCAAGTAAATAGCAATCAATAGATGATAATCAATGTGATTTTGGACTTGTAGCTTGGTGGTTCACTCATAGATTTTGACATTTGGACATGGAAGTAGCTTCCTATCTCATGAATGCTCAAGAATGAGGGTTGTAGTGGACTTTGAATGTGAAGTATATAGAAGGATGATGGAAGAAAACAAGAATAAAACTCACTTTCTTATGGAAAATCAATGGGAGAAGCTCCCTTTCTCTCTTCTAAACCTATCTCTATCTCTCTTCTTCTCTACCACTTTTTAAGCTTTGCACTTGGCCCCCCCAAAATGAAGAGCAATGGGGGGTTTAAATAGGCCAATTTGGGATGGTTTTGGGGTTTTAGAAGTACTCCCATTGGTCCCAAACAACTGTGAACATAAAACTATGTCGTTTTGGCTTTCAATTAATCAAATTGGACCCCCCAAAAAAATTACAAAAATGGACTCTGCGAGGGATGAGTGCCGCGGCGGCAGTGGGCCAGTGCCGCGGCGGAAGTGCTCCTCTGAAGCCCAGAAAATTACGTTTAGGCCCCCAGAGGTTCCGGTATTCGCGAAAAGGCCCTATTTCGTCCGAAATTCACAGAAAATGCATACGAACTCCAAATTGAGGTTGTGATATACCGTTGGAAAGGTAATGGAGTCTACTTTACATAAAAAATAGTTCAGGGATAGGTCACTTTGAAAAGTTTTACGGTATTCGCGATAAAAGCCGATTTGATCGCCTTTTTCGCCTTTGGAAATTCATAATAAACTCGTTTTAAATCCGAAAATTATGTGCGATATACCGTCGGAAAGCTGTTGACCTCTAGTATCCATGAAAAATATTTGAAAATTGTCACGGTGCCCTGGTTCTAAAGTCAAATTCCGGTCAAACTGGTCAAACCTGGGATTCCCGGGAAGTTCTGGAAACCTCTGGGAGTTCCCGGGAGCTGATGTTTTCGCTCGATTTTCTTTTGGAACTTGTTTTAATACTTTTCTCATGATTTAGAATGATTCTGGTGAATTCGGACGATTTCGGTCAAACTTGGTCAAACTTGGTCAAACCTGGTCAAACCTTGGTCAAACCGGTCAACGGGGACTTTCCGGGAGCTTCCGGGACTTCCGGGGGTCTCTGGGAGCTGACGATTTCACCCGATTTTCTCTTAAAAACTCATTTTATCGCTTTTCTTACGACGTAGCATGTTTTTAGAACTTTGGGACCAAATCTGGGAGTTTTCGGGCTTTCAGGGGCATTTTGGTCATTCTGAGCATTCTGAGAGATAGAGCTGACTTCCGAGAGTCCTTTTGAGTCTTTTACGATCATTGTGAACCACCAAGCTATGGGTCTCCTAAATCTGATAGCCGACAAAATGGGGTGTCTATAACCATGAGGGGTAAAATGTAGTTAACCCTTTTATCAATCCAAAGAAAGTATTTATTTATTTAAGATCTTCATTAGTCATCAAGTGCTATAACATTTAGAGTAATTGAACACCACATTTAAGAATCATAACATTATCCAATGAAGTGTGAATGTTTAAACTTGGACAACAAACATCGTAGGAGTGTCATTTTCTATACCTAGGATCACATGGTAACTCATACAATAATCTCTAACAATCTTATAAGATTTGCTTTTACAAATCCAAAACATCAAGAAGATCAATATAGGGCCTGATGGTTAGTTACATCAAACAAAAGTGATTTTAATTGTCCAAAAGACAATTATGCTATTGTGTTGTATAGCCTTTTTTTTCCCCTCTCTATTAGTACATATTTTTAATTGTATAAAAAAATGAATTAGTTCATTAAAAAAATCAAGTATTGAATAAGTAGTATTTATATATGGTGATTGAAAATTTACTTCAAATAATCGACAAATGGCAAAGATTTCACACCAAATAAACGAATCATTGTTCAATCACTTGAACGGGTGGAAGACTTGGGACCTATTGTTATTGAAGACAATAAAAACATCCAAAGTTACAAGAAAAGGAAACAAAGATCAGAGAAAGGTGATAGAAAAGAAGAAACGCGCCGTGAAGAATAAAATCAAAATTGAAAAGGAATAAATTTTGAATATATATAAAAATATTTTGCTATAGTCTTTAGAGTTTCTTTACTAGAGGATATTTCCAAATTTATGCTATAATAAACAAGTATTTTATATTGCTTTCTTCTGTGAGAATAACATATTTTTTCCTTCTTGCTTACACTCAATTATTCATCAATCACCTATACATAATTATGAGTGACAACTAAGATTTTAAATTTGGCTCATTGTGATGATCTTATTACAAATCATATTCACGGTTCTGTACTTTTATTAATTGTACTTTTTATTTCTCCTTCTTAGTATTATTCCAATTGCCTTAATTTTTAGTCCATAGCACTATTTCAATCAACTTACTTTTGAGTTATGACTAAACTTTTATTTTTACTCATAGTAGTTACAATTCCAAAAAAAGAAACTTTGTCTTTCATAACTATTTTAACAATATGAGCACCAACTACGTGCAACGCACGTATTGTATTACTAGTATATATATATGTGTGTGTGTGTGTGTGTGTGTGTGTGTGTGTGTGTGTGTGTGTGTGTGTTCCTTTAATTTCTGCAATATAAACAAACCTATGACTCACGGCTTGTTCGGAGAATGCTACAAACCATCTTTAAGATTGACACTAAAGTGTAGCCATCCGTCTCTCTTCCTCATTAAATGAGATCCGAATTCTTTTGAGCTTTATTTAGTTTTTGGATTTAGTGAAAGGGAAAAAACATATATAAAGGAAAACCTTTTCTATTATTTGGTTAATAAGGAAAAGAACGAGGAACAAAAGAAAGAAAAGAGAATAAGCTGAGAAATAAATTAAACATTTTGAATATTTCGAGTCATTTTCTTTCATTTATTCATATATTACAATTATATTTTAAACATTTATAATTTTTAATGTTATTTAAGCATGAAAAAAAACACAAGGGAAAACATGAGAGAACTAATTTCCTTCTTAAAATTCACGAATCAAACATAACCTCAAATTGATCTTTTCATATAGATTTGGTCTTTTCAATTCAAAACACACACATATACATATATATATATATATATACATATATATAGTTATAACACCCGCATTTGTGTTATTACAATTGCATTACATTGTCATGCATGGTAATGTGATGTGGCGTGTCTTTTGGCACATGGTTGGGTGAGTTTTGACTCACGAGTTGATTTGGGTGTCTGTATTAGAGAACCCTTTGAAACTATTGTGATTGAGGATTTATTGTTTTGACGTCTCTCCGAGTATGAGATGGTTACTGTGGAACATTTTAAATGTTTATCTGAAAATAAATGTTTACCTGTGTATTGCAATATCTGTATTATTTTCTGGCTTAGAATATATTTCTGTTGTTAGATTTAGTATCCTGGTGAGAACGAATGAACACGCTATTAATTTGGTAGGCTAATTAGCAACTTCGGAAACGTCATATAGAAATTCGCGTTTTAGCGACCAAACGAAACTTAGTCGAAAACTTTTATAATTTTGAGGTTTCACTCGTAAAGCTATGAATAAGCTGTATAGAAAGTTTCAGAGACTATTTAGGAGTTTGGAAAACTCGTAGGGAGGTAAACGTAATTCCCAATAGTTTTGCCTATATATAGATAGAGATGGTTGAGATATTTCTCAAAGCTTAACCTAAAGCTTGAGAAAGGAGGCCAAAAGGGGGCTAGAGGGAGATTTAGTTGCTTAGAGCATTGCGACGGCAAACGACGACCTTCCGTCAGTTTGTTTTCTCCCAGATTTCATATTCGAGCTCCTCGAGGTAAGAGCTTCGTTTTGATACCTATTAGGGCATGTTTGGCTAAGTTTTCCGAAAAGTTATTTTCTAGAATTTTTCATAAAAATTGATAAATGGAATTCTGATCCATAGGAATTTTACTAGACGGATTTCTGCACGTTCTTTGTGCACGGGTTTTCTTCAGATTGAATTATAGGAGCGTTATTTGGAGGTGAGTGATTCAACTATGTTTTGGAATGATTTCTTGGCATGAATTCATGTTATGTTTGAATAGCATGTATTAATTCTTAGAGATATATTGTGTAGTTCATATTGGGCATTTATATTGATAAGTAGGCTCAATAGCACGGTGATATGTTTTGATTACCGCGAGCATGGTGATATGTATTTGAGCATGTTAAGTTGCTTATTTGGGTCAGAAGGAGCACGTGGTCACCGTGCCATTTTGTGGAGCCGATATAGGCATTAAGGTCGCACGATTGAAGAGAAGAATCGTGGGTCTTACCCTTTCGCGTGGACTTATTGGCGAGGAGTCGCGGATTGGGAGTATGGACGGGCACGTGAGTCTCCGGCGACTAGTATGAAATGTAGAGATGTGAATGCGGACATATTTATCATTCATGTACATATGTTGATTTATTCACTAAGCATTAGCTTAAACAAATCAAAATATGTGTGGTTATTCAAATAACCATTTCAGGTGTAAATGCTGGCGAGGAATCGCAGAAGTAAGCACGAAGGTTGGGAGTTCGCTTGTGAGGCAACTTAATTGTTAACTTTGTAGTTTTGGGTCAATAGGATGTTGTAATAAGACCTTTTTCTTGTTTTAACTTATGTTTAACTTTGTATGATAGAATGGATTTTAAACCATTGTAATAGTTAGTAACATGTTGTAATCCTGCTTTAGAAATGTTTTAATACAGTTAAGATTACTTTGGATTGAGTTTGGATCGAGTGGTTGGTCATTGGTGATAGTTAGAAAGCTTTTAAACTTGAAATTCTGCAGATTGGGCTACTGTCAGGGGAGCAGTCGACTGGTCCTGTGTTCAGTCGACTGAACCCCTGTGTTTGCTAGCTACTGCTTCTTATTTTAGCAAAAGCAGTCGACTGGACCCCTCCTCAGTCGACTGGACCCCCTAGCCTCAGTCGACTGGAATTGCTATTAAATTCCCTGCCTTCCTCCGTCGACCGAGCAGTCGACTGAGCAGTCGACTGAACCTCTGCTTTCGAAAATGTGTTTTGTTTTTCCGCTGCGTGTGTTCTTCAAACCAAATTTTGGGAACGTTATGTAACACCCTGTAATTTCCTTTTTATTAATAAATGAATACTTCCATTTTATTTCTATTTATAATTTTATTTGGGGTCAAAACATAATTTCTATAAATAAAGAAAATATTTTCTGTGGATTTGAAAACTATATTTACACTTTTGAAACAACCCGGAATTTAATTCCTACGCTAATACTATTTTTGTATTTTTATTTTGAACCGAATAATACCAGTTTTGTTTTAAATCTGTGTTATACCGCGACGTGGGTGTGAGAGCACGTGAGCTCAACCACACCGGAGAATTTCTTTGTCTTTCTTGGAGCCCAAATAATTTCTATGTATATGTATATCACAGTTGCCTTCTCTCCCTCACAACTCTCTCTCAGTATCTCAATTTCTCTCTCAATTCTCTCAATCTCTCAACTCTCTCAAGAACATTAAACAACACACACATACAGTTTATAGATATATAGATACACACATACATAGCTCTATATATATATATAAATCAAGAACGGAGAATTAGAGTTTGGACGACGGATATTACGGCGGATTTCTCGGTCTCAAATTCTCAGTCTAATTAGCCACGGTGAGTATTATAAACTCACTCGCCATGTTTATATATGTAAATTTCAGTGTATATATGTGTGTATATGTGTATATATATCAATACACCATTGAAGCTTGAGAATTGGAGTTTTAGAAATCGTAACCAAAATCAATTCTGTAAATTGGAAATGAAAGATATCGATGCCAATAGGCTACGGTTCGAATCCTACGACTTAATTCATCCGTATCGCGACGTACCGTTGATTTTAAGTTTTGACACCCTCACTTTAATCGTGAATATTTAGAGATATAATCCGTATTAGTTAAAATTGATCGCGTATTCTTAATCTACGCGGAAAACTGAAGAGAACCATATATCACATGTCCTGGTACGAACAGAATCTGAAAATGGGTAATTTCAGTCCAGAATTGAAAAACAGGGGAGAAAACGAAGAAGATGACATTCTGCAAGAACTCGCGCGCGCGACTCGCTCGCGCGAGGCTCGCTTGCGCGGCCCGCTCGCGCGAACCATTCCCCCCCTTCGCGCGCGCGATCCGCTCTCGCGACCTGTTCTGCCCTTTCGCGCGCGCGATCCGCTCGCGCGATCTGTCCTCCCCCTCGCTCGCGCGATCCGCTCGCGCGAGGTGGCAGTTTTGGCAGTTTGTGTAATTTTTGGTAAGGGACTGTTTGGAAAATGTTTTGGGACATTTCAAAGAACTGTTTGACAAATATACTGTTTTAAAGGCTCACTGTTAGAAATTGGACTTGTAAGAATGTTTAAGATCGAAATTTATGCTCGTACGATTATCCGGTTTTGTGAGTAAGTAATGGTGTTATTTATGGAACATTGATATACATATTAGGGTCGAGGTTGTGTCAACATGCAAGTGTGGAATAAAGCGTGAAAAGAGTAAAGGGTGGCAGTTTGGTGTGTGACCTCAATATCGATCGGATAGTATTCCTGGTATTGGAGGTGATAGTGTTGTGTACGACTTAGATATCGATCGGATATTATTCCTGGTATCTAAGGCGCGTGTTTCGGATATTGATCGGATAGTATTCCTGATATCCGAAGCGATGGTGATAGTGTTGTGTACGACTTAGATATCGATCGGATAGTATTCCTGGTATCTAAGGCGCGTGTTTCGGATATTGATCGGATAGTATTCCTGATATCCGAAGCGATGGTGATAGTGTTGTGTACGATTTAGATATCGATCGGATAGTATTTCTGGTATCTAAGGCGCGCGTTTCGGATATTGATCGGATGGTATTCCTGATATCCGGAGCGATGGTTGGTTGTGTTTGGTCTAGATATCGATCGGATAGTATTCCTGGTATCTGAGGCAATAGTGTGGTGTGTGACTTCAATACTGATCGGATAGTATTCCTGGTATTGGAGGCGATAGTGTAGCGTATGAATTGGATGACTGAATACTCATTACTTCTGGTAGCTGAAATAATGTATTGATTTAATTGGATTGTTCTAAAGGAAATAATTGGCAAAGTAAGATGTTTCACAATTCATGTACAATTTCGTATTTATTTATTACTATATTCCCCCGTGATTCATGTTGGAATTGGAACCTTGAATATATTACTGTTAAAGTTAAATGGTACCGTTGTTTATTTGCTTATATATACATTGCGAGCACTTGTTTATTTTACTCACCAGCTTTCATAAGCTGACGGCGTTGATGCGTCCTGGACTGTATGTCCAGATTTTCAGGGGCAGGAGCAGCCAGGGTACTTCGACTACGCTAGTTAGAGGCAGGGAACTTTCCAGGAGGCTGCTTATTATTTCCTATGTCTTTCATTTTTGAAGTTGTAATAGACTGGAGAATAGCTTTGAAATAAGGGCGTTTTGTGCCTAAGACATTGACTTATGTAATAGTTTAGTAAGTTTTAAATTTCGGAGCTTATGTTTATTAGTATCCTTTCTTTTAGAAATGTTGTTAAGTTATTTGTTGCAGGGACAATTGGTCATACTCACTTGTCACGACCTACGAGTCCATAAAGGAAATTAAATGCTTTCCTGAATTATGCTACGTCGGGGCGTGACAGGCTTTTTGGTATCAGAGCCAGGTTATGGCTCGACCAATTGTCCAGAACACCTAGGATCTGCCGTTAAGATAGAATTGAGATAAGATAGTTCGACTTTATTCTGTGTCTAGTCGCTTTCTATCGTTTAGAGTTTTCTTTCTTCACGAGGGGTTGACCGAATTCTATTGATTGATGGATAGGTACCGTTCTCTTGATCAGATGGCTGGAAGAAATCTCAGGAATCGTCCCGCTATTGAAGATGCACCCCCGGTAATAGATCCAACCGGGATGTTCGAAGCTTTTGTAAGGAGGTTGGAGAGGGTTAGTGATCAGAACGCAAGGAACAATAATCAGAATGGGAATTACAACGGGAATGGAAGGCAAGCCCACCAGACTGGAGACAAGCTTCTCAAGGAGTTTCGCGCTCTGCGACCTGAGTATTTTGCTGGAAATGATGAACCCTGGCAAGCAGAACAGTGGCTACGCCAGATGGAGCGTATCTTTGAGACCATAGAGTGCGCTGATCTGGAGAAGAAGCGTCTGGCTATCTTTCAGTTGTCTTATGCAGCGGCTGATTGGTGGGATGCTGAAAAGGCGACCATAGGGGAAGAAGCTGCAAGGAGAATGCCATGGATTATGTTCAAAGAAAGGTTTCTC
Source organism: Hydrangea macrophylla (assembly GCA_033977485.1). Taxonomy (NCBI): domain Eukaryota; kingdom Viridiplantae; phylum Streptophyta; class Magnoliopsida; order Cornales; family Hydrangeaceae; genus Hydrangea; species Hydrangea macrophylla. The sequence goes on along the minus strand of CM066982.1, from coordinate 113,496,988 downwards.
GAGAAGTATTTTCCTGAAGAAGAGAAGGACAAGAGAGAGAAAGAGTTTATGGAGTTGACTCAAGGGAATCTGACTGTCCGAGAGTACACTACTCGATTTGAGCGTCTGTCTCGCTTTGCTCCACATATGGTGGACACACCCCAGAAGAAAATCAAGAAGTATCACCGGGGTCTCAACCTGTCTCTTCGACATCTGACTATGGGGCATCTGGGCCAATCATTTGAAGCCCTAGTGAGATTGGCTACGGGGTTAGAAAATGATGGTTGTCAGAACTCGAAGCCGTTTGGAAATCGACCTCCGCAGAAGGGATATTCAGGACAGAAACCTGGGTACCCTCAAGGACAGAAAAGGACCTGGGATGGAGGAAAGAAACCACAGCAGACACAAGCAGTTCAGCAGTATCAGCCTCTAGCAATAGAAGGGGCCAAAAACAATAACTGCTTCAATTGTGGAGTTCCCGGTCATCGAGCTAAAGATTGCAGAGCACCTAGGCGTGCGGATCGTCCAGGAGTTGTGTGCTATAATTGTGGCATGCCAGGTCACATAAGTCCAGAATGCAAGGCTCCTAGGAAAGGTAACTATGGTCAGCAAGGACAAGCCCGTCTGAATGCTGTCATTCCCGAGGCTGCTGGCTATGAAGAAACAGGATATGAAGGAGGTGCTTATGAGGAGAGAGTGCCCGAGCAACAGACAGTGGAAGGTACTCTAACCTTGTTTAACTCTCATGTTAAGGTTTTATTTGACACGGGTGCTACACATTCCTTTATATCTGTTAAGATCGTTCAGAAGTTGGGTATCGTACCGCATCGTTTAGAGGAAGCTTTGAGTGCTGTCTCACCCTTAGGGACCACAGTCAAGTTATTACATGTGTGTAAGGATTGTCCTCTACGGTTAGGAGACCGCGAACTTTTGGCAAGATTGGTGGTTCTGTCGATGAAGGAGTTCGATATAATCCTGGGAATGGATTGGCTCGAGAAGAATGATGCGAAGTTGGATTGTGCAAGGAAGAAGATCACATTTGCGGACAAGGGGAATCGACTCTTCGATTTCCAATGTAACCCTTCGGGTGATATGTTCCTCACTAGATGCCTAGCAAACATTGAGGTTGTCAGTGCAGAGGTGACAGTATCATCTATACTGGTAATCAAAGAGTTCGAGGAAGTATTCCGAGATATTTCAGGATTACCGCCGGAAAGGGACATAGAATTCTGTGTGGAATTGGTGCCAGGTACTCGACCTATAACCAAGGTTCCCTACAGGATGGCCCCTACAGAGTTGTTGGAGCTGAAGGAACAAGTTCAAGAACTCGAGAAGTTGGGTTTTGTTCGTCCAAGTACTTCACCCTGGGGAGCACCAGTGTTGTTTGTGAAGAAGAAGGATGGGTCGATGCGGTTGTGTATTGACTACCGAGAACTGAATAAGGTTACTATCAAGAATAAGTATCCTTTACCTCGGATAGACGATCTGTTTGATCAGTTGCAAGGAGCCACGACCTTTTTCAAGATTGATCTACGGTCAGGGTATCACCAGTTGAGGGTGCGGAAGGAAGACATACCTAAGACTGCTTTCAGGACGAGATACGGACACTATGAGTTCTTAGTGATGCCGTTTGGGATGACGAATGCTCCGGCTGTGTTTATGGACTTGATGAACAGAGTATTCAAGCCCTATTTGGATCAATTCGTTATTGTCTTTATTGATGATATTTTGATCTATTCCAAGTCAGAGGAAGAGCACAAACAACACCTGAGGAGCGCGTTGCAGACTCTCAAGGATCACCGCCTGTATGCTAAATTCAGCAAGTGTGAATTCTGGCTTCAGGAAGTTAAGTTTCTCGGGCATGTGATCTCACAACAAGGAATCGCAGTTGACTCCTCAAAAACCGATGCAGTGGCGAATTGGACTTGACCGACCAATGCTACAGAAGTCAGAAGTTTTCTGGGACTAGCTGGTTACTATCGGAGATTTGTAGAAGGTTTCTCCAAGATAGCAGCCCCGTTAACTGGTTTGACTAAGAAAGATTTGAAGTTTGAATGGACTGATAAGCATGAACGCACTTTTCTGAAATTGAAAGAGAGATTGACAACAGCGCCAGTGCTTGCGATACCAAGGGATGGTGAGAAGTTCACTATTTTTAGTGACGCCTCGTATCAAGGATTGGGATGTGTCCTTATGCAAGACGGAAAGGTTATCGCATATGGTTCACGCCAGTTGAAGCCGAATGAATTGAATTACCCAACTCATGATTTGGAACTGGCAGCAGTTGTGTTTGCGCTCAAGATCTGGAGACACTACCTCTATGGGGAGAAGTTTGATTTATTCTCGGACCACAAGAGCCTTAAGTATTTGTTTACTCAGAAGGAGTTGAACATGAGGCAACGTAGGTGGATGGAGCTGATTAAGGACTACGACTTCACATTAGAGTACCACCCTGGTAAGGCTAACGTAGTCGCTGACGCCCTAAGTCGGAAGCCTCGAGGAATGATTGCTTCATTGATGTTGAGGGAATGGAAAGCTTTAGAGACAATCGCAGAATTTGATATGCAGATTTCTGAAGGAAGTGGTGGACATCACTTTGGATGCCTCGTGGTACAACCAACACTGGTGAGTCGAATCATCGAAGCCCAGAAGGAAGATGAGAAGTTTCAAGTATGGTTCGCAAAGATGTTAGAGAAGGACCCGACAGAATGGAAGGTTGGGGCCGATGGAGGATACCGATGTCGAGACAGATTGTGTGTGCCAGATTTGAGAGAATTGAGGAAAGATATTCTCGAAGAAGCACATAAATCAAGACTGACAGTACACCCAGGAGGAACAAAGATGTATAAGGATTTGAAGAGGAACTTCTGGTGGGAAGGGATGAAGCGAGAAGTAGCCGAGTTTGTGTCTAAATGTTTGACTTGTCAACAAGTGAAGGCCGAACATCAGAGACCCTCGGGATTGTTGCAACCCTTACCTGTTCCAGGATGGAAGTGGGAGCACATAACTATGGATTTTGTGGTTGGATTACCCCGGTCACAACAGAATCATGACGCGATTTGGGTAATTGTGGATCGTTTGACGAAGTCTGCACACTTTATTGCGTACAATATGACTTACCCAGTAGAAAGGATGAGTCGAATGTACCTACAGCAAGTGGTGCGACTGCACGGTGCGCCTGTGTCAATTGTATCAGACCGCGATGCACGTTTTACCTCGGGATTTTGGGAAAGTTTGCAGAAGGCTATGGGAACTTCGCTCAAGATGAGTACTGCTTTCCATCCTCAGACCGATGGACAGACCGAGCGTGTGAATCAGATTATGGAAGATATGCTCAGAGCTTGTGCAATTGACTTTGAAGAGTCTTGGGAGACGCACTTACCTTTGGTTGAATTTGCGTATAACAACAGTTATCACTCAAGTATTGGAATGGCACCGTTTGAGGCATTGTACGGACGGCCATGTCGATCTCCATTGTGTTGGGCTGAAGTGGGAGACACAGAACTTTTGGGGCCAGATTTGGTGAGAGAGACCAATGAGAAGATTTCACTGGTCAAGGAAAGGATGAAAACTGCACAGAGTAGACACAAGAGTTATGCGGATCGACGTCGAAAGGACTTGGAGTTCAGCGTTGGAGACCACGTGCTCCTAAAGGTTTCACCTGTTCGGGGAGTAGTGCGTTTTGGTCAGAAGAGAGGGAAGTTGGCACCTCGTTTTATCGGACCGTTCGAGATTTTGGAGCGTGTTGGAAAAGTGGCTTATCGACTCGCGTTGCCACCAAAGATGTCTGGTGTTCATAATGTGTTCCATGTCAGTATGTTAAGGAAATACATACGGGATCCTTCACATGTGGTTAATTTTGATGATATTGAGACGAGTCAGAATGTTGTCTACAAGGATAGACCCGTGAGGATTCTTGACCAGAGTATCAAGAGGCTGAGAAGAAGGGACGTTCCTTTGGTTAAGGTTCAGTGGAGGCATCATGACGAAGGAGAAGCGTCGTGGGAGTTAGAGTCGGACATGAGGACTAGATACCCCGAGTTGTTTCAGGATTAGTTAGCTCAGATTTCGGGGCGAAATCTCTGTTAAGGTGGGTAGAGTGTAACACCCTGTAATTTCCTTTTTATTAATAAATGAATACTTCCATTTTATTTCTATTTATAATTTTATTTGGGGTCAAAACATAATTTCTATAAATAAAGAAAATATTTTCTGTGGATTTGAAAACTATATTTACACTTTTGAAACAACCCGGAATTTAATTCCTACGCTAATACTATTTCTGTATTTTTATTTTGAACCGAATAATACCAGTTTTGTTTTAAATCTGTGTTATACCGCGACGTGGGTGTGAGAGCACGTGAGCTCAACCACACCGGAGAATTTCTTTGTCTTTCTTGGAGCCCAAATTATTTCTATGTATATGTATATCACAGTTGCCTTCTCTCCCTCACAACTCTCTCTCAGTATCTCAATTTCTCTCTCAATTCTCTCAATCTCTCAACTCTCTCAAGAACATTAAACAACACACACATACAGTTTATAGATATATAGATACACACATACATAGCTCTATATATATATATATAAATCAAGAACGGAGAATTAGAGTTTGGACGACGGATATTACAGCGGATTTCTCGGTCTCAAATTCTCAGTCTAATTAGCCACGGTGGGTATTATAAACTCACTCGCCATGTTTATATATGTAAATTTCAGTGTATATATGTGTGTATATGTGTATATATATCAATACACCATTGAAGCTTGAGAATTGGAGTTTTAGAAATCGTAACCAAAATCAATTCTGTAAATTGGAAATGAAAGATATCGATGCCAATAGGCTACGGTTCGAATCCTACGACTTAATTCATCCGTATCGCGACGTACCGTTGATTTTAAGTTTTGACACCCTCACTTTAATCGTGAATATTTAGAGATATAATCCGTATTAGTTAAAATTGATCGCGTATTCTTAATCTACGCGGAAAACTGAAGAGAACCATATATCACATGTCCTGGTACGAACAGAATCTGAAAATGGGTAATTTCAGTCCAGAATTGAAAAACAGGGGAGAAAACGAAGAAGATGACATTCTGCAAGAACTCGCGCGCGCGACCCGCTCGCGCGAGGCTCGCTCGCGCGGCCCGCTCGCGCGAACCATTCCCCCCCTTCGCGCGCGCGATCCGCTCGCGCGACCTGTTCTGCCCTTTCGCGCGCGCGATCCGCTCGCGCGATCTGTCCTCCCCCTCGCTCGCGCGATCCGCTCGCGCGAGGTGGCAGTTTTGGCAGTTTTTGTAATTTTTGGTAAGGGACTGTTTGGAAAATGTTTTGGGACATTTCAAAGAACTGTTTGACAAATATACTGTTTTAAAGGCTCACTGTTAGAAATTGGACTTGTAAGAATGTTTAAGATCGAAATTTATGCTCGTACGATTATCCGGTTTTGTGAGTAAGTAATGGTGTTATTTATGGAACATTGATATACATATTAGGGTCGAGGTTGTGTCAACATGCAAGTGTGGAATAAAGCGTGAAAAGAGTAAAGGGTGGCAGTTTGGTGTGTGACCTCAATATCGATCGGATAGTATTCCTGGTATTGGAGGTGATAGTGTTGTGTACGACTTAGATATCGATCGGATAGTATTCCTGGTATCTAAGGCGCGTGTTTCGGATATTGATCGGATAGTATTCCTGATATCCGAAGCGATGGTGATAGTGTTGTGTACGACTTAGATATCGATCGGATAGTATTCCTGGTATCTAAGGCGCGTGTTTCGGATATTGATCGGATAGTATTCCTGATATCCGAAGCGATGGTGATAGTGTTGTGTACGACTTAGATATCGATCAGATAGTATTCCTGGTATCTAAGGCGCGCGTTTCGGATATTGATCAGATAGTATTCCTGATATCCGGAGCGATGGTTGGTTATGTTTGGTCTAGATATCGATCGGATAGTATTCCTGGTATCTGGGGCAATAGTGTGGTGTGTGACTTCAATACTGATCGGATAGTATTCCTGGTATTGGAGGCGATAGTGTAGCGTATGAATTGGATGACTGAATACTCATTACTTCTGGTAGCTGAAATAATGTATTGATTTAATTGGATTGTTCTAAAGGAAAGAATTGGCAAAGTAAGATGTTTCACAATTCATGTACAATTTCGTATTTATTTATTACTATATTCCCCCGTGATTCATGTTGGAATTGGAACCTTGAATATATTACTGTTAAAGTTAAATGGTACTGTTGTTTATTTGCTTATATATACATTGCGAGCACTTGTTTATTTTACTCACCAGCTTTCATAAGCTGACGGCGTTGATGCGTCCTGGACTGTATGTCCAGATTTTCAGGGGCAGGAGCAGCCATGGTACTTCGACTACGCTAGTTAGAGGCAGGGAACTTTCCAGGAGGCTGCTTATTATTTCCTATGTCTTTCATTTTTTAAGTTGTAATAGACTGGAGAATAGCTTTGAAATAAGGGCGTTTTGTGCCTAAGACATTGACTTATGTAATAGTTTAGTAAGTTTTAAATTTCGGAGCTTATGTTTATTAGTATCCTTTCTTTTAGAAATGTTGTTAAGTTATTTGTTGCAGGGACAATTGGTCATACTCACTTGTCACGACCTACGAGTCCATAAAGGAAATTAAATGCTTTCCTGAATTATGCTACGTCGGGGCGTGACACGTTAATGAATTAGTTTAGCCCCAGTGGCGTGCCACGGGCTCCGGTTCCGCTATTGTGGGACCGGACTGTGACATTTAGTGGTATCAGAGCATAAGTTTAGAGCCTTGGGAACGTTCGACGACGAGTAGAGTGTTGAGTGAATTGTCACATGTTCTAAATTGCATCTATACATATTAGAGATGTTTGATGCATATGGTATGTTGTTATACATACATGATTATGTTATTGCCATACATGCATAGTATTTATGCATTTGTGAATCGATTGAATCATCCGGAAGTGGAACTGTATGATGAGATGACGTTATCATAAGTTATAATAGACCGCGTGTTGTGGCAAGAGGGAAAGATGATATTTTGGTATTGATGAACAGTGAAATTTCTAAGCGAAAAGAAAATGGTTTTGATCGAATCGGTGGATGTTTTCCATGATAGTGACGAGTGTCCTTTGAGGGATCTAACCGAGAACGGAGTTTAAATAGTACGCCAAAGGAGATTTTTGCATAGTCCACTTAGAAAATGAAGGAAATTGTTCGTAGTGAAGTTTTGGGATTAAGATTGATTGATAAGAGTTCTGTTTCAGACATTGGTTGATCATTGTGACGTAAGAGAATAAGGATGAACAGTTGGGTTTTGTGATATAGGTTTTGTGATGGAAAGATAGTCCAGCAATATGTATTGCTAGCGTATGGGGTCGGTGAGGAATCTCTCACCTTATCTTACGATGTTAACCTACGGTACGATCGTACGAGGTTATCTTATGATGTATCTTACGGTATATACGGTGTTTATTGGGTAGTTGAAGAATCTTTCAACTTATTGTGCGGTATATGGTATGTATTGGATGGTTGAGGAATCTCTCAACCTATCTTACAGTATGTATTGGACGGTTGAGGAATCTCTCAACCTATCTTGTGTTATGTATTGGGAATTGAGAAATATCTTAACGAGCTATGAGTATTGTGGTTATTAAGGAATCTCTCAACTGAACCTGATTTCGAATGGTTATGGCACCAAGGTAGATTTAGATGTGGTATGAGGATTAGAAGTGAATGCTACTTGATCGATTGTATGTGTGAAAATGTTGGGATTGGAGGACTGACCTAAGAGGAGGGGTAAAGAACGGGAATGATAGAGTATACTTTGACGGTTTGAAACTACAGTTGGTAGAAGTTTAATTGATGACATACTTCGGGAGTGGTTACTTAGACTTGATGATTATGTGCGTATAGATGTAACGATAAGGACGATATGGGTTGAAGGAGAAACTGTAGAATTTCTTGATGAAGAGTAAATGGACAGAAATGAAGAGTAAGAAGAGATAGAATAAAGGAAGTAGAAATAGGAGGCTGGAAGTAAAAGATAAGTGTGAATTATGGAACGTGATAAGAGATTCAGAGGAATCGAGTGGATATTTGGATAACATGGAGATGGGAGGACCTTGATAGGGAGATTGTAGCAAAGGTTGTTACCACAGAGAGTTGTAGTACGGGCGACCTCGAACCTAGATTTTGAATGTATTTTCAAAATAAAACGAAAACCTTTTCTTCTAATGCTTTTAAAACATCTTTGGGTTTCTGAAGCAAGTGGTTGCCAACTGGAAGTTGGAGTACAATAATTATTACGATACTGAACAAGAACAATTGTGAAAGTGGATAGAGTAAAGAGACTTTGGGTAAGTCAAGTTAGAGAAATGAAAATGTAAAATGGGAAGATGAATCTTTGATGAGAAAGTAAATAAAAACGGTAAGAATGAGAAGAAGACATGGCAGCACGTTGAGTACATTATCAGATATGATAGTAGGATTGTAAAGCGATTAGAGGACAATGGTGGATACAATGGAATGTTGTCTCAGTAGTCCTAGATTCCAACAAGGTCGGAGAATTTTGAAAATGATGGAATTCATCCCAAGAAATTTTTTTTTAGTGTTTAACATGTTTAAAAAAAAAAAAAAAAAACAACAAAATCCAACTGTTGTTTGAGTCAGAAAAAAAATTTTTTGTTAAAAACTTGTAATAAGGTATCAAGAGGACTTTGGAAGACGAGTATCGTGGTGGGACATGGTATGCTTAGTGCTTGAGACAAAACGGTGGTCGTCAAACGAATGAGTTCTACGTGAGTAGATTATCAACTTGGAAATTTTAAAGTAAAAGGGTTAGTGAAATGTTGTACACTTGGAATTAGTAAGTTGGAAGTAGTGCTGTTAAACGAGTTGATTTGAGTATTGTCACGAAAGGTATGTGAATTGAAAGTCGATAAGAAATTTATCAAACACAGTGAGACTATGGTACTTGATTGGGAAGACCAAATTATTGAATTGTCTTCAGATGGTTACGGGAATAGTATGAAATACTTAGGACAGCGAGTTCTTCGTGAACAATGAAATTGAGATCAGAATGGTGAATATAAAGGATTAGAGAATCTGAATTGGAGTTAAGTCAGGTTGACTAGAGTTATGAAATACTAAATCGTTAAATAAGGTATGAAACCTTGAGATGTTATACAAGGAATATATGTTCAGTGTAAAGGGCAGTCAGAAATTCAGTAAGAGTTGCGATACATGAGTATGCTTGGTATGAGCTTGTGTGAGGGTGGAAGTGAAACACTAGAGACTCATGGAGTCATATAACTACGTAAATGGTGGTGGATCTACATGGACTGATAGACCAAGGGATAGTATACGAGTGAGGTATGAGATGGGAATGGAGTACATTGTTGTTGAGATTTTCGATAGAAAAATAATTGGCTTTGGGTGTGTGTACACTACGTAAATAAGAATGGATTGTGAATGACCAAGGGTTTAAGACATGAACGAGGTATGTTATGAACATGGGAGTACATTTTATAAACTCTATGGTATGTGTATGATTGACTAAGTCAAGTTTGGGTTCACATCGTTATTTGTTGCGACGGATATTGGGGTAACTATATGTGAAAATATTATGCAAAATTTTAAAATGTTTTAATTTAAAAACAAAAGGGAGAATATGTAATTGACTTTGTTACAAGTTTTAAATTGAGGGTGTAACATTTAATCTTCTACGTTAATCGACGATAGTTTGAGTACAGAATGCGAGAGATAAATGGGCAAGTGTGTTTAACTATTCGGGACATCAGGTGGGCTCAAAGAAGTAGAGTGATATGAAATTGTCAGTTAGAAACTGGATAGTATCTTACGAGGCATGTATGATTGGAAGTATAATACGAGGTTGGATTAAACCGAATGGGATTTGAAAAGGAATGAAAGTCGTTTGAAAACGTGTTATCGTTCTACAAGTATTTTGCGATTAGCATGATAAGGGATTGAATCTATGGTATATGAAATAGTTGGTTGAGGCATTGACTTATCAACATAGTATATAAGTCAGTTTGGTTCACTTCGAGATGAAGAATTAGGTATGGTTGTTACCCAGTTGAGACGTGTTGGAAACGACTTTTAGTCAACAAGAAAGATAGGTGAAGGGAGATGAGTTACTTCCTTCGTTTTGGTGATTGGGATATAACCTTTGGGTTTCGAAAAGCATATGTGATAAGTAAGATGAAAGGATATGTGATTGGACGTGGTGACGTCGTGATGTGATTTAGTGTCAGGTTTGACTATTGAGTAAGTTCTACTTAGGTATCGATGTTCTCATTTATCGAGATGCTTCGGGGTATTACTAGGATTCTGTTTGAATCTTCTATCGGATTGAGGCGGGGATTCTGAGGATTTATTTTCCTTAAGAGCCTGAGGATTTATTTTCCTCATGAGATTGTGTCATCTCAGTGAAGTGGATTGTGTATGTGGCAATTGTTGGAAGTACTTGCGTGAAGTCCTAGTGACTTAAGAAGATGAGATGCCTACTCAGTATCCGCACCTTTTTGAGACATGAGGTACAAGTTTGGGGACAAACTTCTTTTAAGGGGGAGAGTATTATAACACCCGCATTTGTGTTTTTACAATTGCATTACATTGTCATGCATGGTAATGTGATGTGGCGTGTCTTTTGGCACATGGTTGGGTGAGTTTTGACTCACGAGTTGATTTGGGTGTCTGTATTAGAGAACCCTTTGAAACTATTGTGATTGAGGATTTATTGTTTTGGCGTCTCTCCGAGTATGAGATGGTTACTGTGGAACATTTTAAATGTTTATCTGAAAATAAATGTTTACCTGTGTATTGCAATATCTGTATTATTTTCTGGCTTAGAATATATTTCTGTTGTTAGATTTAGTATCCTGGTGAGAACGAATGAACACGCTATTAATTTGGTAGGCTAATTAGCAACTTCGGAAACGTCATATAGAAATTCGCGTTTTAGCGACCAAACGAAACTTAGTCGAAAACTTTTATAATTTTGAGGTTTCACTCGTAAAGCTATGAACAAGCTGTATAGAAAGTTTCAGAGACTATTTAGGAGTTTGGAAAACTCGTGGGGAGGTAAATGTAATTCCCAATAGTTTTGCCTATATATAGATAGAGATGGTTGAGATATTTCTCAAAGCTTAACCTAAAGCTTGAGAAAGGAGGCCAAAAGGGGGCTAGAGGGAGATTTAGTTGCTTAGAGCATTGCGACGGCAAACGACGACCTTCCGTCAGTTTGTTTTCTCCCAGATTTCATATTCGAGCTCCTCGAGGTAAGAGCTTCGTTTTGATACCTATTAGGGCCTGTTTGGATAAGTTTTCCGAAAAGTTATTTTCTAGAATTTTTCATAAAAGTTGATAAATGGAATTCTGATCCATAGGAATTTTACTAGACGGATTTCTGCACGTTCTTTGTGCACGGGTTTTCTTCAGATTGAATTATAGGAGCGTTATTTGGAGGTGAGTGATTCAACTATGTTTTGGAATGATTTCTTGGCATGTATTCATGTTATGTTTGAATAGCATGTATTAATTCTTAGAGATATATTGTGTAGTTCATATTGGGCATTTATATTGATAAGTAGGCTCAATAGCACGGTGATATGTTTTGATTACCGCGAGCATGGTGATATGTATTTGAGCATGTTAAGTTGCTTATTTGGGTCAGAAGGAGCACGTGGTCACCGTGCCATTTTGTGGAGCCGATATAGGCATTAAGGTCGCACGATTGAAGAGAAGAATCGTGGGTCTTACCCTTTCGCGTGGACTTATTGGCGAGGAGTCGCGGATTGGGAGTATGGACGGGCACGTGAGTCTCTGGCGACTAGTATGAAATGTAGAGATGTGAATGCGGACATGTTTATCATTCATGTACATATGTTGATTTATTCACTAAGCATTAGCTTAAACAAATCGAAATATGTGTGGTTATTCAAATAACCATTTCAGGTGTAAATGCTGGCGAGGAATCGCAGAAGTAAGCACGAAGGTTGGGAGTTCGCTTGTGAGGCAACTTAATTGTTAACTTTGTAGTTTTGGGTCAATAGGATGTTGTAATAAGACCTTTTTCTTGTTTTAACTTATGTTTAACTTCGTATGATAGAATGGATTTTAAACCGTTGTAATAGTTAGTAACATGTTGTAATCCTGCTTTAGAAATGTTTTAATACAGTTAAGATTACTTTGGATTGAGTTTGGATCGAGTGGTTGGTCATTGGTGATAGTTAGAAAGCTTTTAAACTTGAAATTCTGCAGATTGGGCTACTGCCAGGGGAGCAGTCGACTGGTCCTGTGTTCAATCGAATGAACCCCTGTGTTTGCTAGCTACTGCTTCTTATTTTAGCAAAAGCAGTCGACTGGACCCCTCCTCAGTCGACTGGACCCCCTAGCCTCAGTCGACTGGAATTGCTATTAAATTCCCTGCCTTCCTCCGTCGACCGAGCAGTCGACTGAACCTCTGCTTTCGAAAATGTGTTTTGTTTTTTCGCTGCGTGTGTTCTTCAAACCAAATTTTGGGAACGTTAATGAATTAGTTTAGCCTCGGTGGCGTGCCACGGGCTCCGGTTCCGCTATTGTGGGACCGGGCTGTGACAATTTCTGACAAGAAAATGCAGTCAGGCCTGTATTTTCTTACCAGGACCCGAAGAAAAGTTACTGCCGAGGGACGGACAATTCCTCGGCAGTTCCAACTGATGATTAACATTGGCCGAGAGGGGGCTCTTCGCCCTCCTCTTCGGCTGGTCTTTGATCTGTTGGGGAAGTAGGTGAGAGATCCAATTCTGTTGTTTCTTCATGATCTTCCTTGGGGAGAAACACCCCTATTTGGATGTGAGGGTTTACAGAATATGGGAGGAAGTTCCACTACTCAGATTTCCTGTCAATAGTCAGCTGCTGCTTTTGGCTTTGGGAAACTTCAAGAGTATGAGTTGTGGTAGTTATAGCATGGGAATGGGTTATGTAAGAAGGACAGATTTTTTTTGAATTTAAGGAATTTCTCTCTGGTCCAGGTTTCTTTTCTTAGAGAGAGCTTGAACAAGGATTTGGGTTTAGATTTGGGCTGGGCTCAGAGAAGACACTCTCAATTTCATGGATTTGGGTGATGGTGGAAAAGAGTATTGGGCTTACCAAATTCTCCATGCTGGTGACTTGCTGTTTCTGGTTCCAAATGATGGGTTTCCTAGTACTTTGGGTTAAAATGGGCTTTGGGGATGAAGGTGGGCCTTTTCTGAGTTGAGGGTTAACATATGTATTTGGGCTTGGGATTATGTAGCTGGGAAGTTCAAGAGTTTGGGTTTTTGCAATTAGGCTTTTTTGGGTTTGGGAACTTTCAGTGACTGGGTTCATGTTCTGGATACAGTGGGCTTGGGTTAGGTTGTATGAGAAGTTAGGGTGATATTTGGAAATTTGGTGAGGAGGCCCCTCCTTTAAGGTGCACGAATTTTGGAGTTGACAGCTCGGTTGCGTATCAGCTAAGCTAACAGTAGGGGGAGATAGTGTATTGCAGTGGTTTGAAAATTCGTCTCCTTGTGCAGTGGACGTCTGACCAACTTCATGATGGGGAGTAGACCTAAATTCCTCGGAAGATGTGCTTTGAGTAACCGGAATATGGGATCCGATAACTTTTTCCGGTGGTTGTCTTCCAGACTGACCCTCGGTTCTAGCCGACCATATTTTGCTCCGATTTTCCTTGACATCAACAATACTCTTGAAAGGTTTTGGTCTGGACCTTTGATCTTCTACCCTCAGCCATGGACCAAAAGCATAAGTCCCTTGTCTCGGATTGGCTGCTGGAGAGGTGGGAGGATTAGGGTCAAAACTACAGTGATTGCTTGTGTGGGTGATTCTTCCACATTTATAGCAAAAAATCAGAAAGCCGTTCATATTTAAACTGTATCCACACATCTAGCAAGTTCTTCCTGTTCAATAGAAACCTTGTTTTAAGCGGGCGATTGGTATCAATCTCAACCTTGATACGCATGGCTCGTGCCCAGCTTGGGGAATTTCCTCTTGCTAGATCGATTTCTTCTAGTTTCCCGATTGTGGCACTTATAGCTCTGGCATTATTTTCTGTCATGTGGCTTGGAGGAAGTCCATGAACTTGGACCCAAAAGGGGGAGAAGGAAAGACAAAGTTCTTCCAGTATTAGACCTTGTAACCAGGGTTTCACTACCAAATGATATCCCATGATGGACCATGGGGCCTGCCATACTATTCTCTGGTAATCTCTTTTTTCTCTGAAGGCAAAGACCATGGTGTTCGTCTCTAGCTCTGTTATATCGAGATCTCCAATCAAGTTCCATGCCTTTCTGATGGTTACTTGAACAGCCCGTAGATTTAGGCTTCTTTCTGAAATTATTTTCCCCGCCAAGGGGGGAATAGAGTCTTGGGTAAGGGGCTCTTGTATAGACTCAAGAGTGAGAGTGTCCTCAAAGCATGATAAATTGGAGGTTTTGGAAATTAACTGAGAGATATCCCTATTGAGATCATCCATGATGGTGATGGTTAGGTAGGAAAAAGGAGGACAAGTGGTAACCGCTCGGAGAAGGGAGTAGATATGGGGTAAATAGGAATAAATGCTACAACCAAACCAAAGGAAGCAATAAATTAAAGAAAACAAGAACATGACAAAGCTACAAAAGAAAACTGTTGTAAAGATGGGGGACCACAAACACACAGAAGATCCAAAACCAAACCTCAGGTCAAACAGTAATAGAAGGGAGAGGAGATGAGGGGAAGCAGTAAATTGTGGATGGAAAGAGGAAAAGGGTCAAACAGGGGTGGAAAGGAGAGAATGAGTGAGGAAACGCTACACCGAGTGTGGATTGGGAATGTTACTTGATATGTCTCTGCTAAAACCTAACTAGCTGCCAAAATTTACAAAAGATTGTCCGAACGTGCCTTAGCTTGTAAGGAGTAATTATTCAGTGGTCTAGGATCATTGACATGTAGTGGTCTCGGCCAAATGAGACAATCCGGTCACCTGACAATACTTTATTGTCCGAAACTACCACGTGACTTATGGTCCAAGACCATAGTATAATTTCTCGCTTATAAAACTTGGGCTAGCCTACTATCCAAGTCAGTTAGACAATTTATATAATCAAAGGAAATAGATGTTTTGGTCATCTCTATATGTGGTGAATAATTGGTGCCCTGTGTAGACACCCCATTTTGTCGGCTATCAGATTTAGGAGACCCATAGCTTGGTGGTTCACAATGATCGAAAAAAAAGACTCAAAAGGACTCCTGGAAGTTAGTTATATTTCTCAAAATGCTCAGAATGACCAAAATGCCCCTGAAAGCCCGAAAACTCCCAGATTTGGACCAAAAGTGCTGGAAACATGCTATGTCGAAAGAAAAGTAAAAAAATGAGTAAAATCAGATGAAATCGTCAGCTCCCAGAGACCCCCGGAAGTCCCGGAAGTTCTCGGAAAGTCCCTGTTGACCGGTTTGACCAAGGTTTGACCCAGTTTGACCAAGGTTTGACTTTGAAACCGGAGCACCGTAAAAATTTTCAAACATTTTTCATGGTTACTAGAGGTCAATAGCTTTCCAACGGTATATCGCACATAATTTCTGGATTTAAAACAGATTTATTATGAATTTCTGAAGGAGAAAAAGGCAATTAAATCAGCTTTTATCGCGAATACTGCAAAACTTTTTAAGGTGACCTATCTCTGAACTATTTTTTATGTAAAGTAGACTCCATTACCTTTCCAACGGTATATCACAACCTCAATTTGGAGTTCATATGCATTTTCTGTGAATTTCAGACGAAATAGGGCCTTTTCGCGAATACCAGAACCTCTGGGGGCCTAAACAGCATTATCTGGACGAAGGAGGAGCAGTTCTGCCACGGTACTGGCCCACTGCCGCCGCTGCACAGGCCCAGTGCCGCCGCAGCATTCTCCCCCAGAATAGTCCATTTTTGTAATTTTGATTGGGGGTCCAATTTGATTAATTAGAAATCAAAACGACGTAGTTTTAGTTCCCAGCTTATTTTGGACCAATGGGAGACCATCTTATACTTTTAAAACCCCATTTACCACCCCTCATTTGCCTATAAAAGAAGCCATTTACTTCCATTTAGAGGGGAGACATGGAAGCTTAGAGAGAGCTTAGGAAGAAACTCTAGAGAAATATAGAGAGAGAAAGAGAAGAAGTAGTCTTCTTCTTCCATTTTTTCCAATCAAAGTGAGTTTTAATCTTATTTTCTTCCATTACCTCTTATATACTCCACATTCAAATCATCTACAATCACAATTCTTGAGTATCTATGAGATAGGAAACTACTTCCATGTCCAAATGTCACCACATATGGGTGAAACACCAAGCTACAAGTCCAATATCTCAATGAATATCAACTATTGATTGCTATTTGAATGTTTGTTTACTTTGATGTTCATCTCTCTCTTAACCTCATTTCTTTTGACTTTTTTTTGATTATTTAGTTGTTCATCATCATCTAGATGACATGTTGTTTGAGGAGAGTGAATCCTTATGGATAGTAGCTCTTGACCTCAAAGACATGTTTGATGGATGATGATTCTACCTTCAATACATTCATATGTATTTTTGAAGTCATATTCTCAAACAAAACTATGTTTGTGCAAATAATATTGGGAGTTCTTTGATGATTCAAGGTTGGATGAGGTTCTAAGTGGTCACATGGTCATCTCAAGAGTTTAAGTTCATGCTTTGAACATCTATTTCAAAACCCCCAATCAAGAACTAAAACTCTATTTCAAAACCCAAATCCATTTTCTTCAAGAATGATCCAAAACAGTGAGCTGTTCAGATTCAAAGATTTGTTTTGAATTAAATACTTGAGTTATGATGATGAAACCACTTGGTAAATCTTCCTAAGACATCATAGTTTGTCTCCAATTTTTTCCATCAATTATAGAGATGTGAAAGTATTATTTTTGGATGTGAGAAGTTCATATTCATAATCTGCCTCTGTTCTCACAGAATGTTCACCCGACTTCTTGCACTTATTCTGGATGTTTTCGTCACTGTACATATATCTTTTCTATTTTTTTTTTATGAAACTTGGGTGTCTTAGGAAACGTTTGGTATATAATGGGTCATCATAAACCCTTTATTTGATTTATGAAAAATCATACAAAATCAGTCAACAGTGCAGCTTTTGTTTCTGAGTCATGTGTACATTCTGATTTATTTCTTTTAATCTGTGATAGCTATTGAGGTTTGGATTTTTGGGTTGTTTTCTAGACACAATAAGGATGATCTATGATTTTTTCCACATTTTCCTAGGCATGTTTGACCTCCCATTATGATGTTATAAAGTAATGCATACAGTCTGTCCACTATTCACAGCATGTCATTTTTTGACTTTCACACTTTGATGCAACACTCTCTTGTATCTAGATGAACCCATATCCCATGAACATGTTCTTTACCACTTTTATCATGCTATATCATATCATGTATCATCTATCCTCTCATGTATCATACTCCCATAGATTCTTAAGTTTGGTTTCCAAATAAAACCATGTTTTGCAAATACTTGGGAAGTTCTTGAAATGAGTTAGGAATTGATATTCCAAGTGGTTAGAATATTCATCCAAGTTCTGGAAGTATACTTTCAAAACCCCCCTCTTAAACCCCTCATTTTGATTTCAAGAAATAAACCTTGTTTTTCTCAAAACCCTCAAAATAGTGAGTCATTTAACTTCAACGAATTATTTTGAGTTCAATACTCAATGTATGAATGTAAGACCACTTGGAAAGTCTTCCTAACTCATTAGAGAACATCCATGATTTTTGGTTTGACTTGGAGATGCATATAAAGACCCCATTTTGGTCCAAACATTCTCTCCAGATATTCTGCCTTTGCTGTCACAGCATCTAGGTTGACTTTCAACTTATTTCACAGAAAACTTTTCCAAAAGGGGTGGTCCTAACTTATTTTTTCCTTTAACTTCAATGTCTTAGGGAACTTTCTGTATAATATGGGCCTTTAGATCTTTTGTTTTCATGTTCTAAGATTTTTCAACATTTCAGTCGACAGTACGAACTCTGTTTCTGAGTAACCTCCATTGTTCATATGATTTCTCTCAATCTGTAATAGTTATTAAAGATTGGCTTTTTGGGTTGTGTTCTAGACACAATAAGGAAGATCTCCATAAAACATCATGCATTGAAAACATTCCTAACCCCTCTTTTCCATTTTCACAAGATCATGTTACTGTTCTGTCCACTATTCACAATAAGCACACTTTTACTTCCCATCCTTTGATTTGATGCTTACATTCACTCCAAATTAGCTCATGTTTTAGGAAGTAGTTCATACTACATTTGTACATATCCCATGATGATTTTATTCATTCATTCATACACATTCTAGACTTCTAAGTCATTCTAGGAATCCATGAACACAAAGCACACTACAACCTTTACACATTCTAGGTACATACATTGCATCCATGCAAAGATTTGGGGTTTTTGTAACTCCTAATCTAAAATGATTATAAGGAATGATCATGATCACACGTTCATGCTTCCCCTTGATCTAATCATCCTTTCTCATCTGTCCCGGGGATTGAGAGATCTTCTCTTCTCAAAAGATTAACATGCATCATTCTAGCTTGCTAAGCATCCTTGTTTTCTTTGATTTATTTGTTTCAAGAACAATTCATGTCCCCTTAGATTAGGAAAACTTTATTACTTGATATGTGATTAGACGATTTTTCCTAGGTTTGTTTTGTGTGATCTTTCACTTTGCATTGTGTGATACTTGGCTTAGATCTTATGAATGATATCTTATCTTTAGATCTTCCATTTCAAAATTTCTTATGTGATGTAATATACTATCATAGTATTAATTGTCGAACCATACATAGTATAAGATGATTATTTGGATGCTAATTGAGGCCCGTCGAAAGACGGGGCGAGTTGAGGGTGTTTTAGTCACGACAAATGCTCCTTCCTCTCTCGTACCAAAACCCCGAGCCAAGTTCTTTGGTTATGAAGGGCCGGTGCCCTTTATCCGTTTGGGTGAGTCAAAATTAGGTTTCTTGGTTCCTTAAAGACCAAGTGGCGACTCTGTATCTGTTTTCAACAGACCTTTTCTCTCTCGTTTCGAAATCAAATTTCAAAAACAAAACAAAGTGATGGAATCCCGCGTGTCCACACCCTGCATCAATGTAGTTGAACATTTTTGATAAAATCTCAATCCGAATAAAAGAAAGGAGATGTTTAGGGCATTTCATGAATAATTGATTCCTTTTATTTTCTTATTCCTTTTTTATACTCAAAATGTCGGTCCAAAACTTACACCAACCCATTTTGGTTGATTTTTAGGATGAATCAGGGCCGGTCCTGAGTATTTGAAGGTCTGTGACGAACTACTAAAAGGGAGATCTTTATACGGGAGTTCGGGGGCAGCGCCCCTGAAGCGATTTTTTTGGGGTCTACTTATACATAATTGACCATTTTTTAGGGTTTACTTATACATAATTGACGATTTTTTTTAGGGTCTACTCATAATATGAGTCTATTTGTGAAACTTAAATATTGTATGATATCTTTCAAAACTCTAGATGGGCCTATTTCTAAAACTCAAAAAAAATTTACACAAAAAGTGTAATTTTCATAATTCTAGGGGCGTTTGTTTTTGAGTTTTATATACATATATATCAATATATATATATATATGTATACATTATTTAGAAAGCACTTTTAAAATAGAAATTTAGAAAGCATAGAATTACTCAAGATTGTCACTACGACCGACTTAAAATCTTCAAATTAACCACATCGCCGAGTGGTAAGCTTCTGGGTTGTACTACCCAAGAGATTTAGTTCTCGAGTCATAGGGAGTGTGGTCACTGGAGAATTCATCCGGTGACTCCAGAATTTCGGAAGATTAATTGAGGTACACACAAGTTGGCCAGGACATCCCCGATTACCTAAAAAAAAAAATCTTCAAATTGATTTCGGACAAAAAGATCTTTAGAGCTTTGAATATTCTTTTTCGGAAAATTAGAGCTTTGAATATCGAGTAATACTAATAGAGACACATAAAAAGACAACGGGTTGTGGACAATTAAAGTGCTGAACCTTGGGAGTGTCAACGTAGTTTACCCAAAAGACAATAAAGCAAGTTAACAAGAAATCAACTCTGGCGTCTCTCTCTACTTTCTCTGTCTGCAATCACAGAGTGACAGAGAGAAAGGAGAGAGAGGGATTCCTTTTGCCTCTTGATGTGCCTTATATTACTATTGCGTCTTTTCGCCCTTATTTGTGCGGTGTCAATATATACACACTCACACACACAGACAATAAATAAATATATATATATATTATATTATATACACACAAAGTATGGGATGAATGGGCGAGACGAGACATTCGAAGTATAAACACGGTATATTATCTGTATGTTCGATGATGTCGCGCCTCCTTTTCTCTCTGTTTCTAATACTAAACGCAGGGGCCGTAGTAGTAAGAGTACTGTGCGCTGATAAATACAGCAGACATGACTTCCCACCCGACTTTGTTTTCGGTTCTGGGGTTTCCTCCTATCAGGTACATCTACTACTTCCCTTCTACAGTTCTACTTCTAATTCTCACAATATTTAGCTATCGATCAGGACTCCCTCGCGAGAAGAGAAGGGTGTGTGTGTGCGCGTGTTGAGAATATTTTGTACTCATGCCATTATTTTGTAGATTATGAATTTCTGATATGATCTTATTCTGATTTTTATATCTTATATATTAATTCTATCTTCACCTCAACCTCCTATATATATCTAGTATACTATACTATAAGAACGAATAAGCTACTATGTCAAAAAATTTAAACTCTTTCTTTTGCCCTTCGTTAAACTATAATTACTCATACATCTATCTGCATGTCGTAAGGATATTTTGATTTGTGCGAGGGTAAATCGCAATTTTAGACAAATAATTACATCCAAGTTAGCTTTTCAAATTTTATTTAATATAATAATGAGATTTCAATCAACAATCTTGTGTCTGATTACACTTGGGTTAACAATTTTTGGGATATTTATTAATCACTTCAAAAAAAGTAAAAAAAAAGTGACTATTTAGAAAGTGGTCACTAATATTACAATTTGGTCAACTTCTTCTCTCAAATGAGGTTTCAATCAATAATCCTCTGTCTAATTACATTTGGGTCAACAATTTTTTTGGATATTTATTATTCACTTAAAAAAAAAGTAAAAAAAAAAAATACTATTTTAGTAGCTATTTAAGAATTGGTCACTAATATTTACAATTTCATCAACTTCTTCTCTCAAATTTAGGACTCATATATTGTAATATGTGTAATTGCATTTGGAGCAGTAAGTTTTGGGATATTTATTATTCACTTAAAAAAAAGTAAAAAAAAAGTGGCTATTTTAGTGACTATTTAGGAATTAGTCAATAATATTTAAATTTTGGTCAATTTTTTTCTCTAAATTTAGGATTCATATATTGTATTATGTGTAATTACATTTGGGACAACAAGTTCTTGGATATTTATATTTCACTTCAAAAAATGTCAAATAAAGTGGCTATTTATGAATTGGTCACTAATATTTACATTTTGATCAATTGTTCCCCTCAAATTTAGGATTTATAGATAGTAAAATTATAATTACATTTGGATCAGCATTCTGTTGCATCTTTATAATTCACATCTTTGTTTCGAATATCAATTAAGGTTTACAAACACATTCATGTCCTTTTTAAAAGTGTTCTAAAAATCGGCCTAGGCGGCCGCCTAGGCGCTAGGTGGTGCCCGGCCGCCGAGATTTTCCCTAGGCGTTTGCGAAAATCAGCCAGTGGATTAGTCGGTCTCTAGGCGGGGCCTAGGCGGTGCTAGGCGGGCTAGGGTGAGAATGCTAGAAAGTCTTATTTGGGTCCGATTCTTTGGAAAAAAAAACCCTACCATAGCATATATATACACTTAAGGTTTAAGTTAATTATGAAGAGATCTCTAATAGTTTTTTAAATATTAAAACCTTCTAATAATCTTTACTTATTTCCAAAAAACACCACATAACCTTTATATATATACATATATATATACAAAGATTCTCTAAAGAGGGCCACCTCTCTTTATTAAAGAGAGGACCTCTGTTTTGGCCATTGGATTGTGTTAAAAAACTGTGAAATGACAAAACTGCCATTAATGAAAACACGATCCGATGGCCAAACCAGAGGTCCTCTCTTTAATAAAGAAAGGGCGCCCTCTTTATAGCCTGACTGTATATATATATATGTATTATTTGAACCACAAATCTATAATTATTTTTAATTAACACCACATAACTCGTATATATATCAACTTTATTAATTTTATTTATAAAAAAAAAAATCCGCCTAGGCGTCCGCCTAGGCCCCTAGGCGCTAGGTCCCCCTCCGCCGCCTGACTAGTGCCTAGCAATTTTTAGAACATTGGGCCGCTTTTTTAGGGGAAATACCCTACTAGTGTCATATATTTTTAGTGGTGATTTATTAGGTACCTTTACTACTCATTTACAAGATAGTCAGAATTATCAACTTTTTCCGTAGGAAGAGTTTTAGATAAAATAGTTGCATTTACTATTTTCTATTCAACCGTTTTAACATCTTATTATACACTTTTAACAACCACTTAATCACATGAAAAATCTCGGCGGGACTCCAACTAGTATATATATATATATATATAGGTATGTAATTCATGCAACATCAATATATCAATGAATATTTCTCCCTTCTCTTTTATTTTTGACATTGAACTCAAAATACAAGCGATCGATTTAACCAAAGAAATGTAAAGAAAGAAGAAGAAGAAGAAGAAGATTATGACAAGTATGATTTTTTGTGTGTGTGTATACAAGTATGAGGGCGGAGCATTTGAGGATGGGAGAACTCCTAGCACATGGGATACCTTTACTCACGCTGGTAATTGTATATTTTCGGGTTGTTTTATTGCTTTTGCATATTTTTCAACCATTTTCTTGTTTCCTTTCTTTTTTCAGTTTTTTTTTATAAGTAAGGTTGTAGGGTGGCTTTGTTGCTGGGTTGGTTTGGGGAGAGTAGAATTTCATAAAAGAGGAAACATAGAAAATAGGGAAGAGGGTATAAAGGAAGACAAAGCAATTACGGTGGTTCGGTCCTAAGACCTACATTCACACCCAAAGCCTCCAAAAGGCTACATCTTGATATTACTGTATTGAGAGACTACTACAAGCCTCCCAACCCTTATATTTATAGTGTGGAGATGGAGAAAATAATATCACATCCCATAAGTCATGGGATGGGATCACAATATGATTGAATCATATCAAATCTTCCTAATTCATATCCCACAATTATACGTATTACCATAATTAAGGGATTTACATTCCCATAATAATTTGGTTTCCTACACTCCCCCTCAAGTTGAGGCACGGAAATCTTTTGAAGTGTCCAACTTGAACTTGAATGCCTCGAAAGATGAGAATTTGAAAGTCTTTGGAAGAATGCACACAGAAGTCCGAACAAGAATGGCACTGAAAAACACTGGTGGCCCGAATAAGAATGCTCCCAAAAAACACCAAAAGCAAATCCCAAACCCGAATGGCACCGGAAAATCATCGGTAGCCATACATGCCTTTAACATGCCCTTAAGAAGACAGGCGCAGCACTAACGCTGTGCAAAGAAAAAGGAGCAGCACACCGGCTGCACAAGGGTGTCATCCAACCTTCAAAGCAAACACTGGTTGCCATACTCCAAGCAAGAATGGCACCGAAAAACACCTATAAACATACATGTCTTTAACATGCCCTTGGGAAGATGAACCAAACAGACCCTTAGGGATCAGAAACAATACCCAAAGAGCAAAAGCCAAACAAGGCCGGCAATGGCACGTTTGATAGCAGCAAAAGTTTCCAAACGCAGAATCGGGTTGGCTATGATAAAAGAGGAAACATAGAAAATAGGGAAGAGGGTATAAAGGAAGACAAAGCAATTACGGTGGTTCGGTCCTAAGACCTACATTCACACCCAAAGCCTCCAAAAGGCTACATCTTGATATTACTGTATTGAGATACTACTACAAGCCTCCCAACCCTTATATTTATAGGGTGGAGATGGAGAAAATAATATCACATCCCATAAGTCATGGGATCACGATATGATTGAATCATGTCAAATCTTCCTAATTCATATCCCACAATTATACGTATTACCATAATTAAGGGATTTACATTCCCATAATAATATGGTTTCCTACAGGGAGTTACCGAGTTGATTCAGGGGTGCAGGCTTTTTTTAGGATCTGGGCTGGTTTGAGAGAGAGCTTTCAATTTCAGCTTTTGACTTAACCTCTTTTTTCAGCTTTAATGTTAATTTGATTTTAAAAATAAATCAATAAATCAATAAATTAAATAAGTAAAGCAGTAAAAATTTGGCTGTCAAACAGACTCAAAATTTTCAATATTTGATTACAAATCTCAATTAATTAGCTACCAAACGGGCACATAGTGGATTTTTATTTTCTTTTCAATGCATGTACATGGTTGTATATATGTATGTCAATTGTCAAATTATCTATTCATATTTGCGACTTAAAAATTCCAGGGTATTCACATGGGGCAACTGGAGATGTAGCATGCGACGGATACCACAAATACAAGGTGTGTGGATGCCTTCAATTTGGTGCTGTTATTTATTTTTTCCTTTCCTTCTTTATTACTTCTAATAGACAGGTGTTGTTACTCGAAAAAATATACATATATATATTTGCTACGCTTTGATCTTAGTGTGAGAGGGTATAATTAATCAAATCATTGATTGAGTGGAAGCATATCCTCTTCAAGTAAATGATGGAATATAGTCTGTAGTTTGTGGTGAACACATATATGTTGTCTGTGTGTGGAGGATTAAATGAGTACATATTGTGATACTTTGATTTTTATTTTTTGACAATATGGTCGCACATTATATGTCCATCAAACCGGAAAACCTTAATTGGTGCACTATACAGCTGAGTTATAGTATTATGCCAATTCTCTTGAACTTGTGGCTTATAGTTATTGTACAAAAGATAGTAAGACAAGCCCTTGTCTATATTATTTCACTTGATTGATACCGGTTTAGCGCTTGTTTTGGAATGTTCAGAACACTATCAAGTTCAGACCCAGTCCCACTTTTATCTGGTTTTGTGAAAACCACTAGTCTGTGGGTTGAAAAAGAACTAGTTCTTGGTGTAATTTTAAGTCCTGCATGGACTTCTATGTAAACAAAAAGCATCAATGCAAACACCAAAACTATTTCAAATTGGTTCTTTTATGAACAATTGAATTAGTTTATTTATAACCCAGCGGTCTCTTAAAGTCAATATCAACACACTATATCTTTTTTGAGTACAGTCCATGAATGATTGGGTGCATTATCCATTGCAGGAAGATGTCCAACTCATGGTGGAAACAGGTTTGCAAGCCTATAGATTTTCCATCTCATGGTCAAGACTTATCCCAAGTACGATCACCTAGATTTCTCATTTTACATGGATAGGGTCTAACTGAGGTCTGGTTCTCCTCTTACACTACGCTCACTCTCTTTTGCAGACGGAAGAGGACCTGTCAACCCGAAGGGGTTAGAGTTTTACAACAACTTCATCAATGAACTTATCAGCCATGGTTATTGCTAGATTTCAATCATAAACCTTGCTAATGATGTTTAGTTTGCATTTTGTAGATACGTCTGATTTGGTCCAAAAAAAAAAAACGAAGGGAAAGTCAAAGCAATTATTTTCTGAAGGGGTCTTTTGGTTCGTGAAGTTTTAGTGGAGGAAAACGAAGGAAAGGAAAATGAGAAGGAAAACAATTTCCCCACTGTTTTCCTTGGTGTTTTACTCCGTGCTTAAATAACATTGGTATTTAAAATTTCTTAAAATATGACTAAAACTCAAGAAAAGAGGACGAAGGGAAGTGACTCGTGAAATTACAAAAAAAATGATTTTTTTTTTTTAATCTTCTTTTCTTTTCCTTCCTACTTTCCAATGTCTTTTTGGTTAAAAACCAAACAACGAAAAGTGTTTTTCAGTGTTCTTTTTTCCTTTCCCTCAGTAAATCCATGAACCAAACAAAGCCTAAAAGGGCAAGAAAAGGTATTTCTAAAATGCTAGCCAGATGAGACCTTTCATCACTTCCCCGATTTATTGATTACTTATATCTTGATCATGCAGGAATCGAACCACATGTTACTCTGTTTCATGTAGATCTACCGCAGGCTCTCGAAGATGAATATGGAGGATGGCTTAGTCGGAGAATTGTGTATGGTTCTCAACTCTAATTGGTTTTCATCAATTCAAGTCTTACGTATATCGTTCATTTCCTACCTGAAACAAAAGAAATAAGGATGCCATGTAGTTGGGATTCCCCACAAAACGAAATTAATGACACGAGACCCAGATTTACGTGGTCACCCAAACTATGGTTGTCCCCGGAGCTGCTGTGAATTTCACAATGCTCAAAGGAAGAAGAAGATTAGTGAATACAATGACAGCAACCCTTATATATAACATAAAATTCGGGGCTGCAAAGTTTGCAAATTACCAAAATGCCCCTCAAAAAATTCAATAGAGTGAGGCTAAGTGTCAGTATTATCAGGCTCCACGCCGCCCATCACATGTATTTGAGGATATTATTTGGTTGTGGATGCAGGAAAGACTTCACAGTATACGCTGAGGTATGCTTTAGAGAATTTGGCGATAGGGTGTTGCACTGGACCACCATGAACGAGGCAAATGTGTTTGTGATATTTGGTTATGACCTGGGTTTATTGCCCCCTCAGAGATGCTCTGCACCCTTTGGATTTATGTATTGTGCTGAAGGTAACTCCTCTTCTGAACCATATGTTGCCGGACATAATATCTTGCTGGCACATGCCTCTGCTGCAAGATTGTACAAGAAAAAGTACCAGGTACGTATGTGAATTTTCATACGAAATTCTTGATAGTGTGTGTAAAAGCAAGTATTTTAGAAACTGACGGTGATCATTGGAAACACGGGATGATGTAGGGCTGGCAACACGGTTTAATTGGAATTAATATGTTGGCCTTTTGGTTCATTCCTTATACAAATGCAACAGAAGATGTGATCGCAACTCAAAGAGCCAACGATTTTTGGGTTGGTTGGTGAGTCAAACACGCTAAATCAATAAAATGGTACACATGGCTCAAAGCATAGAGAGGCCATTGATGCTATATTTGGTAGAGAGGGTAAATGGAAGGGAAGGGAGGAGGGGTCAGAGAGGTATCCCTAGGAAAAGGATTGAATCTTCTCTCCTTTGCTTTGGTTAATAAAAAGGACGCAAGGAAGGGGAAAAAAAAGAATTTGTTATGTTTCACTATTATATCCCTACATAGAAAAAGTATCGTATTTCTTTGATTTTGCCAAAAGAGGAGGGAAGCTTTTACTATTTTCCTAATCGTCGACTTTTGGACATCCCTCCCCTTTTCCTTTCCCTCTCTCCCCCTTCATCCTTACCTTCTTCCCTCATACCAAACATAATGATGAAGTTAATAATGGGATCTTATTTCTGAAAAGCCATTTTTTCGGTTACTCCTTATGTCCAAGTTTCACTGTAGGATGGTCAACCCCTTGGTATTTGGAGACTATCCTGAGGTAGTGAAGAAGAACGCGGGTCCAAGAATTCCAACCTTCAGCAAACTAGAGTCCAAACAAGTCAAGGGCTCCTTTGACTTCCTAGGGTTGAACCATTACGCTACATTATACATCAAAGACAACCCCAGCAGCCTGAAAGTGGATACTAGGGACTTCAATGCTGACTCAGCAATAATGATGACATGTATGTCATGCCGCTTCTGACTGAACTTGTTGAAAATTCTTTCGGGCTTGATACACAACTTGATTAGGTTTATTGAGAGAACTCAACGCACCTTTAGTCTGAATTTTGATTTACTCTGGTCTTTCTTTGAAAGGTCCTTGGACAATAACGATTCATATATTTTGACTTGGATAGTTGGAGTTTATGATTATTTTACTCAACTCAGATGGATAATTGTTTGATTATAATGATACAACTCAGATTTTTTTTTTTCCCCCTTTTTTTTTTTTTTTTGGTTGGTGGGGGGGATTTTTCTAGTTAAGGAAAAGTCACATACCGGACATGAAAGAGTATCGGATGTTGCATATCAAAGACACCTGCCCCTGACCTATAAACAGCTAGGCGAGGTGAGGGCTAAACAAAATTGTGTGACGTTGTTTTACTTTTCAGGGCTTATGCTTATAGTACTGACCAGTTTGTTTGACTCAGTTTCCTGTTACCCCCTGGGGTCTGCTCGGAGTTTTGGAGTATTTCAAGCAAAATTATGGCAACCCTCCAATTTACATCCATGAAAATGGTCCGTCTCTCTTCCGCAATCCTCTTATCTTCTTTTTGTGGTGTGCCTGGTGACTAATTGTCCAGGTCAAAGAATTGTTAGATAAAGTCCTCAACGGGCACGGCTTGCAACCGCTGTCGTGTTTATTTGATGAAGTGGGTTCTCCACTTTATGAAAGGTTAATAATATAATTACCATACGATCATCTGAGTTTTTATATTCTGGTAATTCTCAATATATTGTTGAAACACATTTTGCTTTTTGTTAAAAATTGAGAGGTAAAAATAACTATGAGGAGACAGAGTTGTTCAGTTAGGTCTTTATCAATTACAGGACCCTGATCCTTTATGAAAGCATGTGAAATGCATGAAATAGTGATGTAAGCCACTGCATTAACTTTCCAACTTTGAGGGCTATGGCATCAAAGGGGACAATAGAGATCTTTTTTGAACATATAGAGTTATCCTACAGTCAGCTTGCCGTAATCTGCTATCAGGGCTGACTATGGTGGCATGGAAGATGAATGTGACCTCATCTTTCAAGAAAATCAATATGCTAGGATTACTCATTTATCCATGGTACCTTCGGATTTTTATGTGGTAATATTGCGTAGCCGATTTGAATCTAGCTTAGCACCTTTTAACATTTTTCTTTTTGATGGGTATAATCATACAAGTCCTAGGGTGACATTGTTTAGTGTAATGGTAAAATCTCGAGCCAACAAATGAGAGATCCCGAGTTTGAACATGAGAGCAGTCACTTCGTGCAAAATGCCAAAGATTAGGCCTGTCTCCAGTCAACCACTCTGAACACCCTGCGTAAGCCGGACCACCACTTGCATAATGTTCCCTATTCACCACGTAATTGTTTTAATTAACTTTCATGATTTCGTTTGACAGGTCAAGCAATGCGGCGTAACGGAACATTAAACGACACACCAAGGGTGGAATTCTTGAGTGCTTTTATTGGGTCTGTGCTTGATGCTGTAAGGTATGTCTACTCAACACCAAGTTCAGATTTTACTGCTTTTGGCTTTGAATTTATGAAAGATTGAGCTTTTTGAGTGAAAACGCTTCCGTGAGATATGGGGGATGTTAAGATGTCTCACTGAAAACTGAAAGACTTTATCTAGAAATGATTTACAAATTCATCATTTTGGTAACAAATGGCAGCCATCATCACAAGTAATAGTGAAACTGGACAATAACTATTGGTCATATAACCAGTCCTATAAAGGTGGTGGTGGGTAAATATTAAAAAAATTCAGCAAAATTTCATTTAATATGACTTATAGAAATGTGAAAGGAAGACTACTACTGGCAGCTCTAGCTTTTTAACATCACTTTTTTCATCAATGCTTAATGAGGCTAGTACGTTTCCAAAAGGACTTTTGTACGTTGAGTGTTTTTGAGCTACCTGTTGGCTGTGACAAGAAGTTTTTCCAACTGAAACACGATTGTTTCGACTATATTTGAAACTCACCAAGGTATTTTTTCAGTTCACAGCCTTTTATGTCTCTGATTGGTTCATTTGTCTGTTTTTTTTTTCGTTCTTCATTTTGAAATGGTTGAAGGAACGGGTCAAACACAATAGGCTATTTCACGTGGGCGTTCTTGGATGTATTTGAGTTATTGGATGGCTATGAATCTGGTTACGGCCTATATTATGTAGATCTGGATGACAAGGATTTGAAAAGATACCCTAAGCTCTCTGCACATTGGTACTCCAAGTTTTTGAAGGGAGGGAGCATCAGTTTGGATGGAGATATTGATAATAAGAACAAGTTTGCTGTTTCTCAATCTCACTCATCTCAGTAGGTTTTGCTTCTCACACAATTGCGCGTTAGCTCTATAGAAATCGGCATGGGCTATCTATACTCCATAAGTAATGATTCGGAGACAAACAAATTGACTGTCATTATGTATTATTTGTTTGTTTTCCATGTGACAATGTAAACAGACGTTACAATAATTCTGTGAGTAACAGAGAAAACTTTATTTTCTGTGCAACTTCTTTCAGCAAACCAAAGAGGTTATGTTATAAGATTTGATCTCATGCGTACTCCCAGTTGTGGGGCTTTTGGCGTATTGGTCAGATACCTGAAAAACAGGGTAGCTCAGAAAAGAAGTTCATCTCCGAATCTTATAAAGAAATTTATCATTGGATTAGATCAGTATAGAAAAGGCTCTGAATCTTAGAGTCTTGGAATATCTGCGGAGAACAAACAATTAGCTTGGTGACTGAAAATCGATGATTCGATGATGGTGCTGACTTGAGTAAATATTTGGACAATACTTTTCTTCTCACTTTCTAGTTTAGCCTAACCCTAGCGATTTAGATAGAGAAGTTCCTCATTCTCTCTAGAAATCTGAAGATGGGGAAGCGAGAGAGGATTAAAAGATCTTCTAAATCTCAAACAAAATTATCCTTGAAGGAACTCAAGGAGTTTGTTGCATTAACTTCTGGTGATACTGAGAAGGATTTGGAACTCACGAATCAAGAGGATCTTAGGCGATCCACAAGACCTCGGAGACCACCTAAAGATTCATTTGCTAATGAGTTTGTTGGTGACTAATGGATGCAGTTGCGATGTTCAAAGGAACTAAAGGAAATTGTTGATGCTACCGTCATTGCTCAAGTGACATCCTCATGTTGTGCAAAATTTTAACATTTTTGCATAACACAATTTCACACATATAATGTGCTTTTACTGAGCAGGTTGGACCCATTCAGAATTGTGACACATTCCTTAATTATAATTCACATTTATGGAAATACTATTTGATTCCAATTTAAAGGACTAATTCAAATTAAATAAAATAGAATTTATTATTTTTTTTGTTTGGGCTGGACCTAGGTGAGTGACTAAAGGGATTTAATGCCAATGTTTGAGTTAGATAGGAAACCAAAGTCTTTCAAAAATTGCTTTACTGGTGGAACCAAAAGGCTTTTGCCATTGTCCTTTTTGAAGACTAACTGAAATGGACCATCTCACCTGAAATTTAAAAAGCCAATTCACAGACCCTCGTGGGCCTAATCCAAACAATGACTTAGATTCCCCAGGTGGTTGATTCTAATTGACTATTTCAAAACAACGATTTTTTTTTTTTTTTTTTTATGGACAAGTTGATAGTAAGCAGCTTCTCATATGAGAAAGCGGGTTTTAATTGTTGGATGAGCATCTGGCAATATATGGCCAAATGCTCGGTTAAAACCCGTCTTCTCATATGAGAAGCTTCTCACAATAGACTTACCCTTTTTTTTATTAGAGATGATGCGGATGTGCCGGGCATCAAAAAGTTTACTACACTTACATACGTACATACATGTGTAAATATATGTCTGTTTTATGCTTCATGTATCAATACATACACCAAGCATCTCAAATGTTTTATTATTGCGAATAAAACATCCCAATTTACTTTGAAGATGCTCTGGTCATTAATTTGATGGCCTTTCCATCAAATTTGTTCAAAATGCACAAGGCATCCAAAGAATGAAATTAAAGAGAGATTTTGTTATTTCATTGATGTACAAGACATCTTAAATAGAGTAATTCTTTGGTGACAACTTTCATACAACTTTCATACAACCCTTTAAAATGATGTGTCTATCTCTCTCCTGTGATGTCACTGGACCCCACAATGACACAGGAGAGAGATAGACACATCTTTTAGGAGGTTGTATGAAAGTTGTATGAAAATTATCACCAAAGAATTACTCTCTTAAATAACATCGCTTTGTTTTTTTATGGTTTTTTTTTTTTTTTTTTTTTATCGAGGGGTTGTAGTCCAATTGGCACAGCCTTTCTCTTTTCAGTGGGGAGGGAAATGATTCGAATTCCCATAAGGAATTCTAGCTAGTTGCTTGCCCCAATTATTCTTCAGTCGAAATGAGTGGTTATTGTTGGACTTTGGAGTTGAGTTGAAACTGGTGTGTGGAATGTGTGTATTCAGTCCGGATCCACGTAAGTAAAAAAAAAAAGGTACGCCGAGGCGGCTACTGGGTCTATGGTAAGTCCGATAGCTCCTTTGGAGTCTGCTTGTCTGCATAAGGAAGGTTCTGTGGTTCATTTCAAGTCGTTAGGTAAAAATGAAGGTTGTTTGCAATCTGTGTTATATCCTTGGAATGTGACCAGTGTTTTGGTTAGCATTTGTGATACGAATAATATTTGGGACACAATCTTCATACAACCTCCCCAAAAGATGTGTCTATCTCTCTCCTGTGATGTCACTGGATCCCACAGTGACACAGGAAAGAGATAGACACATCTTTTGGGGAGGTTGTATAAAAATTGTATGAAAGTTGTGTCCCAAATATTACCCGAGTGATACTGATGGTCAAGTGGATGTGTTTGGCCTCAGGACCACTCAAATCAGA
The DNA here is from genome assembly GCA_033977485.1 of Hydrangea macrophylla. NCBI lineage: Eukaryota > Viridiplantae > Streptophyta > Magnoliopsida > Cornales > Hydrangeaceae > Hydrangea > Hydrangea macrophylla. The sequence goes on along the minus strand of CM066982.1, from coordinate 113,464,233 downwards.
ATGATGTTGTTTGTTGTGTGCTTCGCGCGCATGGTAGTGCATTGGGTTTGTATACTGAGAGTTCCCATAAAGTTGTGGGCGCCACTCCAACATGGGCAGAGTCCATGAGAGCATCTTCAATTATGTTATGTATTTTTTTTTATTATACAAAATGTATAGAAATTACTCAAAAATTAATTTTGCGTATGAAATTTGCATAATCACTCCAATTATGGTATGCATTTTGGTTATTTATCAATATTTTATAATTTTTCATCACTATTTGGAGCCTCAGTAGCCATTTGATTTTTTATTTTTATTTTATTTTATTTTGTGGAGTATTGATGGTCATTGGATTTGCATGGAGCTTTTGCATCATTATGCAAATTTAATAATTTTGATGGCACTTATAAATATGCATAATCATTTTGCACAATGGTTGGTGCTGGAATATATTTTAATAAAATACTATTTTATAAAATGTTATTGTTCTTAAAGAATGTGGTTATAAAAAATTATGGACACGACTTTTACATGTGGGTTAAAATTTTAAATTTTTTTGTTTTGCTGGGAATGAGAAATGCATAGAAATAAAAACAACCAAAACACAAAGCACTATCCCCCATGATGATCTTCCTCCATAACAAAGGAGGGAATTTCATCAATTGGGATGTGCCCAAACCGATTACTATTCATAGTCCATTGAGCTGCAAAAAAATTAGCAGATCTAGACACCTTAATAAACTTCCAAAAAATAAAAGCAAAAGACAGCAGCTTCCTACAGTGAAGAATAAGAGATTCCAGTTTCCAATCTGGTGGAGACTTCCAATCAGACAATGGCAAACACACCAACAGAGAATCACCCTAAAAAAATAACCTTGTCAAGGCCAAGGGAAACCGCTTCAGAGATTGCATAGAAGGCTGCATTTGCTTCTGCAAGGCTAGGGTCCATGGCCTCTCTAATCCAAACTCTAGTATGGACAACAAGTCCATTCCCATCATGGAAAACAGCAGCCAAAGCAGAGGAGCTGTGACAAATAGCAACATCAACGTTGACTTTAATCTAGTCCGAGGGTGGATGAGTCCAGCGTTGAATGGGGGCAGTGGGGAGGTTGAAAAGAAGCCCCTTGGGAGGTTAAAATTTTAATTACATTAAAAAAAAATGGAGTTTAAGAAATTACTTTATACAACTTTAAAACTTGTGAATATTACTGTGTATATATGTAACGATTAGGCTCATAGATATATAAAAAAATTGTTTTGTTGAACATTAATTTGATCAGATTAATTTCTTTTGTATATATAATTATACATATATATGCTCATGATGATGATCAAGCAGTAGAAGGAAAAAGATTTTTTTCTACAATTTGTGTTAGATTCTGGTCTCATTATGTAACAATATATATATATATATATATATCTACACACATATCTAAAAATGCTGAAAATTTGAGGGGTGTAACTGTCCGTGGTCTTAGTGTTCCTTCGAGATTTTTCAGTTGGTAGTTTCCGAGCTATCAGAAAGGGTGTTAGTATTCCAGTTTTTTTGATGTGCAAGAGAAACTGAGACTGAGACTGAGACAGAGGTGATTCTGAGCTGTTTTATCCTAGGAACGGCATGACATGTACGAACTGCTTGCACACTTATGGCAGAATCGTGAAACGTCTTAAAGAGAGCGAGATCCGCGACTCGGCCCATGATTTGTTAAAGAGGCGACTAATTCGGTCAGGGCCGGCCCTGAGTTTTCGGGGGCCCTAGGCGAGCTTCCAAAATGGGGCCCTCTATTTATTAGCACAACGTATTTAACTAAAATGTGATACAAAAATAGCCTTGCATACAATTAGCTTTAGAGCAATATACTTTACAATGAAGAGAGAGAGAGAGAGAGAGAGATTACCAGAGACGAAGAGTCGGAAACGAAGCAAGCACATCGTTTCAGTTGGGCTGGGAATGCTTTTGGTATACCGTATAGAACAAGGACAAAGCTAGGATTTTTGGTCCGGGGGGGCCTAGACTATACAGGGATTCGGGGGCAGCGCCCCCGAGGCAAATTTTTTTTGGGTATATCTATATATAATTATTTGTAAAATGGTAGAATTGGTTTAACACCCTTAATTTGGAGTAAATTATGTAATTTTATGGGGCCTATACCTAAAACTTGTAAAATATTACATGTAAGTTTACAATTTTCAAGAGTGCAGGGGGGCCTGTGTCTAAAACTTGTAAAATATTACATGCAAATCTAAAATTTTCAAAAGTCCAGGGAGGCTTGTGTGAAATTTAAGAGCCTATTTATAAAATCTACAATTACTACACATAATTTTGTACTTTCCAAAAATTTAGGGACTGTGGTTTTAAGGTTTTTTTTGGCGCGGGGGGATGAAAATTTGGGCGCAGGATATACATGTATCTTAAAGGGCTAGGAGAGTTTGGCCTCTAGTTTGCATTGGGCTTTAGGCATTTTTCAGTTGGACTGAAAATACTTTTGGATTGGTCTAATACTAGTAGCATAAAATTAGGGGTCCTGAAAATGTGAGTAGAATTGGGGGCCCAAGGCAATGACCTATGTGGCCTATGCCAAGGGCCGGGCCTGGATTCGATAATTTTATTCTAACTTTATTTACATGTTCTAACAATTTAAGACGTTAATTTTCTGCCATAATTTCTGGATCATTCTCTTAGTCCCCTTGCCACAACTAGCCCTTGTAAATTTGATAATCTTCTCTTTTAGAAAATTGATGAACCAGGAAATTGAGTGTGGATCATCTTAAAGCCACGGAGACTTCGGGTAAAAAAAATTATATCTTTTCATGGAAAAAAAATGTATTTTTAAAGGCTTTGAGTTTAACCCGCTAATCTGATACTTCTTCTCTCACCGACCAGACCAGGGGCGGATCCAAGATTTTTGGTCAGGGGAGACCTAAATTATACGGGGGTTTGAGGGCAGTGCCCCCGAGGTAAATTTTTTTAGGTCTACAACTGTAAAATTGATTTAACACCCCTAGTTTGGGGTAAATCATGTAATTTTAGGGTCTATTTTTAAAACTTGTAATACACTATATATAAATCTAGAATTTTCAAAAGTCCAAGGGGCCTGTGTAACGACCCACCTCCCTATCTAGCAACAATATTGTCCGCTTTGGGCCTAAACACAAAGAACTTCCCAGGGGGTCACCCATCCCTGGTACTGCTCTGACAGCAGCACGCTTAACTGTGAAGTTTTGTCATGTTTAGCTCCCTCACGGTTTTAACAGGCCTTGTTAAGGAATCAAAGCTTACGTAGCCGACCCCTCTCCAATATTGTCCTCTTTGGGTGCTTACCAGGTTTCGAACACTGGCGCCTGGCCTCAAGGTTTTGTTCCTTCACCACTCGGGCCCCAAAACAAGCAAAAAGTCAAACATCCATCACATCTAAGGGTAAAATTGGAAAGTGACTCTTTAATGAACCAAAAAAATTAATATAATACAACTTTCTTAAACATTGTGCAAAATGGAAGTGGACACTTATTATGAGACGGAGGGAGTAATATACATTACTTGTGAAAATTCAAGACTTAGCTCATAGCCTCAAACCATTTAGAAAGAGAAAAAAATGTCTTCCAAGTTTCAATTTTACCTAGGCAATCCAAGATTCAAGACTTAGCTCAAGCATATTTATGAATAATACTAACATAAATATACAATTTTTTTTCAATTATGGGGGGCAGTGAGGGCAGCCACCCCGCTTGCCCCTTTGAATCTTTGATGTCAATTAGCCTTAATATGACTTTTATAAACCACAAATGATCAAAAAGATTTATCAGGCCTCTACTCGACCCCAAACCACCCTATAAACATAAAAATACAACTCAAAAAGGGAAAACTAAATTCTTCTCTGCAGTTCAGCAAAAGGCAACCTGTATCAAGATTTAAACTTTAAATAAAACAGAAGCTTTGTTCCTGTTAGAGCGGGTGTAACTTAATTATTTAAACTCTCAACACACCCAACTATTCTTTGATAAGGGCCAAACACGTGGAAATTTTCAAAATCAAAGGTGACGGCGATGATTGAACTCAGGACCTTTGCTGCATGCTGATACCATGTTAACAACCATATATTCTATAACCTTAAGCTGTTAGACAGGGTGTGTAAACTGTAAAGTATTTAAACTCTCAACAAGCCCCACCAAGGTCCCCCATATGAATCTCACTCCCTTCAGTGTCCATCATGATCGCAAGTTTGATCCAACTTATATGTAAATATTATAAATATACGCTTGAAACATACCATTTAAAGAAATCCTTAGAATTTCCAAGTTTTCTAAATCAACTAATTCAAGACGAATAAGCTTTTTAATACATTTATTTGCAAACTTTGAGTGACCGAATTGAAATTCATCAAGCGATAGTGAAGTTTGAAGAAGGAAGTAGCATATCCAAAGGAAGCATGAGGAATAGTGTCACAGTGAAATGTAATTAGACATGAAAACATTGCAAAGTTCTCATAGTGCTAGGCTAGCCATAAGCACAACAGTAAGCACAACACTTCAAACATTTGGGGCTGTGAGATTAAAACAACCCTAGATAGGCTAGATCCATAGATCCATAAATAAATACATAAATAAATAAATAAACAACCCTAGATCAATAAATAAATGAACAACTCAAGTCTCAACATTAAAACAATTAAACAACCCTAGATCCATAAATAAATAAAAATACATTTGCCATTTGATAATCTAGATTCAAGAACAAATGAACAACTCAAGTCTCAACATTAAAACAACCATAGATCAATAAATAAATAATTAATAAACAACTCAAGCATACCTGATCTTGAGTCTTTGAGAAGTCAAAAAGGGGGCTTGAGCCTTGAAGTTGAAAATGTCACTGAAGACAGAGGAAAGAGACTGAGTTGCGGCAGTTGCCTCCCGTCGGCCGTCGCGCAGGTCTTCACTCTTGAGTCGCCGGCTTGCCGGCGTCGCCGCTGGCAGTGAGTTGCCGCGGCGTGATCTTGATTCTTGAGCGACTGAGCCTTTGAGGCCTGAGGGTTCACTGCTAGTCTGCTTCAAGCCTTCAACTTTGGTTAGAGTCTTGGACTCTTGGAGAATGGAGAGAGGGACTGAGAGTCTGAGTCTCTGAGAGACTGAGGTCTGAGAGATCTCAGATCACTAGATCAGAGTCATCAGACCGAGAGTAGTGAGGGACTGAGAGTCTGATGAGAGTATTGCGTGCTGCAGCTGCGGCTTTACTGCTTTTAGGCTATAAGTTTATAACCCTAATTTATCAAACAAGCTTTTATATATTCTTAAATTTCAGTTATTCGGTTTCCAACCGAATTGTTTTTTTACTTTCGAAAATCGAATCATATTAATTAATATAGTTCGGTTTCGAACTGAAATAATTTCGGGTCGGTTATTATCCGAACCAAATTTTGTAAAATTTCGGTTTCAGTTCGATTTTTCGGGTTGACCCGAATTTTCACATAATATTTGTGTATGGGTTATTGAATTTTCACGTAATATTCACGTATGCCAAGTTGATTTGTTGTGAGGGAAAAAAAAACCGAATGTTTACTTTATTCTTAAGGAGAGTTTTAGTAAAATTTCACAAGAATTTTGCATTTGTTTGGGTTGAAAAACTATGTTTTATAATTGATTTGTAAAATTTGATTTTTTTTAAAAAACGAAATATGCATTGTTCAATATGAAAGAGAAAAAAAAAAGTAAAAAGAAATTTCACTTAAATTGACACTTGAGCGACTTTTTAACAAAGTAAGTATCAAATTAGACCTTAAACTCTAGAGAGTTACTTCTAGCGACTTTTGGGATAGTTAGTGAATTTTCACTTGACCTACTAAGTGAAATCTCACTGAACGAGTACACAAATGTTAAGTTTAACTTCAAGTTTTTCAAGAACAAGGCATGTATGGGTTCAGTGAATTTTCACTTAATATTTATGTATGCCAAATTCATATGTTGAGAGGAAAAAAAAATTAAAAAAAAGAAAGAAAGAAGAATTGCAATAAAGCCATTGCTACCTCATTAAGGCTTAGTCTAACCCCCATTTTGGTGCTTCTCTTTTTTTAAAACACAATTTCATGTTAATTCATTTGATAACTAGTTTATGAGCTTTGTAAAAATTGAACTTAGGGTTTTTTTGGGGAGAGCTTTTAATATTTTTCATGTATTCAATGAAATTTCACTTAACATTTTATGTACATCAAGTGAAATTTCACTTATTATTTATGTATGTAAAAACATGAAAATTTTCATGTATTCAGGGAAATTTCACTAATTACTCATGTATGTAAAAACATGAAAAAAAAATTTCCTTAAAACATATCAACAATGGAACTAGTTTTGTAACTCTTGTCGACACGATTCCAACGGTATAAAATTTGCGAAAAATGGAGTTGTAGGTCAAAAATTATGGATGTTTAAAGTTTAAAAACATTTTTCGAAATTGAAAATGATACGGTACACTGCTCGCACGGTGCGAGCAGTCTCTGGAGGAAGCCGCGCGCGTGGGCGTGCATGTAGCGCGTGGGGTGACGGGGTTGTGCATGGGATCTTCTATGGTGCGCAGTGCGCACACTTATATCGTGCGAGCACCAGCTGTCAACTTTTTGTCCTTTTTCTTAAGTGTACTTTTAAATTGTATTTAAACTTAACAAGTGTTCTATAATTGTCCTTTTTAGTAATCTCTCCCCCCCCCCCCCCCCCCAAAAAAAAAAAAAGGCATTGTGGGTACGATGACTTGGGTACGATTTTTAGACCTTCATGCAATATTCTATGATTTGGTACAATTTTTGTGGCCAGTCAATTTTACACATGGCTTACTCTCAGCCACTTATATGATTTGGGTATGCGTGCGTGTGGCGCGTGGGGTGACGGGGTTGTGCATGGGATCTTCTATGGTGCGCACACTTATACCGTGCGAGAACCAACTATCAACTTTTTGTCATTTTTGTTAAGTGTACTTTTAAATTGTATTTAAACTTAACAAGTGTTCTATAATTGTCCTATTCCCCCCCAAAAATGATACACACACACACACCAAACCACCCACTAAAACACCCTCAGGTCCTTCTAAGCAAAATTTTTAAAATCCCTGTGGGACCCACACCCAAAATCCTTAATACCCAAATGTTTTCCCTCCATGTCTAAATCAGTCCCCCCAGAGCCCAAAGCCCCCCCACCCGCAAACCCCTGCCCCATTCCCCTCACGGCCGTCGACGCCGGGACCGGACCGTCGCCGGAGCGCCGTCCACTGCATGTCGCCGTCGTCCACTACTTCTTGGTAAGTCTTCTCTCTCTCTCTCTCTCATGCTTTGTGTCTCTATGAAAAGCAGAGAGTAATATTTTGTGTTTCAGTAGAAGAAATGTGCTAATTAGTAAACTTCATAGCTAGGTGTCTCTCTCTAATGAACTATTAGAGTCTTTCAATGGTTCTTTCACTCAGAATGGTCATATATAGCATATTGTAAAGAACATGGTCAAATTAGTTGAGTCTTTCGTTGAAGATGCTAAGTTTGACAGATTCATGTATGAATTGGAAATTAAAATCACTTAATACAATGGATTAGTTACTTGAAGAAGTAAGAATGACATTTTAGTCATGTTTGGTACTTGTCTGCAATTATTTCTCATAATCGTCATTGGTGGCCTAATGGTGAAATGTTTACTGAGAAATCCTCAATGTTCACTGAGAAATTTCTCATATAATATGAGAAAATTCTCATATTTACTGAGAAATTCTCAATGTTTACTGAGAAATCCTCAATGCTTACTGAGAAATCCTCAATGTTCACTGAGAAATTTCTCATATAATATGAGAAAATTCTCATATTTACTGAGAAATTCTCAATGTTTACTGAGAAATCCTCAATGTTTACTGAGAAATTTCTCATAGTTTAGTGAAACATTTCTCATATAATATGAGAAAATTCTCATATTTATTGAGAAATTCTCAATGTTTACTGAGAAACTTTTCATAGTTTAGTGAAACATTTCTCATATAATATGAGAAAATTCTCATATTTACTGAGAAATTCTCAATGTTTACTGAGAAATCCTCAATGTTTACTGAGAAATTTCTCATAGTTTAGTGAAACATTTATCATATAATATGAGAAAATTCTCATATTTACTGAGAAATTTCTCATAGTTTAGTGAAATATTTCTCATATAATATGAGAAAATTATCATATTTACTGAGAAATTTCTCATAGTTTAGTGAAACATTTCTCGTACTAGTATAAGCCATTACATCAGTCTTCCAGAAAATGGCATCATCAAACAAATGTCTTACGATTAATTGTGTTAGTGATGTATTTTGATAGAACAATGTCTTCATCAAGTAATAAAGCCCCTCCATTGAATTGTGTGAAAGTGCCATTAAAGAAGTGTTGGTGTGGAAGAGTAGCAATTTTGAAAACTTCGCAAAAGGAATGGAGCAAGGATTGTTTGTTTTACTCATGACCGGGATATCTAGTAAGGCTTAGTTCTTTGAATAGATTGCATTACTAAATATATGTTGTTTTTTATAAGGTTTTTTTTTATATTAACAACTTGTTTCATTCATAGGATCACAAACAACCATGCAATTTCTTTCTATGGTGCGAAGACAACAGTAAAGACGACATTAAGGCTGATGCAACTTCATCAAAGTGTGATGTCAACGAAATGAAAGACTGACGATATGAAGTGAAGACAACGATACAACATGCAGAAAATCAAATATGTGTTGAAATAAAAAAAAAATGGGCAATAAGCTCTTTTTGAGAATGCTAGTCATATGTGCTTTGATGTTTTTATTAGGAAAACAAATGTAGTTTCTTTCCGTTTGAGAACTTCTCTTTATTTTAGTTTTTTTGTAATTTGTCATGTAAGGAATCAATGAACACTTGTGTAAGTATTTGTGCCTAAATGTTTTCTATAATAGTCATGTTATTATTTTTTTTTTTTTAGCAACAAGTCAAAATGTATTAGTAAAGCCACAGGCCAAAATTAAAGTTACACCCTAATATTAACGATACACATATCAACAAAGGGAAATGTTTGGTACACACACTTTTTGACACACTATGCTTTAAACACATGTACTTTGTGCTGTTTGAATTTTTCACACTTTTTTGTGCACCACTTACATAGCACAAGGTACATGCATTTAAAGCTGTGTGTCAAAAAGTGTGTGTATGTAGCTGTCACACCCCGACCCACCCCGCGGGCTAGGACACGTGTAACAAGACAACAAACCAAACAATCATTTGTTTTTAACGTTCCAAAAATAACATTATAAACTGAAATACCAGGGGTAAAATAGCTTTTTATCAAACGAAATAATAAAGAGAAATAAAATAAAATCTTGTTTTTTTTAAATTATCGAATGGTACTTGGACAGAGTTCCCCCTATTATAGTACCATTTCCCCCTGTTAAACAAGATATGAAATACCAAAATATCACCAAAACACTTGCAAAAGACTTTTAAAACTTCAATCCACAATATATATTACAATAATTTAATATGAAACCAAAATATAAACTTATTTTCAAAAACCCAAACTCTAGAAATATAAATACCCATCTAAATCCATTTACATATAAACATATTAAACATTAACCATTTATCTCAAGCTATCCCAGAATCCCCACAGTTCAACGCTTCTCACTGTGATGCTCGTCCGTACCTGCGTGGTCATTAGCCACAAAAATTGATTAAGCTTTCGCTTAGTGAGTACGTGGTACTAATCATGCAATTGGAATATTTAATGTATCATAAACACCAATTAAGCATTCACAATAATAAATGGTCGCCGGCGTGTCAAATAATCAATCACCATCGTATTGGACCCTTGATTCTGGGCCATTCTCACTTTGTCGTCGCTTTAAAAGCGATATCACTCACTCTCATATGACCGTAGTCAATTCGTTGTGGTCGTCACCACCGTCCCCTTTTCTCTGAGGACTTCATCATCATCCCCCTTTTCTCTGAGGAATGGCGTCCCTTATATACGGGCTAAATAATGGTGATTATCAATTGACACCCTTTGACCCAAATAAGCACATAAGCAACTCAACATGTCAACATGACAATTTTTAACATTTTAGACATGTTAAATAATAAATTATCACATGCTTTTCTACTTAATCATAAATTAAGCATTCTAAGCATTTAATAATAATTAAAAGACATTAAACATCCAATTTTGGGATTAGGACACTCACCTCACGAATAAGTCCCAAATAAGCCTAGAAATCCCAACCTCCTTCGCAAAACTAGCTCTAGGTATTCCCAATGATATTCCTACATATATATATCACATATATGTATCACCCCTTAAAATGGGTCGCGGAAAAACATTGCCAAAATTGAAAAAGAAAGACATAGAAATAATCCTCTCACCTTCACGAGTCCGAATATGGCTTCGGTTCGCGAAATAGAGGTCGCACGACAAAGCTACAGTGATAAAATGGCGCGAAACCCTATTTTTTTTTTCTTTCTCGTTGAGTCCAACTCTCTGAACTCTTGTTTAGACTCTTTATTTATTTATTTTTTTAACCCACTAGCCGACTAACATATCCTTATACTAAAGGATATTGTCAAAATTTTATCCTATTTTCATTTACACCCCCATAAGTTTCTAAATTCTATTATGAAACCCCCTAAACTTTATATTAACTACCAAATGTCTAAGTAGGTATGTGTTTATGTCACGTATGGGTCCCAAAAGTGGTCCCAAATATTTTATTAAATTGCTAATTAACCTACTAATTTTGAACCATATTCCAATTCGCCCTCACATGGGTACCCAAATTGGTACCATAAAAGAACATAACAAGTAATAAAATATTAAAAACAATTAAACAAATATTCATTTAATCACATAAATGCAACTAAATGCAATTTATCTAATTTGGACCTCCCGTGGGTCCCACTTCATATCTATCCAACTGTGCCCTTCTCGAAGCACTTATCACATCGGGGTAACTGGAACTTACCCAAATATCACATGCAATTAATTATATTAATTAATGCATGAAAAATAAATATCACTTCCATTTTCTGGGTACGGGTATTACATGTCTCCCTCCCTTTTAGGAAGTTTGTCCCCAAACTTTTCTTACCTCAAGTGTCAAATAGGTGAGGATATTTCTCTCGGATCTCGTCCTCACGTTCCCAAGTTGCCTCATCTACTGAATGATTACGCCATAACACCATAACTAGAGGAATGACTTTAGTTCTGAGCACCTGATCCTTCCTAACTAGGATGCGAACTGGTTGTTCAACATAGGTTAAGTCTTCTCGAACCATCAACGGTTCCGGAGTTATACGGTGACTCGAATCTGATAGACAACGTCGCAACATAGAAACATGAAACACATTATGAACATTAGCCAACTCTTCTGGTAATTCCAACTGGTATGCAACTGGACCAACTCTATCTAATATCAGATAAGGCCCTACAAACCTCGGACTTAACTTGCCTCGCTTACCAAATCTTGTAATACCTTTCGAAGGTGATACTTTCAAGTAAACATAATCACCTACCTCGAATTCCAACGGTCTTCTACCTGTATCCGCGTAGCTTTTGTAACGACTCTGTGCTATTTGTAACCGTTGTTTAACTAACTTGATTTTGTCGGTAGTGATTTGCACAATTTCAGGTCCTATAAGTTGCTTTTCCCCAACTTCTGTCCAACACACCGGTGATCTACATTTACGACCGTACAATGCCTCGTAAGGCGCCATACCAATACTCGTCTGGAAGCTATTATTATAAGAGAATTCCACTAATGGCAAGTGTGTTTCCCAATCTGATTTAAAATCCATAACATAACCTCGAAGCATATCTTCCAGAATCTGAATAACTCGCTCGAATTGGCCGTCTGTCTGAGGATGAAATGCTGTGCTAAAATGCAAGGTCGTCCCTATTGCCTTTTTGCAAACCTTCCCAAAACCTAGACACAAATCGTGTGTCTCGATCTGACTCAATTGATACCGGTGCCCCATGTAATCTAACAATTTCTTTAACATAAAGCTCTGCTAACTTTGTCGGATCACGAGTCTTAATTGGCAAGAAATGAGCTGATTTAGTCAACCGGTCAACGATCACCCAAATACTATCATTAGACTTAGGAGACCGTGGCAAACCTGACACAAAGTCCATCGTAATATGCACCCATTTCCATTCTGGTATCTCTAACGGTTGCAATTCACCAACGGGTCGTTGATGTTCCAATTTTACTTGTTGACAAGTCGTACATTTGGCCACAAACTCGGCGACTTCCCGTTTCATACCACTCCACCAATACACTTCCCGGAAATCTCTATACATCTTGGTACTCCCCGGATGTACGGAATACCTCGTATTGTGGGCTTCTTCCATGATCTTATCTTTCAACTCTTGAATGTTCGGAACACACAATCGATTAATATACCTCAATACATTATTCTGAAAACTGAATTCTGACTGTCTACCCTCAGGTAATTCTTCAACTATTTTCTTGAAATTTGGGTCCATGAGTTGACTTGCCTTGATTTCTTCAATCAAGCTCGGTTGTGCGATGATAGCCGCCATTAAACCACCCTGGATTCTGGGAATTACTTCCAATTCCAGCTGTTCAAATTCTTATACCAACGTTGCTTGAGCTGTTAAAGAATAAACCAAATTTTCTGATGACTTTCGACTTAACGCATCGGCAACCACGTTAGCTTTACCCGGATGATACTGGATCTTCAAATCATAATCCTTCATCAATTCAAGCCATCTTCTCTGTCTCATATTCAGTTCTCTCTGGGTAAATAAATATTTCAAACTCTTGTGATCAGTGAATATATCACACGTTTCCCCGTACAAGTAGTGACGCCAAATCTTTAACGCAAAGATCACCGCTGCCAATTCCAGATCATGAGTCGGATAATTCTTCTCGTGTGTCCTTAACTGCCTCGAAGCATAAGCTATAACTTTACCCTCTTGCATTAGAACACATCCCAGGCCCTGATGAGAAGCATCACTGTATATACTAAAACTTCCAGTACCTGACGGAATAGCTAATATCGGCGCTGAGGTCAACTTATCTTTCAACTTCTGAAAACAGTCTTCACATTCTTTATTCCACAGAAATGGTACATCCTTCCTCATTAATTGAGTCATTGGAGTCGCGATTCTAGAAAAGTCTTGGACAAACCTTCTATAGTAACCAGCTAACCCCAAGAAGCTTCGAACTTCAGAAACATTTGTCGGCCTCGACCAATTCTTAATAGCTTCTATCTTCTGTGGGTCCACAGAGACACCATCCTTAGAGATCACGTGTCCAAGAAAAGTAACATTGGTTAACCAGAATTCACTTTTCTTCAATTTCCCAAATAGTTGCTTTTCTCTGAGTCGTTGCAAAACTAACCTTAAGTGTCGTTCATGTTCTTCTTGATTTCTGGAATAAATCAATATATCATCAATGAATACTATCACAAATTCATCTAGATAAGTCTTGAACACCCTATTCATCAAGTCCATAAAAGCGGCTGGTGCATTCGTAACCCCAAATGGCATGATAAGAAATTCGTAGTGCCCGTACCGAGTTCTGAAAGCTGTCTTCTCAACATCTTCAGCTTTTACCTTCAATTGGTGATACCCAGATCTCAAGTCAATCTTAGAAAATACTTGTGCCCCTTGCAATTGATCAAACAAGTCATCAATACGCGGTAGTGGATACTTGTTCTTTATAGTCACCTTATTGATCTCTCGGTAGTCGATACACATTCTCATTGTCCCGTCCTTCTTCTTTACAAATAAAACTGGTGCTCCCCACGGTGATACACTAGGACGAATGAACCCCTTATCTAGTAAATTTTGCAGTTGAGTTTTCAATTCCTTCAACTCTACCGGAGCCATTCTATACGGTGCCCGTGAAATTGGTTGAGTTCCTGGCATCACATCTATCCCAAACTCAATTTCCCTTTCAATCAATACACTAGGTAAATCTTCTGGAAAGACGTCTGGAAATTCTTTCACTACTGGTATATCTTCTAATTTCAGTTCAGTACTTCTAGTGTCAAGTATACTGCACAAGAATCCCTGACATCCCTTTTTCAACAAACGACACGCTCTGACAGCTGACACCAGATAAGGCGGTGGTGCTACACCTGTCCCTTGGAAACAAAATACATCTTGATTGGGCAATCGAAATGTTACTCTCTTATTCTCACAATCAATAATGGCGTGATTTGCAGATAACCAATCCATCCCCAAAATGACATCAAAATGTTGAATAACCAATGGCACTAAGTCAACAGTCAAATCTCTACCATTCACATCAATCCCACAAGCTTTAAAGACACCCGAACTTACTAGTGGAGCTCCCGATGGAAGTGAAACAGACAAATCAAAATCTAGTAGTTCTAAGGGTTTATCCAAATATTTAGCAAATGGATGTGAAACAAAAGAGTGAGTTGATCATGAATCCAGCAATACTCTAGCAGGTTGTGAGCAAATAGGAAGTATACCTGAAACCACAGTGTCAGCGGCAGTGGTCTCCCCAGGCTTGAGCTGAAAATACCTTCCTTATCGTTGCTCCCTCCCTTGAGATTGTTGCTGAGGTGGCCTCTGGCTTGGTGCACTTCCCATAGATGAACTAGAAATTCCTGGTCCTCTCTTTGGGCAATTACGTTCCCGATGCCCCATGTCACCACACAAATAACACTGTATTCTGCTGTCATCTACACCTTGTCTCTGAGTAATACTTTGTCTTGGCACACTCTGTCTTGATAGATTGGGACAATCTCTTGCCACGTGTCCTGGCCGTCGACAGTTGTTGCAAATGATAGGAGATAAGTTGCACATTCCCCAATGATACCTACCACAGATCTGACACCTGGGCTTGTTGCACCCACTTCCCAATGAACTCCCCAAATTCGGTCTCTTAGAACTGCCCTGCCCTTGGAATTGACTACCTCCCGGCCTCTTGAATTGTTGACTTTGCCCTGGTGATGACACACCTCGCTCAGCAATTAGGGCCACATCTAATACTTCTGAATACTTCGGTAGCCGGAGTATATCCACTTTTCCCCTAATCTCATCACGGAGTCCTTCCTCGAATCGTCTTGCCCGAATTAACTCATTTGGAATCAAATCCATCGCAAATCTGGCCAAACTTGTAAATTGGGTTGCGTAGTCCCTAACGCTCATATTACCCTGACTGAGATGAGAAAACTCTCGGGCCTTCTGATCACTGAAAGATCGAGGAATATATTGCTTTGAAAACTCCTCTATAAACCCATTCCAGGTAGTTGGTGCGCCCTGCCTTAATACTGAAGTCCACCAGTTTTGTGCTTCTTCTTTTAAAGTGTCTGAGGCAAACAAGACCTTCTGTTCCTCTGTACATGGCAAAGCACGAAAAATTCTCTTCATATCGGTCAACCAATGATCAGCCTTCATTGAATCAGATTCTCCTTTGAACTGCCCTGGTTTTTGCTTATAGAACATGGCAATAGTTGTTGATTCTGTTCTTTGTTCTGGGTTTGATGAGCTCGGTCCCTCCTCGGTAACTCGAGTTTCAGCCACTTTTACCAACTTTTCCATAACAATTTCAATTCTGTCCATACGGGCTGAAGATGGGTTCTCACCTCCAGACATCCTTGCCTGGCACCCACAACAAAGTATATACATACATGTTACTTTTAAATAAATTACAATGCATGCTAAATAACTTTTTAAAGCATGCTAAATAAACATGAATGCATGATCGTACAACTACGTGTCATTGTGTGCACACTCACGCGTCGTCACTCGTACCCAAGGCTCTAACCTATTGCTCTGATACCAAAAATTTGTCACACCCCAACCCACCCCGCGGGCTAGGACACGTGTAACAAGCCAACAAACCAAACAATCATTTGTTTTTAACGTTCCAAAAATAACATTATAAACTGAAATACCAGGGGTAAAATAGCTTTTTATCAAACGAAATAATAAAGAGAAATAAAATAAAATCTTGTTTTTTTTAATTATCTAATGGTACTTGGACAGAGTTCCCCCTATTATAGTACCATTTCCCCCTGTTAAACAAGAATTGAAATACCAAAATATCACCAAAACACTTGCAAAAGACTTTTAAAACTTCAATCCACAATATATATTACAATAATTTAATATGAAACCAAAATATAAACTTATTTTCAAAAACCCAAACTCTAGAAATATAAATACCCATCTAAATCCATTTACATATAAACATATTAAACATTAACCATTTATCTCAAGCTATCCCAGAATCCCCACATTTCAACGCTTCTCACTGTGATGCTCGTCCGTACCTTCGTGGTCATTAGCCACAAAAATTGATTAAGCTTTCACTTAGTGAGTACGTGGTACTAATCATGCAATTGGAATATTTAATGTATCATAAACACCAATTAAGCATTCACAATAATAAATGGTCGCCGGCGTGTCAAATAATCAATCACCATCGTATTGGACCCTTGATTCTGGGCCATTCTCACTTTGTCGTCGCTTTAAAAGCGATATCACTCACTCTCATATGACCGTAGTCAATTCGTTGTGGTCGTCACCACCGTCCCCTTTTCTCTGAGGACTTCATCATCATCCCCCTTTTCTCTGAGGAATGGCGTCCCTTATATACGGGCTAAATAATGGTGATTATCAATTGACACCCTTTGACCCAAATAAGCACATAAGCAACTCAACATGTCAACATGACAATTTTTAACATTTTAGACATGTTAAATAATAAATTATCACATGCTTTTCTACTTAATCATAAATTAAGCATTCTAAGCATTTAATAATAATTAAAAGACATTAAACATCCAATTTTGGGATTAGGACACTCACCTCACGAATAAGTCCCAAATAAGCCTAGAAATCCCAACCTCCTTCGCAAAACTAGCTCTAGGTATTCCCAATGATATTCCTACATATATATATCACATATATGTATCACCCCTTAAAATGGGTCGCGGAAAAACATTGCCAAAATTGAAAAAGAAAGACATAGAAATAATCCTCTCACCTTCACGAGTCCGAATATGGCTTCGGTTCGCGAAATAGAGGTCGCACGACAAAGCTACAGTGATAAAATGGCGCGAAACCCTATTTTTTTTTCTTTCTCGTTGAGTCCAACTCTCTGAACTCATGTTTAGACTCTTTATTTATTTTTTTTTTTTAACCCACTAGCCGACTAACATATCCTTATACTAAAGGATATTGTCAAAATTTTATCCTATTTTCATTTACACCCCCATAAGTTTCTAAATTCTATTATGAAACCCCCTAAACTTTATATTAACTACCAAATGTCTAAGTAGGTATGTGTTTATGTCACGTATGGGTCCCAAAAGTGGTCCCAAATATTTTATTAAATTGCTAATTAACCTACTAATTTTGAACCATATTCCAATTCGCCCTCACATTGGTACCCAAATTGGTACCATAAAAGAACATAACAAGTAATAAAATATTAAAAACAATTAAACAAATATTCATTTAATCACATAAATGCAACTAAATGCAATTTATCTAATTTGGACCTCCCGTGGGTCCCACTTCATATCTATCCAACTGTGTCCTTCTCGAAGCACTTATCACATCGGGGTAACTGGAACTTACCCAAATATCACATGCAATTAATTATATTAATTAATGCATGAAAAATAAATATCACTTCCATTTTCTGGGTACGGGTATTACAGTAGCACTACTCTACCCCTCACATAAGCACTACCACAACCAAACTTACTGCTAAACACCATAGCACAGCCAACAAACATCAAATAAAGTCATACTAAACGCTTCCAAACCATCAAATAAAGTCATACTAAATGCTTTCAAACCATCAAATACAGTCATTGTCTAATTCATGAACCCATCACATAAAGTCATAATAATCAAAGTTTCCTCTCATTCCCAAATTTGGATGAAATCCAAGACTTGGGGACATTCCTACATTCGGCTCTTGAAATGCAAGACTTGGGTCTATTCCCAACATTCGGCTCTTGAAATGCAAGACTTGAGTCTATTCCTACATTTGGCAGTTGAAATATAAGACTTCCTTGTATGCTCATTCGGCTCTCTTGTGTACAATGCTCGTTCCTGTTCTCGTCATAGCCCTAAAAATAAATGCAAAGTAAAAAAATCACAGTGACCTTATATTAACGAAAAACATTAAATATGAGAAATTTCTCAGTAAATATGAGAAATTTCTCAGTAAATATGATAAATGTTTCACTCAACTATGAGAAATTTCTCAGTAAACATTGAGGATTTCTCAGTAAACATTGAGAATTTCTCAGTAAATATGAGAATTTTCTCATATTATATGATAAATTTCTCAGTGAACATTGAGGATTTCTCAGTAAACATTTCACCAGTAGGCCACCAATGACGATTATGAGAAATAATTGCAGACAAGTACCAAACATGACTAAAATGTCATTCTTACTTCTTCAAGTAACTAATCCATTGTATTAAGTGATTTTAATTTCCAATTCATACATGAATCTGTCAAACTTAGCATCTTCAACCAAAGACTCAACTAATTTGACCATGTTCTTTACAATATGCTATATATGACCATTCTGAGTGAAAGAACCATTGAAAGACTCTAATAGTTCATTAGAGAGAGACACCTAGCTATGAAGTTTACTAATTAGCACATTTCTTCTACTGAAACACAAAATATTACTCTCTGCTTTTCAGAGAGACACAAAGAATGAGAGAGAGAGAGAGAGAAGACTTACCAAGAAGTAGTAGACGGCGGCGACATGCAGTGGACGGTGCTCCGGCGACGGTCCGGTCCCGGCGTCGACGGCCATGAGGGAAAGGGGGCAGGGGTTTGCGGGTGGGGGGGCTTTGGGCTCTGGGGGGACTGATTTGGACATGGAGGGAAAACATTTGGGTATTAGGGATTTTGGGTGTGGGTCCCACAGGGATTTAAAAAAAATGCTTAGAAGGGCCTGAGGGTGTTTTAGTGGGTGGTTTGGTGTGTGTGTGTGTATCATTTTTTATTCCCCCCACCCCAAAAAAAAGCATTGTGGATACGATGACTTGGGTACGATTTTTAGACCTTCATGCAATATCTATGATTTGGTACAATTTCTGTGGCCAGTCAATTTTACACATGGCTTACTCTCAGCCACAGAAATTAATCGTATGATACGACCAAACTGCCTAGATTGTATCATTTTAATTGAATGTTATGGTTACTATAAAAACCAGTGTAAAACGTTCTTAGTAAAAGCGATATTAAATTGTCATTTTTTCTATAAACGACATTTTAATTGAATGTCATGGTTACTAAAAACGATATTAGAATTAGTCAATTTTTCGAAAAAATAAGTTAAGCATAAATGTCTTCTAAAAAAATTGACGAATTCTAATGTCGTTCTTAGTAACCGCGACATTCAATTAAATAATTTTTTTTATGAATAAAAAAATTGACAATTTACTTTCGTTTTTACTAAGTATGTCACCCTAGCATAGTAATTAACTATTTAGCAATTATAGTGGAAACAACTGGTAAGTGTTGTTAGCATGATATATACTTCAAACGCGTTTTTTTTATATATTTTTTTGATAATTTGCGTGAGGGAGAGGTTCAAACATCAAACCAAAATCATAGAGATGACTTAAATGTCAAGCTGTTTACAAATTGCATAAAGCTAAATAGACAAGACTTCAGTAAAGTTGCTTCAGTACATTTCATTAGGTTCCTCTCACATAGATGCACAATTTTCAAAAAATACAATATTAAAAAAACAATTTTAAAAACTGTGAGAGGAACCTAACAAAATGTACTATAGCAACTTTACTGAAGTGTTGTCCAAGCTAAATATATATAGCCATCCTCATTTAACACAGCAAATTTCCAAGATAGAAACAACACACTAATATCAATCCAACCAAAACTTTCTAAGATGGAAAGAACATCTGTCACGACCCATCCCACTTCGCGTGGAAATAGGACACGTGGCACGCCACCAAGGCTCATCCACCCATCATCTAATAATACGCAGCGGAAAGAACTACTATAAAACAACTCTGGGTATATTAAAACTTAGGAAAACGTTCCCCTCTGTGTTGTAAAATACATTGAAATCAGGGTTATAAAAAGTTTTGGCCCAAAGGAAAGCACTTCAAAAGAAAAAAGTTTTGAAAACAGAGGCTCAGTCGACTGCCCCGTCGACTGCACCAGGGTCCAGTCGACTGCTCCGTCGACTGTGCAAGCAGAACCAAAAATACATCATACTGCAAGGGGTCCAGTCGACTGATCTGGGGATCCAGTCGACTGCTTTTCAATTAATGGAAGCAGTAGCTAAAGTCAACAGTGTTCAGTCGACTGCCCAAGGGGTTCAGTCGACTGCTTCTCTGATATTCACTTACAGTATCCCAAATACACGAGATCCAGTCGACTGATCAGGGGGTCCAGTCGACTGCTCCTCTGCTGGCAGCCCTGTGCTGGAATTTACAAGTCCTACTACTCAATACTAATAACAATCACAACCACAACTGATTTATAACGCATTAAAACATAACTACAGACATTCAATTACACGATTACAGTACTGCAGGACTAATCTATGATTCCATTACAACATATTACCAATCCTTACACAAGTTTAGGATTTAAAACAAAAACATATACAAGTGTTATCCCCGGCGTTCATCGGCCTCACTCATCGCGCTTCTTCTTCTCCTTCTTCTTACCTGCAATGGAGTACATCTCCACTGCTCAGCTATATGCTGAGCGTACAAGTCTAACATGCACAATATATGATGAAACATGTTTTAATCTCATAAATCATACAATAGTCTCTAGGAAGAAAAATACGCATTCATCCGGTAGCGGCAAGTCCAAGCCTTAAACCGCGATACCAATGGCAAGTCCAAGTCTATCAACCATTGTATCCACAAGTGCCATGGCAAGTCCAAGTCTATCAACCATGCACAGTAGCCGTCGCTACTAAATTCTCAAACATCGAGAAGCTTACTCCGGCATGAAATTGTATAAGACTCCCCTTTGACCCACATAGACAACTTAACGTGCTCGCATAAATTTAGACATGCTTTTCACAATTTAGCGCGTGCATAATTAACGGGCCTACAATTAACACATGGATTTCGCCCGGATCACAATTTCGTCGTCGAAATATAAAACATGTATTTCCCTATATTTCACAAGTTAGAACTTCATACCTCGTGCGATTTCCCCCAAACTTTGAAGGATCGACTAGGAGGCTAAATAAACGTCGGATTTCGAATTTGGTACGATTCCTATAAATTTATACCTGTTTTTCCCGAAAGTCCAAAATTAAGATTTTTACAAAACTTGGCCAAACACGGCCTAAGTGGTATCAAAACGTAGGTCTTACCTCCACGAGTTCAAATCTGAAATCTAGAGAAAATCTGACGGACGAACGGTCGTCGATCGGCGTCGCAAAGTCCGGAGCAACCAAATCTCCTTTCTCTCTCCTCTCTCTAGATATTTTTGGCAAGTTTGGATGAGAATGAATCTCATCCTCACTATATATAGAAAAAACTCTTTGGAGTTTACGTTTACCTCCCCACAAGTTTCTCAAACTTCTAATTACCTCTCGAAACTTCGCACGCGTCCATTTTATGCCTTTACGAGTGAAAACTATAAATTTCAAAAGTTTCCGACTAAGTTTCGTTTGGGTCCAAAATAACGTCCGAAAACTATATTCTGTGAAATCTCTATACAACCTACCTTTTCAATTAACGTATCTCTCACGTTCTCACCACCGTTCTCAAAATGATACTATCAATATCAAAGATTATCAGAATTATACTATACAGGTAAAATTACTATTCACAAAAATACCATATAAAGTCAAATAACATTTAAATCATATAAATGTCATTTACTCATGATTATGCAATATGAACTTCCATATTCTCGTGTCCTCACTGACACCTTACCGTTGACTCACAGTCAACCCCAATCCACCATTATCAATTAACATTGATAACCTCTCAATTTACAATTATGCATGATAAAACTATAAATTTTTGGAACGGGTGTGACAACTCTTCCCTCCAAAAAGGAAGTTTGTCCCCAAACTTTACCTCAAGCGTCGAACAAGTACGGATACTCATTCCGCATGTCTTCCTCACTTTCCCATGTAGCCTCTTCCACTGTATGACTACGCCATAGTACTTTCACCATTGGAATAATCTTGGTTCTCAAAACTTGCTCTTTTCGATCTAGAATCCCTACAGGATGTTCAACATAAGTCAAGTCTCTCTGAATCTGCAACGGTTCAGATACAATGATCTTACTCGTGTCAGTCATACACCGTCTCAACATCGATACGTGAAACACATTGTGCACATGTTCCAACTCGGATGACAAGGCCAAACGGTAAGCTACTGGACCAACCCTCTCTAGGATCTCAAAAGGTCCTATGAATCTCGGATTGAGCTTTCCCCTCTTCCCAAATCGTACAATGCCTTTTGAAGGCGATACCCGCAAGTATACGAAATCTCCTACTTCAAAATTCATCGGTCGTCGTTTCAAATCTGCATAACTCTTATATCGGTTCTGAGCTACCTTGAGTCGCTCTTGAATCAACTTCACCTTTTCAGTAGTCACCTGTATTAACTCAGGTCCTAACAACTTCCTTTCTCCAACCTCGGTCCAACAAACCGGTGATCGACACTTACGGCCATACAGAGCTTCATATGGTGCCATACCAATACTTGACTGAAATCCGTTGTTGTACGCAAATTCAATTAATGGCAAGTGGTGCTCCCAATCACTCCCAAGGTCTAATACACACAATCTCAACATATCTTCCAAGGTCTGAATCATACGCTCTGACTGTCCATCGGTCTGAGGATGAAACGCAGTACTGAAACTCAATTTCGTACCCATAGCTTCTTGCAAACTTCCCCAAAACCTTGACGTAAAACTACTATCGCGATCGGATATAATCACAGCTGGGACTCCATGTAGTCTTACAATCTCTTTCACATACAATTCCGCTAACTTGGACGGTTTAGTCGTCTTGATCGGTAGAAAATGAGCTGACTTTGTTAATCGATCAACTATAACCCAAATCTTGTCATTCTTGTTGGATGATCGTGGAAATCCTGAAACAAAATCCATCGTAATCTCATCCCACTTCCATTCTGACACTGGCAAAGGTTGTAGTAACCTCGCGGGTACTTGTCTCTCTGCTTTGACCTGTTGACATGCCGAACATTCGGATACAAACTTAGCAACTTCACGCTTCATACCCTTCCACCAAAAGTTTTCTCTCAAGTTTCTGTACATCTTATTACTTCCCGGGTGCACTGAATATCTAGTACTATGAGCTTCTTCCAAAAGTCGTTCTTTCAGGTCTTTCACATTTGGTACACATAACCGATTTCCCAGTTTCAACGTTCCTCGTTCTAACACAAAACCATGTCGCTTCCCCAAAGGTATCTCGTCTCTCATTCTGCATAAATAGACATCGTTGAATTGTTCTTTCTGAATCTCATCAATAATGTCTGGGTGTGCTACAATCGCCATCATCAAGCCATCATTGGTCCCTGGAATCACATCCAATTCTAAGCGTTCCATTTCTTTTACCAATTCTTTCTGTTGCGTCAACTCGTCGGCTAAATTCCTCGGCGTCTTCCGGCTTAATGCATCGGCTACTACATTCGCCTTTCCCGGATGGTACTCAATCGAAAGATCATAATCCTTCATCAACTCCAACCATCTTCGTTGTCTCATGTTCAAGTCCCGTTGGGTAAAAATATATTTCAAACTCTTGTGGTCCGTGAATATCTCACACTTTTCCCCGTATAAGTAGTGTCTCCAAATCTTCAAGGCATGAATTACTGCAGCTAATTCCAGATCATGAGTCGGATAATTAATCTCATGTGTCTTCAACTGTCTAGAAGCATAAGCGATCACCTTACCCCCTTACATCAACACGCATCCTAACCCTTTGTGTGAAGCATCACTATAGATCACAAATCCTTCAGTTCCAGATGGTATTGTCAGAATAGGTGCTCTCGTCAATCGTGACTTCAATTCTTGAAAACTGTCTTCACCTTCTTGACTCCACTCAAACGTAACACCTTTTCTCATTAACTTTGTCATTGGCAATGAAATCTTCGAGAAATGCTCAATAAAACGGCGGTAATATCCCGCTAATCCCAAGAAACTTCGAATTTCAGATACGGAAGTCGGTCTTTGCCAATTTGATACAGCTTCTACTTTGTGAGGATCAACTGATACTCCATTCTTGTCAATCACGTGACCAAGAAAAGTAATGCTAGGTAACCAAAATTCACATTTCTTGAATTTCCCAAATAACTGCTTCTCTCGTAATCTCTGAAGTATCAACCTCAAGTGGTTCTCGTGTTCTATCTCACTCGGTGAATAAACAAGGATATCGTCGATGAACACTATCACAAAATCATCCAAATAGTCCTTAAAGACTCGGTTCATAAGATCCATGAACGCAGCTGGTGCATTGGTAACCCCAAATGGCATAACTAAGAACTCATAGTGTCCATAACGCGTTCTAAAAGCTATCTTCTCTACATCCTCGGCCTTTACTTTCAACTGATGGTAGCCCGATCTCAAATCTATCTTTGAAAATACTTGTGCTCCACGAAGTTGATCAAATAGATCGTCAATTCTCGGCAGTGGGTACTTGTTCTTGATTGTCAATTTGTTCAGTTCTCGATAATCAACACACATACGCATTGAACCATCTTTCTTCTTTACGAACAACACTGGAGCTCCCCACGGCGATACACTTGGTCGAATGAAACCTTTGTCAAGTAACTCTTGCAATTGCACTTTCAGTTCCTTCAATTCTACTGGTGCCATTCTATACGGTGCTTTGGATACCGGCCTTGAGTCTGGCTTTACCTCAATGGTGAATTCAATTTCTCTCTCAATCAAAACATCTGGTAGATCGCCAGGAAATACATCTGGATATTCTCGCACTATCGGAATGTCTCCTACTTATAATTCAGTCGCCGAGACATCAGTCACTGAACATAGAAATCCGTGGCATCCCTTTTTCAATAACTTTCCCGTTCGGATAGCCGAAATCAAATACGGCGGCGATATAACCCCACTCCCTTGGAAACAAAAGTTCCCATGTATTGGTGATCGAAAATTAACCTCTTTCCGTTCGCAGTCTATCGTGGCTTGGTTAAGAGCTAACCAATCCATTCCCAGTATTACATCAAAATGATTTACTCCAACCGGTATAAGGTCTACCGTCATCAACTTCTCACCTAGTTTGATCTCACAGTTCTTATATACAGTAGATGTCATTATCGCTTTACTAAGTGGCACAGAAATAGACAATTCATATCCTAACGGTGCCGATTTAACATTCAAATGTTCAACAAAGGCATGCGATACAAATGAATGCGTAGATCCTGAGTCAACAAGTATGCGTGCTAAGTGCGAACATACAAGCACCATACCTGAGACTACTGTCTCGGAAGCAGTCACATCTCCTGGGTTCATCTGATATGCTCTTCCTTGACGTTGTTCCGTCCTTTGTCCTCCGTCATTGGACTGTCTAGGCTTCGACCCACTGGAAGCCATAGAACTAGCTCCTTGCTGAAGATACTTCCTCGGGCAATCCCTGGCTTGGTGCCCAAATACTCCACAATCATAACACTTGCCTCTCATGTCGGGTGTTGAATTTGTACTACCCCCGCCTGGGTTCCTGTTCTGGGGTTTGGTCATGAAACATCGACCTGAGTGTGGTCTGTTGCAAAGTGAACACAACGGTATGCTACTTGGCGTTCTCCTGAATTCACTGAAACTAGAACCAGAGCCTCTTTGAAACGGCCTCTTGTAAGATCCGCCTTGGTTCCTATCCCCACTCTCATTATTTCGTTTTCCGTGCTGATTCTGCCTCGACCTTTCCATCCCACTCTCGGCCACTAGTGCCGTTTGTTGTACTGCTGCCACGGTCGAATGCTCGTAAGTCTCTACCCTCAAACGGATATTTTCCCTTAAACCCTCTTCAAATTTCCTTGCCTTTTCTTCCTCTCCTGGTACAGAACCCTTTCCAAATCTCAACAACGCATTATACTTGGAAGTATATTCGGTTACAGTCATATCTCCCTGCTTCAAGTTATCAAATTCTCTCTTCTTTGCATTGTAGGCGGCTCGCGGAAAGAACCGGCGATTGAATTCCGCCTTGAACCCCTCCCAAGTAATCGGTGCCCCTTGATCTAGTACATTTACCCACCAGTTCTGGGCTTCACCCTTCAGCACATCGCTGGCATTCTCAAATTTCTCCTTATCGGTCATCGGAATTGATCGGAAAATTCTCTCCATATCCATGATCCAATGTTCTGCGAGCGTTGGGTCGGGTGTCCCATGAAATTCCATCGGTTTCTTCCGGGCAAACTGTTCTGATATTGACCTCATACCCCTATTTTCAGGCGCATGTACTACAACTATCGGTTCTGGCTCCAATGGAGGTGTTGGAGGTAATCTGTCCGCTATATTTTGTATCATCTCTCCCATGTTCCCCATCATTTCTGCCATTTCATTCATACGTCGAGTATGTGGCGATAGTTCTCGCTCTTCGTCACTCATGATTTCAATCCTGTAGTTCTCAATGCATAAACACTATGTATGTACAACAATAACAATAGTATGTATGCAAAACAATATCCATATGCATCAAACATCTCTAAGATGCATGAATGCAATTGAAAACATGTGGCAATTCACTCAACACTCCACTCGTCGTCGAACGTTCCCAAAGTTTTGTTACCTCTAGCTCTGATACCAATAAATGTCACGACCCATCCCACTTCGTGTGGAAATAGGACACGTGGCACTCCACCAAGGCTCATCCACCCATCATCTAATAATACGCAGCGGAAAGAACTACTATAAAACAACTCTGGGTATATTAAAACTTAGGAAAACGTTCCCCTCTGTGTTGTAAAATACATTGAAATCAGGGTTATAAAAAGTTTTGGCCCAAAGGAAAGCACTTCAAAAGAAAACAGTTTTGAAAACAGAGGCTCAGTCGACTGCCCCGTCGACTGCACCAGGGTCCAGTCGACTGCTCCGTCGACTGTGCCAGCAGAACCAAAAATACATCATACTGCAAGGGGTCCAGTCGACTGATCTGGGGATCCAGTCGACTGCTTTTCAATTAATGGAAGCAGTAGCTAAAGTCAACAGTGTTCAGTCGACTGCCCAAGGGGTTCAGTCGACTGCTTCTCTGATATTCACTTACAGTATCCCAAATACACGAGATCCAGTCGACTGATCAGGGGGTCCAGTCGACTGCTCCTCTGCTGGCAGCCCTGTGCTGGAATTTACAAGTCCTACTACTCAATACTAATAACAATCACAACCACAACTGATTTATAACGCATTAAAACATAACTACAGACATTCAATTACACGATTACAGTACTGCAGGACTAATCTATGATTCCATTACAACATATTACCAATCCTTACACAAGTTTAGGATTTAAAACAAAAACATATACAAGTGTTATCCCCGGCGTTCATCGGCCTCACTCATCGCGCTTCTTCTTCTCCTTCTTCTTACCTGCAATGGAGTACATCTCCACTGCTCAGCTATATGCTGAGCGTACAAGTTTAACATGCACAATATATGATGAAACATGTTTTAATCTCATAAATCATACAATAGTCTCTAGGAAGAAAAATACGCATTCATCCGGTAGCGGCAAGTCCAAGCCTTAAACCGCGATACCAATGGCAAGTCCAAGTCTATCAACCATTGTATCCACAAGTGCCATGGCAAGTCCAAGTCTATCAACCATGCACAGTAGCCGTCGCTACTAAATTCTCAAACATCGAGAAGCTTACTCCGGCATGAAATTGTATAAGACTCCCCTTTGACCCACATAGACAACTTAACGTGCTCGCATAAATTTAGACATGCTTTTCACAATTTAGCGCGTGCATAATTAACGGGCCTACAATTAACACATGGATTTCGCCCGGATCACAATTTCGTCGTCGAAATATAAAACATGTATTTCCCTATATTTCACAAGTTAGAACTTCATACCTCGTGCGATTTCCCCCAAACTTTGAAGGATCGACTAGGAGGCTAAATAAACGTCGGATTTCAAATTTGGTACGATTCCTACAAATTTATACCTGTTTTTCCCGAAAGTCCAAAATTAAGATTTTTACAAAACTTGACCAAACACGGCCTAAGTGGTATCAAAACGTAGGTCTTACCTCCACGAGTTCAAATCTGAAATCTGGAGAAAATCTGACGGACGAACGGTCGTCGATCGGCGTCGCAAAGTCCGGAGCAACCAAATCTCCTTTCTCTCTCCTCTCTCTAGATATTTTTGGCAAGTTTGGATGAGAATGAATCTCATCCTCACTATATATAGAAAAAACTCTTTGGAGTTTACGTTTACCTCCCCACAAGTTTCTCAAACTTCTAATTACCTCTCGAAACTTCGCACGCGTCCATTTTATGCCTTTACGAGTGAAAACTATAAATTTCAAAAGTTTCCGACTAAGTTTCGTTTGGGTCCAAAATAACGTCCGAAAACTATATTCTGTGAAATCTCTACACAACCTACCTTTTCAATTAACGTATCTCTCATGTTCTCACCACCGTTCTCAAAATGATACTATCAATATCAAAGATTATCAGAATTATACTATACAGGTAAAATTACTATTCACAGAAATACCATATAAAGTCAAATAACATTTAAATCATATAAATGTCATTTACTCATGATTATGCAATATGAACTTCCATATTCTCGTGTCCTCACTGACACCTTACCGTTGACTCACAGTCAACCCCAATCCACCATTATCAATTAACATTGATAACCTCTCAATTTACAATTATGCATGATAAAACTATAAATTTTTGGAACGGGTGTGACAACATCGTAATAACAATCCAACCAAAACGAACATTCAACACAAAGTACCATAAGATGCACATCATGATAGATAACAACTTAGGTACTGTTTGGTGTAACTTCTTACACAGAAGTCCATTTTCGGAATGGATTTCTGAAGATGGAATTTTCAAAATGAGCTTTTTTTTTAAAGAAGAGTTTGTTTGGTAAATGAGTGTTTTTAAATAAAAAGTGTATCTAAATGTGCAAATACGTTTGGTGGAAACTTTTTAAAAATACAAACTTATACCTACTTACCAATATTACCCTTAATCATGAATTTAAAACTAAATAGATATAACATATTATAGTATATAATTGTAGACTGCAAAATAGTTAGATGAAATGAATTAAAAATATTTATCCATAACTATCATGTCAAATGAATTAAAATTGGGCACAGAAAAAAGAAGAAGAAAAATCACTTTTAATTACAATGTTGGTTTAATGTTTGATTTTCAATAGGTATTGTAAAATAATAGGTATTCAGCTAGGCTATGTAATTCATGTATAGGGTTTGGATAAAGAGAGCATTATTTATAAAACAAGGGATAGAAGTATAATTCTGTGTATAAAGTTCTTAACTTCTAGGGAAGTGCAAAAATCACAGTTTTGAGAAGTCAGGATTTTTGACTTCTTGAAATGAACATTTTGGAGATGCACTTCTTATCAAGAAGTCCATTCCCAAATTTCACCAAACGAATTTCAATTCTGTAAATGGACTTCTTCTTTCAGAAGTCCATTCCCTTTAGTTTCCGAACACCCTCTTACTTTCCATAGATAAGAACTGATAATAATCCTAAATACTCTCAAGTGCCAACCACATCTATTATATCTATTATAAAAAGCAAGGACCAAAGCCTTCCCACATTGTACCGCGTGACGCCTATATGGCCTTTTGTCCTTCAAACCTCTTATCCACGTATAAATGCTTTGCATGTCAATTTTGTTTTTTCGCTTACACACATGTAAATGCTTTACATTGATGTAAATGTACTTGTAGTAAAAAAAAAGGTTTAAACTTTATCAAACCTGAGCATTATGCTCTATTCAACCAATGAGCATTAATGCTCTTGGATGCCAAAAAATGAAAGGTTCAACGTCTCTATCCATAACAGTCATATATACATTGGGTAATAAGAAGACTATGAAGATCAAAGGTTGTAATTGTTAGGTAATAATTGTTCGCGAGAAAATATTGTAGTGCAAGTGCAAACTAGTCGCGATAAGTAGTACCCGGAAGTACGGGATCGATTTCCATAGAGACTATAATGGATAGCAACGAACAAGGAGGTTTAAAAACTAAATACACACAACTAAAAAGAAAATAAAAGAAAAGAGAGAGAAATAGACAGGAGTCTTCTTGTTTTGAGGATTGCCTTAACTAAACTAAACTACAATGACTTTTAAAGAAAGATTTAACTACTAGACTAACGAAATAAAAGTGAAGTTCAAACAACTTTGACAAAAGTTTAGGAGTTTGAAAGCTTAGTGAACTTGAAAAAGAGGAGATTGGGAAGCAATTCTCCACCTTGAACTCTTTAAAGACTTTAGTTGTGTACAAGTTATCTTCCAAGTAACAAACTTCATTGAGGCAATGTATCAAGCATGTGTGGTGAATAACCCAACATACTAGACCAAAGCTTCAATGAAATCCCTGGGTTTGGATTTGATTTCTAAGTATTCAGCCATCTTTGATGCTTGGCATCAAAGATGGAGTTTCTAATGAACTCAAATCCAAATCCAACAATTAGAAACACAATTGTACACACAATTTTAACATTAGAAACACATGATTTCAAGGTTGGAGCATTTGCTTCCCAACCTTGCAAATTTGGCTACTCTTAATTAATGACAAACAATAAATTGAAACTTGGAAAGGATGAGAAATTATACAACATCATGCTTCAAACATACAAATTCTACTATAATTTATCATGGATGAGTTTCTTACAACCACACCAAGCTAGAGAACAACAAGAACTAAAAAGAGAGAAGAAGCAAAACTAAAGAGGGAGCTCACCCTACAATAATAGATTCCAACCTACATAAAGGAGAAGGGGCCTTCACCAAGAAGCAAGCCCCATCAAGTTCCTACGGCTGCTGATGTGAAGGGAGCTTATGTGAAGCAAGCCCCATCTCTCTCTCTCTCTCTCTCTCTCTCTCTCTCTCTCTCTCTCTCTCTCTCTCTCTCTTGATCTCCCCCTTTCTTTGTACTTTCTTTTTTGGGGGCCAACAGAAAAACCTTTTCTTTGTACTCAAAAAGCACTCTCTGGGGGCCAACAGAAAAACCTTTTCTTTTTACTTGTCATTTTTGTATGAAAAAGGGGCATGTTAATTATAAATGTTCATTTCGAAATAAAATTAACATGGTTTGGGTTGTGAAGGGATCCTCTCCTACCTCCTCGGCAAATGTTGCATCCAAGAGGTGCTTGGAAAATGGTTAAATCTCTCACCTTAAGCCCAGTAGGAGTAGGATAGATTAATTTGTTTTGATATTCCTCTTGATGTTGATAGCATGCTAATCATGTTTTGTGTATCACATTAATTTGTGTTGATTGTGAAATCATGCTTGCTTTTCGAATGACACGTTGTTTTGATGTTCATAAGTAATCCCATCCTCCTAAGGAGATAATGCATAATGTTGATCCTATAATTGGTATTTATTCATATATGCATATGTTGAGGGGGAACATATTACTATGTTCATTTTAGTTTGCTTGATTTCTTGGTATCTTGATATTATGTTTACTTTAGTTACTTTTGGTATCATATTTTGGCAATTTGGTATCTTATTGCCTCCATGATTTGTTTACTTGATTTTTCCTTGGTATCATACGGTTGCATATCTTGAGGGGGAACTAGTAGTTCAAACCCCCAATCTTTTTGTTGTTGTCAAAAAGGGGGAAATAATATAGAGATGTCTATTATATTTGAGATTCTTGAAAATGCTAAAAGAGAATTCATTCTTGGACTCATGCTTTGGAATTCTTGTTACTTTGAATGATAACATGAAAATGACACTTATTGGGCTTTAAATTGCTATATCTCTATTATATGTTTTGACATCATCAAAAAGGGGGAAATTATTAGCCTTGAATTTATTTAAGGCATTATTTTTGTTTTGTTTTGATGATGACAAATCTAGTGATAATTGCATACTTTCATTGGTTCTATTTCAATCAATTATCATGTCATTTTCGTTACGCTAATCTCTTGATTCATGTACTTAAATGTTCTAACTTTGTTTAAGATCATGAGATAGTATGTGGTGAAGTCCAAGAGTGAGGGAGCTCAACAAGGATCAAGCTTGAAGACTTGAAGATTTTTTCATCCTTTGTTGAAGACTAGGATTTATATGTAAGCATTTTGATCAATCACTCATAGGGGCTCAAGTAACTTTAATTGGAGTTTAGGTTCCTTTCACTCACACTTTAAAATACTTTCAAGGACCTAAACATACTTAGACCACTCATTTAAATTCATTTCACAAAAGCTTTCAAGTGGCTAAGTCAAAAGAAAGTACCTTTGCGCAGATAGGTCAACTTTAAATACAAACCTGATCCAATTGGTAAGGAATTAGATCTTTAGTTTTATATGGTTGGAAAGGTATTTGAATCTAGTTTCCGAATCTTTAAACGGATCGCGAATACGAATTTTGTAGAGGGAGTTATGGCCGTTTTAGTAAAGAGGTGTCAGTCTGCCAAAAACTGCTTAAAACCAGTCGACTGATTTTTTAAGGGTCCAGTCGACTGGATTGTAACATCAGTCGACTGATTGAACTTTTCAGTCGACTGGACAGCACTGAAATTGTCTCTTCACTGCTATAAACTTCCCAGTCGACTGAACCTTCGATCCAGTCGACTGGACTGCGCTGAAAGGCAATAACGGCTAGTTTTTAAAGGGATTTTTAATTACCAAACTTGCCACCAACAGCTATAATCTTTCTTGGCCTATAAATACATGTTTTTCCACACCATTTTATGTTGATCAATCCATAGGAAAACATCTATTTAAATCACACAACTTGTTGATTTCTAATCATTCATATTTGAGCCCTAGTTGTGTGAGTTTATCAATTTGCTCTAGTATTTGATTTGTATTTCTTTGAGAGTAAATTGTAGTGAGCTTTCATTTGTATTATCTACTCACTAAGGAGTAATTGTGTGAGCTTTAATTGTATTATCCACTCTAGAGAGAGAGTTATCATTTGTACCCAAATCAATTGTAAAGAGTGAGGGTTAGTAACCCTTGTGTGCAAAGAAGAGGGTTTCTTCTTTGGGAGAGATTGAAGGCTTTTGTAACGGTTTGGTCTACACCCGTGAAGTAGAACGGATTAAAGGAATCCTCAAGAGGTGTTCTTGAGGGGTGGACGTAGGCCGCGGGGTGCGATTGCCGAACCACTTGAAAATTTGGTTTGCAAGTGTCTCTTCCCTTATCTCTTTACTTTATTATTTGTGATTGTGTTTAATTTGCAATTAAGTTTTTAAAAGGTTAATTTCCGTTAAAACCTTATTCACCCCCCCCCCCCCCCCCTCTCTAAGGTTTCCACATTTGGGCCAACAAATGCTATGCACAAAAAAAAAAAACACCCAACACACGCTCCCCCCCCCCCCCCCAAAAAAAAAAAAAAAAAAAAAAAGTGGCCCAAATGGTACAGTGTGTGCCGTCTGTGCCGTTTGGGTATGAAACGGCTTTGTGTGTGCCGTTTGAGAGGTGTTTGGCTCGCACGACATAGTGTGTGTTGTATAGCTTGTATAATAGTGAAACTTTTTTTTTTTTTGATATGGGGTAGGGGGACGAGGCTCGAACACCGAACCTATACATTGAAGGAGACTTATATATACCAAGCTCTTTGCCACTTGAACTATACCATCCTATGCGTACAATAGTGAAACTTAAGCGTACACTAAAGTTAGGTACCACTAAGTTTGTTGTATAGCCTACACCATTGTTAGTGTCATAAATGCTAAGTTCACTAAATTTGTTGTACAGCTTAACCCATTGTAGATGCTTTAAGATATTCATGAAGCTGTAACTTATTTACAGAACTGTTTCTTCGTTTCAAGTCAGTTTTAGGTTAAGAACAGACGTTTTTTCAAAATAGTTACTGTAGTTTCTATTTAAAATTATACGTCCTGTTTGGCACTTTTTGAAATATATCTAAATGGTGTGCCTTCCACTCAACCATTGTGAACCGTTCGGGCATAAGGAATATGAATTTTCTTTTGAAACTAGTTCAAAGAATGGTGTGTTCCATATATAGATAAATGTCACATATATGAATTGACTACCTTGGTGGGTACATCCATTATATATGATTTGTTTGATTATACAAATTTATGTGA
Source organism: Hydrangea macrophylla (assembly GCA_033977485.1). Taxonomy (NCBI): domain Eukaryota; kingdom Viridiplantae; phylum Streptophyta; class Magnoliopsida; order Cornales; family Hydrangeaceae; genus Hydrangea; species Hydrangea macrophylla. Next base: position 113,429,971 of record CM066982.1, on the reverse strand, counting down.
TATTTGATTTTACTGGTTGATTGAGTTTGTTCTTGTTAATCTGAAAATTGATTCTTGAGCCCTAAATTTTATTACTATTTTTTTAAATTTCAATCTAGGCGATTCTATATTAAATTCTTGAGCCCTTGTGCATATTACTAAGGCCCTCTGTATACTTTTGAGTTTTAACTTTGCTATTAGGGTAAAGTTACTCGTTTACACAACTTTTGGAACACAATCCAAAATAAGTGTTTATCTCTCTCCTGTGATGTCAGTGGACATGTTATGGGACCCCACGGTGACATAGGAGAGAGATAGACATTTTTTAGGGATGGTGATAAAATTAACATGTGATGTGATTATCTATACTTATAAATATGGGGAAGATATTGTTAGCAAACATATGAATGGATATTTATATTTCATTTATATTTTTTAAGTACAGAAATTTTGAGTACACTTTGTTTGTACAAATGTGGCAACCGAATAAAAATAAATTTAAAAAATAGTTAAGATGAATATTGGTTTCACATTGGAACTTCAAACTAGGGAAAATTGGTGAAATGGTCATTAAGATGAGCTTTATTGAGATTAAGGACAACTTAAAATAGACATTGGGGATGAGTCCTCCCAATGCCCATAGACCAAAATACCATCATCTTCATCCTCTAACCCTAGTCAAACCTTAGCCACCATTACCACCACCCACACCACCTCCGGCGACCTCTGGCGACCAGCCCAGTCACCTCCGACGACCTCCCCCTTGCGTCACCGGACCTCCGGCGACCTCCCCTTGCCTCCACCACCATAGCCCCCACCCTTTCTCTCTCTACAAATTATTAGATTGAGATATATCAATCAGTACATATCGATTAGATATAAAGAGAGAGAAAATTACAGTGGATGATTCGTCTTCTCACTCTAGACTTTCTCTTTCTAACCATTTTTTTTCATAAATCATAAATCTTAAGAGAAATTTCTCTGATGATGAGAAATTTCTCTTAATAGTTTGACATCCTACCAAGACTAGATCAATGGTAATTTTGCTTCTCACACAAACATCTATGAACCACCAGGTTTTACAGTAATTGAAATTTTACTTAACTTATAATAAGTGAGTTTCACTCAAGATCCTCACTTAAAAACTAAAAAAAATTCACTTCAAAATATAGTAAGTGAAATTTCTCTAACTGTAAATTTTCAGATTTGCAGAATGGTAATTTTGCTTCTCACACAAACATCTATGAACTACCAGGTTTTACAGTAATTGAAATTTTACTTAACTTATAATAAGTGAGTTTCACTCAAGATCTTCACTTAAAAACTAAAAAAATTCACTTCAAAATATAGTAAGTGAAATTTCTCTTACTGTAAATTTCCAGATTTGCAGAAATATGAAAAACGACTCAAGCAGATCCAGATCTAGATCTGGTTTGATGTGGTGATGGTGATGGTGTTGGTGGTGGTGGCCGATTGTAGTGGTGGCGATGGTGTTGGTGGCGATGGCGATCTAGGTTTGTTTTGGTGGTGGTGGTGGCCGGCGATGGTGTTAGTTGCTATGGTGGTCACCGGAGGTCGCAGTGGAAGTCACCGGAGTTCGCCGGTGATGGTCGTCTGAGGTCGCCGGAGGTGGTGGATGGAGGTCAGGTAGGGGTGGTGGTAATGGTGGCCATGGGAGGATGAAGATGAAGTGGGGTAGTTTGGTAAAATAAAAATATTGAAATGGCCTTGAAGAGTGAAATGTTGATATTGTGGACTAAAGCTAAAAAATAGGCTTGAACTTTTGTCCTTGTGGAGGTTATTGTTAATGGGTTGTCCTTTAAGTCAATGTTGCCAAACCTTAGGGACCCTAGTCCAAGCCTCCCAAAAAAACTAATGGCTTCAAGATTAGAAAACATAAATAAGAGATATGAGTATTTGAATTACCAGAAATTCAATTTGGTGGAACAATCAGGGGAATTGATAGTTCCAAGAAAAGAGAGGAGTGTTTGAACTAATGAAACCCCTTAATGGATTAAAATGCCAAAACATTGGCTTGAGAAAGCTAGTTTGACAATGTTGTAGTATCAAATAGACGAAAGTAGTTTAAGTCACAAATTTTCTCTATGTGAATGATATGCTATTCATAAGTATAAATAATGATATGATTAAGGCTAACAAGGAAATGTTCACCAATAAGCATGATATGAATATTTAGGAATTACAGTGTGATACTAGTTAGTTTGATGGTCAAGTATGATCAAAGTCCAATGAGAACACCTACAGACGTCAACTTACATATAACTAAAATACCGAGCATTCATGTTGAGTTAGTAGTCTAATGTGAATCATGAATTGTATTCGGCGGTAAGTAGTGTACTCAGTCAGCAAACTGAGTATGTATACAAGTAATCCATGTGTTGAATACTGGAAGTCGATAGTCAGGGTACTTGGATACGTGAGATACACTATGATCTATGAACTATACTGCACAAGATATCAAACTATACTTAAAAGGTCTTTGCTTGGTGGTCAGGATAAGAGGTGGGATAGGATAACTTTTATCTTATCCAGCATTTGGTGGCACCATGGGACAGGATAAAATAGTCCTGACTAGGTTTTTATCCCATGGAGAGTTGGATAACTCTAACCCATGGGGGGAGGTGGTTAGGTGGGATTAGAAGTTTGGGATAACTTCATGGGACAAAAAAAACTCTTTTTTTTCTTTTTCATTTTCATATATGCTCTTTTTTTTCCCTCTCTTTTCATTTTCCGGTCTGCTTTTTTATTTTTATTTATTTATTTTTCAAATCCGATTTTTTCCCAATCTTTTTTTTTTCCTTTTATTTTTCATTTTCAGATCTGCCTTCTTCTTCTTCTTCTTCTTCTTCTTTTTTTCCTCATATCTTTCTTCTTCTTCTCTCTCTCTCTCTTCAGATTTCTCTCTCTCTCTCTCTCTCTCTTTTTGTTCATATCCATCCCCCCCCCCCCCTCCCTCTTTCATTTTCAGATCTTCTTTTTTTTTTCCAATTTTTTTTCCCTTTTCTTTTCATTTTTAGATCGATCTACTATTTTTTTCCTTTTTTTTTTCTTTCTTCATACCCCATTTTGTGTTAAAAATCAATAATTTAGTTATTATCCGGAACTTATATCCGGACACAACCAAACACAGGATTAGGATATAACAGCTTATCCGACAATATTACTATCCTATCTGATCATGCCTTATCCTGTCCTATCCGACAGTATTATCCGGCCCACCAAACGAGGCCAAAGGGTATGGATTTGAATTGGATATCTGTTATAGAAGACTCAAAATCCACAAATGGGCCGGTATGTCTTTACACTTGAAAATGCAGCCGTAACTTGAAAACCCTCTAAACAGATTTGTACTACCTGATCAACAATGGAATATGAATTTAGTGCTTTAAATAAAGCAAGAGAAGAACTAGAGTGGCTTCACCTTTTCTTAGAGGATATTCCAAGTTAGACAAAACCTTGTGCCAGCAATTTGTATGCGTTGTGGTAGCCAATCGACAACTGGAAAGGGCCAGAGTAGTATGGTAGGTCTCGACACATTCGTCGAAGACACAGTATCGTAAAGCATATGATCTCGAATGGAATTATCTCCATAGACTGTATAAAGTCAAGAGATAATAAAGTGAATCCACTAACTAAAGGTTTTAGCAGAGATCAAATAAACTGCTTATCGAGGGGAATGAAACTAAAGTCTATATCTTAAAAGTCATCATAATGGCAACCCAGCCTAGTTAACTGGAGATCCCAAGATCCAGGTTTAAAAGGGACAACTAAGTTATGTGTGAATTAACCGGATCACTATAGATAAATTTCTCTACCCATTCCTATGATAAATAGAAAGTGATGCATGTAGCAAGTATTATGATAAGCTATGCTTTTAATGCTTTTTATACCTTGGATTTCCAAGTGGAGTATAGTAGGATACTCTTAATAAGAAATCACCTATATGAGTGTGAAATGGGGCCGCTTCTGTGAGAATTGTAGAAGGCTTAAATTTTCTAACAACACTTATAATACCAGGAATTGTTCAGGGCCAAAATGAATACAACCGTGAGAACCGAAAGTATTTGGAAAGACTCTGTGTTAGTTCTATTGTCTAGGTTTACACCAAAGCCTGAACAGTTCAAGATATCGCGCCCACTGTTTAAACGAGTATTTCCATTATCCTTCCCTACGGAAAGTTCAAGGTCAAAAACTACCTATCATGATGCAGTGTCTTTCCACTATACTCTCTCTAGTGTCTGCATTTTTTGCATTTTGTATATACAAATTTTCATTCATGTAGGGGATTGTTGAAAAATTGAATGAGAAATTGAGTTTTAAGTGTCTTTATTTATGGAGAAGTTTGGTCATGCCAAACAAACCCTTATTCGAATGGTTGTGACCTGTGATTGTTGACGAACAGTCTTCTTCAACCTATATATATATATATATATATATGGGGTTCTCCATTCATTTAATAGAGGATAAGATATATATATATATATATATACGTATATAGTATGTCAGTGTTTGAGAGAGTACAAACATCAGTACAGTGCTGGAACCTTATTATTTGAATTGCTTCTATAGTAAGGGGATATCATTGTATCATGGGAGACAAATGCAGCAAATGTGTGAGTACTAATGCGGGGCATAAATCGTCTTAAGGACATAGTGTCAAACATTAGACTCGATCTATTGTCGATTTGCTTATATTCCAAGTTCTATTAATTTACAATATTTATCTTTGCCTTTTATTTTAGATTTATATAAATTTATACATTCCAACATAATTTAGATAACAAATCATTCATTACAAAGAACACATTGGCCTCGTGTAGGGGTGTAAATGAGCTAAGCCGCTGTCGAGGCTCGGCTTGATAAAGACTAGGATCAGCTCGCTCATTTGATCTTGTGAACACGATCAATTAAGGCTCATGAGCATGCCGTGAAAAAGCTCGTTAATAGGTTTTGATAAAGAGCTTGTATAATGACTTTTATATATATATATATATATAACTATATAATTTTAGAGAAAATATAACATATCTCGTAAATAGGCTTGATAAATAATTGTTTTATTAGTAAACTATATAGTTTAAAAAGGCGCACGAAAAAACTCGCGAACACTTAAAAACTCAGCTCATTAAGCTCACGAGCTCGTAAAAAAACTCGCGAACAGGCTCAACTCGGCTCGTGTACATCCCGAGCCCCATAGTTCATGTGGGAAATTGTCCACAGCCAGGAAAACAAAATCTTTGTAATGTATTGGACTAAGTACAAATGTTTCCCCTTTTACTATATTTTACCAAGTCCAAGCACAACCATGGCTTCTCCATATTGATTCACAGCAGCTCCAATCATAGTCATATGGTCCCAACACTTTATGTAGCACATAATTATATGCCTCATCCATGAAACTTGAACAAGGCTTTCCCAATTTGCGTTGTTCCTTTCCTAGGCTGTTGACTGCTGTCAAAGGTTTATCTATAAACACAACCAATTGTACTTGCTTAGCTTGACTTCTTTGGGTTTTTGAATGGTAAAAGGTTCAATCAGGTTTCGCAAGGTAGGGGTGGCAATTTTTAACACGATAACCCATTTTACTGAGACAACTCGAACACGACATAACATGATACGATTAATTTAAAATAGTTTGTATTATAGATGAATAGCACTCAAAACTAAAAATTAAACCCAAAGCACATAACCCGATTAATGACACGAGAACCTGAATTACCACCCCTATCGCAAGGGGTAAACCAGACCTGTTTTTTTTCAAGTAGAAAGACAAAAAGCATTAAATTATTGTGTAATGTATTATTGTATGTCATGAAAACAACTCACCCTTGGCCAAGAGAAACTATTGCATATGATGATATGACCATCATCTCATTAGTGCAACGCTTATTTTGATTTATGTATCTTGAGTAGTGGGGTAAGCGGTCGGTTTTTTGGTCTGTTTAGACTTTTACATTCATTTAATAAAACCGACCAATCAATTTTTTGGTCGGTCGGTTTTCGGTTCTTGTTCACCCATAATTGAGTGTCTCACATAAGAAAGGACAGCACTTGAGTGTTGTTGCTTAGGTGCCGAGGCATTGTTTTAGCATCCTATTGCTCCATGCAAGCAAGTGTTGTCTGTGTGAACATTATTTAAGCAATAAGATACTATACAGTGTTGTCCCATGAGAAATAATTACATATGACCATCTCAATGGTTATTGCATGTTCCCCATACATTCTCTTTCCATATGCTCTTTATTTGTCATTATTTTATAATTACCTGCAAAAAAAAAAAAAAGGGCTACAAGCAATTGTTTGAGCCAGCCCAGGTGTATACTTAAAATTATCCATCTAGGGTGACCTAAATATTTGTCCACATTGTATGGCGCACTAATCGTATGTACTATGTAGTCAGTAGTGAAATTTACTCACTTTTTGTTGTTTGCTTAAAAATCATACTTCGCATGTAGCAAACATTGTGTAACGCATTAATCGCATGCGGTCATGTAGTGAATTTTTTTCACTCAGTCAAATTTGCTTAAAGTCTATATTCAGCTGACATTGTGTGACGCACTAACTATGTGCAAATGCAACTATGTAGTGAAATTTATTCACTTTGTCATGTTTGCTTAAAGAGTAATGTTAGGGGTACAACTATTTTTTACAACTCATTTACAACCATCTCTATCTCTCTCCTATGTGGCACAGAGAGATAAAGATGATTGTAAATGAGTTGTAAAAAATAATTGTACCCCAAACATTATCCTTGCTTAAAAATCATATAGTTCGCATTTCCTCTTTTTACTCTCAAGAATTATTTTCCAGGAAACTGTTTTGACAAACATTACATTTCACCATTTCTTAGAAGCTTGAAACAAGGATAATAATGAATGTATCTGTTACTTTCTCAAGAATTGGAGATTGATACTTTGCAATATACAAAACACAAATGAACCAATCCATTGACATTGTTTTACGAGGAAGTGAACTTCTAAACACAAACCAACTTTGCCGAACAAAGAAATATTTCCTTTCTTGCAGAAATTTTCCGAGTGTTTGATGGGCAGCACATGACAATTATACATAGTTTCTTGCGCCATATTACAATGGGTTTTTGGATGGTATGAACTGGACAAGTCTTCAGCACAGTACCTTAGGAATTGCACGTCCTGTTCCTCTCAGGGGAGGAATAGTGAAAACAGTGAAAATACAGTTTTGCCCCCACATACAATTCCTAAGGAACTTTACTTTTAAGTATTTTCCGGTATGAAGTACTGATCTCCCACTATTTGTGAGATCCCGAAGTACGAGTCTCAACTAAAAAACTTACTATGATTAATTGCCAAGTACCACGTATGACTTTGGCCGGGTACCACTTATGGCCACCACATTATACCGTCCAAGCACCCAAAAATTTCACCCTCTTGGAACATTTGTTCATGAAACTCACATTTTCCCAATAACAACATGCAATATTGCATCTTAAGGTAAGTTCCTCTGAAAGTGATCTCACAAACTCACTGCAGCAAATTTCACTTTCACATCCCCACCTGTACAAAAGGGAAGTGGGTTTTCCCTGATATGCTAGAGTGCTGCTGCAAAGCATTATTTTTACAAGGAATTTAAAGGGGTACCAACTTTTACCAGATGTTGCCATCCTTCTCATTCAAAGCCCAACATAATAAGGACTACATTGCGTTCCAGGATTCAATGAAGGAAAAGAAAATACTCTTCCTTGTTTTGGTAAGGAAAAAGGCGAAAAAATAGGACCAAAAGAATAGACATCTCACTTCCTTCAATATTTGAGATATTTTTTCTCTGTCCAATAAGAGAAACACTAGGAAATGATTTTCCCCTCTATTTTACATTTATTTTTCTTTCTTGAAACTCACAAACTAAGTGGAGCCTCAAGGCCCTTCAGAATTTCGATTTCCATAGTTAAACTTTGACTTCAATAACAAACCCCATAATAATAAATAAGATGAAATTAAAATGCTTTTAGCATATTTTTGAATTATGTATCGAGGTTCTTCCAGATAGGTCGTTTAACGATTCTATGGGTAAATGTTCACCGTATATGCATAGTGCTCCTTGTTTGGATGCAAACCCCCCACAAACAATATAACAGCGTGTCAATCTTAGCCCACCTTGGCATGTCATATACTATTAGCCAGCATAAGATATGCCAACAAAGGCCACAAGTAGCACAATCAAAGTAAGGAACACATCGAGCCGTAATGATTTAATATCAATCAATACCAAAAAGTTTCAACAAATTCAGAGAACAAGAAAACACATCTCAATAAATGCTGCTTTCAACCCATGAAGTAACCAACATGAAGTTCGAGAGGTCAAATTTTAAAAATCATACTGGAAAGATAAAATACAGTTACCTACTTCAAAGATCGATCACACGAGAAAGCTTCTGAATACGGTTCAATAAGAAGTCTCCTTGCTTGATAGTTGCTTGATAAAGAGCATTCTTTGCATCAGGACGATTAGTTTCTAAAACTCCCGCAACTTTATCAATCTTGCAATGAAGCTTCCCTGCTGCGATGAATCGTGACAGCTCCCTGAAGACATTAATAACAATTAACCATGTCACTGACACGGAAACAGAAGAATAACTATGTCCATAAAGGGATTCAGGCTCCATTTGGCTTGTGGATTTAGAGAAGGAAAATGACCAGGAAAGTAAAACTATTTCGCAAGTTTTTCCTTCATGGTTAGATAACATTAGAAATTCAAAATTTTCAAATAAAATTGGAAATCAATAAACACAGAAGAGTAGAGACTCACAAAATTCAACATCTTCCAATTTATTTAGGGCATGCCTATTGGCACTCCATGGATTACTAATGGCACTCCATGCTGTGCATTAACTGCATTGTACTACATGCACTGAATATGGTACTATGGAGTGCCAATGGTAACTTTTGGAGTGCCAATAACAATTCCCATAATTTATTACAACATTTTCTCTTCCTAATTTACTCTCTGTTTTTCTTATTATAGAACAACACACACACACACACAAAAAAAAGTGTTTTCCTCAATGTTTGTTTTCCCTTCTTCCACTAGATCCATGAACCAAACAGAGCCTTAAGCGATTAACGATGTTCTTGAAAGTAAACCACTTACAAATCAATGAAATCCACCGTCACCCCAAATGCCTTTGCCATTGCTTCAATGGTAACACTCTTGTAGGACTCCAAGAACTGGGAATACACAACGATCCTAATCTCTCTCATATAATACCGGAAGTGTGGGTACAAATAGCGGTCCAGCTTTATATGCTCAGTCAAACCAGCTGATAGTCATCCATATAACTTTTTAAAGTTGGAATACACAATAAAATTTAAGCAATCAAATGAAAGGTGAACGGTTCAATCAGTACAAGGTAGCATTCGCTGGCAGACATGCACATGATGTGTGGCTGATGACCAAATATTATCCATCTGAAGAAGATTGAGGGATATAAAAATCTACCATGAAAAGCTATTTTAGCTACTCAATTTCTTTCTCGCTCTTTGTAAAGTACAAAACATTAGGGATATTTCAAAGAAATTACCCAAGTCAAACAATAATAGCTCAACAAGCCCGACTAATTTTTTTTTTTAATCTGGTCTACTAGTGGGACTATCTTGCAGATGGTGCCCACCACCTTTTTTCCGACTTCCGATGGTTTTCTCAATGTGGGCTCCCTTGAGATGAGCAAATTAACACAAAATAATTCATGTAGCCAGCAATCAGACATCAATGTATAGATGCGTATCAAATGTAGAAATATGAATATCCGAAATGACTTACAACTATTATGAACTACTCAAGTTGTTAAATAAAACAGAGAAAATATAGTTTAGAAAAAATAACTTTGAAAGAAAACTCTGTTCCATCTGGTACAATCATGACAAAAGCACAGGTGAAAAGTATAAGCTAGTCCAAGCTGTATAGTAGCCCTTGATGAAACCATGCAACAGCCTAAATACACAAGCATGCATATTAGTATGCCCACACATGAAGTGGAAGTCACAATATATTTACTCACCAAATGCCAAGAAAAATGATTTGTATTGACAATTATACAGGGAGTTCAAAAACTCCGACAGATACGGGATTTTTCCAATCACAGCCAAGATTTCCGGAGCATCCACTACCTGCCACATAGGTTAATCATAGAAAGAATGTCATTTACCCCACCAACCCACCTGCCCAAACCTTCTATCTTAAAAAATGTACAAGGGGAAAAGACACACACACATATACAGGTTATCAAGGCAAGCCAAACCATGCAGTGTCAACCTGATTACCTTCTGTTTCAGGGAAACTCTATCCAACGATATAATGCTGGTGAGGACGGTATAAAATATAAAGGTGTCATAAGGGAAAATTTCGTAAGTCGTGAAAGTTGAGATGGAATCCAGAAAAAGGTCAGCTGCTTCTTTGAAGTTACGAGTGGACATGTAGTACAAGCCTTCATACACCTTCAAACGATTCTTCCTTTCCCAGTCACCTCCCTCTTCAAATAACCTGTCATTGGTGCGTTAAAGTAAGCAAGCAGAGGCTGAACCGCATAAATGTAATTAAGACAACAGGGCAAACCCAATGAACAAGGCTCCCCCACTGTGGAGTGTTTGGGGGAGGGGAGAAAGGGAGAGAGAATTCATCAATTCAAATTTCATAAACCCCGATACAATTCATGAAATTACACTTTAAACTTTTAAGTCTTAGGTCAAACGCTTTCAACATTTAAGTCTTGATATTGGATGAAATATTGTGATCATTATAAGCATAGTACATGTGTTTTTATATTTATACAAATACAACACATATAGGTATGCTATTGTTATTCGATTCACAATTTCTAATTTTGGCAAACATATTCATGATTTGACAACACAGCCCATCACATGAGGAGCAACCTTACTGTTGCACCAAGTAGTTTCAATAAGACGGACTAAAGAAACAGTAAACAAAGAAAAACTCAATGTCCCCACTTACTTCTTCGCTTTGTCAATGCTTTTGGAAATGAGATCAAAGTCCATGTAGAAAAAACCGAGTTGCAATGTATAAAACACTAAGTCCATCTTTTGTCCAACAGCAACTGTTTTGCCCTCTGTCACCTTGAGTTGTTCTAATGCCTTCTCCTGAGTCAATAAATGCGTTGGGTGTAAATACAGTTTGCTATATTGATTAAAAAAAATGAACTGGCAGAAGTATCATGCTGGCAATTTATACTATTAATCTACCTTGTCACCAATTCGAATGTACAGTAAGGATTTAGCTAAGTGAGCTTCGCGGACTTCACTTTCACCCAAGTTTTCCTCAGCATCAGCAATCCTGAATAAATGAAAGTAAATAGAGATGACTCATGAGCAAGCACAAAAGGAATTAGTCATTTGACCCACCAGCGTTGCTACAGCCTACAGTAAAGAACAAATCACCAAAAAGTGCAAACTAGTGGAAATGAAAGATGCAGTCTAAATAGACCAACCATCTGGTCCTTAAAAGAGGCCTCACTATATTGTTTCCAACAAAACTCATCAATCATCCCCAAACTACCCACCATATCCTATTCAGAAAGTGTACGTATATGATGCATTGATCACTTTCTTCCCACTTACTCACCAAGTCACCTTACCACCAAACATTTTCATAATCCATCAGAAATTGACAAATGCCACTGAGAGATCAATCTCTTTAGGCCTCAAATCTTCATATTCCACCTCTTCTAAATTTTGAGTTCACCGCCCACCAATTTTTTCACGAGCTTTCACACCATTATTTGAGTCACCTTCAATTCCACCTAGCAAGGACTATAAACTACTCCAAATATCCTAATTGTAACAAATTATACATCACTACCCACCTACGCTGAATTTCAATTTGGAACAATACGAATGCTGAAACAGTAACCCTCTTACCATACCACCCAGTAGCTCTCGAAGATGTTGTAAATCATTATATTTGCTAATTGCTACACATCTTGAAAAACTGATTCTATAACATGGCTTATACCGAGCGGAAACTGCCTTACAGGCTGGGCACAAATCCGAGAATCTTATCCTATTGTTGCCTATTACTTGAATGGCTCCCCTATCTGACAGACTAAAGATGAATCAGGCCACATCTGGTGGGACATCTGCGATTGTGACGACTGTCAACAGCCGTTATCTCGCCTACTCCTGCCCTACTAAATTCATGGTTGTTAGAATCGTACGATTCGATTCGGTTCTTGGTCTCAACAATTCGAATCGGAGGTGTGAATCGCAAAATGAAATGAATCGGAGTGTATCGATTGTGAATCGTAAGAATCGTTCGATTCAAAAGATTCCCACGATTCACGAAATCCAAATTTTTTTAAAACTAAACGACGTAGCTTTGTGAAACCAACCTTTATAAAATAGATTTCTCAAGGCATGTGGACAGATTTTTGGTTCGCAAAAAGGGTCCAGAGCCCTAACGTCTTGCCGGTGCCATCACTAAGTGGTGGTGGTGCTGTCGTCGTCCTCTTCTCGTCACCGATTTTTGATCGTTTGTAATACGACTCTCTCTCTCTCTCTCTCTCTGGGTAACTGTGTAATAACCCAGAATTTTTATATTTCTTTTATGTTGCAATACGTGAGCACGAGTCATGCTAGCATATGATAAATAGATAGGGGAAAGAGGCTTCATTAAAAAGATGGAACGGTCCCATGATAGGAGCATAAGAATGAATGGGTCCGAGAGGAGACACAAGGGGAATTCCATTACGAGAATGAAAGGTACGAATGGGTAGACGAATAGAGAAACGATGAGATGAAAATGTTTCCATAATTGGTAGGATAACTAGTAACTCACAAGAATGTGAGGTGTTAATTGGTAATAAGCAAGAAGTGCATAACATGGGGGTAAGCTAGTATCCCGGTACGGGTGAATTCATTGAATTGAGTTAACATTGGTGAAAAAGGGTATAAATGATAAGGGTGTATATGTAAACATTTCTACAACTAGTAGGTCAAATAGTAATTCACGGAAATGTAAGGAGCTACATTGGAATAATTGAAAGTGGAGTAGGTGGAACGCTAATTCAAGAAAGTGTGAGGTACTAGAATACGATATCGGAAAGTATAGTAGGTGAATATGTAATTTAGGAAAGTTCAATTCTAGAACTTGGTGGAATCTCCTAAGTAGGGAGATTAATTAACTTAATTGAGGTTAATTAGCTTAATCAAGAAACTTGCTTGTGCTAAGCAAGGAAGTGTTAAGCGTCATGACTTGGGAGATTAAATCTCCAATTGACATGTGATAATGACTAGTGTAATGGAACAATACAAAATAGATGTACATCTTTGAGGTACTTGTGTAGAAACTAAGCAAGAAGGTGAAAGAAAAGCGAGAATAAGGGAGAAAATAGAAAGAAATGAAAGGAAAATAAAGAAAAGAAAAGGGAAGTTATGAGAAAGGAATTGGAGTTGGAATTTGATCCCCTAGGGTAAGTAGACTTGTAGTCTATGGTTTAATTCCATTTTGATTAAGGAAGGAACATGACATGTTCATATATTGTTTACATGTTGAATAATTAATGTAGGGGGGTTAAAAGGGTGATGTAGAAATGAGCTAGTTATCATGTAATTGAATCTACTAGCAAGGTGAGTAATTCTAATCCTTGAATTGACTCTTGAATTGATGATCAAGATGCTATATATATTGATGAGCCATGAGATTTGTAAGTGATCATGTTATCTTGTTATGGTTTCATGAAGTGATGTTATAAGCATGACTTATGATGTTATGTGTTTAATTATGCTCTCTATTGAGTATAATAAGTATATGGATATAAATTGTTATTGTGGTGTGCATGGAAAGGGGTATGAATGTTTTGACATGCGAATGGATTTCGTAATAAACGGAAGGAAAGGGAAAGTAAGAAAATTCCTACGAGGAATATGAGAATGGCGCTAGAGGAGAGCAAATAATGAGAAAGTATGAAATGAGGTGTAAACTATATGGTATTGAAGTAGTGTTGGAAAAGAATGTGTTTAATCAGTGTACTTATAATCATTATTGTGCTTAAATGCTATGTAATGTTAACGTTCATTGATTATGAGCTTTATAGCTCATTCGTTATTTATATAAACATTTCAGGTATTTGGGAAGCAAAGTGAATTGAGGTGAGGTGAAGAATTGAAGAACATTTTAGTGTTTATATTTCAGATAATTAGATGGCATTGTAATAATATGGCAGAAGAGAATGCAGTGAAATTGGTAATGAACTACGACTCCTATAATGAGATTAATGGTGCAGAAGGGATAGAAGTGGTACTCTAGAGGTGAGCCACATTTGTTAAGATCTCAAAGGTACTACTATGTGGAGTCATAGATAATAATGGATTGTGCGTGTGTTTGATAATGAATGGTGACTCATGGGAAGAGATTAAAAAGGGGAAAAACACGAGGGAATTCGCATACTTGCATGACATGTTAAACTTGTTTGGAAGTAGATTGTGTTAAGAATGATTATATGTCTTTACATTTGCGAGATATGACAATAACTTTGGTTGCATGGAAATATGTTTAGACATCATGTCATATGATTCAAATGAGATGTCATGTTAAACGTGAGCATTTGGACAATGATATGCTATGAAAATGGAACATGTAATCGTCACTTCGTAGGATTGAAAGCATTGAATAAAATGTGCATGATAAAAGAGATAAAAGATGAGTTATGACGTAAGAGCAAGTTGTAAATATTGAGGAAGATCTCTCTTTATTCATCTATGAGTGTGTTGGAAACTACATGTGTGTTATTAAGTGTTTGGAGATGTTTTAACAAAAAATTGGAATGTTAGAAACAAGCGTGGAGCTTGCCCAAGCGAGGAAAACACAGTTGAATTTTAAAAATATTGTTTAGCTTGTGTTTAAAGGTTTCTACAGATTATTATAAGGAAAGAGCCTTTATGGGTTTTAAAAAAGAGATTTTATAACTCAACTTGAGAAAACAAGATGCTTGTTTGGTTTTGGTCCATTTTAATTTGCATAGTATCAACTAGTGACTCTTTAGTTGATTAGTAAGGTGGTGAATAGAGCCTTGGTGACAGTCACGTGTCCTAAAGCTACTCTTTGTAGGTTTGGGGCGTGACAAATTGGGTGTCTAGGTCAACACTTGACACCTAAAAGGCTAAATCCATTATCTCTCTTTTTTATTACTTCTCTGGAGCCAACCCACTTTCCTATTCTTTTAATATTCTTAGTGGAGACTGTTTTTATATACTATATTAATATATCTGAAAGTGGGTTTCTGGTTTTCTAATATTCTACAGACTACATCAGTCTCTAATTTGGAGACTGTTTATTTGTTTGTATATAGTATATTATATATTAATATATGTGATTTTAGACTACTATTTTCAGTTTTTGACCATTAACATATAGATGCAACAAGAAAGATTAATAAAATTATCTAATAATTAATACTTATCACTAAAGTATAGGGTTATTATATAGCATAGACTGTGCAAGCATATAATTTTTTTTCCCTTTCTTTTAGACATGGGTAAGCCTAAGAAAAGAGAGAAGGATCTGGGATGGGAACATTGTACAAAAATCACAAAAGACAAGAAGGCTAGAATGCAAGTTAAATGCAAACACTGTGGCAAGGATATTTGGGGAGGTGTTTTTAGAATCGAACATCATTTAGCAGGTACTAACAAAGATATTGCCGCATGTTTAGAATGTCCGGATGAAGTTCGATCTTTTTTAAAAAAAATATTTGAGTGACAATCGTGAGGAAAAAGAATAAAATGATGGTTTTGGTGATGATGAGGGTATTGTTGCAAACATAGGTAAAGTTCCCCAACAAAAGAAAACATTAAATACTATTTCGAAGGTAAAGGATAGGGAAGAAATTTACAAAGACATATGTAGATGTTTTTATGCAAATGCACTACCTTTCAATTTGGTAAAGGATCCTTTTTTAAAACTATGTTAACTTCAGTTGTTGAATATGGTAAGGGGTTAATACATCCTTCGTATCATGAGGTGAGGGTCACTTTTCTGCAAAAAGAAGTAACTTCAATTCATGAGTTGGTGGGTAAGTACAAGGATGAGTGGAAGAAGAGTGGGTGTACACTCATGTCGGATGGATGGAGCGATAATAGAAATAGATCCATAGCTAATTTCTTAGTGAATAGTCCGAGGGGAACCGTGTTTCTTAAAAGTGTTCTATTCCCCTTCGGGCTGTCAAATCAGAGAGACACCTCAGACATATTTAAGAATGCTGATAATTTGTTTGAACTTCTTGACTCGATGGTAGATGAGATTGGGGAAGAAAATGTAGTTCAGGTTGTAACCGATAGTGCGTCGGCGTATGTGAAAGCTGGAGAGATGTTGATGGAAAAAGAGGAAGAAATTGTTTTGGAATCCTTGTGCTACACATTGCATGGACCTTATTTTAAAAGATATAGGAGATCTGGCCATACATCGAGATACCATGTCAAAGGCGAGAAAGATTACAGTTTACATCTACAGGTAAAACCAAGTAACTAACTACTTGCTTGTCCAACTTATTCAAGTTGTCTAATGTCTACCACTTGCTACTTAGTTGTCTAACTAATTATCTATGATTTTAGGCATTCATGGGTTTTAAACTTGATGCGAAAATTCACGAAAGGGAAGGAGTTGACAAGACCTGTTACAAGATTTGCAACATCATATTTGACTTTAATAAGTTTGCATGAATCTAAGGATGCACTTAGAGCAATGTTTGGTTCTGAAAAATGGCAAAAAAGTCCATATGCAAAGAAAAAGGATGGCGAGGCAGTGAGGGAGATAATTATGGCTGATAAGAATTTTTGGTCCTCCATCCAGTATTGCTTAAAGAGCACACTCCCATTAGTGAAGGTGTTGAGGCTTGTGGACGGAGAAGCTAAGCCTGCTATGGGATATATTTATGAAGCAATGGACTAGGCAAAGGAACAAATATAAAAAAAAAAAAAATTAAACAAGTGCAAAAGAGGTATAAGCCAATATGGGATATCATTGATAAAAGATGGGATATGCAGTTGCATAGGCCTCTTCATGCAGCTGGTTACTATCTTAATCCAAGGTAACTCATAGTAACATAGTTTCTTTCAGTGCTATTCTACACTTCTAGTATTTTGTGACGATTTTACTAGTTAACCATCGAACCCTGTAGATTTCACTACGCCCCTGATTTTAATGCTGATTTTGAGATAAAGAAAGGACTTTATGTGACAATTGAGAAGATGTGCTCCACTCCAGAATTGCGAGCAAAGGTGGATAGACAACTAGATATGTTACACAATGCAAAAAAGATGTTTGGGATGTCTATAGCTATCCAAATGAGGGATAAGAAACAACCCGGTAATGATTTAATAATAGTTTTAATCTCCTTAGCAAAAAATAATTTGTTTTGGTTAGCAAGTAATTAATCTTTGTTAATACTTGGTAGCATTATGGTGGGAGTCCTTTGGAGGAGGTTGCAAAGAGCTTCAAGACCTTGCCATTCGTATTCTTAGCTTGACTTGTAGTGCTACAGGATGTGAGAGAAATTGGAGTACATTTGATCAGGTGTAAAAATAAAGGAACACAAGGGTTATGCCAAGTCAATTATTGATTTAATGTTTTTAATAGGTGCATTCTAAGAGGAGAAATCGATTGGAGCAGCAAAGACTTAATGCACTTGTTTTTACAAAGTACAATTTACGGTTGGAAAAAAGAGCGTAGAAGGAGGAGATGTTTTTGATCCTATTTCTCTATCAGATATGGAATCCGATGATGAGTGGAAAACAGAGAGAGAAGATCCTACTCTACCTGAGGACACCGCATGGATGGATGTGAGCGAGTGTTTCCAAGTTGTAGAGGGAGAATGTAGTAGAAAGAGGAAGAGAGGTACCGCATTTCCAATTGTTTTTAATTTAGTCCTTCACATAGTTTATAAGTGATACTTCGTAATATTCCTCTTAAAATTTGTAGGGCCTAGAGATCTCAACAAGAAAGGCAAAGGGAAAGAAGTGGTTGAAGTTGAAGACAATGAGGAAGAAGAGATACAAGTTATTGAAGAAGTAGATATTGAGAGTGATGAATTACTTGATGTTGATGATGATATTGATAGTGATGAGTGTTAATGATTGTCATTGACAATTTTTTTGAACCTTTGACCTCTAAACTTTGATGAATTAGTTTTTGAGTTTTGAACTTTGATGTTGCATTTGCATGTAATCTAATGTTTCAATACTATTTTGTCCAGTTTAAGCAATGTATATGTGTTTTTATGTGTGTATACATATATAGATACTTTTATTTTCGAAAATAGTGTGAATCTTACGATTTTGGCCAACCAATTCAGGATTCGATTCCCAATTTGACAACCATGACTAAATTAACTCCTGATCTCAATTATCCACAAGTTTCCAGCTAAAGTCACCGGATTCAGAGAATCGCATTTCCAAGTGAAGCGATACAATAAATCATTCATCCACTAGTTGGGATTACTTTAAAAAATGTAAATATGTACACAATTCTAAAAAGACATTAACTGACTTTTCGTCGAGCTTCTTGAGTTGGTCATCAATCTTAGCACGCATCGAATCTAAAACTGTCTGATCCATCTTCAACACAGAATTGGCGGCTAGGGTTTCATAAAGCGGAGCCATATCTGCGACAATACAAATAACACTAAACAACCCAAAGTTTAACATTTTTAAGTCAGAAAAAAAAAATCACAGCGGCGTTGGTGGTGGATACCGTCGGCGACGACGGAGGCGAAGACCTCATCACGGAGGCGGACTTTCTCGATGTCTTGGACGTCTGGGTGGGTGAGAAGGAATAGCTTGTGAGCGAGTACTAGATGAGGTTGCTGTGTACCATCTTCACTGTCCATGGCTTCTCACTCTCTCTCTCTCTCTGAAACACAGATTTGTGAGTTTCACTTGGGGCTCGTTTCGCACTTTTCTTGTAGAGAGAGAAACTGAGTTAAAACGTTTGAGCTAGTCGGCACCACCTATGGACTGAAGAGAGAGAGACGTGCCTTTGGAGTTTGGACGTAGCATTTTCTTTTTGGTAGCTGGTAAGGGGCAGGTGCATTTTTTAGTTTGGGCACCTCTTTTTAAGTTAAAAAATTAAATTTTTATCTTTTACTGTAATTAGTAAGGGCAGCTCACTTATTGTACTATATATATATGGGTAAATTGCAAATTACACTCCAATAGTTTAAGGGTTGTGACAGTTTGGTCCCTATAGTTTCAATTTTGGCAATTTACTCCCTTTCCAGTCCTCAAATTGTGCAAAATCCACCCAATTACAAAATAAGCAAGGGTACAATGGGAATATCACATTATTTCTGGCTCAAAATGACCCCATAATCTATCCCATAATTTTTTCACGGAAGTTTTGTATTATAAGCTTAATTTTTTTATTTATTTTTATCAATTTCACTTTGATATTAGTGTACAAGTGTGTGTCCAGCTTTAAGTGTATCAGATTTTTAAAAGATTACAAGATATTATCATGTGGTTTAAAAGATTATAAGATATTATCAGATTATTATAAATTTTAAGTATATCAGATTGTTTAAAAGATTATAAGTTATTTATGGGATAGTGATGGTAATAGTGGTGGCGATCCACGGTTGTGGTGGAGACGCGATGGCAATAGTGGTGGTGGTGGTGGCAACGACGGCGATGGTGATGGTAATCGACGACGATGGTGGTGCTGGCCGGCGATCATCGCCGATGGTGATGGCGATGGCGATCTCTGTCTCTCTCTCTTTCTTTCTCTCTATACACGTGTTCCTTAAAAAAAATAAAAAAAAAACCTAACTATACACGTGGCATGTGCATGTCCATATGCGTTCCTTTTGAATGCAGAATGTCGGATAGTGCATGTGCGCGTGCTAACAATACACAAAAGACTCTTTTGGTCAACTAAATTTCGTTGGGCATTTCATTAAACTAGTTCACGGGTTAGCTCAATCACGTAAAAAGTATCTAATGTGGCACCTAATCCTAATTAACCCAAAAAAAAAAAAAAAAAGAGGAGGACTAAAACTTATAATAAGCTGAAGAAGGAAGAAATTAAGAAAGAAACAAAATAGGAATAAATAAATAAATACAAAATTACACTGATTTACGAAACTAGTGGAGTGTAATTTGCAATTTACCCATATATATAGTACAATAAGTGAGGTGCCCTTACTAATTACAATAAAAGATAAAAATTTGATTTTTTAACTTAAAAAGAGGTGCCCAAACTAAAAAATGCACCTGCCCTTACCAGCTACCTTTCTTTTTTTCTTTTTTCTTTTTTTTTCTTTTTTTGTTAAAAAACACTTTGGTACCATATAGTTGGAACGAATATTTACTTTGAACTTATATTTTCAATTACAACATTTTTTATCCTCAACTTACAAACCTGTTTCAGGTTTCAATCAAGTATAATTGTTAATAGCGTTAAAAAAGTATAATAGAATGGACCATATGGAGTTTTTAATTTGGTAGTTATAGTGAAATTTTACTTTGGGCCCTATATTTATAGCGTCGTTTCACTTTGGGCCTTTCATGTGGTCCATCCTATTGTACATTTTTAACACTATTAACGATTGTCATTGATTAAAACAAGTTTGTAAATTGATGTCTCAAGTTATTGCAATAAAAAATGTGGGGCTCAAAGTGAAATTTTGCTATAAGTACAGGGTACCAAAGTGCATTTGACCATTTTTTTTTTCTCTTCTCTTTTTTCTTTGGTTTGAGACAATTTATTTTTTAGAGCAATTTTTCACCCAAAAATCGTCACTCATTGCTCTATTAGGCCTCCACTGGGTAACACATGTCTCATTTTAATAATTATGTGGATGATACAATGACAAACTGCGAACATAATAGAACACGTCACCAATGAAGACCTGAGTGAGCAATAGGTGACCAAAAGTGAGTGAGCAAAGGTACTCTCTTTCTGTTTTCTATCAATCAAGTTGAATAGAAATGTCTTGGCAAAACGAAAGTAGAAATGGAAATGACTTCAAATTAATTCTTGTTTTCTTCTTTTGGGTAAAGATAAAAAAGAAAAAGGTCTCAAACTAACTAATGATTTTAATGGGGGAAATTTATTAAAAGTAAGGGTGAACAAAAATACTGAAACCGATTAAAAAACAAACCAACAAAAACAATCGAATAGATCATTTCGATAAGTTTTTAAAATAGGAGAAAAAAAAAAGAAAAAGAAGAAGACCGAATCGACCGATATACACCCTTAATTAAAAGTCTCTATTTAAGGACTGTTTTCAAGCAACCTTCCATTCAATTCGAAATTAATGGAATAAGGACAAGTCTTGGTAGATTTTTAAGCAATAAGTCCCCCCCTCCCCCTCAACTGAATAAATCTGATAATGACAAATTTACCTTCGTTTTCCAATAAGTAAATATGTTTTTCATCCGTTAGACAGCTTACCACGCGCCCCAATGCATTTTTTTTCAAACTTTACAATGTCAAAACTTTCAAACTACAATTCCATTTTGAATAAAATTTATATATCAGTAATAGAAGAAAGATTTATCAAACAAGTGTCATAGTGATTAAGAAAAAAAAATTAACAAATAAATAAATACATTAACATACCAGTTGTACCTTAAAGGCAATATCATGTTATTGTCTTTGTACAATACCATGTTACTGTCCTTTGGTGGTTTTGAATATATAAATGTTATTGTCGCTGACGACATATTACTTCTTTTACCTAGGTGGTACCGTAAATGCATTAATATCTGCTAAATGACCATAATTTATAATTATTTTATCCGTTTTAAAGGAAATGTTACTATCTTAGACAACATTTTACTATCGTTGTGCAGCTCTATGTTACCTGTTACTGGCTTTGACAATATACAATAACATGAATGTGCAGTATCGCAAAGGCAGTATAATGTTACTATCTTTGAAGAAATGGCATTGTTTGATGCCATGCCACTGTCATTACCTGGGGCAACACCATAAAGACAGTACCATGCATCTGGTAAAATGACTAATTTTCTAAAATTGTGAATTTTGCAAATGATTTCGTGAATTTCACAAATAACTTGGATTTTTAAATTTAAACCGGCAACAATCTAATAATGTGTGAAGGTGATGGTTGTTTGTGGTGTAGGGGGCTGTGATGGTGGTCACGAAGGTGCTGGGTTGGTGTGGTGGCTGCAGAGAGGCAAGGGTAGAGCCAGGAATTTTGGCCAGGGGGGGCCTAGGCTATACGGGGGTTTGAGGGCAGCACCCCGAGGTGATTTTTTTGGGGTCTATTTATACATAATTGGCGATTTTTTTAGGGTCTACTTGTCTATAATTGTGATTTTTTGGGGATATGCTTATAATGTAAGTCTATTCGGTGACACATAAATATTGTATAGCGTCTTTCAAAATTTTAAGGAGGCCTATTTCTAAAACGCATAAAATTATCACACTAAAAGTGTAACCAAACCAAACCAAGCCTTGTGTCCCAATCAATTAGGGTCGGCTGTATGAATCCTTTTTCTCCATTATGCACGATCAAGAGCTATATGCTCATTTAAATTATATATATTCATATCTTGTTGCACTACATATTCCCAAGTCAGTCTAGGTTTGCCTCCCCCTCTAACCATTCTAGGCACTACGATCTTATCACTCTTTCGCAAAGGTGCATTTACAGGTCTTCGTTGCACATGGCCGAATGATCTAAGTCTATTCTCCCTCAACTTATTCTCAATATGTGTTACTCCTACAGTCTCTCGGATGTACTCATTTCTAATTCTATCTTTCCTAGTCTTACCACACATCCATCTTAGCATCCTCATCTTCGCTACACTCACTTTGCTAATGTGTTGTTTCTTAGTTGCCCAACACTCTGTCCCGTAGAGCATAGCTGGCCTAATAGCTGTCCTATAAAATTTTCCTTTTAATTTTGCTGGTATTCTCTGGTCACTAATACTCCAGAAGCACTCATCCACTTAAGTCAGCCCCCTTTAATTCTATGGGTCACGTCATCACCAATCTCTCCGCCTCTACTGATCATTGAACCTAGATAGCGAAAGTGTTCCCTCTTTGGGATCTCCTGATCTTCGATCTTCACTGCTTCGTTGTCTCTACTTCCACTGTTGCTAAAAGTACATTCCATGTATTCTGTTTTCGTCCTACTTATCTTTAGCCCCTAGTCTCCAGCGCTTCTCTCCAAGCTTCTAGTTTAGTATTGAGTCCCCTTTAAGTCTCATCAACCAAGACAATATCATCTGTGAACAACATACACCATGGGACCTCATCTTGAATATGTCTAGTCAATTCATCCATAATTAGGGCGAACAAATAAGGGCTCAAGGCCGACCCCTGGAGCAGGCCTAGGGTAATTGGGAATTCGCTTGTTTCTCCGGCTAGTGATGTAATTGTAGTAACCGCTTCATCATACATATCCTTCACCACCTGAATATAACCCTTGGTCACTCCTTTCTTCTCTAGCACCCACCAAATTAAATCTCTAGGCACTCTATCATAAGCTTTCTCTAAATCAATAAAAACCATATGTGGATCTTTTTTTCTTCTCTCTATACTTTTCCATTAGTCTTCTAAGTAAATAAATTGCTTCCATGGTTGATCTCCCAGGCATAAATCCAAACTGATTTTCTGACACTGATGTTGTGCCTCTTAAGTGATGCTCCATCACTCTCTCCCATAGCTTCATAGTATGGCTCATCAACTTAATACCTCTATAATTATTGCATTGTTGTACATCTCCTTTATTCTTACATATAGGCACTAGATGCTCTTCCTCCACTCATCAGGCATTTTTCTAGTCATTAAAATCCTATTAAAAACTTTTGTAAGCCAAGATGCCCCCACATCTCCCAAGCATTTCCAAACCTCAATGGGGATCCCATCTGGTCCTAAGGCCTTGTTGGGTTTCATCTTCTTCAAAGCAAATTCCACCTCAAACTTCCTTATTCTCCGATAGAATCTGTATTCTTTAGTTTCATCGTAACTTCCAGTTTCTTCTTCAATTTGTGTTATCCATATGTTTTTCATTCAACAACTTCTCAAAATAGCTCTTCCGCCTTTCCTTAATCTCTTCGTCGTTCACTAATACCCTAGAGTCATCGCTTTTTATACACTTAACCAGATTAATGTCTCTTGTTTTCCTTTGTCGACTTAGCAAGCTTATAAATACACTAGATATTACCCGTGGCTAAAGTCACTACCGAGCATTTCAAACCATATAATTGATTGGCTATTAATCAACTCCACTTGCATAAAAGATACCACAAAAACCAACTTAAAGAAAGCCTTCTACTAAAAAACAAATTCTTGTTACCTTTCTTTCTTTCTTTATTTCTTTTGCTCAAATCAATTTTTTTTTAGGGAAAATTGGCTAAAAGGTCATTAAGAAGAGCTTTATTGGGATCAAGGACAACTTAAAATACACATTGGGTATGAGTCCTCCCAATGTCCGTAGACAAAAATACCCTCACCTTCAACCTCTAACCCTAAACAAGCCCTAGCCACCATTACCACTACTCCACACCACCTCCGGTCACCACCCCTGCCACCTCGGGCAACCACCACCCTCATCTCCGGCGACCACCACATGGCCATCTCCGGCGACCACCTCCATTGCACCTTTTGACCACCACAACGCCACTCCTAACTACTAGTGACCACTCCCTACCACTCAATTGACCTCCAGCCACCACCCTCGCCATCTCTGACGACCACCACCCTCTCAATCTCCGACGACCACTCAGTAAGTCAAATTTGACTTAGGATATATCCTAAGTGAAATTTGTCTTAGGATATATCCTAAGTGCTATTTGTCTTAGAAATTACTCTATTCAAATGGGACGGTGGTGATGGTGGTGGTGGTGGTGGCGGTGGAGACTGGTGGTGGTGGTGGATTAGGGACGGTGGCGGTAGAGACTGGTAGTGGTGGTGGTGGTGGTGGAAGCTAGTGTCGGTGGTGGAGATGGACTGAGATCAGTCATCGTAAGAAAAATTTCTCTTAGGATGACTGAGATCAGTTTGGCCATTATTTTTGTGTGGTCGGCGGTGGTGGTGGCCGGCGGTGGTGGTGGCAATGGAGTGGGAAGAGAGAGAGATGGTGGTGGTGGTGGCTATGGAGGGGGAGGAGAGAGAAAGTTAGAGAGAGAAGAGAGTTGGGGTAGTGGCGATGGCTCCAGCGATGGCTCCGACGGCGAGGACTGCTCCGGTAGTGGCTCCGGTGGTGGTGGCTATAGAGGGAGGAGGAGAGAAAGTTAGAGAGAGAAGAGAGATGGTGGTGGTGGTGGCTATGGAGGGTGAGGAGAGAGAAAGTTAAAGAGAGAAGAGAGTTGGTGGTAGTGGCGACGGCGACGGCTCCAGCTCCGGCGACGGCGGCGACAACTCCGGTGGTGGCTCCGGTGGTGGTGGTTGTGATGGTGGTGGCTATGGAGGGAGAATGAGAGAAGGTGGTGGTGGTGGCTATGGTGGGGGAGGAGAGAGAAGATGGTGGCTATGGTGGTGGTGGTTGTGATGGTGGTGGCTATGGAGAGGGAGGAGAGAGAGATGTTGGTGGTGGTGGCTATGGAGAGGGAGGAGAAAGAGATGTTGGTGGTGGTGGCTATGGAGGAGAGAGAAAATTAGAGAGAGAAGAGAGATAATGGTGGTGGTCTCTTAGGATTCCATAGGCAATTTTGCCATTTAGAATGAAATTTAAAATTTTATAGGACTAAGAGGGATAGTTTAAATTTTAGAAGACTTTAGGAGGGAAAGTTTTTTTAGAGTGTGTCCTTGTATGGGTGTTTGATTATGACTTGTCCTTTAGTCCAACTTTGCCCAACCTTAGGGGCCTTACACCAAGTCTCCCTTTTTTTAGTTGAAAATGCATCCTCAAGCCACTCAAAAAAAAATTAGACCTCAATTAACCAAACAGACTGTGTCCCGCGTGCATAATTAGAAAATGAAAGGAATCAATTAGACATTGTCAAATTTCAATAGAAAACCAAATAAATGCTTAAGGCTAACAATTACATGCCATGTTTGCTAAACAAACATCGAATCAAATTCGAAATAATAGCTAAAAGTTGCAATGGCTATGGTTTGATTGGAAAGGGGCCAATCTGTGGAGCAGTCATAAAATTAAAAAAAAAAATTTAAAAGCATCTGCAGACACAACAACATCAAACATGTTACAAAGAGACCATTATCACCATTAGGTAAAGGAAATCTATAAGGAAACAAAAAACATGAGATTCATAGTTTTCTCACAATATCTGAGGAAAATAGCTGCTGAAATGACATCTTCAAGAATCTACTAATAAATAGCAACTACAGAGGAAAATAACCACTGAAGGATAACATTTATCAATTAAACTGACTATTAAATATCCTCAATTAGTTATGGGTTGTTTGAAGACTGAAAGGTTCACATGCACTAATTAAGTAATGGATAAACCTAAGACTTTCCTGCAAAATTATTAGCTTTATAAGGAAAATAACTCGTACAGAAAGAACACCACATAAGTTCAGAAATGAAGCAAAAAGTGTCTCAAAAGGAAAGCAAAGTTGTACTCTAGCACAAAGGCACTCCCCTAAAAAATGACGACAAGACACGACACGACGGGGATAAGGGAGTTAAAAATTTATAATACAATTTCTATACATTTTTGGATACCTAGGAATGAACCGGTAGTCCTCAAGATGATTTTGTATCACGCACCCAAAGATCAATTGCTCCTAGGAAATTCACAAAACATCTCTTCTAAATAGATATCTAAAGTTAAAGATGACATGATACACTGATAACAATGCATGTAATTGTGGGTTTACCTATGTGACTCTTCCTGAAAAGATAGTCAATGATTTTGGCAAAAATTCGGCTTTGAGCAACCCGACAATCTGCAAAGGCCATCCCCAAATGCTTAGGGGGCTGTTTGAGTAAAAAAAAAAAAAACCCTCTCCAGTAGTGACTCAAACCCAGAGTCAATTGGGAAAAATTCATACTTAAACCCAAATTGGAAAAAACTCAAACTTAAACTCAAATTTCCATAGTTTATAAGATTTGAGTCAAACTACTCGTGGAGAGTAGTACCAAACTCAAATGAGGGGTTTGACTCAAATTTTAAGTAACATTTGGGTTTGTGTTTTAGTCACTACTGGAGATGGTATCAGGAATGGTGCAAAACATAAAATAAAATAAAACCCTCTCTAGTTGTTGACATGTGGAATAGATCAAACCATAGAATATGATTTAATTCATTCCACTAAACATGAGATTACTGAAAAAGATACAATCAAGATTTAGAGAAAAAAAAAACAAAAACAAAAGCAAAACTTAAACACACACAGATACAAAGACATTGTGTAATAAATGGTTGGAAAAATTATAATGTAGTTTCTCAAACACACAGAGATACAGAGCTACAAACAGCAAGTCACGAAAATGAGGAGAATTAAAAACAAAATTTAGTTGCAATAGATCATAAAAACCATTTGCAATTAATTTCTCTTCTACTATCATGTTTCTCTTCTACCGATTCTTATTATTTTGATTTTCTTCCAAGTTGTAACTAACTATGCTACCATTAGCTAAAAGTTATCTGCTAGGCATTAGAAGTTACTTGCTACAAATGCATTTTGGGCATTAGAAGTTACTGATTTTCTTCTCTCGCGCTCAAGTCAAAATAATTTTGGGCATTAGAAGTTACTTCCTGCAAAGAGGTCAATTATCTAAACGCAAAATTAGAGAAAAAAAAAACTTTCAGTTTAGAGGAAGAAATACATACATGTTAAAGTAAAAACTGAAAGAGAAAACTTGAGAGAGAGAGAGATTAATATTTAGCTTTGAGCATACAACTTGTTAAATAGTAATCAACCTACCCAAAAAAATTTTTGGAAATTAGATTAGGATTAAATTTCAAATCAGATTTCAAATATGAGATTATGAAATCATTGATTTTGACATGCTTAAAATATTTGAATTAGATAAGATTTGAATTATGAGAATCTATAAAAGGGGAAAATACCTTTTACCCCCCCGTGATTATACCCATTTTCTCATAACCCCCTGTGGTTCATTTTGTAACACTTAACCCCCCTGTACTACGGACTAAAGTGAGACTGTTAACTTTTCTAACGGAAAAAAGGAAATGACATTAATACCCCAAGCCCCTATACATACTTTTTAGGAAAAAATACCTTTTACCCCCCTATGGTTACACCCATGTTCTCATAACCCCATGTGGTTCATTTTTGTAACACTTAACCCACCTGTACTAATGACTGAAGTGGGACTGCCGTTAGAAAAGTTAACAGTCTCACTTCAGTCCGTAGTACAGGGGGGTTAAGTGTTATAAAATGAACCACAGGGGGTTATGAGAAAATGAGTGTAACCACAGGGGGGGTAAAATGTATTTTCCCCTCTATAAAATTTCAAATCAGATTAGAATGAATACCAAAATTTAGGAAATCAAAGTTTGGAAAGGAAAAAATTTAGGAAAAATACCAAAATTAGATTAGAATGAATTTAGAAGTTTTGGAAAAAATTTGAGATTAAGTAAACTTTCAAAATTTTTGAGATTATTAGGAAAATTTCCAAATAAATTAAAATGACTTTCAAGAAACTTGAAAATGACTATGAAAACAAACTCTCATGGATACATCCAACTCCGATTGAAACACCCAATTACATGGTGAAGAAAACATGAATGGAAGACAAGTTAAAGTTAAATCAACACTTTTTAACTTTAAAAACAAAATCTGAAGAAAAAAAAAAACTACTACAAGTCAATTTTTTTTTTGTTTTTATTAGAAACTGATCTAAAAGTTAAAGAAAAATATTTCTTTGAGGTCCTACAAAAATGAGGCAGATCCTAAAGATCCGAACACATGGACTTGGTACAAATCAAATTTTATTTTATTTTTTATTTTTTATTTTTTTGTAACTGATACAAAAGTTAAGGAAAAATAATTTTTTGAGGTCCTAAAAAAATGAGGCAGACCACATGAACTTGAACACATGAACACATGAACTTGCTAAGAAAAATTCAAAATTTTTGAGATTATTAGGAAAATTTCCAAATCAATTAAAATGACTTTCAAGAAACTTGAAAATGGCTATGAAAACAAACTCTCATGGATACATCCAACTCCAATTGAAACACCCAACTACATGGTGAAGAAAACATGAATGGAAGATAAGCTAAAGTTACATCAACACTTTTTAACTTTAAAAACAAAATCCGAAAAAATAAATAAAATAAAACTACTACAAATCAAAAAAAAAAAATTTTTTGAGAAACTGATCTAAAAGTTAAAGAAAAATAATTTTTTTTAGGTCCTAAAAAAATGAGGCAGACCTTAAAGGTTTGAACTTGGTACAAATCATTTTTTTTTTTAGAAACTGATCTAAAAGTTAAAGAAAAATAATTTTTTTAGGTCCTAAAAAAATGAGACAGACCACATGAACACATGAACTTGAACACATGAACACATGAAATTGCTAAGAAAAACATGAACACATGATGTTGAGAAACTGAATACATGAACTTGCTAAGAAAAATAAATCGGATCTGCGCCTCCTCTGCTCGAACCCGCGGCAATCTCCATGGAATTTGGTCTGAGCCTTTCTTTTTCGCCAGATTTCCATGGGTTTTGGTATGACCTTAAAAACCCTTTCTTTTTTGAAAACAAACCGGATCTGCGTCTCCTCTTCTCGAACCGCCGGATCTCCATGGGTTTTGGTCTGATTAAAGATTTTGAGTGAGAGATAGAGAGGAGGTAGAGAGGGCTTCGATCGGCGGAGGGCTTTAGTCGGCGGTGGGGGGCTTCGATCGGCGGGGGGCTTCAGTCAGTAGTGGGATTCGAGGTGGGGGGCTTCGGTTGGTGGTGGAGAGAGAGAGAGAGAGAGAGAGAGAGAGAGGTATGAGAATGAGAGAAGAGGGCGTGTCTTGGTGAAGTGATGACTGTGTCTTGGGCGTGGCTGTGTCTCTGTCTCGTTTAATTATGTGGCACAGTTTAATTGGTGAAGAGCTGACTGTACACACACTAAAACACCATTAAAAATATGACTGGACACATACTGAGCTCCAATATTATATAGATTTTTCTCCCTCTCTAGTGTCTAGTTTGGTGTAGAAGGCGTCATAGGCTTCCATTTTAGCAACTCTAACTGTCCTTTTAACCTCCTTATTTGCATATTTATAGCTTTTGAAGTGTTCCTCACTTCTACCATTTTGCCACTTCTTAAAGCAATTCTTTTTGGTTTTTACTGTAGCTTGTACCTCTTCATTCCACCACCAAGTATCTTTAGATGCTAACCCTCTTCCCTTCGACTCTCCGAGGACCTCCTTCGATATTCTCGTGATGCACCCTGCCATTCTACCTACATAGTATTGCTTCCATCTTCCAAATTCCAAGGTGCTTCTGTATACATTCTCTCTTGGAATATTGCTAGTTTCTCGCCTTTAAGGTTACACCACCTAGTTCGCGGATTTATAGGGTCTTTTCTAGAACGATATTGTCCTTTTATATGGATATCTAAAATAGTAAGTCTATGTTGGGATGTTAAACTCTCTCCTGGGATGACCTTACAGTCTTTACATGCTAAGCGGTCTGCCTTTCTCACAAGGAACAAATCGATCCGAGTGATTTCACTTTTGAAGCCCATAGGTGATTATGAAATTCCAAATACTAAATTAAAACTAGTGGAAGCCTAGCGTGAACCACAGTTTATTTGCCCAATCAAAGTTCCTAATCATGTGCATGCAATCTGCTAAATACACACAAACAACGCATTCTCCAAAAGAGCCTCTACTCTTGTGGCTTGACACATAAATATGTGCAGTAGAAGTTCTTCCAACTGCAAAATTACCCACTTCAGATATAGGCAATCATAAGTACTTACAACACAATGCCATCAAAAGGCAAAGTGATTGCCAAAAGACCAGTACAATTTCCGGGGCCATTTGACAGGACATATCAGTCAATTTACAGAAAAGTAAGTTTGTTCTCATATGCATGTCCTGGTTTCGGTCATTGAAATATAAAAGGTTTTACATTTCAGCAACCAGATAAGACTTGCTACACTGTGACTGAGTCTTCTAAGACCAGTGCCTCTGCCAAAAGCTTCCGGTCCTGTTGCCGGAATCAGAGCCACCAGTAGGATGAGGAAATGATCCCCGGCCCGTATCCAAATGGTCTCTTTCCCATGTATGGAAATGGTTCAGCGCAGGATTTTCTGTTTCATGTGGGTCCCTACTGGACGAGCTGGAAGGAGGAAAGAGTAAGAAGTTGCCATTATGATCGGATTGTGCGGGTACTGGAATTACTGAAGGCAAGCCCCTTGAACCATTGAATCTCCTGACACCGGGAATGACTGGGCAAAGAATGCCAGTGGGATTGCCCGGTTGTTGGTGATGATGGATGGTACGAGGAACCTGTATCATTTCATGGGACCGACTATGGTTGACTGGATGAACAGTTGGGGAGAAGAATGAGGTCCCACCTCTAGGAACATACCTGCATAAGAAGTAGGGGCAATTATAGTTGTTCTCAGCTTGCTTTAAAAAGAAACAGACGGGCATTCTTTCTAGCACACATTGCAAAAAAACAGATTTTTAATAAACGAGCTAAAATGGAATGTTGTACTCGGAAATTGTTGCGATGCACAAACCAAAAGCAGGAAAGGGGCACTTAGGCACAAATATCTCTTTGGAAAATGGGACAATGCTATTGATATTAATAGGCTGGATGGGTCACAAGGTGGGCTCTAGCCCCAGACTCTAAGTTGCCTTGTGTTGCAAGAACAGCACATTTGGAAGCTTCTTGTCACCATTATGATTTTATATAAGAAAAAAGTGTTTCCAGCACATGTCCAATGATATATGACTAATGGCACTCAGCAAAATAACACAGTTTGATGCTATCCAAACACCACCACGATAAAAACTCCAATCACATGCACGAGGCTGGTAATTTTCATTTATCCTCGTCTCCAAATCAGGTTATTGTTGGTGAAATTAGAAACTAAACATCTATTACTTTTCACCAAAATGCGCATTTACCACAAAGGGCACAATTTGGCAATTTGACGTCCATTTAAGTGAAACCAAGTAAACAAGGAAGCCAACATTTGTAGTTTCAGTAGAGCTTACCCATAACCAGCATAGAGAAACGGATGCAGGAAAGGTCCAGATCTTGTGACAGTGTCAGATTCCCTAGAGGATCTCAGTGTAGAAGGAGGAGCCTGAGCCTGATCAACACGGTTAATAGGATTACCGTTTACAGATATTGGAGGAGAACGACGGGCCCCACTTTGATATGCGTTATCAATGGCAGGAAAACCATGAGGAGCAAAGATCTCATGGTGTCTGGACAGGCCATTCCAGCGATTACTGTGGTTGGGATCATCAACATTCTCATTGGAATTGGTGGCAGCATGTGAAATAGGTCCGACATATGCTAGATATGAATGAGCCCCAGATGATGAAGATGTATTTTCAGAAAATATGGGGTGGTGTCCCTGTAAATCATGATCTGTATACAGAATTATTATGTTTCTGTTACATTTTAGATTCTTGGTGACATCTGAATTTTGATCACGAATCAACAGAAAATTAGACACTTACATGTGGTCAATGGAGATTCTACTTCCCTGAAAGATATAAATATCAATTTGTGAGAGACAGTAATTAAGGATGAAACTGCTGAAAAGACTTCAAAATCGACTTGAGCAAAAGATTTATGTACTGAATATGGTATAATTCATATCACACACTAGAATATCCTTTCTTTCTTTTTTTTTTGGGAGGGGGGGGGGGGGGGGTGTGTGTGTGAAACACACTACAATATCTTAATATTTATAAATTATAGATTTTCCGTTCCCCAGCATTAATATAAGCAGGTTGATGAACTTAAACATGTAATTACAACCACGGAAGTGCTGAGGAAACAACTAAAGAACAAGATCTCTTGGGGGGATATCGTGCTTACTCAAAAGATGCCTGAACCCTTGGCAATCTGTTGAATGGACACCAGCGAACTCTAAATGGCTGCAAAGTAGTTCAGAAATAAAGGGTGACGATTAAGAAAAGAGGCAATTACATGACTATGATACCTCTCGTAACTAAATTTATATTGGAGGGCTTAAATATTAACCAACAATAGCCATTATTACATTACAACTCAAAAATAAAGGATTTTTTTTCAGGAAAAAACAATACAACATACAGAAGTGAAGGAAAAATTATCTGGAAAAGAAAAGAAAAAAGGAAAACGAAAAAAGAAGAATTGAAATATAAAACGGCAAGGACCCATAATTGGAAAAATTAAAAAGGGAAAAGAGAAGGAAATCCTCCTACTCAAGGTCAATCGTGGAACCATTTACTATTTGACCTTACGGACACAAAATAGTGAAATTATGAGTCTCTACATTAGTCTTATGGGCATAACCCTCTTCTCCTTGGTTTACTGCAAGATTTGGTCTCTTATTCCTAAAGAGAGGTTGTCTTCCAAATCTTTTCTATTTTGAAATGATTGTTAATTATTCTCACACAGTTGCCATCTAAATCGATCTAGCCGAGTATAGTGTGCATCCAATTGATCCCAAGGTGCAAAGGTTTACTTGGTGCAAACATCAGGTATTGTGTGCATCCCATTTTCTGTTCCCCAAGATGCAAACTTGGTGGGTTCGATTTGGGTTCTCCTGCTAGTTTTGTGTAAGGTACTGTGTAACTCTCTCTCTCTCTCTCTCTCTCTCTCTCTAAGTTCGATTTGGGTTCTCCTGCTAGTTTTGTGTAAGGTACTGTGTAACTCTCTCTCTCTCTCTCTCTCTCTCTCTCTCTCTCTCTCTCTCTCTCTCTCTCTCTCCGACTCTACTGCATTCCCGGCAATGTTTTTAGCATTATTGTTATAAGTCCACTGCAAAATGTTTGCCCACATTCGGCTCTTCTAGCACAAGTACAATACATTGGAGGCTGTGTGGGTAATACAACTTGTTATGTTGTTCAGTAAAGGAAAGAAAAGAATCAATTCTAATAAGGTTGGTGTTGGTGAAGCTCACATTTGGTTATTGTTGAGATTGTCGGTCCCATATCGGGGACTTATAACCTAGCTACTCAATATATAAGTTCAAGGGGCCACTCCACCCATTGCCAATTGGTTTTGGGATGGATGCTCCAATTTAACATGGTATCAGAGCCAGGTTATTGTTGGGCCAATTTGTCCACGTGTGCTCCACGTCACCCTATTTCAGTAATCCACGTGTTTGGCTCAGTAGAACTTAGAAGTGCCCCAAGAATTATTCTTGGTTTTCAAAAATACCAGATAAATGGGAGATTGGGTCTAAACATGATCTTGTTTTAAGCATTCCCAAACAGGTTCTAAAAGTTTCACCCTCTAGTACTGTAAATGTATAGCATGACATTGCATCATTGTGGCATTTTGCTTACCATTCCTGAATAACTTAACTCATACTCTTCAACAGTCCAATCAACCATGCTAATATGGGGAAACGAGCTAGTAGAGCTATTTGCATATAACCATCGACCTCCCTCGACCTTGCGGCAGTTAGGGCATTGCATGGCTCCCTTCGTGTTAAATGCTGAGCCGATGCAATCTGAATAAATACGACACAAAATGGTAAGAATATGCAAACAACATTACAAACATAATTAACATAGAACGTAAATAATTTGGGGGGTTACTAAACACGCGCACCAAATTTCTCTCTACGCCCAAATGTACAACTGAAGATACGGAATGTACTCTTCCTCACTTAATAATGTGGATGCATATAGAAATTGGATGGGTATCTTTAGCAGCTCTCATAATTTTTCACTTTCATACGGCAATGAATTATGTAGATGCATACTTCAGGTGGAATGATCATAAATGTGTAGATGCGTACTCATAAATTTTTAACTAGGGTTGCCCAAAAGAATGTTTTTTTTTTTTTTTTTAATGTTTTTGTTCTTTTTCTATAAAGTTAACTTATATATATTTTGGTAGAATGTTAGCATTGAATTTGAGGAGTAAATAACATCACCAGTACATGCAAATCCACTCTGCAAGCATACTTATCTTCCTAGACCTCCTATTAAAATCATTAAAATACTACCAATAACAACTAACCAGGACCAACATCAGAAATCAAACAACAATTTCCCCCAAAACACAAGTAAAATTAAACTAATTTTCAGCAAAAAAAATCACCACTACTTAGAGAAATTTGTCTCTCTTCATTACAATACGTGCGGGCATTATATTATATTATATATGAAATCAAAAGGTTCAAACACCAAATAGACATGCAAAAAAAAAACCCAAAGTGAACAAAAATCAGCAATGTTAGAGGTTTCAATCAATAATTAATTAATTACCGAGATGGAACTCATGGCCACATAGAAGCTTTGCTCTCGATCTTTCTCCATTATCGGTCACCAAATCGAGGCAAATCGAGCAATGATCCATCGACGAGGAGGTGTTTTGATCATCCGTAGTACCAGTGTCTTCTGAGCCCACCATCTATATAATCTAATACAGTAGTAATAAGTGCTTTCAAAAATATTTCAATCAAATAGTCAAAACCTCACATGCGCAGCCCATTGAGAGAAATAAACAACAGTATTGGATTTTGCTGGGAAAACCATTTTCCCGGAATCTGCGAGAAAATTCGGACAAAAGTAGCTGAGAAAAGGGGAATGGAATATCTGACTCTCTCTCTCTCTCTCTCTGTGACCTGTCAGATTACTTGGTCCGAACCGAACATTTCAGCGTCAATTTCCTGAATAAAATAGGATTATGATCACATGATCAAAATACATTGACGGTGGGGGGAAGTTTTTATTGCTTTTGTTGAAAACCGGTGAGATGAGAACGGCTAATCTAAATCAGGATATGTGGACCCACACGTACAACATCTGATGTACATACAAACAGACAGATAAAGGGTTATTGGTTGGTACTTCTCAAATCCTACCTAGTTTTTTACTGTAGTACTGATATACGAATAAATGGGTATTTTCAATTTTGTATTGCTTGATTCAAAAACTAGGGAAATTCTTAAAAAACTAGGGAAAATTCATGATTTAAAACATTTTTTATATAAAAACAATTTTTTTTTTTTTAATTTGAAGAACAAACATATTACCGATTTTTTATATTTTTTTATTTTTATCAATAACCGAATCGTTTAGACTTTAGAGCATGTTTAGGACCTCTGTGAAAAAGAGATATTCTATTAAAAATTTTGTACGATAAATTTTTTTGTGCAGATTTTTTGAAAAGGGCATTATTGTCTGACAGTCTAGTTGAAAAAGGTAATTAAATGGCCAAAATGACATTTGAAATATGAGTTCCAAATCACTATAGAACATCTAGACAATTTAGAACTGTGATAAAGACATTCTTGTACCTTTAAAAAAAATTGAGATTCTTGTAGATTAACAAAAAACTTTAATGTGTGGCTTTTAAATTCATCTCTTTTATAGCTTTTTGACTTTTGAAGTAGTAAAAAGTTATTTGCCAAATGAATAATCTCAAATAATTAATTACCAAGCGAACACTAAATTTACACGGTCTTGTTGCTCATCACATAAAATAACAAAGGAAAAAAAAACTTAATATTCATCAAACTGGGATAATCATGAATGGATAAATCTAACCCATAAAGACTTAATAAGAGACGTTAATTATTTCTCCAACCCAAAGAGATTGGGATGGAGTATCACAGTGTCTAAACTAATGCCTTATGTTAAGCATTTCCAAATATGCCCTTGAGTAAGCTGAAAGGTGTATGGGTTGGCGGTTGGCCACGTAGACCTGTTTTTTTTTTTCTTCTTTTTAATAGGTAGCTTCGCAGCCTTTGAATAGCCCATAAAGTCTGCTGTCAAACAGAACTTGCCTTAAATTAAACACAAAACTTGCCCTTTTCTTTATGTGTAAAATTACAATCTTGAGTTCGGTAGTGTGAAAAACATTTTGTAATTAAAAAGTGTGAACAATTGGACCAAATCAATGCAAAGTTGAAATAATTTTTGTTAAAACACATGCTAAAATTAACTGTCTCAGAGGATCCAACTTGCCACGTTCTAGCAATGTTTCCCACTCGACAGTAGTTGGGATGTTCGAACTTTGAAGTAGTCAAACATTTGAAGTAGTCAAACATTGCATATCCAAAACACTCAAAACCATGACGCATTTTGTTCCTACGACAGAACTAGATTAAAGCTATGTATGGATTTGGAGAAGAAAAATAAAAATAAAGTACAGAGGAAAAACATTTCGGCGTGGAGAAACGGAAAGGAAATGATTTAACTTCTCGTTTTCCATTCCCTTTTCCGCAAACCAAACATAGCCCCAAGGAAACTCTCGTTTTCGTCCTTTCAGTTTTTCAGTATACGGCAAGAACTTCAAGTAAAGCAAAATTACAAGAACAGCCATCCTCTTAACCGCATTTTCAAAACCCCATTGATATAAAAAATCAGTTCACCCCCACCATTTAGCTTCAGATCCGGCCCCTCTCCGATGAGGAACCTCCTGCTTAACGGTGTTCATGCTGTGACCGTTTGGATCAGCCTTGCTAAGGCTTGTTCTCTATACCTTTGTTCCGAAAACATATATACTTTTGTACATATACCTATGTACACTGATGCACAAATCATACTCAACTCATTGCAGATGCTATTATGACCATGATGCAAAATAGCACGTTGCAATCCCATTCTCTTCCCCAACTCGCAAGGAACTGCAGAAAGTTTGCCATATGTTTGTACCTTTGTCATGTCCATTCGCCATCCTCACAAAATATGCCAAATTACCCGAGGTTGCCACAAACATTAATCCCACCCTATTT
This sequence comes from Hydrangea macrophylla, assembly GCA_033977485.1. Lineage (NCBI taxonomy): Eukaryota > Viridiplantae > Streptophyta > Magnoliopsida > Cornales > Hydrangeaceae > Hydrangea > Hydrangea macrophylla. The sequence goes on along the minus strand of CM066982.1, from coordinate 113,392,146 downwards.
CAGTATTTCATATAGTGTTTCACAGTTTCACACAACCCACTTTTCTTCATCCACTTCAGGCACAGCAACATCTTCCCGCATCAGAGAAACATAATTTTCTCCGACACGCGCTCCGGCTTGAGCGAATAGTTCCACCACAGCAGGCAACTTCCCGTAGTACTTCTTTAAACCATCCACCAATGGCCCACCGTCCTGCAGATCTCGTACATGCCAAACATACACCGGGGGTACCAGATCATCAATTGTTGCCTCCTGCCAAGCATGTTGCCCGTCCCTCATCTGGTGCTTATATGCTTGGCATTGCCTCACCCTGTTACCCTTGGGCCCCACTTGAACCTCCGAACAATACCCACATGTATGGACAGCATACTTCTTCATAAGCTTAATAGCCCCAGACCGCATTTTCTCCCATGCTTCCATGCCTCGTACAGCTAATCCTGCATGTATCCAGTGCATAAGCATGCGTGCCGTAGTTACATTGTAATTGTGTATGGCAACAATGCGATATACAATACAAAACATAATACCTAGGGCTACGGAACCAGACAACTAAGACCCTAAATCAATATTGGCAACCTAAAAATAAGAGTTGTAGTGTGGACGAAACTCGAATTACATTGTAGATGGACTTCATGAAAACATACCTTGCACATCACCATATGGCAAATCCAATGACGAATCTTCTTCACTCAACTTCTCTCTCTTCTCCCAAAACCCATATGCATTGATCTCCTTTCCAGAAAAGTCATCCTTGGGAAACCTTAGCTCAAAGTCTATCATTCTCCCAGCAACACGGTAAACAGGGGCATCCCTCCTCCTTGTTGGGTACTCAGGAATGTCCAAACCTGCTTGAATACACAATTCTACAATTGCCGGAATTCGATCAACTTGAAGCCGCTCATTGTGTGAAACAGCTCTCCCCAATCTATCATACAAGTGAAAAGATTCGACAAGAGGCAAAACGTTCTTCATGCCTGCTCTTTCCCAACTGTGCTCTTTGCTTGATAAGCCACCTTTGGTATTGCATGTTTTAATTTTATGTGGTATATGACCTACATGAACTTCTCCGCACAAGCTGCAAAAATAAGTTCACTGTTACTTTTTTTTCCCTGATAAGAGAGAACTTCACAAATTTAAGAAACTATCGACAAACTAAACAGTAATTTGCCCACAGAAACTCAATATGGTGGCTCACATTCCAACGAAAAACTTCTAATAGCAAATTAGGAAGATGAAGTTTTGTCGAATGTTAGCTTTTTTGTGCAATTGTTTACTTGTCCCATGTCATGTTTTCAGCGATTTATCCTATTTGAGAATTGTAATGCTAAAACAAGCTATCAATTTGGGCTTTTGGCGATATATAACTATTTATAACTGTCAGGCATCAACTAAGGTTGGTAGATATTTTTAAAAATCATACAGGCAAAGAAAAAAAAAATTTGTTCCGTAAATTTAAAAGATGTGGAAGATTACTTGTCTAGCTAAACCGCAAATGACAGGCAAGATTAAAAAAACACTTGTTTGCAAGGGGATGTTAGCTAAGTTTATTATTACTCTTTACGAATTTAGTTTGTGTTTTTTTTGTAGAAGTGATGGGCCGTTGAAGCCTACGTGTGAGGGAAATACGCTTGAATTCTATATGGCAGCCATCATTACCTGCACGAATAAATAGGGATGCTCATGGCAACCCTTGAAATACAAGCAAATAATTCAGTTCTGGCAGTATAAACCTCATGAGCAGTCGGCACCAATCTCGTGACCAATAACCCATTTTCGGGAGGACATAGAGCAACCTCTTGCACCACCTGTCTCTCTTGCTTTTCGAATCTTGCTTTACGCTTAAGTTCATTAACACTTGTCACCCAAGCCTTCCGCTCAGACTTCCTAAGCTTCCTTGGCAGCTCTGAGTAACTCAAATTGGATGAGAACAACGCACATGAATGCTTCAAGTATCTTCTACCAACAAAGTGTGGATTAGAGTCCAGTATAATGCCTCTAATTCGTCCAAAGAACATTTCAGTTCTAGCAAGAGTGTGTCCGGTCACTCTGAAACCAAACAGGAGAAGAGGTTGACTACGAACAATGCTTGAAATATGCTAACGCTGAGGTTGACTTCTCTGCAGTGGAACAAGTATCAAAAACCCCAAACTCAGAACTAGCACTTGTTATATAGCGAAACATAAACAACAGAATCAACAAAAATCAAGCATTATGATTTTATATCTTTGTGTATCTTCAAATAAATGATTGCCAGGTAAAGCATTACAGCATTACCAAATACTAATATTTTGGAATAGTGTTAATTTGAGGCCACTTTGATGTCCTCTCTCTTTCTCTCTCACTACAGCAGCAGGGGAGGAGCTACAGGTGCCCCCTCTCAACTTTTCGAAATAGTTTATCTACGTTATGTAATCTATACTTAAAAGCATTTGGGCCCACTAATTTTTTAATTTGCCCCTTACAAACTAAGAAATCTCACTTTGGTACTTAAAATTTTTCTAACTTCCACCCAAATAAAGATCAGGATTTATCTCAGTGAGCCTCAAATATTTAAATCCTTATAAATCAGTCCCCTTCTTATGCGGGCAGCGGACTGCTGTTTCCAACCACTGGTGCTGTGAAATAACTACAATAATTAATGAAAAATGTATACAAACGGCTGGAAACAGAATTCGGCACAAGAAGCCGATTTGGGTCTGGAACTCTCTCTCTCTCTCTCTCTCTCTCTCTCTCTCTCTCTCTCTCTCTCTCTCTCTCTCTCTCTCTCTCTCTCTCTCTCAAGGAAGAAAACAAATAATTTAACTTAGTAGGATAGTATTTAGAGTAAATTACATAAACACCCCCTAAAACCCGTTTTCACTAATACCTCTAAATAAATAAAATTAAATTAAAAAAAAAAAAATTAGTGGAAAATCTCATTCTACCAATGTTTGTTGTAATAGACCCACCAATTGGTACTTCCCAATGAGAGACCCTATAATTGTAAATGTTATTAGAGATTAGTCCAAAATTTTCTATTTTAGAATTATTAGATGTATTTTCTACCCTTACCTATATATACAGAACCGTATATAAGAAATATATACAGATATTAGGGAAGTATTTCAGTTACACAAAATCCCATTTATTAGGGATATCTTTTTGGAAATAGCAAAATCCCATAATTGTAGGATTCATATTATACACATCTTGTAGTTTGATATCTCACCATTTCATGTTCATCTAATATTCATTCTTCAGACAGTGAACACACTATTTGCTATTGCAAGTTATCGAAGAATGTATCTAAATCAGCATGATTTTCATACTATGTTCACACTAGATGTTTAGAGTTTGGAGTATAATTTGACAGTGCAAAAGTTCACACTGTATATATATACTAGGTGGGGGCACGTGCAAGGCACGTGCAGTGCTGGAATGCCCCGTTGCCTGTTGCAAGGGTCCTTTTCTACCGCGCACAATCCGAACTCAACAGTATAAATTTGATTTTCGAAATTCTATTTCACCAACACCATACAATATATTTCATTTCCTAAAATAATTAAAAAAGTACAACAGCATTTTCACTATTCAAAAAATGCCAAAAAGAGAAGAGTAACTCTTTGGGCACAAAAGAATTACACAAAAACAAGACACATAAAGAACAATGTGTCTTTCTCTCCTCAATGGACCCTACAGTGTCAATGGACCCCGCAGTTTCAGTAGACCCCACCAGGAGAGAGATAGACACAAACTCTTTATGTGTAATTCTTTTGTGCAATTCTTTTGTGCCGAAAGATTTACTCACAAGAGAACTCCACCCAGCAATTGTATTCTCATTATGTGGATACACCCCATCTGGTTCAAGCATTTCATCAAACAAGTAGAGTGTTTCATCATTGTGGCTACATCTAAAGATTCTAAACAGAACATCTAACACTGCATTATGTATAGGAGTATTCAATAGATCTGAATCTAGTTCCTTGTACACAAGAAGAAGCTACCCCGTAGAAGGAGAATTTCCCAAAAAAAAAATAAAGACCACATACGTACAGACATGTACGCATATATATATATATAGATGTATGTGTACATGTTGCAAGTAAATGGAATGAAATCAATACTCTATTGTAATGCATATATAGACCACATACGTAGGAGAAAAAGGGGCAAAAAGAAAAATCAATACTCTGTGAAGAAAAATAACATATTTACAATGTATCGTCTTACCTGAATGGAATTTGGACAACTCAAAAACATTCAAGTACCTCCAATGGCAATGCGAAAAATATCCACGAGCAGCTCCCCATTAATTAGAGGTCTGGCTTTGGAACATGAGATCTCTAATTAGTTTCCCCACACTTTTCGCTTTCCCAAGCACCCATTTATCCTTTTTTCATAGCATGCCCTCAAATCAAAGTGTATCCTTGTTTTAGAAAATTGAACAACAGAAGATAATTAACAAAATATGAACAAACCATTTGAAACTCCAAAAAGTTATAACATACAATTAAAATCAGTTAACCTTGGCAAAGAAAATCAAAGAATCCCATCCCAGTGACCAAATTTATTTAAGAAAGAATAACACAATGCCCAAATTCCAATTCTTGGTTAGCAGAACTATATATATTTGCATATAAATACATGTGGAAGTGAATTGCCTTCAACTTTCTAGCCATCTGTGAATTGTGCTTATAATTTTTTTCTTAACAAAAATGTACACCATGCAATACATGAATAACCTTTGATAATGAAAATAATTCAAAGACTAACATAATTATCTTTAGGAAAGAGACAAATGGGCAAAATCAATCTTTTCTAATGGTTACAAGAAATATTACCTAATAGTAAATCCACAAAGTAAAGAGCAATAGAAATGGATGCGTACAACACAAATCCAAAATTGTGTGTTAGTCATCCAAATAAGGTAGAAAAGGTCAACCTTTAGATCCAGTGTTTCAATCCTCAGTAGCCTTAGGGTACTGCCAATTAGGCAGCACCAAGGAAAGGTTGACTACACACTATAACGACTAACGAGTAGGGGAGGTTGTACGGTCGAGATTCGTGCACTTAGATCCATGTTGCATTAATTTGTGGCTATAAAGCTAGAGTGTAGCTGTAAGGTAATTGGGAGTTCTTACCAGCACTTTGCCTTGTCTTTTTTCCAATCAAGTGTTTGCTTGCCTGCAATGTAAGGAGTATGTTAATTAAAATGCAAGCACAAAGATAAAACGCAAAAACATATTGAAAATAAGCTACCAATTGAATTGCTCTATCAATCTTCATCAATGCTGAACAGTAATAGAATCTCAGGGATCCTTTTAACAATTCATAATGTCTTTTAATACATCGAGGGTGCCGTACTACAAATTTCAACTGTGACACATGATCATTTTCAATGTTAACCTTTTGATCATCAAACGGTCATCTCTAGACCATTTCATCCACTTAGTTGATCTGAATATAAAAATGTAAGCCAATCAAAGGACTTAACTGGCATGTAAAAACTGTAAATCCAGAAATCGAGATATGAGTGGTATGGTGTCATTGAATTATTAGACAATAGATAGAGTTCCTTTTTATGCACATCAGTCTCTTCTCGAAGCAAACATAGACATATTAAATGCAATAGCAGTTTGGTTCAGGCACTAATAAAATTTCATCTAGATGGTCAAAATAGAGTCCGTGTTAGATAGTTTATTTGTCTACAAACTGTGAGCATTTGGGTTAGTTTTTTCATTGTTTTCTCCTAAAGAAAAAATTGTTAAAGCAAGGAAAAAGGTTTATATATATATATATATATAAAAGCTCCAGTTCGTAAATGCATATTTTATTTTTCCAACCTATTGTTAGCAATTTGAGTTGGAAAGTGAATCAGAAAATAAAATAGTGGAATGAATAAATGTGCACAAGAAATAAGCAAATGATGATTAATTAGCCTCAGACATGTACCCAACCTAAATGCTGTCCAGAATCAACTTTTTAACATTGTAAAAGACTTCTATGTCTCAAGCAAATGCATATTGTGATCAACTTACCTTCACTATATGGAAACTATGGCATTCATCTTTTTTGTGAAACTCCAACCACTACTCATTAAACCGAATCGAACTCCTAGCTGAAGCACAATTAGAAAAACATCAATCGTGCAAGTATTGAAATCCCATCCGTAAACACCTTCATTAATGTAGAAACCAAATTAAAAACAACAAAAGTCATGTACCACATGATGTGAATTCGGGTTAAGTTATACTAAACGTAAATTTGGTAAATGTTTCACTCGAGAATTGGAATTGACAGTTTTGGATAAACTATTCCACCACAATTATGATGTGTCGGAATTTAAACATCCTTCTTAATCCCAGGAAGCAAAGGAGGTAGTTTAGAATGTCATAAGATCTCATATTTGTAATTTAATACAATCAATCTCACATTTGCACGTGTATAAAATGTTGGACCACATAGTATCTCTTCAAGCCAAAGTTACCCGGACTTGGCATAAAAGGTATCGTACCCATGTTGACGTGGGTATGACAAGGATACCGACATGGGATATGTGTCGGACTTGTTTCGTACCATATCGGACACGGCTTGCTATAAAAAATATAATCTAATGAGGAAAATTGTTTGCTAGTTTCAAAGTCTTCTTATCATATTTAGGTTGTCGCTACACTTAATAGCCTCATATCATAGTGATGACATGTATAGACCTCTAACTAAGTAAGTAGAGCTATTTTCCAAAAATTATGATTAGATTCCTTATGATGATAGGCAATTCACACAACACTTACATTATTTTAGTTTATTATGATTAGATCCCTTATGTTTTAACAAATTACATTCCTTTATTACTGATTACAAATAACACCACATAACTTATATATATATATATTATTTTCACCAAAAGTTTGATAATTTCTAAAAGTGCCACAAAAATTTAATTTTTAAACTATGAGTCTATGACCCTATTTTAAAAGTACAAAAATTAAAATACTTGATTTTGTTCTTGCATAATATGCAAAACTAGTATACAAATTTATAATATTTACTTAAATATAGACATGTCCCCCTACCCATACCCCGTTATGGATCCTTATATTGCCCAGTCCCCTTATCCTAATATTTGAGAGTTTGACAAGTCCAACCTCCGGACACATCTACATACCTGTCACTCATACCCGAGTTTGGGTAACATTGCTTCAAGCTAAAGACGACTTAAAGCTACAAAACTGTTATTATTTATTTTTATTTTTTTTTGTCGCTAAAAACAAAACTATTTTCTAAATACGCTTCTCTACATACACCAACGTTGAACCACATTGCGCAACAAATAAGACATAACAAACTCATCCCAGGAAGAAACGTGGATCACATTTAAGTAGCCATGATAGTTAGTACAATGCATGTTATAATATATAGTAGAATAACGTTTTGATTCCCAATTTTGAATATAAAGTTGGTTACCATCTACTTTGGTAGTTGTACCACCTAAAACAATTTTCAATGAAAATTCAATGGAGCCCTTTGCCCATTGTAATTAAATGTCGGACAACTTTCAAAGTGTTTCGAATTCGAATTTGGGAACCACATCACTCTATATCATCAAAGGCATTGGAATATTACCAGGCACGGCGTTGTCACTTGACGAAAACCCATTTCTGCTGAAAGTTTTGAGAAGAAGTTATAAGTTAAGAGGCTCATAATTGCATTACAACATATAATCAATGGTAAATTTCCAACTGTAACCTCTAAGCCAAAATAAAGAGTTACAACATAAGATGGTAGAAGGAACAAATAAATTGTAAAGGAAATCTATATGAAGCTCAAAGAAGGATTTTAATATTTAAAAGGTTTCTTTTACCCCCAAAAAAGTACAAATAACTGGAATTGTAGAAAGAGGGATACAGGAAAATGTAGAGGCCCACAACTCTCTCTAACACACCTTCTCTCTCTCTCTCTCTCTCTCTCTCTCTCTCTCTCTCTCTCTCTCTCTCTCTCTCTCTCTCTCTCGTTCTTTCTTTGTTTTCAGTCTCCTTGTAAAACAAGCATGAAAAGTTTTTTGTTTATTTGTGTATTTTCCCTCCAAATCTTCCACCTCCATTTGTCGTTTGCTTGTTTATTTATTTATTTATTTATTCATTTAATGTTATTTTTTAAATAAAAGGGTGAGAAGGTCAATTAGTAATGACAATGATCTTTTCAGTAAGCCCACCTCCCTTCTATGAGGATACAGATAAAGTGACCATATGTCACGCCCCGGAGCAGCATAAATAGAGAAAAATAAATTTCCTTTATGGGTCCATAGGGAATGACAAGTGAAAGTCACTACTAACCACACCACACAGTACTAGTCCAAACAGGAACAGTAAACAACTGAAATATAAACACGGTTCTATCTATTAAAAATATCAGAGTATGGTCCACAGGATCACAACAGGTCTGGAGACAACATATGCCCAAGTACCCGTTAACTACAAAGTACAACAGTAAAAGAAAAGTAGTAACATAAACTACTATCTATCTTCAGGTCTTCAGCTGGCGTACGGATAGTCATCAGCCTGACCGGCATCAGTGGGGCCATCCTCTGCGTAATTCCCTTCAGGGTAATAGTTATTGCCATGAGTTCCATTATCTGCATTGTAAAGGACAGGGTAGTCTAGACGGAGCATGTCCAGGCAATAAAGGCCGTCAGCTTGTTGAAAGCTGAGTGAGCGCTAACACAATCTCATAGAAATAACATAATTACCATTATGGACAACATATGACGGTGATACTAAATATATCTCTTCCTCTTTTTATTCAGACTTATTACCTATAGATTCCCATTGTTTCTCGATTCTAAGACTGATTGCAAAATCTCCCAACTGACTATCTCGAACTGATTATATCAGCACAACATACCAGTGCTCTTGTTCACCGCTATACCGCTTTTAAGAACTCTTGCGAGCACCCATACATTATTCTCATATAACGACTGGTCTATGGATGTATCCATACTCCTGTTCACCGCTTTTAAGAACTCTTACTGCTCACCGCTTTTAAGAACGCTTGCGAGTACTGTGCACCCATAATTCTCACGATCTTGATCAAATCCTTGACATATACTTATCGGATTCAACCTGAGCGAATCATCAGCTTGACTCACACAACCTTGAACATACTAATCATCTTACTAACTCACTTCTCAGTTATCCAATACTACCCAGTATTATTTTCTCCTATCTATCTTGTTATCGCGTCGTACTATTACTAACGTTCCGAACCCGACTACGTTACTCACCATGTTATCTCAAATCTCATTATCGTATCCCATTTCCTCCGTAATCCCTACTATCGCATAATAGGAACATGAAACAATGATTAACAACTACGCATTATGCATTATAAACTGAAAGGAATGCATTCATGTTCTGCTAGGTTCGATCGATTCAGGTCCTCTCGATCGATGGAGAAAAGGTGATGTTCGATCGATTGAAGTCTTCTTGATCGATCGAAGTTTAGGTGGTCTCGATCGATTGAACTCATTTCGATTGATTGAGACACAGTGATGTTCGATCGATTGAACTCAGTTCGATCGGTCGAACTTCGTCTTCCACAGATTCTGCAGTGAACGTGCAGAATATGCTAGGGGGTGTTAGGATTGTATTGAATACGTCCAGAATACGTAAAACATTATTACTAAGCTACCGAGTGAGTTTGGAACTCACCAAAAGTTGTTAAGGGCGTGTTTGGCAACGTTGAAAACTTCCAAGCTTCCTCCAATAGCTTCCTCTTTCTCTCTCTGCTCCTCTCTTCGTCTCTGTTTCTCCTTCTGATTCTCCTTCTTCTCTTTCTCTTCTTCTTCTTCTTCTTCTTCTCTCTCACTTACAGAATATATATATGTATAAGTATATATGAATGTTTGTATAAATATACACACAAAACTCACAACTCTCTCTCAACTCTCTGATTTTCCAAACACTCAAACACACGAGCACAACCACATATATAGAGGGAATGGAGTGCAGGTGGCTGTTTCTGCGGGAAACTTGGAATTCAAATCATTACAAGTTTGATCGATCGAAGTATGTTCGATCGATCGAACTCAGATCGGCCAGGTTTTGATCGATTGAGAAGGGTTTGATCGATTGAAGTGGGGACCACGTATTAAATTCAGGTCGGTAGGGTTTCGATCGCTCGAACAGGGTTCGATCGCTTGAACTTCTGGTATGCTCGATCGCTCGAATGAGCTTCGATCAATCGAAGATTAAACTTCATGAATGGTCAAAGGAAGTATATAGAATCTCTCTGTATTAAATAAATATTGAAAATACAGGGTATTACACCATACAACATACAAATTGAAAGTTTCAAGATTAATCCATGTGATGTATATTGAAAAGCTTATACAAATTCGATCCTCTTTATGAACTCACTTACTCATCAAAACTTTTGTACAATTGTCACACACTGTACACATTGAAAAGAAAGCAGTAAAAGTGCTTACCTCATTCAGTTCCTTGACACAATTGCTAGCCCTCTTTACCTTCTCACTATATATCTCATTCTCCACTCTGTAGATTCGTCCATCACATCCTGTTGGCAAGATTGAACTGTCTGCCATAAGTGAGCTCACGAATTACTATACATGAAAATTATGAAGCTGAGCTCACGGATTACTATACATGAAAACTATGAAGCAAGTAACACAAAAATTATCTTGATCTCATAAGTGAAACTACACACAAAAAAAGAGTAACCAAACAACGCAGCATTGGGGATTTCATAGTCAATACATAAAGATAAGTTTGAGAACCGTTACATGAAAACATGTTATGCAAAAAGGAATAGAAGGCACAATCTCACATTTCCACGTGTGTAAAATGTTGGACCACATAGTATCTCTTCAATGTAAAGACTTAAAGCCACAAAACTGATATTAATTTGTTTTTGTTGCTAAAAACAAAACTATTTTCTAAATACGCTTTTCTACATACACCAACGCTGAACCACATTGCACAACAAACAAGACATAACAAACTTATCCCAAGAAGAAACGCGGATCACATTTAAGTGGCCATGGTAATTAGTACAATGCAGTTCCCTATAATATATAGCAGAATAACATTTTGATTCCCAATTTTGAATATAAAGTTGGTTCCCATTTGCTTTGGTAGTTGTACCACCTAAAACAATTTTCAATGAAAATTCAATGGAGCCCTTCGCCTATTGTAATTAAATGCGGACAAATTTCAAAGTGTTTCGAATTCGAATTTGGGAACCACATCACTCTATATCTTCAGAGGCATGGGAATATTACCAGGCATGGCGTTCTCACTTGACGAAAACCCTTTTTTGCTTAAAGTCTTGAGAAAAATTAACAAGTTGGAGGATCATAATTACATTACAACATATAATCAATGGTAAATTTCCAACTCTAACCTCTAAGACAAAATAAAGAGTTAAAACATAAGATGGTAGAAGGAACAAATAAATTGTAAAGGAAATCTATATGAAGCCCAAAAAGGATTTTAATATTTAAAAGGTTTCTTTTACCCTCTAAAAAGTAAAAATATAAATCGAATTGTAGAAAGAGGGATACTGTATATTGAAAAGCTTATCCAAATTCGACCGTCTTTATGAACTCACTTACTCATCAAAACTTTTGTACAATTGTCACACACTGTACACATTGAAAAGAAACCAGTAAAAGTGCCTACCTCATTCAGTTCCTTGACACACTTACTAGCTGTCTCTACCTTCTCGCTATATATCTCATTCTCCACTATGCAGATTCATCCATTGCTTCTCTGTTAGCAAGATTGAACTCTCTGTCACAAGTGAGTTCACGGATTACTATACATGAAAACTACAAAGCTGAGCTCACAGATTACTATACAGGAAACTATGAAGTAAGTGACAAAAATTATCTTGATCTCACAAGTGAAACTACACACAAAAAAGAGTAATCAAACAATGCAGCATTGGGGATTTCATAGTCAATACATAAAGATAAGTTCAACTTGAGAACCGTTACACGAAAACATGCTATGCAAAAAGGTATAGAAGGCATACAACGATCTTGACACGAGGACAAACATTTTGTCTACAAGTTTTAAGTGGTTAGAAGTTTGATTGATGGTTGAATGTTCATTGTTTTTCTATCTGTAGAGGCAAACTGTGTCAAGTAGCCTGACCGTAATTTTTACTCACACAAATGCCTTAAAACCTCAATTGGGTATATGCTCACTCTACCATGTTCACTAAAGAGCCTGACTGTATATGTATATAATATATATATAAAGAAAATTACATGCTATGTAAATAATTGAACATGATGCTTTAAAAAATTAAAAGTTGTTACAAAATTCAATACTAATTTGAGAATAAAGCCACATAGTTCTAGACAAAGTTTAGTGCATACAAAGTTGATTCGTACCTCCAGTCCTCTTTGATTCCATTGTGAAAGGTTATAATTTCATTTTTCTTGCTATATTGGGGTTGGTGAATGATTTAGTTCTCCTGCTTTTTTCATGGTTTTGGAAGCAAACTTCATGGAAGCTTCTCTTGTTTTTCAATGACTTAAAATCATTTCTAAAAACACGACTTTAAAGAAGGCTACAATTCATGCTAGAAAACAGTTCTTTGAAGTCGTCGTAAACACGTCTCTTTGAAATCGTGTTTTGAAAAGACAACTATATAAAAAGCTTAGTTTTAAGTCATCTCTTTTTAAAAGAAGTTTTGAGGATTATTAATAAGCTGAAAAATGCATGGGTACGGTAAAAAATATTTAAGGATTGACGGTTTGGACAAAAATTCAGCATATAAGGATCCAAAATTGTTCCACCCTTCACTACTTTAGTATATTTAAATGCTGAAAAACATGGATTCTTTAATTTTTACACCTTATGCATTTTCCTCACTCTCTACATCACCTTCTCAATATTCTCTCTCTGAATTAAGTACGTGTTTAAACATTTATAGTATAAAAATTATTTTTTATGGTTAATATAGATGCAAACAATGTTTTTTTTTTGGGTGTGCCCATAGGCGCAGGCAATTGCTAGCTAGTGGTATAATATTTTGCAATTAATATTGTTTTCAATTTTGCCCCTCCTAACATTTTGTAGCTACTATGTTATTATCAAAAGATTATAATCGTTTCTCAATTAATGGGAATCTCAATAGCAACTTTTTTTTTTGAGAGAATCTCAATAGCAACTTAAGAGTTAAGATAACTTAATAGGGGTTGCACATGGCCTTGAATTTGATCCTACTTTTTAATCCTCCACATGGGTTTACCTTTGACTCCAAGAATAATGTTTCATACCATTTTATTAAACAAACATACGCATATTCTTTTGGGGATCTAACTAAGCTCAGTACCTGGGATTTTGATGCCTGAGGTTTATTCTTCCTTTTCAACTTTGCGGCTGCATATTTAATATGTAACCCAAAAGATTTAAGTGAAAGCAAGGCGTACAATGGCAACTACTTAACAATCCTACTTAGTAAAAGAGAAAACTACCAAAAAAAAGTTCTTTTACCCCATAAAAAGTAAAACTAACAGGAATTCTAGAAAGAGGGAGACTATATATTAAAAAGCTTATACAAATTCGGCCGTGTTCATGAATTCACTTACTCATCAAAACTTTTGTACAATTTGTCACACACCGTACACATTGAAAAGAAACCAGTAAAAGTGCTTACCCCATTCAGTTCCTTGACACACTTGCTAGCCCTCTCTACCTTCTCGCTATATATCTCATTCTCCACTCTGCAGATTCGTCCATTGCTTCTCTGTTGGCAAGATTGAACTGTCTGCAACAAGTGAGTTCACGGATTACTATACATGAAAACTACGAAGTTGAGCTCAAGGATTACTATACATGGAAACTATGAAGTAAGTGACACAAAAATTATCTTGATCTCACAAGTGAAACTACACACAAAAAAGAGTAATCAAACAACGCAGCATTGGAGATTTCATAGTCAATACATAAACATAAGTTGAACTTGAGAACCGTTACATGAAAACATGCTATGCAAAAAGGTATAGAAGGCATACAACGAACTTGACATGATGACAAACATTTTGTCTACAAGTTTTAAGTGGCTAGAAGTCTGATTGATGGTTGAATTGTTCATTGTTTTTCTATCTGTAGAAGCAAACTGTATCAAGTAGCCTGACCATAATTTTTACTCACACAAATGCCTTAAAAACTCAATTGGGTTGTCTACAAATGTAAATGAAATTGAGATTATAATGGAAATTCTCTTGCAATTTACGGTCTCAACTCAAACATAAAACATCATATTTATAGTGTAATGATAATGAAATCTGAATCACAAAAATTCTAATCTTTAATTACTCATACAAATGCCTCAAAATTGGGTCACTTAGAAATGTAGACTTTTTTTATCACGAAAAAAAAAAAAAAAACCTCTACACGTACAAAAACTCTCTTTCTAGGCTTAATTTTAGCCAATGTGGGTGTCGTAGCATCCAAATCGACAACATATCAGAATAATTAGAGAATAAAATTACAACTAATTGAAGTGTAAACATTGGCCACGTTTTTCTTCTGCTCCTCACTTTGCTGCATTTTTTTCTTCTTTTATACCCATCCCAACCCAACCCAACCCACAAAGCAACTATGAACCAAGGGACATATACTATTCAAGTTTTATGTTCTTGTTTGAATTAAGAAATAATTCCATGCTAAAAGTGCCAATTTATATATATACATATATACATAAAGTGGATTAATAAGCAATTTCAAGATTATTTCAAGTATGATTACCAAACTTCTTATTTCATCGTAGCATCTAAAATGTGTGTTTAATCTTTTTGTTAATGCCCATATTGAGATGACAATAATTACATACGAATGTCCGTAGAATTAAAGAGCACTAATCCTGTACTCAAACCTGTAAACCAAATTGAAAACCCAATTTACAGAATCAATATCCAATAGATTCAAATCCAAAACCCTTGAAATTTACTACAAATTTGAGCTCTAAAATCTGAATCTCTCTTTCTCTGTAAACCAAAAATTATGTATAGGAATTTCATAGGATTTGCATGAGAGGGAGCGATTTGGAATTTTGAGAGAGATAGAGAGGGAGAGAGAGAGAGAGAGAGAGAGAATACAGAGAAAGAGAATATGACCTTTGTTGGTTGTTTTGTCGCTCCAAGTCCACAAACTAAAATCTTTATAGGAAATCTGCAATAATATTTATAGGAATACATGAATTATGAAGCAAAAACCCTTAAAATCAAAGAATAACCAAATCACAAGGATTCTAAGGCTGGCACACACACACACACACATGAATCTCGAGAGAGGGGATAAAGGAGTGATGGAGAGAGAATACATTGGGACTGTCCGATCTCGATCGGGACTGAGCGTCGCCGGCGAAGGCGAGATCAAAGGTCTGCGTAACAGTATCAAGACAGAAAGAGAGAGAGAGAGAGGCAGGGAGACAAAGAGCATCGGCGAGTGGTGGCGGCCGGCGTAACTGTATCGATCGATCGAGAGAGACAGAGAGGGAGTCCCAATGTATTCTAATGTTAAATTTCACGTTAGAACGAATATAAGTGTTAAATTTCACACTCACATTCGAGTTATTCAACAAAAGGAACACTGTCTTATCACAAATTTATTTGCACATTTATTTTACACTGACTGCAATATTTCATTGACATCACAATTTTCATTCACATAGGCCTCGTTTGGTTGCCGGATAGGATAAAGGGGTATAGTATAAAGTGTAGTTAACTTATGCTGGGATAACTAACCATAGGATAAAACAGTGCAGTATTAATTTTATACTGTGTTTGGTTCGTGCCGGATTAAACTGGGGATAAAATACAAATAGTGCAATACTGTGTTTGGACGACCATGGTATAAACCTGAATTAATTTGTAACTTTCCATAAATGCCCTTTTTGCAAAAAATTACCAAATTACCATGAATACACCATAACACCTTCACATTAAAGCATTTTTTCAAACATTAACTACAAAATACATATGTCCCACACTTTTTGAGGCAAAAAAAAAAAAAATACATAATAATAATGTCAATAAAATGTCCTAACATACGTATCAAGGTACACAAGATTCCAAATGTGTTTCTATCCATTCGGAGTTGCTCCACACATACTATGTCCCCTCGATTAATCATTCTGTCTAAGTTCTCCATTCGAGCAATTACGTTACTTATTCCCCTATCCCCAATTACTTTCCTCTTATATCTATTAATGGTCACAATCATTATCATGAACATCGAAATCAATTGAATAAAATCAAGCAGTATTTCTTCAAGCACCAAGAAGACCTCAACATCTTCCGTTGATATGTCCATGAAAAAAGCCTTACACATAGATGAAAAAACAACATATTATCTATAAGGACTTTTGAATATGGTATAAGAAAAGGAAAACAAAAATGAAATTGACCAAAGGGCATGTGGCCAAAGGCCATGAACATTGAAAGATGTGAATATGGTATAAGAAAAAGGTAATTAAGATAATAATTTTCTTCTCTATTACTTTCTTTTTATGTTCCTTCACTTTTTCAATATTCTTAGCATTCATTTTTTACCCATATTCTAGCTTGAGAATGTTCACTTTGTTGGGAAAAAGAAAAAAGGCATGTATTGTGTGTGGAATAAAATATACATATATACACATTTTAATGAATACTTTTAAATATGCATATTTCTTTTGTCAAAACACACACACACACATATATATATATATACATAATAGGAGTATTCATTGATATGTAAAAAAAATAAAGAAAGAGAGTACACAACTAAAAATGTATCTACTTTTATATGTAGTAAGTTAGTAATTCTATCTATGTATATACGATAGAATGTGATCCACTAACAGAGTGATTGAAATACTAAAATTATATAGTACATTGTGCATGGAGACTAGTACTTCCTTTTTCTGCTTTCCAAAAGATTACTACTTGCCCAAAATACAATAAAGTGAAGAGGGTTAAAATGAAAAGTAAAGATTGGGACACACCAAAGACACAATTTTTTGTTGTGTCCCAAAAATTGTGTCTCAAAAGTTGTCTTAGGGTGTGTTCCAAATATTACCCTAAAATGAAATGTGGTTCATTTTTGGATAATACACAAAAGAAAAAAAGGAAAAAAAAAAAGGCTCGTGTTACAATACAACTTAATAGATAGCAAGTGGTAATCAAATGTTTCTATAACCGTAACCACTCTCCTTGTTCTTATCCAATTGAAATAAGAGATCATAGATAAAGTAAAGACCCACCAGAAAAGGGAAAAAATTGATACCTACAACTCAAAATCAGACATTATAATAATTAAATATTGAAGCTCTTTAATCACTATCTAAGTATCTCTCTCCCCTAAAAATAATGTTGCCTGAAGATCAAACATTAAACAAAAAAAAGCTAAAATATAATTCCTCAAATGATGCACAACAATCTCTACCAAAATACAAACCAAAACCCAGCAATACAAGGAATATATCTCTCAATGTAAAAAAAAACACACACACACACACACACACATATATATATACATATATATTTCTGCATATATATGCAAGCATAGATGTATATAACTCACCTAATCTCATTGTGAGGAGCTGTCCAAGAGGGAATCTAAACAACACAGTGAGAGATTACAAGGACTGAAAGCAGGATCTTTGAAGATTGTAGACTACACATTTCTAATTCACTGCCCTAAAATTTAAGAACCAAGAAAGGGGAAAGAAGGGAAATGTGGCACAAGATTGAGTGAAGAAATGGAAACTGAAGAAATGAAATACTGACAAATACTCAAACGAACACCCCCTAAATTAAAACTCTCCATCTAACTCTCCATCTACACAACCATTCAGTCTAAAAATGCAAAAAAAAATATAGATCTAGCATAATATTAAAGTAAGAGAACATAGATTTATGATTTTGTCAAGCATTTAAGCAAACCCTAGATTATGAAAGCTCATAAGTTTCAAAAAATTGTCATGGAAACCAAAAATATTGTAGATCTAAGGAGGATAACGCATAACCTTTGTAGATTTTCCATTTTAGTAACAAAAAGTTAAGAAATCGAAAAAAAAATTCAAAAAATACGAACCTGTGGCTGTGTGTGCCTTGTTCTGCGTCTTCTGGAGAGAGAGGGAAATCGTTGCTGGTCGTCGGCGTTGCCTGCTCCGGCGTCGGCGTCGGCGTCGCCTGCTCCGGCGTCAATGTCTGCTCCGACTTCTCCTATCGCCTTTGTCGCCTCCCTCGTCTGCTCTCAAGTCTGAGAGTGAATTATGAAGTAATATGAGAGATGAACCAAGAAGTGGTATATATATTCCAGGGGTAAAATAGTCAAGTTATCTCACAATCCCACTTAAGTTATCCCCGTGTCTTTTTTATACTACCCCCAGGTATAGTTTTATCCCTCTTAAGGGGTACTAAAGTTAACCAAACCACCCAATACCTTTGGTTAAATAATACTACTAAGGGCCCAACCAAACACAGTATAATACGGATTGGACTAAAATAGTCCAATCCGCCCAATTAATCCGGCAAACAAACGGGCCCATAGTATACAATTTAGCACCGTAACATGTGAAACCAAGAACATGAGTGTTAAATTTACACTACAACATTTTGAACCATATCCTTTGAACTACAACATAGTATACAGTTTCACATCACAACTTTTGAAGCAAGAACAAGAGTGTTAAATTTTACACTACAACCTTTTGGACCACAACCTTTGAACCACAACATAATATACAATCGGGTTCCATTGTATAGACTGAAAGATAGCAGATCTGGTAGCAGATCCGGTATTGCCATTGTTGTTGAAACCCAGAAAGCTTCCAAGTATCATAAGTCAAAACATCAACCGTGTTCGAAACAATCACCAAAATCGAATCGGGCTAGTACTTCGCAAGTTGGGGCACAATAATAGAGAACATGGCCTTGTTCCTCTGTATCAAGTTCAACCTGGACTCGCCGGGGTTCTGCCTAGCGTTGGCGGTGACGATACAGAGAGCGGATCCGACGGTGATCTTGGTCCTCAAGTAGTCCACGCCGGCCATGATCTTGGTCCTCGGGAGGAACGCGGCGGCATGTCGGAGATTGAGAATCTCGCCGCAGAGTTTATCTGGCTTACGTCGACTAGCGTGAGGTCATCGGAGAGGTCCTGTGTGAGGATGGTCTGAGCTATAGCCTGAGCTTTCTTCCCTAAACACACACACACACACACACACACACACACACACAGACACACAGAGAGAGATGCATATAGAATGTGATTTCTTCTCATTTAGGTATTTGGGATTTGAATTTTGAAAACCCCTAAAATAGTTGGGGTTATTAATTGCAGTTTTGAATGGGAAATGGAAAGGGTAGTTTGGTCCGGATTTGTGGTGTGGACTTTAGACTAAAATGTTTCATAGGTTGGGCCTATTGCAAGAAACCTAGAGTAAAATGGACATTATACTAATTAACTCAAAAAAGGGTGGGAAGGTCATTAAAAAGAAGTTTTATTGGAATTAAGGACAACTTATAAACATTAGAAATATAAGAAATGGGTAATTCTTAGGACACAACTTTCATACAACTTTCACACAAGCTCCTAAAAGATGTGTCTATCTCTCTCCTGTGTCACTGTGGGGTCCAGTGACATCACAAGAGAGAGATAGACACATTTTTTAAGAAGATTGTATGAAAGTTGTGTCCCAAAAATTACTCATAAGAAATAGTCCCCCTCTAGCCATTTAATTAGAAGTTAATCCATCGAAAGGGCTAGATTAGAAATAGACCCTTAATTAGGCATTTTAATTAGAAATAGGTCTTTTTCCCCAATTTAATAAAATTTTAATGTCTAAACTACCCTTACTCACATGGCCAGTTATATACATATATGTATATGTATATATATTCGTGTATCTATGTGGACATATATAGATTTGAAGTTAATGTCATTAACTGATAATGGGTTATGTTCCCTTAATTCAAGGGATATCCTTATCTACTCACCATGATCTTTTGTTGAAATTCAAATGAGCACTACTACACCCAACCATTTTTCTACATACTTTTTGACACTCACCTTTAAATGCATGTACCATGTGTTGTGTAAGTAGTGCACATAAAATTGTAAAAAGTCTAAACAGCACAAGGTACATATATTTAAAGCATAGTGTGTCAAAAAGTGTGTAGAAAAGTGTGTATGACTAGCATTATTGAATTCAAATTATTTAATACGTTTTTCAAAGAGTGAGAAATTCTCAGTCTTTTGTGAGAATTTCTCAGTCTTCTGTGAGAAATTTCTAAGTCTTTACACAGTCTGTTTTTTATGGCCCTCTTAAGATCCGTACTGTATATTCGTATATCTATATATGGACATATAGATATAGATTTGAAGTTAATGTCATTAACTGGTAATGGAATTATATTCCCTTAATTCAAGGGATCCCCTTATCTGCTCACCATGATATTTGGTTGAAATTCAAATTATTTAATACGTTTCCAAATAGTGAGAATTTCGCAGTTTTTTGTGGGTATTTCTCAGTCTTTACACAGTTCGTTTTTTAAGGTCCTCATAAGATCCAGACTGTATATTCGTGTATCTAAATATGGACATATAGATATAGATTTGAAGTTAATGTCATTAACTGATAATGGATTATGTTCCCTTAATTCAAGGGATCTGCTTATCTGCTCACCATGATCTTTTGGTTGAAATTATTTAACACGTTTTTTTTTTTGTGAAATCCCTTATTAAAATACTGATAAATTCCCTAATCCTTGGAAATTTCTCATTAAAAACTGAGAAATTCCTACTCTTTTGTGAAATCGCTTATTAAAACACTGAGAAATTAATTCCCACTCCTTTGTGAAATTTCTGATTAAAATACTAAAAAATCCCCACTCCTTTGTGAAATTTCTGATCCAATAAATTGGAAATTTACGCATAAACAATATCATTAGTTCTAGCAAGGAATCACACCAATGGATAACAAGTCTATCCATCAAGATGTGAGAATCTATACTTTACCATGTAAAATTGTGTCACACCCGTCCCGGGAAATCTATTTATTTTAAAATACAAAATTGATTTATTGTGAATAATTAATGTTGATTAATAATTGTGGATGTGGTTGACGTGGGTCAACGGCGAGTGTCAATCGAGAACATAGAGATTTGATAATCAATGAGGGATTGATATGAGTAAATGACATTTATGTGATTTTAAATGTTATTTGACTTTACCTGATTTTCATGAATAGTAATTATATCTGTTTTGTATAATTTCTGGTAGGTTGATCCTATCTTAGATCATTGTGAATACTGTGGTGAGAACATGAGTGATGCGTGGCATAAAAGGTAGGTGGTCTAGAGATTCCACGAAATTAGTTTCGGAACGTGATTTTCGGACCCAAACGGAACCTAGACGAAAACTTTTATAAATTTTAGTTTTCACTTGTGAAGTCATAAAATGGATGTATGCGACGTTTCAGGAGATAATTAGAAGTTTAGAGAACTTGCGGGGAGTTAAACACGATTTTCAAAAGTTGTGCCTATATATAGAAAAACATGAGATATTTTCATTAGTTATAATTTCTAACCTAAATCAAGAAAGAGGCAAAAAGGGGATTTATTGCTTCGAGCTTCAAGACGCAAATCGACGAACTTTCAATCGTCAACTTTTCTCCAAATTTCATATTCGGACTCCTCAAGGTATTAGCTACGTTTTGATGTCTATTAGGCCACGTCTGGCAAATTATTTCCGAAAAGCTAATTTTAAGAATTTGGGAAAAACAGGTAAATACTTGTAGGAATCACTCCTAATCGGAGATCCGACGTTTAATCGGGCTACTAGTGCTTTTCTCAAAGTTATAGGACGATTGCTCGAGGTATGAATACCAAACTTGTGTTATATAGACAATTTTGGATGCTTTGGATATTGTGTATGAAATTGTGATCCGGGCAAAATTCATGTGTTAAAATAGGCCCGTTAATTTTGGCGAGTACGTTTTGAAAAGCATGGTGATATGGTTATGTGAGTATGCTAAATGTCTATGTGGGTCAAAGGGGAGTTTGGTATAATTTCATGCCGGGGTACGCCTCTCGGTGTTTGAGAGTTATAGTAGTGACGACTACTTGCTTGGTGTGGGAAGTGACCAACCAGTGCAGATGGATGCAATGGTTGAGTGATCTTTGGCTAACCATTGGCATCGCGGTTTAAGATTTAAGACTTGCCGATATACTGGATGAATGCGTATCTCTCTCCCCAGAGACTAAATTATGTGATTTAGATGTTTAAAGCATGAATTGCCCATATGCATATGTTTAGAATTGTACACTCAGCATATAGCTGAGCAATGAAGATTTACTCCATTGCAGGTATGAAGAAAGGAAAAATGGAATGCAAGGGATGAGGCCGTTGGGATCATTCGGAGGAATTGAGGTATAGATTTTTGTAACCGAATCATAGAAGCTCTGGATTATTATTGAGTTGATGTAATATTCTTTTGAAAACCTTTTTAAGTTGGTTAGAAGTGACTTGGAACTCTTGAGTTCGCGTGTTGATGTTTAACACGTTGAATTTCATGTTTTATGAATTTATCGTAGCACTTATGAGATTTGATCCAAACGAGTCTTTGACTCATTCCGTTAATGTTTTCAAAACTTAGACATACTGTCTAATATGTTTATATACCTTTGTTAAAGTTTCAGAATGATTTGGAATTTATATGTTGAGTTTTGTCGTGTTTGCGACGTTTTCAAAAAAATAAAAATAGGCAAAAGTGGGCTGCCCGTGAATAGTGTTTTTACAAATGAAGTACTTTTTTCGGAAAATATTGAAATGTTCTATTTTGCTTCTAGGGTACCTTTGGGGTCCCTAATAACACTTTTATGGTTAATTTGAAATACAATTAACTTTTCAAATTGATACGGATTTTACGGACTCATAGTTCAATCTTTTTTTTTCTTCCAAAATGAACTTTGTTTTAAAGAGTTTGTTTAAGTGTCTTTTCCGCTGCTAGAGTTATTAATGAATTGGATGAGTCTCGGTGGCGTGCCACGTGTCCTATTTCTGCCCGTAGCGGGATGGGTCGTGATAAATTGCAAAACAATTGTGAAATATCACTGTTATCATATGTTTTCGCAAATTTTTTTCGAGTAATTTCCAATAATGGATTTTCTATTGACATGAACTTTCTCAGTTAACGGAATAACGATGAACAATTCCTCAATAAAAATAAGATATAAAACACTGAGAAATTATAAACAATTTCAAATATGATCAATATTTTGTGAACGCTTCTCGAAGCTCGCTGTTGTCGTCGCCGGCCGATTCTCCAATGTGAAACTCCATGAACTCCTTCAGATCGATGTAATCTTCGTCATCAGTGTCGATCTCTGACATTATGCGCTTGAGTTCGTCCGGCAACGTCTCGGTGTTGAGCGCTTTAAGTATGGTCTTGAGCTCCGAGACGGAGATCTTTCCGTTGCCATTGGCATCAAACTTCTTGAACACCTTTTCCATCTCGTGTATGCCGCCTAAAACACAGTCAGTCTGTTTCGAGTCTGTTGATTTCTTCGCCATTATAGAGAGAGAGAGAGAGAGATTATTATCCTGATATATATCTATATAATATCGGACAACAGCCTTTATGGCCAAGAAGTGATCTGCACCGTCCCTTAAGATTGGATAGTTTGGACCGTCAGATTCTTGACCTTTTTCCTCTCTACTCTGTCTCTCACTGTAATAACCATAATTTTTTGAATAAATTTCCTTAATGGTGTATGTCTTTATTGGGTCAATGAAAATTTAAATTTTGATTCATCACTTATTGGGGAGATAATTAGTAAATCTTATCTAGCTTTTCCTAATGTGGCATTGCACCAATTATTTTGTGTAATTGACAGCCTTTAAACCCTATATCATGTCGGTCAACATATGGAATTAAGGACTCACCCTTATCTCTGTAAACTTATATATGTTTTTATATCACCCGTATGATAGAAGACCAAAAGGTGCATATTCTCAGTCAAGGAAATCAACCCACTTTGAGAGAGAGAGAGAGAGAGAGAGAGAGAGGTGGAGTAGATGTGCAGTGTAGTGGCTAGCAGTAGAAGGAAAATCTTAGAGGTATTTGACATTTTCTTTCACTAGCATATAGATATATGTGTGTGTGTATATATATATATATGACTAGTTAGAGAGTAAATGTAAAGCATGGAGCAGAGTAGGTGTACGGGTATAGTACTTTTTCACTGAAAGCATGTTCATGGAATAGCATTGAGTTTTATGGTATGTTTGATAACCCAATTAAGTGATAAAAATGAAAAGATTCAACACTTATTCTTTTTCAGTGCGTTTGATAACATACTACTTAATTGAAAAAGCAGCCAAAAAATCACTGAAAACTTTAAGTGAAAATTTTCTACTGAAAATAATCACTGAATGCATTCTATTTCAATAGTTGAAGCACTGTTTTCATAATTACAAATTCAACCACTTAAAATTTTCAGTACTTAAAATTCAGCACTTAATTTTCAGTTTTATCAAACGCACCCTTAGTCTTTGATTAAGAATTCCTAGAGTGTATAGCAAGCATTGGTATAATGGAAAATAAAGTGATAATTTTCATGGGTTGATTGTTTAACATGCACAGAACATTTAAGTGTTAGGCTTTTGGAACATAGGTGTATACATATGTACGTGTGTATTTATATCTAACTAAGGCAGATTGTAAGTATGGATGTAGGGTGTGTTTGGATATGTAACATGAATGTAAATATTTCTAGTGATAAAGTGTTTGAGGAGTAAGACTTTGGCCTTGTTATTATTATTTGATATAGGACTGAATCAGGAGCTGTAGGCTTCTTTGGTACATTCGGGGAATTAAGTGATCGAGGTAAGTGATCTAAACCCTACTTGAATTTTCTAAATATTATTGTGTTTTATAAAATCTATTTCAAAACCATTTTGTAAAATTAAATGGGACCAAGTATGTGACCACTTTTAAAAGTGAACTGTTCTTGATTTATGTAAATCAATTATTCTGCAACTATGAATGAAATTTTATGAATCTAGTTATCTGTTAAAAAATTACTTAATGGATACTCTCAGTCTGACTATGCTCTGGGCCCCGCCAATAGGGATTATACATTGGTATCATGCATGATTATTGGGACTAGTCAACCTATCGGCCCAGTCACAGGGATTATATGTGACACATCGAATATTGTTTTGGACCCAGTCACAGGGTTATGTGTGACCATAGTCAACTTGACTTTGGGCTCTGTTAACTTTATGTATTGATTACAATTTTGATAATTGTTTTCCTTATTGCAAAATATTAAAATTCTTGAAAACTCGTATATTTTTATTCTATAAAATTATTTACCCTGTTTGGTCCATAGATAAGGTTGGTGATTACTTACTGAGCTGTTAAGCTGACTTATAACCATTTTTCAGATGAAAATGAGTAGAAAGAAATCTATTAGTGGACTGAAGGATCAAGAGGGTGGCGATCGAATAATAATATTTGACTAAAACTTTATTTATTTGATGTTATGTAATAAGTTGAACGGTTTGAAATAATTGTTTATCTTTTTATTTTAATTAAGTTTTATAAGTTTGGAACATGAACAATTAGCGAATTTGAATTTGGAATTCATTATTGAAGTTTTGTTTGATAATTCATATTTCCCTTAAGAATGCTTAGCTAGGCCTTGCACGTTCGTGGGGTCCAACCTTACAGATGTGCGGCGTTGTCACGCTCCTCGGAGTCGGGTTTGGGGCATGACAATTTAGTGGTATCAGAGCCAGGTTGGGAAAGTCCTTAGGCCTATATGACAATAATTGAATATCATACTTAAGTTAGGAAATGTGTTTGAAAATTTAAGTGGTACGCTCACTAATTACTGAGTTAGAAGTCATAGATTTGTATATGGTTATTGTAGGCAGTCATGGAACAAGCAGCTGATAATTTTGGAAACCCGGCCACTTGGGGAGGCAGGGCACCACGAACCGGTGTCACACATTCTGAAGGGACCAACAATAATGGAAATGATAATGTTCAAGGAAATCTACAAGATCCCGGCAATAATGGAAATGAAAATGTTCAAGGAAATTAGCAAGAGCCCGACATGTTTCAGCTGATGCAGACACTGGTGGGGGTAGTCCACCAACAGCAACAACAACAAAACACTGTAATGCAACCACGGAATAATAGTGGCATCATGGAGTTCAAGAAGCTAACGCCGCCATCTTTTGAGGGAACTACAGAACCACTTGAGGTTAAGAAATGGTTAAACGAGATGGAGAAGGCGTTCAAGGTGATGAAGTGCTCGGACACGGAGAAGGTGACATATGCTACCTACATGCTACAAGGAAGTGCTTATGACTGGTGGAAGCTGGAGAAACGTAGGGTTGAGCGTGATCAGGAGGCTCATACTTGGGCTAAATTTATGGAGGCCTTCTATGACAAGTACTTTCCCAAAAGTATTCGCCTTCAGAAGGAAAAGGAAATTCATCAGACTAGAGCAAGGTAGTAAGACGGTCGCTCAATATGAGGCTGAATTTGAAAGGCTAGAAAAGTTTGGGCCAAAATTTGTGGCAACTGAGGAGGATCGTCCTCGGAGGTTCGAAGATGGCCTGAGACCCCGTATCAAATTGGGTGTGGTACCTTTTGAGTTAGAAACTTATGGGGCAGTGGTAAGCAAAGCACTGCTGATTGAAAAAGGACTTAATGAGGTGCAGATGGACAGGGATAACAATCAGAGGAAAAAACAAAATTCTTCAGGATCACAGACAGACCAGAACTCTAGAGGACAATCTAAGCGACAAACACAACGAAATGGCAACGGGTTTCAGCAGGAAAGTGCTAAATGCTACTCAAGGTGTAATGGAAATCACTTGGATAAAGATTGTCGTTGGAACACTAGTGCATGTTTTGCGTGTGGAGATTATGGCCATCGAATAGCTGATTGCCCCGTCTAAAAAGGGATCCCAGACACCGCAATAAAATCGAGAGCAACCAACTAATCGACCACCAGCTGGAGGACATAATAAGGGAAGAAATCAGAAACCAAGGACTCAGGGCAGAGTCTACGCCCTCACTCAACAGGATGTAGATGCTTCCAATGTCGTTGTGACAGGTATTATTCCAATAGTGACAAGTTATGCTTTTGTGCTTTTTGACTCGGGAGCCATACATTCTTTTGTATCTACTAAATTTGTGCAAAAACACAACATTTTATATGAACCTATGGAAGTGGAGTTGTGCGTTGATACCCCTGTTGGTGGTGTTCTTGTCGTTGATCGCATTTGTAAGTCGTGCATTATTAGAATTGAAGGTAGGGAACTCAGGGCAAATTTAATAGTGATGGACATGCATGACTTCGCCGTAATTCTAGGGATGGACTAGTTGGCAGCCAATCATGCCTTAGTTGATTATCATAATAAGAAGGTGAAGTTTCAAATTCTCGGTGAACCGGAGTTTAGTTTTCTTGGTAGTAAGGCTTATACCACTCCACGTGTGATCTCAGCCTTAAAAGCTGGTCAAATGCTAAGGAAAGGTTGCAAGGGTTATTTGGCTATGGTCAAGGACACCTCACAGAAGGAGTTACAACTAGAGGATATACCTATTGTAAATGAATTTCTGGAGGTATTCCCTGATGATTTACTAGGGTTGCCACCGAAAAGAGATGTCAAGTTCTTTATTGATCTTGTACCGGGTACTAGCCCAATATCTAAAGCCCCATATCGTATGGCCCCGACAAAATTGAAAGAATTAAAGGAACAATTGCAAGAATTGTTAGATAAAGGCTTCATCAGGCCTAGTGTTTCGCCTTTGGGAGCTCCAGTGCTGTTTGCGAAGAAGAAAGATGGGAGTATGCGGCTTTGTATTGATTATCGGGAGCTCAATAACGTGACAGTGCGGAATAAATTCCCTTTATCGAGAATATATGATTTATTTGACCAATTACAGGGAGCACAAGTTTTCTCTAAAATTGACATCCGATCTGGTTATCACCAGTTGAAGGTTAAGGCAGAAGACATTCCCAAGACAGCTTTCAGGACCAGATATGGGCACTACGAGTTTCTAGTAATGCCATTTTGGTTAACCAATGCTCCTGCAGCGTTCATGGATCTAATGAATAGGGTGTTTAAACCCTTTCTAGATCAGTTTGTGGTGGTGTTTATTGATGACATTTTGATATACTCAAGAAGCAAGGAGAAGCACGAGAAGCACTTGAGAACTATACTGGGTATCTTGAAGGAGAAGAAGTTATACGCAAAGTTGAAGAAATGTGAATTCTGGTTGTATAGCGTGGCTTTTCTTGGACATGTGATCACTAAAGATGGCATCTCGATGGACCCAAAAAAAGGTGGAAGCAATTGTAGATTGGGCTAGACCGACTGCTGTAACAGAAATTCGAAGTTTTTTAGGTCTGGCAGGATACCACCGGAGGTTTGTGGATGGATTTTCTCAACTTGCAGGACCATTGACTCGCTTAACGTAAAAGAGAGTCAAGTATGAGTGGAACGAAAAGTGTGAGCAAAGTTTTCAGGAGCTGAAAAAGCGATTGGTATCAGCCCCTATCCTTACCAGACCTTCTGGAGATGAAGGATTCACGATCTATAGTGACGCCTCTAAGAAAGGGTTGGGTGTGTTTTAATGCAGCACGATAAAGTTGTTGCTTATGCTTCTAGGCAACTAAAAACTTATGAGCAAAACTATCCTACGCATGACTTAGAATTGGCAGTGGTGGTTTTTGCTCTCATGATTTGGAGGCATCACCTTTATGGAGAGCATTGTGAGATATTTACTGACCATAAGAGTGTGAAATACATCTTCACGCAGAAAGAGCTAAACATGCGACAGAGGAGATGGTTGGAGCTACTCAAGGATTACAATTTGACTATCAGTTATCATCCGGGAAAGGCTAATGTTGTAGCCGACACTTTGAGTAGAAAACCACCAGGTGGTATGGCAGCACTTATCTCTACCCAGAGACACATATTGGAGGACTTGGAGAAGTTGAGAGTGGAGGTGCAAGGGCATAATGTCACGCGACGACAGTTAGCTGCTCTTATGGTTCGACATTTACTGATTGAAAGAATTAAGACTGCGCAGAGAGATGATCCTTATTTGCAGAAAGTTAGAACAGAGGTAGAAACGGGAGCACAAAAAGAATTTCGTGTCCATGATGATGGGTTGTTAAGGTACGGTAATAGATTATGTGTGCCTAATGTTCTAGAGTTCAAAACTGAGATTTTAGAGGAAGCCCACAACACTAGATATACGGTGCATCCTGGAGGCACCAAGATGTATAAGGATTTGAAGGAAACTTTTTGGTGGAATAACATAAAGTGAGAGATTACCCAGTATGTGGCACAGTGCATAGTGTGTCAACAAGTAAAAGTGGAACATCAGAGACCAGCAGGTCAGTTGCAGCCACTACCTATTCCAGAGTGGAAGTGGGAACACATTTCTATGGATTTTGTGACTGGATTGCCAAAGACCCCAAGTGGAAACGATACAGTTTGGGTAATTGTGGACAGGTTGACTAAGTCGGCACACTTCTTGGCTTTTAGAGTGGGTTTTATACTCGAGAGGTTGGCAAAGTTATACACTAAATAAATTGTAAGGCTTCATGGAATACCAGCGACGATAATGTTTGATCGAGATACTAGGTTTGTGTCTCAATTCTGGAAAAGTTTACATTCAGCTATGGGTACAAGGTTGACTTTCAGCACTGCATTTCATCCGCAGACAGACGGTCAATCGAAAAGGATTATTCAAACTCTAGAGGATATGTTAAGGGCATGTGTAATTGACTTGAAAGGATCTTGGGATGATCATCTACCTTTAGTAGAGTTTGATTATAATAATAGTTATCAGGCTAGCATTCAAATGGCACCATTTGAGGCGTTATATGGTAGGAAGTGTAGATCTCCTATTTGTTGGGATGATGTTGGTGAAAGGAAGTTGATTGGGCCTGAGATTGTGCAACAAACGGTGGATAAGATTTTGGCCTTGTTATTATTATTTGTTATAGGACTGAATCAGGAGCTGTAGGCTTCTTTGGTACATTCGGGGAATTAAGTGATCGAGGTAAGTGATCTAAACCCTACTTGAATTTTCTAAATATTATTGTGCTTTATAAAATCTATTTCAAAACCATTTTGTAAAATTAAATGGGACCAAGTATGTGACCACTTTTAAAAGTGAACCTGTCACAGTCCGGTCCCACAATAGCAGAACCGAAGCCCGTGGCACGCCGCCGAGGCTAAACCAATTCATTAACGTTCCCAAAAATTAGTTTGAAGAACACACACAGCGGAATAAACAAGTCATTTTGAAAACCATCCGTCCAGTCGACTGATCCTCAGATCCAGTCGACTGATCCTGGTCCAGCAGAAAGTTGGGTTTTAAAATACCATCCAGTCGACTGCTTTTTACATCTAGTCGACTGGGGCTTCAAAATTTCAGTCGACTGGTAAAGTCCGGTCGACTGAAGTCCAGCCTGGCCAAAAATATCTGTTTTAAAAACCATGATCCAGTCGACTTGGTCGAGGACCCAGTCGACTGATCCTCCATGAAACGATGCAGTGAGTTGCTGAAAAGGAGGCTCCAGTCGACTGTTCAACAAACCAGTCGACTTATCCCCTGGAAGCAGCACATTCTGCAGCATTTTCAAGTTTAAAAGCTTTACGCAAATCTCCAGGAATCAAACACACACTTCCAAAAGTACTCCAAAGCATTCCTAACTGTATTAACATATTACCGAAGCACAGTTACAACATGTTACTAACTATTACAACATTTTAGATTCGTTCTAACATACCAAGTTAAACATAACTAAAAACCATAAGAATTCTTATTGCAACATTCCTATTGTCCCAAAACTACAAGATTAACGTTCAAGTTGCCTTCTAAAAGAACTCCCAACCCACGTGCTCACTTCTGCGATTCTTCGCCATCATTTACACCTGAAATGGTTATTTGAATAACCATACATATTCGATTTGTTTAAGCTAACGCTTAGTGAATAAAACAACATATGCACATGAATGATAAACATGTCCGTATTCACATCTCTACAATTCATACTAGTCGCGGGAGACTCACGTGCCCGTCCATACTCCCAATCCGCGACTCCTCGCCAATAAGTCCACGCGAAAGGGTAAGACCCACGATTCTTCTCTTCAATCGTGCGACCTTAATGCCTATATCGGCTCCACAAAATGGCACGGTGACCATGTGCTCCTTCTGACCCACATAAGCAACTTAACATGCTCAAATACATATCACCATGCTCGCGGAAATCAAACATTTCATCGTGCTATTGGGCCTATTTATCAATACAAATGCCCAATATGAACTACACAGTATATATCTATGAATTAAATACATGCTATTCAAACATAACATGAATACACGCCAAGAAATCATTCCAAAACATAGTTGGATCACTCACCTCCGATTTGCGCTCTTAAACTTCGATTCAAAGAAAACCCGTGTACAAAGAACGTGTAGAAGTCCGTCTAGTACAATTCCTATGGATCAAAATTCCATTTATCAACTTTTATGAAAAATTCTAGGAAACAACTTTTCCAAAAACTTGGCCAAACAAGCCCTAACATATATCAAAACGAAGCTCTTACCTCAAGGAGCTCGAATATGAAATCTGGGAGAAAACAAACTGACGGAAGGTCGTCGTTTGGCGTCGCAAAGCTCGAAGCAACAAAATCTCCCTGGGCCTCTTTTTGGAAACTATGGTTGTAAGCTTTGTAAAATATCTCACTCATCTCTATCTATATATAGGCAAAACTCTCGGGAATTATGTTTACCTCCCCACGAGTTTTCAAAACTCCTAATCAGTCTCTGAAACTTTCTATACAGCTTATTCATAGCTTTATAGGTGAAACCTCAAAATTATAAAAGTTTTCGAAGTTGCTAATTAGTCTACCAAATTAATAGCGTGTTAATTCGTTCTCACCAGGATACTAAAACTAGCAACATATATAAATTCTAAAACGGAAATTAATACAGATATTGAAATACACAAGTAAACATTTATTTTCAGATAAACATTTAAAGTATTCCACAGTGACCGTCTCACATTCAAAGAGACGTCACAACAACAAATCCTCAATCACTACAGTTTCAAAGGGTTCTCTAATACAGACACCCAAATCAACTCGTGAGTCAAAACTCACCCAAACATGTGTCAAAAGACACGCCACATCACATTATCATGCATGACAATGTAATGCAAAAGCAATAACACAAATGCGGGTGTTATAGAACCGTTCTTGATTTATGTAAATCAATTATTCTGCAACTATGAATGAAATTTTATGAATCTAGTTATCTGTTAAAAAATTACTTAATGGATACTCTCAGTCTGACTATGCTCTGGGCCCTGCCAATGGGGATTATACGTTGGTATCATGCATGATTATTGGGACTAGTCAACCTATCGGCCCAGTCACAGGGATTATATGTGACACATCGAATATTGTTTTGGACCCAGTCACATGGGTTATGTGTGACCATAGTCAACTTGACTTTGGGCTCTGTTAACTTTATGTATTGATTACAATTTTGATAATTGTTTTCCTTATTGCAAAATATTAGAATTCTTGAAAACTCTTATATTTTTATTCTATAAAATTATTTATCCTGCTTGGTCCATAGATAAGGGTGGTGATTACTTACTGAGCTGTCAAGTTGACTTATAACCATTTTTCAGATGAAAATGAGTAGAAAGAAATCTATTAGTGGACTGAAGGATCAAGAGGGTGGCGATCGAATAATAATATTTGACTAGAACTTTCTTTATTTGATGTTATGTAATAAGTTGAACGGTTTGAAACAATTGTTTATCTTTTTATTTTAATTAAGTTTTATAAGTTTGGAACATGAACAATTAGCGAATTTGAATTTGGAATTCATTATTGAAGTTTTGTTTGATCATTCATATTTCCCTTAAGAATGCTTAGCTAGGCCTTGCACGTTCGTGGGGTCCAACCTTACGGATGTGCGGCGTTGTCACGCTCCTCGGAGTCGGGTTTGGGGCGTGACTGTCACGCCCCGGATCCATACATATGAATCTAGGTTACGTGGCACGCCATCAAGGCTTACCAACGATGATTAAAGTTCCCAAAATAACCTTAATAAAATTTTTGCTCCAAAATAACCAACTTCCAAATAGTTTTTTCATAGGTTATATTAAACACGTGTCCAAACACGCCTTAAAGAGTTTCGTTTTCAAAAGTAACATTTTCATAGGTCAAAGGGTCCCCAAAGGTACCCCCATGCCTAGTTAGAAGTTGTTCCGAACATTGGGAGAAGGAGTTAAAGAATTCTTGCAGGGGGTATTTCGACCGGTCGAACGACCCCCTTCGACCGGTCGAATGACCCTTTAGCAGAATCCTGGCCAAAGCTGCAGAATTTTGCTAAGGCATCACCCAACCTTCACCCGATGCAACCCTTCAGACATGTTCCAATTCTTAGCAAACTTTACCAATGTTATAAGGACAAGTATAACAACTTTCCTAAGTTTGGAAAACGTTAACTAATTAAGTTGAGGGTTCGTTTGGATCAAAATCTCATAAGTACTTCAACAATTCATAAAACATGAAATTCAACTTGTTAAACATCAAGACACGAACTCAAGATTCCGAGTCGCTTCCAACCAACTTAAAAAGGTTTTCAAAAGAATATTACATCAATCCAAAAATGATACAGACCTTCTATAATTCGGTTACAAAAATGTTCTAAACACCAATTCCTCCGATTGATCCCCAACGGCCTCATCCCTCGCATTCCATTTTTCCTTTCTTCATACCTGCAATGGAGTAAATCTCCATTGCTCAGCTATATGCTGAGTGCACAATTTCTAACATATGCATATATGACAAATCATGCTTTAATCTCATCATAACACATAACTAATGGTCTCTAGGGAATAAGTGCACCTTCACCGATCCAAAGTCTTTCGACTCAACCATGACCCATGCCCCTTCGACATGTCACGTAATGCCTTTATCGGCAAGTGACCGTCGTCACTGCTAATCCTCCCCCTTCGAGAGGACGCCTCACGGTGAATTGGCACAAATCCCCCTTTAACCCACATAGGCACATAAACATACTCATTTAACACATATACGTGCTCGCGTAAAATTTAACATGCTTTTCACATTTAAGCGCGTGCATAATTAACGGGCCTAAGATTAACACATGGATTTTGCCCGGATCACAATTTCGTCATCGAAATATAAAACATGTATTTCACCTATATAACATAGGCTAGAAATTCATACCTCGAGCTATCGTCGTATAACTTTGAGGGAACGACTAGAAGCCCGATTAAACGCCAAATCTCCGATCCTACGCGAAACCTACAAGTTTACACGTGTTTTCCCCAAATTCCTAGATTTAGAAATTTATAAAAACTTAGCCAAACGTGGCCTAAAGACTATCAAAAAGTAGCCCTTACCTTGGGGAGTTCAAATACGAATTTTGGTTGAAAACAGACGGACGAAAGGTCGCCGATCGTCGTCGCAAAGCCCGTGGCAATAATCTCCCTTTTCTCTCTCATCTCTAACGATATTTTTAGAAGTTCACAACTAAATGAATTTCCCACCCTTGCTATTTATAGACAAACTTTCCAGAAATCGTGTTTACCACCCCGCGAGTTCTCAAAACTCCTCATTAAGTCTTGAAACGTCGTGCACGTCCATTTTATAACTTTACGGGTGAAAACTATAAATTATAAAAGTTTTCGATTAAGTCTTGTTTGGATCCAAAATTATGTCCGAAAACCAAATTCTGTAGAATCTCTACACATCCTACCTTTTATATAACGTGACACTCACGTTCTCACCACAGTTCTCAAAATGATATCTAATAGTATCAAGATTATTAGAATTTACTCTACACAGGTAAATTTACTATTCATCAAAATACCAGATAAGTCAAATAACATTTAAATCACATAAATGTCATTTAGCTATGCCAATGTAACATGCCTTTCCATGTTCCCGTGTCCTCTCTTGACACCTTCCGAACTGCCTTTAAGGCCAATACTGGGTTCTCAAAAGACACCCTCCAACAACTAGTGAGTCATCACTCACTTCACACACGTTAATTAACACAACCATAAGCATGCTAAAATGATATAAATAAATACCGCAGGAGCGGGTATGACAGTGACACTCACAATCTCCTATGTGTCTCATCAGTCCCAAGAATTTGAATTTCAAACACTGAGTATCTCTCTCTCTCTCTCTCTCTCTCTCAAAACGACTCCTATATCCCGATGCCTAGCTTACATGGTTTCCTTTCATTGGATCTATACCCTGAGATCATCGCTGTTGACTGGCGACCACTGCGAGTCCCTCTCTCTCTTCTGGTATATCTCTCTCTCACTCTCTTTCTCGCTGTGTCTCTCTGTCCGTAGCTCTCCATCTCTCTGTATCCGTCCACGGAGGCCACTGTCTATGGCCACCACCACGACCACCGCACGGCCCACCAGCAGCTATGCCACAATTGGATCTATACCCCGAGATCATCGCTGCTAACCGGCGACCATGACCAACACTAACCCTAACTTCGTCCCTAGCTACTTAACCCGCGACCAACACTAACCCTGACCCGAAACTTTATCTTTTACTTTCAGACCTTGCATGTTATACTTTAAGATTGACATTCAAAATCTCAAGTTTTTTAAAATTTTATTGTGTTTTCACTTATTTTGTAAATCTTTTTTTATTTTTTATATTTTGCAGCAACCAAACTCTGTGACTCAAAGCTGGGACTTAGCTTTTGGAAATCATGCTCGCAAAGCTTTTGGCTCTTTTCTCTCTTCTGTTTCCTTATTTTCTTATTTTATTTTCTTATTTTATTTTATTTTTTTACTCTCTCTCATTTTTTCCCTTGGTTTCTTTCTCTCTCTCTCTCTCTCACTCACACACACACACACACACACACACACACATGCACGCACCCCCTACTTCATGTTGTGGTTGGATCTTTGGTGAAATTACTTATGGACTCAGTTTATTATTGCATAAAATCAATCAGTATCTTGGCTTTTGGATGAAACCCTTGAATGATTGGAAGATGAGAACATAGTACAGTGGTGAAAGCCTTTGCCCAATGTGAGTTTGATTATCTTTGTGTTTTAAAGTGAAATTACTTTTGGCTACTTTTGAATTATTGTTTTTGTTTTGATAATTCAAAATTTTGTTTTTTCCTCAGGTTTCTTCCTTTTCTCAGCCAACCACATTGACTCCACTGTCACAAAAAGATATATCAGTAAGCTTTGTTTGATCTCTTCCAACATTGGTGTCATATGGCTCTTAACTTCTGACTTTGCACACACCATTATTTTTGTGAATAAAATGTCTTTTTAACTTTGGAAGGTAAACAATATGTGTGGAACACTTTTTTGGACTATTTATCTTATGATTTCCATATTCTTATTCAAAGAGCTCGCATAGATTGGTAATCTATTTTACAAAATCTTGATAGAAGAGCCAAATTAAGGTGTTCAAAGTGCCAGTGCATGTTAGAATTTTTTTGCAGTGGGGAAGTAATTTCTATTCAAAATCAATAAGGTTTTCCTAGATTAAATTTTCAGGGTTTAGTTGATAATGAGTTGGTTTTGGGTTCGGTTTTAGGTGCTTAAAGCAATACAAGCTCAATTTGACATTGTAAGTTTTCCTATATTTAGTGTTTGATTATTTTATGATTTCTAAAACTCTTTGCTTTTTCTTGGTTTTAATATTTTAGTAATCTAAGATTTTTTTTTCGTTGGAAGTTATTTTGGTTTTAATATTTTAGGGCTTCTATGTTTTTTAAATCAACCACAGATTTTCTTAGTACAAATTTTATTCCATTTTGCTTGATTTACAGAGGTTTTTGGAGTGATACTTTCTGGGTTATTTACAGAGGTTTCTGGGGTTAGTACTTACAGGGTTATTCTCTTCTTGATCAAACACAATACTTTTTGACGCATAAGGATAGGCCTATATGGACATGCCTCCAACACCTGTTGTAGTTATTTCTATGTAACTAGCTTACTGCTTAAATGCAGCCCCTCACTTTCTTCAAATATTGATTAGTGAGGATTCCCAAATTTTGTATCTCAAATGTGGTTCCCAATAAAGGTAGGACCACATAACACTTCAACAACCTCCAGTGAAAATCAAGTGGGCCCACTGTTGAATTTGGGATCTAAAGCATTTGGGAACCAAAATTTGGAATCCAATCTTGGAAACCATTGCATTATTTGATGATTTATGTGTCTAATTTTTATGGTGGTTATTCAAATAGTTACGATTTCTGTATTTTAGTAGATGTTTTTTTTCGTTGTCTGTTGTAGATTGTAGTCAAGTAGGTTTGTCATCGAGTTTTTTTTTTTGGCTAAGCTGAAACATCAAGTTGTTGTTTCGTTGCCTTTTTCTTTTTTGTTTTTTTATCCGTCTTTATTATTTTTTATATGGGTTTAGCTTGGTCATGGGTTCTCTTAGCAATGTACAGATGCTTTGAATCGTTTTTCGTTTTCTCTTCAATCGTTTTGCTTTGAAATAGGTGGGGATGGAATGGTAGATGAAATTTTGAAAAGCTTTTCCTTACAACTGGAGCTCACCCTTTAGGTACGTTACTCATTTCATGTGGCATCTTATATATCATTTTGATAGTTTTTGTGCAAGAAAAAGAAGAAACAAACTGCCTCTATTAGATTCAAATGTTTCATGTATATTCATGTCTTTAACATATTGTTCCTCTTCGAATTTGTTACAGACATAGAAGTTAGCTTTGCCTACTCTCATTAATGGAATGAAGGTAACTCTTCACATTTCACATCAAGCCTTGATTTGGTTTGGTTAGTGACTGAACTCAAGTGAAATGATAGTCTTACTACATTGCTTCTATTCATGTTTAGTGGAATGATGGTATACTAAATTGCTTCTTTTCAATTAGTTTTTTTTCTTCCCTTTTTTCAATCTTCTTTTCAACGAGTTTTTCTTTCCTTTTTCAGTCCTTTCAAGGAAATGGTGTTCATTGATATATGAAGAGTTTATTGCTAACTTGGGGTATTATAGACACTTTTTTTTAACCTAATTATCTTTTTGTAAACATTTTTGGTTAAATTCCATGGTAAACTTTGTTTGGTGTTGATAGCAACTGATTGCATTTCACTTTGTAAGTTTATCCACTGCTAAAGTTGATGCTATTGTAACCATCTCACTTAGATGAGATGGCCAGGACCCCTACCCCCGAGTGGGTGGTAGTGGGTTCAAATCTTTGGGGCCGCATTAGGGAGTATTTTCTTTAGTGAGGGTTTTGACTCCCCCTGTGCTTTTGCACCCCATCGTGTGTGTGTGTGTGTGTTACTAACTACTAACCCTGCTAACCCCCGGTCACAGGGATCCTGTGACACCAGTCAAAAAAAAAAGTTGATGCTATTGTTAAAATTAGCAGTTATGTTAGGCTGTTAGCTCCAGCCCTTTTCTCTTGATTTCTAAAAGTTATGAACACCGTCCGTCAATAGCCAAGGAGCTTTTTTCTATTTTCATTATTATTGCTTCTTTTGCTTTGTTAGTTGCAAATTCGTTATTTCTTTTCGTGATTTTTTTTTAAAAAAATAATAAATAAAAATTATCTAAGTCACTGCACTGGCAAGTTCGCAACAAAATAAACAAATGGAACTACAAGATGAAGATATTGAGAATTCCGATCATCTTGCGACCATGGTGGTCTACTGATCTACTTTGATAATCTTCATTGTTTAATTGTTTAGTGCTTGAGAACCTATTAATCTTCCTTCATTTTTTTTCACCCGTGCCCCCGGAACACGGGCAATTACTAGTATATATATATATATATAGAGAGAGAGAGAGAGAGGGAGGATAATATATGGGTATTTATGTGTTTAGCAACACAAAATGACTACTTTTTAGATTCAGATATAGGAAGGACCTATTTTTAGAAAAAAGCTAGAATTAAGGGCTAAATCCTACTTTACCCTATAAACATTAGGATAAGTCTTCCCAATGTCCATAGACCAAATTACCCTCATTTTCATCCTCTAACCCTAACCAAGACCTAGCTACCATGTCACATCCCAACCTGCCTCATTCGGATTAGGACACGTGTAACAATGATACAAGCGCCCAATTATATCAATTTGCAAAGAAACATGCGAAATACTAGGAAACGCATGTGTTAATCAACATAAAACAACTCTATTGTTACAAAACAGCCCCCAAGGGTAAAATGGTAATTAATAAGATATAGAAAATTTTATACCAAAAGATAGGTCTTTAAGTCCCAGTTCCAACGCAAAAAACGGCGCGCGAATCCGAGTTTTCTAGAATGAGTTATGTCCGTTTCTGTAAAGGTCGACAGTGCAGCAAAATGGCCTGCGGATCGATCCGCCCCAAAACCGGATCGATCCGGATTTGGCAGAATGCTATTTCTGCACAGTACAGCTGCTCCGGATCGATCCGATCAAGGCCTGGATCGATTCGATTTCTGCAAAAGTCAAATTTTAGTAGAAAATCCCTGTTTTAATAGTTCTAAACATTACCAAGACACAATCAAACCTCATGAAACTTTAAGGAACCTATCACAAACACATTTATAAGTCCATTTAAACACTAGGAAACCATTAAACTCAAGAGACTAATACAAACTTGCATCTCACCTCAACATTTAGCTAAACATGAGTAAATATTCTGTCAAAACTTGCTAAAACCATACCAAACCTTATAGTCACATCCAAAACCATTAAGAAAGCACTCCCAAGTATCTCAAAGCTTCAACCAAACATTAAAAGAGTTTCCAAAACATTTTAAAGCATTTGAGAAGTATTTTGACACTCAACCCACATTGATCCATACTAAAAACACAAGCTTGCATCAACCTCTCTTGTCAACTCATACTATGCATAAACAACCACACAAGGAGAAATTATGTAAATTTTACCACAAAACTACTCAATTCTTCAAAGTCTTTTCCCTTTCACACATAACTTGTGAGGTGTAAACTGTTGTTGTAGATTCTATAAAACCAATCTGAAATACACAAATTAATTAAAACTTACAGTTCATGCAGAAACCCAAACTGAAAACAGAAAAATTAGAGATTGAGTCTAGAACCGGGTTCTATGTCCTTAAGACGATTTTGCTCCGCTATGGTGCTCACGGTTGATTGCAATCGTCTCCCAAGATACAACAATCTTTACACTTGTTGTAGTAGCACTTCAAACAACAAGTCCGGCGAATCGAAACTATGTGATCTCTCTCAAACAATAACTCTAAATGCAGACTATATCTTGGAATGTTTTTTTTTTTTGAATGCTATGAAACAATGTGTATAAATAGGAAAAATTGTGCCTACTACAAATAGACACAACACTTCGGGAAGACACTTATAATTCCGAACAGACATGGCTGTTTGGAAAATGCAGATGGTGGTGATGACCATGTCTAGTTGGTGGGAAAGTGGAGTAACTGCTAGGGATTTAAGAGAAATGTAATTTCTCATTCACCCAATTTGTGGGCCTCAATTCCTGATAAACCAAACCCACTTGGAATCCCATGTGTACATGGACCCAAGCCCACAAACAGAAAAGACCAAATTTTCCAACATAAACACCACTCACATCACAAGACACATAACTAACACCCAAACAACTTGATTTATTACAAGAGCTTCTCAATACACAAGTTGTTTCCACCATTTTGGAGTACAAAGGTTACAGCTAAACTAAAACTTCTATACATATGAACATATCAACATATCAACACATCCACTACTCCCATGCCTAATCCATTGTGCGGATCATTTCTTTTCCTCCTCTCGTGTCATACTTGCAGTGGTTATTCAATAACCACAACATAAAATAATATTTGCTTAAGCTTTCGCTTAGTGGGCAAAGCTAATCACATGTATTAATGTATGTACCATGTTCAACGCACAAGCTATTCATCAATCAACATATTATTTAGTCTCCAAAAGACCAAATATCAATTCACCGTGACGTCGCTCTTGCCTTTTGCCCTTATGTGCATATAGCACCTCTAATTCACACCATCTCACATACCCTTCTACAGCTGGGTCGTCACCCACACACCTTTACACAGTAAGTGTGGTGAGTACCCTTACACCGTTGGATTTTTCCACGTCTCCTTATTATGGAGTAAATCCATGGTGAATTAATATAAGGCTTTCTTCAACCTACATAAGCACATAATCACATAACCATTCCAAGTATGACAATTCTTGCAAAATTAAGCATGTTAAAATTCCAATTTACACTATCATGCTTTAACCAACATAATTGAATATACGAACATCGTAATCACATAATACATCATAAATGATAACTTTAAACACAACTGTACATGCAACCCATGGATTAGAGTCACTCACCTCCTATAGATTTTACCCCAACAAGCAAATTCCTTAACGATTCTTGCCCAAATCCTACTCCGGAGTAATTTCCTACAAGTTTTCGACAATCGCTTGTCACCGCTTAGAGTGAGTTACCAAAATTCGATAATTAAAATGTAAAAGGAAGGTATAGAAACGATCGTCTTACCTCCACGAGTCCGAATACGGCTTCGGCTCGCGAATTGGACGTCAAACGGCGACAGAACGGCGGAATTACGGCGTCGACGTCTCGGATTCTCATCGTATCTCTCCGAGCTCTGTCACGCCCCAAAACCCAATTGGTGGAT
Source organism: Hydrangea macrophylla (assembly GCA_033977485.1). Classification (NCBI taxonomy): domain Eukaryota; kingdom Viridiplantae; phylum Streptophyta; class Magnoliopsida; order Cornales; family Hydrangeaceae; genus Hydrangea; species Hydrangea macrophylla. The sequence goes on along the minus strand of CM066982.1, from coordinate 113,350,399 downwards.
TTAAGGTGCGTGACCGGCCACCAAGGCCTCATAACTTGTTCAGAGACTAGCAGAAGCAACATAATTAAATTTTATTACAAATATAGGTCATGAAGACCACAATATTACAAGTCATTCCAAATTTATTACATAATATTAAGATTGGTTAACTTGAGCCTTTAAATATTGCCTTTGAGAATTCCATTGGAATTACTCATATTATTTAACTAGGTAGCTAGTATTTTAAGTTCTTCTTCCCTTATAGGTCTTCCTCAAGCAGGTTATCTCCCACCTTCTTATACTTTTCATCACCTGAAAGGGGTTAGAAAGATTTGGAGAGTGTGAGTAGAAGACTCAGTGAATAATCGTAATCCTGGATGATGAACATAAAGAAAAAAATATGTATACCAAAGGTAAATGAGATAAACATAATAATCGGTATATCGAGAAAGTAGAATATCATCACGACAAGCATAACAATTACATATTTAGAAGGTCAGATTACCAACCACCCATTCACGTACACATACATATACATATACTGCAATAGCTAACTGATCAGAAGCACTCGTAGACCCAATAAGGAGGGTCGGCCAATTTTGGGCCACTCGTAGATCCAATATGGATCATCCCACATAGGGGCTCGTAAGTTCTTAATAGAACTAATATATAATCAAATAGAATGGTGGTAATTGACACTGGAATCAAAGAAATATGGAACTTACAATAACATCAAATAAGATAACCTCTTTCAATGGAACGAATCGAAGTGTTCCAGAACAAATGTAAGTACGATTTCATAATTGAAATAAAACTTGTTCAAGTAATATGACAAGATGCACCCGTGAGAAGTTGAATCAGTAAAAAGGAAATACGATCACTCACCTTGGCAGTTTGTGTGATTATAGTACTTCTTACCCTCAAGTCCTACACAATGTATTTAATAAAACGTGTCATTTAGTCTAACTTCAATGCGTAGGGGTAAAATATTAATTATGGCTTCTTAGGGGTATTTTTGTGACTTTACCAAAATAGGATTTTTCTCATACTAGAATAATCTTTATATTATTACAAGGCTAACGCCATTGACTAAAGTCGATTCAGAGTTCGTTATTATATTCTACAAAAAATGTAACTTTTTCTATAGCAATTTAGCTCCAAAATAAGAGAGAAAATTTTCTGTCTCCAATACTTACAAAATTAATATATAAATATTCTAAAAATTATTCTGGCCACAACGGTACTGACCATTTTTTTCGGAGTTTACAAAATTTTAAAAGTAATTGTAATGTTAAAAATTCATATTCTATAGTCGTTTAATAAATTTGAAATTAAAATAAATACTAAATGATATCCAAAATTCACCAAAAATTTACGAAATAGTAGGAAATAATTTATAATGATTTTACATATTTTTGAAATACCAAAAATGCCATTTTTTATGTATCCCAAAAATTAAGTTAGATTTTAACCTTGAATTTGCCATTAATGGCGATTCAGGGTCTGTTTGACCTGGCTCAAATTTTAAGCTTTGAGAAGGCCTTCTAAGGGTCTAATACAGATTAAAAAAATTACATATAGAAGGTACATATTATGAAATACATAAGAAGATTTGAAAAAGAATTTTACCCACTGACTGTGATGGAATTTGAAATCTATAATTGCATTCAACTTCCACCACCACTAGAACCACCACCACTAGTCTAGTATATATATATATATATACATTTTTTTTCTCCCAAACAACTCACTTAGAAAATTCTCACAACTTTCTCTAACTCTCTACTTTCCTCTTTCTTAAAATTCTCTCTCTCACTCATAAACTTCTTTTTTTTTTCTTCCTTTTCTTTCTTGAGTGAAGTGCATTTAGGACATTGGTTAGGAGGCCTTTTATAGGCACCTTAGGATCTCATAAAGTGAATTACGGGAGGAGGAGTTTTTTTTTTTTGAAGTATTAACTGAACATGAATAAATGTTGTGAGCATTTACTGAAGTTAAACTCATTTTTTATAACTATGACGGTTGTAAGATTTTCTTACAACTCTCTCTCTCTCTCTCTCTCTCTCTCTCTCTCTCTCTCTCTTTCTGTGTATTCATGTATGCATGTATTTTGTAACATTTGTGTTAGGTGGACAATGTCATTTCCTAGGATCACATGTAGGTTAGTTAGTTAGGTGAAAGACCAATGAAATTTAACATGTGTCTAAGGTTGGTTGGTTAATGCATAAAAATATGATGATATTTTACGAATTTTTAATACTGAAAATCTGGGTCTTGACAAGCTCTCTCTTTTCTTTTTATTTTTTCTGTAAATGAGAGTTTGCTCTCCCTCTTGACAACACATGCAACATGCAATGTGTTGTCAAGCCCACATTTTTCTTCACTTTTCATTTACACCCCCGGAACTCTTAAGTTCTCATTATGAAATCCCCAAACATTCTATTAACTACCCAATTATCTAAATGTGTGTTTGTCTAAGTCCCGTATGGGCCCCAACGTGGGTCCCAAATATTTTGTGAAGTTGCTATCGTACCTACTAATTATCAATCATTTTCATTTATGCCCTTAAATGGGTACCCAAACTGGTACTAAAAGTTAGCATACTTAGCAATATAATATCAAAGCATCTTAAACATTTACCCATTTAATCCTATAAATGCATATAACACGTAAAATGCAAATGTCATTATCCGGGCCCTTCACTGGGTCCCACTTCATTACATGTCCCTCCACACTGGGGACTTTTCAATTGTGTTCTTTATTGAACAATTTTCCACGGGTGAATCCATAACCTCCCCTTACTCCACCATATACACTAATTATTATTAATTAAGGCATATTACGAGATAATTAAACCTTTTCCCCAGGTACGAGTGTTTTCTACCATTACCACCACCCCTGCCACCTCCGACCACCACACCTCTACCACCTCCGACAATCTCACCTAACCTTCGGCGATTACCCCATGCCTCGAGGTTGCACGTTGTCGGAGATGAAGAAGAAAGATTGGTGCTTTGAGATGAGGATGGAGGTGATGAACCAGTGGTGGTGGTGGTGGTGGCAGATCGGTGGTGGTGGCCAGAGGTGGTGCTCGCGTTGTTGGTAGTGGTGAGTGATGGTGGTGGTGTGCGACGGCAGTGGTATTGCACATGGTGGCGGCGGCGGCTATGGCAATCATTGGTGATAGTGGCGACGACGGCCGATGGTGGTGGTGGTGGTAGAGGTGGATTGGTGGTAAGAGAGTCTAAGAGACAGAGATACTTAGAGAGAGATAGAGAGAGAGAGAGCGTAGAATGAGAGAGAAAGAGATCGTAGAATGAGAAGGAGAACGTAAGTGGATTGGTCACTGGTGGTGGTGGGAAGGATAGTTTGGTCTGAGTTTTAATAGTTATAGGACTTTAGCCATTAAATATAATTATGATGGATTTAAGTATGTAATGGTTTTGTTATTGTGTCATTGTGTGAGTTTTTGTTTATGGCTTATCCATTAGTCCAACTAGACTAAGTCTTAGGGACCTTAGACCAAGTCTTCCTAAAAAAAATTAAACAAATTACCCGTAATATATCTAAACTCTACTAACACACACCAACCTCCACTAACACACACCATAGACGAAAGTTATCAAATAACTAATTTGCCCATATGCACTAAAAAAAACCATCTCCAATCAAATCCATCTCCACTCAAAAAAAAAAAAAAAATCGGCCAAACATGTGTCTATAGATGTTGAAATTTGATATTTTCAACATAAAAAAATAATTTTTTTTAAAAAAAGAAAAAGAAAAACGATGTGAAAGTGTCCAGCGAAGTTTAGAGATTTAGCAACAACTGCAAGCGTGGAAGAGTGAAAAACATTTATTATATTCTAATAGTGTTGAGAGACTATAGAATAGTAGAATCTGGAGTAAATGAGTATCGCAAAGGGTGGAATTCCAAGAGTGTTGAAAGACTCTAAAACATACTAAACTAGTCAATAATTAGTGATTTGCACACTTTGTACAGTTGATTGCATTAGAAAATAACTTGTTATCCAAAAAATAAAATATGTCGCATCTTAGCTTAGTAGCTAGAGTACTAACTCTTGGATACATCCCATATATTCTACACAAGTGGTGAATTAGTTTAGTCTTACCATTTGTATTAGGAATAGAAATAATCAAGAATTAAATATATAAAACATTAAATTAATGAAGGAAGGATTGGAAGTTCAATATATTTCATTCTTTGGTATATAAATATACGAAAATTCTCTAAAGAAGGCACCCTCTCTTTATTAAAGAGAGGACCTTTGTTTTGGCCGTCAGATCGTATTTTTATTAAGGGCAGTGATGTCATTTCACAGTTTATAAATACGATCTGACGGCCAAAACAGAAGCTCTCTCTTTAATAAAGAGAGGACGCCCTCCTTAGAGCCTGAATATATAAATATATACCGTATCTGTTCTAAAACAATATATATATATATATATTTGCTCATTCTTATTATCTCTGTCTTTTATTGTATATAGGGGAGAGGATCTTAAGTGTATTGGGTAGAGTGCATTGACCTAGTGCACTGACTTTATCCTAAAAAAAATCGCAGGTTAGCGGGGCATCAAGACGGGGCGCCAGTCAGCGGGGCAACCTGTAGATTTTTTAGGCTTAAAAGCCAGTACACCCTACCCAGTGCACTTAAGATCCTCTCCCTTGTATAGATAATACTAAAATAAGTATTATATATATACGAAAATTCTCTAAAGAGGGCGCCCTCTCTTTATTAAAGAGAGGGCCTCTGTTTTGGCCATCGGATTGTGTTTTCATTAAGGATAGTGTTGTCATTTTATAGTTTTTAAACATGATCTGACGGTCAAAACAGAATCCCTCTCTTTAATAAAGAGAGGGCGCCCTCTTTAGAGCCTGGCAGTATATATATATATGTATATATAATATGTGTGTGTGTGTGTGTCTTTTTGAGAACTACAAATTTTCAGGTGGCTAAATATTAGGTTCATTGACTATTCTAGATACAGAGTGATGCAGTTCCAATATACATCTATAGATATGATGCATCGGAATGTCGAAATTGAGAGAGAAAAATGTGTGAAAGTACAACCATCCTGAAAACTGTTGATTATCGAACAATAATACCAGTAATCAAGACTCTATCACCTTGTTGATTCGCACGAATACCAAGAGCAATAAAAAAAGTTGGAGAGAAAACTCAAACTGGTATTTTATGACCAAAAAGCTGCTAAAAAATAAAATGTCCTAACAATTTTTAGTCTGAAAAACCCTAAAACGCATAGCAAAATAAAAATACGAAAAAGTCCAAAAGGGTCGAGAAACGTAAAAGTGACCCAAAACTTATTCAAACAGCATTTTTTTGGGCATAAAATTGGACCTAGCATATCGACGGACTCTAAATTAGCTTTCTGTATTGGTATGATAATAGCAATTCTAACACCCGTAGCGAAAGTTATAACTGTTTTAGTAGAAAATGATCAGAAATGACCATTTTCTCTAATCCAACTTCTCGTAAAATGCCAAAAAGCCACCCGTGCGGTATCAAGATACATATCCAGTGTTTGCTTAATAGTAATACAATAATGCTAGGTACACAACATCAACCACAACACATGTTTTAAATGCATGTACCTTGTACTTCCTAAAAAAGTGTGGACCACTGTGAAAAATCCACACAGTACAAGGTGAATGCATTTAAAGCATGGTTGTAATTTGTGTTGTGGTTGGTGTGGTGTACCTAGCATTAGTGTTAATAATAAACAAAATGGTGAAGCAATACAATACACCATATTTTCCTTTTGCAAGCATGATCAATTATCAAACTACGGAGGCGAATATATACAGATATAATCCATCAGAAACCATAAAGTTTCAACAAAGTGACGCAAATTCATCTATAATACAAATATATAAAATAGATTGAACAACTACATTTTTTCACTCATTCCACAGAAAATAGAAGTAGCTCAGTGTTTGATCTTAGGCCTCTTCACAATCATCACAGTGCAATGAGCATGATGAGCACAGTAGTCACTTACACTGCCCAAAACAGCCCTGCAACAGAATTTAACAAAGCATTAAAAAGAAGTTATATAGATTAATAACAAAAGTATTATATCTCGGTTAACATAGTTAAGGTTGATATTAACATGTAATTTTAACAAAGAAACAACACGAAGACGGTTCACATAGTCAATAACTTAGTTAAAACACTGACATTTATGTAATAATCTAGATTCCACACCTTTTTATAGCTCCATAACCGTGGCTGCCCACGACCAACATGGAAGCATGGTGTTTTTCTACAGCCTCACAGAGAACGTTTCTGGCATCTCCTTCCACGATTTCCACTATCACATCATTCACCTGCATGCAACTTGACTTGAATACTCAGAGACAAGATTGGGTGACGTAATTTTATTGGGGAACTACACTTTTCAGCCTTTAATGCTCGGATCAAGGGCACACGAATGTGAAGTGAGCAAATTTTCTGCAGAAAATATCTGAATCATAGGATCAAACATGACTACAGAGTACAGACAATAGTGTTCATTTGTCTTTGACTACAGACAATAGTGTTCATATGTCTTTCAAATGGGAATCAAAGATTTACAACGCAAAAAATCGTTACCCGTCAGGTATTATTTTAAATAACATACCAGTAGTTGAATCCTTAAGCAACCCACTTTTACATATAGCCAACCCAAACAACCAAAGCCTAAATCGTTTGAAATCCTACACCTTTGCTCTTCACCTTCAATACTCCTGCAATCCATTCAACACAACCCACCACTACCAAATGCACACGATCGCCTCAAATTCTAACGCAAACCCCTAAATCAAGGCTTGTAAACATCGTCCATCTTCTCCAACAGTAAAATGCACGATTTGTAAGTTTCTCTCTCTGGATTCCACCGGTAATAAATTCGATTCCCAAAATCTACCTCCAAAATCTACGTATTAATTCTAGATTTAAGGCTTTGATGATTTAATTGCTTCTACCTACCAAAACAAAATTCAAAGATTCCGCACTTTGGTAATGCAATGAGAATAACGAAAGCAAACTAGTAATCAAAAGTGAAGGCAAAGACTCACAACTTTGCTGCGAACAGTGACGGCTCATGTGGATGAATATTATTTATTTAAAAATAAAAAAAGAAAAGGCAGAGAAGAGATGTGTTGCTGGTAGTGGTAGTGGACAATGGTAGAGAGGGGGAGAAGAGAAGTATCATAAGGTATAAAAAAAAGTCTCAGTTTATCGAAAGTGTAGGATTGTCATTTCAATATTCATTGATGAAGTAACATGGCCACCCATTATGTAAACACATTTACATACTCATATATGCATCCTCTACTACACCAAAACTCTTTTTCAATCACCTTCAAATGTTCCTTTTAAACCTTTATGAGCATTCAAATATCATACTTGTTCTCCAACCACCAGGGCCAAATGTCTAATCCTCAGTGCCGCTGAGGATAGGGGCGGAGGCAGAAATTTTGGTAGGAGGGCCTAGGCTATACTGGGTTTCGGGGGCAGCGCTACCAAGGCGAATTTTTTGGGGTCTACTTATATATAATTGGCAATTTTTTTAAGGTCTACTTATACATAATTGGTATTTGTTTCTGATCTATATATACTATGAGTTTATTTGGTGATACATAAATATTGTATGGTGTCTTTCAAAATTCTAGGGGGCCTATTTCTAAAATTCATAAAATTCTTACACTAAAAATGCAATTTTCAAAATTCTAGGGGCCTTTACTTTTGAGTTGTATATACATGTATATCAATATATGTAATTGATGACACTAAATTGGGCCAAAAGGGGCCTAAACATGAGTTGAGGGGGGGCTAAACATAAATTGAGGGGGGCCTAAATGTAAAATACTAAAAAAATTCAAAGTAAAAATGTAATTTTCAAAATTTCAGGGAGGGCATGGGCCCACCCTGGTCCCCACTTCCCTCCGTCACTGGCTGAGAACTTCTCTTCTACAGCTACTTAAAAAAGTACAGTAAAAACAATTGAATCGTCCTTCAACCTGGTAATTGGTTACCCTTCTATCCTTGAGATTTAAAAGAGGCCATGTTCGGAATATTTTTTCCCGAATGGCTTCTTACAAATTTTATTTGTAAAATCTTCTTCTTCAAACTCCTTTTAAGGGTGCAATTTAGTTCAATTTCAACATCTTTGATTAAAAACATCAATAAAATCTTCTATTTTTGCTCGTTCTTCTCACTATTTCTGTCTTTCTTCATATTCTTTCCTCGAAATATTTTAAATACAGCATGCAGCAGAAAAAGTCCTCTCACTTTCAAACACACCCAGGTTATGGTTGATCAGATTCTAAAACTAGCTTACAAACTCGATTCCAAAAAAGTCATGCAGATAAATTCTTGGCCTGACTCTGGAATATGTTTTAAAGTGCTTATTTAAGCTAATTAATATTCCAACTTATAAGTTTATCTCAACCAACACACACACACACACACACACACAAATTAAGAATATCACAAAATAATTGCAATTAAAAAGGGAAGGCCAAAAAGTGTATACGCGAAGAACTTGATTTTACAGTAATTTTTCGCCTTTTCTAAATTCTACAGCCAGAAGAATAGATTATTAACACGCCAGAATCAATAATTTCAGTTCTAAATCAAGAGAAAAAATAAAGATAAAACAGAAATTAGAGAGGCTTTACTTATCTAGTTAATAATTACCGATTTAGTGATGCAGATTTCTTTAGCCTTTTCGGTAACCCTGGCAGCAATCTTCTTGAGATCCGATTCAACGTAGGGCAACATTTCAGCGCCCCCTGCATTTGATCAAAATAAATCATTCAAATTTAATCTGTGTACACACAAAAAGAATACAATATCACTCTTCTGATACACAAATACATATATACATGTGTGTGTGTGTGTGAGAATATATACCGGGACCGATGAATCCGATGGCCGAAGAAGGGGTAGGTTTGGCGTTTACAATAACGAGCTTGAAAGCCGAAGGGGGGTTGAAGAAGTGGTTGAGAGTCCACTCCAATGCGTAATAGCTGTGCTCACTGTCGTCGATTCCGAACACCACCGCCGATTTCTCACTACTCTCCGTCTCCGTCTCCTTCTCCTTCTCCATCTCTCTCTCTCTCTCTCTCTCTCTCTCTCTCTCTCTGTGTGTGTGTGTGTGGAAGTTTCAGTGTTACGCTCTCTAATTCTCAATAGGGCAAACTTTATACTACAGAGAGAAAATGTTGAACGCAACCACCAATTAGTTTTTGGGAGAAATCTATATTATTGGTTAATGCATCGATCATTGGCTATTGCTTACCCAACTCTCTTATTGGTTAGTACACTTTAGGGGTGGTAATTCGGGTTCTCGTGTCATAATCGTGTCATTAATCGGGTTGTGTGCTTTGGGTTTAATTTTTAGTTTCGAGTACTATTCATCTATAATACAAACTATTTTAAATTAATCGTGTCATGTCGTGTCGTGTTCGGGTTGTCTCTGTAAAACGAGTTGTCGTGTCAAAAATTGCCACCCCTAGTATAGTTGGATCAAAAAATTAAATAAAGATTAATTAATAATTAATTTAATGATAAAAGGGTAATGCTATGTGCACATAAAATGTGCACATAAAGTGTGCACATAAAGATCTGAACCATTCAGATCTTTATGTGCACATTTTATGTGCACGAATCATTACTCATGGTAAAAAGTCATGGCTTTCACTATATTAGTGTAACACCCGTACCCGGAGAACGGGTTAATTATTTGTATTAATATGCATTAATTAGTGAAATTAGTGTATAAAATGGATTAAGGGGAGGCTTGGACTCGCCCAAGTAAAAAGTGTTCAGAGAGGGACACTAGTTGGAAAAGTCCCCAGAGAGGTGGGACAGGTATTGAAATTTAACCCATTGAAGGGTAAATTGGTAATTTGCATTTTAAGTGATTAAATGCAATTTTATATGATTACATGGATATTTGCTAAGTTGCTTTTAATAGATATTGTTATGTGGTAGTATTAGTTTGGACACCCAAATAAGGGTATAAATGAAAAAGATGTAAAATTAGTAGGTGCGATAGCAATTTCACAAAATATGTGGGACCCACGTTGGGACCCATACGAAACTTAGACAAACCCTCATTAGATAATTGGGTAGTTAATGGAATGTTTGGGGGATTTCATAATAAGAACTTAATAAATTTCAGGGGTGTAAATGGGAATAGTGGGGAATTGAGGTGATGACACCTCAAACACATGCAAGCATGTGTCAATTGAGGGAGAGTCTCTCAAAATCTGCTGGAATTAATCCAGAGAAAACAGAGTAGAGCTCGGAGAGAGAAACGGAGAAACCGTCACCGACCTCGTTTTTCCGCCGTTCGTCGGATTCGCGAATCGAAGCCGTTTTCGGACTCGTGGAGGTGAGACGATCATTTCTATACCCTTAATTTCTGTTTAAATTGCTAGATTTTAGTAGCTCGTACTTAACGGTGAGACGTCGTCTACCGAAATTCTTGTAGGATTTACTTGGTGAGGGAATTGGGCTCAAATTGGGGAAATTCAGCATTCTCTAAGTGTAAATTGAGTAAAATCTGTGTATAAGGTGAGTTTTCTACACCTAAATCTGATTGTGTTTAATGGGTTCAAGCTATATGTGATGTTAGAGATGTTAATTCATGATTAGGAATTATAAAGATGTTAATTGTGTGAATTCTATGTCAATTTTATGAAAATCATATGTTGATACATGAGTATGTGTTATGTGTTTATATGTCTATGTGGTAGTCAATGAGCACCGGGGAATGGTTCATTGTTGGGAGTAATAAGGGTGGCGAAGAGGAAGAATCCGATAAATACGGAAGTCCAAGGAATAGAAGTGACCACGGGACCAAGGGAGGTCTTCGGGTCTGAATGAACCATATAACCGGTGACTCGGCGATTACGTTTATGCTTATGTGTTATTTGTAGCATTGCACGTGTTAAACATACAATCATGCTAGATTACTCACTAAGCAATTTGCTTAAGAAAACCGTTTTCCTATTTCTGTTGTGGTACATAACAACCACCGCAGGTACGGAGCGATATCCGGAGAGAAGGTGATGCGCTCGGGAATGGGAAAGAGAGTTAGAGCTTGTAAATATGTTTTAAACTTATATTATAGTGTAACTAGTGGGTTGAGGTTCTCAACTTGTGAATTAAAGTCTTGACTTATGGATGGGAGAGATGGGAGAGATGGGGGAGATTTGTGCCCCATGCTTGTAAATTACTTTTGAACTTGTACACAGATGTAAATTATGGTTTTACTTAAGTTGATGTTCATATTTGGATCCTAACTTGTATTTTGGAAAGTTTGGATGTGAATGTGAGAACCAATGTAAAATTCCTTTTGTTTTGCCCAAGCTGATGCAAGTTAATGGTTAGGACCATTTCGGCAAGTCCGGGTGTGTCGTTAGTGTCTTGGACATGTTTCTTTAGTGTTTATAATGTTAGTTATGACTTTGAGTTGAATTCCAACAAGTTTTATAAACTTTGGATGAGAATTGAGTTTTAAAGTTGAAAAGTTTGTTTTTGAACCAAATGAGATGAGTTCATGGTTAACTTGATCAAATTGTGGGTATGATTCTATGATCCTTGCTTAAATTGAGTTTAAAAGTGTATTGGAGATGTTTTCCCAAAGTTTCATAAGGTTTCCATATGTTTTGGTTGTGTTTTGGTAACTTGGAAACTTGTTTGACAGCAAAGGAAATTTAGCAGCAAAATTTGTGAAGGGGATCGATCCGCGATTTGTGAAGGGATCGATCCGCCCTTCCAAGGGGACATTCTGCGAGAATGTCAAGTAAATGGATCGATCGGCCCATAATGAAGGGATCGATCCGCCTTGTATTTTTTTTTCCCCAGCATGTCCGTTTTTACGGAAACATGCATAACTTCTTCTAGAAAACTCGGTTTCGCGTGCCGTTTGTTGCGTTGGAGCCGGGACTCAAAATCCTAACTTTTGGTATAAAAATTTTACATAATTTATAAATGACCATTTTGCCCTTGGGGCCTATTTTGTAACAACAGAGTTGTTTTATGGGGTTAAACACATGTGTTTCTTAGTAATTCGTATATTTCTTTACAAATTAATGTGATTGGGAGCTTGTAGCATTGTTACACGTGTCCTAATCCGCACGAGGCGGGTTGGGGTGTGACAATTTAAGTGAAAATTTTCTACTGAAAAGAATCACTGAATGCATTCTATTTCAGTAGTTGAAGCACTATTTTCAGTATTACAAATTCAATCACTTAAAATTTTCAGTACTTAAAATTCAGCACTTAATTTTCACTTTTATCAAACGCACCCTACATTTTTGGTCACCCTAAAATTGTTCACCATTTGCTCACCCTCCTCTCCCATTGGCTAATGTAGTGGGGTCCAGTATTAAATAAGAATTAAGTAATATTGTAAAGTACTGGATCAGATTGCATTAGCCAATAGGAGAGGAGGTTGAACAATTTTGGGATAAGCAAAACTGCACTCTTTTAAAAAAAAAAAAAAAAACATGTATTGTATGTTGGCCCAATTTTAAATCAGACCACCTAAAATATTTATTCCATCAATATTCTTTACTACTTCTCAATTTAGGCTAACCGAAATTATTTTATCATCACTCAAACTTTACAAATTACGAGAAACGATCAAGTCTTATTATGGAATTTAGGAAAAAAAAGGAAGAAGATGGTATTATGAAATTCAATCTAAAAACAGAGATAAATAAACCTCCAAAGAATCACCTCAGGGGCGTTGCCCCCGAACCCTCATATAAGTTTATCGTCGTATACAAATCTATCCAGTCTCACCCTCTCCTAAATAAAAATTTTGGCTCTGCCCTTGAGTAGGACCCATATTCTGATAAGGATCTAAGAACCAAACATGCAAAAAAAAAAAAAAAAAGAAAAATCCACCCTTAAAAATCATGAACCAAAGGGACTCTTAAAATTAAGAAGCATTTATGAGCAAACACAAAGTCTTCAAAGATTTGAGTACCACCATCCACCTACACCTAGGTAGCTAGATTGAGGGGATCCTCTGCACCCAAAGATGCCGCCCAGCAATACCAATGAGGTGGTATTCTGACATTACTTGCTGATGATGATCCTCTGCACCCAAAGATGTCAGCACATGAAAGTTTTCGTTTTGTCATTTTAGCAAATAAAATTAAAAAGAAAAATACCAAGAGTGTGTGACATTACTTGCTGATGATGATCCTCAACCCTAGCTAGATATGAATTTGAATTAGATGACATCTTTTCTTTTTCACAAATCGTACAATTAAGAACAAAATTGGGAATCAACGGCCAAATAGTCGTACCGAATTGAGAATTTGTATATGTGTATAGTACAAATTTTCCTACCCTTTTCGTTTCTTTCATTTACTTTGGCTAGGCAGTATATATATGCTATAAAATGGAAACTTATGTCACCCTGCCGTCACCATATTTTTTTATTTTCATATCTAGTTTTATAAAAGGATCGACAATCTTCACGTATTTAATATTTTTTAGAAATTAGTGAAAAGGGTATTAAGACAAACTAAATTGGAATGAAGGATACTCAATAAAACAATTTGGTTTTTATTCCTAATTTTTTTTGGACCAAAATATCTTCATCTTCATCATCTAACCTTACTATCAAACACTAGCCGCCATTGTCACTACCCATGCCTAGCCTTCGGCCACCACCACTTCCACCTCCGGCGACCACCACTACCATCTCCGGCGACCGCCACTAGCACCTCTGGCGACCATCCACCATTGCCACCACCCATGCCTAACCTCCCGGCCACCACCACTTCCACCTCCGACGACCTCATACGACCTCCGACGACCGCCACTAGCATATCCGGCAACCATCACCTATCATCTCACCTTCATTCAACAGAAATTTATCTTAAGATGACTAATTTTAAGAGAAATTTCTCTTAAGATCAGTTGACCGTGGAGATTTGTGTTGGTGGTGGTGGTGGTGGTCGGTAGTGGTGGTGGCTATGGAGAGGGAGGAGAAATAAAGTTAGAGAGAGAAGAGAGTTTGTGGTAGTGGTGCTGTTAAAGAAACTGCTAAAGCGTGGGTCCCATTGTTAGAATTTAAAATACCTCTAACTGTTGCCAGCACCTTAGTGAGTTGAGGTGGCAAAATAAATTATTTAAATAATTGGAATGGTTGTAAGTGCTTGTCAACAGCTATATTTATGAGCAAAGTCCAAACGGCTATATTTGATAAATTGTTTCACTTTTAACGGTTATATTATAAATATATATAGATATAACTATTGAATTTTTTTATTTTGTATAATCAGTAAAAAAAATTCTATAAATTCTCATTCTCACTCCCATTCTCATTCTTTTTTACTCTCAAGTTAAATTTTTAGTAGTTTTCCACATTACTTAGTCCAACGAGCACCATGGATCAACGTCCTCCATTTTTCAACACTCAATTCAACCCACATTATAACTACCAACCATCACCTCAAATTGACTCACAATCACATTTTCAACCATCGCAATATGATTTTCAGACATTTTCACAGTAATACATGTTCAATTCACAATACCCACCTGCCGTATTCAATCCTTAATTTTGTTTTGGACAATCTCAACCCCCATCCAATCAACCTTCCCAAACTAATGATTCACAGCCTCACTCAACACAAAGGAAGAAGAATACTCAAACACAATAAAAGGAACGAAATCCGAATTGGAGTAAAGAAGAAGATGAAGCATTGTGTAAAGCATGGATACGTGTCTCAGAAGATGCAGTCATGGGTGCAGATCAACAAAAAGGAAGGTTATGGGACCGAATCCTTGATGATTTTAACATCATATTGGGTTGCGAGACAAATAGAGTTAGCACTGCTTTGATGAACCATTGGTCACTTATTCAGTCTCACTTGAATAAATATTCTGGATATGTGCGTATGGTAGAGAGGTATCCAGGGGCCAGCGGCTTTAATGCTGAAGATAAAGTAAGTTATTCAGTTTTCCAATTTTTTTTCGTTTTAATAAATTGTAACTAAATTTATTATTATTATTATTTTTAAAAAAAATTGACAGATTGGTACAATAAAACAACTATATTACGACAAAGAAAATCATCACTTTAAGTGGGAAGGTTGTTGGCTACTTTTGAAAGACAATACAAAGTGGTATAACTATACCAAGGATCAAGAACATAAAAAGCAAAAGATTGCACAGAGGAAGAGGATCGAGATAAATTTGGACGATGATGAAGTTGAATATTCATCTAATCCGTCTACCCCGGCCACTAATCCACCTACTCTGGTAACGACACCTGGTTCGGGTAGCCATAACGACAATCATTCACCATTCAACCAAGGGACACAGGAGCTACCACGACCCCTAGGAAAAAAAGTAATGAAAAATGCTCGTCGAAAAAAGAATGATAATGCTATGAATTCAATAGTTGAAGAATTTAGCAACTTGAGAAAGGAACAAAAGGAAATTGCTGAAAAAGAAATCATCATGACACATGAAAGAGAACAACTAAAGATTCAAGCAAAACAATAGCAAGAACGAATGAGAATTGCCGCTAAACTTGAGACCAAGAAAATGAAGATTGTAGCCAAGCAAGAGCAAGAACGAATTAGGTAGGAGAGGGAGATTATGATGACTGATCCAAATTTGGTTCCTACAGAAGAAGGGAGGGTTTGGATCATCCAACAACGAAAGTCAATTCTTGCGCGTGGAAGGCAAGGGAGCTTCGGCGATGGTTCAAGTGATAATGGGGAGTAGTGTTTTTATTTTGGTTTTATTTTTATTTTGTTTGTATTTTTTAATGTAATACGTAATGCTTTAATTCAATAAATGTCTACATTGTACTCTAGTTGCACGAATGTAATACATTTATTTTGAAGTAAAACATGAGAATCTCAACACAAAGAGAGGATTTTAAATATCTTCATCCCCGAACTCGTTCCACAAATGATTTATAAGATCAGACCTTAGCATTATATTTGTTCCACTATTACGAATCCTATCTAAACGAGCAGAGATAAAAACTGCTAAAGTTGATAAACTTCTATCATAATCAGGATGAGATATAGTCTCCTCAAGCAGTGGTCTCCACACTTCAAGTTCGGTGTCACGCTCTGTCACGCCCCGACGTAGCATAATACAGGAAAGCATTTAATTTCCTTTATAGACTCGTAGGTCGTGACAAGTGAGTATGACCAATTGTCCCTGCAACAAATAACTTAACAACATTTCTAGAGCAAAGGATTCTAACAAAACATAAGCTCCAAAATTAAAACTTACTAACTATTACAGCAGTCATAAACTTAGGCACAAAACGCCTTATTCAAAAGTCTAAAAACTAGTTTATTACAACCCAAATTAAAAAGACATAGGAAATATAAAGCAGCCTCCTAAAAAGTCTCCTGCCTCTAACTAGCATAGTCGAAATACCCTGGCTGCTCCTGACCCTGAAAATCTGGACATACAGTCCAGGACGCATCAACGCCGTCAACTTATGAAAGCTGGTGAGCAAAATAAACAAATGCTCGTAATGTATATATAAGCATATATACAACGGTGCAAATTAACTTTAAAAGCAATATATTCAAGGTTCCAATTCCAACATAAGTCACGGGGGAATAAAGTAAGCAATAAATATGCGACCGTGCATGAACAATGTAACATCTCATCTTTCTGACTCAAGACTCGACTCAACCAAACCATTACCTCAGATACCAGGAATACTATCCGATCGATATCTAAGTCGTGCACAACACTGTCGCCTCCAATACCAGGAATAATATCCGATCGATATTGAGGTCACACACACCATGCTATCACCTCAAATACCAGGAATAATATCCGATCGATATCTGGGACGATCACGACCAACCATCGCTTCGGATACCAGAAATAATATCCGATCGATATCCGAAACGAGCGCCTTAGATACCAGGAATAATATCCGATCGATATCTAAGCCGTACTCAATACCATCGCTTCGGATACCAGGAATAATATCCGATCGATATCAGAAACGAGCGCCTTAGATACCAGGAATAATATCCTATCGATATCTAAGCCATACTCAATACCATCGCTTCGGATACCAGGAATAATATCCGATCGATATCCGAAACGAGCGCCTTAGATACCAGGAATAATATCCGATCGATATCTAAGCCGTACTCAACACTGTCGCCCCCAATACCAGGAATAATATCCGATCGATATTGAGGTCGCACACCAGACCGCCACTCTTTACCCTTTTCACGCTTTCTCACACACATGCATGTTGACACAACCTCGACCCTAATATGTATGTCAATGTTCACAATTTGTAGTAACTGTTATTAATCTCAAAGCTAGATATTCATTCAACATAACTCTCAGTCAGAAAAGTTCTTATAAGTTCAATTCCTAACAGTGAGCCTTTAAAACAGTATATCTGTCAAACAGTTCTTTAAAAACTTTCAAAACATTTTCCAAATAGTCCCTTATATAAAAATACAAAAACTGTTCAAAATGCCCGGGTCGCGCGCGCGAAGGGGGATGGGTCGCGCGAGCGGGTCGCGCACGCGAAGGGGGAGAACAAGTCGCGCGCGCGAAGGGGCAGAACAGGTTGCGCGCGCGAAGGGGCAGAATAGGTCACGCGAGCGGGTCGCGTGCGCGAGTTATCACAGTTTCATCATCTTCTTCATTTTTTTCTCTGTTTTTTATTTTCAAACTGAAATTATACCCATTTCCAGATTCTGTTCTAAATAGTGCATGTAATATATGGATCTCTTCGGTTTTTCGCATAGATTAAGAATACGCGATCAATTTAAACAAATACTGATTGTATCTCTTAATTTTCGCGATTTAAGTAAGGGTGTCAAAAACTTCAAATCATCAATACGTCGTCGTACGGATGAATTAAGCCGTAAGATTGAAACTGTGGCTTATTGGGACTCAGATCTTCCATAATCAATTCACAAAATTGATTTTGGTTGAGTTTTGTAAAACTCCAATTCAAAGCTCTAATGGTGTATGAATATATATACACATATACACACATATATATACTGAAATACACATATATAAACATGGCGAGTGAGTTTAAATTACTCACTGAGGTGATTATACAGAGAATTTTGAGACCGAGAATTCTGCCGCAATAAACCGTCGTCTAAGAAATTTACTCCTCCGTTCTTGATCTTGATTATGTATAGCTATGTATGTATTTGTATGTGTATGTATATATTATATAATCTGTATATGTGTGTGTGTGTGTGTGTGTGTGTGTGTGTGTGTGTGTTGTTCTTGAGAGAGTAGAGAGAATTGAGAGAGTGACAGAGAGTTTGTGAGGGAGAGAATGAGAGACTGTGAGAGATACACAAACATATATACTGATATATGTTTGGGCTCCAAGCTAAACATGGGGATCGCACGGTGTGGTTGAGCTCACGTGCTCCCACACCCAAGCCGCGGTATAGACGCAGATTTAAATCAAAACTGGTATTAACTGGTTGAAATAAAAATATAGAAACCATATTAGTGTAGGAATTAAATTCCCGATTTATAACAAAAATATAGATATTGTTTTTAAAACCACATAAAGCATTTTCTGTATTTTCAAATATTACGGTTTGACACCAAACAAATATTATAAATAGCAATTAAAATTAAATATTCCTTTATTAATGAAAAAGAAATTACAGGGTGTTACACGCTCGTCTTCAATGATCATGTTATGTAGGATGATGCAAGTTTTCATTATCTTGCAAAGGTCCTCTTTTTTCCAATAACGGACAGGTCCTTGCGTTATACCCCACTTGATTTGCAACACATCGAATGCTCGCTCTACGTCCTTTCTAACAGCCTCTTGTTTTTTAGCAAACAAACTCTCTTTTGGCGTTGTTGGGTATGAGATGGTTTGCATCAGTGTTGCCCAATGAGGGTATATATTGTCGGTTAAGTAATACCCCATTGTGTATTGCTTCCCATTTACCTCGTAGTTGACTAGAAGCATTGTACCATGAATGAGATTATCAAATAAAGGGGAATGATCGAGGACATTTACGTCATTATGTGAACCTGCCATACCAAGGAAAGCATGCCAAATCCACAGATCTTTCGATGCAATTACCTCCAATATGAGAGTAGGTTTATGGTTACAAACCCTATGAGTACCATGCCATGCTGTGGAGCAATTCTTCCATTCCCATGCATGCAATCTAAAGAGCCAAGCATACCTGGAAACCCTCGCTCACTTCCTTCCCAAAGAAGACGTGCAATGTCCTCCTCATGTGGTGCACGCAAGTATTGTGGCTCATACACTTCAATAAAAACATTACAAAAATGCTTCAAGCTCTTGATGGCAGTGGTCTCACCAATCTTAGTGTATTCATCACAGAGATCTGCTGATAATCCATAGGCAAGTATACGTATTGCAGCGGTCATTTTTGTATGGAGGAGCACCCAAAGCGACCACGACAGTCTTTCTTTTGAACGAAGTACGTGTCATGCATTTCTACATCCTTCAAAATGCGAAGAAATAACTCTCGCCACATTCGAAATCGTCTACGAAAGTAATCATCTGGATAAATACAACTCTCAGCAAAGTAATCCCTCCATATCTGTCGATGGCTTCCCTCGCGATCACGCTCGATATATCGTCTCTTAGTTGGTTGTGCTTGCATTGCTAGAATTTGAAGCGGCAGAAAACTCATCATCTTTTGCAATCTTTTCTAGAACGCTGGGAAACTGTCTCATTCTCTTCATCAGATGAACTCGTTTTGCATAATGAACTCGAAGATGTAGTTGAATTGGACTCATTCATAGCAATTAGCTGCGATGATGAAGTCATAAACTACCTCAAATTTAAGATGAAGATCAATTCAAAAAAAAAATTTGCAATTGGTAAATATAAAGGAAATTGATGATTTATACTTGTTTCAAGTTGAGGTATTGGGATGTATTTTGTGTATTTATAAATGAAAAATATAATTAAAAAATACCAACATAATGATCGTTGGCACCAATTTTGGTGCTGCCCAACTTGGTACTGACCGTTGGCAACCAATTTTTCTTATGACCGTTGAGTACCATTTTTTAATTCATTGTGCTAATAGTTAACTAAACATATCCATAGTAGTGTCTTTGTTTTTATCAAACATTTTGGGTAAGACTTTAAAGCAAATATAGTGGGTCATGCACACGTGGTGGCAAGTTAAGGATGTTAGTGTGTAACTGGTAGCAGCTCCACTGTGGTTGCTCTTAAGCTTTGATTTTCGAGAGTTGAAACCGACACCTTTTGTTACAAGTAAAAAATAAAAATAAAAAAGTAAAACTTTTTCTACTTTAATATTATTTTTAAAAATAATAATAAATTGCCACGTCATGAGACTTGTTCTCTTCCATCAAGTGGATATATTCTATAGAAGTACACTTGGTCCTTCTTCTTCAAGTATGTGTTCGTCTTTCTTAATGTTAATTATACAAATACGAAAAATTCTCCTTTTACATGATGCTTTGAGGATTGAAAGATTATAGTGGTCGCGCACTTCCTACGGCCTCTGTAAATCAAGCCTTTCGAAATGGTTTAAAGTAATTTGATTTCCTTCCTTTTTTTTCTTGAGTGTCACTATAGCTTATGCTCTTGTAATTATATTGGACTTATCTTTATTATTACAAAGACTTTTGTAAAAGTCACAACGATACAAAAAGGCCATTGGGAGTTAAGTTAAGTTGAGTTGGGTTGAAATGCATTATGCAAAAGGCGGAGTTAGTATTTCATCTAAGGGCACACATTTACAATATATAGGGGATTGGAAACTGCGCCCCCAATTCAATTTTTTTTTTGGTTGTAAAAAAAATACTATAATTTCAATGTTCTAGGATTTTAAAATTTGTGTGATTGTTTAATGGGTTCACATACACTGGATTAAGGGGTAAAACATAATTATTTAAAGATCTTGATTTTTTTTTTGTTCATATGCTTAGTGTATTTTCTTCTTCTTCTTCTTCTTCTTTTTTAATACTAGTTTCACTTGTAAAACTAAGAATTAATACTTAATATGTCCAAAAGAGATTTCTATAAGGTCTTAAATATTTGGGACTAATTAATGCTAAGTTTGGCCCCCACGTGGCTTTTTAAAAGTTGTTTATGAAATTTATTATTAAGTTGTTTTGATATTTGTGCACAAGTGATACATTACTCTTAAAAAAAACATTATAAAATTAAAAAGCAACCTTGAGCTTTTAAAATGGAGCTTTTAAATGCTCTCCCAAAAAAAAGCCCTAAGTTCAATTTTTGCAAAACTCATAAATGAAATTGTACTTTAAAAAAGAAAAGCACAAAAATAAGGGCCAAACTAAGCCTAAGTACATAAAATGTTCATTAATTTAGAAAAAGTTAAAGACCGAAGTGAGATTTATTTCTTAGTTTAGCACGAGTAAGTTAAAAACGAGGAGGGACACAAATATATACAACATAAAATTGTTGTAACACTAATGGTGAAAAGAACAAATTTGAAGAAAAATAACAAGACTGATTTATAAGAAAAGAAAACAGAAACAATTTAAAAACAAATTTGTTAGGCAGGGCACTTCCAGGAAGCTTTCTTTAAGATAGTAATTTCCCCACTATGGTGCAAATGGACTCTTGGAAATCTATCTCAAGGATACAAAGCTTAACTTAAGACTGTCTAAATTGCACTGTTTAGCAGTCTTGGAACCACCAAATTTCACCCGACATAAAACCAGAAAATGTATAGAAAGAAGAAGAAAGCAGAACAGAAAGAAAAGAAGTAACTTTCGAATGCGTACTAATGCCCATAAATATAGACACCAGAAGCCACGAAGAAGGATCACACTTATTCTCCAGAAGAGTCGTGACCTCTCTGTATTTGACCGTTGGAGACTTCCGTCGCCAAACAGTCACTGACCGTTATTATTAAAACCAACAGTTATTTATAACTATCTATTTTAATCTTCTTCTTCTTTCTTTTCTTTCTTTCTTTCTTTTATATATATATATATATATTATATATATATAAAGAAAAAGAATTAAAAAGAAAAAAAATTAAGAACTTGAAGCTCTTCCATGGGTCTCCTCTTGTGAGGTATCCCTTGGGAGCTTGGGAGAGAATATGAAGAACCACCTCCTATTTATAGGAGAGGTTTTCCCACAATATTACTCCAAGTTTCCTATGTGGGACAACATACCAAATTTAAATTTCCTTTCAACCAAATATTTGGTGGGAAAATGAAAATTTGGTTTTCCCTCCAAAAAAAAAAAAGAAGTACAATACTATATGGTATAGTAAAGACTCCTATTATAAACTATTATTAGTAAATACTATTATGTATATAATACATACATATATATATATATATAAAAATCCCCCACTATTTACTAACAATAAATAAAATAAAATAAAAAAACACAAATGTCAGGTAAGGTATAATGGATATCCACAGGTGGACGAGCCTTGAACCTAGGATTGAACATGAAAGAATGAACTTTAAATGCCAAATAGAACTGTGTCTTGATCTTTGTGCCTTTAAAGAAATTGAAACAATGTTCGCATTACACCTTGTATTCATGGTTCTCTAGAGCCAGCGCATTCTAGGCCTTGCGCTGATCCTTGTTAGCAAGTACACTAGGGTTTGACCGTGAACCCATAGAAAGCGGCCCTTCCTTACTTTCATACTTGCAAAGGCAGACTCATTAAGGGCTTTTCACAACCGCTCTATCGCCCCACATAAGCTATGAGTTCTATTAAGAATAAAATTCAACCTTCTTGTTGTGAAATATTCAGTGCACTAACCAGATATGAGACTTTCGCAAAGAATAGCTTTACCCCCACTATTCCCGACATAAGTAATGCACCGAAGATGTAACCTTGCGTTAACATCTCTTGGATAATGCTTGACTAAACTCCTTTGAACTTTAATCAAGTGATTTTCAGAGATTCTGACATCATCTTGTTAAAGTAGGCTACAGTCAAGATTACCTCTAATTAATCGGTAATAGTCCCATATCCCTCATGGTTTTGTCAATCTTCTCACCACTTAATGGTTTTGTTAAAGGATCTGCACGCATTTGTTCCGTAGGTAAATACTCAAGAGCAACTTTACCTTTCTTCACAAGTCGCCTAATGTGATTATATCTCATAGCAGTGTGTTTGCTATTACTAGATATTCTAATATTTTTAGTATTATAGATCGCAGCTTGATTATCACAATACAAAGTTATAGGCGATTTAGGTATATCAATAAAAGGAATGCATTTCATAAAAATTTTCATCCATACAATATCTTTACTAGCTAAAGACATAGCAATATACTCAGATTCCATGGATGATAAAGCAACACAAGATTGTTTCTTGGATGACCAAGCAACAATAGCACCTCCTAAAGTAAATAGCCAAGCACTAGTTGATTTAGAGTATGTTCTATCCGAAGCCCAATTAGCATCACTATAGTATTCTAAAACAGAATTTGAGCAACGATAATGTAATCCATAAGTTATAGTGTGTTTTAAATATGTCAAAACTCTACTAAGTTCTTTCCAGTGTTCAGAACTAGGATTACTAGTGAATCTACTAAGTATTCCGATAGCACACGCAATATTAGGTCTAGTGTTGTTCATAGCATATATTAAGCTACCAATAACCTTAGCATATTCTTCTTGATTGATAGATTCTCCTTTATTAGGTACTTACTTATTATTAGGGTTGATAGGTGTCTTACTAGGTTTACAATCAAAATGATTAACCTTCTTCAACACTTTCTCTATAAAGTGTGATTGCGTTAAAATGAAAGCTCCATCCTTCTTTATTACTTTAATACCCAAAATCACGTCCACGGGTCCCAAGTCTTTCATATCAAACGTTTGAGCTAGAAACCTCTTAGTTTCATTTATGCAACCCATATTTGAACCAAATATAAGTAAATCGTCAACATAAAGTGTCATTAAGACTTTATCATTATTAGTCACTTTATAAAATACACAACTTTCTACTTTGGAACTCTTAAACCCAAAGTTTGTAACTTCTTGTCTAAATTTTTCATACCATTGTCTTGGTGCTTGTTTTAGACCATATAAAGATTTGTTTAACTTGCAAATTTTATCTTCTTCACCTTTAACTACATACCCTTCAGGTTGATTTATATAAATTTCTTCATCTAAAGTTCCATTAAGAAATGCAGTCTTAACATCCATCTGATGTACTTCTAAATTATAAGCGAAAGCAATTGCAAACATGATTCTTATAGATGTTATTTTAGTCACAGGTGGAAAAGTTTCAAAATAGTCTATACCTTCTTTTTGACTAAAGCCTTTAGCGACTAATCTTGCTTTATATTTGTCTATACTTCCATCAGTTTTGAGTTTCTTTTTCAAAACCCATTTACATCCTATAGTTCTAGAGTTCGGAGGAAGATAAGCTAAAGTCTATGTGTTATTCTCGTTTATAGATTTTATTTCATCATCCATAGCTTCTTTCCATAAAACTGCATCGGGTAAGGACATAGCTTCTTGGAAAGTTTTAGGATCTTCTTCTAACAAGTAAGTGTACATGTCCGGTTCTAAATCCTTTTCAATTCTACGTCTCTTACTCCTTCTCAATCCATTAGAATTGCCTTCGACGTCTTCTTCATTTCTCAAGCTATTTGAATTATTCTCATTAATCAAGTTATGAGAGTTTTCTCCATTACCTTGAACATTAATATGTGGACCTTTATCTACCTCTTCTATTAGATCCTTTCCTAATTCATGACTATCCGCGTCTTTAATAGTTAAGTGTTCAAAATAAATAGCATGTGTAGATTCAATTACACAATTAGTGCTTAAGTTTAAGAATCTAGAAGCTTTGCTTTGCTTAGAGTATCCAACGAAAACACTTTTAGTAGCTTTACTCCCTAACTTAGGTCGTTTTTGTGTAGCATCTAAAACATAAGCGATACAACCCCAAACTTTGAAGTAACCAATGTTCGGCTTACGATTTTTCCACAATTCATAAGGAGTTTTATCTTGATTCTTATGTACAATTCTATTAGATATATAACATGCTGTGTATAGGGCTTCACCCCAAAAAGACATAGGTAATTTTGAATGTAGTAACATTGCACTAACCATTTCAAGTAGTGTCCTATTTTTACGTTCTGCTATTCCGTTTTGAGGGGGAGAATTAGGTGCGGATTCTTCTCTAACATATCCATGAGTTTCACAAAAATTAATATAGTCATTTAATCAATATTCACCGCCTCTATCGGATCTAATACGTTGAATCATTTTTCCTTGTGCATTTTCAACTTCTTCTTTAAAGATCTTAAATTTTTCAAAAGCTTCATCTTTTGTTCTAAGTAAATAAACATAAGGATATTTAGAATAATCATCTGTAAAGGTTATGCAATACCTTTTTCCTCCTCTAGTTAAATGATCTTTATTGTCACATAAATCGGTATGTATTAACTCTAATAATGTAGTTTTCCTAGAAACTGATTTGAAAGGTTTCTTAACTATTTTTGCTTGAGCACAACATTCACAATTTTGTGTAGTTAAAATAGCACTATCTTTAGGAACTAAATTGTCTGAGATCATACGATTCATAGTATTACTACCAATATGTCCTAGTCTATAATGCCAAACATGACTATCACTCACATCAACGATATAAGTAGAAATAGAAACATCTTTATTTAGATTAAGCAAGTACATATTATCTTTGGCATAGCCTTTCCCAACAAATGATCCCTTCTTTGATATGATCACTTTTTGGGAGTCAAATACAACTCTAAAACCATGGTCATCTAACTTCTTAACAGAAACAAGGCTCTTGAGCAATCCGGGAATGTGATGAATGTCTTTAAGCGTTAACACTTTCCCAGAGGTGAGAGGAAGTTTATAACACCCACATTTGTGTTATTGCATTGTATCATATTGTCATGCATGATAATGTGATGTGGCGTGTCCTATGACACATGGTTGAGTGAGTTTTGACTCACGAGTTGATTTGGGTGTCTGTATTAGAGAACCCTTTGAAACTGTGGTAATTGAGGATTTGTTGTTGTGACATCTCTCCGAGTGTGAGACGGTCACTGTGGAATACTTTAAATGTTTATCTGAAAATAAATGTTTACCTGTGTATTTCAATATCTGTACTATTTTCTGTTGTAGAATTTATTTCTGTCGTTAGATTTAGTATCCTGGTGAGGACAAATTAACACGCTATTAATTTGGTAGGCTAATTAGCAACTTTGGAAACGTTATATAGAAATTCGCGTTTTAGCGACCAAACGAAACTTAGTCGAAAACTTTTATAATTTTGAAGTTTTACTTATAAAGTTAAGAATAAGCTGTATAGAAAGTTTCAGAGACTGATTAGGAGTTTTGAAAACTCGTGGGGAGGTAAACGTAATTCCCCGAGAATGTTGCCTATATATAGATAGAGATGAACTTAGATTTTTTTTCATAAGTTAACCTAAAACTCAAGAAGGAGGCCAAAAGAGGGCTAGAGGGGGATTTGATTGCTTAGAGCTTTGCGACGCCAAACGACGACCTTCCGTCAGTTTGTTTTCTCCCAGATTTCATATTCGAGCTCCTTGAGGTAAGAGCTTCGTTTTGATATATGTTAGGGCCTGTTTGGCTAAGTTTTCCGAAAAGTTATTTTCTAGAATTTTTCATAAAAGTTGATAAATGGAATTCTGATCCATAGGAATTGTGCTAGACGGACTTCTGCACGTTCTTTGTGCACGGGTTTTCTTCAGATTGAGTTATAGGAGCGTAAATCGGAGGTGAGTGATTCAACTATGTTTTGGAATGATTTCTTGGCATGTATTCATGTTATGGTTGAATAGCATGTATTAATTCTTAGAGATATATTGTGTAGTTCATATTGGGCAATTATATTGATAAGTAGGCCCAATAGCACGGTGATATGTTTTGATTACCGTGAGCATGGTGATATGTATTTGAGCATGTTAAGTTGCTTATGTGGGTCAGAAGGAGCACGTGGTCACCGTGCCATTTTGTGGAGCCGATAGAGTGGCATTAAGGTCGCACGATTGTTTGTAGAATCGTGGGTCTTACCCTTTCGCGTGGACTTATTGGCGAGGAGTTGCGGATTGGGAATATGGACGGGCACGTGAGTTTCCGGCGACTAGTATGAAATGTAGAGATGTGAATGCGGGCATGTTTATCATTCATGTACATATGTTGATTTATTCACTAAGCATTAGCTTAAACAAATCGAAATATGTGTGGTTATTCAAATAACCATTTCAGGTGTTAATGCTGGCGAGGAATCGCAGAAGTGAGCACGTGGGTTGGGAGTTCTTTTAGAAGGCAACTTGAGTGTAAATCTTGTAGTTTTGGAATCCTAGAAATGTTATAATAAGAATTTCTCTTGTTTTAACCCATGTTTAATTTGGTATGATAGAATGAATCTTGAACGTTGTAATAGTTAGTAGCATGTTGTAATATTACTTTAGAGATGTTTTAATACAGCTAGGATTACTTTGGCTTGAGTTTGGATTGAATGGTTGATCATTGGTGATAGTTAGAAAGCTCTTAAAACTTGTTTCCTGCAGATTGGGCTGTTGCCAGGGGAGCAGTCGACTGAGCAGTCGACTGAACCCCTGAGCCTGTTAGTTTCTGCTTCATTTTTAGCAAAAGCAGTCGACTGAACCCCTGAGCAGTCGACTGGACCCCTCAGCAGTCGACTGGACCTCCTATTTCAGTCGACTGAAATTTGATATTAAAATCCCTGGCCGCCTCCGTCGACTGAGCAGTCGACTGAACCTCTGGTTTTAAAAATGTGTTTTGTTTTTCGCTGCGTGTGTTCTTCAAACCTAATTTTGGGAACGTTAATGAATTGGTTTAGCCTCGGTGGCGTGCCACGGGCTCCGGTTCCGCTATTGTGGGACCGGGCTGTGACAAAGTTGAACGGTCCCCTTTCCTTCAACAGAACTTGTGGAGGAATTGCCCATGAATACAGCCTTGTCACCATTCACAACTTCATAGGTCTTGAAAATATTTTTGTGAGGAGTCACATGACAGGTTGCCCCAGAGTCAACCCACCATCCTTCATCACTATCGACCATGTGAACTTCGGTGAGCATTGCAATCATGTCTTCGTCTTCCACCACGTTAGTCTCGTTCTTTTTATGTCCTTTACGAAAACAACATTCTTTGGCCCAATGACCTAATTTACCACAAACAAAACAGGGACCTTTCTTCTTCTTCTTGGTATTCTCCTTTTTATTGGAGTTACCAAATTTTCTCTTTTTGTTATTAAAAGATCTCTTCTTTCCATTATGATCCTTAGAGACAGGTTTTGTAGAGTCGGATACCGGACCTTCCACATTGTGAAGTTTTTCAGTCTTTCCTTGATGGTCAAGTGAATCTCTTAATCTAGCCTCGCTCTCAATTTGGATATGTTGAAGTAATTCATCCAAATTCAGAGGTTTCTTTTTATGTTTTAAAATTCTTTGGTAATCCTTCCAAGAAGGTGGAAGTTTACCAATAATTGTAGACACTTGAAAACTATCCGAAAAAGGTTCACCAACATCAGCACATTCGGTGGCAATATCATTAAGAGTATTCACTTGATCAATTATAGATTTAGAGTCATCAAATTTAAATTCAATATACTTGTTCATAAGGAAGGACTTATTTCCAGCATCTTCATTTACATACCTCCGTTGTATAGCATTCCATAACTCCCAAGATGTAGCAAATTTGTGAAACACATTAATTGAACAGAGAATTTGTCATCGCATTGAGAATTGTAAAGCGACACACATAGTCATCCTCAACCCATTTCTTTTATCGTTCAGTTTATTCTCCATTGACTGCTTCATCTTGTGGATATGCAGTAGATAGAACATAGGCAACTTTGGCAATAGTGAGTTGATAATAGATCTTCATGCTCCATCGCTTGTAATTGATACCATTGAACCTCTCAAGTCTTTCTACTTCTTGAATTTGAGTCTTCACCATTGTTGATTCCATTGACAAAATTTTACTATCTTAAAATTGTTGTAACACTAATGGTGAAAAGAAAAAAATTGAAGAAAAATGACAAAACTGATTTATAAGAAAAGAAAACAGAAACAATTTAAAAACAAATTCGTTAGGCAGGGCACTTCCAGGAAGCTTTCTTCAAGATAGTAATTTTCCCACTATGGTGCAAATGGACTCTTGAAAATCTATCTCAAGGATACAAAGCCTAACTTAAGACTGTCTAAATTGCACTGTTTAGCAGTCTTGGAACCATCAAATTTCACCCGACATAAACCAGAAAATGTATAGAAAGAAGAAGAAAGCAGAACAGAAAGAAAAGAAGTAACTTTCGAATGCGTACTAATGCCCATAAATATAGACACCAGAAGCCACGAAGAAGGATCACACTTATTCTCCAGAAGAGTCATGACCTCTCTGTATTTGACCGTTGGAGACTTCCGTCGCCAAACAGTCACTACGGTCACTGACCGTTATTATTAAAACCGACAGTTATTTATAACTATCTATTTTAATCTTCTTCTTCTTTCTTTCCTTTCTTTCTTTCTTTTCTTTCTTTCTTTTATATATACTAGGAAGACGTCCCGTGCAATGCACGGGCATTGGATTTTGTAGAAAAAATACAATATACATTTTTTTCTAATGTGGACAAGAAAGAAAAATAAATTTTATTAATTCTTAAGATGGTGTTAGAAAAATATGATTTAACAACAACTATATTAATTGATGTTAACCTACAATTTAAGGCTCTTTTCTTTAACGTATAGATAATAAATATATATATAAATATGTATATGTATATATATAGATACATATATACAAAAAGGGTAATATAAAAAAGGCAAAAGGGTAATTTAGTAATTTGATTAACAAAAGAGTAATTTGCAAAAGGCTTAACGGTAATTGATTATTCAATTTGTGATTGTACATACTTTAAACTTTTAGGCTCTTTTCTTTAACGTATAGACAATATATATATATATAGGCACACACACACACACACGCACACTCTTATATACAAAAGTGTAATTTGGTAATTTGATTTAACAAAATGGTAATTTGTAAAAGGTATAAGGGTAATTAGATTATTCAATATATATCGTAATATAATAAAAGGGTTTTTGGTAATTCAATTTAACAAACGAGAATTTATAATTGTAAATAATTTAAACTTTAAGCTCTTTTCTTTAAGGCATAGAAATAAATGGTAATTTGCATAAGTCATAAAAGTAATTTGGCTATGCAAATTATAATTGTACACAATTTTATTCAATTTTGGTATATAATATATTCAATATATATAATAAAACAAAACAATATATGAATATATATATATATATATATAAAAAAATATACATACAAGGGTAGTTTACAAAAGGAAAAAGGACAATTTGATAATTCAATTTATAATTGTACACACTTTAAATACATAAATAATAATAGTAATAAATTATAATATGTATATATACATATACACATATATACAAAATGGTAATTTACAAAAAATATAAAAGGGTAATTTGTAATTCAATTTAACAAATGGGCAATTTGTTTATTCAATTTATAATTATACACACTTTAAACTTTGAAAAAAGGGTACTTTACAAAAGGCAAAATGGTAATTTCAATAATATAATAATATAATGTATGTATATATATACACAAGGGTAATTACAAAGGGCAAAAGGGTAATTTGATAATTCTATTTTACAAAATGATAATCTGGTAATTCGATTTCTAATTGTACGCACAATAAACACATAAATAATAATAAATTATAAAATGTATACATATATACACACACACACATACGAAAAGATAATTTATAAAAGTAACTTAAGGCTTGTTTGGTAATTATAGGATTCCTTAAAAGTTGTCTTAAGGCTCAAACAAGCCTTGCCAAACAAGCATTAAATTTCAAAAGTAATCTAAGACTTGTTTTAGAAAAGTGATTGAAGGCTTGTTTGGTAATTCAAAGATTCCTTAAAAAGTTGCCTTAAGGCTCAAACAAGCCTTACTAAACAAGCATTAATTTATAAAAGTTATCTTTTGCTTGTTTGGTAATTCAAAGAAATAGTACAAAAAACACAAACAAATGTTAGTGTTTTGTTTGGGAAAACCAAAAAAAGAAAAACAAAACAAAACAAAACGAAACAAGGCATTATCCAATTCGGTTTGTGTTGTGCCTTGTTTGTGTTAGTGGTTATTTGGGAAAACCCAAAAGAATAAAAACAAAACCAAACAAAACAAAACAAAACAAAACAAGTTAGTGACTTGTTTGGGAAGAACGAAAAACCATACAAACCACAAAGCCAAAAAGCGGTTGTGCCAAACAAGGCACAACTTACAATTTGTTGGCTTTTGGGTGTTTTGAACCAAATTGTAAATATTTGCAATTATTGCTTGAAAAGTTGATTGATTGTAGATTAAATAATTTTAAAAGTTGAATCAAATTGTAAATGTTTGTAATTATTAGTTGAAAAGTTGACTGAATCATCATTTTTAAAATAATTTAATTTTAAAAGTTGACCTAATAATATTTTTTTGTGGGTGAAATGACCAACCTATCCTCACAAAAGGACAAAAACTCAAAATAATCATTAAAGGAAAATGGAACAAAAGATAAAAGTAAGGGTAAAACCGTCATTTCAAACAAATCAAGAAATGCCAAAATTGGACAAAATTGAAATTGAAGCCACCCCTAAGCCTCTTTTATAGTATAGTGTAGATGTAGATATATATATATAAAGAAAAAGAATTAAAAAGAAAAAAAAATTAAGAACTTGAAGCTCTTCCATGGGTCTCCTCTTGTGAGGTATCACTTGGGAGCTTGGGAGAGAATATGAAGAACCACCACCTATTTATAGGAGAGGCTTTCCCACAATATTACTCCAAGTTTCCTATGTGGGACAACATACCAAATTTAAATTTCCTTTCAACCAAATATTTGGTGGGAAAATGAAAATTTGGTTTTTCCTCCAAAAAAAAAAAAAGAAATACACTACTATATAATATAGTAAAGACTCATATTATAAAATATTATTAGTAAATACTATTACGTATATACAGTCAGGCTATAAAGAGGGCGCCCTTTCTTTATTAAAGAGAGGACCTCTGTTTTGACCGTTGGATCGTGTTTTTATTAATGGCAGTTTTGTCATTTCACAGTTTTTTAACACAATCCAACGGCCAAAACAGAGGTCCTCTCTTTAATAAAAAGAGGTGGCTCTCTTTAGAGAATCTTTGTACGTATATAATACATACATATAACAAAAATACATAGGATAAAAAATATTATAAAGTTGAGGGGCACGACATGCCCCTCCGCCTACGAGCGTAAGTGCTGTAAAACAAGTAACCTCACTCGTTTTGAGGTCAGGTGGTTATGTCAATCTCAAATCTGTGAACCATTCACTGTTTTAACAAATCAATCTCTTGTGAAAAAACTTCTAAATGCGTATGGGAATTTTACATAGGTAATTGATAAGTAACCCACACAATGCATCCATCCGTCCACAATTAACTTTGAAAGACAATGTGCGCATGTCATTGTCAAGAAATGGGCCAAAATTTTATATTCTCATCGAATTACAAACTAAATACTAAAAATTACTGCCCCATTTATAATCAAGTTTTACCTATAAAATGATGTTTGATCAGAAAGAATGATCAACATAGAAGCAATGTGTAAATCGCATTCGAGCCCAAAGAGTTTGTTTAATTCCCTAATGTTATTTTGAATTGGACCAACGAACAAACCAGCTTAGTAGTATAATAATTAAGTGAGGGCATGAAAATCACTTACAACCAAGGGCATATGTCGGGCCGGGTAGGCCTGGGCTATACCCGGTGCTAATTTCTAGAAGAAAAAAAAAATTATACTGTATTTTAGTTTAGTTTATAGATTCTGTCTGATCAATTTAACCCACTCTGAATGCCACATGCAGTCCACTCCTTATGCTCTTTTGAAGTTGCTGAAGCCAATTCCTTATTCAAGCCCACTTCTTATTCTAGACAATTGTTTGGTTGATCAATGATCATTATTAGATATAAAGTGTGATGGAGCATTTGTGGGCCGTGAGGTTTGGTAGTGTTTCATTTATATATTTATATAATTACATATATGTACTATGTAGTAAACTATAACATTTATAATGTAAAATTTAGTAAATTTTTATAAATAGATTCAAAATATTTAGTATAAAATATGCATAAATAGGCTCAATTTTTATTTATTTATTTATTATTATTATTATTAATTTTTTTTTTTTTTTTGAGACGCTATACTCGAACTCCATAAACTCACCACTATTTATATTTTTAGTTCACCCCGGTCTAATATCCTAGATGAGGCTAGATACGCCCTTGGTTACTACTTGTCTATTTTGTCTCTAGTTGTGAGAGATAAGCTTACCCTCAAAATAAAAAATAAAAATAAAAGTCAACAATGTCTCATCTTATAAGAATCCATCTATTGTGTCAATGATGTCGCAAATGGGATGCTTCAGCATCTAGCAAAGAAAAATATAGCAGGCCAATAGTAATTGAACAAACGTCCTCCACGTAGACTTCTTATCTCTAACTTTTACAGTTTTATAATCACTTTTAGACTTAAAAAAACGGTTGCCAAACAGCCTGATAGCGCCTTAGAGCATCCACAATGGGTGGATTTGTACAACAAACTTAAGGATTGTTGGAGTTGGGACACTTGCAATGGGTTTGTTATACAATAGTATATAACAATTGAACTTAAGGAAACGTAAGTGTAGTGTACAACTAAGTTCAGCTATTGTACAAGGGTCACGGCATATGGAGAGCCGTGATTTCTAAACGGCACACATTGTGCCGCCTACTCCCACACGGCACACTGTGTGCCGTTTGATATCACACACGACACTCTCATTACCGTTTGAACAATTATCCATTGTAAGTGTATTACATCTGTACACTAAACTTACCAAACATCAACCTTAAGTTTACTATACGCGTTGTGGATGCTCTTAGAAGATTACTCCATTAAAACCGCGTATATCAAGTGAGTATAGAAAAATGAGTAATGCTATAATTTTTAAGTTTGACGGCCAAATGCTTTAATAATTGTGCCATACCCATTTATTTTTTATCGGCCAAAATTTTAGGGCTCGTGTGGTAACGTTGTGGTTTTTTATTTTCAGTTTTTGTTTTCATTTTTTGAATTGATCACAGTCAACTCCCAGTACAAAATTAAAAAAATAATAAAATAAACTAAAAATAAAAAATCACAACGTCACCTTGCGAGGCCAATTATCAATCACACTCCTTTCAATTGGCTACTAATAATATATAACTGTTGTTGATTCTTGATTTAAATTCTGCTTTATTTAGTTGGTGGTTCCTCAATTACTAAATATTATTATAGTAGAAATTAAAAAATAATTGAAATGACATGTAAGAATTCAAAATTGACTTCTTTTGAGGTTTAAATCTACTTTCCCATTATTTTGAATAGTATCAGCTACTTTCCATAAAATTGTAACTTTGTATAAGTTAGCTTCTCATCCTTAATGGACGTTAACGAAATCTTAGTCCGTTTTATAACATTACGGTTTTTGGTTTTTGATTTTCATTTTCATGTTTTCAGTGAGTTCTTATCAATATTAAAAACGAAAAATAAAAACCGAAAATAAAAAACCGCAATGTAACAAAACGCCCTTAAGAAACATTTGATTTCAGCAGTTTTTCAGGACTCATTGTGAGTGGGGCTAAATACATGCACCACATTTTTTGCTAAATATACTATTCTATAGTACAAAATTTTCATATTTAATTTAATATTACAGGGTGATGTATTTAGCCAAAAATGTGATGTATTTAGCCTCACCCTCAATTATAAAGAACATTTTTATTCACCTACTTTTGTTCACCCAGACTACCATATATACTAAGTGACAATCCATAAAAGTCTGACTACTATGAGCAAAAATGGGTAAATAAAAATGTCCTCTGTAATTATAATAACCTTATACAATAAAAATGACAAGAATGGAATATCAAAAACTCACTTTGCAAGTGGTCATTTTGGAATGCCATTGATGAAAGGCATGGACAAAGCAAGGTGGCCTTTCCACTTACTTTTTTTTTTTTGTGGGTACAAGACCTTCCCACTTCCAACGGCTACGCTGATAGAGCCTTTCAAAAGTGGTAATAAAAGCGATTTCATGTCTTTCGTCTTAATGATAAGGGTCTTGCTAGGGGCACAAACAACTTCCACTAACACTTACTAATACACTCTATCTCTCTTCTAGTGGTACTGTGGAGTCCACTGCGGACCCCACAGTGCCACTAGGAAAGAGATAGAGTGTGTTAGTAAGTGTTAGTGGAAGTTGTTAGTGCCTCAAATATTACTCTAATGATAACTATGAATCAAAAGAAGAAATTTTAATACGAACTTAAAACGAACCTTTGCAACCACTCAACCTGTCCAAACAAACAAAAAGGCTAAAAAAAAAAGCAACCACTTTTCTGATTACAGATATGTGATAATAATGCTATGGGCTGTGCACTTTAAGACCAATTTGTTGAAAATTCACAAGAAAGTCAATACTTTTTTCATATGTAGAGACGGTTTTGGCCCTACCTTACAGGGCCGGTCCCGAGTATTTGGAGGCCCGGGACGAACTACTAAAAGGGAGGCCCTTATTCGGGGGTTCAGGGGCAGCGCCCCCGAGGTAATTTTTTTGGGATCTATTTATACATAATTGTCTATTTTTTTAGGGTTTACTTATACATAATTGACAATTTTATTGGGGTCTACTTATAATATGAGAGTCTATTTGTGAATCTTAAATATTGTATGGTGTCTTTCAAAATTCTTGGGAGGCCTATTTCTAAAACTCAAAAAATTCTTAAACTAAAAGTGTAATTTTCAAATTCTAGGGGCCTTTGCTTTTGAGTTTTATATGCATGTAAATCAATATATACGTAGTTGATGACACTAAATTTGGCATTGGGCCCCTTTGGGGCCTAAACATAAGTTGAGAAGAGGCTTAAACATAATTAAAGGAGACCTAATGTAAAATGCTAAAAAAATCTCAAGGTAAAAATGCAATTATGAAAATTTTATGAGGCCCTCAAAATTTGATGAACTTTGGTGGCCCGGGGCGGTTGCCCCACTGGCCCCCCCATTGGGCCGGCCATGACCTTACCCAGGTGATCTTAGTGTGTGTAATGGTAGTTTAAAGCAAAACGAAGGGGGTGATATAATTAGCTAGCTGATGCAAAATTCTCTTTTACTTTGCGTCTGAAAGTTCTATTCCTCTTTGAGTTTCCTCCACGGCTCCAAGTCTATCACGTCGTGTTGCTAATGCAGTGATGTGGCACTTCGTACCAGGGCTGGTTTTGAGGAGAAATTTTTGGATACCTCAGGGTATCACGTGGCATGTCACTTGGTATCCCATACTTAATAGAAGCGTGTTACACGAACAATGAAATCCACGACAAAAAATTTAAATGGCCTAACAATCCTGTCTGGCGCTATCTCATTGGGTGTGGGGCACCACGTAGGCGCTACCTTGAGAGTACACAAAAACTTCTCGGTTTTGAGTATTTAGAGGTCTGGTACGAATTATTAAAAGAGAGGCTCTTATACGGAGGTTCGGGAATAGTGCCTCCAAGGCACTTTTTGTTTTTTTGTTTGGTCTACTTATATATAATAATGGGCAATTTTTTAGGGTTTACTTATACATAATTGAGGTTTTTTTGGAGGTCTATTTATAATATGAGTCTATTTGTGAAACTTAAACATTGTATGGTGTCTTTCAAAATTCTAGAGGGACCTATTTCTAAAACTTAATTAAAAAAATATTACACTAAAAGTGTAATTTTCAAAATTTTAGGAGTCTTTGCTTTTGAGTTTTATATATATCTATATCAATAAATATGTAGTTGATGACACTAAATTGAGGCTTAGGAGGCCTAAATATAAAATACTAAAAAATCTCAAGGTAAAAATATAATTATAAAAAATTTATGAAAACCCTCAAAATTTATGAACTTTTGTGACCCGAAGCGGTTGCACTTTTTGCCACCCCTTTGGGCCGGCCATGCTTCGAACAAATAAGTAAAAATTATGTAGTCAAAAGGTCACCATCACTAGTTTTATTGTACAAAAATTTAGAAAAGAGAAGCGGATCGAGGATACCGCGTCGTTGGTGGTTCGTTTCGTGGAGGAGTACAAGGAGGCTCAAGGTTTGGACACTTCATCTAGGCCGAGGTCAACTACGACGGTGGTTCGCCGTTGGCAACCTACTCCTCAGGGGGTCCTTAAGCTTAATGTGGATGTATATTTCCTAGAGTTGGGTGCGGTTGGTCTTAGAGCTGTCTTGCGTGATTGTTCTGGCTGGTCGGGTTATAGCTTCTTTCATGGATTTTGTTCGTGGCTGTTTTATCAATCCAGATTACAAAATAATCTCGCGTAATAATGTCTTCATTCGAAATGCACTGAAAACTATCTTTAACTGGTGGCGGCGACTAGAGATGCTGTTTTGTTTTTCTATTTGTTTTAGGCTTAGTTTGGCTTGCACGTGGCTTTTTAAGTAGCTTATGAAATTTATTATTAAATTGTTTGATAATTTTGTACAAGTGTCGACACATTACTCTTAAAAAAAAAGGGTAATACTTGGGACACAACCTTCATACAACTTTCATACAACCTCCCCAAAAGATGTGTCTATCTCTTTCCTGTGTAACTGTGGGGTCTAGTGACATCACATGAGAGAGATAGACACATCTTTTGAGGATGTTGTATGAAAGTTGTATGAAGGTTGTGTCCCAAATATTACTCCAAAAAAAATCATGAAACCAAAAAGTAACCTTAATTGAGCTTTTAAAAGCTCCATTCTAGAGCTTTTAAAAACTGCCCCGAAAAAAGCTCTAAGTTCAATTTTTGCAAAGCTCATAAACTAGTTACCAAATGAATTAATATGAAATTGTACTTAAAAAAAAAAAAGCACTAAAATGGGACCAAACTAAGCCTTAGTATAGTTGTGATGTCCACATATTTTGAATTTTTATACTTTGTTAAAAATGTCTTTGGGTCAAATTTGTTTGACTACTAGATATTAGTTTAAACATGTTTTCTCAAACTTCGAATGGAAGCCCATATTTTTCATTTTTGGTCCTTAAAAAAATAATCGTAAAATGAGTCGAGTTTTGAAGTGATCGCGAGTTTTTTAGCGCGCTCTTGTTGAGCGGCTCAATTCGTGTACACCTGTTGCTACTAAAGGGCTGATTGACAAAAAATTATGTGGCGATTGCTAACACAGTTTTGTCAATTGTTCTATTGCGAATCAAAATCATATTTGAGTAATGATTTGGGGTCCGTTTGATAAAATTAAAAAATTAAGTACTAAAAATTAAGTGCTGATTTTGATGAATTAAAAATTTTAAGGGGGTTAAATTTGTAATATCAAAAACATTATTTCAAATACTGAAATTAATTGCATACAGTGTTTCTTGACTATTTTTTTAATCATGTGGTATATTATCAAACGCATTAAAAAAACAAATGCTAAAAATTTTTATTCAATACTTAATTGAATTATAAAATACACCGGCTAAAAAAAAAAAAAAAAAAATTCATGTCTCGCTCAATTTCGGTCCTGTTCTTGAGAAATTTCCGATGAATTTGACTATTTCATCCACAAAAAGAGTGGGGTCCCCCGAGCTGTCATATGTTAGCGTCCAAAACCATTATGAATGAGAGAGAAAGAGGAGAGAGAAAACCCTGAAGGCTGATTGGAGATAAAACCACATAATTATACACACAGGGAGAGAAGGTGTGTTGATGGCTGATGGGTTTACAAAGAGAGAGAGAGAGAGAGAGAGAGAGAGAGAGAGAGAGGTGGACACGTTGAATATATAGGATAAGCCTTTCAATTGTTTTGTATTGTATGAGAAAGGAGGAGAGATAATGAAGTTCTGCAAGAAATATGAAGAGTACATGCAGGGACAAGATCGAAAAAAACTACCTGGGGTTGGATTCAAGAAACTCAAGAAAATCTTGAAAAGGTGTAGGAGAGACCTTCAATCTCACAATCAACCCCATCACATCGCCGATTGCCCCCACCATTGCCCAGGTACTTACAACTTCTTATTATGCATTTTTTTTTTTTTTTTTTTTGGCTTAATTACATTTTACAATCTCTTGGTTTACCCTTTGTGTCAATTTGATAATTGTAATTTAAAAAGTGTTATTTTAGTCCATGTAATTTCACAAGTGTGTTATTTTATACCTTTAAATAATTTTTGTACAAATTTTTACTTTGAGTAACAAAATAATTCACTACTAAAAGACTTATTAGACTTACGTTACACACTTATAAAATTATACGGACTAAACTAACACGACAAACTACACGAGCGTAAAATGAATTTGTCCTTTTTTTTTTTAATAGCATGTTGTGTATGTATAATATTACTCATCTTAATCAGATTCTTTGATTTTTGAATTCTGGGTCCTTTTGTTCTTTTGCTTTTTCAGTTCCCCTATATTTCTCTTAATTGTTCAGTGATTATATACCTATATATATATATATTTAAATTCTTCCCTAATTGTCTCTATCAATTAGCCTTTGTTTTATAAATCATAGTGCATAATTTTGAATCTTTGATGATGCTCCCCCCATTTTTCTTTTTCTTTGTTGTAATTTGTAAACTACTTTGCTAAATTGATTAAAAAAGGGCAGCCCAGTGCACGAAGCTCCCGCCGTTGCGGGGTCTGGTAGGATGAGATGTCCGCAGTCTTATCCATGTAAGCAGAGACGGTTTACATGATTATGAAGGAATATTGTCACATGATTTCTTTTTTCACCATCTGATCTCTGTCTCCTATACTGTAAGAACGAAACACCTCAAAATGGAAGCAGCAAGAATTTTTGGGATTTCTAATTCTGCCCCTCCTTTGACCAATGCTTGGACAATTATACCCTTTCCTCTTGGTCTGAATTGATGCCCTTCCCCATAAATCTAAGCAGCATGAATTTAATGGATTTCCAATTCTACCCCCCGCTGGCCAGTGGTTGGACGATTATACTTTATACAGAACCCTTCTTTTACCAAAGTGAGAATTTCTGTTTACAGCCGTTGGATTCAGTTTTCAGTCTAGAACATCACTTCAGTACCCTTAATGAAAACTAGATCCAACGGCTGTAAACAGAAGTCCTCACTTTAACAAAGCGAAGGAGTGCTCATGAGAAGTTTGTTGGGATCAGGGTTGCCATGGAAGAAGAATCAACAAATAAACATAAAATCTGTAAGGCTTTGTGGCGCATTAGGAACGCTTTCTTTAAGGAGATATTTTCCCCCACTCACAAAGAGTTTGTTACAGGTTCCTAGCAAATCCCCTCCAGGATACAACAAAGCCCGAAAATCTACCAGATAACAATTTTGAAAATTTTCAGTCAAGCCTCTAGGAAATTGGTTTTTAACTGACATGAAATGATATGAGAGAATGTCCACTTAGTAATTTCACATATATCAAATGAATAATACCACTTGTCTTATATAGATCACTTGGTGCCTCTTCTAAAAAATGATACCCTTTGGTTATTAGGCACCTATTTCCAATAGATATCTTAATTAGACACTTCTTAAAGGGTAGTGACCTTT
The DNA here is from genome assembly GCA_033977485.1 of Hydrangea macrophylla. Taxonomy (NCBI): domain Eukaryota; kingdom Viridiplantae; phylum Streptophyta; class Magnoliopsida; order Cornales; family Hydrangeaceae; genus Hydrangea; species Hydrangea macrophylla. The sequence goes on along the minus strand of CM066982.1, from coordinate 113,309,749 downwards.
GACCGAAAAAGCACCCCTTGAATGGTGTCTTTCACATTTATTTATTATTCTCTTTATATACATTTTAATATTACAAACTATATTAATGTATATTTATATATAAGTAGACGCCATCGCCTCGGGGGCGCTGCCCTTGAACCCCCGTGTAGCCTTGGCCCCCCTAACCAAAATTTTTGGCTCCATCCCTGTTCTTCTCTCAGTTCTCTGTTTCTATATAACCTTTTATCTTATTCTGATATAGCTATTGTCTTTGGATTAGAAGAAAGAGAAATAACTAAAGAAGGCATTAGTTATTAAAGGCTCGCATGGTAACGTTGTGGTTTTTCGCCTTCTTTTTTTTTTTTTATAGAGTTCTTTCATATTAGAGTCAATCATGAATACGTAGAATGAAAACAAAAACTGAAAACTAAAAACGCAAAGTCACCATGCGATCCCTAGAATTTAATCTGTGATGATTTACTGAAAGAAAACAAGCGCAACAAGCGGTACTACTTTTGTCATACAATTAATTCTATGTTTGGTTCATGGATTAGCGGGGGAGAGAAGAAAAATAAAATAAAAAGAAACACTTGGTAAAAATGTGAATGACAACTCTTTAGTACTTCTTTGGGGGTACTTTTCCTCTCGCTTTAAGATACCATTGTTCCACCTGTTTGACACGTGTAACAACATACTTCAAACAGTGGGAACCTAAGTCTTTTCCTAATGTAAAATATTTTTCTTCTTGGCTTGGTAACCATAACAAGGAGTAATATAGCAGAATGGTGATAACTAAATATTTTGAGCCATTTCCTTTCTTTTTTCGAGTTTATTTTACAGTTTGAAAATTTTCATTGAAGCATGAAGGAAAAAACCGAGAAAATAGTTTTCCTTCACATTTTTTTTTTTTGTGTCCCTTGACTTAATTTCTCTAAATCCAAACAATATACAACCTAAAGTAAATAACTTGATCGAATGACTCCTCCACTGAGCAATATGCAATCTAACTAGTATATACTTGTCATGAACCCATTAGTCAATAAGACTTGCATCAGAAATGAGAAATCAACCATGAAGGCTTTGTGCAGATCAATATTATTTGCCATAAATGTACGTTGTATATCATTAAAAGCCCTTGTGGACTAATCATTCATCATTTTTATCAAGTCATGTAGTCTTTCTTTGTTCAAAGTAACTTTTGATTAAAATCTAAACTAAATCCTTGTGCAGTATGTGATGGGACATTTTTTCCATCTCTCCTTGAGGAGATGGCTGCAGTAGTCGGATGCTTTAATGAGCGTGCACAGAAATTTCTTGAGCTCCATCTGGCTTCAGGCGTCCGTAAGTACTTTATTTGGTGCAAAGACAAGCTTCAAGGGAACCACATAGCATTAACTCAAGAAGGCAAGGACTTAGTTTCTTATGCAATGATAAATGCCATTGCAATGAGAAAAATACTCAAGAAATATGATAAGGTTTGTTATCCTGCATTTTTTTTTAGCAATTAAGGGTTTGTTGTTTTATCCTTCTTTTTTGTTGTTTGTTATTGAGGATTTGTTTGGTTCATGGATTTAGCGCGGCGGGGGGTAGGAAAAGAAAACAGTGAGAAGAACACTTTTGTTTGTTTGGTTGATAGGAAAAAGGTGACTAAATTTGGAAGGAAAATAAAATAGGTAAAAATAAAAACTTTGCCTTTTGTGAGTCACTTCCTTTCCTCTTTTCTTGGATTCCTTTTGTGTTTCAAAAAATTTTAACTACGTTAGTTAAGCAAGAGGCAAAATACAAGGGAAATAGCTATACTTCTCATTTTCTTTTCCTTTTACTCTATAAATCCACAAACCAAAGGAAATCCTAAGTGTTGAGGAAAATAAGAAGGAAAAGAAGTATGATGAGAAATGATTTTGAATTTTACGATTCAAATTCCTTCCTATTTTTTTCGTTTTTTTACAAGAACATTTTGAATTTCTAGACACGAAAGAAAATGGTTTTCCTTTCCCTTGTCTTTATGTCCCTACTAAATTCGCTAATCTGTGAATGGAGCAGAAGTAAATTATTTTATGGATGCATTTACTTCTGTTTTCGTTTTGACAATAGATCCATTACTCGAAGCAAGGCCAAGCATTCAAGTCACAAGCCCAGAGTATGCACATTGAAATCCTGCAGTCACCTTGGCTCTGTGAGCTTATGGCGTTCCACATAAATTTGAGGGGAACAAAGGCCAATACAAGGAAAGCACCTACGTTGTTCGATGAGTGTTCCCTCTTATTAAACGATGGAAAACCGTCTCTTTCTTGTGAGCTATTTGATTCCATCAAGCTTGATATTGACTTGACTTGTTCAATATGCTTGGTAAGACACCATTGGTTTTCCTATTAATATTGGATATTACATAAGCATGTGTCTCACTAATATTTTTCATTTATTAATCTTGGTCAATATCTCCTTGATTCAGCCAAAGATTGCTTGACGTTTTCTATACATTTAAGTTGATTTCTACTAACATTTTTGTACGGAATTTATTCTGATTCGTTTGGAGCTGTTAAATTTTATCAAGTACCTATACCTTTGGGCTCTGTTTGGTTTTCAGATGTAGGGAAGGAAAAGAAAAGGGAAACAAAAACTATTTTCTTAGCGTTTTCCTCTATGCCTAAATAACATTAGAAATTAAAAGTTTTCAAAAAATTATCGGAACTCAAAAAGACAAAAAGAAAAAAGAGGAAGAGAAGTGAGGCATAAAATTTTAAAAAATAAAAAATAATACATAATTTATATATATATATATATATGTTTTCACCCTAGTCTCTTTTCCTTCGTACTTTCCTCTCTGTTTTCTTTACTAACCAAAAAAAGGAAAATGTTTTCCTCCATGTTTTCCTTTCTTTTCCCCCACTAAATCCAAGAAATGGAAAGGGGAAAAAATCAAGGAAAACACCTCTCTTTGTTGGTTAGTCAGGAAAATGATGGGAAAAATAGGAAAGAAAAGAGAATAAGTTGAGAAATAAATCAAACATTGCGAATGATGTTAGTCATTTCCCTTCCTTTATTCTACTACACTTTCATTTTAAAAAATTTAATTTTTAATGTTATTTAAGCATGAAGGAAAGCCCAAGGGAAAACACGAGGGAGCTAGTTTTCCTTTCCCTTTTCATTTCCTCGTGAAATCCATGAACCAAACAGAGTTGTATGGTTAGCCAATATGCCCATGCATAAACATTGGTGTTTGCACCAGAATCTTCTGAAACTTGTTCCTCTTGCTATACCGATAACATTGCTACCATATTTTTCTGGAAAAGGCCACTTTCACCTTTCATTCAAGTGAGTTTTATGTAACAGGACACGGTATTTGATCCAGTATCTCTTGGTTGCGGTCATATCTTCTGCCACATGTGTGCTTGCAAGGCTGCATCAGTAACCATTGTGGATGGGTTAAAAGCAGCTGAACCCAAGGAAAAATGCCCCCTTTGCCGAGAGGTTATTTTGAATCTATTTTGCTAATTAGCAATTTTTCCCATGTCACTTACCGTTTTTTTAAGAGGGGGGGAAAAAAAAAACTTGCCATATGTTTAGAGCCCGTTTGGGATAGTTTTCGAAAAGCTTGCCCTCTGGAAGTGATTCTTTATACTTTTGTGACTGTTTGGATTAGCTTTTAAAAAAATATGATTCCTTTTTAAAGCTGTAAAGGAACTTTTTTAAAATCGCCAATGTGTAGCTTTTTAAGAATCTCTTCTTTCAAAATGTTATTATTTTTCAGAAAAAAAAAAACCAAATGGGCTCTTAATCCGCAGACTAGCATCTTTTGGCGATTACCGTCAAGATATCATTTGCTAAAGAAAGTATATAAATGGTGCAGAAGTAACGATTTAAATTTTGTAATATTGGTGTCCTCATTTTTTATTATTATTTTTTTTTAAGAGCATCATGAGGAAAATATGAACTGAAAAGTTACACCTACTAAATCTACTGTTTAGTGATGTATTGGAGTTAGTGTCAATGGTGCTCCATGTCATGCATTTGTTTCCTCAACTAGAGCTGCCAATACCAGTTGTTATTTGAAAGACCTCATTTTTAATAGTCCTATTTCAAGCTATAAGATCATCGTTCTTCTATTGTCATGTCTGGCATATGTTGGAAAATTTTAGTATTATTCAGTGAACGAACATGTCTGTAATGGACATGCCAAACAGTCTCTTACATGACTGGTCATGACAGTTCACGAATAGTCACTGGCCATGACTATTCACGAACAACCACCTATTGGCTTATATATATATATATATATATATCACTTGTTATCATTCATTCAATAATGATTGAAAAGTAGAATTTCTAGAGTTCATACAAACCCATATGGTCAATATCAGTGTCTAGTACAAACACAAATATGGTTCGTGGGAACCTTGCTATTTGAAGTGCTTCAATAGTAAGGGGGGAGATCGTTGTATCCTGGGAGATAAATGCTACAAATCGCACCAATGTGGGGCATAATTGTCTTAAGCTCTAGACTCAATCTATTTTCGTTCTCGCATATATTCTAGGTTCTGTTTATTTTACAGTATTTGTTGTGTGTTTTGGATATCAAATTTATACAAATATATTCATTCCAATATATTTGGATAACAGCAATTAACTCAAGTTTCAAATTCTTTGGGTGTGATCTCAGGCAGGAGTTTATGAAGGTGCTGTACACTTGGAAGAACTTCATATTTTGTTAAGCCAAAGGTATGTTTGCTTTGCATACACTATGGCCCCTTTTGCCAACAACTTTTGGAGTCCATAATTTGGAACTCCAAAAGCTAAAATGAAACTGTTTGGCATACCAACTTATGCGATTTAATCGTAGAAAAAAAATGTGTGTCAATTGCTTGGCCAAAAGCTAGCAGTTTTCTGCAATCGACTCGCAGAAGCAGAAGCTCTTGCCAAACAGGCCCTATTCATTCATATCATGTCCCCTATTTTGGAACTCAGTCAGCTGGGGAGACTGTGTTGCCTTCTTGTATCTTCTTGGAAGTTCCTTATTATTGTCATGAAAATTGGAACAGTTGTCCGGAATATTGGGAGGAACGGCTTAAGATGGAGAGAGTAGAGAGAATTCGGCAGACAAAGGAGTATTGGGAATCTCAATGCCGAGCATTCATGGGTGTCTGAACAGGCATTTTCCTCTTTTCAGTAGCCCTATTGTCAGCTCAGCTATTAATGTAAAAGTCCTTGGATGTTCTTGTGGTTGTGTTTCTTGCACATGGCTTGAACTAGCAATAAGTTGTAGATATGCCTGGTGTTATGCTGTTTTGAAACCATAATTTTGTATATATATATATATATGCATATGATTATATGCTTGCTAGATATCATGATATGTAAGAAGTTTGCAACAAGGCTTGTGACTGCTTTGCTGGACCAAAATGGAGTTTATGTTTAAATATATTTTGACATGGTTCAAATTCTTCAGCCTTTGTGAGCATTACTTTGCAAAAATATTTCTCAGAATTTTGAGGCTCCCTTTGTCAGCTCCAAAGTGAAGAGAATGTATAGGGAACACTGCAAGGGAAAAAGGGTGTTTTGAAACTTCTGTATTCATCCATCTTTTATTCTTTAGGTGAGGTAGCTTTGGTAAGTGACAGAAATTGTATGTTTATTTGTGCTAAATAAACAGAATGTTTCTCCATGCCATGGAGCATTTGACAACTGAATGACTTCATTTTTTGGACAAGACTTCGGTCTTTTTTCTCTGAACACATTTGGTGTTGTTTCAAGACATGACTGGTCCACACGTGCAGTTGTTACCTATGTGGCACACTTGTGAACCTAACATATGTGTTGTTGTCCTTCTTTATGCGTGGTTCATACAATAGAAATACTTCGATGAAAAAGTGAGAGAGAGATTCAAAGTGTTTGGTGTGGTTAAATAAAATAAATTAACTAAAAATATTGAATGTGCACTCGTACTCTCACTTTTCTATGTGAGTTTTCATCTCCAATTCTCCAAGTTAAAAGAGAAAGCTACGAAAGTGTACTCAGTTTTTCTATGTAAATTTCTCTCCAACTTAAAAAAGAAAACAACTAAACAGAGAGGGTGGGGGGAAGGAAATTTTTTTAAAATAACTAATATCAATTAAACAACACAAACCACATTTTTGGTAAAATCTTTACTCTTTTAGGGCCTGTTTTGTAACGTTGCGGTTATTGATTTCTGATTTTCATTTTCATTTTTTAATTGACTTTTCGTCAATTTTGAAAACAAAAACTGAAAACTACAAATCGCAACGTTACAAAACAACTCTTTAGCCTTTAAGATTTGAGAATCCAAAGACAAACACATCCCCACATCCAAAGTTGACAACAAGAGTTATTTGGAGAATATTGCTTTCCTGAGGGTAAGGAGATGATGGCAGTTAGAGAAATTACCATTCAGTAATGTTATGCTTCTCAAATTTTAATTTTTAAAAGTTTTCCAAATACATTTGGCAGTGGGTCCAAGTAATTTTAATTGGAAGATGTTCAAATGGTCTCACCACTCCCACATGTATTAAGTTTTTCAAATACATTTGGCATTGGACCCAAATGATTTTGAGGATAACTTTTGGGGCACATAAGAATCTTACCTAAACAAGATATATAAACCACAATGTGTCTATCTCTTTTCTGATGGGATCCACTGACACTGAAACTTTATATGTCTATCTCTCTCCTCTGTGCATCCCACAGACACTGTGGACCCCACAGTGTCAATGGATCCCATCAGGAGACAGATAGACACATTGTGGTTTATGTATCTTGCTTATGTGAGATTCTTATGTGCCCCAAGAGTTATCTATGATTTTGATTGGAGGATGTTAAAATGGTCTCACCACTCCCACATGTATTTAGGATGCAAAAATTTGGAAGCATAGCATTACTCATTAACATTTTACACTTTCATTGAAAAACTGTAAGAGAAAATTTGTTTATAGTTCTTTTTTAACTAATATTCACCTATATGAGAGACTTATCAATCTTGGGAGGGTATGGTATTAGAGTAATATTATGCTTTCGAATCCCAAATCTACATTCGAAATGATGTGCCAATAGGTCCATTGGATTTTGATTGGAGGATGTTGAAGTTATCCCACAATGGTGTCACTGCCATTCATTTGATGTGTGGATTTGGGAAGCATAACATAACTCTTGGTATTAAGAATGTTGGTTTATTCAATTAAAATGGACTACCCTGCAGCCAAACTTGACCTAAGGATGTGTCTAATAAGTTATTAGTAATAACCCAGCTAAATACTGGAAATAAAAATTTCCAACACTTAGGTGAGTTTGATAATGAATAAGGGCACCCACTAGCCAAAAACCTTGTTAAAACTTTAAGTAGATAAATTCTGCTAAAAAAAAAAAAACGGGGGCCATAAGTGACAATGCTCAAAGAGTAATAGTATACTTTCCAAACATTGTCTCTCAAATGCTTCCCAAACACATATGATAGTGAAATCACCTTCAATAAATGATGGGCACCACTTCAACATACTCTAATCATAATCCAGTGGATCCACTGTCACATGTAAAAGAGTAATGCTACACACACTCTGAAAAGCACTCCAAAATACACAACCTTGCATAAAAAGGTTGGACCTTGTGCTAAAAAGTCTGCACACACAAAAAAAATGGGAAGAGTAATGCTACACACACTCTGAAAAGTACACTAAAATGCACAAACTTGCTTAAAAAGGTTAGACCTTGTACTGAAAAACCTGCACACATTTTGTGTGTATAGCATTACTCTTTCACAAAAAGAAGGACTGGACTGCAATGGGCCACTGACTAATGTGGTGTGGAGGTTTCGATCCATATTAAAGCCCATATATTTAATATCTTGGGCCGATACTGGATTGGGCCACCGTTTCCCAAAAAAAAAAAAAAAACACTTGGAACACCCGTATAGTCATATAGGTTAACACCACTTTTTACATTCCAAATATTCGATTACCACTCTCCCAAGTAAAAACCCTATTGGTGCCTCTAATTGAGCATCCAATAGAAACCTCACACGTGATCATTGAGATGCCAAATGCGTCTGAGTGGTTCACACCCTCTACAACTTTTTAGTCTTTTTAAGAGCGAGCAAAGCACTTGGAGTGACGCACACACTCGGTACAACACTACTCAGCAGCATTTCAGCTTCTAGGGTTTTCTGAAATCTTTCCTCTTCGAGTTAAAAAAAAAAAAAAAATGAGGTACGCCTGTGTCTCAGATTTAGATTTCTAGATTCTGACCCGCCGATCTCTAGTTTCACAACACTGACATCGTTTTCTTTTGAATCTTCTGTTGGAATGCTTAAATCTATATATATATATATATATATATTATTGTGTATAGTGAGTATCTTTGATTTCCGGAGTCTGGTAATGCTTTTTTTTTTTTTTTTAATTGTTTATATTGTGAATTTATGTATTGATTTGAGTATGATTTATTGACGTTATTTTCCTGTTTGGATGCTGAGAAATTTGGGTGAAAGAGAGGCAGGAAAACAGTTTTTACCTCTTATGTCATTTATTATGTTGATTTTGTCTTTTATAACATCAGAAAACTCGATTAAGTGATTCTGTTAATGTTCAGTTGGCATTATTGTTTTCCCGGTTTGAAATAGCGAATCAAAGTTTTGTTTGTTTTGACTGTTTCTCAAGAGAGAAAAAGAGTGATTCTCATTATGAAAAATATAAGTTTGGATTTTATTTGTGATTGTGTTTAATCCAGAGGCACAAAGTGGTTTTTTGTTGATTGTGCTTTGAATACACGGTGAACAATTGGTATTATTTTAATTGGACAACTAATGTGTTTTTCTTGATGTCCCTAAAGTATTGCCAACGACCATTAAATGTGTGTGTGTTAATCTAGGTGGATAATACGTTGAGGTTAAGGAACTGGGTTCTCAGAACTTTGGCACTACCGAGATCCTCCTTTCTTGTATTGTGGCACTACCAAGATCTTTATTTCTTGTAATTTTTACCTAGTGCTATTTTCTTCTATCCTTTATACTGTAGTTGTAATGAACCCATTGAAAAAGATAGTAATTTAGCAATGAAGGAGTCATAAGATTTTCTGACACGTTTGCAGTGATGCAAGAAATCTTTTATTAATCGTTTCTTAATAAATTATTGCTATACTAGGAATGTTCTTAAATTGGCTGGAAATTATAACTTCCAGTAAGTGAGAATCTGTAAGAAAATTGCAAAGTTCTTTTAACTATTGCTAAATTTGCTACAGTTCATATTTGTATGTTTTTAACACTTTGCAACCGTACTTTTATTTTTTGTCCAGTTTATACTTGTAAAGCAATTGGATTTGCCGTACATTTTTTGTTTCCTATTTCTCTTTTCAAATATGGCAACATTTTGAGCTGGTCATGCTACTTTTCTTGTTTCTGCTGTCACCTCGATGCGCTAATTTTGGAAGTGCTAGTCAGTAGTCATTCGAAAGCTTGTATGTGTATATACATCTAATATATGTATATGTCTCGTTGAAGTCCCAATTCATTTGCTATGGATGCATCTGGATGTCATCACTTCTATACTGTATAATTTTGTGACACTGTATGTGGTTATCATTCTTCTAATGTGTTGGACCATACTTTTCAGCCGGCATCCTGAGGTAAAATGGGCCCAGAGGGAGGACAAGGTTTATCTCACCGTGCAATTGTCAGATGCAATAGATGCAAAGGTTAATCTTGAGCCAGATGGGGTTTTTACATTTTCTGCTAGTGCTGGAGGAGAGAACCATCTCTATGAATTGAAGTTGGACCTTTTTGATAAAGTAAACGTAGAGGTAAGCAGATGGTTTTCAAATGATTGAATTGATGCCTTTTGCTTCTTTTTATTGAAAGGGAATCTCTACCCAACTTCTCCTGCTGTTGGATTCTCATTGCTCCAACATAGATATGATACGGAAAATCTGACATAGGTTTTGTATTTAATCATGTTTGCTTATGTGGTATGGGTCTATCAGAAGTCACAATAAAATTTGTGCTTAAGTTGGGGGATTGTTGTCAAATTCTCTTAGACCTTTGAAGGGGTCAGTTCTCGGAAGTGTACATGTGTTTTCGACGAGGGGTGCGGGGGAATTTGGAAAAACAATATCAAATATTTCCTCCCCGTGTTTGGTTTGTGTTCGTGATCTTTTTTAATTAATTAATTAATTATTTATTTATTGTTTTGTGTGTTGGGTTTGCTTGCTAACTTTTACTTTATCTTGTTGCAGGAAAGCAAGATAAATATAGGTATGCGGAGTATATTCTGTGTTCTTGAGAAGGCAGAGAAACAATGGTGGAAGAAACTATTGCGAGGAGATGGTAAGGCGCCACACTACGTGAAAGTAGATTGGGACAAATGGGCGGATGAAGACGATGAAGCTGGTATTCTACTTTGTAAATTACTTGATTTCCTCAATCTAAAGTCTAAACAGTATGAGATACCTAGTGTTAGTAACTTTGAGCTGTACTTGTTGTTTTGACTAGGTCCAGCTGACATTGACACGGGAGGCATGGATTTCTCGGTAAGGATCTATCTGCTGATTTTCTGTTTTCCTATGGGGTTTTTTAGTTGTGCTAATTGTTCTTATTGTTATTGTGTTCTTTTTTCTTTTGCAGAAATTCGGTGACATGGGAGGCATGGGAGGCATGGGTGGCATGGGAGGCATGGGAGGCATGGGTGGCATGGGAGGCATGGGAGGCATGGGAGGCATGGGAGGCATGGGTGGCATGGGAGGCATGGGAGGCATGGATGGCATGGATTTCTCGGTAAGAATCTATCAGCTTTTGTTTTTCAGATTTTCTACATATGGATTCTTTTAGTAGTGTTAACTTCTCATTGTACTTTTATTTTTGTTTTTATTTTTTGTAGCAATTCGGTGGCATGGGTGGCATGGATTTCTCGGTGAGGATCTATTGAGGCTTATTTTCTTTTTGCTTGTGGATTTTTTGGTAGTGTTAACTTTTCTTTTTTTTTTTTTTGGGTGGGGGCGCAGAAATTTGGTGACATGGGAGGCATGGGTCCTGATGGCATGGGTGCTGACTTTGAAGATAGCGATGAAGGTAGTACGTCTGATAGCTCTTTGTTTTATGTGCAGTATAAGTACTAAAATATATGTGTGCTCTCTCTCTCTCAAATAACTAGAGTATAAATTCAGAGGGATAAATGCAGTGTTCTAAAACTCGGGCTAGGCGGCCCCCCACCGCTCGAAGTTTTCCCTAGGCGTTTCTAAAATCGCCTAATTTGCTAGACAGGGTCCTAGAGTATTAATAATCAGTTGCTGTGTGTGTGTGTATAATGTGTTAATTTTTATTTATTTATTCAGTGGCTGTGTGTGTATAATGTGTGTTAATGTGACTTTCTTTAATAAATTGTCTCTATATTATTATTTATGCTTTAAAATAAATTTCCACCTAGGCGGGACTAGGCCCCCTCCACTGCTCGACTAGCGCCTAGCGAGTTTTAGAACATTGGATAAATGCAACCTTCTAGATTGCAACAGCTTAGATGTTTTAGAGATGGGTTAAAAGTGATTGCTTTGAAAGCCATCCCAAATGGGCTCTTCAAAATCTGCTGAAGGAAGTAACTACTGCTGTCTTGACATGATAAAGTTATTTTTTGCTTTTGTTTTTGGGCATAGTAGTCGGTTTCTTCTTCCTTTTTTAAATCCCCTTTCTGGGTGAAAGATGGTTATATTTTCCCATCTGTGTAGATCATGAAGTAGAAAAGCCAGAAGAGCTAGAAAGTAAGGCAGGTGGTGAGGCAAAAACTGAAGAGCATGGCACCAGCAAGGTCGAAGGAGTAGCTCCAGACGGAAAAGTTTGATCTGTACCAAGCGCGTGAACTACATGTTAGTTCATGATGTCTATTATGCCGTATACGGTATACCTTTGACTTTATGAAGGCTTACTATCTCAAAAAAAAAAAAGAGTGAGGTTGAGTTATACCCAAACTACCGTGTTGACAAATATTGGCTTCTGTTCTTTGGAGAGGCAGAAACTACTTTTTCTATCGTTGATTTGAATTTGTGTGTTGTATTTGTAGTTTAGGGTTTTACGCATTATCGTGATAACAGGTAACATTTGCGATGGCTTTGCTCATTTCTCTCTTATCCGAGTCGTTGCACATCATCATACTATATCTGAAAAATCATAAAGCATGAGGTGTGGCTTTTGAGACTGTTAGTGATATATATATATATATATATATACACGAGTGCACACACGTGGTGTGCGAGCATAGCTTGCAAGGATCTATTTGTGCTCTTTGGGTTTCTGCAGAGGACGGTTAACGTTTGGCATGGTGGTTTCTTGAGTTCCACTCTGCAATGTTGTAGATGGCTAAATCTGGATTTACTAATCTGTGGTTTCTTGAACCCTCACGTTGAGTCAAATTTCTTCTTTGTTTGTAGCATGCGAATGTGGGGTGTTATAATGTTAGTTCAGGTACACACATGGTTTCTGGTTGTAGGACTAAAGGCCCTCTTGATCTTGGGCTCTGTGGTGGTGATTTTGATCACTTCCAAAGAAAATTCATTTGGTCCTATAGCATTGAGTAATGCTATGGTTTGTAAATTTGGGATAATCCCAAGTGCAATGGAAGTTGAAGTGGTCTTAAGGTATCACGATCATGGTCACATGTGGTATAACTATCCAAGCCTTGGGAACCAAATTTGGGATTTAAATTTGGAAGAGTAATGATTGGTGCACATAAAGATCTGCGTCTTTCATTTTGGTGGGTTCCATGTATACAGGCTCGAGTTCCACCAAAATAAATGATCCAAATCTTTATGTGCGCATAGCATTACCCAATTTGGAACCAGGATGACTCAGCTAGCATTGGATGTGGTTGCATTATCATCTCACTTGTATTCACATTTGAGATTCATTGCGGTATCCTAATCAAAGTATTATAAAGATGCAGCATTCTATTGATTAGTGTACTGGATTCAATTTGTGGCAGCTCCTTGTACTGTGCTTTGAATAGCGGTTTTTTTTTTCTCTGTTTATTTTCTTGAATAGTTATCATGAACCAGAAAATGGGTAGCTGGAGTTGAAAGGTTGAAGAACAGAGGTGGTTATTATGGAGGTTGTGACGACATCGTTTTGGTAAATAGGAGTTCCTAGAACGTCATCTATTTGTAGCTAGATATAAACACAAATTAGTTTTAACCATTGCCAGGTGTCATGTGATTTGTTGATAAGTTTGTTAGTCAGTTGGGGAATGTATAAGAAGCTCCGTTTTGTAGCTATGGGATTTGAGAAGGAAACTTTCTGTTTCTCTTTCTACTCTCTCTCTGGTTCATCTTCTATTCTTCCCTGAATCTCTGTGAAATTCTGTAAATTGGGTAAGATACCACTGAAATTAACTGATTTCTTACAACTGGTATCAGAGCCTCTTGATCCTAATCTTGAAGGTGCAACTGAAAATTCAATCTCTCATTTTCACTCTCTAAATTCTTTTCAATTTATCAGTTTAATTTTCTGCAAATCCTGAGAATTGTGCTGCAAATGCTTTCCCTAAGAAACTCTGATTCTGTTTCTATAATTTCTCTCAATTCTATCATCTTCTTTTTCCCTTTCTCTTCTTCTCAATTTCACTTTCTACAAGTTTACAACATAGGATTGATTGTCTGTAAGAATTGAGATTCTTGGGCAAGATTCAACTGAAAATATTAGGAAACCCATATCTTAAGTTCATTGTCAATCAATGGAATTTGAGAGGAAATATTGGAATGGTGTTTACCACAACATGGATTCCAAGATGGTTTATATGTTTTGGTGTATCCAGAAATTGGGTTGTAACAGTGAAATAGTGGGCATGTTAAGTCACAAGGGGATGGGTCAGTGCAAGTGTATGTGGCCAAGTTTAAGAACTGGAGGTCAATGGTTTGGACAAGAAATGTGGGTGTCTTTTAAGAGTATTTAGTCACAGTCTTCCTCAATGGACCGAAGGAAGAAATCAAGGAATTGGTGCAATTATGGAACCACCCTATACACTGTTCTAGACACAAGCCACTGCGAGGCTCCAAGAATGGTACCTCGAGTCCCTTCGAAAGGAGGAAAAAAATGGGTTCATACCCGCTACTAATGAAAATTATTTTCATTCAAATTCTGGCAAGAAGGTGACCAAAATGGGATGAATTTGGATGAGAAAGCAATGACTGAAAATGAGGGAATTAACAACGATTCTTCTGTGAAAATTGATGCCAATCAATTCACTATTAACTAGTACTAAGGACCAACAAAAGGCACCTGAAGAAGGCAAGGTTTATCCTTTATTATTATTATTATTATTATTATTATTATGTATATTGCAACACAATGGTTCAATTAGGCGAAAATGTGGACATTTGGGGCTGAAATTTCGTGCCCGTACTTGAAAAAATAACTAATCATTTAATTAGTATGCATTAATTACCGTAATTAGTGTATAGTTTGAATTAAGGTGGGATTGGGGATCCACCAGAGGAAAAGTGTTTAGGTAGGATTGTAGGTACATAGTTGAAAGTACTTTGTCAGGTGGGACATGTATTGAGGTGAGACCCAGTTAGAGCCCGATTAACATAATTTGCATTTGGATGAATTTATATGTTTAAATGGATGTGTTTTAACTGACTTTCATATTATATTGCTCTATATGTTAGCTAATAGTACCAGGGCCTTTTTTTAAATAGTTCATAATTTGCAGGAACGTTAGCAACTTCACAAAAAATTTGGGACTACGTGTGCAACCCATACGGAACATAGACTAATACTTACTTAGATAATTGGATAGTTAATGAAATGTTTGAGGGTTTCACAATAAACATTTGAAAGTTGTGGGGTGGTAACCAGAATTATGACATGAGCCATAAATGTATGTTTATGGAGAGAGAGAGAGAGAGAGAGAGGAGAGAACAAAGCTCCGTTGCCGTTTTCTCGTTGTTCCGTTGCCGTCCAACGTCTAATTCGCGAACCATAGCCATATTTAAACTCGTGGAGGTGAGACGGTCATTTCTATACTTTTTTTTTCTATTTTAATCGTCGAATTTTGGTGACTCGTTTTAGTCGGTAACACGCGGTTTACCGAAAATGTGTAGGATTAACTCCGAAGTAAGAATTGAGCTGGGCTATGGTAGAATTCAACATCTCTAAGATTAATTTGGGTAGAATTCGGAAGAGATGAGTTCTCTAAACCGGAATTGAATGTGGTTATGTGTTAAATACTTCAATTGATAATTAGTGGTAGTAATGTGTCACAGCCCGGTCCCACAATAGCGGAACCGGAGCCCGTGGCACGCCACCGAGGCTAAACCAATTCATTAACGTTCCCAAAGATTAGGTTTGAAGAACACACGCAGCGGAAAAACAAAACACATTTAAAAACCAGAGGTTCAGTTGACTGCTCAGTCGACTGTCAGTCGACGGAGGCGGGCAGGGATTTTAATATCGAAAATCAGTCGACTGTAACAGGAGGTCCAGTCGACTGCTGAGGGGTCCAGTCGACTGCTCAGGGGTCCAGTCGACTGCTTTTGCAAAAATTGGAGCAGTAGCTAACAGGCTCAGGGGTTCAGTCGACTGCTCCCCTGGCAACAGCCCAATCTGCAGGAAACAAGTTTTAAAAGCTTTCTAACTATCACCAATGATCAACCATTCAATCCAAACTCAAGCCAAAGTAATCCTAGCTGTATTAAAACATTTCTAAAGTAAGATTACAACATGTTACTAACTATTACAACGTTCAAGATTCATTCTATCATACCAAATTAAACATGGGTTAAAACAATAGAAATTCTTATTACAACATTTCTAGGATCCCAAAAACTACAAGATTTACATTCAAGTTGCCTTCTAAAAGAACTCCCAACCCACGTGCTCACTTCTGCGATTCCTCGCCAGCATTAACACCTGAAATGGTTATTTGAATAACCACACATATTTCGATTTGTTTAAGCTAATGCTTAGTGAATAAATCAACATATGTACATGAATGATAAACATGTCCGCATTCACATCTCTACATTTCATACTAGTCGCCGGAGACTCACGTGCCCGTCCATATTCCCAATCCGCGACTCCTCGCCAATAAGTCCACGCGAAAGGGTAAGACCCACGATTCTACAAACAATCGTGCGACCTTAATGCCACTCTATCGGCTCCACAAAATGGTATGGTGACCACGTGCTCCTTCTGACCCAAATAAGCAACTTAACATGCTCAAATACATATCACCATGCTCGCGGTAATTAAAACATATCACCGTGCTATTGAGCCTACTTATCAATATAAATGCCCAATATGAACTACACAATATATATCTCTAGGAATTAATACATGCTATTCAAACATAACATGAATACATGCCAAGAAATCATTCCAAAACATAGTTGAATCACTCACCTCCAAATAACGCTCCTATAATTCAATCTGAAGAAAACCCGTGCACAAAGAACGTGCAGAAGTCCGTCTAGTACAATTCCTATGGATCAGAATTCCATTTATCAACTTTTATGAAAAATTCTAGAAAATAACTTTTCGGAAAACTTAGCCAAACAGGCCCTAACATATATCAAAACGAAGCTCTTACCTCAAGGAGCTCGAATACGAAATCTGGGAGAAACCAGACTGACGGAAGGTCGTCGTTTGGCGTCGCAAAGCTCTAAACTCCTAAATCTCCCTCTAGCCCCCTTTTTGGCCTCCTCTTGGAATTTAGGTTAAGAGTTGTGAAATATCTCAACTCATCTCTATCTATATATAGGCAACATTCTCGGGGAATTACGTTTACCTCCCCACGAGTTTTCAAAACTCCTAATCAGTCTCTGAAACTTCCTATACAGCTTATTCATAGCTTTACGAGTGAAACCTCAAAATTATAAAAGTTTTCGACTAAGTTTCGTTTGGTTGCTAAAACGCGAATTTCTATATGACGTTTCCGAAGTTGCTAATTAGCCTATCAAATTAATAGCGTGTTAATTCGTCCTCACCAGGATACTAAATCTAACATCAGAAATATATTCTCAGCCAGAAAATAATACAGATATTGAAATACACAGGTAAACATTTAAAATGTTCCACAGTGACCGTCTCACACTCGGAGAGATGTCACAACAACAAAATTCTAAATCACCACAGTCTCAGAGGGTTCTCTAATACAGACACCCAAATCAACTCGTGAGTCAAAACTCACTCAAACATGTGTCATAAGACACGCCACATCACATTATCATGCATGACAATGTAATGCAAATGACATAACACAAATGTGGGTGTTATATAATGCTAGACTTGTTAGTCATGTAAATGCCAGAATATGCTTAATATGTCAATTATGTAGAAATTGCCATGATTATGTGTCTTATATGCTTATGTATTTATGTGATCAAAAAATGCCCAGTAAATGGTTCATTGTTGGGGTAATAAGGATGAGAAGATGAAGAAATCCGTTTTGAGTTCGGATGCATGTCTAAGGAATAGAAGGGATCAGGGGACCAAGGAAAGGGTCTTCGGGTCCGAGTGAACCATTGGCCCAGTAGTTCGGAGACTACTAGAATTGCTTATGTGTTAATTGCTGCATTATACATGTCATATCATTCAAGCAAGTTTAGTTTATTCACTAAGCGTAATGGTTATAGAAAACCATTTTCCTTTTTTGTTGTGGTCAATAACAACCACCGCAGCTTCGGATGATGACTCGGAGAAAGAGTGACTAGAGCACGGGGAAGGGCCGGGAGTTGTTATCTTGTTTCTATTTTAATAGTTTTGGTTATGGGCATTGTATTGGATAGTGATTTCTAGAACTTATGTAATATGTTTAGTTTTTATACTTATGCAACTTGAAGTTAATGTTGTTAGAATGAGAATGTGGTTATGGGTCGTAAATGTTGAATGCTTGGGAATGATTTAAACTTATAAGACTCATCCTCGTCACTAAGCTCACTCTCGCACTCTAAAGACTCGTCATCAATCGAAAAACATTTTTCTACCTCATCAAGATTAACATTTGCTTCAAGTAAAAAATCGTGTTTTTCAAATGTGGAGTGCTTGTTTCACAAGTGCTTAAAATCAAATGAGAAATCAAAGAAGTCTTGCACTAAAGAATCATTGAGGCACACTTCATAAATCTCCTCACCATCTTCCTCGTTAAGATCTAGTTGTTTGAAAAGAGAGAAAATATTGACATCCAAAGTCTATTTTTGAAAGTCAAGCTCATGAGGTCGTTCCTACAATTGATTTGGGCATTAACAGTGGCTAGGAATGGACGATCTAAAATGATCGGAATCTTCACACTCTCCCTCTCAACGGGTTGCGAGTCTAGCACGATAAAATCTACTGGGTAGTAGAAATTAGCAACTTGGAAGATGTCATCCTCTATGATGCCCTGTGGCAACTTAACAGATCTATCGGCCAATTGCAATGTTACTCTCGTTTCTTTGAGCTCTCCTAAGACTAATTGGACATACATCGAGTACGGTAGTAAATTCACACTAGCACCTAAATTGAGTAGTGCTCGGTCAATGTGGTGTTGTCCAATATGCAAGCGATAGTAGGACAACCAGCGTCCTTAGATTTTGGAGGAGTCTCATTGAGAATCACCGAGCTAGCATGAGCCGCCATGTAGGCCTTTTTCTTGACATTGTGCCTTCGCTTAATTGTGCAAAGGTCTTTGAGGAATTTGACATAAGCCGGAACGTGCTTAATGGCATCCAAAAGAAGGATATTGATTTGCACTTGTTTGAACATCTCGAGGAATTCATTAGTTTTTGAGTTCTCGACTTTTTTCTTAAGTCTTTGAGGAAATGGTGGAGGTGCGGGTTTGTTGAACCCCGAGACTTGTGGTAAGTCCTCTCCAAGTTCAACACTTTTTGGGGACGATGAGTCCTCAACGTCGAGTTTCGCCTCAACTCTTACCGGAATATCAATCAAGATTGGCTTAAGAGGAGGCATTTGGACCTTGTTGTCCACGACTTTGCCACTACGAGGGGTAGTAATCGCTTTGTCTTGTTCGACATGTGGGTCATTGGAGTTGGAGGTTCCAATATTCATTTGCCCTTTTGGATTTTGGATGGGTTGAGGCGGGAGCTTCCATTTCTCAATGACTTGTTGATTTTGGAAAATTTGGGCCAATTGTGCTTGCAACCCTTGCATAGATTGTGCATACAAAGTTTGCATGGAATGCAAGGATTGTTCAAGTTGGCTCATCTCAAAAAATTTCTTCTGAAGGGGGATATACGGAGGTGGAGGATGTGGTGCCCCTTGATTTTGGGCAAAGGGTGGTCCATGAGATTGAGGTGCGGGTGGACCAAAGTTTTGAGGTAGAGGAGGTTGAAACGTGTTTTGGACTTGTGGGTGATTAGACGGGTAAAGAGCCGATTGTTCATTCCTATAACTAAACCCGGGGGCACTCCACCTTTCCTCGGCAGGTTGGTAAGTGTTGCCTTAGGTAGGGTTATAGGGCCTCTTGAAAGCCCCAAGAGCATTGGTTTTCTCAATGACCATGCTCCTAAAGAGAAGAAGAACCGGATATTCACTCGTCGGGAGACCCAAAATATCACAAAGGACACAAGACTCTTCCTCGAGGGGAGGAGCGACTGGTTTATTAGTTTGCTTGGTTTCCAAAGCCTTGACTTTTCTTATAAGTTGTGAAATTCAGACATTAGGATCAGGTTCACTCGGTACTTGGGAAAAAGGTTCGACTTTTGGAGTGGGAGAGGCCGGAAGGGCCCGATCATAGGGATTGGACGTTTCCCACCCACGAGAGGTTTCGTAAACATAATCATAAAGTGACCTTCAGCCTCTAGAGTGAACCCACCATAGCAAATGGAGATTTGAGGGAACTTATCAAAACCGTGATGCGGACAACGACGGAGTAACTCTTTGTACCTCGTCCAACATTGAGCAAAGGTCTCATGTTCTCCTTGGGAGAAATTTTGGATTTGTTTGACCAATACTTGTGTGCGATGCATGGGAAAGAACTCTTTGTAGAATTGTTTTTGAAGTTCTTGCCATAAGCCAACCGAATTTGGAGGCAGATTTACCAACCACTCTTTGGCGGTGTCCTTGAGGGGGAACATAAAGAGTTTGAATCTTGAAAGCTCGGGTAAACAATTTTGATGGCAAATGGCCTCAAATTCCTTAATGTGAGGATAAGGATCCTCATTTTCTCTCCCATGGTAATGAGGTAACAGAGCAATCATGTCGGGCATAAATTGGAACATTCCCGCATTGTACGGGTACTTGATTTGGATTTTGAAGGTGATGGTGGACGTGATGTACATGGGAAGGAATGGGGGCTTGGTGTCCCCCTAGGCTCTCTACGGAAGTTTTACTCACTAATTAAAACGCAATAAAGGTAAAGAAAGGATGATGGTTTTTGTGACACATAGTTACACTAAAACTTGAATTAAAGAAACGATCAAGACTTAACTAAGGAAAACGAGGAATTTAGATTTAAGTTGTGAAAAGTTGGGAAAAGCAGAGGTTGGGGAGCATTCCCCCACCTTGGACCAAACAACAAATGGATTCCATGTATATGGCATATTCTAGGGTAGAAAGTTCTATTGAGACAAACTATCAAATATGTGGTGGTCAACCTACAATGCTAGATAGAAGTTTTAATGAAGCATATGAGGTGAGGCTTAAAATCAAAGGATTTAACAACTTATATGCTTGACATCATAAGTGAAGTACTAGGATATCAACCCTTACTCACATGAACTCTAGAAATACTACAAAACATTAAAATCTTACATGAGAGCTCACATGGGTCCAATAGTTTTATGATCCCCAACCTACATATCTAGCTACTCATGGAAGTAAAGACATAAATATTAAAGAGAATGGAAGAGGAATAATACCAACCAAAAGACATCATCATAAATGCAAGTTGAAACTTCAATGTACTTCAAGAAATCAAAGTTTTAAGACCAATCTTCTATCTCTCTAACATTAACTACACTATGGATGTTGATGGGAAAAGTAAATATAAGAGAGATAAAAAAAAACCTAAGAGAGAGAAGAGAGGAAATAAAAACACAGCTCAAAAATACCAGATAATTCGTCAAAAACCCAAAGGCTAGCTTAAATAATAAGCCCCTCAATGGAAAACTTGTAAAACAAAGGGGAAGTTACATGGATAGTTCGACCGATTGAACGGGCCCCTTCGACTGGTTGAATGCCCCTCTGGTTGGGCACAACTTTGGCTTCATTCCTATCTTACGCACCGATCGTAGAATCGCCATACTTATAGCTCGAACCTCAGATTAACCTTGATTGCAGCAACTTCTAAAGTCATGGTCTTTGGCACTCAAATTGGGATAGAAGTTGAAGCTTTCACACTAATCTTGAAATTGAACCTCCCTTTTCACAAGTATGACTTTATTTACCTATAGAACAACCAAGAAACCCACATAAATGATGTAAGAGATAAAAATAAGGGTTACACGGTGAAATTGTATAAATGGTGTGCTTAAAAGCTCTAGCAATTGTATTTTGCACAAGAAAAAGACCTCAATAATGCAAAATACGAGTCTAATCACTCTGCTAGTGTAAAACAGTCGACTGAACAACAATGCAGTCGATTGGATTCGCTATTTGATCAAGTCAGTTTTTCCAGGTTTTAAACCAGTTGACTGTATTGGTCCTTATAGCCGACTGGATCGTCACTTAACAAACTGAGCTCACTGGAACATTGATGTAGTTGATCGGATGAGGACCAGTCGACCGAGTTTGGTACCCTTCTCTGCAAACTTAGTCGACTGGATCTCAATGCAGTCAACCGGATTGGGGAACTCTCAGAATGTGTTCTTTGCAATTTAGGTACCAGTCGACTGGATTTGTGAATTTTCAAAAGGTGATGTCGTACAATGTATTTAAAGGGAATATCTTTAAACCTCGTTAATAATTGTTGTTTTACCTTGGGGTAATCCTTTGTTACATGGTCCAAATCTGCGAGTTGTGGGATGTGGTGTGACACGAAATTAGTCCCAAAAGAAGATGTTATTATCAGGATTCCTGTCGCTAAGGCATGGGTAACATCAAAGTTGTTTGTAAAGGCCAAGAAGATGTCCATTTTTTTTTCACATTTTGATTCAGGTGACTGGGGTTACTCTTCAATGTGAATTAACTAGAATATCACCTATTTGGTTTAGAGGGCCGATCCAGGTGGTACAAAATTGGGTCCCTTCTCCTTCTTCCCCATCTCAGGACAAGGATGATTTGAAGAGGGGGTAATTGTCATGAAGACATGAACCAAAAAATGGATAACTAGAGTTAAAAGGTTGAAGAACAGAGGTGGTTATTATGGAGGTTGTCACAACATCGTTTTGGTAAATAGGAGTTCCTAGAACGTCGTCGTTTTGTGGCTAGATATAAACACAAATTATTTTTTAACCAATTGTCAGGTGTCATGTTCTGATTTGTTGATAAGTTTGTTAGTCAGTTGGGGATGTTTAAGAGCTGAGGAAGCTCTGTTTTGTAGCTATGGGATTTGATAATGAAACTTTCTGTTTCTCTTTCTACTTCTCTCTCTCTCTCTCTCTCTCTCTCTTGTTCATCTTCTATTCTTCCCTAAATCTATGTGAAATTCTGTAAATTTGGTAAGATACCAGTGAAATTAATTGATTTCTTACAGAATCTCTCCACTGTTCATCTTTCTTGCCTTGCATGTTTAGACGAATATTTTCGTTAAATGGAGTTTATGATAGTATTAAATACATGTTTTGAGATGAATATCATATATTCCATCTGACTTCTAATTGTAATGGTAAAATGCATAATTTCCTCAAGAGACATACAAACAAGTAAAAAGTTACAAAGATTTTTTTGTTGATGGATCATCCTTTTGTCAACTTTACATCTTCGTTTTAGCAATGCAATGGGCTTTCTAGGGCTAATTTGTCTAGAAAATTTTCCTTTCTATTCAACAGATTGTAGAACTATCATTAACACTAAGGGCCCTAGTGTCCCAACTCTATCACTTCCTATCCCCCAATGTGGGAGGGATGGCTTCGAATCTCCTTAAAGGGGAGTGAGAGGGATTTTTCCCCTGTTCTTTGTAAAACTGCCCCGTGTACTCTGGTCTGGCTATTTCTCTTGGATTCCTACTACTAGAATTGTGTGTGTGCGTGTCTGTGGCGTGTGTCATCCAGGTAAATATTGATATATCATTAACATAATTGGTTGTTTAAAATGAATTAGAGGAAGTTACCTTTTTTGGGGGGTGGGGAGTAAATTGCACTTTTACCTCTAAAGTTTGGGGGTTTGGCACTTCAGACTTTAAAATTTCAAATGTAGCATTTTGGTCTCTAAAAAATTTGGGATGAGTAGTAATTTGGTACCTCGAAGACTTTTTGCAACTAAAATTTTACTTTTAATGATGAAATTATTCGCAACTAAATGGCCAATTGGACTTCTTTGATGCAATTGTGATAGTTTAGGGATCAAAATGTCATTAGGGTCTAAAGAGTCAAACCACCCAAACTTCAAAGGTGAAAGTTGCAATTTACCCTCTCTTTGTGGAGAAAATATTTATTACAACTGTTATTTTGATGACGTTCAAATCTAAACCCTTTATTTATCCATCCAGACCTCCTATTTTCAGAAAAAATCTTATACACATAAGCACAAATCTTAAATCTGTAAATATGTTATTTTGCTGACGTGACATCCCATTGCATTTAATATTTACTCCCCTTTTTGCTGCTAACATGTCAGTAAGTCATTGGCGGTTGTAACGTATAGGAGTCTGCTTTTTGTAGAGAAACGCAGCCCTAAAACCCTCGCTTGGAGCTTTTCGTATCGTTTCCTTAGATAGGTACTTCGTATCTTCTGCAACGGGAGAGAGAGAGAGAGAGAGAGCGAGCGAGCGAGCGGGGGGGACTGCAAGATATGGAAGCCACAGAGATGGAGGTGGAAGAAGAACAACACATTCCGAATTCGAACGCGTCCAAGAGATTCGGACTCAAGAACTCTATTCAAACAAACTTCGGAGACGATTACGTCTTTCAAATCGTCCCCAAGTATGTATACAAATATACACATACGCATATGTATATATATATATATATACACTATTAATCTTGAAGCTATCTTATTTGCTGGTTAATTTGTGTTTTTTTTTTTGTAAGTGATTAATTAATTGATTAAGCTGTGTCTTTCAAATTTGAAACAATCAATAGGGATGATTGGACGTTGATGGCTGTTTCTCTATCGACGAACGCAGTGAAATTGTACTCACCTGTGACTGGCCAATTCTTTGGAGAGTGTAAGGGTCACTCTTCCACTATCAACAACATCACCTTCTCGGGGAGTCCGTCAACCCCACATCTCTTACACTCTTGCTCTTCTGACGGTACCATCAGAGCTTGGGATACTAGATCCTTTCAGCAGGTCCCCTCTCTCTCTCTCTCTGTACACTCATATACACTGTAGTACAGTATGTCTGTTTGAGAATTAACATTTATAACTGTTTTGGGGCTATATAACACTGTAGGTGTCTTGTATAAGCAGTGGTCCTTCACAAGAAATATTCAGCTTCTCGTTTGGGGGACCGGGTGATAATCTTCTAGCGGCTGGAAGTAAGTCTCAGGTACTATTTGGAGCTTTGATAAATTTCAAATTACCGTACATGTATTTGGTTATTGAGTCCATAAGAACTAGTGTTTGAAGGCTTTAACAGTTTCATATAATTGTTTCTTGTTAGTAATTTCTTTCCATTAGTTGTTGAACTTGATATCCAACGCTCTAAAAATGGTTCTTCCATTGGTGGGTAAATTTAAAATTTTAATCTCTGTGGTTCTGGTATGTTAGGGATAGCCTTTCTAGCTATATGTCAGGAAGACTAGCTTGGAGAATCTTGAAGAGGTTATGCAATAGGTTTTTATGATGCTACAATAAAGAGAAGGTGCAAGTATTATACTCCCAAAGCTGTTTGATTGTTCCTATCTCTATCCATAAAAATATAACTGGGGAAGTAATAAGTATTTGATTGTTAAACCATCCGAACAGGATTGTGATGTGTTACACGGGCATGAATACCACAATGAATTCACTTATATTTCATTTAAGTAAAAAAAATTTTTGGAGCAAATTGATCTTATCTCTTTGTTTGTGTTGAATGGGATAGAAGCGCAGTTTTAAAATCTCTAGTAAGAGTTTTTTTGTGATGGACAAAGCAAAGGGTCTTGGAATTTAACCTTAATGTGTTTATGTATAATGCGCTAAAATTATTTTCGATCTTGACTGTAAGACATTAACTGAATACAGCTTTGCGGTTGTAATTGATCTTTGAATTTATTTCTCAGGAACAATCTTCATAGGAGCTTTTTTCCTCCGAAAAAAAAGGACTACTATTCTTTCCCTTAATTTTTCCCCTAGAACATATGAATTTTGAATTGAAGCACGGAAAAATAATAACAAAAACAGGAAGGGACAGAAACTGATACACCACCTAGGAAATCTTCAAAAAGAGTACTTTGACATGGTGGCATCACTAAGATTCAACAGCATACATTACCTTTTAATTTGCTGCAACATGAATTTCTATGATGTGAACCATTAATTGATTGGTATATAACGACTAATGTTGTCTTGGAGCATACTGCATCCACGAGGATATGTACCTTCTATACATATTCCTGCACACTTATTTTATAAAGCATTTTTATTTTCGTATCTAGCGATACTTTAATGTTTGATATTTGAAGTGCAATTATTTTTTTTTTGTCAATACAGTTGTACTTCCTTAGTTCCTTTCCAGGTGATTGGTGTATAATGTACAATATGTGTGTACGTGGGTTGCACCCCCCTCATGGTTTCTTTATTCGCTTGTAAAAAAGATTATTTTCCAAGCTAAAAGAAAACCATTCCCTACATACAAGGTTCATTGATGACATATCGTTGAGTATTCAAAGACTTTCAGCTATGTGAAGTAAGTATTTTTTAGAAACAAGGACAATTCACATGTCACGTATTGGTATACCAGTTACATACCAGTTACAACCTCCCCTAGAAGAGTCTCTGCTTCTTGGGGCCTAGAATATGCTCTTCAAGAGCTTCCATTGCATCTTTCATAGGTTTGACATCTACAGCTTTTCTGACTCTCTTAAGTTGCCTAAAACACAGTGAAAATGATCTCGAAAGGATGAGGAGTAAGTTCTGAAGCAACCTCATCAGAAAAAACTCTGGAAGTATACAATATATCTAACACATTGAGAACCTAAACTGTTTCGAGAAACAACAGCAATACTTCTCTAAAGTTTGTATTATGGAATCCCTTTACCTTCGGAAATATGCCCATCCCTAAACGTAAAAACTGAGACCCACCTTTACATTTCCAGTTTTACTTCCCTGAAGGTAATCTTTATTTCTTTGTAGTGCATTGTTCATTTTACGATATTCTTTGACAAACATTACCTGGTTTCTTCATGTTTACTTTTGTGGGGAGTGCAAATGGTGACCGAGACCTGAGGAAGAAGTAGTCATTAGCTTTGCATGTCATATTGCAGTTATTTACCTAAGTTGATGCGAATTGTAACTTACCACCTTGCAGCTGTTCATGTGTCTTTTGTCATTCATGGATTGTTCATTTGTTCTTATGCAGATACTCTTCTGGGATTGGAGAACGAAGAAACAGGTTGCGTGCTTGGAGGAATCTCATATGGATGATGTTACACAGGTGTTATGTTGTCTGCCATTCTATTTTGTCCCGATACACAGTGAGGAGCTGTTAGCTATATAAGTTTTTTAAAAAGAAAAGAATCTGTCTGTTGATTGTCACGTATCCATACTTGCAGTGGGGCAGAAAATACAACCAGGCTTATTTTGCTAAATCAGATGTTTGCAATGTTGTACAGAAGAAAAGCATATTAACGCGTGTGAAATGAATAAGGACCTAGCAAATATAAGTGCAACCAAATCTTAACTGTTTTCCATGCTCCCTTTGTGGGTACATTGTTATGAGTCTCTTGTGGGATGTATGTTTCTAGACAAATGCTTGAATTGTTACTTTGGAGTTGCATTTAGTGTTTCAATTCTGACCAGAAAAGGGATTAGTTCTTGTGTTGAAACGTTCGACTATTTGCCCAAAGTAATGGGTTCTTATCTGAAAAATAATGATTTAAAGAATTTCGTGCTCCCAAACAGGGGGTTCTGAAATCCTGAAACCTGGAGGGATTAGAAGTTCCAGTGGTGTGACTCTCCATGTGGTTCAGCATTGTGGCTAGGTTTTTATTTTATTTTTCCATCATGTTGATTGCAAGCTGTAGGATAGGTCTGTCATGGGTACATCGTTATGAGTCCCTTATAGGGTATATTTTTTTTCTAGACACAAGCTTGATTTGTTACTTACTGACTGAATTTAGTGTTTCAAGCTTCATACAGAAAAGGGATTAGCTCTTGTGTTGAAACGTTTGACTCTCTGCCCAAAGCAATGGGTTCTTATCTGGAAACGATGCTTTAAAGAACTTTGTGCCTCCCAAAGAGGGGGTTCTGAAACCCTGAATTCTGGAGGGGTAGAACCGTAGAAGTCCCAGTGGTTTGGCTCTCCATGTGGTTTAACATTGTCGCTAGGTTGTTTAAGTGTTTCTTTACCGATGCCATCCTAATATGGAAGGCACCGTTTGTTAGACATACCTTTTTTTTTTTTCTTTTCTTTTTTCTTTTTTCCCTCTCCTTTTTTTTTTACAAGCTGTAGGATGGGTTTTGTGATGGTATTTCCCTGAAACACTTGTTCTCAGCCGCTTTTTTATTAGTCCAATTCTAGAAGATTCTAGTTCTGAACTCTTTGGATGATTGTCTATAGGTTCAGTTTGTTCCTCACCATCGAAACAAACTTGTTTCTGCTTCCATGGATGGTTTGATGTGCATCTTCGATACTGCTGGGGATATCAATGACGATGATCATCTAGAGTCAGTAAGTAAACTCTCTTCCTTTCAATTTTATATTCTTATTCTAATTTTGATTCTTGTTGAGATAGGGGGAGTTAATTATTCCTTTTCGTTACTCCTGTAACAAAGGGGAAAATAGTGTGATGAAAACATTTTTGGCAGCATCATTGCTGGACCATTGAACTCCACATTGGCCCCTTGTTACATATGGGCAGTAAATATTTAGTATTTTTGAGCAGTTTTTAGATCACAGCATCACTCTCTATGTACTCTTATGATCTTTCTATTACACAACCGTCTAATATGGAAGCTTGATAATCAAATAATCATCTGGGAAGCAAGTTAATCCTCAATATTATAAGAAAACCAAAAACTGGAATACTAAATAATCTCTAGAAATGAAACGCAAGGTTGCCTCACTTTTGATCTTCTTTGGCATCCTCAAATTTGAACATGGTTAAACAAATGATCTGATGAATACTTTTTGGTGTTTAGCTTTAATTGTTTGTTTTTACAAGTTTTTCCTTATCTATATTTGTTGAATTTTGACGTGTACTCGTTTAATATAATTTGCTACTGTGGATCTGAAACAGTATTTTTAATTTTTATGTCAAATCGATCTCGTATTGCTATAAATTCCTGCTGCAACTAATTTTTGAACATAGTTGTATGATTTCTTTTGATATCTATGAAGTTACTATCAATGCAGGTGATAAATGTAGGGACCTCAATTGGAAAAGTAGGGTTTCTTGGTGAGACAAGTCAAAAACTCTGGTGTTTGACGCATATCGAAACCTTCAGGTATTAGAGGAAACTGTAATGGATGATTTATCATGTACGTCATTGTTGAAGTTTTCAAACCTGCTTTGATAGTATCCTGTCATGTTAGACACGATTAATAAGACATTAGCATACTGAGAGGTTTGATTTTGGATTAGTTTAGTATATTTACTTATTGATATTTAGGAATCAGTGTCGCTTAAGTTTGACAAGTGCTGTGAAGTGTACGTTTGACAATGATATTGTTTGGTGGCCACTTTATCTTCATGATGGGGTGAGTTTTTGACATATAATATCGGGGTGCGTAGGATTTATCTTGGAGTATGTCTGTAGACTACTGTTGCCAATGTAGTTTTATCACTCTATTTGTATTTGTAATTGAAATTTGATATTAGCCTTCAATCTGCTGCCCTTTCAGTGTTTGGGACTGGAGGGACACAAGAGTTGAAGCCAACTTCGAGGAAGCTCGCTCATTGGCCTCTGACAGGTGGACATTAGATCATGTATGTCAGTCTTCGCTCTTTTATCTGCTGTTATGCTAAATTTCATTGTACTATATTTCGTGTTCAAGTGCAAAATCATTTCCACTAATCCATATGAAAGTAAATGTAAAATCTAGAAAGGGTTTAGAACTTGGAGCTAACAGGTATGCATTATAGACGTGCGTGGGCAAAAGATACTGGGATATAGACTGGGATTTTATTCATGAACCAGTAACAACTCTAGTATACATACTCATGAGCCTACATAACACTCCACAAGGTCCAGCTTGGATTTTTCTTGTGGGGATGGAGTAAGATTTGTAGAAAATGCGAAAAAGTGTTTTAATTATTTATTTGAAGGAGAGCCTAAATAGGAGGAAAATGCTTCTACAGATTTCTCTATTTGTACAGTGGTTAGATGGTATAACTAGCTTGGTTATGAACCGATAATAACTGTTGAATCAATTAAAATTTTATGGATTACGTAAAGCTTGACATTCCTTTAACTAAGATACTTTAGCGTATTATAATCACGTACAGTATAGAAAATATAGTCAATATTGACAAAAAACCCATACTTATTGTTGGAAGGGTTTACAGCAAAAGTAGGGTAGTCAAATCCCAATCTTTACGAAATAACATTGGTGAAGCCAAAATTTGGCTCATCTCTCATTCAGTGATCAACTACCATGATTTCGTGAAATCAAATTGCAACTCAAAATAGGCTATTATGTTTAGAAGAAAACATGACTATTGGCTCCAAAGTATCAGAGCACGGTCAGCCACTCTCCTACTGCTCCACAGCTCATCTGGATTCTGATGGCCCACATGCAGTACTAATCTCCCTGCATAAGAATACTTGTTAACGTCTACGTGTACCATCAGAATCAAATTTCTTGTGTCTCGCGGAATATAAAAGTGAGGTTTTATAGCTTCTCATTTCTTGTGTCTTGCGGAATATAAAAGTGAGGTTTTATAGCTTCTCAGGACCAAGTCCTGTTCTCAAGACTTTGGTATTTGATTAACCATGCAATCCTAATGTAGATCGTCGATTTTGATTGGATTTTATTGGTAGCAGATAGACTATTTTGTCGATTGTCATTATTCGGTGGAAGATGATCGTCAATGGGTTATTGGTGGCACAAATGCTGGCACTCTGGGCTACTTCCCTGTGAATTACAAAGGGAAGGCGTCAATTGGGTCTCCGGAAGCTATTCTTCATGGTGGTCATACAGGTATTGTTCGGAGCGTATTGCCTATGAGAAGCACTTTGGGTGGCCCAACCCAGAACCGGGGCATTTTTGGATGGACGGGTGGTGAGGACGGCCGCCTATGTTGCTGGTTGTCAGACGAATCATCTGATATAAATCGTTCCTGGATTTCAAGTTCACTAGTTGTGAAGTCACCCAAACCTGGCCGGAAAAGCAGGCATAGTCCTTATTAGCTTACCCTACTCTTGGATTTAATCATCTGTTGTATTTTGACGTCTTTTATTCTTTTTCTTCTTTGTTTCTCTCTCTCCCTCACAGGTTGGGGTTTTGAATTGGGTTTGCTTACTGTTTTTACCCACATGTCAAGTGCATCTGTAATCTGTGCTAAATTATAATTTTCTATGTAAATCATAATTTTGCCCCTTTCTGGAGGTAAAGGATCGGATAAGCACATTTGTTTATGAAATTGATGGTCAAATATCAGAGCATGATTTTAATTTAGGGATAATAATTGATTAACCGATCTGACTAGGCATGCCTTGTTCTTTTCCTTCCTTAAAACATTCTTGAAACTTTTATTCAAAAAAAAAAAAATTTAATCTTGAAACCAGTTTATGTTGGAATTTTTGTCTGGTTAATAAGTTTGTCTATGTACATGATGACATACTTCCTAAAGGAAACTTTTGTCATGGCATAGGATTATTTTTTGGGGGGTAAAATCATGGCATAGGAACGAGAATGCGAGTCCTGAGAAGAATGTATTTATTTCACAGAGAAAAGAACAATGGAACAAAAAACATCACAAGTCCCCTCTTCCAATCACTTGGTTTTTTTTTGGTTCATGAATTTCGCTAGAGGGAAGGAGAACAAGATAGAAAAGTTAGGTTTATTTTATTAATTTTTTTTCCCCCCTTACACGAACGAATGAGACTTCTTATTTTTCTTTCCTCCTCTTTTCCCTCACGAAATCTATGAACCAAACAAAAAGTCTTGACGTGTTCGATTTAGGCGGAGTATGAAAAATCTCCTTCGTACCTGCCATTGCACTTTTTCCCTCCTAAACAAAGAGTGGGATAATTTTGGAAAATCAATTCCACCAATCCCAACATGATTGGACTTGTTGAAGCTAGAGCCCATGTACGACAGGAATGATCACACTTGGTACCATAGTCTTTCCTTTCCTGGAAATAAGCAACTATCATCGTATCAATCACCAGAGATTATTTTGTGACCTGGAACAAACTTCATATTGACAATGCTGTGATTTTAGTCCTGTGGGACCCACAATGCATACTTAAATCACAGAGGCCATCACATAATAAGGACATACTGATCCTGTGGGACCCACAATGCATACTTAAATCACAGAGGCCATCACATAATAAGGACATACTGAATAATGTCCCAATACGTAGCACTTCCATAAAACAACAATAGCAAACCACGGAAAAGTGGCAGGAAACTGAGCTGTGTCAGAGACAGAGAGAGTGAGAGTTGTAATCTGTTTCCAGTCGAAACAAACTAAGCTTTCACCATAAAATTGTACACACATTGAAAGCACTATAGACGGGAAGAATTTCACAGGTGGTTCCTTCCATGCCTACCTCTTTCTTCCACCTTAAAGTCAATCTTTCTCTTTGGGACCATTCCAGGGCAGCCAATCAAGCTGTTTCTACTCTTACGAATAATATTAGCACATAAAACAAAAGTTTTTCAGTGTGAAGGAACAAAAATGCCTTAAAAACTAGCAAAGCAGTTCCCTCAAGCTATCTGGCACCTCCCGCATTGTTTCATCTGCTGCCGCGTCCTCCACCTGTCACCAGTTCAGACAAAGTAAGAAAAAAGAAGGCCGTTTGAGGCTAGGCTCGTATTCTACACTGACTTCTAACGATAGACAAGTTTGAGAAACCATTCTTCTTGTAAACCAACCAACAAACATGGCTCTTTGATGGATCTCTGCGGATGTGCAAGACCTAACACCCTAGGGCAAAAAATTTATAAGAACATTCCACTTGCCCACTCAAGATCATATACTTGTAAATCTTGTACGACAATATTAGTTGCTGAAGATCATATACTCGTACTATTCATGAAGCAACCGGTGATTGGTGACTGGTGACCATCTCTCAATGACTATTAAATCCAAATAGGCCTGGCAATTGGGCGGGCTCGGGTGGGTTCGGGCCGGGCTGAAGTCGGACCGGGTTGATAGCGGGCCGGGCTCATATAATGCCCGTATCAGTCGGGCTTAGTGCGGGCCGAATCGGGTCTAGCCCGTTTTTTTTTTTTTTTTCCATGTTTGTTTGTGTGTGTTTTTTTGAAGAAATGCCCAGTCAATTCTTATAGCGCATTGTTTGGGAAAAGAAAATTTGAGAAATGTGGAAGAATGTCCTTCCCTTAGCATATATACATAGTATATTTGACTGGATTACATACAAATATACGTATATAATCAATCCGAGAACCAAAAAACAAATCTATGGATTTTATGACCTTTAGATCTAGGTCTAGAGAGAGAGAGAGAGAGAGAGAGAGAGAGAGAGAGAGAGGGGGGGTCAAAACCACACTTGTGCAAAGAAGAGAGAAACCTGTTTATATCACCAATATCTATACCTTTCAATCTCATGGCTGAAGAGAGGAGAGAGAGAGAGAGAGAGAGAGAGAGAGCATGTGCGGTTGAAGAGAGAAAAAGATAGGTTTATGACCTTTAGGTCTAGGTTCTGCTGTTTAGGATATAAATAATCAGTTGGTTCATGGGCCGGAACGGGTCCACGTGGACCCGCTTATCAAACAAATTGATTTGTTTTGAACCCATTGCAGCCCGTTAATTTGAATTGCAGAAACCCAACAGTAATTTATTGCGGGCCGATTGGTGGCTGCGGGCTCTAATTGCCAGGCCTAAATCCAAAAAACACAAACAAATTGGTTTACCTCTGTTTCCACCAGTCCTTCCACCAGGGCCGCCCCTGCCTCGACCTCCACCCATCCCTCTCGCACCTCCATCATCTAGGCCTCGGCCAATGCCCTTAGCTGGCCGCCCACTGGGGCCATCCTCTCTACCTCTTCCTCGTCCACGCCCAACCCCTGGTGGCTTCCTATCTGAAATTTCAATTGGAAAATGAAATCAACTTTAGAAAAATGTCCAAGCTTATTTGTACAAGCATTCCAATAGAACCCTTACGTACAACAAAAATTAAAAACCCTAGAGGAACTACAATACTTAGAAGATAAGAGGAAAGATAACATGTAAATCAGTGTCATCGGTAGACTATAGACCTGATAACAACGAGAATTAACGTAGCTTGGTCACAGAAAACCCAGTGCGTAGGAGAGAGTTACTAAAACTAAAAGTACATGACATACACTGGCATTTACTTGGGAAATGGGTAGGATAATGCTAGATAAACATTTAAAAGAACCAATTAGGGACAATAATATTGGTAACGTCTTTGGAGAAAACAGTATTAATATGATGGTGTGTATATGCACCACAAGTAGGAGTAGATGAAAACATTAAAGTCCAATTTGGGAAACTTAAACTGATTGATGTACGAAATTATCAGGAAGGGTACAAGATTGCATTGGTCAAGATGAATGTATTTCACAAAAGTTGGGCAGTTACGGAACAAAATATTAGTAAAATGTGTGCAGTAAAGATGGACATGCTAAGCTTGCTGAAACACGAACCAACAGAATTAGAACTTGTATTCATTATTGCCATGGCATAAGTAATAAGATAAGAGATATCCAATTAAGATGTACAACGAAAATGAATGCACCAGTTAGATTGATTTTAGTCATGTTGAGGTTGATGTTAGGATAGAGAAAGACCAAAATTGGTATGAGTTCAGGTAGTAAAGGAAGATTTGATAGGGTATTGATAAATGGGGTAGTGAATTCGGAAAGAACAGAACTAGTAAACAAGAATCATGAGATCAGCCTGATTGTTGTTGATGTTTTACTTTTTCAAAAGAAGTCCAATCCGTTTAAAGAGATGTGGAAAAAATACAACTTGACGATATGGTTTATAAATGAATTATTGGAATCGATTTTCATGGTGATAAGTCCAAAGAGGTGACTTATAGCATTAGAAACAATCTCTTCATAATAATCTATGGCATCAGCAGAGTAGAAAGAATAAGCATCTTGCTAAACTAAATCATTGGAAAAGGGTGCACATAGGAAGTAATTGTGGTCCAGAACCACATGGCACGAAGTTACAACCCCAGATGAGCAAAGGAGTAATTGTGAGTCAGAAAAACAGGATATGTAGGTTACAACCCCAGTTCAGCAAGGGGTGCCTTGATCAAACCCAAGTAATATAATAACTAAACGATTACATTTCTATTTCTTAGAAAAATTCCGACAGAAAATTTATCAAATACAATTCTCAAAACATATATTTTCCAACCATTATAACCTTAATTTTTCTCACTGAAGTGAACATCAAGATGGAAATGTTACACCTTTTTTAATGGAAAGCTAAGAAAGAAGAGTAGTACATACCAGCACGGCTCTTAGTCTCTTCCTGAACTTTATCAATCACCTAGAAATCAGAACACAAAGGCCACACAGATCAGAAGAATTTAAACATTCAAAGACCAATGCTAAAATACAGATGAGAAAAAGATCATTGGAAGAAGATTGCATGAATCAGCCATTGCTACAAATATTTGGTTATGGAGTAGAGACATTGCTATATCAGGTTTTTGAATCCAATACTTCCACCCAAGCCAGTTCCTAAAATCAAGTCCATGAAAGTCCCAACTACCTCTATCCTAGTTTCTCCACCAATCATATGAACAACTACATGGTTTTTTTATCAGGAAAATGAACAATTACTTGTTGGTATAGCCTATTTCAAAGAGGAAAATATTGTACAACCAAAGCATGTAACACTACTACACTAGTAAACTCATGTAGTTGTTATTATGATCAGTGGAGAAACTAGGATACATATACATATTTCATATCCATATTTATATAGCGCTTGCATATTCAAATCCATATTTACGTAGCCTATTTCATATTCATATTTATGTAGCACTTGCATATTCAAATCTTAAAAAACTATGATGTTACATTTTTACGAAGTGATTGAAATAAATTACATTCTATGGAATTGTCTGTACATAAATCTGTGTACACTAGTACATATGCAACAAAAAAAAAAAAAACACTCTTATTTTTTACTATAAACATTATACCAGATCCTGTTCAAAGTTCCCATCATACATTTACAGCAGAAATACTGAAATACTTAAAGTTAAATCATAACCATTCACTGTTAATTTCACTAACAGCAGTAAATATGTTAGCTTGTGTGCAATCGATATGTTAGAATCGCCATTGAAACCAAATATCTACCCTTAAAAAGTAAAGACCAATAAGTTTTCCGCGGCAGAATCAGATGAAATCTCTCGACAATGCATCAAAATGAAGGAATTCGTGCCTAAAACCAACCACCATGCATGGGAAAGATAGTAAAACTATGTGCAGAATAAAATTCCTTTAAACTTATCACTTCATTGAACTGGTAATCACCAAATTTAACACTATGTTTGGTATGACGGAAGCGGTGAACGAAGGGAAGGGAAGGGAGGGGAGGGAAGGGGAGGGAAGAAGCTAAATTTCTTGTTTGATAGAGTGGAAGAGGGGAGAGGAGGGAAGCGAAGAGAGGAAGGAACAAAATTGTTTCAGGTTCAAGTTCAGGTTCAGGCTCAGGCTCTTAGGCACTCATACTCGGGCTCACAGTCACAGGGGAGGGAAGAGGATAAAATCTTTTGTTTAATAGAGTGGAGTAGGGTAGGGTAGGGAAGGGAAGGGAAGGGAAGGGGAGGGAGGAACTGTATTGTTTAGAGCTCAAGCTCAGGCTCTCGGGTTCTGGCTCTCAAGCTCAAACTTGGGCTCAAGCTCTTGGGCTAAAACTCACCAAATCTAACACTACGTTTGTGATGTAACCTATGGTTCCATCTATTTTATTATTAGTATTTTTATTTATTTATTATATTTATATTTTTTGTGTGAACTTTAATGTTAAACATTGACTATATTTTCTTTTATTTGGTTATGTGTATTTTGTTTCCTAGTTTAACCTTAAGATGTGGGGGGGTATCCACATCTTTAATTAGTCACATGCAGAGCACATGATCCACTTGGAATATCAGCCTCTATATATCACGTTAGTAAGAGGAGCACATCAGTTTTTTTTTGGATTGAAAACCCTAGCTGCTCAAAGCTGCCACTACTTCTTCTGCTGCTCCTCTTCATCAGGTTCTTGTTCTTGTTCTTCTTCTTCTTCCCACCCTTTTCTTTCAGCACTGCTACTGCTGCCCTGTTTCTCTCCTCCTATCGTTTCCCTTTCCCTTTCCCTTTACCTTCTCTGCTGCTGCTCATCCTTTCGCTGCTCCTGATCATCACCTTCTTGCTGTCAGCTTTTCTTCTTCTCTTCTCCTTAAACTTCTTCTTCCCTCTTCCCTTGTTCTCTTCTCTTTTTGCTCATCTAAACCTCTCCTTCTCAGCCTCTGTTCTTCTCCTCCACTCAATATTAACCCTTTCCCTGCTGCTATTCTTCTTTTACATGTCCTCTCTTAATTTCTTCCAAGTCTATTGCCCTACTTCTTTAAATTAAAGGTGACTTTACTTCGAATTTTCTCTTATTTAGTGACTGTTTTGGCTGTTTAATGAAGCTGTGGTTTTTATTAAATTACATCTACCAGTATTACTAATTTACTCCCTCTGTTATTGTCTTTTTCTTCAAACTAAATTGCTTGGTAAGTTGTCTTTCCTTCCTTAAAGTTCTCTAGTATACTTTTATAAACCTAGGACTGCATCAGATTGGCATAAAGGAATCGGTGAAGGAAGGGAGCGAGGCAAGGGGAGGGGAGGACAAAATTTCGTTTGATAGAGTGGAAGAATGGAGGGAAGTGAAGAAGGAGACATATTGTTAGGCTTAGGCTCAGGGTCAGGTTCGAAACTCAGGCTCGGGCTCGCAGGGGAGGTAAGAGGATAAAATCTTTTGTTTGATAGAATGGATGAGGGGAGGGGAGGGAGGAAGGAACTCTATTGTTTCAGGCTCTCAAGCTCAGGATTGCAAGAAGCTAAGGCTAAGGCAGTAGCAGGCTTTGGGCTTCGCCATGTCCAAGGTGAAGCCCCTTCAAATAGGCACAACCTACGCACACTTTTCTTATTCTTTTTTATTACAGCCAAAGCATAAAACCCACGCTTCAATTAAGTTATGCATCGGATTAAGGCCCATATTTACACCCAACTAACATTAGTTTTAGATCCACTCATGACCAAACTATAATTATTTTTGGACCCACTTTGAGACCCATTACAACTTCCAACACGAGGGTCACATACTTACGAATAGAAGAATATTCATTTTTCTGACCAATGCTAACTCTCCGTTTGGTTAGAGAGATTAAGTGAAGAAAAATAGAAGAGAAAGGAAAAGGCATTACAAACAAAATTTGGTGATATTTTCTTATTTGTTAGGTCTTTACTATGTTACTCTAAGGCAAACTATTTGCAAAGCACCGGAATGGGAAACTTACAAATTGGCCAATTGAGCTAACATGACAAAATGTACATTACTTTGATGTTTTTGCAATGTTACTTGTATATGGTAATTCTTAAATTATCTATATTTGATTGTATATTTTTATGTAACTTACAACTTTTAAAAGTTCGCCTTACTTCGCTCACGTCCGTGCTTTTTGTGGCGCCTTGCGCCTAGACCCTGAGAGGCATTTGCGCCTAAGTGCGCCTTTAATAGCAATGGGAAGGAAGAGGTATCCCTCCAGCCCACTATTTCTCGTCCCTCCAAAAGTGGATGGATTAGGCAAGAGAAAAAGCTTCTCTCTCCTTTCTAACTTTTTGTCGTTCAAAATAGATCATCCTTTTGTTATGTAAGGGTGCAATAGCAAAAGCCACAATATTCCATACTTTCCTTCATCATTTCCTTATTATTTAACCAAACACAACTCCCTTCCCCTAAGATAACTCTTCCATCCTTCCCCTTTTCCATTCCTTCTACCAAAAAGAGTTTAAAATAACAAATGTGAATACAGATTAAAAGTCTTTCATATTCTTTCAGAGACTATAAACCATACCTCATCTGGAACTCGAAGATACTTAATTGTATTTCCCCGGATGTAGCATTCAGGCATTCGCCAAAACCTATCTCCATCCTATATTGCAAATTTAAATTGCACAAATCACGACTTAAAAAAAATAAAAAAATAAATAGAAGGAAGTCTTCAAGGTGTGTGTACAAGGATAATATAAAAGACACAAAAAGGATAAAAGACCTTAGAGGTACAAATGACTTCCCGAAGATGGATGTTCATCCACGTATCGCAGTTAACCAAATGTCCATTGTAGGTCTCCCCGTTTTTCAGTTCCACCAACTGTCAAAACAACAAACCACCAAGAACATAGGTATTTGCAATTGAGAGTACGATGACATTGTAAGAACATCTTGCAACAATATCCTGCCAGTTTCGTTGGGAACCGAAAATATTTTTTTTTGTTAAATATATTCCATATATGCCAAGAAAAATCTTCAAATTGATCCTGGTAGTTTCGTTGGTTAATAGTCCTTTCAATTGATCCAGAAAAAAAAAAAAAAAAAAACCTTTCTGAAAACCACTTATTCCCCTGAAACGTGTACCTAAGGAACCAAAATATAAACAGAATATTCTAAAAAGTGTGAAAAAAAAAATAAAAAAAATCGCACCATAGGATGCCCTTGGGCGGTCTTGAGTAGAGAAAGCGGAAGCTGCAACACCAAAAGATTGATTCCAAGTGAAAATGAAAGCAAAGTTTTAAGTTAAAAGAAAGAAAGAAAGAGCAATAATCCCAACGAAATTAGTTCGTCACTAGAATTACCATTTTTCTTGGGGTACTGAATCGCAAAACCTAGCAAATTACAGACGAGACCTGCAACGACGGCCGCGTCAGAAGAAAAATCAAAAGGCAACGAGAAAGTCAAGAAAATATAAAAACATCAAAATGTTAGGTTCCCATCAGATCATATAAAGTAAAAAAAAAATTAAAAAAAAAAAAAAAAAAAACCTAGCTCAAATGAAGTTCACAGAAGCTCAAGAGTCATAAATCAGTGGAAAACCCTATACCCGACGAGAATTCGAATTCACCTTTGGGGAACTTTTGATCGAAGAGGAGAGAGAGAAAGAGTTACAAGTCGTCCGACGCTCTCCTAGAATCGATCATCGTGTCTTCCTCGCTATAAATATATCCTCTCTCTCTCTCTCTCTCAGTGATTTCCAAATTCAATTCTGGGTAAATTATGTAAACGCCCCCTCAACTATGACCTATTTTTACTAATACCCCCTAAACTATTTTTTTGAATAAACTGACTCCCTTAAATATTCCCGTTTGTCACTAATACCCCTCCATTAGATTTGCTGTCAAAAACTTAACGTAACCAATCACGTGAGGGGTACAATTATGTGACTTTCCTTTTTTGCCCCCCACTATTAGCCATTTGCTTGTGATGCTTACCAAAAGAGAACCAGCCAGCCAACCAGGTCCCTCTCTCTCTCTGTCTTCTTCACGACATCACTGGCTAGAAAGCCATCTAGCTGCCAATGTATAGCTCCATGTCTACCGATTCGATTCCAGAAAAAAAAATTCAATCAAGTCTGAACGCAATTTCACTTACAATCTTCCAATTTCGAGAAAGGGCTGATCAATCCATCACTGGCATGAACATCTATATATATATATCAGTCATTTTCTCTGTACAGGTAAGTCATGAACATATATCAAACAGAGTGCATACGATATATATATATATATGGGTGTATGTGTATCATAGTTAAAATCTTTAATTGAGCATATAATTTGTAATTGGGTTCTTCATCTAATTGATCATAGTGATCATATTTGGAAAATGGTTATCTTTCTTTAATTTATAGAACCATTTCAGTTCATTGATTTTGAAAAAAATAAAAAATAAAAAATAAAAAATAAACCCACCCTAGAATGTGAAGAGTATTTTCGGAATCTCAAAACCCTACATATTTTCGAAATCAAAACGGCAAGGGTAAGTCTGAATCCTTTGAGATCATTAATTTTGAAATCACAAGAAAAAAAAACCCTAGAATGTGATTTTTTTGGGAATCTCAAATCCCTAAAAATTTTCAGAATAGAAAAGTAACATGTAGAAACCCATCAATCGATTGTTTTTTTCAACCTTCAAGCTTGACACATGATTTCAGATTATCACAGCAAACTATTTGGACTTGCCTTCAATCTCTCTCACGCTTTTCTGGTGAAGTCGAGAGGGTGTAAAGGGACGAGTGATGAGGGGTAAGGGCGGTAAACATAAAGGAGGGTACTTAGGTAATTTCCCAAGCTCTGTCCATTCCGTGAGTTAGTATTGCCACTCAAATACATTAGGGAGTCAGTTTGTTCAAAAAAAAAAAAAATGCTCCAGTTTGTAGGGTATTAGTAAAAACGGGTCATAGTTGAGGAGATGTTTACATAATTCACCCTTCAAGCAGAAAAAGATTGATTCCACAAATAAAGGGGTTAAACACATTTTACACCCTTGTTGTTTGTCACATGTGTCAGTTTGATCCCTGTAATTTAGAAAGTGTCACTTTAGTTCCTGTAGTTTCATAAGTGTGTTAAAGTAGTCTAATAAGTCCTTTGGTGACGAATAATTTTGTCACTGAAAGTAAAAAGTTTGTTACAAAAAGTGTTTAAGGGACTAAAATGACAGTCTATAAAACTATAGGGACTAAAATGACATTTTCTAAATTACATGGACCAAATTGACACAAAGAGCAAACTAGGAGGGTGTAAAATATTGTTAAACCCACAAATAAATTATACTAACACCACTTGTACCACTGCCACTGGTGATTGGTGTTAGTGTAATTTGTTTGTGGAGTGTTTGTGCCCAAATTTGGCGGTCTCTCACTGGTGTTAGTGTAATTTATTTGTGGAATGTTTGTACCCAAATCTTTACTCAATTAACAAACCTACCCCATAATTTTGTATATTAGTAACTCTCACAACTCTCATTAACAACGGAAAAATTGAATGTATTGAGGTCCAATGTATCAATTCGAGAGAAATATAAAATTTTAAATTTTGTTCTCAAATATTTTAACAGTTATATTATATGATGTGGTTAGGGATGTAAAAAAAAAAAAAAAAATAGCCCAGCCCGACTGGCGGCTCGAAACCCAGTCCGAAAAAACGAGCCTTAAACCTGGCCCAAGTCTAAGATAGGGCCAGCCCGATCCTAGGCCCTAGCATCCCGAGCAGGGCCTGGCCCTATCTCTTGAAGCTCAAGCCTGACCCAAGGCCCGACCCGACCAATGCCCAGCCCAAGGCCCACATAAAAGGTCGATTAGAAGCTTCTCAATAATAAAAATATTGATCGTTATCAAGTATTAAAATACGTAAAATTGCAAGTTACTATATTGAAAATTATTTCCAACCCATAAAAAAATGGTTTACATGTATAATAGGATTTATACCATTTTAGAATCAATTTTAAGCGCTCGCTTAGGCTCTACCTTAGGGCTCTACCTTAGGGCCTTGGGTCGGGCCAATATTGTGAACTCTTAAGCCCGATCGAGCCCGTGGGCCAAAGCCCAAACTCGCCGAAGTCCGATCAATGTCGGACAGGGCAGAGCTTAACATCCCTAGTTGTGGTAGTAGTCTATAGTACCTCATATTGTTGTCTGTGATACAATTACAATGCATTTTAAAAGTCACAACTTTATTCTAAATTCTATGAAGAATTGCAAGCCGTGGCAAATGCTAAACTCTTGTAGTATGGTGAGAGCCAAGAGGGCACATTTTCGACTTAGCTAGTTGTCCTGTGACCTTTGTGTGAGAGGATGTGTTGTTTTGTATCTACCATATCCATTACTCCTCTCGAGTACTTGTGTGAGAGGATGTGTTGTTTTGTATCTACCATCCGTTACTCCTCCTCGAGCACGAGGGAATCTTTTGTATGTCTACTCCCGCTGGATGAGAGAATATTCAGTTTCTATATATAGGAAAAGAAAGTAAGGTAAGTTCAACTCCCCAGTCAGTTAGTGCATGTTTTGTGTACGTCCCCAACCTATATTGTAGTCTTTTAATTGTGCCTACTTTTCACATTTCATTTCTTGTTGCTTACTTGAACTCGAATGCATGGTGTGTGCGTACTTTGCTAGATATTCACCTCACCAATTTAAGCATCGCACAGTTCTACACCTTAAATTAAATTGACATAATCCAAGCACTGCACGGTTCTACACCTTCAAAGGAAAGTGGCATAAGTCTGCATTCAGAGGCACCTTTCCTTTCTGCTCCGGTAAGGAATGATGATAAGTATTAGCATGAAGATAACCGTCGATGCTAGCCACACAATTGCACCTCCGAGCTGAGACATCGGGTCTTGGAGGTTAAATGAGCACAACTCTCGTTCTCTTGACTTACTACCCCTTTTTATTTTATTTTCTTTTTCTTTTCTTTTTTTTTTTTTTTTTTGAGATTTTTAAGAAATGTGGATGACTAAAGTGTTTGGATTCTATTAACGATAAGTACGGTACTGAATTATGGATTACCATAAATATTGTTCACAAATTTTACCCTAACCTTTACATAAGCTTCAGTCAACCCACTCAATGCCTTTTTAAGGCATTTTGCTTTGCAATAATACTATGAATGACGAAAATACAGCGTTAAAAAGGATGAAGTTCTGAAGTTCATCTCACTGACTGAAATCTGGTGGAATCAAATTTGTATTGTAAAATCCAATGGGGGTGTCATTCACTTTTTTACATACAAAATAAAAAAAGCTAAAATTCTGGATTTGAACCTTGAAATGAATCTAGGCACTCAAGCAGGACTTGGGTTGAATATGACTGCCATAGGATTAAGGCAAGTCCTTTCAATTCAAGTCTAAACAAACAATAGAGAGTATATGATATCACCCTAATACCCTTGGAAATAAAAGAAACTACAGGCTCCAACCACATCACTTTTCCCCTGCTTGATGGGGCAACATTAAGCATGCAGTGACAAGGAGGGTTAATTACTTGCATAGGGTTACTTGGAGCTCCTATCAAAAACTAATTTGATTATGTTGGTAGTCGGTGACACAAACTTACAAGAATTATACAAATAAGTTAAAAAGAGCGTTGCACATTAGTCGTGAACCATCACAGGACTGTCAGGAAGTACCATCAAAAGTCTATTCTTCTTCTAACCTTTTACGGACAGTTGTTAAGTCGACCAAGTAACGCATTGTTGGTCTGCCGTGCGGACAATTCCAAGGAGACTTGAGGTCCGCCAAATTTTCAAGGATCTGAAACAATTACAGGCAGCAAAAAAGTAAACATATCTAACCCATTTGATGTTCTGCTGCCTCTGCAGATGATGATAAATTATTCTGAAAATTAAATGGATTATAAAAAAATCACAAGCGAAAAGTTCTGAGAGTAAGGAGTGGAGGAAGAAGCACCCTGCAAGTATTCTCCAGATGCTGATGATTAAACTATTCTGAAATTAAATGCATAATAAAAAATAAAAAATAAAAATAAAAATAAAAATAAAAAAGAAATGAAAAGAAAAGAAAAGAAGAAGAAATCACATGTTGATGATTAAACTATTCTGAAATTAAATCCATCAAAAATAAATCCATAAATAAATAAATAAATAAATAAAAATAAAAAATAAAAAAAGGGAAGAAGAAAAGAAAAGAAAAGAAGAAGAAGAAGAAGAAGAAGAAGAAGAAGAAGAAGAAATCACAAACGAGAAGCTGAAAGTTCAAAGTGGTGTAGGAAGAAATTGTTCAATCTGAAAGCGTCCCAAACTCATTACATCCATTACGTTCACACTCTATTGAGTTTAAGGGCCATTTTGGATTGGT
Organism: Hydrangea macrophylla; assembly: GCA_033977485.1. Classification (NCBI taxonomy): domain Eukaryota; kingdom Viridiplantae; phylum Streptophyta; class Magnoliopsida; order Cornales; family Hydrangeaceae; genus Hydrangea; species Hydrangea macrophylla. The sequence continues at coordinate 113,265,523 of CM066982.1, read as the reverse complement.
TCTGGGTTTTGAGTTTAGGCAGAAGCAGAAGCCCTAATCATAAGGGCACTTTGGAAATTAAGAGAAGTTTCCCCAATCTGCTTAATGTATCATGTTTGGCCAAAGCACCTCTGGATATACTTCGGCCAAAACATGCTTTTGGAGCTCTAAAGTGCTTCCTAAAAATTAATCCAAGCAGTGTTTTGCGTTCCCGAATCACGTTTGGGCAAATCAATTAATGAGAAATAGGATTTCTCAAGTGGTTGCTCCATTGTCACAAACTAATATTGCTGAGGAAAAAGATTTGTGAAAGAGTACCTTCTGCATCTCAGTTCTTCCAAGTGGATCTCCGATCTTAACAGATGATCTGCAGGCACGTGATGCTAACATCGCACGAACTCTTGGCGGGCAAACCGAATCAGGAGTGTCCGTCTTGTAACTACTCATTATCAAGCATTCCCCTTGACTATCAGCGAGAAGAGATATGAGTTCCTTCACGTCTGCTTGAAAAGATGAAACATTAATTGAATCGTGTATGCTACTTGACTATGAAAAGCAAAGCGAAGCTCGGGCACTATAACAAAACGTCTACACTGTAGATAGTGTAGTGTTTCTGCAAAAATATAAAATATCCTAGACTAAGTTTCTAATCAGCAGACTTCATACATTTATCGACTAAAGTCTTACAAAAGAGATTATCAGACGATCCGCAAATTCCATAAAGTAAGAACGTAGCAGTTAGCTGTGAGCCGCTAAACCTACTCTGTGGCTAATGTTTTCAGTTGTATACACAAGCAATTTACTCAATTAAGTATTTGTTGAACTTGAAACTTGAGAGACATGAAAAAGTACGAACAAAGATTACCTGCAACTCCAAAAGTGATGCTTTTACTGAAAGGGACGGCTTTTAATTGAAAACGATGCCCTGGTGGAGCATGTATATCTTCTTCTACTGCAAATCCATTTTTCCTGACAGTTGTAAAGAACAGAATACATCTCATCAACAACAAAAAAAAAAAAAAGCTGTAGGGCAATAAAGATCAACTTGTTGAAAGAGGATAAACAGAGATAGAATTAAAATATTAAAAAAGCATTTTTCCTTGCACTATTTAACATGCGGGCAGATGTGGCTTGAACTAGAAATTTAGGTAGATGAATGTGATTGGCAGTAGTCTAAGAAGAACAGTTGTGGTGGGCTAACTTGTCACAACAAAGCATAGTTTTGAAAATTTATCTAGAAAATGTAGCATGATGAAATCTTAAAAAGAAGAATAAAATATCTAGTTATCTACTCTAGGTAGAGCACATGCAGCAGGAAATACGTGCAACTATTTGGGAATAAGTGAAAAAAGCCCCCATGTAATGATAATGCAAATTACAACTATTTCAAAAGAAAAAAAAATTTCTAAACGATAATTGCTAAATCATTCGAAATGTACACTTCGGATTTAAGTCAGCATTATTAACGCTCTGAGCTTATACTGGCTAAAAGAAAAATACTGAATTTAACATCTTTACTACTTTATGCATGGGCTGATGGGCATTATGTCAACAGATATATGAGAAGGCATTATGTGATGCTATAATAGTACTGTGTGCCCGTGAGATTTTTTTTCGGTCATGTATATCAAACTCTTATCTAAAATCTGAAAAAGATACAGAATAATGGAGCCAGTTCACAAATGATGAAGCCCTACAATACAATTATTGGCAAATAACAACAAATTGAAATGTTTGTAACAGAAAAAAACTAACTGAAGGGAAGAAAAAGATATTTATTTGGAAACTACACCTGAGAGTATCTACATTCATGGAGGTAACTATTTCTTCTTCGGGAGATAACTCCAACCTCAACGGCCTGTACAAATCATTGGGAAATAGGAAGAAAATGTTAAAAAGTGTATTCAGAGTATCTAGAATGTTCATACAGGTAGTTTTGAATTTGCATCTGGGTTGTTTTATAGTTCTCATATTGAACTTTGTTTCTCATATGCATGACAACAGAAAGTGCATCAAATAAGTAAGAATGCTAGATACTAGTATTTTCACAAGATATATACTTCATGGAAAAAAAAGAGGATGACTCTTTCCTTTCAGTTCAAATTTCATGTAACTGGAAAGTAGATGGGTTGTAATTTGGAGCATTGTTGTTAAGTTGTGAATGGATAGCCAAAATTATGAATATTGAATCATATCAAACCAGCAGGACGTTTCTATAAAATAAACAATCCAAATGTATATGCTGTTTAAACAAAAGAACACATGTAAATTGCTTTAAAAGAACAAATTGACAGTCTAGTACAAATTTTATGCAATATTAAGGCTCAAGACATTGAAACTTTTCCACTTAAAACTTCCAGAATTCAAATTATGAGTTGTGAATCATATCTGTTTATTTTATTGGAGATGGGAATGACTTCTAGAGAGAGACGCTCCCTCTTCTCTCTAGAAACTTAATTTTTTACCTCATGGGTAAGAAAGATAGGCTTAAAAGGTCACCATCTTCAGCCTCTTCATCAAAGATCAAACTCTCCTTAAAAGAACTCCAACATTTTGTTACAGCAACTAATATTGCAGCAACCAATGTGGATTGTGATGTTGAGGAGTTGGAGTTAACAAATCAAGGGGATCTTAGACGATCCTTAAGATGTCGGGGACGGCCTAAAGATCCATATCCAAATGAGTTTGTTGGTGACATATGGACGCAGATTCATTGTTCGAAAGTTCATTCCCTTGATCAATCAAAGGTTACGGCAGCAACTAAAGCATATAAACTTAAAGATGTGGATGATCTGGATCTGAATCAAGCAACTTCATGTGAGCTAGCAAAAGGACAGGAAGTGTTTATTGATAGTGATGGTGGATCCATTGGAGGTGGTACTAAACTTGTGGCTCTAGATGATTCAAGCTCGGACCCATTGAAGCTTTCTACCATCTCAGCTAATAATCATGAGCTGCAGAGTAAGATCTCCAGACTTAAAGGCCGAATGGAAGCAACCCCATCAGGTTATGAATCTCAAACTCCTCAAGCCCTTACCCATTCTTCGGTCGTTACACATGAGCCTTGTAAGTTTGAAAGATTTCTCTTAGATGATTTACAATCTGATTCTAGTGTTAAAGTTCATAAATCTGAATCAGACTTAAAATATGAGTGTTCAAATTCCTTAATTATTTCTGATGACCAGTCTTCGGATACCATTTGTGATAATACGGCTGGTACTAGGGTTGATGTTCATCCTCGACTTGTTGTTGATGAAGATGGCACTTGTTTTAATCCAACGGTTGATACAATCTCAAGCCCCAAGGAGTTTGTAGCATGTGAGACGCACGTGCCTATACACACACATACACGGCCGTACGCCAGCGCTTGTAACGGTCGTATGGAGCATGTGCCAAATTTTGAAAAGCCTGATTTCCTGGGTAAAGAAGGATTGTTTCAGATGGGGTCTTTAAATGCTACTATACATGGCTGTGACACGTGTCAGTCATGTTTGTCTACCACCGTTCTTCCATTAAGGCACCATCTCAACCAAGATTTTGTGGGCCCCGAACACATAGTCAACACTATTGACTCTAAAAATCACATGCCTGCAACAACCCAAAGGAAAAGCCTTGCCTATGATGGCCTTTTGGCTACTAATACTTCTTGCTCAAATCAAATCTCGGGGACTCCTTGTGATATCAATTCAGCGTTTATTGCTACTGTTTCAAATCAACATGTGGAGTCCTCAGACAATACAGAGACATCCAAGCTTCTTCACATGGGATCTATTTTGTTAAGTAACCAAGAGGTGACATCCTCTGATAATCAAAACGTGGGTCCCGTGGGTCTCTGTGGGGCCCCTACTTTTCTGGCCAACACGCAAGGTGTTGCCTTGACTGCTCGAGAAGCTACTCCTCCCCCCTTTTCTTCTTCTGTTGCTAATGCTTCTTGCCCAGCTTTTGAGATGCCAAGTGTTAACTCTGTGCAAGTTACAGAAGAGATGCATAGTAGTAAGATAGAGCAGGTGGATAAACCACAATGGGCTGACCTACTTAAGACCAAGCCTATTTCTCATGAATTCAACTTGTCTCACGTTGATGTTAGCTCCTGTAGACTGAACCGAAGGCTGACTGTCCCCCCCGCTATTATAGAGACAGGCTGCAATGAATGGAATAACACTCTTGTTGGGTTTTTCTTAGATCGTAGACTTCCCTACTCTCTTGTGCACAAAATGACTACAAAACTTTGGGAGAATGTTGGTCTCATTGACATCCTAGCTACAGACCAAGGAACTTATTTTTTCAAATTTAGTTCTAGATTTTCCATGGATGCGGTGTTGGAAGGAGGTCCTTGGAATATTGCTGGCAAGCCTCTTATTCTGCGAAAATGGGAACCGCATTTTTCCATTGATAAAGACAAAATTTCTAAAGTTCCTATTTGGGTGCATTTCTATAATGTCCCGCTTGAATATTGGACTCCCGAAGGTATTAGCTACATAGCAAGCATGATTGGGAAACCCCTTCGGATTGATAAAATGACAGCTTCCCGTCGGAGAATCACTTATGCTAGAGTGTGCATTGAGGTGGATGCGAAAGATGATTGGATTACAAGCTTTGACCTGGTCGCGACAGATTCTCGTTCTTGCAATGATCTAATCACGATAAAAGTTGAATATCAGTGGACCCCCTCTCGGTGCAATTTGTGCAAGTGTTTTGGCCATGACTGTGAAAGAAAGGTTCAGTCCCAGCCGGTTCCTAACCCTGCCAAACAGTCTACCCAAAGATGGGTTCCCATCAAGAAGAGCCCAAATGACATGAAAGATGTTTCTGGGACTTATGTTGAAGATGATAAAGATCAATGGACTCAAGTGGTAAGTAAGGGTAAGATTAAGGGAAAGGGTGTGGTTTCCAAGGAGGGGCAATGTGTTGCTGAATCTTCTACTCTCTTTGAGCCTTCTTCCTCCAATGTTCAACAGATTAAGATAAGTAACTCTTTCAACGAATTGGTGCCTTATGTTTATGAGGTTGATGGGCATCCCGAGGAAGCTCATGGGTCAGGCTCTGGTGTAGAAGATGGAAGGTTTCAATCCCAAGATACAAAGTATTCCAATGATAATTTGGAAATGGATGATAATGAGATTGAAGAAGACTTTGAAGAGGTTTTTGTTGATTCTCTCCCTATTCCCGAGCAACCCATGTCATCCCGACAAAAGAAGAAGGAAGCGAAAATGCAATTTAGTGGTAGTCGCCCTAAGGGCCGCCACAGATCTTGATTGGATCTTTTGTGTTCTCTTTTGTTTTCATCTTTTGTATTGTTTTGACCTTTCTGTTGGTTGGGATGGGTGTCTCTCTATATTTCAGATAGATTCACATCTCATGTTTTGCCTTGGCTTTGTTGCTCCTTTTGAGCATGTTTTTTGAACTTACTGTATTATCCTGGGGGATGCCCCTTGTACTTTGTACATTTTTTTGGATTTATTTACCCTTTTTCCGAAAAAAAAAAAGAATCATATCTGTTTGTATGAAAGTCGAATCGACTAGTGAATCAAAGATTCTAACAATGATGATCTGGAGCAGAAAAGGTGAAAACACATTTCAACGACAATACTTAACAAGATTTAAACTCACCGAAGTAAAGGCTGTTGGTTTAAGACGGTTGACTGTGACAAACGCTCATAATTGCATTTCTCATCTGCAGCGTGCTGGGAAAGGAGAAAACTGTGTCAGATTGTAAATGACATGTGGAAACAACTTGTGATATGTACCAATACTCCACCTTTTCTCATATGAAAAGGAATTAGTTCAGAATCATGGAGCGAAATTACCTGGTCCACAATAAATAGGTCTTGACCCAACTTCCCAATGATGAAACCAAGATTGAATTGGCCAATTGCCTGTGAGAGAGAGAGAGAGAGAGAGAGAGAGAGAGAGAGAGAGAGAGAGAGAGAGAGGGAAAAGCAGCTATAGCTTGTCATGACATGAACTAATCCCGAAGGCTGCTGTACAACAAAACTGATAAATTCATATTTAATTCAAAACAGTAACAGAAGTTATGAATTAGAACGGGCTAACTTGAACATGCAGCTCAAATACCCTGAATTTCATGACCGAACTTTAAGTTCTACAACTCATTGCAGACAAAATCTAGCTGCCGGATCCTTTAAAAAGGTAACAAAAAAATGGAGGAGCACTATTATCTTTTAGAACTTCATGACAAAACTGATTCAATAACCACACCTTACAAATTTTAAAATAATTTAAAATAAGAGGTTAGAGGTTCAAAAGTGGAAAGTTGGGAGAAGGAAAGTAGTGAAGGACTCCAACTTCTTCAGAATATCCAAGCACAAAATGTACCCACCATTGAAAACATTATCAAGAAGTTCCATCTTATGTGTTTATCTGAATTCAGAAGAATCCTAAAACATACAATTTTCCAGAAACAACAAACTTTTATTTCCCCTATATTATAAGAAACAAGAATAGTCTTTATACCACATCTTCCAAGTTGAATTTATAAATGCCTATCCAGAATAGTCAAACGATCCTATACACTAATTGGGTGATACAGGTTCAGAAACCAACCCAAGTAACAAAACATCCCGGTAGAGTGTTTTCCAACGTGGAATTAGAATGGTAAGCCAAACTACCCAAACAAGAAAAATGTTTCACATCCATGATTGGTTCAAAAGTCGAGGAGACTCTTCCCAACAAGGCAACAACCCTTGCAAACCAATCCAGCAAATACACACATGAAGACTCCAAAATATACATATCAGATGTCCCTGCCAAGAAACTGCATGGTGATAAAAATTGTGAATCCATATATTGTGAATATGTAAAGAGTAGATGGAATACGAAAGAGAGAAAAGAGGTACAACCTTCAGTTTGCGAAAGTCTTCCTTCTTGAATAGCCTTTCCAGCTCAGTAGTAGCTGCAGCCAAAGTCCTTGCTTTCCACTCCTCATTTAAGGGTTGAGAAAGCTCAAGTGTTGCAGCGGTATAGCACCTATTAGTGGTTATTAAGAACCAAACCAGTTACAAAGCAAAACAATTTTCAACGTTTTCCAACTTCAACATGAATTTTTCAGTTTAAAAACCTTCTATTGTTGGTTCTTGAACATGTATAATTGCTGGATTGCAACCTTGAAAGCCTTTGCTGCCTTCTTGTCATCAAGTCTTTAAAACTAAATTGCAAAGTAGAACATATCTTGGAACCAGAAGAAGGTTTCAAAGTATCTGATGGTGAACCAGAATACTCAAATGGAGGAGCTTCATTTGAAATATCTTCTACGATACTTTCCGAGATATTGCTAGATGAAGCAGATATTACGATGTCGGGCAGAGATGGTGCTTCCTTCTGGTCTTTCAATGCCTGAAAATGGAAGGGTTTGACTTTTAAGCACAAACAAATATGGACATCATTAGAAGCAAGATGATGATAAGTACATATGTAGGTACTACACATCCATTAGTTTTACCTGAGATATTTATAACTAATTTAGGCAAAAATGGTCCAATCATCACAATATAAATTAGGTCCTTATGATCAAAATTCAGAGTAATACAGAAAACGTTCTTTCTTTTGCTGTAGTAAGAGAGGTTCGGGATATTTTTCAAGGGCAACCACAAGTGATTGTTTACAAAGCTGGGACTGGTTGGATTAGCTTTTCCACAGCTTTTAAAAGCACTGATTCCTTTTTAAAGCTAAAAAACAAATTTTTTTCCTTTCAGAAAGCTCCAATTTGTAGCTTTTCAAAAAATAATTCCAAATCATGAGTAAATTAAAAACCTAACCCAAACGGGATCTATTAGATAGGAACATGATGTAGGAAGTAAGTACCGCATACCTCCCCAGATTCTCCATCGTTAGAAGAAGGTTGAACATCTCTTCCACTGGAGGTCCTCTCCACTCTAACACACTTAGAATGCTCAGGCTCATTCATGATAACTTCAGCAGAATCATCAACATTCTGACACTTGACAGAACATCTTGAACCCGCTGTATCTATATCGGCATCATTATTCTTCGATTCATACAGACTGGATTTATGTCTCAGGAGAGGGACTTCCGATAATGTTGTACATATATTTTCATGCTTTCTCTTATTTACAGCAATGAACTTGGTGAGTGATGATTGAACAATACTTGAATGTCTAGGTGAGTCTTTATTTACAACTATACCAGTCTCAAGTCCTCTCAAAGAGTCTGGATCTTGCTGATCACTTGTAGAACTCTTGTAAAGATCTTTATGTTGCCTAACCTGGTACCCAGAAAAGCTACCCACCTTCTTAACCCCGTGGGCTCGGAGAGTAAAGTAGTCTCCTGTTGGACAGTCATCATCTTTGTAGATCAAGTCCACAATAGGAGGAACCTTAATGCCCTGTTTTGCTGTTGTGAGAAGTACGTCACCATCTGTACACTTTTCCTCCCTGTATGCATCCACTTTTGGATCATTGCCACCTGTCTCATTATGAGAATACAACTTTGAGCTATTTTCTCCCTTACTAGTCTCCTGTAAGTTATTGACAGAGTAACTTACATGATTTGGCGAGTATATCCTTTCTAAAGCTTCTCTTAAGGAGGACAAAACAGAACCTTCATCAGAAAAGAATATTTTTCTTTTATCAGGAGTTACATTGACATCACATGTTCCAGTAGGAAGAGTGAAATTGATGATTGCAATTGGATATTGACGTGAGTTTGCACCTCTATACAACTCATTCAGAAGCTTGCTAACTTTAGGCATGTCCACCGGTCGACCATTTACAAAAAAGTATTGCCTATCACCTAAATTACGTCCACTACCATATCCAGGCTTCGAAAGAAAACCATCAACCTTGCAACTCTCGGATATACATATACTTACAGGTTCTAAGCAGGTGAAGGTACTCGCACCAAACACTGTTATGATGTTATCTTTAAGCGAACCATTTCCTTGTGTTTTGAGAACCACAGACTTCACGTTTTTCGCTGTTGTATTGGTGCAGACTAAGCGAATCCCTTTTGCTATAAGGGCATAAGCCTGTAAAAATAAATAAATAAATAAATAAAATAAAAATAAATAAATAAACCTGAATAATGTGGGCATTCTTCACATACTCCAAAAGCATAGCAGCAAGATGTTGGCATGCCTTCCTGTTGGATTAGCACATACCTTTATGCTTCTCAGTGAAGCATGGATACGTATGTGAGGAAATGACTACAAACAATACCAACAATACCGATACGACAATTAAATTTATAAATAAAAAAAGGATAACGAAATGGCGACTGGCGAGGATACAATAAAGGGCACATGTAGTTTTTACATATCTATGCATGCCATGACATTTACACATGTGATAACAAACAAACAAACAAAAAAATCATTCTCACTATTCCTACATCTAACCCTCCCCAGAGTGTCGGATCCTCGTGCACTTAGCTTATTACAAAATATTCCAAGTGATGACTGAAATTCATCTAAAATACTTAATGTTATATATTGTTGATGCTTATTTGGGACCAAATTTAAAGATTCACCCGCATAACTCAATTTTTCTTCTCTGAAAAATAGTCAAATACTCGAGGTTATTGACGTGTTTCTCAATTATGCTATTATAGTCAAATGAAAGAGTAATGCTATGCTACCCAAATCTTCATCCCAAATCTTCATCTCCATGTTCCAAATGTATACGTCCAAAGTATCCAAGATTAGAATCATAGATGTGTTTAAGAGGTATCCAACATGCACCACTCCATGATTGTCAAAGGAGTATTAGTATCTAACACCACAGATATGGTACAGACTTGGAAAGTACATTTTGGTTCAAAGATTATTGTTAATTTGAAAGAACTCCTTATTTCTTAGACACTGCAGAGCATGCATGGGATCACAAGGATAGTCCCCACTCCCCCCACCAAGTTAAAATATTACTCCCTACTAGTGATCCCAAAATGTGACATGAAGATGGTACTCCCCTAGAATCCATCTTCATGAGATGACGTTCCAACCTCGAAGGATATCACAAATTAATATGCCTTTAATGATATCATATTTTTAATCTTTTACTCCCTCCGTCCTATTTTATGTGACTACTTATCCTTTTTTAGCTGTCTCAAAATAAGTGATCATTTTGACTATTAAATGCATATGTTTCATTTACTTTCCCAGATTGCCCTTCCTATGTTGAAATTACTAAGGGAAATAAAATTGTTATAAGATTTATCTAAATGGGTAGATTAGGAAGAATGAACAAAATTTAATGCCATACAATGCATTAAATGATGTTTGCTTAAAAATTTGCATTTACAAAGATAGTCACATAAAATGGGACAAAGGGAGTATATCAAATATACATTTTTTTTTTAAAAAAAATGAAATTTCAAGAAACAATGTATTAAGACTGTCGAACTATTCACAATGTTCTCCATATAGTACCCAGGATTAGGAACACTACCAAATCTTGCCTCATTCATTAGCTTTATACCTGAGATGTCTAATCACTAATGTCCAGTGAATACACAGTTCAAGTGTACACCAAGTCAACAATATTATCTCAGCTAGTTGGGGTAGCGTGTAAAATTAAGAACTATGAATATCCTATTGATTAGAAATACAATCATTTCATACATACGTACATATTCATATCGGGGGGTTGAACTTGAACCCAACAATGAGTTCAATTATAGGAAAGCTAAAAGTACACTTGGGCATTATAGCAAAATAAATTGAGCAACACAAGAGAAGAAACTGACTCACATTTAATAAAGAAATAAGCTTTCCATATTCCTTGCGAATATTGCGATGAAATTCTTTGCTCCGCACTGGCAAATTGGAGAACAACTTCTTAACGGTGACAGTGGTACCGATCTGACGTGCTGTTTTCTTTTCACCTGTTAGAAGACCCGAATGGTCAAAAGTCAAGTGTGTGGCGACTGATTCATTTTTGGTTCTCGTTTCAACAGTCAAACTCCCCAGAGCACAAAGGGAACTCAGTGCCTCTCCTCTGAATCCAAAAGTGGTTAAAGACTGAAGATCAGCAAAATCTGCTAATTTCGAAGTATGATGTTTCAGTGCAAGAACCTGCAAAACATTAAACGGGAACAACTCTTGAGGGAAAGAAGATACTTATACTATTCCAAAAACCCATAAAATCTAGGGTAATTCTATGCTTCCCAAATTTTGTATCGGGTCCCAAACACATGTGTCAGTGGGACCACCTTCAATAATAGTGGGGCCAATCAATACCCTCCGATCAAAATCTAGTGGACACACTGGCAAATGTGTTTGGGAACCATTTGGGGTACAAAATTTAGGAAGCATAGCAGCAGTACTATAAAATCTAACATATCAAGGTAAACACATTAACATAGCTGTAGATCAAAAACTACTTACATTAAACTAAAGTATATTCATTCGAACAAATGAAAATTGTGAATTTAGAAACAGAAAGACATTACATACAGCAAGCAGCATGAATAGATTAAAAAGGCTTGTTGAATGGAATGGTGAATACCTTGAAATTGCTAGGTGAAATGCCACAACCATTATCTACAACCTGGAAGCATTCTTCGCCGTTCTCTTTCAGAGCAATCTCGATGCAGGTCGCCCCAGCATCCAAGCTGTTCTCCACCAACTCCTTCACGGCAGAGGAAAGGTCTAAAATCACTTGTCCAGCACAAATTCTGTGAACTACGCCCCGATTTATAGGCTTGATGGTGGGTGGTGAGTTAACTGATGAAGCGGCCACTCCACCACCTTCCATTACAAAGGAACCTCGAATCACATCACCACCTCGACATTGAACTTCTTTAGGAATAGGGGTAATTGATTGTAAGCTCGATTGGGAACTTCCAAATTGGTATTGATAAACCCTAAAAAAAAAAAAAAATAAGGATCGAGTTGCGAGATCGAGGTCGAGAGCGCCAAAACTGCACTGACTTGAGGCTCTCGTCGGTGTTTTCGCGGCCAGAGTAGAGAGCGCCAAAACAAAGTCAGATGGAGTACTTGGGAAGAATACACATGGGTGTGTAGCCTACCGAGGCCTCGCAACAAATGATATCGATACATACCAAATGACACATTGTAATTTAAATATATGTATATTATGTTGTTTGATTTTTTCACATTTTTCTGTGCATCACTTACACAATACATGGTACATGCATTTAAAACGAGAGAATCGTTTAATGTATCGTTTGGTGGTATCCCTATCATTTTTTTATACACATAATATGACCAAGTTCAATCCCACACATCGTTGTTCTTATGAGAACCAATCATAAAAATCAACTCCATAGAAATATTTTAAGTTGAGCACCGACTTTCAAACACACAAAAAATGTCTGTAAAATCACTTTCACAGGATGGGAAGTTTATGGGTTGGGAGAGCACTACCTTCCTTGTGCAATGCATAATAAGTAAAAAGTTCTACACTTCCCCAAAAAGTCTCTTAGGTCTCTCTGAACTTTCCCCATTTGCATTTGAGTAATGATAAGCACACAACGAATTGCACAAACGTATAGTACATGGTTGAACCTTGTGCTGAAAAGTTTGTACACACAAAAAAGGTATGTGCAGGTTTTTTAGCACAAAGTCCAACTCTGTGCTGCACGTTTGTGCAATTCGTTGTACACCTATCATTATTGTTTGCATTTTGAGTGAGTTTGCATGCTCAACGATAAAAGTATACTATATTCTTTAATTGCTATCTTCTCCTGTTGTGTTTCTCAAAACCACTTGCATTGTTATATGATAAAAAAGTTTATGTCAAATCATTAAGATAACTATATCAAATTAATTTTGAAATCAATTTATACAAATAATTTGACACTAGACTTCTGTAAAAATTAAAATTATTTTGTAACTTTCATTTTGAACAAAGTGACATGAACATTTTGCCCAGAATGGGTACTTTTCTTCATATAGTATGTCCAATGAGAATACAAAAATGATACACACACCCACCAAACCACCCTCAGGCCCTTCTAAGTAAATTTTAAAAATTTCTGTGCGATCCACATCCAAAATCCCTAAATCCCTTTCTTTTCCCTCCATTTCCCCTTTCCTCCAAATCATTCCCGCAGAACCCCAGCCCCCCCCCCCCCCCCCCCCCCCCCCCTCACTGCCCGTCGGCGCCTTCCCTGGACCATCGCCGGAGCGCCGTCCACTGCAGGTCGCCGCCGACGGCTGCTTCTTGGGGGATTGATCATGGTTAAAGCTCTTCATTTTTCACCTTTCTGATGGGGTTTTCACCTTTTTTGTTTCTCTGTACAATAATTGATGGGTGTGGTGGACTGTGGATTCACATGTATATGATTTTCTAGATATTCTTGGCAGAAATGGCTTTATTTGATCAGTCTGCTTCCTTTTTTCCTTTTTCTTTTTGAGTAATTTTGATCTAGATTGATAGGTTAAGCTTGAGATCAATTGAAAAGGGTTTGTTTTTTACCCTCACAAAATCAAAATTAAGTATCATAATTCTATGGGCAAAGGGTCTTTACGTATATGGGTACCTTTTGGTCATAGAATCCAGTAAGAGGTCTACTTCCTTTGTGGCAATGCCTCAATGAACATTGCCTAATTTGTTGTTGAATCATAGATTTGACTCTAGTTTTGAACATGAATATTGTGAATGCCTTGTATTTGTAGCATAATATTGCTCATATACAAATGCTGTTGACCAGTTAATCAACTCTAGAGTGGGGGTCAGTTGTATGGCATATGATGCATGTTGTTGAAGAAGAATTTTTTTTCGTGTCATTCTTCGTGTATTTTCAATTAAAGACTTTTGTAACTTTAAAACAAAATTCTACAGATTTTAAAAAGTGGGTCTTTTGGCTTTCCACCCGTGTAGGAATCTAACTTTCGTTTGTTAAAGTACTGAAAGAGTAACCTCAAATGCTTTTGGTATACAGTCTTCGTTTTATGTTGTCGGGTAATTTTATCAAGAACTCTAAAATGTCTTTAAATGACTTACTATGCTTAGATTTTTTTTTTTTTTAAAAGTTGAATATCTTTAAGATGCTGCTGGGCCTGGCCTCGACCGGTCCACTAGAATGGTTGGAGCAACTGGAGCTAATACTATCCCTAGAAGCGGATGTTGGTTGTTGGCCCGGCCCGATCTCAATCCCCCACTGCCCCTGGCTTGGCCCCACTTTCCACTCGATCTTACTCTGGAAATGAATCTGTCGCTGGGTCTTGTCTATGTACGAGCCTATATCCAGGTGGCCTAGCAATGGAGTTTCCCTGGTAAAAAAAAAAGAACAAGATGAGCTCTGACCGACCAAGAGAAGCTTCAGTTGATCCCGTAGATTACGACCTTGAACCAGTCCCCCCTTTACGTAATAAGTCTTGCTTAGTTGCTGTCAACCTGAAATTAGACATTGGCGGAAAAGAAAATGTATCAGAGGATTGTTCCAACAATTGGTTAAGTCTTACTAATTTGGTATTCAGTTATCTATTCAAGTGTGATGATTCTTGTTGATCCAAATTTTGTTTCAAATCTCAGGTCAAGGATTTGCCACTGGTAGAATAAATTTAGGAGAATTAGAAGTTCTCGAAATCACCAAGTTCAAGTTAATTTGGGAATTTAATTAGTTGCAGGACACGAGAAAAGGTGCATCATTTTATAAACCAATCGATTTACCAGATGGGTTTTTTAGCCTTGGTCACTATTGCCAGTCTAATGACCAACCTTTACGAGGTTGTACACTTGTGGCACGGGAAGTAGCTCCACCAGATTTCTCACCCGCTCTTCTCTGGAGATGAGTTAGAAATTGCGTGCTTGAAGAACTCAAATCCCTCCCTACACGCAATGCCAAATCTTGATCAGATCAATGCACTTCTCCCACACTATGGCCCCACTGTCTTCTTCCATCCTGATGAAGTTTATTTGCCATCTTCGGTGACGTGGTTTTTCAAAAATGGTGCATTATTGTATCGGATAGGTGACTCAAATGGTGAGATAATTGATGCTGGAGGATCAAATTTACCAGGTGGTGGGACAAACGATGGAGAGAGAGACAGAGAAAGAGAGAGAGCTTACCCACCGAAGTTCCGCCGGCAACTGATCCACCAACGACAGCTGGGGCCACGACAAGGAGGGACGGGTGTGCAGGGGGCGGGCTAGAATTTGGGAATTTTTGGGGAAGAAGTGAAGAATGAAGGGAAAACAAATGTTAGGGATTTGAGTTAGTGGTGTGGTGGGTTCTACAGGAGTTTTTTTTGCTTAGAAGGTTCGCCTGAGGTGGTTTGGTGTGTGTGTATCATTTTGTATGAGAATATACAATTAAAAAAAAAACAGATCAAAGGAACAATTGGTTTAGTAAGTGCATGGGTAGTGCCGCAGTTTAGCTAAATATAAGAGCGTCCTCTGAAAAAGCTGAACCGGTGAATCTTTCTTCCAATATACTCCGTACTATCTTACCCCGAATCGACCAAGAAAATCTACTCAAATAAAAATTAAATTAAAAGAAAAGAAAAAAGATTGAATAGATATGTAATTATAAACGGAATATCAAACAAGAAATATACAATATAATGCAAATAATACTCTGGATTCAGAGCCAAAAGTGTTTGCAGCAATCCAAACACGTCTGATGCCAAAAAGTAAAAACCCACAGCAGCATCCAAATCATAATAGACTGAAATTTATATAACACACACACACACACACAAAAAAAAAAAGAGGAAGCAGCAGCAGCAGTTATACAATCCTTAAATAGATATAAAGATAAATCAAAATACAATGTGAAAGGGAAAAATAGACCGGAAATAAAGAAGAACCAACAATGCAGATTCCCTTTGGATTATTGTAATTGGTAGGCATCACAGCGCTATACATTAGAAGTCTCTGTGGTGTGGCCTCAGAAGCTTGAACACCCTCATAACCCTTTATGGCAATCTAATGGATATAGTCCAAAGAAGATCTGAATCGGATTGCACGGTTACCTCCTCTTCTTTCACAATGTTTGATGTACTTACTAGATCGCCAAATCTCATTTCCGTGACAGCTGTAACAAACAGGATTCAAATTAAGTGCTACGGACTCGTGTACAAAATGCAGAAGCACGGAAAAAGAAAAAAACAAAAACAAAAAGAGTGAACATTCATTTCTACAAGAACTATCATATGACAATCAAGCATTGTCACCAAGCTCCCAAATGGATATAAATAAATTCCCCCCTCAAGAAAAGAAATTGGGGAAAAAAAAGGGTAGCAGCTGTGGCATGTTCTCTGCTGTCAATAGAGACCAGAATATATTAGTCCTCGGAGGAGCTATGCCCATTTGACTTGGGTTTTGTTTGGTTCTTTTGAATTTAGCGAGGGAAAGGAAAAGAAAGCACTGAGGAGAACAAATTTTTTTTTTTGGAAAATAGGAGAACACTTTTGATTGTTTGGTTAGTAAGGAAAATGGTGGAAAAATAAGAAGGAAAAGAAAAAAGGTTGAAAATAAAAGTGAAAATTTCGAATTTTATGAGTCACCTCCTCTTTTCTTGAGTTTCTATTAAATTTTGAAAATTCGGAACTTCTACTTTTAAGCATGAAGAACAGTTGCTAAAACACTAAGGAAATAGTTTTCCTTCTTATTTTCCTTCACTTGAGCACCATAAAAGCAAGCAAATACATGGCAAATAATAACATCGTGAAATACTTACTGAGATTCCACTGCAAACCAGTTGTTGTAGTACTTCTTGAGGGCATCCCAATGGGGATGAGTCCACAATGCGGACCCTCAACAGAAGACTGGATATGGATCTCATGACGGTGAGTCCTCGGAAGAAGTTGAATTAGGGAATCATCAGACAAAAGAATCATTCGTGTGTTCGAAAAACGACACAGAACATTGATGTTTCCAGCCTCATGATCAAATCGTCCACCAAGTGCTCCAGCAACAAGAATGCATAACTGCAATTTAAACAGGAATAAAAGCGCAATAAATAAGCCTATCTAAGGGGTTGTTTGGAAAGGCAAAGAATCCGTTCTGTCATTCACAAGTGAACTGGTTATATAAATTCCAGTGTTTGGTGAATGCCAATTTATTGCACCGCTTCCCGTGTGTAGCCTAATACATCCGTTAAATCAGTTATTTGTCAAACCAACATAACATTGGTTCTCAACAAAACTACATAAAAAGTGAGACTCGAATTGAACCAGTTCTGATTTTAAACATTCCCAAACAGGCCCTAAGGGTGCACAATACATGATGTACTTTTGAGCTCCTAAATAGAAGTAAAAAAAAAAAGAGCGATTGACCTGGCGAAAAGGAAAAGCCAATTGCAAGATTATCAAAACACCTCGACATATCAGAATGAAGTTCAAGCTTACATCAATTTTTGCTGAAAAGAAAAGGTGTTTGAAAGATCATGTTGTAACTCACATCAGAGTTATCCAAGTGTGGTATGAAGTCATGAATATATGCAACGCATTTATGGAGATCTGTGGTGTCCTGATCATGAGATTCGTCTAATATCCTGGTCCCCTGTTCAATAAAGCAAAGACCTGAGACTTAATGTTATAGAAATCTCCATATGCTGGACAACCAGAATAACAAATACGCAAAATGGGAAAAAGGAAAACTTGTATTATATTCACAAGCTACAATCATATCCAAGTGCAGAAATACACCTTTCTTCATATGCTTAAATATGTTCCAAATGCACATAATATAAAAAGCAGCAGCATAGAGAAATTTGATGTGCTTATTAGCCCTCTCTTTTCCTGAACTTTGAATTTAGTGTTTATGTTCTCCATAGAAATATATACACCCACCCAGAAAAGAAAAAAAAAAAAAAACTGCATTACCCATCTGCAGTGCCTCAAAAGTCTATTCTTATTCTTCCCTCCTACATTTTAAGCTTCACTATGTAAGATTATCATCCATGAAGGACTTTGACTCATCTACACTTACTTCCTTACTTCTCTTCCAAGATTCTCAACTCTGTTCTTTTCAATCTATTGCTAATTTCCCATGATATGTAGAGTATATATGGAATTCTATAAGACTTGTTTAAAAGGGGGAAGAAAAAAATCCAAATCCACGTGTAGGTACTGTAAGTTCCTAGAAATCATAGTCTTTCTTCAAACTGCAACAGTCAAGTGGGGATTGCACAAATTATACACACCTCATAACGAAATGCTTTCACATCTCCTTTCTCTACCTCTGAGGCAAAGTAAGTTGAACTTTTAAAAGCGGATGCTGGATTCCTCCATCCTTATAACTTACCAAGGTACAAGCATCATACACCAAGTAACCAAACAACATTTTTTGATGATTCGTTAATCTTAAAGGCTGATGTAAATTAAATAGTTTAACCATTAACAGTAGCAAGAATAAATTCTATTGATACCAAGGGACTCTTCTAAGTTGTTCCTGTATTCTGTCAAAAAGAAATGTTGTTTTTGTAGCCTTGGAGGTAGAACTCTGGCTGATTCACCTCCTTTCTCTTGATTCAAAATAGTAAAGTCGTGTTGAAGGTCACCTACAACATAAAAAGGCAATTCTTGGGAACATGTTTACTCATTCCAACAAAGGCATCCCACATATTTAAAAAAAAATGCAAATAATAAGATCTAAACATTCGAGTAGCGTGCCATGAGAATGAATGAGAACTAATACACCTACTCCCGAATCATGCCAAAAAACATCCTAAACAGAATCTGTCAAATAGTTATGTGAAAAGAATGCTAGCTTACCAGGTTGCTATAGAAATCTAGAACTTCGGTCCTAACTGAATCCATATCCCCTTTTATTACATCTGGCTTGTACCTGGAACAAATAGACGACTTAGTGCCGCAAAATGATCTATTTAAAACAAGGGATCAGCAATCGTGCTACCAAAAAGTGAACAATATGTAGTACATAAAAGAATACTAAATTATACAAAACTCAAATGGATTTGTGAAAACTTTGACGTGATGCACAAGAATTACACAGAGAACAGCATGATTTCTCCAAATAGCATTCATCAAATAGCAGCATAAGAATCTAGACTATCACACTACTACTCCACAGGGCTGTAAACCGAAGCACGAAATGCAAAATCTCTTTCCTTTCCACTCATTTCAGCTTGTAACAGTACAAAATCTCAAACCCATTAATAACGTGTCCATATCACCATATTAATTCAAAATCTATTTGCCACTGTGCAGAGAGAGAGAGAGAGAGATCATCAATTTGTGAAGGGGACAAACTTTAATTCCTATATTTTGATGCCATCAACAAATAATTCAGCGAGTCTGTAAAGAGGGCGCCCTCCCTTTAATACAGGGAGGCCCTGTATTAATGTATTAAAGGGAGAGCGCCCTCTTTAGAGACTCCCTGATAAATAATTTGTCTAAAACCATTATTAGTATCCAGGAAAATAGAAAACCATCTTCTAAACAACAAAATTAAATACTGATACTGCATATTGATATCACGGTTGGTTTCTGTTAAGATTTTAGGAAATGAAGTTACTCCTAAGAAGTTAAGATTTTAGGAAATGAAACAAAGCCCAAGTCAACCAATAAGATGACTTAGGGTGTGTTTGATAACCCAATTAAGTAGTGAAAATGAAAATTTTCAGAACTTAATTTTTTTCAGTGCGTTTGATAATATAACTCTTAAATGAAAAGGCAACCAAAAATCCACTAAAAACGTTAAGTGAAAATTTTCTACTGAAAATAATCACTGAATGCAATCTATTTTAGGGTGTGTTTGATAACCCCATTAAGTGCTAAAAATGAAAAGATTCAACACTTATTTTTTTTTTCAGTGCGTTTGATAACATACCACTAAATCGAAAAAGCAACTCCAAAACCACTGAAAACTTTAAGTGAAAATTTTCTACTGAAAATAATCACTAAATACATTCTACTTCAATAGTTGAAACACTGTTTTAAGGAATTAAACTTCAAGCACGTAAAATTTTCAGTACTTAAAATTCAGCACTTAATTTTCAGTTTTATCAAACGCACCCTTAGTTCTTAAAACACTATTTTCAGTATTGCAAATGCAAATCATTTAAAACTTTAAGTACTTAAATTCAGCACTTAATTTTCAGTTTTATCAAACACACCCTTAATTAACCTCACCTCCCTTTCTTTTCTTCTACACCAATTTTTCAGCAACCAAACAGACGGTTCAAGTACAACATATAATTAAAGTGCTAGACAGCGAATGAAAACCATTTTTTTTTTTTCTAAGAATGTGACAAACAAACACCAAACATTAAAATAAAAATAAATAAAAAAACAGAACTGAACAGTTTCAAAAAATAATAATAAAAAATAAACTAAAAGACCTGTTCCGAACATCCGAGGCGTCCTCATTAGGAAACAATTGAGGAAGTTCATCATAAACCCGATTAGCACCACCATCTGCACAAACACGAAGGTTTGCTGCTCTACACAAACGAACACATATTTACTATCTTCAGATAAAATTGATCGAAAACCAAAAAACGAGACCCATTCTCAACACCCAAAACTGAGATTAAGAAGATTCAGGACAAATTACCATGCTTCCACAGAAGAGGAGTGAATCGCGGGAGGCGTTGGTTAAGCACGATGAGTGCGTATGTTAGAGAAGGTCGGTTGTTGTCGGCGGGAATCGAAGGTAAGAGGAAGGTTGAAGAATGAACCATTAGGCCCATCTCTGCCATGCGCGCCTTCTGAAGGAAAACAGAGAGAGAGAGAGAGAGAGAGAGAGAGAGAGAGAGCGCTCTGTTTTTATTTTTTAATTAATGTTTGGTTAAGCAAAGAAGAAGAATAAAGAAGATTTTTCGTTGGGTATGGATTCGAACGCTATAAATAAAGAGTTAGTGGCTGGTCAACGACTCGGCGGTTCATCACAGCCAATGGACCTTCTCATTTGTGCGGTCATTATTGGGTGGGTTTCACTCTTTGTCGTAGGTCATTGTTTGACTATTTATATTTCCAAAGATATTTGTGTAATTGTGTGTGTACTGTTATTAATGTGATTGTGTGATTATAAAATCAAATGCATCTCATTAGATTAATTGTGATTATTGAAATACCTTAATTAAAAAGACTTTTATCATATAATATATCATTAACTACTGTTTCAAATATGAAAAAGACAAGAAAGTGTTCGAAGTCAAACACTCAATGGCACGTACTCATGCGAAGCGGTTAGACATATAAAGAACAAAATGAAATCAGAAGAGTATGGTTTGCAAGAGAAAATCGAATAGTCACTAAACTACAAAATCAAGGTTAAGAAATAAAAGATAACTAAAACTGAATTTTAAAGGAATATAATAGTATAGTACATATATAATAACAGAATTGTAAAGCAACATAACCTTCAACACCACTTTGAACTAACTAAAGAAACCAAGCAAATGAACAAAGCTATCTAAACTAATCTAAAGCCACAATGGCCGGTTAGGCGGTTAGGAAAAGAGAAGGAATAGAATAATGTATTTGCTATGTTTGTTTGTTGGTCAAGGATCATTATAAAGGAGCACAAAGTAAGTATTTATAAGAAGAGTTTATAACTATTTTGAATTTGAATTATATTTCCCTCCAACTATAATAATTCAAATTCTTATAACTTTCAAGTAATTAACTACCAATTAGTGGGCACGACCGGATCTGACAAACTGGGGGCCCTAGGCAAACATTAGAAGACGGGGGGCCCTTTGAACACCGGATGTTTGGGGGCAGCGCCCTCGAAGCGAAAATTTTTGGATCTATTTATACATGTTTGTGAATATAATTCTATATCAAACATATTATAGTGTGATTCGCGAGTTTTCTTTCATCATTTGTGAGAATTCGGAGGTTTTGTGATTGTAATCCTCATTGCATATATTGAATTTTGAATTTCTTCTCCTCTCGCTAGTCCATTGTAATTCCACATGTGTTCATATTATTAACTTTTGTTGATAAATTTATAAATTTTGATCTAACGTGAGTATTGGGCAAAATATTTAAGGTAGGATGTATCACAATAGGGCACATACATTTATTTTTCCAATATTTACTTCGACTCCATTATAATTTGTTCAACATATTATAATGAAAATTTTATTTTGGGCCCTACTCAGTATTTTTCGAGGCCCTATTAAAGAGCAAAAAATGAACAAGATTTGGGACCCTAGGCGACCGTCTACTCCGCCTATAGGCAAGGCCGACCCTGTTAGTGGGAGATGCTCCTACGATGACAAATGTCTTCAAGTAACTTTCATCTTCATCATCACCATTGATTTTCAAGTAACCAACATTGATCTCCCATTGTAATGCCAAGTGTCCTTCAAGTAATCTTCCAAGTTCCCATGACAACATATAATAATAATACAAAAAAAAACTATTTATTTTTTCTGGTACAAACAGTCGTGATGGGTTTTATACTTTGAGTAATGCTAGACAATTTCACACCCAACTAACAATTCTGACCCTTGATTCCAGTGTCCCCCTGTGAGTCTCACATGAATCTCACACGAGACCTACTGAAATCAAGAGTCATGATGTGTTGTGTATGGAATGTTTTATGAGTCTAACATGGTACAATTGAAAGTCTTTCTTTCTTTCTTTTGGGAGATAAGTCCAAGATCCAGATTTTACCACAATTTTCAAATATAGTTACCGACAACGTTTTATCGGAGTACGATAGGGAGTAAACTCCGAACACGCATACACCGATCCCACAATGTAGGCATCATATAAATCAAGGAGGCAAATAAACAGTAAAATTTGAATACAAGTCAAACTCTTGATACATTTTATTTAACTACTTGAGATCCCCTTCTAAGTTCAACTCACTTACTTCAACGAGGGGTTTCGGATCCTGAACTTTTTTAAGGAAGCCGAAGGCTCTGGACATTAATTTGACGTAGTTCACCACTCACATTTTCAATTATTTGATAGCCCAGTACTCTCCCTCTCTCCCTCTTTCTCTCTTCACTATGCCCTTTGGGCCTCATTTGAAATATTTGAATAATATAATATTAAAAGTCAGCTAATTGATGATGATGATTATGTACTATGCGTTGACGATCTTGCCTATTTTTTTATTACTATTTTTTGGGGGAGGGGGATTGGGGGCTAAAGAGCAATTTCATTTACTAGAAGTAACAGTACAAATAAAATTTTAGTTATAACATGGCTAAAACACAGAAATAGAAAAGTCGCCAAATAAACTAAGACCAAATATGACTAAGAAAGCATAAACAGTAACAATAGCAGCAACAAAATAACAAGTACAAAAATAAAAGGTACAATAGTAAATGTAGCATAAGTGGCCAAAGAAATCAATCTGAAAGTTGCACGAGAAATCCAACATTGTGCCACAGAGACAGTCGTGTGACTAGATTTGGAACCCAGTGTAACTTCAATTTTGTAGATGGTAGAGACCGCCCAAAGATAGAAGATGACAGAAGGCTAAGCCCAAAAAGGTAAAGAAGCTTCACCAAATGGAGCAACCAAAGTTGCTAGAAAATCTTTCATAGTAGTAGAAACTACATCATGAAAAGAAACATTCCAGAAGGAGAGAGCTCCAAAGCCACCAATTATACCCAATAATGACCAAACTTAATTGACTATTTTAAGGCTAGTCTAGCCAAGTATCTAAATCTTGAACCCAAAGAATTGCACAAGGAGGGGGTAAAAAATGCAAAGAAATAGAAAAGGGAACAAAAATCCCAAGAAAAACTTAAGAAAAACTTCCCAAAAGGAAGAGGAAACATTCACAAAGTGGAAACCTTCACAAGGGAAGGAAAAAAGGGGATCAGAGAAGGGCCTCTCTCCATTCACTTTTTACATATTTATATATGACAATTTTAAGTAACTCACAACATGAAACCCTAAATCAAGAGCTTCTCTCTCTAGGCTAGAGAGAGAAGTGATTCTTGCAATTTCCAATCCCCCAATTGCCGCCTCCTCTCTCTCTCTCTTACTCACCCTCTACATTCCCTGTTTGGTCCGTCTTCGTCCAATGTTTTGTCCTAGTCCAAATAAGGGCATGTTTGGCCTCTCTGCTTCCTCTGTGAAGCTTTTCCCTTTCCTTTGTAAAGGTTGTTTTCCTTCTCGCATGGCATCTCCTTGGGTTTAAGATGGTAAATGTTACTCAGTCTAGCCTTGTAATAGTAGACTGGTTTTTTGGTCTTCACTGGGTTCTAATTAGTGGCTTTGGAGCTCTCATCTACAATTGTACTGCTTTTCATGGTATAGCTTTTGCTATCATGGAAGCTTTTCAATCAACTTTGGTTATCCCCTTTGGTGAAGCTTCTTCACTTGTTTGGGCTTGGCTTTGTGTCATCTTCTTTCTTTGAGTGGTCCATACCATCTACAAGTTTGAAGTTGTCCTAGGTTCCGGATCTCTCTACGCAGCGTTCCCTGTGGTGCAGTGGTGGATTCCTCGTGCTGTTGGCGGAGTATTTTATGTGATTGCTTATACTTCCTTATCTATTATACTTTTGATTGTTTTGCTTTTACTTGCTCTGTTTTTCTTTATTTTTGTTGCTTATTTGATTTTCTTTGTATGATTTGATTTTCATTAATGAAATTTTAGTCATTGAGCAAAAATATGTCAATTTTGCTCATCTGATGGGTCAAGAAACCAAAGATAAGAGTGAGTGAAAAATGACACATATTCTTCATCTGATAGGTCAAGAAACCAAAGATAAGAGTCCACTGCAATTTTGCTCATCTGATAGGTCAAGAAACCAAAGATAAGAATGAGTGAAAAATGACACATATTCCACTGCTGCATGACCCAAATGGAAGGGGGGAAATGTCATTTTTTTTTTTTTTTAAAAAATAAAAAAAGCAAAGTGAATACGGCCCAACAAGCTTGGATTTTAGACACCTCCATTTTAAAAAAAAAAAAAAAAAAAAGCAAAGTGAATACGGCCCAACAAGCTTGGATTTTAGACACCTCCATTACGTAGATGGAATGTTCAACACCCATTCCTTCTCCATGAAAAAAAAATAATAAGAAATGACACTGAAAGGATCAGAGACGAGACGCCGAGAGTATATTAGAGAAAATGTAAAGGGTAACGCGATGCTTCCCAAATCCTAATTTTAAATTCTTATCCCGAATGATGTGGCAGTGGATTCCATGGATTTTGATTAAATGATGTTAAAGAGATTCCTATCATTATTATCAGTAGATCCACTACCATATCATTTTTGATATGAGAATTTAGGAAACATAGCATTACTCAAATATACATACACCTAGTCAGGGGCTTAATACCTTACCCCTCAAAACAACTTGACTTGACTCTTCTGTGTTGAAGACTCGAGCGAAGTACCCCCGTCAAAACAAAAAAATCAAAGCCAGGGCAAAAAACTAAAGCTTGGAATTTCTGGTTTCATAGAACAGTAGATGGGATCATGGGTGGATATTAGGGGTGGGCATTCGGTTGGTTCGGTTCGGTTTGGCACTATTCGGTTCGGTTTGAGTTCGGTTCGGTTTGGAAGATTGTCAACTGTTAACTGACTGAAATTTAATTCGGTTGGTTCGGTTCGGTTAACTGAATTACAAATTCGGTTCGGTTTGGTTATTCGGTTAACCGAAATGTAAAAAACCCAATTTTTTTTTAAATTTTTTTTTTCATTTTTCACAACTTTTTTATGTTTTTTTTTTCCTTTTTCTTTCATATTACAAAGAACGCATACTTTTCTTTGTTTTTAATTGTAAAAATACTTATATTTTATTATCTATAGTTATGTATAAGTATATTAATAATATAGAAAATGAAAATAAAAAATAAATTTTCGGTTTTCGGTTCGGTTCGGTTTTGCCTATAGGCAACTGATAACTGAACTGAAATTTTTAATTCGGTTCGATTTTTAACCGAACTGAAATTTTTAACTGAAATAACCGAACTGAAATTGAAAATTCGGTTCGTTTTGTTCGGTTAACCGAACTGTTTGCCCACCCCTAGTGGATATGACATTTTGAGATTGATTCTAAAATTGGTTACTTAAATTGTTTTTTGTGTGGTGGCATTGTAATGACAATTTTGAAATCAAATATATATTTGTATTGTTAATTAATTAATGATGGAGTTTTAATTGTCCACATCTAGTATCTTTTTTTAAGTGTCTCTAGCAATATTCCGCAATTATTTGTGCTAATACATAGTTGCAATTTTGAGTAACTCTATGGACCACAAGGAGTCCCTCTCTCTCCTAAATGATACTGTAAAGTCCAACATACCTCATAGTGCCACTAGGAGAGAGAGACTCTGTAAATCTATTTGTGTCCAAAGATTTGCTTATTCTACAATTCTAGTTGGCTTAATTACATATCGCCTAAGTTGGCTTAATTCTATGTTGCCCAAGGCAAGCTCCACGTACGTGACTCACTTCAAATGCGTCTACAAATGCGTCTAAGAAGAATTAGACATATACTTTTAACCTACCTCGAAGTCAGAGTGCCCATGTCATGGTTTTTTCATTGAAAAAAAAAACCCTGCCATGCTTGATGCTTCTCAAAATTTGTATCCCAAATTGGTTCCCAACACATGTGACAATAGACCCACTAAAGATCCATTGGAGGATATTAAAATAGTCTCATTGTCACATGTATTGAGAAATGAGAACTACACTTGGAATACAAAACTTGTCTCAACACAGCGTTTCTAAAAATAAAAACTAAAACTTTGTGATACACATAAAATTCACCAGAGCTTTTAAATGCACCCACAAATCTTTTTCTACACCCATTTTGACGACATAGGATACTGCATGTATTGCTAGTCAATGCTGAGTGTAAAAAGAAATGTGGGTGAGCAACGGCCTAGCTTAGCGAAGTTGGTAAAAAGACGCTCCATGTCTTGTGACATTACCTTTGTACTTGCACGAGACCAGACCAGTGCACCAAAGTTGGGGAAAAAAAAAAAAAGAGCACAACTCGGCACACAGGTTTGCACACCCAACTTTAAATACTTGTATCATATGCTGTGTAAGTGATACACAGAAAATTATAAAAAAAAATTCAAACAGCATAAGATACGTGTATTTTTAAAGCATAGTGTACAAAAGTGTGTACGCCTAACATTATTGTGTCTTAAATGCCCAAGTTATAGTGACCATTGCCATAAGGATGTCCAATAAATACAAAGTAAAGGTAGTTTGACATCAATTTTAATAGCAGTAACTTGCTTCCACAAAATTGCTGTTCAACCAATTAAATCTAACCAAAGCCATCATCGCAATGTGTAACAATGCTGCTAGCATCTCAACTCTCAAGGGAAGAAAAAGGATTAGGTATAGGATTCAATTTTTATCCTAAAAAAGAACAATGAAAAAAATATTAGAAGAATATCTCTCCGCGGAAAATCAAGTCAACAGAGAAAAATGAAAAACAAGAAGGAACAGGCAATTGCTCAAATTAGGTAAGATTAATCATTAAAGATTAGAGTTTCTCTAAAGGGCAAAAACCAAAACCATATTTCTCGAAAGGACATCTCTCCGCCAAAGGACACAAATTATGTCCACAAAAAGAAAAAGGACAACCTAAAAGGAACAAGTAATTGCTCAACCTTAATGAGATTTAAAGACAAAAATTTATGAAAATGGTAAGCCAAAATAAGAAATATCATATCATATTAAGAATGAGATTTTCTCCCCTCTTTCTGCTACAAATAATCAGAAACACCATTTTCGCAGCACAACCCTTGGATTGCAAGTCCTACCTGGAATCTGAGAGTGGGGAGGTCAATGGATACATATAATAATCTTATAAACAAATAAAAAAGTATCTACACACCCTTGTTTTATACTGTACCTGTGTTCTGATAGCAATCTCACCAAGGCAAAAAGAAACTTTCAACATTAGCAAAACAGAACATATAAACTTGTCAGATGATTGGTGGGGAAAAGAAGAGCAAAACAGAACGTAAAAACCAAATGAAAGTCCAATACACTGATACAGTAAAGATGATTGAAACAAGCATTATAGCAATAAGTAACACATCATTCACATGCTTTGATCAAATTTCACCAATCATATAAATTGCAAGCGAATTTGCCTATTAGTCAAATGTCAGAGTGATACCAAATTCCAATTCCTCATAAAATGCCACTGAGGCCAACAAAAATGTAAACAGATACAGGTAAACAGGTCACTACAGTAAAGAAACGCCATAGAGAACACACGTCTCAAATAGGGCTGTTAAAGAAAAACCGCGGACCAAACCGAGCCTATTTGGTTGGTTTTCAATAGTATAGTCAAAGAAGGAAACCGAACCGACCGACCGAAATACCTAAAAAACCCGACCGAACTGACTGAACCGAGCCATTCGGTCAGTTTTAAACATGGAAAAACCAACAAAAACCGACCAAACCAACCGATGAACACCCCTAAATTCTCAAATACAAGGCATTCCATCACTAATCTAAAACATGTCTACAAGTAAAACAACAATGTCTTTTGAACATCCTTTATTAAACAGAAGGATGGTGCTAAAAGGGTATATAATAATGCCATAGGTCGACAAAACTACACAGGATAGGGTCATTTACCCCATCTATAATTTTTCCTTCTCTAGTTTGCTTGATCAAGTAGTGCTTATTTATTATAAGCCTTAATTTATTAAGGCAACGATAATTAAAAGCTATTTCTTTTTTGACCCAAAAAAATAGGAAAAAATGAAAGGGAAAAAAACAAAACAAAACAAAACAAAACTAAGGCAACATAATATTTCGTAAAAATCACCTAGG
Organism: Hydrangea macrophylla; assembly: GCA_033977485.1. NCBI lineage: Eukaryota > Viridiplantae > Streptophyta > Magnoliopsida > Cornales > Hydrangeaceae > Hydrangea > Hydrangea macrophylla. The sequence continues at coordinate 113,236,896 of CM066982.1, read as the reverse complement.
TTTAGAAAAATGTTGAACTTGGAGAAATCAAGAAGAAGATGCTTATTAAGTCAATCAAAATAGTATATACAGGCAGAATGAAACCCGAGAATTGCTCCAAAAAATTGGTATGACAACATGCCTACGAGATAATTTATAAATTATAATGGATGGGGGAAAATATCCATAACTAAATATGATACATAAAGGGCCTACAGAGGGCAAGGGAGGGACCTGCAATATGATTTCCACGGATACAGGTAACCGAGATTACTCGAGCTTTGATGGTGAACAAGAACAAATAACTTAACAAGAAAACTATACACTTGAGATATCTCTCTACATGAAGTAGCTGAGGGACGTCTTCTTCCTTGATCCACCTTCTCCATATAGTTCATTCCACTGGAGGAGCTCACTCATATTTGCTGAGTCTGATGACACACTTGCACAGACCTGCATTTGAAGAGTAAATAATGAGGCTTGCTTCCCCTCAAGATGCAGAAAAATATTCCAAAATACCTCTCATGTAACATGCCCCTTGAATATAGAAAATTTGCATGGTAATCCATATTATTGCAAATATTCATACAAGTTTTTGAAAGCTCCAAGTTCACATGAAAATAATTCTGAATGGAGAAAATGCCACAGAGGAAACCGTTTTTTTTTCTTCTTAAATTTGGAGATGCACACTCAACAAAGGGACCAAGGGTTGAGCCACATTCTTTCGAGTGGGGTCAAATGACTGCACTGGAATTTCAAAGATTGGGTTTATATGGTATTGTCAAAGAATTGGAATTTACAACAATTCAGCCCTCGAAGCTATCTTAAAAGTAAAGGTTAGAGGTCACTTTTGAATACTCGAAGTTTGCTGGATATGTTTTAGAAATAAAAAATTAATTCCCAACCACCCATCTATCAACAAGGATATTCTCTCTACAAAGAGGGGAAAATAACAAAAGATATGTACAGGAACGAAGTTGAGGAGCATGAGGCTCCGTCAACCCCAACTCCTATCCCTGTATGTGATCAACGGCATGAAGTAAGACTATTTTTTTGAAAAAGGAAAGATTATATAATAATGAATCTTCAAAACTAACAAAAATCCAATGGATAATGTAATTAGAATTAGTGAGACTGCAATGTGAATATGTCATTCATTTCAAATAATCCCATACTGACCCCACTGGACGAATGCTCCGCCACTGAAAGGGACCACTGCTTGGTGACTATTCAAGCTAGCAGGTGCTAGAATATGAGTTCAAGTCATCAATTTGTGCACTATAATGTTAAGAGGTGAACTCCAGATCCAAGTCCACCCATCCCAGCACTCCACACATGTACCACCAACATTGGGAGGGGCAAAAATAAAAAAGAAAACTAAGCCTTTCACTAAGCCCCTTTACTATACCCCAAAAAGTGGCATTTTCATATTATATTACCACCAGATCCTCCTTTGCATTTACAATCAATGGCGGGGCTAAGTAATACTTGGTGGATTCAACTGAAGTTACTGAACCCACTGCAATTTTGATGAACAAAAAAATATACTTAATGTTTTATGATTTAAAACTTCTTTGCCTAAGATGAACCCACTGAAATTAAAATAAAAAATAAAAAAAAAGAACGGTGCCAATTTTGTAATCAGACTTTGCTAGAAGTTATTTTTTATGTCAAAACATTTTTTGTTATGGTATTAAGTTATTGTTTTTGAGGACTTCTGTGAGTTGGGCGGCACCAATCTCCCCACACCTTGGGTGCAGGTTTAACTCTCCCCAAGCAACTACTTATAAGGCTGACAACATTTCTATTGCTCTAAGTTACACCTAAATCAATCTCTTTCCTTGACAATAAAAAATCACAAAATCATATTTCAGGTTACTCTATAAATCCTATTCTCAACAAGATTTACATAATCATATCCAAGAAGTGATCTTACCTGTTCATGCGCGTATTTAAAATCCTCCATGTTTACAGGACGAACATCTGCACTGCTATGCAATGGAGGTATTGGTCTGTTCTCCGCCAATGCCAAAGTTTTCTCCTGAACGCAAATATATAATCAGATTGATTTCCGCAAGGAGCAAGGAGTATTGCACTCCGGAGTATAACTTGGTAATCCAGTTCATAAAAATATGTTCAAACTATCTACTCTGGTGAACATATAATCCATCACGAACAACAAATTCAAATCAAACAAGCCACTTGCATGTTTAGGCATAGTGCACAGAATATATCCATAATCCTCTCTCTTATGTTTTCTTTGGTAGGACATGTGGAAAAGTAGAAGGGAAGGGATGAGGGATGAAAGCGTTAATCCCCAAGGAAAAAATGGGGCACTTCTTCCATTTTGTTTACTTAAATAAAAAGGAAATAACGGAAGAGAGTATGAAATATTGAGTAAGGGTGATATTTTTTCGGACAAAAAAGTCAAAAAATGAGAGAAGCTTTTTCTCTTAATCCATCCACTTTTGGAGGGATGAGAAATGGTGCGCTAGGAGGGATGTGCTTCCCTCCTCTCTTCTCTACCCTCTTCAGCTCTCTACCAAACACAGGATTTACTCCTCTTCCGTCCCACCCGAACCCCCTTCTTATTTTCCTTCCTTCCATCATACCGAACACAGCATTAAGAAATCATTTACTAATTGCGACCACAAGGAAATTAACACCAAAAGAAAGTAACAAATTGAGAGTAAGCTCCTGTGAAATTCCCAATGCACCAAAAAAATATCAATGGACACATTTAAATGCTAGGGGGGGGGGGGGGGGGGGGGGGGGGGGGCTTATGGCTTTTTTTATTCACACAAATACAGACAAGGAAAATACAAGTGAAATATCCCAGTAGTCTAGCAAGTGGTAACTCCAAAAGATTGTAGGCTTTCACTTGCACAGAGACACAGATAAAGTCATTAGAGCTGATTGTGCATATCACGTTATAACAACTAATTCAAGGAGGATTAAAACCAGAATGTTGGATCTGTTTTTTAAACGAGGTGAATATTGAAACTGATAGAAGTGTAAATTAGTTGAAAGCAATCGCCGGCTAGAAACGGTGTTCAAGAAGAGCTATTCTTAAAAAACTAATTAACTTCCATCAATAACAAAACTGCTTCTTATCTGACTAACACCCATGTAAATGTCTTGGCAAGTGCATGTGGGGCAGAACCGCAGAGGTAGAATCAAATCACATCTCCAACTCACATTTGGGCCCAAACGTGCTTCTGGGTAGCATGTTGGATAAATTTTAAGCACTTTATAGCCCCAAAAGCACATTTTGGCTGAAGCAGGTTTAGAGGTGCTTCAGATTTTAACGATTTTTTCGTAATTCCTATTGTGCCTTGTATTTAGGGCTTTTGTTTCTGCCCAAACACAGACCGCAGCTTAATCCAAACCACCTTTAGTATGATCTACTAATAAAAGCCATGATTGCCGAACACTCTTTCAGAAAAAAATGCTCCAACTCGGAGATTTTGAAAAAAAATCTCTTTTTTAAAAAAGGTGATCACATGGGCTCTTAGCACTGGTTTGGCAACCAATTTCAATTGAGTCCACGTAGCAACCAAATTATTATTATTATTATTATTATTATTATAGCTATTCAAAATCAACTTCCCTATAAAGCTGAAAATATATATATATATATATATATATGTTGGAATTAGGGAAGGGGAGCCTTGGCGCAACGGTTTGAGTTGCCGCCGTGTGACCAAAAGGTCACGGGTTCGAGTCGTGGAAACAGCCTCTTGCAAATAAGTAGGGTAAGGCTGCGTACATTTGACCCAATGTGGTCTGACCCTTCCCCGGACCCCGCACTGCGGGAGTTTCGTGCACCGGGCTGCCCTTTTTTATGTTGGAATTAGGAAATAATATCGCTGTATTTATTGGTCATGTTGACCGTTTTTATTTCTTTTCTTATTTTCTTTATTCTCCTTTATTTCTAATTGTTGTTCTTCCCAGTTTTAGTTCTTTGATAGGTTATATATATCAGAGATGTACATGAGTAAACATTATCTCTCTCCAATCTTTCTTGGTATCAGAGCCAAATTCGATTTTGGCATTGTTTCCCTGTTTCCACCTTCGGCGGGTGGCGACCCGTCCGCCGGACCTCGCTTTGCTTACGGCTTGAAGCCTCGGTCCGACGACCCTCCCTACACCAACTCCACTACCCCCTATAGGCCCTGTCCAACCCTAGGTCAGCCCTTTTGACCCTGTCCAGCCTTAGGCCTGCCCCATTAGGGCATTGTCCAGCATTCAGCTAGCCCTTTGATGGGGAGTAGTGGAGTATATTATGGTGGCTCAAACCCTTCAAGATTTGGATCTATTGTTGCAACCACTGTTACTAGTTTGAACAAGAAGTTGGCCATTTTATTTATTTATTTTTGGGTGATTTATTGTGGATGATCATTCCCACAGTCTCACCCTCTATTGGTGGATGGTGTTTCCCACACTTACCAACTTTCATTAACAATCTTGTTGTAACCTTATCATTCCAAACTTCTGTGGTTTATTCCCACCTCCAATTTGCGGGGGAGTGTTGGAAATAATAATCTATTACGGAGTAAGATATTTTAGGAGATTTTATTTTGCCTTTATTGGTCATGTTCACCTATTTAATTTCTCTTTTATTATGACTTTATTTTCTTTTATTCGTTCCTTTAATTGCTCCTTATGTTATATATACAGGGGAATGTATACTAATAAGAATTATCTTTTTCCCTAAATTCTTCTTGGTATCAGAGCTAGGTTGAGCTTCCGGCGTGCCGTGTGTTCGACTACTGTTGTCCAAGGGGTGTATTGGAATGTTGTCCCACATCGCCCATTTGTGGCCCCCTCTGTGCGGTTTATAAGGCTTTAGTTCCCCTCTCCCTAACACCTGGGTTTTAAGGACTCGGCACGCCGGAAGACAAGCTCAACCTAGCTCTGATACCACTTGTAAAGCCTAGCCTATTCAAATCCTTAAAACCCAGGTGCATTTGAGTGTACTTGTTTTGTTCAAAATAGAAGTCCTACCCGTACTAAACTCGACGCTAAGGCTGTCCGATGTGTCTTTTTGGGATATTATGTCCAAAGGGTATAGGTGCTATGATCCTGTCACTCGTCACTTTTATCACTCTTTGGATGTCACTTTGGAGACTGTTTTGGAAGATATTTTTGTCTTTCCACGCCCGGTTCCTATATAATTGAGTCCTCCAGTATACATGAGTATATCCTTGCCACCAGTTATCACGACTGATCCCTCACACGTGTATGCTCATCGTTCACGCTCTCCGGACCCCTAGCCAGCTTCTTCTCCGGAATCAAGTATCTCGCCTCCTCTTCAGTTTTTAATGTTGCTCCTCCCGTTATCCTACCTGTGTTCGTCGCCCTCCATCTCATTTTCTTTTTTCGAATAGTACTAATCATCCTATTGCCAAGTATATTTCTTATCAGGAATTGTCAGATTCCTACCAGTCTTTTCTTACTCGGGATGATTCAGGCTCTCTAGAATCCTAAATAGGTGACAGTTATGAAGGCGGAAATGGATGCCCTTGAGCATAATCAGACTTGGGAGTCAGTTGTTATCCCTTCTAGTGAAGATACATTTGGGTGTAAATGGGTTTACAATGTGAAATATTTGGTGGATGGTACTATCGATTGATATAAGGCTCGTCTTGTTGCTAAAGGCTTCACCTAGGTTCCGGGTATGGATTTTGGTGCTACTTTTGCCCCTGTGGCTAAATTAACTATGGTCCGCCTTCTGGTTTCTCTGGCTGCTTCCTATTCTTGGCCTCTCCATCAGTTGGATGTCAAGAATGCATTCCTTAATGGTGACCTGCCCGAGACTATCTACATGGATCCACCTCCGAGTTTTCAGGAACAGGGGGAGTATTCGGGAAAAGTTTATCGCCTTCAAAAATCCCTCTATGGCCTTAAGCAATCTCCCTGAGCATGGTTTAGCCGTTTTAGTGATGTTATTCTGACCATGGGATTTGTTCGGTGTCATTCCGACCATACATGCTTTATTCAATACCAGTATGGGGACAACGCATTATCATCTTTGTTTATGTTCATGACAACATAATTACTGGAGATGATGCTCCAGGTATTGTCCAGGAAAACGTAATCTTGGGATGTCGTTTGACATCAAGGACTTGGGTCCTCTCCGATTTTTGCTAGGTATTGAAGTTGCTCGGTCTCGTCAGGATATTTCCCTATCTCAGCGAAAGTATACTCTTGATCTCCTTCAAGATACAGGTATGCTTGGGTGTAGGCCAGCCTTTACTCCTATGGATCCGAATCTTAAATTGTCAGCAAAATCAGGGGAATTATTATCATATCCATCAGTGTATCAACGTCTTGTGGGTCGTCTCATTTATTTGACGAACACAAGACCAGATCGTACATTCTCTCTTAGTGTTGTGAGCCAATTTATGCACTCACCGCGTACATCCCACTTAGATGTTGTTATCAAATTCTCCGTTATTTTAAGACATGTTCTGGTTTTGGGCTTTTCTTTAAGACTGGAGCACAATCAGGTCTCTCCTGCTTTACATATGCGGATTATGCGGGGTCAAAGAGTGATAGACGCTCCACTTCTGGCTTCTGTACTTTTCGTGGCAACCATCTCATCATGGAAAAATAAGAAGCAAGCGGTTGTCTCCCGGTCTTCCGCTGAGGCCAAGTATCGTGTCATATGTGAACTTCTTTGGCTTCGTTATCTCCTAACTGAGTTGGGCTTTCCAGTAATAGACGCGGCTTTCCAATAATAGACACATTTGCATTATTTTGTGATAATAAGTCCGCTATCATGCTATCTTCCGACTCTGTCCTTCATGAGAGAACGAAACACATAGAGGATGATATTCACTTTATTCGGGAAAAAGTTTGTTCAGGTCTTAATACACCGAGCTTTGTTTCCTAATCTGATCAAACAACCGATATGTTCACAAAATCAGTTGGTCCTACACTGCTACAGACATCTCTTGTCAAGCTGGGACTCGTCGATATCTTTGCCCCAGCTTGAGGGGGAGTGTTGGAATTAGGAAATAATATTGATGTATTTATTGGTCATGTTGACCGTTATTATTTCTTTCCTTATTTTCTTTATTCTTCTTTATTTCTGATTATTGCTCTTTCCAGTTTTAGTTCTTTGTTAGGTTATATATACCGGAGATGTTCATGAATAAACATTATCTCTTTCTCCAATCCTTTTATTTAAAAGCAACAAATTGCCGATTTTTCAAAAAAGCTGAACCGGACCTTTGAATTTCTTTATTTTATTTTATTTTATTTTTTATTGAAACAAACAGTCCCTGTTACCATGAATTTATCTGAGTTTAAAATTCATAGCTCTTTTACTATAAAAGAATTTAACAATGATTATAGGTTATACCGTTATATTGTCCTTTTTGGTCATTGTATGTAGAATTTTTTTTATTAGATTGCTCTCCTCTTTTTCAGAAAAACCTCTTATTCCACAACAATACCAAAGGCTAAACATCTTCTCAGACCATCTCTACACAAAAAATACCTTTTGAAAAATCTATCAATAAAAACTCTCTCCTTCTAGTAACGATCCCGGACTGGCTTGTACATTTTATTTAAATAATCATATAAGATCCACCAAAATAGTTTAATCTTGAGGTTTTTGCGCAAAAATCAACCAAGGATTTGATACTTGAGATTTCATAACCATACATATGAAGGACATGCAACAAAGGAAAGTTTTGTAACTAAAATAAGTGCATCCAGATATTTATGATGTCTAACTAACCTTCTTTTCCTTCTTCAAAATGTCTCTTATAGGACAATGGGCAGCTGTCACACCAAGATTCTGAAACAAAAATGCAATCAGCGACCCTAGTAATCTAATATAGGCCTAAAGAAAGCAATAAAAAAAAAGGTGTTGTTTGGGAATGCAAAGAATAGTTCTCTGGTTCATAAGTGAACCAGTCCTATTACTTCAATTGTTTGATGTATGTCCATTTCTTCCACTAGAGTTCGTGTCCAGTCCAATATCTCTCTTAAAACCGGTTCTTTGTTAAACCAACATAATCTTGGTTCTCACACAATACATACAGAAAGTGAGATTGGGATTGAACCAATTCTTATTATAAGCACTCCCAAACAGGCCCTAGGTAATATGTAGGTAAACATTTCATGGTACACAACTATTTAACCACCTTCAAATCGCTTCCTGAATACCCATCAGTCATACTAGCAACTGCTTCAAGATTAACATCATGTGCCAATTCTTCTTTAGCCAATATAACTCTTAAAATCTTTTCTCTGTTTGTGGCATCTGGCAAGTTTACCATCAATCTGCACCAAAGTACGTTATACATAAAATTCTGCGTGACAGCGACTGTGTTCTAATAGCAACACAGAATTAAGAAAATTTCACATACAAATATGATTATTACCTCCGGGGAAGCCTCCTGATAACAGCTTCATCAAGATCGAAAGGCCTGTTGGTGGCAGCAAGTACTAGAACACGTTCCTTATCCTTTGTACGCAGACCATCCCAGTTCACCATGAACTCATTCTTCATTTTGCGCATCGCTTCATGTTCTCCGGGATTTTCACGTCTTCCCAACATGCTGTCAACCTATAAACAAGGAACACACGACTGGAAAAGGTTCGAAAACAGAAAATGAGAGGAGGAAGAAAGAAGGGATGATGAAAGAGGGGAAACAAATTTATAGCATTGCCAAAAGCGACACATGACGATAAGGTCCCGTTTGGATTGGCTGAGGCTCTGGCACTTGGGCAGAAATCACAAGGGCAAGGAGGGAAACAAGAAAATTTCTTTAAAACCCCTAATCTGCTTCCCACATCATGTTTGGGATAAAGCACATGTGGACCTGCTTCAGCCGAAATGGTCTTTTCAGGCTCTAAAGTGCTTCCTAAATCAACTCACACAGACTAATATGTGCATTTTAGGTGCCAAAAGCACATTTGGCCCAAACATGCATTTGGAAAGCGATTCCAAACAGGCAACAAGTCTATAAAACATGTTAAGAATATAGTAGGACTATGCATCAGGAAAACGTAGTTAAAACAGAGGTTTGAAAACCATATCTGTAACTTAAAAGAAAGATAATGAGCCACCATCAAGTCATGAATCCACGGATTATTCAACCAACCTCGTCAACAAAAACAACACTAGGAGCAATTTTACTAGCCAGTGAAAACACAGCCTTGACATACTTCTCTCCTTCACCAAACCACTGCAAGAGACAAAAAGGTGCAAGTCATTTTGTCAATAGAAGCTCAGACAGAAAGGTTCCAAATTCACCAGTCAGTTACAAGAAAATACCTTTGAAGTAATGCTCGACATTGATATGTTGATGAAGTTTGCACCAGCCTCAGTAGCAACTGCTTTTGCAAGCATTGTTTTACCAGTACCGGGAGGTCCAAAGAGTAGTATGCCCTTGCAAGGCTAAAAGAGAGTAAAATATTTAGCCGAAAAAGAAACAAAATGAACTAGCTCAAGTTCGCAACTAAGAGACTGTTTGGGTAATATAAGAGCCCGTTCGGAGGTTCAAAAAAGAACCAGTCCTAAATAGTTTGATGTTTGTGTAACTCAACAATAGTTCTGTATCAATCCAACACAATACTGGTTTTCATTAAAATAAGATAAACGATAAAAGTGAGACTTAGTCTGAAGCTTGTATTATTTTAAACTTTCCCAAACAGGCCCAAATCTGAAAATATAAGCTCAATCATCTTTATTGGAAAAGCATTGAGAAAATCGATGCCATTCAACCTTTGTCAGCTGTCCTTTACAAAACAATTCAGGCCTTTGAAGAGGTAGCATCACCAACTCCTTCAATGTATCTTTCACATTATCTAATGCTCCAATGTCATCAAAAGTAACCCCAATATCACTCGGTGGGATAACATCCGCAAGAAGTTTCTTCTCAAATTCATTCTCAGTAACCACATCCTGAAAACTCTTGAGTATATTTCAGTACCGTAATATAGTAGATAAAAATAGCAGTAAATAGGCACATATGTTAGTATAACAAATCAATTGAAACATTCTGGATAAGGTTATGTCTGGAATGACAACTTCGAAATGCATTCTCAACATTTGTAATTACACTTTCTCACAAAAGCAACTCTTGCTTGCTTCTGCTTTTAAGTTGGAGATGGTGTTTTGCTCATTAGGACATGTTCGGGTGGACGGAACCCCATGCTCCTCAACTTTTATAGCAAAAAACCCTCTCTCGATAACTCTACCTCTCTTCCATTTTCTCCTCTCCATATACATAAAATATATCAACATTAATACACGTACTACGGGAAGGAAAAAAAAATGTCGCTTTCGTACCAAACGGAGTATAGCCATAATCCAAATTACCTTGAGTGATCTCTTTAAACTCTTATTTTCATTTTGAATACCCAGCAGAATATTGAAACCACACCTAATACTGCAAACAGGTCAAATGGATAATGTTAACACCAGAACTTGGTGAATAACGTCAAATAAACTGTTCTTTTTCTTCCAACACAGATGATGACATAATAATGCAACCTTTCGCGGGAAATCGCAAGTTTGGCATCCTTAACTGAAGCTTCAGAAGAATGCATGAAGTGATGACTCACAGCCCAGCCTATAATTTTCTCAACACCTATACTAAAGAAAAAAAATAGAAGAAACATCAGTTAATACTGGAATCAAGGCACCATCCCGACATTGTGGAACTGTAAAAGAGAGTACAAGATTGTACGGACTTTCGTTTGTCAGAGTTTGATCTTTTATGCATAGTTTCTCAAGGTCAGGGCAATCCAACCCAGTTCGATTTAGAACCTGAAATAATTAAGTCAAATGTGAATACCTGAGAGCATCAAATTATCATTAGTGACAATTGGTCTATTCAGTTGAAAGTGCAATGTCCAATGATAAACAAGCTTGCATTGTTCCAAAGAATTCAATCAAATTCTCTACTAAAGAAAACCCTCAGTATAAGAAAGTGTTTCAAACATGCCAATAAAACCATTCCCGCATGCAGAGTACATTCTGCCCACAACCCCATATTGTAACATAAAAGGGATATACACTAGCCCATAAGGTCCAAACATTGAAGGGTTAAATAAGAAATAAAACACAACTGAATGTTATCTTCACCGGTAATACACCTCTTTACACACATATACACATTTACATACATTACATATATGTATATCTATATATATACCTGTAAATGAACTAGCATCCTGTACATGATTCACCACCTCCACCAGGTATACAATAGTAACTGAATTAATGCACGTCCCACAGCACCGACGTTAAGCTAAATTTTTGTAATATACCGAAATTTGAATTTCATTTTTAGATGATAGAAATATTCATGTGTTGCTAATCCTTGATGATCAAAACGGAAAAGGAATTCTTCGATAAAGATAAATGATTTTATGAGAAGGAATGGGAATGAATCATTGTGGAACGGGAGATTAGAATGGGATAATAATAATAATAATAATAATAATAATAATAATAATAATATAATAATAATAAATAAATAAAGGGAAAGGGACCATGTGATCTCTTGATATTTCTTATTAGTATGTCATTACTTGATAGAAGAACATGTTGATAGTTCCCTCTATTATGTGTCTACAGAATTGAATATGATTTGGTAAACAAAGGTATAAATGAAAGGGTAAAAATGAGAACACTTTCAGAACAAGTAGGTCGAAGAGTAATTCAAAGAAATGCAAGGAGCTAAGAAAGTGAAGTAGGTTAAGTTGTAATTGGAGGATAATAAAATCTAGAACATGGTGGAATTTCCCAATCAAGGATTAAATTAGCTTAATTAAGGTTAATCAGTTAATCAAGACTAATTAACTTAATCAAGGTGTTTGCTTGTGCCAAGCAAGTAGGTGATATGTGTTGTTTTTGGGAGATTAATTCTCCACTTGACAAGTGTTACGGTGACTATTCAAAGGAGAGAGAAAGAGAAGAAACAAAATATATACTTGCATTTAAAGGTGCTTGTCTCTACACAAGCAAGAAGGTGAAAATGAGAGAGAAAAGAGAGGGAAAATGGAAAGGAAAGCTAAGGAAGGGAATTGAAGCTTCACATAGATTGCTAAGGGTAAGTAGATCAATACTACTTAGTTTAATTTGAGTTCTATTGGGAATTGATGGGTTAAATGAAGAACTCACATTGTTATGTTTATAATTATGAACATGAAATAAATGGTAGGGAGGTAAATAGAAGCATATATTAAAGTATTTACTTTCTAGCAAGGTGAGTAAATTTAATCTTGAATTCAAGTTCAATACTTAATTTATTGTCAAGCATGTGTTACATGAGGTTATTCAGATTATGTTGCTTACAATAGCATGAATTGAGTGGTTATGTGATTAATTATGCTCTATGTTAAGTTATGATGATGGAATGGGGCGTGACAATATTAGAGAAATGCTATGCTTCCTATGAATCCCAAATTTGGCAACCAAATACTTTACCAATTGTACCACATGTTGTGGCAGTGGTGGGTAGTAACATACCATTGCATCTGGTACAACTGACAAAGCATTTGGGAACTAAATTTGGGATTCAGATGTGGGGACCATAGCATTATTCTAATTTTATGCAAAAGTTACCACCATATACAGGAGCATACGCAAACGTTTGTGTATATAATACATGCACATATGCCCAAACAACTAGAGAACTACGCTCAGAAAGAAACAAACAAAAAGAGTAAATAAAAATTTTCAAAAACAATGGTTAATTACTCACGGAGCGAATGCTAATGATATTCGATTGTGATTTCAGTGTCTCAGTATCACGATCCAACAGTTGCTTCCAGTCTGACAGTAGAGCTTCATCCTTCCACATATACAAGGAGGAAATTAATTACTTCCTCGAAACATTAGAACACAACATATGATCATACACCACAACAGCGTGAATACCTGAGGCATCTGTATAGTCACTTTGTTAGGGAAAAGGCGCGTGAGCTGCTTCATTGTTTTGGGGGTCTCTTTGGTTCTATCGTGAAGTCTACTAAAGTTGTCCTGAGCATCAATAACCACCATAAGTAAATCACCTCAACGCCAGAAAAACAAAAAATTCTACACTCCAGCCTCATGCTTCTGCCAATCAGGGAGGGAAGATTAATACAATTAAACATAAGATTAAAAAGTTTTGTTATGCAGAGTGGTTGTCAATCAGATAACAAAATCCCTTATTCATCATTAAGCACAAAAATTAAAGAAATATCTAAATGGTTTCTTTGATAAGCGATATCCAATACTCTTTCTCCGGTAGGTATGAGGGATCCGGTATGCCGATGCGATGCGAGATGTGCTTTCCTTTCCAAACAGGGCATCACCATGAGACGCTATTTAATTGGCACCCACATAGTTCCCACTTGCCACAAAATTATTAGCCTCACTCTCGGCTAACTAGCTAAGATGCGAATGTCCAGACACCAATTCCTCCCAAAGCTCAAGAAGTTTGAGAATGCACCGAACAATGTACATCGAGCTTCAACAGAATCAACACCCTCCCTCACATGCAACCCTGACTTGCACGTGGAGGGGCAACAAACTAACCAACCCAAGTTCCATCATAATGGAGACAAACAACAGAGTGCGAACAACAAACAAACCAACCCAAGACAAACAACAGAATGCGAACATGCACATTAATTAGGGGTGGAGAGTCAAACCAAAGACCTCCCAAAAACAAGGCTCTGATACCATCAAGTCGCCAATTACTTCAAAAGCTTAAGCTGTTAAAGAATGGGCCCAACAACGTATATGAAGCTTCAAAGTCTTTTGTTTACACACTAGAAGGGCATTGTTGTCAAATTGTGGAAATCGGTTCGCCAAAATCATGTTTTTTAGAAAACAAATAATAACATAGTTCCACAATACTGTATACATATGAAAACAAATGTACAGTACTTAAAATTAACTAAATAGCAATGTTTAACATAAGTTTCATGCAGTATCTAGGCTAAAAATGTCTAAAGTTTTTCACTTAAAACTCCCAAAGTACAAAATTCAAATCGAGAATCGAATTGAATCACTAACCGTACCAAGTCGTATGTAACTCGAAATGACCCGTGAATCAACCAATTCTGACAACCATGCACATGGACACATTCAAGTTGAATACCTTGATCTCCTACATTCTAAACTAGACTCGGTTTTACCTCAACGAAAACTTGAGATTCGCCTTTCATTAGAGTCGAGCGATAATCTACCCCCTCCAGTCGAGATTGATTCATCTCCAAAAGTTGTACCTCATAGTTGGTCTATTTCGCACTTCACCTTATCCTTTAATGGTACTCCAGATATAGTACAGACCACGGGGGACCATAATTGCCCATAAGTTGATCACAGTATAGCTCTCATGCCATTCAGTGATCTCTTCAACTGGATTCTCAGTGTTTTGTGAATTAGTGCTAACGTTAAGGGTTCACCATGGTTTGGCTCGTCTTTTTTTCTTTTTTCTTTTTTTAAATGATATGTAATATTCTATTTCGAAGGCACCAAATGAGGTGCAAGCTATGAACACTGGAAGTATACGCATATAAGATATCTAACACTAAACATCTGACCCTCCCTAAAAAAAAGTTAAATAAATGAAAAATGAAATACAAAGAGTCCCTCTTCAATGGGAGGGGTAAAAAGGTTGCTATAGCCAAAGTTTAGCCACACCTGGTGGACTTATGAAGTCAAAACAAACCCATTTCAGGTCATAGCTCGTAAAGGAAAAAAAACCCTTCAAATTACTACAAGGAATGCAAAAAGCCTTTCTCTATAATATCTGTGAGCGTGATGAGTTGTTTGTAGCCTTGTAGGGGGGGGGGGGGGGGGGTGGATTTATTTTGGGCCATGTACTTCTTATTGTAACACTTAGGGCCTTCTAGTTTCATTTTTGTTTCACTCAAGGACGATTACTAACACTGTTGGTTCAAATGGACGGAAAACCCCATGTGGAGACCACGTGGGCCCATTTAGGCACCAAATCACCTCAGCTTCTTCATCACTTTCCCTTTTTAACCTAACAAACTATTGAATTAGGGGTTGTAATGGCAAAATTAGTATGATTATTGTGTGCTGCGATATATCATTTAAGAAAATCGAAGGTTTGGAAGATTTGGAAGGGGACAAATTACTACAAGGAATGCAAAAAGCCTTTCTCTATAATATCTGTGAGCGTGATGAGTTGTTTGTAGCCTTGTAGGGGCTGTCTGGGGTTTATAGGTTTTTTCCAGGCGAAAAAGGAAGTGAAGGGACTGTTTGGTTCAGGCTTGAATCCGGCTGATCTGGTTAGGGATCGACCTGATCTGATCAGCTGTTAATGAATCTGGTTTATCTAGGGTTTTGCTGGGTTTCGATCTGGTGATCTCTGGATTCGGTTGGGGTCTTTAGGACAGGGTTGGTGATAGAAGCTAGGTGAGGGTGGCTTAGGGTGGGTTGTTGTGAAAAAATCGTGGGGAGCTGAACGGAAGAAGAAAGAGGGCTTCGTAGCTGTAAAAAAATTCATGAGAGGGCTTCTTGGAGGTGTTCTACGGCAGTAGTGATTAATTTAGTGGCGGTGGTGACGGCACTAACCGCGACAGCCGACAAATTGGGGCGATGGGGATCGTCCGATCCATAAACGTGGATTGAAAAAGTAGTGTGGGTTGGGACTGAATCGCTCTGATGCCAAATAAAATTTGAAGGAGGACAACAGTGAGAATTAAAACTCGATATTCGATACGAAAATTTGAGGAAGGAAAAGAGAAAGAAAGGTGAAGAAAGGTGGGGGGGCACTAAAAACCACTGTATCTTTCATCCATGATCAAACTGCTTTTATTCGGGCTTAAGAGAAGAAGATAAAAAGATAATCATTATTTCTAACAAATATTGATAAAAGAAACATAAAACAAATCATTATCCCTAATAGATAATCAAAAAAGATAAACATCCAACTAATCAACTCATCCTAATATAATAAAATAAGATAAATGAAAAGACTAAAATAAACAAATGAAATATCCCTCCCGGGTCAAATACAAATCACCCGTGGACCCTTTTCAGTTCCCCATCAGAGTAGCTCAACTAGTTTGTTCTAAAATTTAAATGATCACGAACTCACATACAATAACGGCAACTTTTTTATAACCTTCTTGTAGCCCAACTCCCATCTTGGGTCGCCCATACTCCGCAAAATCAAGAAAATGTGCTGAACTTAGGGCATTATGTACAAATATCACCTCGGGCTGAGTCGGGCCCTTAAAGTAACAAATTAACTTTTATGCTTCAGGCCGAGCCTGGATACCCCAGTCCGGCTCATGGTGACCTACCTGACAAATCATCTAGAGTATTCTAGATGTCTAACGAGAATAACTACTCTACGACGAACATCAACTAACCTCTAGTGCGTACACACTATGCACTTCCAATTATTTTAACATGCTTCAAAACTTCAAGCATGTGAAAAGAGCTAAGTTTTTTTACTTTAGTTGTCAAATCAAATGATATAATCTCACAATTCCTCTTCAGCGAAAGAATTAAAGGAGTATCTAGTGAAGTGAGCACATTTACAAACAATGCAAAGATTAAACACTTGATGGAAACAAGTGAAAAGATACCATCCTTGAAGTTGATGACCAATAAATCCCACACAAGCAATGAATTAAAGCCAAATAATTTTGCCCGCCACAGATCACAAGCAAGTAAATGCGCAAACAGACACACACACATGCAGACAAAGAACACTAACAGTATTCACCGTACCGGAAAAGCAAGGTCAAGAAGCGCTGTTTGGTTGCTCCCAAACTTCGTAAACAGAAGACCACCAGGATGGGACTGGGGGGAAAAAAAACACGAGTATAATACACCCAGAAGATATATAAAGCTCCAAGCGCAAAAGAACTAGAAGACAAAAACAAATCTCCACTTACTTTCTCCTTACGGCTGTCCATCTGGGTATGGGAAGCAATTATAACTATATTCTCCAGCAAATTTTCAAGCTTGATTTTAAAGGCTAGGTATGCCTCTGGATTCCCCAACATAGACTTTTCTATGTCTTTCATAAATAGTATCAGTGGACTGTTTTTTCTTTCACTTGAAGCAACCTATAAAAACCACACTTAAAATAATATACACTTTATGCGCACACCCCTTCAACAAGCAGTGTACATAGGAAGTCTTTCGTGTAGAATAAACCGTGGGGCATTTTTACCTCAAAAAGTTCATTAATGGCAAGTTTATCTATATCATCAACACTAGAACTATCCAAGCGAAGTAAGTCCGCTGCAACAAAAGAAATCAGACTGAAATCAATCTAAAGCAGAGATTGAAACCACGTAATAACAGCATCTTACAATGAGGTTTTAAGGTAAAAAAATATATATATATATATATATATATAGAGAGAGAGAGAGAGAGAGAGTCACCAGCACAAAAGAACCCGTGATCTTCTTCACAGATGCCCCCAAGATCATTGCCTTCAGGAATTGCTCTATCAAATCTAACCCCAATTTTAGAGGAACCATTTTCTTCAAATGCAAGAACTACTTTGCCTCTGTAACCATAGGTTGGGCCCCTGAAAACAAAAAACATGATTCACATATGAATAAAACGCAGAGTCCCACACACAAAAACAACCTTATCCGATATAATAAGCAAATGCTCTGTATAGCAGTACCAGCAGGTTAGTTAAGACAGGAGTTAAACCTTAGCTAGACCTTATTGCTCTTAAAAGGCCACGTTACCAAGTGCCTTCCCCTACAATGAATTGAGTGTGGGACAGGTAAACTAACCTTCAGCATCATGAATCAAAGTGGCTGCCCACACTTTATCACTGATTCGCCCCAATATTTCCATAAGCATGAAAACTATGGCATCAATGATTACTTAACCATCTCATCTAAATTCTGAATCAACAATACATGGGCACTATGTAGCAAGGATATGAACAGTCCGATACGGTTACGGCGACGCGACAAATTCTAAAAATGATGATATGCAAAATATATTTTTCTTGGTTAATTGTACAATATATTGTGCCGTGTTCACCCCTGTTTCCTAAACTCTCAAATAAACCACTAACTTACCTCCCCTTTCGTTATATAAAACTTTTACCTCAAAATTTTAAAAAAACATTTCCAATGAGAGGCAACTATGTCGTGTCCACTCCCGTGTCCAGCGTGCGTCCAGTGTAAAAAAATAATCTTAGTATCGGACATAGGCACCCAAATTGTCGCTCAGGATAGTATGTCACCACCATCTTGGATACAAAATGATGTCGCTAAACAATCAAGATATGCTCCGACACATCTACACTAGCTCGGATCAGGTGAAGGGGGAAAAAAATGGATTATATCCAACGTTCTAAAAATCAGCCTAGGCGGAGCCTGCCTCCGCGATTTTACCTTGGGCGTTAGTAAAAATCGCCCAGGAGATTAGACGGATCTGGGCGGGTGTAGGCAGACCTACGGGACTTTTCTAAAATGTTTATTAAAATGTGGGGGAGATTGTAATTTTAGTAAATGAGACTAAACTAAATCAAGGGTGTTTTTGGAAAAGATGAAAACTTTGATGGGTTTTAAGTTTATGAGTATTGAATTTGAGTCCGATGGAGAGTATTGGAGGGATATGAAGAAGAAGAGTTAGAAACTTAGTTTGTTGATAATATGAATTTTTTTTTAGTATGAGAATTGTCTCTATATTATTAATTTTATTAAAAATAAAGTTTCCGCCTAGGCCCCTCCACCACCCGCCTACCAGCTAGAGATTTTTAGAACATAATTTATATCCCAGCTCAACATGCACTTCTTAGACCTTAATTATTCAACTTACATCAGAATGAGTAGAGTTCCCACATCAAACACATAATGGTAGTTAGATGTAATTTTCAGAAACCACTTTGAGAATCGCGCAAAAAAAGGGTGCTTGAACGTGTTTGAGAAGGAAGACAATGAAGAGCACTTCTTAACCAAAGGCAACAATATACCTACAAGAATGGTGTTGTGTCATCGGGTCAAAATGAATGGTCTCAAGCAAGCAGGTGAGACCATATAACTTAGTAAATCAACACCAGATAAAACAATTACAACTCAAGAAGACTGCTAGAGTTTGACAACATTGTGCATAAACTGCTTCCGTGGTTCCTTACTAGTTTGATAACTTTGATTGTTGATTAAATGCTACGAAGATAAGAACAATAATCGTGCAAGCTGCTAGAGTTTGACAACATTGTGCATAAACTGCTTCCGAGGTTCCTTACTAGTTTGATAACTTTGATTGTTGATTAAATGCTACGAAGATAAGAACAATAATCGTGCAAGCATACCTTATCCCAAGACCCTTCGCGCAAGTATGAAAGAAGTCATGAAGAGTAAAAAAGTCTAAACTAATTCTTTCAAGTACCCCCCCAAAACACGCACACAAAAAAAAAAAAACAATAAAACAATAAATAAATAAACAATTCTACGAATCTTAATTTCTGGGGATTAATATGAGAAATGATTGTTGTAAGTAGGAGATGAATTCACAAACAACAAAAGGCATACATTTTCCTTTTGTGAATTTTAATTCCAGGACTCCAACTACAACACAAAAGTTGAAAAGAACATACAGACATAACTCCTACTAAATCTTCCATCAGGGGAAACCAATGAGAATTATAAAACAAGGCAAACCCTGTGCATGAGCAAGTGGATATCCGCCCTCCACATCGCACATATTCAAATAGGAAGTAAAAACTACCGACCAGTTATTTGTGGTTTGGGCATGCCGAGAAACTCGGAATCCAGGTGATTAAAAATGCCCGACAGAAGACCCACCTGCTCATGTCGGTCTATCATTACATTATATATCAAATAAATAGCTGTGTTTCTTGGCAGAGCTGGTTGTCGGTAACAATACTTCATAGAAAGCATTTTCCCATACCCACAAAATACCACTAAGATTTTATTAGAATTGCAGAAAAGACACCTTAAAGGAGTTTGCAAAGGGGAAAATCCAGATGGTACGGAACCCACGAACTTCACTCTATCACCTGCCAAAACAAAAAAAAAAAATCATGTAACTAAAAAACCAAGAAATTAACTAATCAAACATCCACATCTGACAAATACCAAAAAAAAAAAAAAAAAGAGGAAAAAAAGTATCGGACACCTTTTTTGAAAGTGTAGTTCTTTGATGTTGCAGTCGATGCTTCCTGCTTAGGCTGGCCTTGAGAGCTTATGGTAGATCCACCAGTTATATCAGCTTCAACACTCGAAGCTGGTTTCTTAAGTTGTAATGCAGCCTGTGCCCGTTTTGCAAACACGCTTGCTCTTTCAGGCCTTGAATTTTCTTTTACTATATCAAAATCCTTTGGTAATGACCCCTGTATACACTACAAGTAACATTAAGTCAATATAACAAAGCTGCTTATAGAAACAAAACCCTCTCCCAATGGGGATTGAAGGATGTAAATAGTATTGCTGAGTGTGGCCTTAAGCACAAAGTCCACAGCAATATAAACCCTTAGAAAAGAGAGCAACTAACTTTCTGCTGAAGAAGCAATTTAATTAAGAGTCCGTCTTGGATACCTTTTTTGGCACAAACAATCACTTATTAGTCATTGCATAAAAGGTATCACCTTTGGATCAGCTTTTTCTCGGCTTAAAAAAAAAAACCGACTCCTTTTAAAAGCTTTTTTTTTTTTTTAAAAGAGCTTGTAAAAAAAAGTTGCGATTCGTAGCTTATTTAGAAATCAGTTTACAAGTCGTTAATCTAAGAGGTAACCCAAAGGGGCTCTACATCGTCAAAGAAGCTTACACCAGGTAATAGAAGCGAATCAACTACGAGAAGTCTAGCACCAAAATGTTTGGCAAGCGCCTTAGCCAATGTTTCCTGGTATATTTCCGAACCTACAAATAAATTCATAATATTCATAATGTCCAAGATGGATTAGGAAAAGAGAAATATTAAAATACAAAACTTTTGACAGAAATTAAGATGTAATACCTGCTGGACCAGATAATAATATTCTTGGGCACACAGTAAGGAGGTCTGAGGCGTACTTTGCAAATTTATTACACTTCAAATGTATAAATGTGGAAGCAATCAACACATTTTTTGTGGTTTCACTGTTGCAATTCACCAATTAGCTCAGTAACATAACTCACCAAAATATAAGGATCTAAAACAACTAGTTTCCGGTATTAAAAGAACTGAAAGAGGATCCCAAAATAAAATTAACAAACAAAAGCAATAGTTTCGTTCCTTGCATAAATACCAAATAATGATGATAAAGAAAAGCATAAAGCAAATACATAAATTTAGGGAGAAAATAATTAGTGATATGGCACAAGTATTTATGCAAAAAAAAAAAAAAAAAAACTTCACTACTTTCACATTTCACTATTAACGCATGAAAGAGAAAACACAAATAGAATGGACTACACATCGAACAAAAAGCGTAGTACTAAACAAGAAGCACAGTATGAAAAGCAAAATGACGATCTAATTTTGAGTCAACTTCTCTATGCCACAACTTTGAAGAGGTAACATCTCATTTTTTTTAGGAGAATTCTACCATGTAACAAGGACCCTCCACCATTAAAAGATAAATCAATTAAAGTGTTTCAATAAGAAAAAATCGAAAATAAGAAACAACCAGGCAACATCGGACAATCAAAACATTCCAAAGCATAATTACTGATCCAAAAACAGAAAGACTACTTGCTTTCAACTAGAGGCAGCGCAGTTGTTTCACGGTAACTAGATAGATGGTAAAAAGAAGCATGAAGATCATGTAACATCCAACATTTAAATCCAAGTTCTGCACCTTAAATAATATGGGAAGTTCTCGAACGAAACTTCAATGTCATCAGGATTGAGAATTCCTTGTTGTAAGCCATCTTTAAATGCTTGGCGCCTTGTCGATGTCAAAACTGGAGGATCAATACCCTTCAGTAATTCCCTGATTTCCCTTTGCTCCTCAAGTATTTTGGAGATGCTACCACTTAAATTGAACTCAGAAGCAGATGATCCGGTAAGCATCCGCAAGAGCGGTCTTAATTCATTTCCTGTCCTAGTAAACTTTCTAGAATCTGCATCCACTCCCATGCTATCAAGAGGTGGGTTTTCATTAGTAGCATCAGAAGATGGAACAGCTTTCTCACTCGATGAGACAGGGGCCCCATCATCATGATCAGCAATGTCCTTCATGTCAGCGTCAAGTACATCGTTCGAAGGGGGTAAAGTAGGCATTTCAGAACCTTGTTCCACATCCTCACCATTTCGAGATGGTGAAGGAAGAAGAGAGAACTCCTTTCGGAGATTGGACAGAGATGCTAATATTGATGCCCCTGCAACAGCTGAAGGGTCTCCTGACCTTGCCTCAAAGTGCAATCCCTTTATTGGAGCACTATGGGCTTCTAATATGCTTACTGAAGGCGGCATGCCTGCAGCAGCTAAGTTATTATTGAAAAGTTGCTGGAAAATCTATAAAAAAAAGTTAAGAAAATGAGATTTTTTCCATTAGGAAGTAATGAAGATCAAACATACCTGACTACTACATGTTGAGACCGTTTGGATTAGCTTATTTGGGAACAACCACTTATTTGGAATTACTGGGAGATTTGAGTTCGATTGGCAAAAACTTTGTCACAGCTCTTTTTAATTTTGTTCCACTTTAAAACTTAAAAAGCAGCAATTTACTACTTTTTTGATTTTAAAAAAATCTATTAGAGAAAAAATCCCTTATTCCATACCAATACCAAACGGGCTCCCATAGACAATGAAAAGTAACAAATAAGCAACTCCATATATGGTGCATCATAAAGATTCTGGTTAAAAAGGATACATAAGCATGTTTTCCAGATGAACTAAAAACCACCTCATCACCTCCATTCAGAGGTATAGTGGAATTTTTTGGGTAAACCTTGCCATTTACTTGAACGGCACCTTTACCCCCAGTAATTTCAAGTAAGGTGACAGAAGAACCTCCTCGCTAACCACAGTAAAAGAGAACTGTGAGTACTATTACCAATCATGACACCATTATTATGCATTTTTTTATTGATACAAATAAGGCAGCAAGTCCTACCTCAGGCTCTATGTGCCTCAGATTACACAGAAATTTACTAACGGACAGATCTCCCAGAGGCAAGTTGCATTGACGACCTTGACCAACAGTGAAAATCGGACTATCTATTACCACATGAGGATTCTGGAATAAACGGAAAAAGAAGCATTACAACTGTATTTCAACACAGTACATCCAAATCCAGAGTTTCTACATCAGCTTACTAAAAAAAGTTTACAGAAATAAACACTTTCTGCACAAAAAGCATAACCACCGATCAACACAGCATGCAAGTTAAGGTCCAAGTAACAAGGAAGACGAAAGGTAAAGTTTCTTCTCTCCAAGCTCCATCATCTCTCACTTCCATTGCTTGTGGCAAACAAGCGATACAGTTTGAGTCTTCAAGTCTTTTACTAGTTTAGGGCTCGCATGATGATGTTTCCCAGACCAGTTTCTGTTACCCTTTTATAAGAACAAAAACATGCTTGGAAACAATACTGATTTTTCAAATATATATGTATATATATTGGGGGGGGGGGGGGGGGGGGGGGGGTGGGGGGCGGGTGGTATGTGAGTTAAGGAAGTTCGATACTTCTCCATATTACCAAATATTTTGCAAATAGTTTTCAGTTTCTAGTTTGCCTCCACATTTGAAAAGGATGTAAAAAGTGAGAATTGAAAAAACAACCAACGCTTTCTAGTCTCCTGATTTGGAAAAAAAATAAGAACAAAAAGCGAAAACCAAAACACTACCCAACGGCCCCTAATCTTGCATCTGGTTTCGTGTGTTTTAGAAGTCAACGACTTGGCAATATTTTTACAATTAGCGTGTCAGATGCCCATAGGTGGCATTTAGGGTCATTTATGACTCCTGCAACCTTTCTTGTAGATCATCCTGGGGTTACCGGATGATGGGAATAACAAAGCATAAATTTTGAAATAAGCACGAAAAGTCAATATATGAATTGTTTCATTATTCGTTATGTTCGGGTCTTTTCGTTGCATTCACTTACAACAAGAAACAACCACCAGTGTTTGGTGCAGCACATGTTTGGTGCATTCTTCTTTCTTTCCTTCGTATTTCGTTGCATCATATTCCAAATAACTTATCCAATTACGACGTATTAACCGCTAATGCACCTTCGGGCACCAACAGGATTTTATATTTGCTAGTTGCTACTCAATATCTCAAAGTTGCAAAAAAAAAAAAAAAGAATATCCCTGTGGATTCAAAATTACAGAGAAGTTTGAATAGTGACAATCGTGATCACCTCTTTTATTCAGAATAGCAAACAAATCTACGAAACTTTCAGCCAAGTATGTTATTTTAATACTGGATTATGCAATTTTTACCTAGCTTCTTCTCCTCATTTGTTTCTGTGCTTCTCTAAAATGAGAATTTTCTACCTTACGCACAATCAAGTCTCTAATTCACATTGATTCTTCAACCTTAAAAGACACCAAACCCCTAATACTTAGGGTTACAATATCTTAAAAGCATAATACCAAAACCCTAATCCTTAATTCTGAAAACAACCCCCTAAATAGGGTTGTCCAAAAGTTCTTGTAGTGCTTTTCCATAAATTCCTCCGAACATACACCTCCAAAACATAGCCAACCTCAACCCCTACCCCCCACGCATAAGTTTGCAAGTGTACAGCCAATTATTAAAGCAATAAATATACAAGCTTTCCACAGCTAAAACCCATACAATATAGAAGCAAATGCAGTATTATATCAAATATCAATTGTCGTTGAAATGTTACTTGGGAATTGAATGTTACTACATTATTTAGTATCAGAGCCAACTCCGGGGGTACTAGCTTGTAGACGGTGGTGGTACCAACGAATGGTCCCCGGACGTCGGGATCTAGGCGGTGGTGCCTTCTGTAGTGCTGTTGAGCCGGCCTTGCAGGGCTTATTTAGTGGGTGACTAATGTAGTGACATTCACTCCCAAAAGCCTAAGCTAATAATAGGAGGAAGGGGTCACCCATTAAATAAGCCCAATGACAACTCAGTACATAGCCAATGTGGGACAACGCACTGCATCAAACACCCCCCCGATCCTGACGTCCACGTCAAGGGCTGTCTGTCAGTCACCACAGGTGGCACCACACGCTAGTGCCCCACGCTAGTACCCCCGAGTTGAATCTAATACCAAATAATGTAGTGTCATTCACTCCCAAAAGCCTAAGCTAATAGGAGGAAGGGTCACCCATTAAATAAGTCCATGGACAACCCAATACACAGCCAATGTGGGACAACGCACTGCATCAGTACCCCTTTCTCCCATCATCTTAAGCTTTTGGGAGTAAATCTTACTACATTAGAAGGTTTTCTATGTTCAATATGTTCCTAACTCAAAAAATACTGTCCCTTCTACCATGTTTGCCTGACTAAAACTTTTTTGAAGCAAGCTATGTCACATAGGAGCTTAAGGGAATATCAATTGTCACCGGTGACGAAAAATAAATCTTCCAAACTTTCCAAATTCTAGCATGGTTCTTGTCCTAGAGTTAACATGAGAAGCATGTAAGAAATAATGACAAGCCACTCTACTTGTATAGTAGATACTTGATAGTTCTAGATAAGCTCCCTAGCAATAAAATGACATAATTAAGTTCGTGTAAATGTCAAAACAGGTTTGTCATGGCCACCGAGCCGTGCGACTAAAGGACTCAAGATACACATATTTACACACACACACACACACACACACACAAACACAGGTGAGAAGTGCACCTACAAAGCACTTAAGAGAACTAAGCAGCTTCAAGAATCCATGCCAAATGTAGGAGCAAAACTTTCAAAAAGTCAACAGGCATGTAAATCAGTTTAGTCAAACCAACAATTATATTTGCTGAGAATCTTAAATGCCCCGTTGGCCTGCTGGAAAAACATCGGAAAACATGGAGAACTTGCATAAAGATTTGTATTTAAGATCCCAAGATCTAATCTTTCTTTTTTATTTTTCTAAAACAATCTTAGAGAACAAATCCAAGATTAATAAACAGGTGAAGAAACAAACTATGAGAAATGAAAACAGACCTGAGAACACTGGGACAGAAGCTTTCCCCATGGGACCCTACTTGGTTTCAGCTGCCGTTTCTTTGCACGGTTCAGCACCGAACCTACTGACTTCGTCTTCTCCACATCAATTGCCGTATCAGCTAAAACCCATCACCCAAACGCACAGTAAAGGCCAAAGATCGACAAACTTGGTACAAACACACACTGACACACAAATCAATAAAGTCAAAGCACATGCAGCAGAAAAAAGATCGCACCTAGAGACGTCGGAGACACCAAAGCCTCGCCTTCCACTGGAGATACTGCAGGATTTTCCGACATGGTTGCATCAAATCCATCAGACGGTTTCAAGAAACCGGCACAAGGCGGATCAGAAGATCGAACCTCCTGTTCTAGCGATTCACAACCCGATTGCTTCGCCGGACCTAGAGATTCGACAACCGGAGGAGCACATGGTTTCTCGTTTGTAGATGAAGCCGCCTCCGCCGCCTTTCGTACCGACCACAAAATTCAGGCAAATCAATACAAAAAAAAAATCCATACCTATATGCATAAATATAATCTCGAAATAAGCGATATAAAAGAAGCCAAGCCCTAACACTCCTCCTGATTTAGGGGGGGGGGGGGGGGGGGGGGGGGGGGGTGAAGAATAAACCTTTGATCTTTTGCCGTTGGGGAGAGGAGATGAGGTTGGAGAAGAAAGCGGACGTTTCGAGGAAGAAGCGCTTCGCCTGGTCTCAACCATGTCGATGTTCTTCGATCCAAATTCTGTTCCGCAGAAGAGAACAGAGAATTATAGAGAGATGGGTGAATGATTGCGGGAGGGAGATCAGTAATCAAGCTTCCTTCCTGTTCTTATTTTATAGTAGTAGTATTTTTTTAGACACACACACACAGAGAGAGAGAGAGGGGGGTTATAACTTATAAAGGGGCAGAAAGTAGAAAGGAACCTGTTTGGGTGAGCGACAACACACACACACACAGAGACAGTAGGAGAGAAATAAATTGAATGAATGATTTTGGTAAGTGTCAAACAGTGGGAGGGTATCTATTTGCTTTTACATTTTGCACAAATCATATACGTTAGTAACGTTACATCTAATTTCCATTTTTGGTACAAAAACTATAATCCACCTTTAATTTTAGGAAATTACTAATTACATCAGTTTTTTTTGTTAATTACATCACCTTATCACCTTATAGTGTAAAAAATATTAAAATTTTATGACTAAAGATGGTGTATTTAGCAATTCTCTAATTTTATTATTATTATTATTATTATTATTATTATTATATTATATAAAAACATTCTTTTTCTTTTTTCTTTTTTTATAGGAAAAACATTTGTCCACCCTCCTCTCTCATTGGCTAATGCAGTAGAATTCGGGATTAAATGAGAATTAATTAATAGTGTAAAGTACCGAACCTACTCATTAACCAATAAAAAAAAAAGTGTGAGCAAAAAATTAATAATTTTGAAATGAGCAAAACTGCATTCATTGCTCACAATCAACTTTATTTGGGTAAACCACTTCCCTTGTGATCGGATGGCAAGGCCTCTGGGTATTATACTCAAAGGTCTCACGTTCGAATCTCAAGGGGGTGGCCACAGGTGATTCACCCGGACGCCCTAGCCTCGTGGGTTTAATCGAGGTGTGCGCAAGTTGACCCGGGCACCCACAGTTACCAAAAAAAAAATACTTTATTTGGGTAACATTATTCAAGTTGTCCACAGTTTGGGGTGAGAATGGTCAAACTATGGAATTCCCCGGCCACTTACTAACATAGTTCTGAAATAAAAATAAGAAGAATTAAGAGATACGACCTAAAAATTTTTATCACTAATCATATATTTTCCAAATTTGTATTTGGATTGTGGTTCACAATATATAGATAGCAGTTGACTTATTTAATTTTAATTAGAGAATGTTAAAGTGGTACAATTATTGTTGAATGTGAATCCACTATTACACGTACTGGCACATACAGAATATAAAATTGGAAAGCACAACAGTACAAAGTTGAAGTGGTCACACGTCTACCACACAATGCACACATGTTAAGAATTATATTTGGGTACAAAATTTGAAAAGTATGGCATTACTATTTTCTTTAACTTTTTTTTTTTGTAAATTTAGGAGGGCATTAATTACTACTTTCTAAAAAGTTTCTAACACTAGTTATTACATACGGAGTATATGGCATGAATTTTTTATTTATTTTTTTCAAATAAATGGCATGAGTTTGGGAGAGCAGTTTTAGATTCACATGCATTTAAACATTAAACTTTCAAACTCATTGACTTTAGTACAAACACGTTTATATCATTGGACTAAACCACATGTTTGGAAGGTCATGAAGGACGCAATCTTGTTGCAATAATTCTTTCTTAGCAACAAAAATATTACTACAATATTTAAGAACTTCAAATTGAAGTGTCAGTCTAAGGTGTGGCTCAATTATGTAAATATTACACAGACATCTTAACAAGGGAAATGCATATGCATTTCTTTTTTCTTTGGATAAATATTTACGTGCAACATTTACCCAATAGAAAGTTGTGATCATTGTGGAACCTTTGGGGTTAGGTTGGAGTATGACATGAGCGGAAACAAATGGAGACCAAAGGGGGCCATGGTTCCTCCAAAATTTTTGAAAATTTGTGGAATATATGTTTAGTTTTAACATTTGAAATTTAATTTAGAAATTGGCCCTCCCAAATTTGTTACATTTATAATATAAACCATCTAAAAAAGTCAATTTGAAATCAAACTCCTCAAGACCATAGTTTGTTTCGTATGACTAATCAAAGGACACAAGAAACTGGACTAACAATCATTTTGAATTTAATATTCGTTGTTTGGTAGGCGAAACAGAGCTTAATTGTCAATATCGACTTATTAATTCCCATATGGAGGACTATTTA
Organism: Hydrangea macrophylla; assembly: GCA_033977485.1. Classification (NCBI taxonomy): domain Eukaryota; kingdom Viridiplantae; phylum Streptophyta; class Magnoliopsida; order Cornales; family Hydrangeaceae; genus Hydrangea; species Hydrangea macrophylla. The sequence continues at coordinate 113,207,939 of CM066982.1, read as the reverse complement.
CTTCAAGAGTGTGGCATTAACTATCCTACATAATAGAGAAGGGGAAAAAAAATATTCAACTATCTACCTCATGAGACAAAAATGAGATCTAATCGACCAAACCACTCTTTCGACTCTCTATCTCACACCAAAAATATATATAAATAGGCCAAAAAAAAATTTCACCTCAAGGGCACTCCCCACAAACCCCGCATAGAACTTGTTTACTAGAGAACTCAAATCCATTTAACTTGGCCTCTCCTAACCTAAAAAAAAAAAAATTAACTTGGATCACCTCTGGGGTAGGATGGGTGTGTGTACATCCTGTCACAATCCAAATAAATATAAAAAATTTAAAATAAAAACTATATACTCTGCAACATATATATACTTGTTCATAAATTATACATTAAGTAGGCATACCATGTATTATATTGGTTCAATTATGTGCTTAACAAGAAAGCATTGAAGATTGCAATATATTTAGGCAATATTTATTCTTAATCGGTGGATTACTTTTAGATTTAAAAATACATTAATCACATTCACCGTACAAAGTGGAGAAGGAATCATGCAGATGAAAATCTCATTTAAGCGCAATGATTGGTTGTTTACGTTGTCTGATAGTTGCTAGAATCAAGATATACATTTTTGTCACCAAAAATGATCTCATTATATAAACTAGTAGGGCCACTCACATAGTGAGTGGAGAGAGCAGTTTTTTTTAGGCATTTTTGAGTACAGTTTTATAGACAACTTTAATTGGTCTTGTTTTGATAATTTGTATGATAAAATAGTATAATTTTGTTTGTATTTTTTTTAGTGAAACTTACTTAGTTTAATTATAAATATGGCGTATAAGTAAATGTATTTGGTACCCCACCCTTTCCCTTTATAATAGTATAAATATAGATATATTTATTTGCAGTGAAGAGTTTGAGTTCAATAGCCATTGGGCTATTTTGAGATTTTGAAATAAATCTTTGTAGTTTTACTTTAGTCTAAAATCACAAAAGAGTGTCTACTTTTGAACCTTAAAATGAGTCTAACTACAAGGGAGGGGTAAAATGTAATTAACCATATTTCATATTCACAATACGTTGACATGAGTACAACTTTTCAAAACATTTTATGACTAGTTTGACACGTGACATACTTATTCACATGAAACACGTGTGACTCGTATAGGGATGCTCACGAGTCGGGTGAGTCGGGTTTGACCCTCATCCGCTCATCCATCCGAATATAGTCGGGTTTACCTTCCTTTCACCCGTCATCCATTCATTTTGTCGGGTGCACTCAACTCATTGGATGGTCGGGTGAGTCGGGTTGAGTCAGGTGAAACCCGATTGTCTCATTTGTCTCAATCAAGTATTTGCTTTACACATGACTTTGTCTATATTTTTTTATTTATTTTTTCTTTGAATGTCTTTGTCTACATAGACATGTGCTAACCAAAACTCTGACCAAATACAAAATAAAAACATAGTCATGTGCTAGTGTGATGGTTGTAATGTTTTTATATCTCCGCTAGTGACATATAAATTTTATTGATATAAGAATATAACATATATATGCATATATTTTAAAGACTATATAATACATAATACATATACTGATATAAGCATATTACACACACACATATATATATATATATATATTAAAGACTATATAATACATAATACATATACTGATATAAGCAGATTACACACACACACACACACATACATATATATATATATATATATTAAAGACTATATAATACATAATGCATATACTGATATAAGCATATTATATATATATATTAAAAAATAACTAAGTATGTTTTGATCGGGTGAATCGGGTTTCCACCCCTCTAGACCCGTGATTCCACCCGAAACTGTCGGATTTACACCTCCAAGACCAGTAACTCCACCCACATTGTTTAAAAACAAAAAATAAGGCTACGGGTGGTCGGATGGTCAAGTGAGTTGGGTGAACGGGTGAATTTTGAGCAGCCCTAGACTCATACATGCAGGGGCAGACCCAGGATTTTTGGCTAGGGGGGGCTAGCTTATACGGGGGTTCCCCCCACCCAAGGCGATTTTTTTTTGGGTCTACCTATACATAATTATGTGTAACATAGTAGAATCGCATATAGAATTGGTTTAACACCCATAATTTGGGGTAAATCCTATAATTTTAGGGGGTCTTTATCTAAAACATGTAAAATATTACATGTAAGTATAGAATTTCAAAAGTATAAAGGGGCATGTGTCTAAAACTTGTAAAATATTACATGTAAGTCTAGAATTTTTAAAAGTTCAGGGGGGGCTGTGTGAAATTTAAAATGACTTATTTCTAAGGCTAGTGCTAATGCCAAAGCACAATGTGCTAATGCCAAAGCACAAAGTGTCACTAAAAGCTTTAGTGACACTTATAAGTGTCACTAAAGCTTTTAGTGACACTTTGTGCTTTGGCATTATAAGTGTCACTAAAGCTTTTAGTGACACTTTGTGCTTTGGCATTAGCACATTGTGCTTTGGCATTAGCATCACCCATTTCTAAAATCTACAAACTATTACACATAATTTTGTAATTTTCAAAAATTCAGAGGGGGTTGTGCCACCCTTGAATAACACTTGGGTCCGCCAGTGCACACATGGACTGATAATCTATTAAAAAAACATGAAATGTACTTAAGTGTTGTCTTTCTTCTACGCTTGTTGATTGTCAATTGTTTTTTTAATTAAAAGAATTAATGAATGCGACTAGATTAAAGCTATGATTCTCAAATTTATATCCCTAATTTTATCTCTATAAATGTGGTATATAGTGAGACCACATCAACATCAATCCGAATAGGACCACTTGAATATGGGTAATTCTATGCTTCAATATTTGAATCCAAAAAAACTTTAACAATTGAACACATGTTGTGGCAGTGGTTAAATGTGGTACAACTAGCGAAGCATTTGAAAATCAAATTTGAGGATTAATGTTTATTCTTTGAATTTTGATTGGAAGTTATTTGAGGTCCTACTTACATATATACTACCATATTTGTAAACTATAGCATTAATTAGTCCCCATGCAAACATATTTGCTCTCCAGTTAATATAATTGATTTAGGTAAATAAAGACATCTCTGATTAGTTAACTGGATTTAGGAAGAATGGCCAGATTGTTTAGTATATGAAAAATGCTAAGTATACATGTTTGAGACACTTAAACAGTTTACTGGCCTGCTGATGAGTCAATGATAATTATGAAATAAGATTTAATTTTAAGTTCTTTTAGCTTGTAATTAAAGAAGAGCATTAGTTATCCACATAAGCAATTGTCTTATTTAGGTGTATCTAGCATTACTCTAAATATATCTTATCTTATTCTTATAACTAAAAGCGGAGAGTAGGAAGCAAAGTTGAATGTGAGGCTGACACGTGGCACTTAAACTTACCTCCCATGAGTTTCCTTCTTATTACACATACCACCCCTTCACCTTTTTGTCTTCGATCTCTTCGTTTGCCCTAAATAACTTCTTAACCAGTCTCTCTTTTAACAGCAGAGAAACTGAAACACACTCAATGTTAAACGTATCTCTCCCTTCATTTCTAGCTATTATAGACCTCCCCCTCTCTCTAAGGTGCAGTGAATCTCATCCCCATCCCTCCCTCTCTCTATCTCTCTATCTCTCTCTCTCTCTCTCTCTCTCTCAACCTATATGTTTCGCCATTTTCTTCTTCCTCACCATTGTTTACCAGTGAATATCATCCCCCTTCCTACCTTTGACTTTGTTTTGATTGGTGTATTCAAAATTTTGCTTCAACTGCTCATATGGAGTAAATTGGAACTGGTTAAAAACAAATTTTTTTGAGTAAATTCGATTTTTCCCTTACTGCGTTTCGTTAATAGCTAACCAGTTCTTTTGTTATTGATTCCCTAATGGATAGGGTGTTGATGAATCGATTTGTTTAAACGATCACTGCAAGGTTTCTTGGTTGTTTTACTGTAATTTTATTTATGTATGTTTAGTTGATTAACTCAAATAGCAATTTTTTTTCAAGAAAACTAATTGATTTTGACTTTTGAAAAGGGTATTCAACTTCTCATAACACCTTTATTTTTAGAAGCGAGGAAATTGTTGCTAGAAGTCCTGAAATCTTCAAATTTATTACCTTCAAACTTATATGCTTCATTTGAAATTTCTAATTTTTAATATGAGGTTGAGTTTATCTCCCTAATTAGCAAAGGATTTATGTATTATGTTCAAAGATATCTGACTTGGTGGTTATTTTTCATGTTCATTCTCGATAAGTTGATATGTGGTTATAACAGTTATTTTTTGTTAGTTCCATTTATCACATCACAGGGTTACTTCACACACACACACACACACATACGCCCCTCTCAATTTTTGGTTTTCAAAAGATATTTTCCGATAGCTATTTTTCCTGTGACAGAATTTATAACAATCATACTATAAGCTTTTAAAAATAAAATAAAAATTTTAAATACAGTGATTATGAGGTATGGTAGCTTGGATTACTTTCTAAACTTTGTCAAATCAGCTTAAACCTTGCATATTTGATTTGTAGTTTTCAAAAGCAATGTGGCCAAATCGAAATGCATATTTACACCCCAAATAAATGATAAATCATGACAAAGCCATGGAAGCCACTAACTCGCAAGTTGAAGTTACGGGCCATAGTCCTTACCCTTTGTTGGTATGATTTATTGCCCTATTCTTCTTTCTAATATTGCTTTTGCATGATTATTTCATTTATGGTTGAAATTTTAAAAACCATATTAAGGCCTAATTGTTATTGACACCTCTCTCCACGATGGGTTTTGGATATTTTTCTTTTGGTTGTGAACTCTAAGTGTAATATTGCCTAGACTTGGGCAGCACATAATAATATTTTATTTCTTACGGTTACACAAATCTGTATATTTGTTTTTCCTTTTTTCCTTCTCTTTTTACTACTTACTTTGTTCCCAAATGTGCTTCATGTATCCATCTCTATATTTTGGGACAATATTTTTAGAAAGCAAATGGAAGCTAATTTGAATATTTTAATCTTCAACTACTGTTTCCATAGACAAAGCATGGCCATAATGTGGTAAGATTTACACTTCAAAGGTCTTATTTGTTTTTTTTTCCCTTTCTTTGGTGAAACAAATGTCATATTAACATATCAAGTTCTGATATATATATATATATATATGTGTGGATGGACCGCAATAACTTTTCATGCTATAGGGTCCTCTGTGGTACACTTTTTATACATTAAGTAGCAGAATGATTTCTATGCAAGAAGTGATTCCAAAGAGGCCACCGCTTGGGTAAATGAAGGGGAAGTGTGTAAGTGGAGATGCAACTCTTTATCTTTAAAGAGATTCACAACACTATTAAAACTTAAAAGTAGAAAGAATGTGAATCTCTTCATACATTGAGAGGGCCAATTCCCTTGCTGACTAATTTGCTAAAATGGGCATTGGTTGAGATCATCACTTGATGGCTTGGGTTTAAGTTGAAGTTTTTACGAGTTTGTTTGTGTTGAACAAAATCCAAGACATGTCTGGATCCAGTAGCTGCAGCTTTTTGAGTGGGAAATTCTACCATACAAGGCCTCACATGATGGGTATAAAGCACCGTCTATTTTATTTTATTTATTTTTTATTTGTTGGTGAACCCTTGGCCATTTTTGGGGCTTTTGTTTTCATGTCAATACCTTATTCTGTTTGTTTTTACTTGCAATAATAGTAGGCTGACTTGAAGTTGAGGATCAATTGAATGTACATCAATCTAATGGTTATCAATGAATGTATACTCTTTAAGAGTGGCCTGACAGAGCATTAGGGTTTATTTTTAGATGTTTTCTTAACATACTGTACACCTAATACATGTTTTCTCAACTTCATTTTATTGAACTTCATGATCGAAAAGTAATAATGTTGTTTCTTGATAAGTATTATTCACATTCTATGTATTTTACCATAGATGTCAAGTTCATTTTTGGGTTTATGGAATAATTCTTCGTAAGGTTGTGAGTTGCCTAAAAACAAGAACTTATTGGAAGGTACACTTGCATATGATTCTTGATTGCAAATTATAGAATAGTTCCAAATTCTTGAACCATTTTTTGTCTAAAGTTACAAAATGAATTGTATTTTAAACAGCATACCCGCGCATTGCGTGGGCTTACATGCTAGTATATATGAAAGCATAAGCTTTTGCTTCTGCCACGTGTCAATTTCTAAGTATTTTGATTATATATATACATATTTGTGCTAATTAATGATTGACCATTAAATAAAATTTATGACCAATTTAATTTCAGTTGAATTTGATATTTTATTCATTATATACCTTTGAATTTGTATTAAAGAGATATGTATCCAAACATTTTTGATACATCCTAACTAAATTAAGATAGCATTTATTTAGACAATAATTTTAGATTCAAAATTAAAAAAAAATTCACATTAGACATCTGACTGAGAGTATGTAAATAAACATACCTGTATATATAAAGTATCTGGTAGTGGTAAAGAATTCGTGTGTTGTTTTTGTCCGTTTATATTGTATTCTGATCAAACAAAAAGTACCATAACTTTTACATATACAAGTGCAATTTCATATGTATACGTATGCTTTTACATATGGAAGTGTAGTAATATACATGTATATTTGCTTCTGCCACGTGCAGTCTTCTAGAATTTGATCTTTTAAATTTTTTTCCTTTATATTTTTGTGTTAATATTAACAAGGATTGACCAATTTTTAATGTAGATTAATTTAGATATATAATTTATCATCTGCCTTTTATTTGAATTAAAGAAATAAGTATCTTAACATATTTCAAATATCCTAACTAAATTTAGATAGCATTTATTTAGCCAATAATTTTAGTTTCAAAATTAAAAATTTGTTTACATTAGACATCTGATTGAGAATATATACATATATACTTGAACATATATAGTATTTGGCATGGTAAACAATTCTTGTATTGTTTGATCTATCCATCGACATTGTATTCTTATTAGTCAAACAAAAAGCACCATGACTTTTACATATGTAAATGCATTTATATATATTTACAAATGTATGGAAGTGTAGTAATATGCATGTTTATATCATCTACATTTCTTTTGTATTCTATGTAGACTTCAAAGTTTAGTTTAAGTTTGCTCATCCATATATTTGCTGATTTTTGGTTCTTATTTGAAGGAAATAAGAAGATTAAGGGTATGTTTGATAACCCAACTAAGTGATGAAATGAAACTTTTCAGCACTTATTTATTTTCAGTGCGTTTGATAACATACCACTTAATTGAAAAACTAACCCAAAACTTGTTGAAAACTTTAAGTGAATTTCTTTTGCTGAAAATAATCACTGAATGCATTTCATTTCAGTACTTGAAACACTGATTTAAGTATTGCAAATTCAATCACTTAAAATTCAGCACTTTATTTTCAGTACTTAATTTTTAGTTTTATCAAACACCCCCTAAGCGTGTTACTTTAGAAGGTGATGAGACTATGTTCTCTTGACCTTACAGGTATGTGTCATTTATGTAGTTTTGGTGTGTGGTTGAATATTGTTACTTTGTTTAACCAATGCTAAGTTTTAAAGAAATATTCTTCAAACCATCAAGAACTAAATTATTTAAGGTCGTTCAGTTATTGAGTATTTTGAATTTACTATTGTTGAAATTTGTGATTTAAATTTACATATAAGATATATAAAACATTGTCATCTTTTGTTTACCATTTGCACAATCGTTCTTTTATATTTTAATAATGTATTTTTTTTCATTGCATAGTACTTTTGTGTTTTATAAATCTCCAGTGCACTTGCACGGGGTCATAGCTAGTGTATAATTATGTTGGGAAGTTGTGTTTTTATCATTATCCGAGTCATGCGTGTTATTTTTATTTTTTTCGGTTACAAAATCATGCATGTTCATGTGGCCTTAAACATTAATTTTTTTGTTGAGACACAAGTGTCTTTAATTACATGTTAAGTGATCCTTTATATAGTTGGAAAAGGTGGCAACCTTCACATCAACATGTCTCAAAAGACTATGTTTGAGGATTCATCAAGAGTACTGGACATTCGTGAACCACGATTATATGCTATGCATGACTGCATTGGTGAAACATTTACACAACGTTGGTAGCCTCAAAGTGGTATATATCATATATTGCAATTAGTAAGTTTGATCCACCGCCAATTTGCATGTCTGTCTTGCACAAGCATCCTAATCTGATTTCACATTTTGAACACACACAAAAGAAGAAGAAGAAAGAGGCTGGTTTCACATCAAATTATAAAATTAATTAAACCACAGTGCAGAAGGCTCTTGGTACTTAAAAAATGAATAATAATAAAATTTTAAAAAATCAACTCTTGGTGCTATCTTAAAAGTCATATCACAAACTACCTTGTACTTTGCATTTCTTCATATTATGGAAGGACGCTAGCCTCCTAAACCAATGCAGGGTCACACAAAAATGTCACAGTTAGTTGAACAAAAAAATTGTAAATGCACCTTGAGTTTTATTTAGGCTTAAATGCATTTTACACCCGCCAAGTTTGACTCTCTGTGTCATTTTGGTGGTCCCTCAAACGTATTGTAGGGTTCTGTGGTCTGTGAGGATATTGAAGGGTCTTCCCACCAGGTAAGGTTTCCAATGATGGACTGCATACACGACAGTCATCATTTCCTTGTCATACACAGAGAGCTAAAGGTTTCTTCCTAAAATTTCCTTACTCGCATATGCTATTTAGGTGCTATTCTTGGGATAGAGCTGCACCAATGCCTTCATCGGAGGCATCACATTCCACCGTGAAGGTTTTGGTAAAGTCTGGAAGGGCTAAGACATGAGCTATTACTATAGCCTATTTTAATTTTGCAAAAGCAGGTTTGGCTTCAGAGGTCCATTTGAAATTCCCCTTTTTTAATAACCGAGTAAGGGGCTTTGCGATGATCTCACACCCTTTGATGAACTTTCTGTAGTACCTTGTGAGCCCTAAGAACCCTCTCAGCCCTTTGAGGGTTTTGGGCAATCGCCATTCGGCTATGCAGGCCACCTTGGATTTGTCCATAGACACTCCTTGTCTGGACACCACATGTCCCAAGTATTCCACAGAATCTGTCCTAAAGGAACATTTGCTTCTTCTGACCTTTAAATTGTTGTCTTAGAGGATTTGTAACACTCTCTAAAGGTGGTCTAAATGTTCTTCCATAGATTTACTATAGACTAGGATGTCATCAAAGAAAACTAAGACAAATTTTATGAGATAAGGTCGAAAAATGTCATTCATGAGGGATTGAAATGTTGAAGGAGCATTAATTAGCCCGAAGGGCATGACTAAGAACTCGTAATGACCATCGTGAGTTCTAAAAGTTGTTTTGTGAATGTCTTCTCTCTTCATTCGAATTTGGTGGTAACCCGACTTCAAAATGAGTTTTGAAAATAGGACTGATCCATGGAGCTCATGAAGTAACTCATCAACCACCGGTATAGGGAACTTGTCTTTGATGGTGACTGCATTTACAGCCTTATAATCAACACACATTATCCAACCTCCATATTTCTTTATGACTAATAGGACTGGGGAACTAAAGGGTCTAGTACTGGGCCTTGTAATTCCATTCTCAATCAACTCCTTCACAATGCTCTCTATTTCAGATTTTTGGAAGTAGGGGTATCGATAGGGCCTCGCATTCACGGGAGGAGTCCCAGGAAGTAGGAGAATATTGTGATCATGTGTGCTGGGAGGTGGAAGACATTTTGGTTCAGCAAATAGCTCATCAAATTGATGTAGCATGGGCTTCAATTCCGTAGGAGGAAGAGTTGGTGCCTCTCCAGAGGTGAGGGACATCAGTTGAGCTATGATTCCAGTTCCTTCTTGGTGCGTTATCTTGAGAATGAATTTATTGTCAACCATGGTTAGGGGGGGGGGGGTTGTCTTTAGTTTATAATGCTGGTCCTGAACAGTGAATTCCATTGTTTTCTTTGAAAAATCCTAAAGTATTGGTCCTAGGGACTCAAACCATTCAGCCCCTAGAACTATGTCATTACCCATGACTGGTAATACAAAGAAATTGAGCTTATAGTGGTATTGTTGTATCTGGAGAGGGGCCCCTTGTAGTTTCCCTTTACTTTGCATCACTACTCCATCAGCAGCATAAACTCTCATTATAGTCCATGTTCCCATCAGTTTGTGCATCCCCTTAGTCAAAGATGGATGTACAAAATTGTGCGTGGATCCAAAATCAACGAGTATAGTCACTTTTTGTTGTCCCAGAAGGCCTTGTACTCTCATAGTTTGTGGCTGGGTAGATCCGGTTAAAACATGGAGTGATATTGTATGGATGTCCTTTAAGGTTAGTTCTCCTAGTATGGTACCTTTCAGAACTCTTTGGTTCAATTTATTCTTCTTCCTCTTCATCCTTAGCTTCCATCAAAAGAAATTGTGCTTTCTTACACTGATGCCCTGGTCGATAAGGTTCGTCACACTTGAAGCACAAGTTCTTATCCCTTTTATCTTGTATTTCAATTGTAATCAACCTCCTAATAGGTTTGGTTATGGGCATGCTGGAGAGTAGTTGGTTCATGGGTAGATTTTGGAAGTTAGGTGCAGGGAAGTTCCTGGTGTAGTTGCTGACTGAATGAGGTATTTTGCCATTGTTCCATTTAGTTGTAGCTTTTCTGGCTTTTACCTTCTCTTCTTGAAACCTAGCAATTCTCATAGCATTGGTTAACGAAACTTGTTTAAATGACAACACCTCATATTGCAATTCTCTCTCAAGACCTGATATATAACCATGTCACGACTCATCCCGCTACGCGCGAAAATAGGACATATGGCAAGCCACTAAGGCTCATCCAATTCAATTAAAGTATAAATAGCAACGAAAAACATAAGTAAAATCCATGAAAATTTGAGTTTTGCGCATTTGAAAACACTTAAAGAAACATCCTGTTTGAAAACAGCAATCCAGTCAATCCAGAGAGCTTGAAATCTAGGGATGGCAATGGGGTGGGTATGGGACGGGGCCCCCATACCCCGCCCCGCCCCGCCCCGCCCCGTTTTACTGAACACTCCCCCCGCCCCCACCCCGCCCCGCGTAGTCTCTCTTCCCGACCCCGCCCCGCACTCGGGCTACCCCGCCCTACCCTGGTTAAGAGTTAAAATTTTTTATACAAAAAAATAATAATAATGAATCAAATGGCCCTCTTTTAAATGCATTTCCTTTTCAAATTAGATGTAAAAGGATTCAAAATATTAAATTTCTCAAGGCAAGAATCATCTTAGTTATGCCATTTTAGATATTTAATGTCTTTAGTTGTTGAACTACCAACTTGAGAACTATTATGAGTGTGCATAAAAATATACAATCAGCAATTTGGGGCATTGCAGTGGACAGAAACATCCACGCTTGGAAAGCTATTGGTTGTGGATTCTCCAACAAAAACATCCAGAGTACATATTTTACTTTTAAAAAATTACCCATAAACATCCAGAGCCTATCTCAAGAGGATGCTAATCTTATTTTGTGGTCTACTCAAGTGGTAGATGATAAATCACCACGATACACATACACACAAACACACAGTGAAGAAGAACCACTCAGAGAGAGAGAGAGAGAGAGAGAGAGAGAGAGAGGAGGAGGAGGAGGGGGGGAACGAAACCACTCACACTGACGGACCGGCGGTGGTCCGATGCCAAATGTAGTATTGAAGAGGGAGTAAGGTAAGGATTGAGGAACCGCTGCTCTCTGTGCGGCTTCTATGATTCTATAAGTTTTATGCCCTAAATATAAGCTCAATCTATAAAGAGTATTTATACTCCAATGATAAACAAGGGCATTAGTGTAATTTCTAGGTATAATCGGGACGGGTTCGGATTTTTTGACCCTACCCCCGACCCCGACCCGAACCGAACCCGACTTGGGTTATAAAGAACTCCCCCATATCCGCCCCTAACCCTGTTAAGCCCCCCCATACCCTACCTATTAGGGGCGGGGAACCCGTGAAACCCATCCCATTTCCATCCCTATTGAAATCCTAGCAGACTGCCCAGTCGACAATGTCAAAGACCCTGTTGACTGGGGGCTCAAATTCTCAGTCGACTGAATCTATCAGTCGATTAAACCCGAAATTCCAATTTTAAAAAAACAATCGAGTCGACTATGGTCTCCCGCCCAGTCGACTGTTTCTTGCACATAACCAAAAATAACATTTCCATCAATAATCCAGTCGACTCTGCCGGGGACTCCAGTCAAAGAACATGTTTTAAAAATGATTGGATATTTAAACGAGCTGAAGACCCTAGGTGCCAACATCGATGCACAGACCCAAGTTGATATGATCCTCAATACGCTGTAGCCGTCATTCGCTCAATTTAAACTAAATTAAAATATGAATAAAATGGATTTTACAATAAGCGAATTAATGAATTTTTTACTGGCAGCAGAAGGGTGATCAAACCTGAGGGCAACGTTCTAAATATTGAAAAAAGCTCTTCTTCTTCCCGATCTACACCGAAAGGAAAGAAAGGGAAGAAGAAGGCTGACACTGGTGGTCCAAGTGTTGGACAGGTCCCTAAGATTGCAAATTTCAAGGAAAAAGGAAAGGGCAAAGAGAATGTGGGTGTCCAAGGCAAAGGAAAGTATTTCCAATGCAGTGATAAGGGCCACTGGAAGAGGAACTGTCCATAATTCTTAGCTACAAGAGTTCTAGGTATGATTGTATCACATGTAATTGAAGTAAGTTTTATAACAGATACTTCAAACACTTGGTGCATTGATTCTGGTGCGACTAACCATATATGTAATTCATTGCAGGGGTTCAGATCAACCGGAAATTGCAGTAATGGGGAGATCGTACTTACACTAGGTTCTAGCACAACTACATCTGCGGTTTCTATAGGAGTCATAGTTTTATAATTTCTAGATAATAAAGTTTTGATTTTATCAGATGTACTTTACGTCCCTTCAATGAGACGTAATTTAATTTTAATTTCAAATTTATCGAATAATGATTATTCTTTTCATTTTGGAACTGAAGTTGTGATTAAAATAAATGGTTTTTTTATTTGTTATGGTGTTAAATCAAATGGTTTGTATGTGATTACTCCCAATATTTCTAAAATTCTTGTATGGAATTTAATAACTCAGTGGTAACTATACCATCTAAAAGAAAATAGCCTTCCACTAATCCAACAAGGCTTTGGCATATGAGGTTTGGGCATATCAATCTAAATAGGATTGGCAGACTAGTCAAAGAAGGGGTCTTAGGCGATTTGGTTCTCGAACTAATGGAAGTCTGCGAGTCTTGTTTAGAGGGTAAGATGACCAAGAGGCCCTTTCCCGCAAAGGGCAACAGGACCAATGCATTGTTGGAATTAGTTCATACTGATGTGTGTGGACCAATAAATATTAGAGCACGGGGTGGTTATGAGTATTTCATACCATTTACTAATGACCACTCTAGGTATGGATATGTGTACCTAATGCAGCACAAGTCTGAAGCCTTTGAAATGTTCAAATAGTTTAGGGATGAAGTGGAGAAGCAATTAGGAACACATATCAAGCCCAATCGATCTGATCGAGGTGGCGAGTACCTCTCTAATGAGTTTTTTTATCACCTCGTACAGAATGGGATCTTGTCACAATTGACTGCACCTGACATGCCTCAGCAGAATGGTGTAGTAGAGAGAAGGAACCGAACTCTTTTAGACATGACTAGGTCGATGATGAGTTATTCGGAGTTGCGATTATTCCTTTGGGGTTATGCTTTGGAAACCGCTGCGTACATACTAAATCAAGAACCAAGTAAATCTGTTCCAAGGACACCACGGGAGATGTGGATTGGGCGCAAGCCTTCTTTGCAACATCTCCGGATATGGGGGTGTCCGACACATGTGTTGAAATCAAAGATGACCAAGTTGGATTCTAAATCGGAAGTATGTTACTTTGTAGGGTATCCAAAGGGTACTTATGGATGGTACTTTTAAGATCCAAGAGAACAAAAAGTGTTTGTTAGTATAAATGTTATTTTCTTGGAGGATGATTATATCATGAACCATAAACCTAAGGGAAGGATAGATCTGAGAGAGATAGAAGGAGAGCCCTTAGTCCAACCCGCAGTTGATAACGATAAAAATCAAGAAAATAATACTTTTTCAAACATTTCCGCACCGGTACCTCGTCGTAGTGGGAGGATTATCAGCCAGCCTGATAGATACATGTTCTTAGGAGAAGTTTTTGAAGCTGTCTCCATAAAATCTAAATCTGATCCTACCACATACGAAGAGGCAATGACTTATGTTGATTCAGCTCATTGGGTTAAAGCCATGAAGGCTGAATTAGAATCTATGGATTCCAATCAGGTCTGGGATCTTGTAGAACTTCCAGCCAATATTAAACCCATTGTCTGTAAGTGGGTCTACAAGAGGATTTGATGAAAAGGTTGAGATCTTGAAGGCTAGGATTGTAGCAAAAGGTTATACTTAGAGGGAGGGCATTGACTATGAGGAAACCTTCTCACCGGTAGCCATGCTCAAGTCCATCATAATACTCTTATCCATTGCTGCATGCCTAGATTATGAGATCTGGCAGATGGACGTCAAAACTACATTCTTAAATGGAAATCGTGAGGAGGACATCTATATGCAGCAATCAGAAGGGTTCATAGCTGGTCGGAAAGGTAACTTGGTATACAAGTTGTAAAAGTCCATTTATGGGCTTAAGCAGGCATCCAGGAGTTGGAACATCTGATTTGACCAAGCAGTCAAATCGTTTGGTTTCATACAGAATCTGAATGAACCTTGTGTATACAAGAAGTGTGAAGGAAAAGTGGTGGCTTTTTTTGTGCTTTATGTTGACGACATTCTATTCATTGGAAATGATGTAGCGGCATTGTTAACGGTCAAGGTTTGGCTAGCTAGTACTTTCGATATGAAGGATCTAGGAGAGACGAGCTATATTCTTGGAATAAAGCTCTTTCGGGATCGTAAGCGAAAGATAATGGGATTATCTCAAGCTGGTTATATCGATAAGGTGCTAACTATGTTTTCAATGGATAATTCGAAGAAAGGTTTGTTACCTTTCAGGCATGGTTTAGCGTTCTCCAAGGACCGGTGTCCAAAGACACAGGAGGAGAAGAATCGCATGGCAGGAGTTCCCTATGCTTAGGTAGTGGGAAATCTCATGTATGCGATGATATGCACTAGACCGGATATCTGCTTTGGCGTAGGCATGATCAGTATGTATCAATCGAATCCAGATCCAGAGCACTGGGCAACCGTTAAGCACATTCTTAAGTACTTGAGAAGGACTAAAGATTACATGCTTATGTACGGCGGTAGTGAGTTAATTCCAGTGGGATGTACTGACTTGGACTTTATGTCAGATAAAGATTCGAGGAAATCGACGTCCGGTCATCTCTTTACCTTGGGAGGTGGTGGTATTAGTTGGAGGAGCATTAAGCAGAAATGCATTGTAGACTCAACTACAGAAGATGGGTATGTGGCTGCTTGTGAAGCCGCAATGGAAGCTGTTTGGCTCAAGAAGTTCCTCATGGAGCTTGAGATGATACAAGCGTCGCTGTCACCTATTACGCTTTATTGTGACAATAGTGGGGCAGTAGCTCAGTCCAAGGAGCCAATGAACCACAGAAAGGGAAAGTACGTAGAACGGAAATATCATCTAATCCGAGATATTATTCAACGTGGAGATGTGACTGTCAGCAAGATTGCCACCTCTGACAATCTTGCGGATCCGTTTACAAAGGCGTTGCCACAGAAGGTCTTTGATCGTCATTTAGATAATATAGGTCTCAGATGCAATCCTGTATGGTTGTGAGTGCAAGGCAGTTGCTGGGTTTGTGCCCTCAAACCATTACTTTATGTATGAGACATTGACATTTTAATATATGGATATCAGCTTTACATTTCATTGTGTATGTTTCTTTCATGAGATGATTGTTAATCCTTAAGTATCATAGTAAGTATTCGTGTGTGTATGAGATACATACAAGTGAGATACGAATTACTATTCTCTGGTATTTAGAGCTTGTCACAGTGGATGATGAGACTGGATATCTCATCAGGTATACATTGTAGCATGATTAACTACCATTGGATAGAGTAACGAATCTCAACCACTAGAGTGTGACTCTTAGTTAATATGCCAGTGCTTATAGTGCATTGACGGACCTGAGCTTTCCTATTGACATTCAAGACTGTCAAACAGTTGATAGGAACTCATAACTTGTATAAGGTACGTGTTCTCAATCTTAAGACGATTATGAACATAGACTGTGGATATGGCTGCTTTGACTTACCAATCAGTGAGGTCTATAAAAGATCAACACTTGGGTATCTTGGGTATGTCATGTTCATAGGGTTGTGAACATATATTGTTAAGATAGAATCTACCCTCTGATTCGGAGTAAGCATTCCCTTGAGAATGTCACCAAGTTGATTACTGAGAACTGCAGTCATGTTGATAAGTAGTTATCAATATGTTTAGTAATCATGAGAGGTGAATGGGACTCAAGGAATACAAGAAGAATTCATGATTCAGGTTGACAGTAACAGTTATTCGACTACCTGAATATGATTACGAATGCTGAAGGTAGAGGGGTATTAGTACACCATACAAGTCTAGTTATCGCTTCGGATTTGTTCTTTTGCATTGGAGTTCAGTTATCGTTTTATAGTGGAGTAAACGTTAACTGACCAGTTAGTTAGTTTGTTGATCAAAGAGTTTGGTCATGAAAAATAACAACTAGTCTGAGCCAACAATAAAGAGCATAGGAGGTCCCACTCTTAGCTCCGCTATGATGCTTGGAAAGGCACAAGAGGATCTTGTCATGACAGGTTCGAGCGATCGAAAGTAGTTCGATCGATCGAGGCCACTTCGATCGGTCGAAGGTTAAAGTCGGTTTTGGAAATCTATAAATAGGGCAGCTACGTACAAGGTTTAATAATCATCATTTTTCCTATACGAAAGCTGCATAACCTGTTTAGGGTTTCCCAAACCTTCCTATCCTCCTTGTTAGAGATCCCACCATCTCTAGTGATGTTGTCAGAATCAAGATGTAAAAAGTGTACTTTACTTTTCTAAAGATTTGTAGTGTGAAAGTAAAGGTCGAACCCACAGAGATTGATTACTACAGCTTTTAATTTTAAAACCTAAGTCTACTTAATTAAGAAAAACGGATTTGATTTAGTTTTTATTTAAACTAATAACAATAAAAGTGAATCTAAACTATGAAAGCAATTAACAGTGTTTTAAATAATGTTTAACGGAACCTAGGATTGCAAATCCACCACTAGCTTCATAATAGGCATATTTATGAATTACTTTAACTTATTACGTTGGATGAATATGGGGAATTGTAGCTACAAGCCCAATTCCTCCGACAAGAAGATAATCATGGTTCAAGCACCAACATAATCCATCTGCGGTTAGCACGAATTATCTCACACTAAACTAGGGTTGTGATCTAATCCGTCTAACCTAGGCATGGACTATTCGGATACTTGATAGCACGAATCAATAAAGCACCATCACATGTAAACAATCTAAACAAGCACAGCAAGCATAGATCGTTGAGCACATCACAGTCAAAATAGATCTAAGACAAGAATAAATTCTGAAAGTAATGATTTAATCACTAGAAGTACGATTTATTTATAAAAATCCTCTAAACATGTGACTGTCATCCATACATAATAAAACTAAAATAAAAACATAAATAAAACCCTATTACTTGGCTAGGGCTTCATTGAAACCCTAGATCTATGATCTAGCCGTCCATGGAAGTAGTAGATAGCAAGAGGTTGATGGAGGAGGCCATGGAAACCCTTGGTCTTCTTCTTCTTCTCCTTGCTTCCCCCTCTTCAATGGCTGGAAGTATGTATGTATAATATGTGTATAATAATTGCCAACCCTCTAATTGAAGTAAAATAATGTATATATAGATTTACAACAAGTTTTGGAAGCCTTTACAACTCGAAACGGACTGAAACTGATGTAGTTTCCAATCTGGACGTCATTCTGCAGTTTCGTTTGCACAGGAGTCTTCAGTACACTGAAATACGCAACTATGATTTTTCCACATATCGCGCGAGCGAGTCGCGCGAGCGCGACAATTGGACCTTCGCGCGCGCGGATCGCGCGAGCGATTCTGGGGTTCTCGCGCGAGCGGATCGCGCGAGCGATTTCTGGATTTCGCGCGCGCGGGTCGCGCGCGCGACTTGGATTTTTCAGCTTCTTCAACTATGCTTTTTCACCCTGTTTAGCCTGGTTTAGTTAATTTCTTCCAAAACCTGTCAGAAACTAGAAAACATAGTAAAAATATACAAAAACAGGATAAAATGTACTAACAAATGCGCGTTAAAGGCATATAATTAGGATTAGTTCTCTCCCGATCATCTAGTCTCTCCGGGAAGCATCCGCAGGAGTCATAAGGGTGAAGACAACCTAGTGGAGGCTGCTGCATCACCAAGGTTGAAGATTTCAGAATTAGGTTCAAGACCTGAGGTATATTTCTTCTCCCTTTTGTAAGTACGCATGTATAGAATTAACGAGTAGTAGTTCAGGCATACCAATAAGTTTTTGAAGCTCAATCTTTCCGCTGCGCATTTAAAATAATTTTAAACCTAGTTTTTCCATCAATATTCATTCCTCATCTCTTCCTCGTCTCCCATATAGATTCCTTAACCGTGTGACTATGCTATAACACTTTCATCATCGGAATTGTCTTCGTTCTCAATAATTGCTATTTTCGATCCAAGATTTTCTACTGGATGCTCTACATTGGTCAAGTCTTCCTAGATCTGCAACGGTTCTGGTACTATGATCTTTCTCGTATCAGTCATGCACCGTCTCAACATAGACACATGGAATAAATTATGCACATATTCCAACTCCGATGACAAAGCCAATCGATAAGCCACTTGTCCTACTTTCTTTAGGATCTCAAAATGTCTTACAAATCTCGGATTAAGCTTCCCTTGCTTTCTAAATCGGACAATGCCTTTTGTAGGCGATACTCTCAAATACACGAAGTCTCCCACTTCGAACATCATCGGTCGTCGCTTAGAGTCCGCATAGCTCTTATAACGACTCTGAGCTACCTTAAGTCGCTCCTAGATCAGCTTCACTTTTTCCATAGTCAACCGTATTATCTCGGGTTCTATCAACCTTCTTTCACCAACTTTGGTCCAACAAACTGGTGATCGACACTTACGCCCATACAACGCTTCATACGGTGTCATTCTGATACTTGAATAAAATCCATTGTTCTAAGCGAATTCAACTAACAGTAAGTCTCTCTCCCAATCACTCCCAAAGTCTAGAACACACAATCGAAGCATGTATTCTATGGTTTGAATCTTTCGTTCTAACTGTCCATCGATATGAGGATGAAAAGTAGTACTGAAACTCAACCTAGTACCCATAGCCTTTTGCAAACTTCCCCAAAAACCTAGATGTAAAACTACTATCATGATCTGATATAATCACTACTGGAACCCCGTGTTGTCTCACAATCTCTTTCATATACAACTCTGCCAGCTTGGATTGCTTAGTCATCTTGATTGGTAGAAAATGAACTGATTTTGTCAATCTATAAACTATAACTTAAATCTTTTCGTTCTTGTTGAGCGGTCGTGGAAATCCAAAAACAAAATCCATCGTGATCTCATCCCATTTCCACTCTGCCACTGGTAACGGTTGTAATAGTCCTGCAAGTACCTGTCTTTCTACCTTGACTTGTTGACACACCGAACACTCAAAAACGTACTTAGCAACTTCACACTTCATAACTTTTCACCAAAAGTTTTCTCGCAAATTCCGGTACATCTTGTTACTTCTCCGATGAACTGAATATTTAGTATTATGAGCCTCTTCTAACAGTCGTTCTTTCAAGTCTTTTACATTCGGTACACACAAACGATTTCCAAACATCAACGTTCCTTGTTCCAAAGTAAATCGCGACCGCTTCCCCAAAGACATCTCATCTCTCATTTTACACAAGTAACAATCGTTGAATTATTCTACCTTAATCTCATCTATAATGTCTGGGTGAGCTATGATCGCCGTCATTAAGCCACCATTCGTCTCTGGAATCATATCTAACTCCAAAAGTTTCATCTCCCTTACCAACTCTTTTTGCTGGGTTAGCTCATCGGCTAAGTTTCCTGTCGTCTTTCGACTTAAAGCGTCGCCTACTACATTAGCTTTTCCCGGATGATATTCAATCAAAAGATCGTAATCATTCATCAACTCTAATCATCTTCTCTGTCTCATATTCAAGTCTCGTTGCGTGAAAATGTATTTCAAACTCTTGTGGTCCAGGAAAATCTCACATTTTTCCCCGTACAAGTAGTATCTCCAAATCTTTAGAGCATGAATTACCGCAGCCAATTCAAGGAGATGCATGAGGATGAAGGCTTTGGCTCCGCAGCCCAGGAGAGTGAAGCGGAGATGAAGACCCCGTTTTTTCTTTAATTCATATCCTAGTATTTTGGGACACGTGATGCCCAATATCTATTGCAAGACAGTGCTGTCTATTTATAACTCTTATGATGTCTGATAAGACGAGGATATTTTTGTAATAATTCAAACTTATGACCATGTATGTTTTATATTCTGATGCTTAGGCCCACCATTGATATTGTTATTATATTTCTGTTATGATATATTATTGGACAGTCAAATGATCTCAACCAGTCACGTATCTACGGGTCCAAAGGTGAAAATTTAATTTTTTTTCCCCTACTTCGCAACACCGGGGCGTGACAATAGGTTTAATTTTTTGCTTTCCCATTCTGATCGCAAACTTGCTTTGATACCAAATGTTAAGATCAAAGGCTAAAATATATATATATATATCAGTCAGGCTATAAAGAGGGCGCCCTTTCTTTATTAAAGAGAGGACCTCTGTTTTGGCCGTCGGATCTTGTTTTCATTAATGGCAGTTTTGTCATTTCACAGTTTTTAAGTACAATCCAACGGTCAAAACAGAGGTCCTCTCTTTAATAAAGAGAGGTGGTCCTCTTTAGAGAATCTTTGATATATATATATATATATATAGAAATGAAAAGAAACGAGAAGAATTTATGCAAATACTGGTGCAGAGACCACTCAAGCTAATATGATATCATTCAACAATGGTGATTTAAGGATACAGAGGTCATATATGTAGTGCATCAGCACGTGTGAACCATGTGAATCTTCATGTGCTCGGTATATGCACTAACTGACTATGAGCTGGAAAATGAAGATAAAGTAAAAAAAGAAAAAAAGAAAAAAAGAAAATAGAAATAGTTGAGGGAGCAATTGGAAATGCGAATATAGGATATCCTAATGCAAGAGTGATGTAGGGCTGGTCCTGACAGTCAATTAGAGATGCCGATGAAGAATGGTTGGAATAAGTAACGTTGTCTGAAGGACCACGATGAATCTCTAGCGGCCGAGAACAGAGCATTATAGAGTACGTAGTTTACATGCAGCGATTGAACATAGCATTAGTAATTTTTTTAGCTGAGTCTTGTATGTGCATATATAGTTGAATAGTATTTTTGATCTCAAATTCAAGCCTCTGTGAGTGACTTCTTATATATCTAGTTTAGTAAATCCTTCGATCTGCTACGTGTTTTGATGATGCGTGGACTGCTTGGTAGAATAAATTTTAGGTTTTTTAATTTCACATAACATAAATGATAAATCCAACCAATTTCCATTTCTTCTTAGTGGCACTGCACTGGGTTGTGTTTGTTTTCTTTCTGAAAGCATATACCCATTTTCTCTCACATAAATTGCTATTGGTTCTTTACGCTAGTATTTCATTAGTCACTGTTCTAGTACTAGTACTAGATTGCCGCTCTCGATCTCTATCTATATGTTTTGTCTTTATATTTAGTTTAGAGAAGTTACAGTTGATGGTGAATTAATTAGGCATTTCAAAATTTTCAATTGGCATATGGCCGCATTGGTTCAGTTCCAGGTCACTGTTTGGTTTATCTCTCATTCCCATATGCCATATGTATGTTTTCTGTTTCTCTCTTGTATTTTTTGTGTGACAAAATAGTACGTATACGGTGTACATACATACATACATACATACATATATGTAGTAGGATGTTGCCTGTTTGGGTGGCAAAGGAAGTGAATTTCCATAGATGCTAT
Organism: Hydrangea macrophylla; assembly: GCA_033977485.1. NCBI lineage: Eukaryota > Viridiplantae > Streptophyta > Magnoliopsida > Cornales > Hydrangeaceae > Hydrangea > Hydrangea macrophylla. The sequence continues at coordinate 113,185,754 of CM066982.1, read as the reverse complement.
TTAGTTGCACACCCTCTCTAGGGTAATAGTTGGGGTACAAATAAATCTCACACATTTACACCCATAGTTTATGTCTGTCCTGGACCAGTATTGTTGCTCGATTAAACAACTTTGAAGATGAAAATGGACACTTTTTAAACTTTAGGGACCAAATTAATATGAGAATTAAACTACGATGGTGTAAAATATATTTAAACCTTTCATTTAACTAATAATACGATTGCAATAAGAAAAAGGGTGATCACAGACATCATTGAGGATAACTCTGAGTTACATTATGAACGAAAACGATGCGGGGTTAGTGGTACCATTTTAAATTTCTTTCCAATAAACATTTGTATTCATTTTTTATTCAACATTTGCATTAATTCTAATGAAGAAATTATCTCGTGTGGCTTCTATTATGATGTGTAGTATTCTATTGTTCCCATTTGAGTCCTAATATAATTAATGGCTCATAGGCACAACCATGGAGGCAAAAGGCTGAGGAGGGCTATAGCAACCCGTCCCCGCAACTCATCCCCCACCCCCAAACAAAAAATTTAAAAATAATAATAAATAAATAAATAATTAATTAATTAATTAATAATTGGAAATTTGTTTTACCATATGTGATATTTAGTCCAAATGTAATCCAGCTCACTCCTAAAATTTGAGAATTTTTTTAATACATTTGATATTTTAGCCCAATTGTACCACCCTAATAATAATTGTCGATGTGATATTTTAGTCCAAGCCCACCTTAGTATTTGGTATCAAACCTTATTATGTTCATGCTTATAATTTTTAGTTCAACCCAATTTAGTGTTCTAAATTCAAATTATAGTCAAATTACCTTAATATTTGACATCATACATAATAGCCCATGTGATATTCTAGCTCAATACCACCCTAATATTTGGGCACCAAATATTATTATGTCTATTTTCATTTTAACTCAATTCAATTAAGTGCTTTAAACTCAGTTTAACACCATACCAAATGGTTTATATTTATCTCATTATTATTTTTTTCTCTCATTATCAAATATGTAGAAAAGACCCCCCAAAAAATTCTGGTGTATGGAATATCTTCTTGGATGGACCTCATTGCTACATCAATTGGGATCCAAATGAATAATCCAAAATCAAAATTTATGGCAACACTCTACCAGATAAAGTAGCAACTATGAATAATGGATTGCTTTCTGAATTTGGATCCCAAAACATGTGACATTGGAAACATATTCAATTATAGCGTGATCACTACATTTTTATTACTAGAAGCTATTGTAAGTAATTACCTTACCACATGTGTTGGAGATCCAAATTTAGAATACTGATTTTGGAACCATAGCATTTCTACAATAATTATTTACCTACGAATAATATTATAGTTTCCCACATTTGTATATTGAATTTGATTCTCATCTAATATGTGATTGAAAGTATATCTAAGTATAGTAGGATCATTCCAATAGAGAAATATATATGTACATAGAGAGAGTGCAGTTTTACTCACCCAAAAATTATTCACCCTTATTTTTTATTGACTAATGTAGTAGGTCTAATAATTTACACCATTAATTAATTTTTATTTACTTATGAGTCTTACTGCATTAACCAATGAGATAAGAACGTGAGCAAATGGAGAGTAACAAAAATGTATTCATATATATATAGTATAATCACTTAAATTTACAATGAAAGCTGCTTTGTGTGGCCCCACTTATCATAGAGTTGAAACCATAATTGAAAATCTATCTACCCATGAATGATGCTATGATTTACAAATTTGTATATTGCATTGAAGTTGCATTTAGTTATAATGAGACCACTTAAATTAACACTGAACTTGCTTTACGTGGCCGGTGGCCCTATCATCATATGGCTAAAAACCATATATTTGGTACAAATCTAACAGTAAAATTTTGAATATATTTTTGCTCACCTTAAAATTGTTTATATTTGCTCACTCTCCTCCTCCATTAGTTAATGTAGTGGGATCCGGGATTAAATGAGAATTAATTGATGATGTAAAGTAATGTGTACCACTGCATTAATCAATGAAAAAAAATAGGAATGAGTAAAAAGTTAGCAATTTTGAGGTGAGCAAAATTGCACTCAAATTTTTTTATTTTTTTTCTAAAATTGATAGATTGGGCTCACGTTGAAATTTGAGCCCAAGTTTCTTATGTTGGCAGCCCAATAATGAATCACTTGACAAATTTTAAATAGGCCCAGCCTTGGAAACCGGCCGATGGCGGTGTGCCCTTTACCAGCTTACTGTCCTAGCAAAATTTAACTGTATTTACATTTTTGTAACTTTCCTTGTTGGGATTTTATTTGGAAATTAAAGAGAAACTAATGCTATAATTCTAAAATATGTAGTCCAAATTTGTTTTCCAGTACAACACAATCGCTTAAGAATGTGTAGGTCAAATGAGCTGAATTGAGTAAATGATTCATGTAGTTAATTTCAAATAATTTATGACAATCTTTAAATAAAAAAATTTATGACAGAAATATAGTTGAATTGCTTTTCTTCAGGTGGTCACATAAGTTTTGAAAACCAAATTTAGGACTTAGGCCATAGTCTATTGAAGACTTAGACCCAGAAAAATGAAAAAGGCCAAAAAAAAAAAAAAAAAAAATATGAATGAAAAGTTGGGGGCTTGGACGACAAGGCTGGGCCAAGCAAAATAGATTAGGTATAAGAGGAGGTGAATAGAAACACGTAATGGCCCAATCGATTCACATTACAACAAGCACAACCAAACAGAGAAAACTCAAATCCCATACGCTATCCTTCAAACACTGCCAAACGAAATACTGTTCCATACACTTGACAGTGACCCTTATAAAACCCTAACACAACGTTTGGACGACAAAGAGGGGATTGGACAATTAATTATTTTTAATTGATAGTCCCGAGACTAAGAAAATCATATACCCTATGGTATAACTTTGTCCCCATACCGGGGACTATTCTTTAAAGAGTAAGGGTGTGTTTGATACCTCTATTAAGTGTTGAAAATGAAAATTTTCAGCACTTAAATTTTTTCAGTGCGTTTGATAACGTATCACTTAATTGAAAAAGCAACAAAAAATACACTGAAAACGTTAAGTGAAAATTTTCTACTGAAAATAATCACTGAATGCAGTCTATTTTAGTTATTGAAACACTGTTTTTAGTTTTGCTAATACAAATCACTTAAAATTTTCAGCACTTAATTTTCAGTACTTAATTTTCAGTTTTATCAAATACACCCTAAGTCTTTGGGCACAAACAAATCTCATAAGCTGAGGAACAAGGAGATCCCATTGGTGAAAGTTCAATGGAATCATCATGATGAAAGAGAAGCTTCGTGGGAAATGGAGTCAGAGATGCGAGAGAAATATCTTTTCTGTTTTGTAAATAGATAAGCTCTGATTTCGAGGACGAAATCCTTTAATAGGTGGTGGAAGATGTAACACTTGTAATTTTCTGTCATTATAATATCAGTTTTTTCGAATTTCTGTATTGGACCGACTATATTATTATATTATTATTTTAATTATGTGACGGTATAGACGTGTTGTAGTATTACCATATAGACTGTAGTAACCATACCGACTCGACCATAATAAGATTTAACTTAGTCCCGTACCCGTACCTGGACATTAGAAATAATACCAGTTTGCACGTACTTCGAGACTGACATGCATACCGAGGAACTTATGCACGTAAACCGAGGAAGTGACACACAACCCAAGGTGGGCCCACATGGCCGACAATGTGGCAACCACATGCCACCCTCTTGGACACATGTCCACTTAATGGACACATGTCTTAAGCATGCAACATGCAAATGACACCTAGCACATGGAAATTTTATATAAACAAGCACATGCACACACTACACTCTCTTAGTTGGATCATAATCTGAATTTTGGAGAGAAAATTAGGAAACTTGGGTAGTTCATGAGAAAAAGAGAGAAGAAAAGTTAAGAAGAAGAAGGAGTTCATCCTTGAAGTTTGAAGTTCAAGCTCCATTAAGCTCAAAAACAACATCCAAGCTCAATTTCAAGCTTTAGTGAGTAATTGTGAGTAATCTAACTTAATTTAGAACATATATAGTATGTATTAATATTTAGTAGAAGTTTGATGTTGTTGCGTTGAAGTTTTCATGACATGCAAGACAAATCTATAAATCTGAGAAACTGAAACTTTCAGCAGAACATAGTTTAGTAAAATGAATGTTTTGTGCAGCTCAAAAATCCGAATTAAGCTAGTTTTTTTGGTGGTAAAGGCTAACTCATTTATCTACAAATAACTCTTCTATAGCTCAGTCTAGAAATCACTCCTTCATCGGTGAAATGCATGTAAAATGCAGTGTTATGAATCTGGGAAACAGAAACTTTCAGCAGAATGTAGATTAGTAAAATCAACGTTTGGAGCAGCTCAAAAATGAGAATTAAGCTAGGTGTTTTTGTGGAGAAAGCTAACTCATTTATCTATAAATAACCCTTCTATAGCTCAGTCTAAAACCTCTCCTTCATAGGTGAAGTTCACGTACAATGCAATACTATAAATCTGGGACAGAACAGTCCGAGATATAAGAAATATCTTATAAAATAAATATTTTGAGTAGCTCAAAAATGTAATTGAAGCTAGATTTTTTTTGTACATGGAGATAATCCTATTATCTACAATGTTTTAGTTTTGAGTTTGATCCACAAACTAATTTATCATGCCCAAATAAATCATGTTAATTCAGTCAACACAGTGAAAATATATCCTGGCAGATTGTACAACTTTTTGTATAATGTTTTGTTTATGCATGGTGTTGATTGTTGATGCTAATTTTCTGGTACTTGTGTTGTTATAAAAATCTCGTGCTATGGTAGTGCTATCGAGTAGATGAGTATGTTAAGGGTTTCATCTATATGTTTATTGGTATTAAATTCATGTTATAAATCCATGAGCTACGTGCTATGTTTTCCATTGTTAGGAATATAGTTTAATGACCGTTGGAAAGCTCATACCCAAGCTTTAAGTATGTTGTACAACATGATTATTGCGTTGATAATGATTGGGTAAGTTCTCATTGTAAGCATATTGAGATGTAAAACAGAATGTCGAACGTAAAGCGAAATATTGACGGTTATAAATGGATGATATTAATGAACTAAACTACAAAACGTACGAACGTGTAAAATAACGATAAAACCTTCAATAACAGATTTTATGCGAATAAGGGACATTGGGCCTCGTTTCTAGTCGTGTGACTACCGGTCAAAGTTGATTCGTGAACTTTCGTGTCGTGTTTGGATATTTCTTGCAAAATTGGTCTTTCGGTAATTCCATGGTGTCGATCGGAGAGTTATGTTTTGTGTTCTTGATCTGAGGATTGGCATGACGTGTTCGGTCAAGTGCGGATGACCTGAGGATCGTCATGACGTGTTTGATCAAGTGGTTGATTATTTTTCCGCACCCTTGGACTGAGGATCGGCATGAAGTGTTCGGTTATGTACGGGTGACCTGAGCATCGGCATGACGTGTTCGTCCAAGTGATTATTAATTTTCCGTACCCTTGGTCTGAGGATCGGCATGACGTGTTTGGTAACATGCGGGCGACCTAAGGATCGGCATGACGTGTTCGACCAAGGGATTGTTAATGTCCCGCACACTTATGTCATTTGGGCGACAGTTTGAGTGCTAGTTGGGCGACAATTAACTATTCATTGTTGAGTGTTGTTCTTTCTTGACCAGTAAATGCGTTTGTAGTTAAGTCTTCTTTCAGTCAATGTCATTGGTCAGTTCAGTTCTGGGTTAAGTTTCAAAGGGAATGATTGGGTTTAAATAAGACATGGTTTTGAGAATAAGAAAAGACGAACAAGACATAGTATCGAGAATAAGAAATGATGAACGAGATATGGTTTCGAGAAATAAGAAGAGATGAAGAATAACTTACCTTAAGTGGTGGTAACCTTAAGGAGACCCTCACTTAGCTTAACCGCTAACGACTTTTCATGCCGCTGGACCTTCCATGTCCAGCCTTTGCAGGTCCAGACGGAGCCGACTGCTATCAAGATGCTGACTTTACTACTGAAGACTATGCTGGTGAAGATTACTACGAGGAAGGCTACGGTTTCGCCAGCTGAAGACTTTGGAGCTTTTCTTTTGTTATAGTTATGTTATTATTATGTTAGTGATGTAATAGTTTAGATGGTCTTATAATATGTAACTTTTGGATATCTTTTGGCCTATAATATACTACTGATGTAAGACTTTGATGTTTTAAATTTCTGCTTCCGCTGAACTTAGTCACTTTCCCATATCACATTATTGTTATAAGCATGTTTGGACAATCAGGTGACACTCACAACCAGTCACATGTCTACGAACCCATAACTGAAATTTATTTTTCCCTATTTTTGGTACTTCGGGGCGTGACACTTATTAATAACTCTTTCATTATTCCAGTATCGCATGGGAAAACATAGTACATTGTATACATAGTTAAACAGTTCACGTTATAAACTAACAAAACTAACAGCATTCTGTAAGTGCCAATTGATTGGGATAAAAGCAGTAACAATTGATTGGGCTAACAACTATACCAATTGATTGGAAAAAGTCCCAACTGATTGGGATTGCGTATTCTTCCCAGAGACATGCAATTTCAAAACTGAATTACGAGTGACGCATTTGGTGCATCTTTCCTTCTTTTAAACATGTAAAAACTCATAAAACATGATACCATGTGAGTATAGAACGCACCTAAGGTGAGTTTAGATGTGTGTGGGCTTGAGAAAATCGTAAGCTTCAATGGTGGTCTCCTTCTCTCTTTCTTTTTATCTGTATATATTTTCTTTGTTTTCATTTCCTTCTCTTCTTCTTCTTCCTCTTTCTGTCTTCCAGAAAGTGTGTGTGTGTGTGTGTGCAGGTGTATATATGTATGTGGGTATGTGTATATATAAATATATAATTGTGTATATATATATATGCATATATGATTCTATCTCTCTCAAATAGTTTTAGAAAAAACCCAAAATACAAAAATTCATCCCATATATATAAGAGAGAGATGACATGTGTTGACGCCTCAGACAAACTTGGAGCTCAAGTTCAACTGAGTCCAATCGATTGGTTTTATGCCCAATCAATTGGGGTTAGGTAAACATACACCAATTGATTGGTATCAATTGGGGAGATCACATGCCAATCGATTGGAGTACCGAATTGGGCAATTTCATGTTTTTTTTTTCCTTCCAATTTTTAAAATTGACCGAATGGGTCTGATCGGTAAGGTTTTTGGGCTAGTTCAGTCGGTTTGATTTCCTTAAGTGCCTATACTTTTGAAAACCGACCGAATGAGCTCGGTTTGGTCAGTGTGTTTCGGGGTCAGCTTCTTCTTCTTCTTCTTTTGTGTGTGTGTATGTGTGTGTGTGTGTGTACAACCCTAACATCAGGACAATAATACAGAATTTCATTTATATAACTAGGCATACAAAATTATAGGGTATTACATCTTATTAAACTAAAATATAATAAAAATCTATAGATGCACTTAACTTTTTTTCCCCACTTATCCAATTCTTTGACCAAAGTTTTACATGCTAAATTCCCAATTTTAAAGCTAAAAGGGCGTGTAGTAATAATAATATAATTTTGAGCATCCTAACTGTCTCAATCATAACCAAGCATCCTAATTATTTCAGTAACAAACATGAATATTTATTTTAGGGTTAATTACACTCACCTCACCTATGGGTTGCTTTAATTACACGGATCTCTCTCGCATTTTGAAAATTACATGAATTTTCCTTAAAATTAGTATTCTGTAACACTTTTCCCTCTTAAAGTGTTATAAAATACTAGGCATAAGGGAGGTCCGTGTAATTAAAGCAAATCGCAAGGGAGGTGAGCGTAATAAACCCATTATTTTATTGTTTTTCCAAGAGTAATACTATACATTGGTTGCTAATTCCATTGATCGAGGTCTATTCAAAAAAGAAAAAAAAAATTCAATTAAGTCTTGTTTTAAATGAATTAAGACTAACCGCTTATAACAAGGATAATATTCACTGTATATTTCTCTAATTTTCTTCAACATGTTATATTATAGGGAAAATTAATGAAAATGACATTAAGGGTTTGTTTGATAAAACTGAAAATTAAGTGCTGAAAATTTAGTACTGAAAATTTTAAGTGATTGGATTTGTAATACTGAAAACAGTGCTTCAACTACTGAAAAAATAGAATGCATTCAGTGATTATTTTCAATAAAATTTTTTCACTCTGCTTTTTCAATTAAGTGGTATGTTATCAAACGCACTGAAAAAAGAATAATTGCTGAATCTTTTCATTTCAGTTATTCTTTTCATTTCAGCACTTAATTGGGTTATCAAACATATCCTAAGTCAAGCTTTTTTTTTGTAATTAAGGATAACTTAAATTAAATATTAGAGATAAGTCATCAAATAGTCCATAGACCAAATTACCCTCATTCTTATCCTCTAACCTTACTCCATCTTATGGACCTTATACCAAATAGCCCTATATTATACATGTAAATGACATACTTATCTTTTGTGATCACCGTCGCTAAAAAAATAAATTTGGGATGGATTCAATAGAAGATAGAGAACGAAAGGAAAAAAGAAAAGCTAAAGATGTTCGTGATATGTCATTCTATCACTTTTAAAAAAAAATGCTCGTATATAATTTTGGAAATAGTATAAATAAAAAAGGTTAACTTAATATATAGTCCTAATATATACATATAATTAGAAATATGTACCTTTTTTAAATGAATCTAAAAATAGGTCCCTCTAGTACTTTAAGGACAAAACTGCCCCCGCATATATATATATATATATATATCCACATGAAATCAAATTTTCAAATTCAATCCCATATATATATATATATATATAGAGAGAGAGAGAGAGAGAGAGAGAGAGAGAGAGAATCTGCCAGAGAGAGAAAGATGAAGACAGAGAGGAAGAAAGAAGAGAGAGAGGGTCGCAGCCCCTCCACTGCCACCGGCAACCACCCACAACCTTCCTCCTCCGCCCCTCTCTACCTCCCTTTACCTATATCAACCATGCACCACCATTTCCGGCCACCCCTCTCTGCCGGCGACCACTCAGTAGATAAATTACTCACCAATTCGTGAGAAAAAAAATCAAAGTTTCTCAAGAAATCGAATCATTTGAGGCGAATTCGATTTCACCTTTGTTTTCGAAAATGCGAGTGAAAAGCATGGTTCCAAATTTGCAACCCATCATCAACAAAATCAACCGATCGCGAGACGTTACAGAAGTTGGTCACTCTTTGGACAAAATTTCTCACCCATTTGTGTTCAAAAATCGAAATTTCTCACAGAAATTGAAGCGTTTGAAGTACCGCGTCAACGTAACTAGTGCAATGTGAGAGTTATCTTAGAATGTCCAATCTAAGAATTTCTTATCTGAAGTGGTTCATTGATTTGATGTGTTCATCGATGGTTGTAAGAAATTTCTTAGATTTCTTACATAACAAGTGAGGAATGTCTTACAGCCTATACAATAAGGAGATATACAAATTCATGGAAGTGAGTAAATCTATGGCACAACCATCGATGAACACATCAAATCAATAAATAGCTCATTTGTTATGTAGTGAAATTAGTGAGAAATTTCTCACTTGTCAAAGCTGTAAGAAATTACTTCCATATTGTATGTAGATTAAATTAGTGAGAATTTTTTCACTTGTATAGACTGTAATAAATAGATCATTTGTTATGTAATTAAATCAGTAAGAATTTTTTTCACCTTTGCAAATGAGAAAACATACTCTCAACAAAACTAGATTAATTTATCACACTTGTAAATATCAGTGACAAATTTATCACATAGTACTTATACAATGTATAAATTTGGTATACTATAAACAATCACAAAATTATCAAAGGTTAACAAGTGCTTGATAAATTTATCTCATCCACAATGAGAAAACATACTCCCAATAAAACTAGATTAATTTATCACATTTGTAAATATTAGTGACAAATTTATCACATAGTACTTATGTAATGTATAAGTTTGGTACACTTTACACTTAGAAGCTTTGGAATCCAATAATTTTGAATTATGATTATCCTATATCAAGATACGTATAAATTTTAGGGTCCTTTAGATTTCAGTCCTTTATTACAGCCTTTTCTAGAAATAGGTCCAATCTGTAAGTCAACTTAGAAATTAGTCCCTCACCTATTTTGAGGACCAAAATACCCCCACTCTCACAAATCATGATTTTTAAATGCAAAACCCATATAGCTATATAACTATATATATCATTTCAGCAAAATATATACATATATATATCAAATATGGGTTTTGAAATTCAAAACTCATATAATATTTATATATATATATATATATAGAGAGAGAGAGAGAGAGAAGAGTGAGAAATTCTTCACTTTTAAAATACATCACAGACCATTTATGGTGAGAAATTCCTCACCAAATAAATTAATCACCTTTAACATGTATCACAGACCAATTATGGTGAGAAATTTCTCACCGAATAAATTAATCACCTTCTTGAGTAGATTGGATAAGAAATTTCTTATCAAATAAAAACAAATTTCTCACTTTCAAACTCAAAAGAAAACTCCAAAATTTTGAGAAGCAAATGATGGAGATGACATAATTACTAATCTATGTGACAAATTTTATGAACATGAGAAGCAATCAAAAGTGAAACAATGGAAACCCAAAAAAACAAAAACAAATTCTTTAAAAGAAAATCCTCCCATATAACCAAACAAAAAACCTACTGTAGAACCCCCAAAAACCTTAACCCATTCAATCCAATATATCACCCACCACCAAATTAGATTTAGAACTCCTTGCATAGCCAACCACTCCACCCTGAAGACATGGACTGTGAACCGAAAGTGTGATGCTGGAGATGTCTGATCTCACATTTTGGACGGTTGATGTTGATGATGGTGGTTGAAGTCCTCTGCTTTTTCTTGATGATCTTTCTATAGATTTGTATTGCTGAGATCGTGAGAGAGAGGGATTTGGTGGTTGTTCTAGAGAGAGAAAGTAAGGAGAGTGGAGATTGTGAGAGATACAGAGAATGAGATAATGAGAGAGAGAGAAACTGTTATTGCATTTATTTTGGTTTCTAATTATAAATCCCTAAATTTAAGGTGATGATATATATACATATATATATATATCTAATGAAGGGTAATTTTGTCCCAAAAAAATACAGATATTTGGGAAAAAGGACTAATTTCTATTTTTCTTAATGATTGAGGATAAATTTAAGATTTTAAAAAGTCAAATAGACTAAATCTTCCTTTGACCCATTATGAGGGACGATATCTTATATTTCTATCACATTTAAAACATCATATAATCCACTATCGTGGTTTTAGGGAGCAATAACCCTAGAGGTGTCAATCGGGCCAGGCTTGGTCAGAGCGGGCTCAACCGGGCTTTTGGGTTGGGCTGAGCTTGGGAGGGGAGGGGGGTTGTCCGCCCAGGATCGATGGCCAGGGCCTACTAGGGCCGGGTCGGGCTAAGCTAGGGGGCGGGCTAGGGACCGGGCTCGAGTATTTTAGCCATTTTTAATATAAAAAACACTAGTTTTGTGGATTTATGATCGAGCCACGGGCCGGGCCGAGCCGTGGACACTGTTGGAGGTGTCCTGGATCAGATGTAATGGATAGGGCCTAGCGGGCCGAGCTGTGAACCGGGCCTGATCAGGCTTTTGGCCTAGAAAAGCAAGCCGGGCCAACCTGACCCGTTTGACACCTCTAAATAACCCCCATAACGCCTCCAGTTATCCATTAAAAGATAATGACTAAAAAGAAAACAAATTCAAAATTAACTTCTATTTAAAAATAAGGGTATAATGGTAATAAAAAAAACAAAAATCAGGGAAATAACTAATTTCTGAACTGTACACCAATTAGGGGATTAATTTCATAACTACCTAATTTAATTGCACTCAATATATAATACGGCCAATTTAAGGGATTAAACAATATATTTCTACATTAAAAAAAAAAAATTTGTGTTGTATAAAGCTATGATTTTTTATTTTATGTTTTTCCCGAATAGGATATGCATTTGTTCCCAAAGAGCTTTACGTAAGGGGGAAAAATTTTCACCTTTTCCTATCAATTGTTTTGAATTAAATTAAGAATAACCTTTTTATAAGTAACATGGATAAATAAATATTGACCGTATATTTTATCCAATTTTCTTCAAAAACAGAGAAACCCCCAAAGGTCCAAGAGAGACTCCTCTCTCTCTCTCTCTCTCTCTCTCTCGCAACCTTATCATCTCTTTCACCCTCTCCTCCCTTCGCTGCACAACCCTATCCTGACACCAATTCGTTTATCACAGAACTCAATCCACATAACATCCATACAAAACTATCTAAACCCTAAAGCCAAAACCCTCGTATCTCTACTTCTTTTTACACAATTTTCAGCAAGTATGGAATCGAAGCAAGCATCTGATATCTCAAACGCATCTTCAGGTACTTCTTCTATCAAAAGTTCTCATCTTTACGATTCTGAAATCGAAACAATAGTGAAAACCAATGGTTCGAAAACCGATATCAATGATAGTAGTAACAATTTTGGTAGTTTAAACGGTGGTAGTTCTGACGATGGGGGGTTTGTGAGTGGCGAAGAGGAGTTCGAGGCGGCGTTGGAGAGGCCAATTGTGGCTGACCCAGATGAAGTAACTCTAGAAAAGGGCACTGAAGGGGATGAACTTGATGACCATATTGTGGGTTCTTCGGATTTTGTGTTATCGAAGGCCGACACGCCGGTGGCTATGGCGGCAGTGGAGGATGATGTTGAAGAAGACCCTAAAGTTGGGAAGTTAGGCGGTGAAAAGATTGAGGAGGATGGGATTGTGTTGGGGGAGGAGTTTGGTGTTGTGGGCGGTTTGGGGACTAGTCCTGTTGTTGAAAATGGTGTCACCGATGAGATTTCAGTTGATTCAATTGATTCTAATTCGATTGGAGTCGAGGCGGCTGGAATTTTTGTAGAAGCCTCCGGTGAGAAGTTGAATTCGAATGAATTGGTGGGTAGAGATGAAGACAAGGGGACTGAAAATTCAGAATTGGATGATGTCGAAAATGTTGCGGTGGTGGAGAGTACAGTGCCGGTGGAGGCGGGATTGGAGGCTGTTGAGGGTGTACAGAGTGAGGATTTAAATACCAAAAATGTTGTTGCTTTAGCAGCGGCTAACGATGGTGCTGAGGGGGTCAAAGAGATTGCATATTCAAGTGGTGATGGTAATCAGGTAGAGGCTAAAATTATTGAACCAGCAGAGTCTGAATTCGTTGAATCAGATGGTGTGAAATTTACCACTGAAGGAGACTCTGTTGTAGAAGAAATACATGTTAATTTGTTGGAGCGAGGAGTGGCTGTTGTTGGGGAGGCAGAGGAGAACAAGGATTTTGATACCAACGAGGTAAAGGTCCCGGTTAATGGGAGTGCGAATACAAGTTTTGAACCTTTAACGAATCGCGATGCTGAAACCTCAGAGTTGGAGCTTGTGGGACTTAAAAGTGATGTTCCTGTGGAAATTAACCAAGATGATGATGATGGAGGAAGTGAAAGTTTGGACGTGGTGAAGAAGGAAAAGACACTGGAAGCAGAAATTAAGACAGAGTTCGATTTTGAGGCCGGAAAGAATGATAGCATAGCAAAGGGTGCTGAGGCAGATGAAGACGGAGTTCATGCAGCGGACTCTGTCAGCGAATCTATGCTTGCTGATACAGTTCACGAGGTAAAACATCTGGGAGGTGATATTAATGGGGTCTCTAGTGCGCCTCACCCACCTAAATATGCTGCACAAGATGGAAGTTTAGACACAGGAGCTATTGTTACTGATGATGCTGAAGTGAGTGAAAGTGTGGATATAGAGAAGGAGGTAAAGACACAAGAAGCAGAAGTTAAGCCACTGCCTGACTCCGAGGCCAAAGAGAATGATAGCACTGTGAAGCTTGCTGTTAATGGAGTAGAATTTGAACCTGGTACGGACCCAGTTGGTGCAGATGAAGATGGCGTTAAGGCAGTGGACTCTGTTGATGAATCTATACCTGCTGATGTGATTCAGGAGGCAAAACATCTAGAAGGTGATCGTGACTATGTAACTTCTCTTGGTGATGGTTTGGAAGATGGGTTTCCAGGTGAGTTCCACCCACCTAAATATGATGAACCAAGATCAATTTTCAATACACAAGGATTATTAGAATCTGAAGATGAAGTGAAAGATCATACAGATGACGACGGAGACATGGAAGGCTCACTTTCAGACGGGGAGACTGATGGTTTGATCTTCGGAAGCTCTGAAGCTGCAAAACAGTTTATTGAGGAGTTGGAGCGAGAGTCGGGCCCCGGTTCTCAATTAGATGGAGAGAGTTCTCGAGACCATTCACAGAGAATTGACGGTCAGATTGTCACGGACTCCGATGAAGAAGTGGACGATGCTGATGAGGGAGGTGGGAAAGAGTTATTTGATTCTGCTGCATTGGCTGCTCTCCTGAAAGCGGCTACCGGTGCTGACCCTGACAGTGGTGGTATCACAATATCATCTCAAGATGGGTCCCGGCTTTTCTCGGTTGAGCGTCCGGCTGGTTTGGGGTCCTCACTTCGGGCTTTGAGGCCCACTCCTAGATCAAACCGGCCCAACATTTTTTCTCCTAGCCTCACTACGGGGGGAGAATCCGAGAACAATTTGAGTGGTGAAGAGAAAATGAAGCTAGAGAAGTTGCAGTCGATAAGGGTGAAATTCTTGAGGATTGTTCATAGATTAGGCCTTTCTACCGAGGAATCCATAGCCGCGCAGGTTCTATATAGGCTGGCACTTGTTGCAGGGAGGCAAACCAGTCAGCTATTTAATCTCGATGCTGCCAAGAGGATTGCTATGGAGCTTGAAGAAGATGACGGGAAGGATGAGGATTTGGACTTCTCTGTGAACATCCTGGTTCTTGGAAAATCTGGAGTGGGAAAAAGTGCAACCATTAATTCTATTTTCAATGAAAATAAGGCTTCGATTGATGCATTTGAACATACCACTAATAGTGTGAAGGAGATTAGTGGAATGGTCGATGGAGTTAAGATCAAGGTCTTTGACACTCCGGGTCTCAAGGCTTCGGTAATGGAACAAGCTTTTAACCGCAAAGTGTTATCTTCTATACAGAAATTCACCAAGAAAAGCCCTCCCGATATTGTCCTATATGTTGATCGGCTTGACGCCCAAACCAGAGATCTTAATGATCTTCCGTTACTTAAGACGATCACCGGTTCTCTCGGTCAACCTATATGGCGAAGTGCCATTGTTACGCTTACACACGGTGCTTCTGCACCGCCCGATGGACCATCTGGTTCGCCTTTGAGCTACGAAGTGTTTGTGGCTCAAAGATCTCATGTTGTTCAGCATTCTATTGGGCAAGCTGTTGGGGACCTCCGTATGATGAGTCCAAGTTTAATGAATCCGGTTTCTCTCGTTGAGAACCATCCTTCGTGTCGAAAAAACCGTGACGGCCAAAAGATTCTCCCCAACGGCCAAAGTTGGAGACCGCAATTACTTCTACTGTGTTACTCGATGAAGATCTTAGCTGAAGCAAGCTCTCTTTCGAAGCCTCAAGACCCATTTGACCACAGGAGGCTCTTTGGCCGTGTTCGAGCACCTCCTCTTCCATACTTGTTGTCTTCGATGTTGCAGACTCGGGCACATCCGAAACTCTCCTCCGACCAGGGCGGTGATAATGGTGGTGATTCTGATATTGACTTGGCGGACTTGTCTGATTCTGACCAGGAAGATGAAGAAGATGAGTATGACCAGCTTCCACCATTCAAGCCTCTTAGGAAATCCCAAATAGCCAAGCTTACTAAAGAGCAGAGGAAGGCGTATTTTGAGGAGTACGATTATCGGGTGAAGCTCCTTCGTAAGCAGCAGTGGAGAGAGGAGCTGAAAAGACTGAAAGAGATTAAGAAGCGAGGCAATGATGCTGGAAATGAATATGGGTATATTGGTGAAGATGCTGATCAGGAAAATTCTCCCGCTCCTGTGGCAGTTCCACTACCAGACATGGCTCTGCCACCTTCCTTTGACGGTGATACTCCGGCATATAGGTACCGATTCTTGGAGCCAAGTTCACAGTTTCTTGCGAGACCGGTTTTGGACACCCATGGTTGGGACCATGATTGCGGGTACGACGGTGTGAGTCTCGAAAATAGTCTAGCCATTGCTGGTCAGTTTCCGGCAGCCGTTGCTGTGCAAATCACTAAAGATAAGAAAGAGTTTAGCATTCATTTGGATTCCTCGGTTTCCGCAAAACACGGGGAGAACGGTTCAAGCATGGCGGGGTTTGACATTCAAACTATTGGAAAACAGCTCGCTTATGTCATCAGAGGTGAAACCAAGTTCAAGAATTTGAAGAAGAATAAGACAGCCACGGGAGTAACTATTACTTTCTTGGGTGAAAATGTGGCTCCTGGATTCAAGATCGAGGATCAGATTGCTTTGGGGAAGCAGTGGGGTTTGTCGGGTAGTGGTGGGATTGTCCGATCCAACGGTGATTCGGCTTATGGAGCCAATTTTGAGCTTCAGCGTCGTGAACTGGATTACCCGATTGGCCCTGTCCAGTCCACGTGTAGCTTGTCTCTGATCAAATGGAGAGGGGATTGGGCTCTGGGCTTAAACACTTTGGCCCAGTTCTCTATTGGACGTAGTTCGAAGGTGGCCGTTCGAGCAGGAATAAACAACAAGCTGAGTGGGCAGATCACTGTAAGAACAAGCAGCTCGGATAGTCTGTCCTTGGCACTTGCAGGTATAATCCCAATTGCCATTAATGTCTACAAAAAAATCTGGCCATCCGTTGGTGAAAGTTACTCCATTTACTAGCTCCCGAGCCACTTTTTTGGTTTGTAGTCTCTAGTTGTATTTGAATGGCATCGAAAACTTCGTTATAGCTCAACCATGATTCAGCTAGTAGTCATTTTATCTTAATAATGCTTCTCTTGTTCAATTTTGAAATTTTCAGCTGTTATTAGACTTGTTTTTTGGGGCTTTTTTGTTGAGTCTATTGAACATGAGACGGAAACAAGAGGGGAGGGGGGGAGGGATTAAAGTAATTTCCTTGTGTTGTATTGTTGGAAGTATCAACTTGTTCTATGGGATTACTACTTCAGAGGTTTGTTTATTGGCTGCAAATTTTGCAATATTGATGAGAACAGATGATGTAGTTGGAGAGGAATGCTCTGAGTCACTTGGTGGAATTAGTATGATAATCTAGAGCTTGGTGATGCAATATTTTTCATTGATTACATGCCTACTTCCATTTGGATCATTTCTTATCTACTAACAGACCATTTACTTATTTGGGATTATCAGGAACACTTTTTCTGCCCCTTTTCAAAAATCTAATCCACTTTATAGCTGAAAAAACAGCTTAAATAAGAAGCAACAATTTGCTGCTTTTTTGAAAAGCAATTAAAAGAGGACCCAAAAAAAGAAGAAGTTATTCTCTTACCCCCAATACGAAACGGGCTCGACTTTTGCTTTGTTTAGTGTCTACCGATCTCTATTGTGTCAAGTACTTGGACAGTCCTGCCATCAATAATGGATGGGTTTCTAGATTATATTCACATATTGTAAACTGTGGACAGCCTACATTTGAGTGCAATTGAAGTGAACAAGGGAAAGAATGGGTCGGATTTTATTTGTATTTTTACTCTCTGGTTCGATGTTTGATTTAGGTTTCGTGTTGCAGGGCGGTCGAACTTATAGCACCGAAGCACTACAATAATAGGCTTTTGTGGCTAGTTTCAGTAAGAAGGCAGCTTTAGGATAATTAGAAATTAGATTTGACATGTTTTCAAGTTATTGTGGTTTTAGATCAGATTGCTGAGAAATCTAGTTGCGGTTGAAAGACCCATGTTAGAATTATGTTCACTGGTATTGTATATTTTGCATGAATTAAGACATCATTTTATTTTCCTCTTTGTGAAAGTAAAGAGTAGTTAGATTATCGGCAGGTTTGGTTGGTTGCATAGGAGAAAGCATTTAGTACAACGGTTATTTTACTAGCATGATATATAAGTGTATTTTGACGGGAAAATATATCAGTATTCATGCGTTAATTAAGGATGTGTCTATACGTAAGCATCACATCCTCATGTGTTAGTATGTTGATACAAATAACGTGGTATCACCGTTGCATAAAATATTACCTCGTGCAACAGGCCATAGTAGGATGGTATTGTATTTGATGCGGTGTCTTTCGTTTCCCACTGCGGCCACCTCTGTTTATCTTATGAGGTCATCTCTTTTTTGCCTCCTTGGCCATTAGGAATTTTTTTTTTGCTAATTTGCAGAGGGAGAGTATTTCATAAGCCTCAAGACCTGTTTTGGAAATAGCGCTAAGGTCCTATCCGAGTTGGCCGATACCAACTCTTCCGCCACTTAAATGAGGGAGAGCATGGCTAGATGTGTGCGTCCAAAGGATTGATCCCTGATACTTAAATTCCTACACTTATTATTAGCCATAGGGGCAACTTCAAATCCCTGCTCAAAATTCATATCCAATATAAATTTGGATAAAAGTCTTCGAAAATCCCATTCATTCCATGGCTCGAATCGATACAAACTTGCGTTTTACTCAAATTTCGATATAAGTTTGAGTAGGATTTGAGGGTTTGAAAAAGTTTTACTCAAATTAAATTTGATATAAATTTTAGTAAGAGTTGGAGCTGATCTTACTAATATTTATCATAAAAAATAATAATATTATAAGAAGCAATTTTTAGGCTTTTTTTTTTTTAAACAAGAATTACGAATCCGCTTTCGTAGATGCAGGGGGGCTCGGTGCCGAGTCTGCCGACCAAATTGGCAATCCTAATATATTATTATACGAAGAATTGAGTTAGGCTTTGTTTGATTCATAAATTTGGGGAAGAAAAGGAAAGCATGAAGGAAAACTACTTAAATAACATTAAAAGTTAAATACTTGTAAAAAATAATTGTATTATATTAAGAAAAAGAGAGAGAAGGAAAGTGTCACACAACATTCAAAATATTTAGGCTTAATTATACTTTATACCCGTGTTTTTATTTAGATATATATATATATATATATTGTTTAATTGAACCCTTGAACTTAAAAAATTCATTCAATGCTTACCTGTTACAAGTTAGGTTAAGACAAATGAAGGAGATTGTGACTAGTACGAAAAATTGCATTCAATAAGATCCAAAATTGCTTTCACTTTTTGTTCAATTTAATATATTTCTTAACTTGTTCTCTTTTTCTTTTCTATTTTCCTCATTGTTTTTCTTAGCAACCAAAAAAATAATAATTTATTTTTCTCTATATTCCTTTCTTTTCTGACACTAAATCCAAGAACCAAGCAAAGCCATAATCTACAAAGATTTTTGTTTTCGCATATCTAAAACTTGTATTCGAATTTTGGATAAAGGTTAAAAATGGTTGATCGATCCAATTATTTTTAGGGCAATGCTATTGTGAGAAGCTTCTCACATGAGAAGGCGGGTTTTAACCGTAGGATGAGCATCTAGTCTTAAGATTCCCAGGAATCTGGAGAGAATCTTAAGGCTAGATGCTCATCTAACGGTTAAAACCCGCATTCTCACATGAGAAGCTGCTCATAATAGCATTTCCCTTATTTTTAAGCCACTCATCATGAGTTTACAAACTATCTTTACTACTAGCTTCGAACTTGAATGGATATGAACTTCCATCTTTTATGTTATGTTTTTGGTTTGAGGGAATTGGGGGAAGGAAGGAGATGGGTGGATATGAACTTTCATCTTTTATGTTATGTTTTTGGTTTAAGGGAATTGGGGGAAGGAAGGAGGTGGGTGGATGGAAGGGAGGAAGGAAGTTGTGAAATTATTTGTTTGGTAAGAGGGGAAGAGAGGAGAGAAGGGAAGAGCGGAGAGATGCTACTTTCAATCCGTCCAAAAGTGGACGGATTAATAAAGAGAAAATGCTTCTCTTATCGTTTGACTTTTTAGTCAACAAAAATAATGATTTTAATTTAATGTAAGGGTATAACAGTAAAACATACAATATTTCATTTTTTCCTTCCTCATTTCCTTCATGTTTAATTAAACAAGAGAAGCTTTTTGACTTTTTGGTTTTCATTGGATTATAATTGGTGGCTTTGGAGCTCCCTTTTATAGTTGTGTTGCTTTCCATGATGCAACTCTAATGATATCTTTTCAAGCAACTTCGGTTGCACCCTTTGGTGAAGCTTCTTCACTTGTTTGGACTTGACTTTGCGCCGTTTTTCTTGCTTTGGATAGTCTCTATCATCTACAGTTTTAAAGTTGTCCTGGATTTCAGATCTATCTTCAAGGCCCTTGTTGCGCAGTGGTGGATTTTTCTAGTTGTTAATGAAGTATTTTCTGTGGTCATTTATGCTTCTTTATCTATTGTACCCTTATTTGTTTTGCTTTTACTTTTGCTTGTTCTTTTCTTTAATATCGTTGTTTGTTTGATTTTCTTAGTAAAGTTTAATTTTCATTAATAATATTTTAACTTTTCAGTGAAAAAAAAACAAAAAAAGAGAGAAAAAAGAGAAGGTAATACTTCCTTCTTTCCATTACTATAAAGATAGCTCTTTCAACCCTTCTCCCTTTTATTTTTTCCATTTTTTCTTCCCTATAAAGTTAGTAGTCTCTGCCTCTTAAGAAACAAAAAAAAAAAAAGTAGTCTATGCCCAACCTATAGGAGGTAACCACATGTTTCATGTTTGCAGTTAATACAGAGCTACCATAGTAAGCTGATGCAATATTGGGTATGTCTTGGAAGATGGAAATGGCAGTCTCGGTTCTCGTGTTTATGATATCACTTTGGAAATCCAACACACTTTAGCAAAGTTCCTTATAAAAGTACAAAAGAATATCTAAAGATTCTAAACGGCACTTTAGATGGAGTATTTTTTTGATAAACGCATTTTAGATTTTTTAGAATGTGTTTGAAAACCTTCGGGAATGGATTTTTTTTTTTACGTATCGAATTGAAATTTGTTTGGAGAGGTTTGAGAATGGACTTCTTGACAAAAAGTCAGAGCCGATCTTGAGCATTTGAAGGCTCAGAACGAATTACTAAAAGGGAGGCTCTTATAAGCCCTCGGAGCAATTTTTTTGGGATCTACTTATATATAATTACAAATTTTTTTAGAGTTTACCTATACATAATTGGTGATTTTTTTGGAGTGTACTAAGAATATGAGTCTATTTGTGAAACTTAAATATTATATGATATCTTTCAAAATTCTAGAGGGGCTTATTTTTAAAACTCAAAAAAAATTTACACTAAAAGTGCAATTTTCAAAATTCTAGGGCCTTTCCTTTTGAGTTTTATATACATGTGTATAAATATATATAGTTGATGACACTAAATTGGGCATTGAGGGAGACCTAAATGTAAAATACTAGTAAAAATTTTAAGGTAAAAATTTAATTATGAAAATTTCATAGGGACCCTCAAAATTTTGTGAACTTTGATGGGCCGGGGCGGTTGGCCTCCTTTTGAGCCGGCCATGCAAGAAGTGCATCTTCAGAATGTCCATTTAGAGAAGTCAAAAATACTGACTTCACAAAATTGTGATTTTTGCACTTTTCCATAAATCAAGAGTTTTGTACACAATTACACTTTTATCCCTTGTTTTATAATTAATGTCATCTTATCCAAATCACATAGTTGAATTTCATAGCCAAGTTGAATCCCTATTATTTGGTGAGGTTAAGGGTAATATTGGGAAGTATGTACATTCACCAAACGTAATTGCACATTTAGATGCACTTTTTATTAAAAAATAAAAATTCATTCACCAAACAAACACTTCTTTAAAAAAAAATATTTTAAAAAGTCCATCTTAAAAAGTCCATTATAAGAATAGACTTCTATACGAGAAGTTACGCCAAAAACCACCTCAAATTTAAAATTTTTTTTTTACTACTACTAGATATTTCGATGGTCGTAAGGTGGTTTAACAGTAGAGTAATTCTATGCTTCTCAAATTCAAATTTTAAATGATGTTCAAAATTCAATTGGCCTTCTGCCAATGTGAATTTGGGAAACTTATCATTACTCTTAACAAGAGGGGCAAGAATATGAGTAGCGCAACCGTTGGTTGAAAGTATTGGTCTCGAGATAGTAATTTAAAGTATTATTAAATATTCGATGCAATTTAAACAATTCAACGATTATGGAATACTTGTACATATACAAATTTGCTCATAATATATAACGCGATTTAACAAACACTTTCCAACCAATAGTCCATTCCAACTCTTATTATCTGGAGAAGGACAACAAAATTGAAAAAAAAAAAAAACACACACACAGCTAAAGTCCATTTTTACAGGCTAAACGGCATTTTAACACCGTGTAATTTTAGCGAAATCACTTTGGATTGTATTTTCAAATCCAACACTGTGGTCTCTCAATTTACTAAATTGTGTTAATTTGGTACTAACACCGTTAAAAATACAGGGTCTAAAATGAAATTTTTTATACCATAAAAGATCAAAATAATGCATTTAAAAATACAGAGCCCAAAATAAAATTTCGCCAAAATTATATAATACTAAAATGTTGTTCACCATTTTAAACTAACAGAAATCGTATTGACAAAGTTGCCCCTCTTTCTCTGTCGAACAGACTCTAAGAAGAATTTAAATGACAATTGACAAGCCACCAGACTGGGGTCCTTCTGGAGAGAGGGGTAAGTGGGCTAATCCTAGTCATTAAAAGGAAATCTAATAAAGTAAGAGATAATCTTGTTCTTTCGAATTAAACCACCATGATTTTGATAAAACCCTCTTCCATAACCGGTAGAACAGGTGCTTTAAGTCACTCACATATTAGAGTTTAGACAATCCTTCAATGACTATTTATGAAAAAGTCAATTGAAATATTAAATTGTATTACAAGTAAGTTAACAGTTGAATAAAAAAAAAGATAACAAAAATATTAAAATTTATACAGAGGTTATAACTATCTGTACATTGTGATAAATTTTTTTAGAGTTATGGACAAGATTCTTGATTCCGGAAAGCTCTTTCATGCATAAATATTAAGTGAAATTTGTTAGTGTCCCAAATATTACTCAATTTCATTTAGCATATATGAATAGTAAGTAAAATTTCACTAAACATGTACATGAGTATTAAGTGAAATTTCACTTAACTTGATCTTCAAAGGGGCTTTATAACAAACTAAGTTACAATCTCTATGTTACAATCTCTTGTCATACCAAAACTCCTTATGTGAGTTACAATCACACCTATTGAACAGTTGTGTATCCAGAAAACTTGATAGCATTTAATGGTTCATGAACGCATGTCACACTCTCAGCCCCTCCAACCCTTTTCTCTTCGACCAGCACGGTACTTGCAAAACCATTGTGCACAAGCGTACCCAAGAATTTCCACCAGTCTAACTAGGGCTGCTCAAAATTCACCCGTCCACCCAACTCACCCGTAGCCTTATTTTTTGGTTTTTAAACAATGTTGGTGGAGTCATGGGTCTTGGGAGTGGAAACCCGACAATTTCGGGTGGAGTCACGGGTCTAGGGGTGTGGAAACTCGATTCACCCAATCCAATTCGAGACACACTTAATTTTTTTAAAAAATATATATATACATGTAATATGTTTATATCAGTATATGTATTATGTATTATATAGTCTTTAAAATATATATACATATATGTGTTATATTCTTATATCAATAAAATATATATGTCACTAGTGGAGATATAAAAACATTAAAATCATCAAACTAGCACATGATAATATTTTATTTTTTGTTTGGTCAGAGCTTTGGTTAGCACATAACTATATAGACAAAATCATTCAAAGTAAAAATAAATAAATAAATAAAATGTAGACAAAGTTATGTGTAAAATAAATGTTTAATTGCGACAAATGAGACAACCAATTTTTACATACTCGACCCGACTCATCCGATGTAATAACCTGCATTTCCATTTAATTTTAAATTACATTTTCATATTTAATTGGTAATTGCATTGTCATATTTAATTTCATTTGGTATTGACTGCTTCATTTAATTACATTTCCCATGTTCTAAATTTTATTCCTTGATTTATTGCAAGCTAAGAATTCTTTTGGGGTCAAATTGTAATTTTTATAAAAGTTAGTAATACCTGTGTGGATTTCAAATCTGTATTTCAAAAACGGTGGAAATATTCTCTTTTATTTCAAACTGTATTTTTATGAAACCAGAAAATCACTTCCTTCGTTAAAATGAATTTTTCGTATTTTTGTGACGAACACCGCGCCACGAAAATACCAGTTTATGTTCAAAACTGTCCACGCTATGTAAACTTCCATAGATTTTTGGAAGTGACGTAAAGTATGACATGACTTGTACTTTATTTCTATTAATGGAAACTCATCATTTGCTTAAGCCTTGTTTGGCAATGCCTTGTGTGAGTGTGTTATCTTAAGGCCACAAGCTATTTTCCCAAACACCTTTTGAATTGCCCCCCTACTACTCTAGTTTACCCCTTCAAAATCTGAGAGTGTATATATGTATACGTATGTAATTGTGAGCTGAGTATATTGTATATACTTGTTAATTAGAAATCAATTTGTGGAGTGAAGAGTACACAACTTGGCCTCCAAGTTGTATCTTGTGGTGTCTATTTATACACCTTTTATACACACACAACACACAATCTGTAAGAACTTGAGAGAGGTTCACAGAGATTTTCAGAAATCATTTTAGAGAGAGAAAGCTCAAGACTTCCATAGCCAAGCTTTGATTGATTCTTGTATTTCTATATCTTTCTCAACAAATCCTTCTATCTATATCACAGTGAGTATTATTAACTCACTCCCAATGTAATTCTATGCTTAATTACTGATATTGTGTATGTATAGTTGGAACACCATTACTAAATTCGTCCATGAAAGCTTGAGCTTCAAAAAAATCACAATTTTCCAAACTTAACCAAAATCTGTTTTTAGAGATGATTATGAACGATTATACATCACAAATGCTATGTTTGAAGCTTTAGAGCCTAATTTGTTCATATAAGGAAGTATATAAGAAAATTAGTTTTGACATGTTTTAGTTTTTCATAAAATTGGAGAGTTATAGTTAGAATCATATTAAATTAATCTTAGATTCTTAATCCTCGTTGAAAAAGGAAGAGATCCATATATAACATGATATACATACTTACAGAATTGGAAATGGGTCATTTTAGACCCTGAACTGCTGAAACAGAGTAATCTGACGAAGAAGATGAAGCCTCAGCTTCATCTCGCGCCACGATCGCGCGCGCGAGAATCGCGCGAGCGGCCCGCGCGAGCGATCTTTCGCGCGAGCGGCCCGCACGCGCGAGGTATGCTTCCTCAGGCAGAAAGGAAAGTTTATATATATATAAGGGAAAATTAGGCTAATCGCGCGAGAATCCCTTCGCACGAGCGATCCGCGCGCGCGACCTTGGTTTCCACAGGCAGACAGAAAAGTATATATATAAAAGGAAATTTGGGCATATCGCGCGAGCGGCCCGCGCGAGCGAGGTCTGGCAGTTTCTGTTTTTGTCTGTTTTCTGTTAAGGGACTGTTTGGTCTAACTTTTAAGTACTGATAAGGCCCTGTTTGGGAAATTTAGTTAATCAGAACTCTATTTGGCTATGTTTGAATGATTAAAACATTGTAGTATGATTCATCAATCCCCGTACGCATGTTGTTCCTTTAATTCAGCATCTTTGCTTTCGTTTAAGTGCATATCATTCATGTGGGGTCAGTGGTACATACATGGGGGTGTCAGTCTGTGTGGAAAAGAGTAATGGTCAGTGTGAAAAGAGTTAGAGTTTGAGTTTGAGTTGGGGTTGTGGTTGTGATTGAGTTTGAGTTGTGGTTGTGGTTGTAGTTGTGGTTGTGGTTGTGGTTGTGGAGAGGGTATCTTTGAAATGCGACGGTGGCAAATATGGATACTCCCTGACGCCCATGGAAGCGTTAAAGTGTGTGAAGCCGAACTCGGACATTCCCTGGCACCCATGGTAGTGCTAAAGTGTGGCCTACGGACACTCCCTGATACTCGAGTCTGGATACTGCGTGAGGGGTTGCCCCGGTATTTGCATGGCGGTTAGGGTATTCAAAGTGTGAGGCATTGGACACTCCCTGGTACCCCGGACCAAAGTGTGAGGCAAACTGGACACTCCCTGGCGCCCCGTTGCTAAAGTGTAGCTATCTTAGTGTTTCAAAGATACCAGGAGTAAGATAGTGGGTTGTTGTGGCTGTCGAGAGAAAAGAGTCGGCAATATGAGTGTGGTGCATTGTCTCATTACACGAGTATCTGTTTTTATAAATGAACGACCTTTAATATATTCCTTGTTGTTTTATAAATGAATTCTTTCTGCGGTTTAACTATTGATTTTACAAACTGATAATGGAAAAAGGTAAATGGGTATGTTTTACATTCAAAGTCATGTTTTTAATACTCACCAGCTTCTTGAAGCTGACGACGTTGATGTGTCCTGGACATTCGTGTTCAGGCTTTTCAGGTTATAACCAGGAGGAATCATACGACTATGCGAATTGAGAATGACTGCTTTTGGAATAAGAGAACTGTTCATTAAATATATGATTTAAGTTTACATGTTTAAGTTTTTAACTGTTTTGTTTTATAAGGATGACTGTAACAGACACTAAGTTATTGTTTTATTTTAAGGCGGTCTATGCCTTAGTTGACCCCGTATCATAAGATGTAATAAGTTAGAAATTTTTTGTAAGCCTTGATTGCTTTACTCTGATTATTATGTTTTGTTGTTCGACGTTTGGGACAGAATCGATCCTTCAAACTGTCGCGACCTACGGGTCCATAAAAGAAATTAAACGCTTTCCTTATTTATGCTACGTCGGGGCGTGACATCCGACTACCTGATTAACGGGTGCACCCAACAAAACGAATAGAAAACGAATGACAAGAGGACAAACTCAACTATGTTCGAATAAATGAGCAGATAAGAGTCAAATCCGACTCGCCCCACTTCTGAGCATCCTAAGTCTGACCAAGCGACCGATGTGATTGGACCTTAGAGCATCTCCAAAGGAGAAGGCAAAATTTACACATCAAATGACTCATTTGATGCAAGAATTTACATTTGCCTCATGAATCACACACATGCTCTCCAAAGGATACACCAAATGTTGATTATTTTAATATATTTTTAGTTTTCCATCTTTTTATATTCAAATTTTTTAATCATTTTTAATCATCCAACCACCCTCTCTCTCTCTCCCCCACATTTTTTATTCTAAAAAAATAGATTTGATGCAATAGGCAAATGTAGCAACCTTGCTGCAATTGACAAGGGCAGCAAAGTTGCTGCTGCTGTTTGATGCTCCCTTTAGAGCTCATTTTGCTGACATGGCACAGCAAATAATTTTGGTGCAATGATTTACTGCCATTGTTGGAGATGGTCTTAGCACACAAAGAAAACCATTAAACTATTTGAGATAACTATTGGTTATGGAGCATATATTATTTTGTAAAATACTTTTGCTCACCCCAAATTTGGTACACCAATGCTCACCCAAGCATCCCATTGGCCAATGCAGTGGGGCCCAGGATTAAACAAATATTAAACAATATTTGTTTAATCCTGGGCCCCACTGCATTGGCCAATGGGATGCTTGGGTGAGCATTGGTGTACCAAATTTAGGGTGAGTAAAAATGGTCTCATTATTTTGTATAAGAAAAGAGACCAGATCTTTGAATATTGTGCCGGATGTTGAAACTTGTGTTATATTTTATATTATTCCATTAGAAATCTAATCTTCACGCGATGAGAAGGGCTTGTTTAGATATATGGTTTATATTTCAGATAGTTGATACGAATCATACAGTAAAATGTGCTAAAAAAAAAAAGTAAATTTTTTAAACGACGGTGAAATTCCATCCCAATTGCGGTTCAAATGAGTCAAATTGACATAAAAAATTGTCTAAACACAGCAAAATACGATTTCAAGTAGGTAGTTTTTTGTCGACGCACACAACAAAGAGTCAATGAGGCTATGAAGTATGAACTAAGGGGTGGGAAACACTTTTGTCTCTCTCCCCTCATTTGAGACAAAAATTAGTAAAATCTAAAGTGCATAAAATTCATTTCACAGTAAAAATGTTCAAACTTGCCTTGCAGGAAGCAGCAAAAACAGTGAGAAATACTAACAATTTCCAAATATGCTCAAAGCAGAAAACATTTTAACCCTACAATTCCAACCAAACAAACCTTAACAGTACTTGTCCCCTAATATATTTCTTTCTTTCTTCTTATTTTATTTTTATTTTTATTTTTATTTTACAGGACGGCAAATTAGTGGAGTAACTTATGACCAAACACTGATTACACGAACTCCCATCATTATCATTCGACGACTCTCACTGCGCCACGACATCAGTTTCTTCATTAGTCAAAACAGTGGGCCCATGTTCGCCATCCTCGAACACCTTGGCGATCTTTTCTATGGGAATCAACGGCAGATACGACGACACCGTGTAGCCTCTCTCCGACGTGTAACAAACGGCTTGATTGTACTTCTCCGACCAGTAAGCCGCCGTGGGGACAGCTATATGAGCCACTTGAGGGAATAGGGGAAGCCGATTCAGTGCGCGCCAAGCCGACACCGCGTGCTGCTCCGCTACCGGCTCGTACTCCGAGTAAAGCTCTTTGGCGACCGGCTCGTATTTATTGTACACGGTCTTCGCTATGTTCGCGGCTGTGTCCACCAAGCCGTCGCGATTAACCTCCGAAACAACGGCTCGAGCCACATCCGGCGCCTTCTGAGCCGCCAAGTAAGCTTGGCTTGAAGCCTGCTTCAGTAGCGAGGGCACGTGGCGGTCCAACTCGTGAATCGTATCGTCCACCTGCAAATCACGTGACCAACACATGACTAATATAGTCTATATAGACAAGCGAAACAAGACACGCCGTACATCCCAAGCGGCGCACACCGCAATAAAGCAGGTCGACTCTGATAACGTGCGCCGTGTGCGTGTAAAGTAAGTATAATCTGACCTTGCGATCGACGAACTTGAGGAGCTCGAAAGGGACGTCATGGAACTTCTCGTAAACCGGTCCGATCACGGTTTTGACGGTGCCTTCGACGGTCTGAACACCGGGTTTCAGTGGACCGGAGTTCTCTTTGGCGTAGTCGTAGACAGTTGTGAAGCAAACGATGACGTAGATCGCCGCCACTTGGACGAAATCAAGGTACTTGAGTCCTTTTTCATTCTCTTGAACCTTCAATTCAACAAACGTAGGACCAAAATTAATAAAAGCAAACCCTAATTTTTTTTAAAAAAAATCTCTTTTCCAAAACGTCAATCCCGATGTAAGCACAATAATTTCATCAGAGCACTGAGTACAAAAAGAAGAAGAACAATATTAACACCGACAGACTTTAATTATCGAAAATCATCAAAAATTCGATAAATCGAGTAAAAAAATAGGTTTCCTGGAAGATCTATGACTCGTGATTCTAGTATCTCGGCAACCAACAATACTTTGTATCTGAATTCTGATTTCTGAACGATATATAATATATATATATGTAATCAAAAGTGCGGACGAAGAAGATGTACTTACCGTCTCTGGTGGTTGTTGGGCTTCCGATTCAGCCATCTAGGAGGAACGATAATGAAAATGCTTTTCGTGAGCGTCACAAGAAAGAGGAACACAGGCGAGAGTGAGTGAAGGAAGAAACTTTATCAGTGAAACAGTCAAACAGAGTGTTGCAACAAAGTAACGTTCTTATAGGGAGTGGGGGCGAAATCAATTAATCTAGGGCTACCGAGAGAGTTCCTGCCACGTGGCACTTATTCGACGGGTGATGCGGTCCTACGCAGTCAATATTTGGACTATCTTTGAGTCCCCCGATTCAAATTGCGGAAGAATTGTATGCTACAACAATATCAGTTGGTTCTAAATTCTAATATACCATCGAGACGTTTTAAGAAAAAAAAAAACAGAGCAGTTTTGCTCAATAAAAAATTATTCACCTATTCCTCACCTAATTCTCTCATTAGTTAATACAGTAAGATCTAAGATTTTATGGATCCCACTGCATTAACCAATTAAAGAATTAAATAAGCATTGATTGAGCAATTTTAGAGTTAATAATGTTATGACTTTTAAATTTTGTATTTTTAATAGTTCTCAAATACATTGATAGTAAAATCACATTCTATAATAGTAGGCCCCTCTAAAAAATTCCTCCAATCAACATTATCAGGGTCCACTAGCACGGATCTTTGAAAAGCCTTGCATTATTCCAAATCAAACTATTATGGGCTGGTTTGGGTTGGATCTAGACAAACCTTGAATCGAACTGTTAATAGACTGTTCCAAAAAAAAAAGAACGGATTCGACAATCCCAAGGAACCACCCGACCCAACCAAAAAACCGGTTCGGGTCTAGGGTCCGCAATTCCATTAAAAAAAATGACATCCTTTAAAAGAACTCTCTTTCTCTAAAAATAGCTTACACAATTCTGGAGGATTTTGAATCTCTAACCTCCTTTAGAGATGCCAAAAACTCTAATCATATCTCTTGTATTACCCAAGTGATTCGTGAAATTTCAAATCCAATATCAAAAGAGAAAGCTAAACTAAACCGATTCAAATCTCTTTTCCATTCAGAAAGAGGACTCTCACCCCTGTTTTGATTCGCCAATTGATCTGCCTACCATTGGACTATATGAAATTTGGTTTTGGTTAGTTTAACTTCGCATCAAAGAAATAGGACAATGCGGCATATGGCGAGTCAGAACGACACGTGGACGATCAATACGGGAGTGAATTGTGATGACAAGTGCAGTTTGTCGCCACGTGGATTTATTTGTCAAATGACAGGTCGGGGTTTGGGTACTTTAAGCGTTTCATTTTTCGTGCAATTGACGGGTAATTGGCACGAGTGTCTAGGCAAATGCTTCTATACAATCAAGTGTTTGGTTGTATGGTACAACTAAATCACTTGAAATATAATAATAAGAAATATTTGTACTATGAATATTGATATAAGGTTTTTTACCATAGGTACTAAGATTTTTTATCATGAATATAAAATTCTCTTATCATAACTATAAAAAATCACATGTACAAAGTTTTCTTATCATTCTTACAAAGCTCACTATTATAAGTACTACTACATGTAAAATCACAAAGTAATTTTGATTTGGTACAAATATTTCTTATAAGGATATAATATTTTGTTACTTTGATATAAAAATTTATTATAAGAATGTAACGGTTTCTTACCATATATAAACATTTCTTAAAACGTGTTAACATTTTTTTTACTTTAGTACTAATATTTGTTATAAAAAGTACAAATATTTATTATTAATTGTTTAAGAATTCTCCCGAGTGTCTATGCGACTATGCATATCAAACTTGATCGAATCGGCACGACGGTCGAGGATAGTGGGCTCATCACGTCACAATCCTCATTCTCATCTAATCTGATCTAATACTCGACTTTATTTTATTGGCCTTCTAGGTCCTAGTTTTCATCATTTATGCCCACAGAATTGTGAAAAGAACTGTGATTCGTAAGCCCATGGATAATTAAATGAAGTGAATGGTAGGAGTAATAAATTAATAATGATACGGTGATATTACATACTTTGGAAATTGTTACATGGAGTGTATTTAATAATTTTTAGAGTGGGATTAACAGTGCCCTTCGGTTTTATTTGACAGATCGAATAAAATTGTCGGACAAGTTAGAATAGGAAAGGCATAAACGAATATGGTAGAAATTCTATCGAATGTGCTATTATGTTGTCCTGCGCTTATAACATGCTGAATAAAACTGTCGGATAAGCTAATATATCCTAAGCCTATGTTTGGTCGGATAAAGTTTCGAATAATAACAAAATTATTATTTTTTAATACCAAAAAAAAAAAAAAAGCATATCTGAAATATTTTTTTTTTTTTAAAAGCAGATTTGAAAAAAAAAAATAGATTTAATACATAAATAAAAGTCACTTTGTCCCAAGAAGTTCTCCCAAACTACTAATATCACATAATACCATCTTCTTTATGATGGATTTATCCTAGACTCAATGAGATAAAAAGTCACTTTGAAATAATTTTATACCCCGTATTGCGCCACTAAATACCGAATAGAAAAAAAGAAGTTATTATATCTCGAACTCTTACCTGCTTGCCAAATATGGCCTTTGTGAAAATGGACTAAACTGGATAATTAATCCGAGTCGGATCGTCGGTGGCCATATTGGGTGGTGTGAAGTACCTATGAGGGATTGATAGCGCACACAGTGGTATTTTTTTTTTTTAAAAAAAAAACATAAAAGTAAATAAAAAATAAATAAAAAACTAAAGAGATTATGCTGTTAACCGTTCATTGGTGTTGCACCCAATTAGTCTCTTTAAATAAATAGTTTCCAATGGACAAGATTGGACAATTATTCTGTTTTTTATTGAATAATTTCCAATATATTAATCTTTGAGATTGATAATCCGTTTAAGTTTTTTATGATTCAATTAAAAAAAGATAATTAGTTCTACACAAGATTAACTCCAAATGATGGATTATTGGTCCAATCTGGTGCAATTTTTAACCGTGTTCTACCAATTATAGTTGCGCATCATGCAACAGCGTTACAATCTTCTTATACGTAGTACTTTGACTATTGATTTAGCTCCACATTTGAGCATTAAACTTTTTATCAGATGAGTCAAAGTGAATGTTTTTCAAAATAGCTATACTTTTGATACACATTAGAGAGTCTCTATTCATTGATGATAACGCCGGACCTCTCAGCGTCTTCTGAGTGCCTTTTTCTATAGGGGCCGAGAAACCTCGTCCCAACATGCTCCGAAGTTCAAATCCGGCCTGGATATACTACTATGCTCACTATGAGGGCATTTTTTTTTCTTTCTATTATTGGGTGACATATGTCTTATTCTCATTTTGTCATTATACTATTAACATCATTACTGAAATGAGACACTTGTCACCCAATAAAAATATGAGTGAACCATGATGGACCAAAATGAGTGCGCAAAAATGTTCTCATTATCCTACTAGGCCCAACTAAATGAGCAATATTTGTATTGGCATCTACAATACCTCCCTTCAAAAAAAAAATATACATATATATATATATATATATATCAACACTATCAAAGATTCTCTAAAGAGGGTCACCTCTCCTTATTAAAGAGAGGACTTCTGTTTTGGCCGTTGGATTGTGTTTAAAAACTGTAAAATGACAAAACTGTCATTAATGAAAACACGATCCGACGACCAAAACAGAAGTCCTCTCTTTAATAAAGGGAGGGCGCCCTCTTTATAGCCTGACTGTCAACATTATATTATACTATAAAAGAGCCTTAGGTAGTTTTCAATTTCAATTTTGTCCTAATTTGGAATTCTTTAAATTGTTTGCTCCTTATATGTAATTTTGCCTTTACAAATACATTGAGATGCTATACCTTGTTTGTCAAATCGAATTTTGCCTTTATTTGTGTTTGTGTTTTTTTTTAAACCCAAACAAGGCACTCCAAAAATAATAGGGTTTGTTTGACAAATCAGTTGTGGCTTTGTTTGTCTTGTTTGTTTCCACTTTTTCCCAAACAAGGCACTAAATCCATGGATCAATAGTCAACAATTTCGGCTAACATGTTTGGCAAACCCATTTTGTGCTTTGTTTTTGTTTTTTTGTTTTCGTTTTTCCCAAACAATGCTTTACACACATATGTTGGATCAAAAGTCAACAATTTCGGTTCCTTGTTTGGCAAATCGATTTTGTGCTTTGGTTTTTGTTTTTTTGTTTTGGTTTTTCCCAAACAAGGCTTTACACACATATAATTTACACTTAATAAATTTAATTCATTTGTTTTTGTTTGCTATAATATTTATTCGGGCGTGCCAGAGCCTTGTTAGGTAGGCCCAAACTAATAAAACAAAATTTCCTAAGTCACTTGTGTGAGTGATACACAAGGTTTGGAAATCTGACTTCTATCAAAACGATTGTGATGGCCAAGTAGGAAAGTACCCTTGGCCTAAGATCCTATGGCAGTATTGAAGCACACAAGCCATACAAGTGATGAAAGATGAATTAAATAAAATAGACTTTTATTTAATTAAAGAAAAGAAATTACAAGAAGTAATTGAAAAATTAGGAAAATAAAAGACTGCTATATTTGCCTAAACTAAGAATGCTAAAGGATGCATTTGGGATGCGGTTGAATGCGGTGTATCGAAGAGACGCGGAGTGAGTTGATAGCTTGGTTTGGTAGTGAATTTATAGCGGCCATGGAGGTCTCCTAGATAAGGTACGTAGGAAATATTTGATCAACAATAATCTGGTAAAAAAATACCAGTTTATTTCCATAAACTGATAAAATCTGCTATATCTTGAAACCTTCCATATCTTGAAATATATATATATATACAGGTGTATATATATATATATATATGCAGCTTGAATCTGATCCGCTTTGTGGCTTCATTCGCTTTGCTTCCTCTCCAAGCAAAAGATATACTTCCATAAGTTTGATATTATCTTTTAATATTCCGATAATATTATCTTTCCCAATGTGATAATATTATCCCATAGTATTTATCACCATAAGAGAGATTGTAAACTTCCCATAATGGACCCTACCACATACACCACAAAGTAACTAAAACTGTAAAACATGTACTAGCCCGTAATGCTTGTCACGGTCAAATAGTTACCATGAATGAAACATGGCCCCACCAAATTGTTGAATAGCCATGTTGCTGCATTAAACATTGGAATGAAAGCTTAGGCCAAAGTGACATAGTTGCAAACTTCTGATCAGTCCGAAACATAAAGCTAGTCCGATTACTAACTAAAGTGAGCCCGACAGTGAAGTGGTCAGCCCATGAAGGTGAGGTCGGGCTAAATAAATGTCTGATTGCAATCAGCCCGAGCAAAACTCATTATGTATGTTGGCTCGAATAAAATGGTGATCAGTCCGATGGTGAAGCAGTAGGGCCCGATCAAATAATAATTAGCCCGATGGCAAGAAACCAGTCACTTAGCCGTTAATTTTCCCATCGGTCTCATGAGTCCGATTAAAAATCTCAATCGGCCTCTACCAACTTTGATTTTTAAAAAATGTATTTTTTAGGTGCAAACAATGCCCCCCTGGCTCTTTAAAAATGAAAACAACAATGTAATTTTTGGAGAGCCAAATTTTCAAGACCGATTACCTTTTAGTTGCCAAGGACTACCACATAAACTGCATCGGCCCATGGAATAACTCCAAATCGGACTGCTATGAACCACATGGGACACTTGTATTCAAACATTAATATAAGAAGATCAAATGCTTTGGCCTTCCCCTGCAACCAACGAAATTGTTGGGCCCCCCAATAGGCTTTAACATATTACCATGACTGGACCCTTTGAAACTTTTGCTTCTATCATTATAGCTCCTCGGGCTCATGAACAATACATGGAACAAATCACGGAATAAAACATGGACCCCACCTTTGACGCTTTCATGAATTAACCAAATAGCACCCAAAACATCACAGACTGAGTTGTGTTTTTTTTTTTTTTTTTTTTCCCTCGGGCTGGTACCGAGTAGCATCTAGACCAAATTAATTTTCTAGATCGGTCTTTAATGCTTTTTCAATCTTTGATAATAATATTGGTGCAAAAGCAGCCACCAAATCACAGCCAATTTTTGGTGACATCCACGCAGCCAACGTGGATGTAAATCAATCCAAGCCAAATAATTAATTGGCTTAAAATAAAAATAATAATCGGTCATAACAAAGAGACCGAAAAAATTAAACAATTCCTTGAGGCTGAGTTTCCTCAAAAGAATATTTTCAAAAGCTTCATGGACCGATTTAAAATCAATCGGTCTCTGCGAAGCTTGCCCCCCGAGTCCTTCATCATCGATTTCTTCATCACCAAGGGAGTCTTCGTCATCGTCCTCCTCACTAACGGGAGGCCCTATGGCCGATACAGGGTCACTCGGCCTTAAAAACTTTATCCCTTTGGCCTTCAATTGTTCACAAACGGCCTTTGGAAAATCTTCCCATGCATGTTTGATTCGGTGAGCTACCTTGATTATAGCCTCAAAAGGGTCTTCAACCGAAATATGATCGCTCGGCCTATCAAACTCTTCCTTTTCGGCCTCAACAGAGTTGTGAGGCTCGTCTAGAATTTGCCCCC
The DNA here is from genome assembly GCA_033977485.1 of Hydrangea macrophylla. Lineage (NCBI taxonomy): Eukaryota > Viridiplantae > Streptophyta > Magnoliopsida > Cornales > Hydrangeaceae > Hydrangea > Hydrangea macrophylla. Next base: position 113,149,497 of record CM066982.1, on the reverse strand, counting down.
CGGGTGCTTCTTCGCTGTCTTCAACATCAAGGGGGTCTATGGCCGATACAAGATTATTCGGCCTTTCCTTAGAAATTATTTTTTTGTCTTCTTGCCCCCCGAGCAGTAAATCTGAAAAATTGCTTGGATTTTTCCTCCAACCACCATCTAAAAATTCCTTCATTGACATAAAAAAATTTTCATTAGGTGGTGGCTCTTCCGCTTCACTTACGGCAAGAAGGAGACCGATTTCATTGTTGAAGAACTGTATATCGGTCTTAAAACGGTCAATATCTTTGTAAAGATGACCGATCTCATCATCATATCGGTCCGTAAACCGATAAATTAAACCATGAAAATGGCTTATTTTTTCGTTCCTCCAACGAATCTGGTCGTGGTAGAACTGTAGCCATGCTTCGCGGTGTGCATGGCTCATCACCTGGTTGTCCCACCGGGCGTGCCAAATTGTTTGCTATAATATTTATTCGGGCGTGCCAGAGCCTTGTTAGGTAGGCCCAAACTAATAAAACAAAATTTCCTAAGTCACTTGTGTGAGTGATACACAAGGTTTGGAAATCTGACTTCTATCAAAACGATTGTGATGGCCAAGTAGGAAAGTACCCTTGGCCTAAGATCCTATGGCAGTATTGAAGCACACAAGCCATACAAGTGATGAAAGATGAATTAAATAAAATAGACTTTTATTTAATTAAAGAAAAGAAATTACAAGAAGTAATTGAAAAATTAGGAAAATAAAAGACTGCTATATTTGCCTAAACTAAGAATGCTAAAGGATGCATTTGGGATGCGGTTGAATGCGGTGTATCGAAGAGACGCGGAGTGAGTTGATAGCTTGGTTTGGTAGTGAATTTATAGCGGCCATGGAGGTCTCCTAGATAAGGTACGTAGGAAATATTTGATCAACAATAATCTGGTAAAAAAATACCAGTTTATTTCCATAAACTGATAAAATCTGCTATATCTTGAAACCTTCCATATCTTGAAATATATATATATATATACAGGTGTATATATATATATATATATATGCAGCTTGAATCTGGTCCGCTTTGTGGCTTCATTCGCTTTGCTTCCTCTCCAAGCAAAAGATATACTTCCATAAGTTTGATATTATCTTTTAATATTCCGATAATATTATCTTTCCCAATGTGATAATATTATCCCATAGTATTTATCACCATAAGAGAGATTGTAAACTTCCCATAATGGACCCTACCACATACACCACAAAGTAACTAAAACTGTAAAACATGTACTAGCCCGTAATGCTTGTCACGGTCAAATAGTTACCATGAATGAAACATGGCCCCACCAAATTGTTGAATAGCCATGTTGCTGCATTAAACATTGGAATGAAAGCTTAGGCCAAAGTGACATAGTTGCAAACTTCTGATCAGTCCGAAACATAAAGCTAGTCCGATTACTAACTAAAGTGAGCCCGACAGTGAAGTGGTCAGCCCATGAAGGTGAGGTCGGGCTAAATAAATGTCTGATTGCAATCAGCCCGAGCAAAACTCATTATGTATGTTGGCTCGAATAAAATGGTGATCAGTCCGATGGTGAAGCAGTAGGGCCCGATCAAATAATAATTAGCCCGATGGCAAGAAACCAGTCACTTAGCCGTTAATTTTCCCATCGGTCTCATGAGTCCGATTAAAAATCTCAATCGGCCTCTACCAACTTTGATTTTTAAAAAATGTATTTTTTAGGTGCAAACAGTTTTATAAAATTATTATTTCATACAATTCATATCTTTTCCCAAACAAGACTTTTTGGGTGATTTTTTTTTTTTTTTTTTGATTTCATGTATTTCTTTGAGATCTACGCAATATGAGTAGAAATTTTCTATTTGTGATTTTTACAGATAATATTATCTATATCTGTGTGTCTAACAGATAATATTATCTGTTAACTTTAAACTACCATAACTTTCTCAATTCTTGGGTTTTTTTGGTGATTTTTTTTTGGTTTCATGTATTTTTTTTAAGATCTATGCATCTATGGTGCCAATTGTAAGAAAGAAATATGTTTTTATTATATGTATGCGAAAAAATACAATTTTTCTTATTTGTTTGATGTTTAGTTTTTTTTGTCCCTGTATTTCATGGTCAAAATTGAACTCTTTTGATGGATCTCATTTTGCTAATTTCAAAATATCAAATTTTACGAAAAACGGGCTTATATAACAAAAGTTATAGCAATTTGAGTGTAAAAAAGGCCTAATGTGATAAAAAAAAATTAGCATGTGTTTTAGCTTTGAAGAGCTTTATTTGAGGGGGCTATGGCCGAAGCTCCCTTTTTTTTTACTTATTTAGGATTTAGTATTGTTTGATTTATTTTTTTTTCAAGTGACAACTATAAATGCATCAACAATAAATATATCTAATTTATTTTTCAATTTTGACGGACCCGTGCATTGCACGGGCCTCTATCCTAGTATATATAAAATAAAATTTCTAATATTGGTGGCGGATCCCAGTGTGCTACATAGACTTTTCACTCATTTTGTGAAAGTTCTTTGCGTCCTTTGGTGCCCCAAGTATTATTCTTTCTAATAACTCCATGAATCAAATTTCAGCTATAGCTTAGGGGAGTTGTTCATTAGAACTGTCTATTTTAATTTATTACTTTCTGGATCACTGGTATTCGATTCAACAACTCCTAATATTTTGAAACCGGGGGGGGGGGGGGGGGGGGGGGGGGGGGGGGGGAGGGAATTGATGCTCCACATTTGCAAATAAATTCAAAAATCAATTTAACTCTCCAAATACAGTGAGGCCTTTGGAGATTCTACAAAATAACTAGTACATCACAGTTGAACTATGATAATCTAGCTAACTATACTAGCTAGAAATTAATGAGTTTTTCCGTGAAGAGTAAATAAATAGGTAAAATCAATTGCCGTCATTGCATCTTTTTCTTTTGCCTCAATGCATCTTTAAGGAGTGTACAAGTATGAGCTTTTTAACATATGTTCTTAATCTCACAGTTGCCTTTTCAACTCATTACAACTTTTGCAAATGTATTCTTTTTTATTTCGCTCGGCTGGAAATTTATTACTTTGTTTATACTAAACTAAATATTTTCTTTCTAGATTTTTGACAATGAAAAACACTTCTTCTACTAGTACAACTGAGGTTTATCACATTTGAAGAATAATATACTTCCCTCTGCCTTTTAACGTACCTAACAACTTTGGTAAAATTATAATCTAGTCCAAAAAATAAACAAATTAATTATAAAAAAAAAAATGTATTTATAGAATGTCTAAAGAGTTCCTCTGTTCGGTATTTACAAATTTCATGATTCTCACGATTCTTCAGAGGTTATTTTTCTGAAATTCCTTTGAACAATTTTCGTAGTTATTCAAAATTTTATGAAATTATTAGGATTTTCACAAATGTGAAATCTGATTTTAATATTTTGATGATTCCTTGAAACATATCCATGTTAGTTTTCTTAAAATTATGATTGTTTTTCTTATATATCTTTATGGTATAGATAGTGTCATGACCCAAATCCACTCAGTATGGCATAAGGGCACCTGATATGCCGCCAAGGACTGACCCTATTTTATTAACGTTCAAAAACAAAATTTTAAATTCCCGTTTAAACCGTATTTGCAAGTGATTATCCCCAAGGGTAAAATAGTATTTTGAAATTTTGAGTTGAATTTTATACCAAAAGATAGTTGTTTGAATCTAGATTCCAATGTTGGAAACGATGCACGATTTCAAATTTTTTATGAATAGTTATGTCCGTTTCTGTAAAAGTCATTATTTTGAACCAATTAAAACAGTGTGTATTCCAATCGGTCGAAGCAGGTTCTGTCCAAACTTTATTTCTCAACATTGGCCATTTCGATTGAGCGAAATAGTTTCGATCGATTGAAACAACTTCTGCCCACAACTCTAACCATGAACATCTAAGCAATCAAACATGCTTGAATAGCAAAAGCACTTACCAAAACCTTTCATAGATGAATATAAGAGTCTTAGACATCAAGTTCTAGACATGCTCACTTTAAACAATATAATTTACAAGTCCTTTGATTTCAGACTACAACAAGTACACCATATATATATATATATATATATGTGCATTAAACACTTGCTCTTCTCTTACTTCTTCTATTTATCTTTCTCCTTTTCTTTCCTTTCACCTGAAATGTTTATACAATAACCACATGAGCTTGAAGCTCGGTGAATTACATGCTCTTTGACATAAATTCGTGTATATCATTTAAACATATAATATGCAATTTAATGTAACATAATGAATCACAACCAAGTAAGTAATTGTCTCTAAAGCTTCTTGTTCTTCTCACTTCCTCGTGCCCATAATGACATCTTTTATCCTTGCACCCAGCTATTCAATACCTTATACAAGGCATATTGAACACTCAAGCCTTATGAGGCTTTATACACTCAAGTCTTATGAGGCTTTCTACACTTCCATGTAGAACCTTCTCTTTATAGTGATAGAATAATTGCTTCTTCAACCACATAAACATATAAGCATGATTCCAACAAGATAATCATTTCTATCTCTTGCACATATAGTCAATCATGATGTACATGCATTTTCATAATTCATGAATTGAAGTAAATCATTTATATGCCACGATTCTACTTGAAAAGTTTCCTCAAAGATAGAGGTTATTCATCTTGCTCTAGATATATAATTGACAAGATATAAAGCTCATTTTCAAACTCCTACAAATCATATAAGATTCCATAGCATATCAATATGAATTCTTCTAATTAATCTATCAAAACTCTATGTATGGAAATGAAATTAAATCACATAGAAAGAATCCTATTATCCTTGGCTTCTCAAATCTAGCTTCAATTTGAGATAGAAATCTCCTTAGCACCTAAGAAGCACGGACACGGGCACGACACCACCACCCGACACGGCAAATCCTAAAAACGAAGACATGGAACATCGGGGATACGTGTCACAGCCCAGTCCCACAATAGCAGAATCGGAGCACGTGGCACGCCACCGAGGCTAAACCAATTCATTAGTGTTCCCAAAAATTTAGTTTAAGAACACGCACCGTAAAAGAAAGCAATTCATTTTTAAAACCGACAGTCCAATCGATTGGGTCAGGGCCCCAATCGACTGACTTGGAATTGCAAAGAACAGGAAAACTCCAACAGCTCACTCCAGTCAACTGACTCCTCGGTCCGGTCAACTGATGCCTCAAAATCTCAATCGACTGGGCTCGTCCGGTTGACTGAATCCAACCCAGCAGAATGCCATATTTTTGTGCAGAAACCAGTCGACTGGTTCATGGGAATCAGTCGGCTGATCCTCTGTAAAACCAAAAGGAAAAGTGCCTAAAACTGGAACCCAATTGACTGGAGTCACGACTCAGTCGACTGCTTTACTACTGCAGGGCATTCTGCAGAATTTTCAAAGTTTAAAAGTTTTCTGAAATCACACAGAGTTTAAATACACACTCCAAAATCATACCATAGCGATCTAACTGGATTATAACATTACTAAAACGTAATTACAAAAGATTCCTAACTATTACAGCAGTATAAATATGTTCCATGATTCTAAGTTAAACATAGGTTGAATGCAATAAAATCCTTATTATAACATTCCTATCACCAAAACTACAAGGTAAGCATTCAGATTGCCTTCTAAGTGAACTCCCAAACCCACATGCTTACTTCTGCGATTCCTCGCCGGCATTCACACCTGTAATGGTTATTTAAATAACCATACATATTTTGATTTATTTAAGCTAACACTTGGTGAATAAAGCAACAATGCACAAGAATGATAAACATGCTCGCATTCACATTTCTACATTTCATACTAGTCTCTGGAGTCCCACGTGTACGTTCCACACTCCTAATCTGCGACTCCTCGCCAATAAGTCCACGCGAAAAGGTAAGACCCACGTTTATTTTTTTCAAACGTGCGACCTTATGCCTATAACAACTCGACAACGATGGCTTGATACACGCACTACTTTGACCCAAATAACAACTCAACATGCTCAAATACATATCACCGTGCTCTCGACATAATCGAAACATTTCACCGTACAATTGGGCCTACTTATCAATATAATCGCCCAAAATGAATTACACAATATATATCTATGAACTAACACCTACTGTCACGACCCATCCCGCTAACGTGCGAAAACGGGCACGTGGCACGCTACCAATGCACATCCAATGCATCAAATAACAATACGCAGCGGAAAACAACTTAAAAACAACCTTGAGTATATAAAACTTTTGGAAACATTACCCTCCGAGTTGTAAAATCCGTGTAAAATTGGAAACGCATTATATTTCGAATCGAATGATTTTATGTTAAAAGGGGTCCCAAAGGTACCCTAAGAACCAATTAAAACATTTCAAAAATTTTCGGAAGATATCGAAAAAGATTTCTGGCAGAGGGTATCTCGACCGGTCGAACAACCCCCTTAAACCGGTCAAATGACCCTTTAGCAAAATCCTGCCCAAAACTGCAGAATTTTGCTAAGGCATCAAACATCCTCTACTCTTCCATTCCTTCAACCAAGATTACATTATTTTCAACTTCACCGTTGATGCTAGACTTTCAAGAACATCACCGAGACATGATAAACTACAAAAAGAAACAATAATGGAACAAGCTAAGGCATGTTTGGCTTAAAACATAAAAGTTCTATTACATTCCTCTGAAACGCTAAATTTACAAGTTAAGCTTTCAAAACATGAGTTCATGAGTTCGGATTCATTACAACAAAACTAAAAGAAGTTTTAATACATATTACAACCTTATAAATCCATTCCAAAGCTTAAAAGTGTAGTCTCAAGTCCTAACTTCCAAAATTTATATTCTTATCAAAGGAATGGAACACAAAAACATATACAAAGTGATTCAACCTCGTCGTCCCCGCGGTCTCACTTTTCGCGCTTCTTCTTTCCTTTCTTCTTATCACCCGCAATGGAGTAACATTTCACTGCTTAGCTATATGCTGAGTGCACAATTCTAAATATATGCTTATATGACAATTCATGTTCTAAACATTTAAAACACATCAAAATAGTCGCTAGGGTGAGTAGTACGCTTCCATCCGGTAAATGAAATCGATGCTGTGGAAGGCACACCTCTTCCACGCATCCCGTACACTGGTCGGGCCTTCCTCCATACAAGGTACCGTGTCCTGGTAGGCCTTCCTCCATACCAGATACCACACTATCAATTGTTAGAATCCTCAAACTTTGAGGAGCTAACCTGTAATACCCTGAATTTCTGGAGAGTATATATAAATAAAACTTCACTCTATAAACTTTTCTTTTCTTTTGGTGAAATTTGGTTACCAATCGATTGACACTTTTTGTTCCAATCAATTGACATGTTCCCAATCAATTGCCATTTTACCGACTAAAATTGATTACGTGTCAACATACCAATCGATTGACATTCTTCTCAATCAATGCCTTCTAATATCTATTGCCAATCGATTGACATAAGCTGAGACAAGTTTTCTTCTTTTCTTTTGCTTTGAACGTGTGACACTCTCTTAACTCTATATATATGAACTCATTTTGTGCCTTGGGTCTGTTTTGACCAGTTGAGATTGAGAAAGAGCTTGTATATCATATATATACACATCCATATATCTATATCTATATACACCCACATACACACATATACTGCCTTGGCAGCTAGGAGAAGAAGAAGAGAAGAACAAGGATAAGAGGAGAAGAAGAAGAGAGCGAAAAGATAGAGAGAGCTGGGGCAGAGGAGAAGAAAGAGAAGGAGGAAAGAGAGAGCTTTGGAGGATTTAAGCTCACACACACCCAAACACACCCTTGGTGAGTTTCTAACTCACTTGGTTCTTTTATTGGATGTATACACAAGTTATTATGAAACTTAGACGTATATGCATGAGGTGTACGTTTATATATGCTGTTTTTTGTATTTTATTGGTGAAGACGAAGTGCCAATCGATTGGCATAATTACCAATCGATTGCCATCAGTCTGGATCCAATCGATTGGACAGAATTCCAATCGATTGACATAGTTTTTATCCCAATCGATTGGATAGAATTTCAATCGATTGACATTATTTAATTCCCAATCGATTGCCATGAGTAGCAATCGATTGACATAGTTTTTATCTCAATCGATTGGACCTTATACCAATCGATTAGTATGCACAGAACATGGATTCATTTGCTTGTTTATTATATTAAGGGTTCGGTTGTTCGTTTCTCGATTTGGACTTCCGTTATGCGATTTGGGTTAGACAGGGATAATGTGACAGCAAATTTAAGTATAATTATACGGAATGGATGGAATTAATAACGTGTGTAATCTATTGATTCTTGTATGAGTTCGATATCCATTTTCTTTTAATCTGAGTAGTCAGGCCACATTGGGAATTGTCATGTGTCGATATTAGAACGTATCTCAGGTAGGTTTGATAAGTTCTGGAATGGTACGTGGGATGACGCCTGGTCATGATATGCGTTCACATGCGATGGATGGTTTATATCCTTAACGAGCAGTGAGCGGGACCATGTAGTCTTAAGGTATCCAGATGATCTACGATATATCCTTAACGAGCGGTGGATGGTTTATATCCTTAACGAGCGGTGGATGGGTGATCATTGGTGTATAGCGATAAGTCATAGCAATAGATTTGATGTGCTATTATTCAAAGCGTTAAATCCGTGACATGCGGTGGATGGTTTATATCCTTAACGAGCGGGGGATGGACGTCCATGAATACGGTGGATGGTTTATATCCTTAACGAGCAAATGGACAGAATGATGGTATATTTACAAATGTGAAACGATTGAGTCTGTTCGTTCAATCAGAATGTGTTAATATCGATGTTTGAGTAACAAGACGATAAGGGTTGGTTTACGAGGTGGAATAAAGGAACAAGATATTGTTATTATTATAATATAACACCCGCATTTGTGTTATTGCTTTTGCATTACATTGTCATGCATGATAATGTGATGTGGCGTGTCTTTTGACACATGTTTGGGTGAGTTTTGACTCACGAATTGATTTGGGTGTCTGTATTAGAGAACCCTCTGAAACTGTGGTGATTGAGGATTTGTTGTTGTGAAGTCTCTCCGAGTATGAGACGGTCACTGTAGAATACTTTAAATGTTTATCTGAAAATAAATGTTTACATGTGTATTTCAATATCTGTATTATTTTCTATTTTAGAATTTATATCTGTTGTTAGTTTTAGTATCCTGGTGAGAACGAATTAACACGCTATTAATTTGGCAAGCTAATTAGCAACTTCGGAAACGCCATGTAGAAATTCGTGTTTTAGCGACCAAACGAAACTTAGTCGAAAACTTTTATAATTTTGAAGTTTCACTCGTAAAGCTATGAATAAGCTGTATAGAAAGTTTCAGAGACTAATTAGGAGTTTGGAAACTCGTGGGGAGGTAAACGTAATTCCCGAGAGTTTTGCCTATATATAGATAGAGATGGTTGAGATATTTTTCATAAGTCTTAACCTAAGTGCAAGAAAGGAGGCCATAGGGAGATTTTGGGAGCTTAGAGCTTTGCGACGCCAAACGACGACTTTCCGTCAGTTTGTTTTCTCCTAGATTTCATATTCGAGCTCCTCGAGGTAAGAGCTTCGTTTTGATATATGTTAGGACTTGTTTGGCCAAGTTTTTCGAAAAGTTATTTTCTAGAATTTTTCATAAAAGTTGATAAATGGAATTTTGATTCATAGGAATTGTACTAGACGGACTTCTGCACGTTCTTTGTGCACGGGTTTTCTTGAGATTGAATTATAAGAGCGTAAATCGGAGGTGAGTGATTCAACTATGTTTTTGGAATGGTTTCTTGATGTGTATTCATGTTATGTTTGAATAGCATGTATTAATACTTAGAGATATCTTGTATAGTTCATATTGGGCATTTATATTGATAAGTAGGCCCAATAGCACGATGAAATATTTTGATTACCGCGAGCATGGTGATATGTAATTGAGCATGTTAAGTTGCTTATTTGGGTCAGAAGGAGCACGTGGTCACCGTGCCATTTTGTGGAGCCGATATAGGCATTAAGGTCGCACGATTGAAGAGAAGAATCGTGGGTCTTACCCTTTCGCGTGGACTTATTGGCGAGGAGTCGCGGATTGGGAATATGGACGGGCACGTGAGTCTCCGGCGACTAGTATGAAATGTAGAGATGTGAATGCGGACATGTTTATCATTCATGTGCATATGTTGTTTTATTCACTAAGCGTTAGCTTAAACAAATCGAATATGTGTGGTTATTCAAATAACCATTGCAGGTATAAATGCTGGCAAGGAATCACAGAAGTGAGCACGTGGGTTGGGAGTTCTTTTAGAAGGCAACTTGAACGTTAATCTTGTAGTTTTGAGACAATAGGAATGTTGTAATAAGAATTCTTATGGTTTTTAGTTAAGTTTAACTTGGTATGTTAGAATGAATCTAAAACGTTGTAATAGTTAGTAACATGTTGTAATTGTGCTTCGGTAATATGTTAATACAGTTAGAATTGCTTTGGAGTACTTTTGGAAGTGTGTGTTTGATCGCCGTTCGAATTCAAAAGCTGTTAAACTTAGAAAACTCTGCAGAATGAAAAGCTGCCATAAATCAGTCGACTGGTTGAGAAAACAGTCGACTGGAGCCTCTGTTTTCAGCAACTCACTGCACCTTTTATTTGAGGATCAGTCGACTGGGTCCTCGACACAGTCGATTGGATCATGTTTTCAATTCAGATATTTTGTTCAGGCTGGACTTCAGTCGACCGGACCGTATCAGTCGACTGAAAATTTGAAGCCCCAGTCGACTGGGTGTAGAAAGCAGTCGACTGGATGGTGTTTTAAAACCCAACTTTCTGCTGGACCAAGATCAGTCGACTGGGTCTGAGGATCAGTCGACTGGACGAATAGTTTTCAAAATGACTTGTTTATTCTGCTGCGTGTGTTCTTCAAACTAATTTTTGGGAACGTTAATGAATTGGTTTAGCCTCGGTGGCGAGCCACGGGCTCCGGTTCCGCTATTGTGGGACGGGCTGTGACATTTAGTGGTATCAGAGCATAAGTTTAGAGCCTTGGGAACGAGTGACGTTATATATATGCTGAGTGACGTCGAGTGAAGTGTGTAATTGTGAAGATAATTATTATCATTGTAGAAATGCTTCATGTGTTAGCATTTGTTGAGTGTGATGAACTGTGCACATATATCTATATTGTGGCATAGCATGCATGGTCATTTTGCATTGAACTCAACAGGGGAATATTTGAAACATTATGGCGGATATGACAAGAGAATTGTCACCGCATTCGCGGATGGACCAAATAGTGAATATGGTGGGAAATTTCATACAAGCGGTAAGTGAAAGAGAACAGATGAACGTTCAACCTCCACTGGTACCGCGACCTCAACACACAATCGTGGAACAGTTTCATAAGCGGAAACAGACCTTGTATTATGGACAAGTTGACATAGACTTGGCCGATCATTGGATGATGGACATGGAAAGACATTTTCGTAAGGTAATATGTACTGATGAGGAGAAAATTTTATGCGCATCCGATACATTGATGGGCGAAGCATTAGATTGGTGGAACAACGTACTTGAACAAGGGAAGCCGACCACATGGGAAACATTTAAGGAAGAATTCAACAAACGTTTCTTTCCGTAATCTGCTTATACGCAGAAACGCCAAGAATTTGCAAGTCTGGTTCAGGGAGACATGAATGTGAGTGAGTATGTATCCCGTTACAATGCCTTGTTACGATTTGGGAAAACTACCGTTCCGACTGATAGGGATAAAGCTCGTAAGTTTGAGGAAGGACTTAGGGAGAATATCCGTGGACGTGTAGATATGTTACAACACCCGACCGTTTCTCTCGTTGAGGAAGCTGCTCGTATTGCTGAGAAAAGTGTCGACAGATATCGACAGGGACAACAAGGGAAGAGAGCAAATGACAGTCGGGGTAAGAGTCAAGGGAATGCGAAGAAACCGTTTACGCAAGGTTCGGGATCATATATGAGTAGCCAAGGAGGGAGTACGTTCATGGGGGACTCGAGACCGTTGTGTCCAACATGTAACCTGCGACACAGAGGAACTTGCTACCAATTGAGCACCTGTTACTTTTGCAAGCAGTTAGGACACATATCCCGAAATTGTCCTTTGAATGCGAACTCGACCGCACCAAATACCTTTCCGAATACGAAGAGCTACAACCCAGAAACGAGAGGAAAATGTTTTGAGTGTGGACAACTGGGACACATAGCAAAGAACTGTCCGAGTAAGAGACAACCGGGAATGAGTACCGGGGCATCGAGTGTGCCAAGCGGAACAAGGATAGAACCTCGAGTGGATAAAGGGAAATGAGTCGCGCAACAACAAGGACGATACTTCCAGCTCAGGCCGGGGAATACAGATGATACCCTCGTATCAGGTATTCTTCTTATTTGTTCGTATCCTGCACGTATACTTATGGATTCTGGTTCAACGCATTCATTCGTATCACGTGATTTTGTTAAGCATTTAACTGTTAAGTCAGAACCGCTAGGATATGACTTGTGTGTATCATTGCCTAGTAGTGAACCGCTAGTTACTTCTTCGATATTCAAGTCATGTGAGATCAAGATAGGTGATAAAGTCTTGAGTGTTGATTTGATTCCGTTGATGGTGAATTACTTTGATGTTATCTTGGGTATGGATTTGTTGTCAGTTAATCAAGTCAGAATCGATTGTGAACAGAAATGAGTTAGTTTCTATCCGTCAGGGCGAGAAGAGTTTACTTTTCAGGGTAAGGGAGTGATCTTACCGCCGTACTTGATATCGACGATTCAAGCAAGTAAGATGTTGAAGAAGGGTTGTTCGGGTTTCTTATGTTCAATTGTCGACACGCGAGTTCTTGGGCCACTAATAGAAGACATTTCAGTAGTTCGAGAATTTTCAGATGTTTTTCCCGATGAGTTACCCGACGTATTGATTGAAAGAGAACTTGAGTTCACAATAGAAGTAGTACCAGGGTCACAACCGATATCTAAAGCGACGTACCGAATGGCACCGATAGAGTTGAAAGAATTGAAGGTTCAGTTACAAGAACTACTTGAGAAGGGTTTTATTCGACCGAGTTTTTCGCCGTGGGGAGCTCCAGTCTTGTTTGTGAAGAAGAAAGATGGAACAATGCGTATGTGCATCGACTACCGAGAGTTGAATAAGTTGACAGTCAAGAACAAGTATCCGTTGCTGCGAATAGATGACTTGTTTGATCAGTTACAAGGGGCTCAGGTATTTTCGAAGATCGACTTGAGATCCGGTTACCACCAGTTGAAAGTCAAAGAGGAAGATGTTGAGAAGACAGCTTTCAGGACTCGATATGGTCACTTTGAATTTTTGGTTATGCCATTTGGAGTGACTAATGCACCAGCTGCTTTCATGGACTTGATGAACCGTGTTTTCAAGGATTATTTAGATGAGTTCGTTATCGTGTTCATAGATGACATCCTAATCTACTCCAAAAGCGTTGAGGATCACGAGCATCATTTGCGATTAGCTTTACAACGATTGCGTGAAAAGAGATTATTCGGCAAATTGAAAAAGTGTGAGTTTTGGTTGACAGAGATTGCTTTTCTTGGACATATAGTATCAGCAAAGGGGATTTCTGTAGACCCTCAGAAGATAGAAGCAGTTACTAACTGGGTGAGACCAACGAATGTGACAGACATCCGAAGTTTCCTAGGATTACCGGGGTATTATCGGAGATTTGTAAAAGACTTTTCGCGTATAGCAATGCCGATGACACAGTTAATGAGGAAAGATATTGCTTTTGTATGGAGTCCAGAATGTGAAGAAAGTTTCCAAGAGTTGAAAGGTCGACTAGTGAAAGCATCAATTTTAGCCGTTCCATCAGAGACTGAAGGGTTTATCATTTACAGTGATGCTTCATATAGAGGTTTAGGTTGCGTTCTTATGCAAGGTGATAAAGTCATTGCATATGCGTCGAGACAACTTAGACCGCACGAGAAGAATTATCCAACTCATGATCTAGAATTGGCCGCCGTGATTTTTGCATTGAAGATTTTGCGTCATTATCTATACGGAGAGAAATGTGAGATCTATACGAATCACAAGAGTTTGAAGTACCTGTTTACACAACGAGATTGAACATGAGGCAAAGGAGATGGTTAGAGTTGATGAAGGACTATGATTTGTCAATTCAGTATCATCCGGGCAAGGCGAATGTCGTCGTCGATGCCCTTAGTCGCAAAGTACCAACGAACACCGCATCAGATTTGACTTCTCAGAAAGAACTGATACGAGATATAGAGAATTTGGAGCTTGAAGTGATACCGAGGATTGAAAGTGGCTTGATGTCGACGATAGTGGCACAACCACTCTTGATTCACGAGATCGTAGAGAAACAACTTCAAGACTTGGCTTTGAAGAAGATTTGTGATGAGATTCCAATGGGCAAACAACCGGGGTTCACGTTTGAGAACAATGTGTTGAGACTGAGGGGTAGAATTTGTGTACCTAGTGAGAAAGAGTTAAAGCGAAACATCCTAGAGGAAGCACACAACACAAAGTATACCGTTCATCCGGGAAGCACCAAGATGTATAGAGATTTAAGGCATGTTTATTGGTGGCTGGGAATGAAGAGAGAAATAGCACGTTATGTTTCGCGTTGTACTAGTTGTCAACAAGTAAAGGCCGAACGCCAAGTACCCTCGGGATTGTTACAACCGTTACCGATAGCTGAGTGGAAATGGGAGCACATAACAATGGATTTTGTTAGTGGGTTTCCGAGGTCGAAGAGATCAAACACTATTATTTGGGTGATCGTTGATCGTTTGACGAAGTCGTCGCATTTCCTACCAATCCGAACGAACTAAGCCAATGACGTTAGCTAAGTTGTATATTCGCGAAATTGTTAGACTACACGGTATCCCAGTTTCTATCGTTTCAAATAGGGATAGTAGTTTTACATCAAAGTTTTGGAGAGCCTTGCAAGAAGCAATGGGTACCAAATTGCACTTTAGTATCGCTTTTCATCCTCAGACTGATGGCCAATCAGAGAGAGTAATTCAGATTTTGGAAGACATGCTTCGTTTATGTGTACTTGATTTCCAGGGTGATTGGGAAGACCACCTGCCATTAATTGAGTTCGCATATAACAACAGTTTTCAGTCGAGTATTGGAATGGCTCATTATGAAGCTTTATATGGTCGTGTATGTCGTTCACCGATTAGTTGGACAGAGGTGGGAGAAAGAATGATTGAAGGGCCGAAAATTGTACAAGAAATGACGGATAAGATAAAGGTAATTAGACAACGATTACTGACAGCCCAGAGTAGGTATAAGAGTTATGCCGACAAGCGCAGACGGCCGTTGGAATTCGATGTAGGAGACTTGATGTTTTTGAAGGTGTCACCTTCAAAGGGAATAACCAGATTTGGTAGATACGGGAAACTCAACCCGAGGTATGTAGGACCTTTTGAGATTATTGGGAGAGTTGGACCCGTAGCTTATCGTTTGAAATTGCTGAGTGAGTATGCTCAAGTGCATAACGTGTTTCATGTATCATTGCTACGTAAACACTTAGTGGAGGATAGAGATCAAGTTATGACTCTGATATCGAATGAGATTCAGAGTGATTTGACGTATGTTGCGTATCCGGTAGAGATCTTGGATCAGAAGGATCAAGTCTTATGGAACAAAGTAATACCGAAAGTGAAAGTGTTATGGCGTAGCCAAACTACGGAAGAGATGACGTGGGAAATAGAAGATGAGATGCGTACTCAGTATCCGCACCTTTTTGAGACATGAGGTACAAGTTTGGGGACAAACTTCTTTTAAGGGGGAGAGTATTATAACACCCGCATTTGTGTTATTGCTTTTGCATTACATTGTCATGCATGATAATGTGATGTGGCGTGTCTTTTGACACATGTTTGGGTGAGTTTTGACTCACGAGTTGATTTGGGTGTCTGTATTAGAGAACCCTCTGAAACTGTGGTGATTGAGGATTTGTTGTTGTGAAGTCTCTCCGAGTATGAGACGGTCACTGTGGAATACTTTAAATGTTTATATGAAAATAAATGTTTACCTGTGTACTTCAATATCTGTATTATTCTCTATTTTAGAATTTATATCTGTTGTTAGTTTTAGTATCCTGGTGAGAACGAATTAACACGCTATTAATTTGGTAGGCTAATTAGCAACTTTGGAAACGTCATGTAGAAATTCGTGTTTTAGCGACCAAACGAAACTTAGTCGAAAACTTTTATAATTTCGAAGTTTCACTCGTAAAGCTATGAATAAGCTATATAGAAAGTTTCAGAGACTAATTAGGAGTTTGGAAACTCGTGGAGAGGTAAACGTAATTCCCGAGAGTTTTGCCTATATATAGATAGAGATGGTTGAGATATTTTTCATAAGTCTTAACCTAAGTGCAAGAAAGGAGGCCATAGGGAGATTTTGGGAGCTTAGAGCTTTGCGACGCCAAACGACGACTTTCCGTCAGTTTGTTTTCTCCTAGATTTCATATTCGAGCTCCTCGAGGTAAGAGTTTCGTTTTGATATATGTTAGGACTTGTTTGGCCAAGTTTTTCGAAAAGTTGTTTTCTAGAATTTTTCATAAAAGTTGATAAATGGAATTTTGATTCATAGGAATTGTACTAGACGGACTTCTGCACGTTCTTTGTGCACGGGTTTTCTTGAGATTGAATTATAAGAGCGTAAATCGGAGGTGAGTGATTCAACTATGTTTTTGGAATGGTTTCTTGATATGTATTCATGTTATGTTTGAATAGCATGTATTAATACTTAGAGATATCTTGTATAGTTCATATTGGGCATTTATATTGATAAGTAGACCCAATAGCACGATGAAATGTTTTGATTACCGCGATCATGGTGATATGTAATTGAGCATGTTAAGTTGCTTATTTGGGTCAGAAGGAGCACGTGGTCACCGTGCCATTTTGTGGAGCCGATATAGGCATTAAGGTCGCACGATTGAAGAGAAGAATCGTGGGTCTTACCCTTTCGCGTGGACTTATTGGCGAGGAGTCGCGGATTGGGAATATGGACGGGCACGTGAGTCTCCGGCGACTAGTATGAAATGTAGAGATGTGAATGCGGACATGTTTATCATTCATGTGCATATGTTGTTTTATTCACTAAGCGTTAGCTTAAACAAATCGAATATGTGTGGTTATTCAAATAACCATTGCAGGTATAAATGCTGGCGAGGAATCACAGAAGTGAGCACGTGGGTTGGGAGTTCTTTTAGAAGGCAACTTGAACGTTAATCTTGTAGTTTTGAGACAATAGGAATGTTGTAATAAGAATTCTTATGGTTTTTAGTTAAGTTTAACTTGGTATGTTAGAATGAATCTAAAACGTTGTAATAGTTAGTAACATGTTGTAATTGTGCTTCGGTAATATGTTAATACAGTTAGAATTGCTTTGGAGTACTTTTGGAAGTGTGTGTTTGATCGCCGTTCGAATTCAAAAGCTTTCAAACTTAGAAAACTCTGCAGAATGAGAAGCTGCCATAAATCAGTCGACTGGTTGAGAAAACAGTCGACTGGAGCCTCTGTTTTCAGCAACTCACTGCACCTTTTATTTGAGGATCAGTCGACTGGGTCCTCGACACAGTCGACTGGATCATGTTTTCAATTCAGATATTTTGTTCAGGCTGGACTTCAGTCGACCGGACCGTATCAGTCAACTGAAAATTTGAAGCCCCAGTCGACTGGGTGTAGAAAGCAGTCGACTGGATGGTCTTTTAAAACCCAACTTTCTGCTGGACCAAGATCAGTCGACTGGGTCTGAGGATCAGTCGACTGGACGAATACTTTTCAAAATGACTTGTTTATTCCGCTACGTGTGTTCTTCAAACTAATTTTTGGGAACGTTAATGAATTGGTTTAGCCTCGGTGGCGTGCCACGGGCTCCGGTTCCGCTATTGTGGGACCGGGTTGTGACATATAATAAGATTGTTAACTCGTGTTTTCATAAGCTCATGTTTACTTCAAATAACTAATACCTCGTTAGTTTATACTCACTCAACTCTCAGTAAGCTGATGGCCTTTTATTGCCTGGACTTTCCTCCATCCAGACTATCTTGTACCTTATTCTGCAGGTGACGAATTTTACAATGACGGTTACCATCCGGGAGAGGAGTACACAGAGGGTGGCCCCACTAATGATACCTATGCTACGGAGGACTACTATGCTGATTTTTACGCCAGCTGAAGATCTGAAGATAGTTTATCTAGTTTATGTTTAAGCTTTATATCACTGTTGACCTTGTTAGTTAACGGGTACTTGGGCATATGTTGTCTCCAGACCTGTTGTGATCCTGTGGACCACACTCTGATATCTTGTAATAGTATTACTGTTGATATATTCCAGTTGATTACTATTTGTAGACACCCCATTTTGCCCTACCAAAAAAAGAAATAATTGTTACAAGGGGGCCCACTGGGTACGCAAATCGAGGAAAAAAAAGGTAGAGTCCTAATCAGAATATCCGGAGGTCAAATCAAATGTCAAATCAAGTTGTTGTCAATTTGAATACCCACCAGCATGGTTTCAAAAGGATGTCGGGTCAGCCGTAGACGCCTGTTTTTTTTTCCCACCTACAAAGAGGTGGATAGATAAGGCACATCGAATCCGATGGGTAAGAAGAGCTTATAAATACAAGGTCCCTAGACTTCGAATTGTCAAAATCGAACCACGGGCGAAGAAGTACAAATTTTTTAAAGTTTGGACAAATCTGCTATTTGCCAGAGAGGGATCAGGATTACTTTTTTAGCTTTTAGGATATCAGAACAAACATCTTTCATGACAGAATGGAAGTGCGTGACATTACCGAGGACTTCCTAAAATTTCATCTCAATTGAACACCGGATCTGGAAAAAGTACTTTATCAGGCGTAGAAATCAAACGGAAAAATTCTATTTCATCGCCAGAGAACTTCAGAAGGTTTAAAATTGATGCCAAAAAATCATATTTATCAAGATGAAGAGCCTTCGAAAATTTCGTTGCCATCAAACGAAGAAAGTTGCAAAACTGCGATAAGTTCACTCACAGGCGCGTCAATTTATATTGATAAATCATCAGAAAGCCTTGGTCTTCGAGATCAAATCGGCTGTGACATTTTCGATCTGGATTAAAGTACTTTTCACATCGAGACGGAGAAATCCCTAAAATTTCATCTCAGTCTGATATCGGATTCCGAAAAAAGTGCAGTTTAATTAACGGATTTGTCAAGACAGATGCTTAATACGAGTCATATAGTGTTTCAAGAATTTCATTTTTGCACTAATATTTCGCGTTTGTCGAGAGGACCACGGAAGTCCAAGTTTTCGTCGCACTGCCTTCCAGAAAATTCGAAAGCGCGGCGCTTGTACAAATATCTAGATATTTTCTTTGCTTAGCGACTAAGTAATCCAGATTTGAGCCAATCGCGCCATAGGAGTCACTTTCTGATTGGAGAAAAATACTCCTCGCATTAAAATAAAGGGATCCATGTAATTTCGTCTCATTCCGACACCGGATTCTGGACAGTTCACCTCGATTGTCGCATTCTGGCATAACTGGTGCCGAATGTGGGTCACACAATGTTTTAAAAATCCGATTCCGACTTCAAAATTCTATGTTAGTAGAGAGGACCACGGAAGTCCAATTTTTCGTCGCACTGCCTTCCAAAAAAATCGAAAGCGCGGCGCTTGTACATATATCTAGATATTTTCTTTGCTTAGCGACTAAGTAATCCAGATTTGAGCCAATCGCGCCATAGGAGTCACTTTCTGACTGGAGAAAAATACTCCTCACATTAAAATAAAGGGATCCATGTGATTTCGTCTCATTCCGACACCGGATTTTGAAAAGTGCACATCGATTGGCGTGTTTTGTCATAACTGGTGCCGAATATGGGCCAAACAACGTTTTAAAAATCCAATTCCGACTTCAAAATTCTATGTTAGTCGCGAGTACCCAGCGGTCCAATTTTCAACCACGTAGCTACCCGAAAAATCCCGTAGAACGCGGCGCACACACACAATATCTAGATATTTTATTACTTTATTATTATTATTTTTTTAATTACTTTTTTTTTTTTTTTAATCAAAAATTTTCCTATAAATACAAGGCCCCCCCATTCTAAAAAATTCACAAATTCACTCTCCCCCTTAGGCTTTGTTTGGGAATCCTTAACCCTTTTTCTCTGCTAAGCCCTGTTTGGCTACATTAGCCAAATAAAATCCAAACTTCATCATAAGTACCTCTAATCTCATACATACAGTATATGTACGGGTACTATTCATATATACGGTATACATATGGATACTATTCATACATACAGTATACATACGGATACTATTCATATATACGGATACTATTCATACATACGGATACTATTCATACATACAGTATACGTACGGAAACTGACTCTTCCGGCCCTTCCGGACCCAACCATGACATCTATTTAAGTCGATTTTGTGTCGAAATACGACTTAGGCCTCCTCGGATTATTTCTGCAACGCTTCTCGGATTTCTTTCATCCTTTCTCAACAAACATCGACTGAACTTCAATAGTCGCCTCTGCACAGGTAACATACTAAAACTCATACTCTTAGTAGTGCGATCTTCCTATAAATCCACTGGTTGGATATTCCGCCTTTACTGCTTTATTTACTTACTGTTGTACATACTTATTATATATAACAAATCTATGAACTTATCAATTACTTCACGACTACTTTCAAATCACTTTCACTGGGCACCGACCTGTACTTCCGGTAGAACTTTTCTAAACCATAGGGCACCGACCCGTACTTCCGGCACTTTTTCAAAGCACTGGGCATTGACCCTTACTTTCAAAACACTTTCTCACTCACATGGGCGCCGACCCTTACTTTCAAAATACTTTCTCACTCACATGGGCACCGACCCTTACTTCCGGCACTTTTTTACAAAACTGGGTACCGACCCCTACTTCCGGTACACTTTTTCATTTACAGGACACCGACCCTTACTTTTAGCACATAAAACAAAAAGACGAAAAAATTCATAAAAACAAAAAATACAAAAAAACTTATCGCACGGTCGATCTACTCCGACTTTTACTCAAAACACTATCTCATAACTCACTACTTTTTCAAGGTTAAAGTCTAGAACTACACCGTACAGATTAAAATTCCTAGCTACACCGACTTTATTCAAAACACTATTTTACCCACTAACGGTCTAGATCGACCAAAATGCCCATACACTTATACACAGCACAGAACTACGTACGGCCTGATTCTCGTGTTGAGATACGTATGCAACCCTCACTTGGGTGCGGCCATAACTATATACTTTCAAACTATCTCGTATCGAGATACATAAATTGGTAACTGCGTGTCACGATGCTCGCGTTGTATATATATTCTACTATTTCTTACTTACGCCCCATTACTATGAAAACCACTAAAATCGGCAACCGTGTGTCACAGATGCTCGAGGGTGCCTAACACCTTCCCTCGGCATAATCGAGTCCCCGAACCCACTTCAAGAACTCTGGTCTCGCATGACTATTCGAGTCACACTTTTAAAGGGCCTTACTTTTCCAAAACGTTTTCCAAAAGTTAAAGATGATCGTGTCGATTGTCTTTGCAGGGATCCTAACTCCCGAATAAATGTTAGGTGGCGACTCTGAACTCTTACTTGGCCCTACTCCCACTTTTCACACACCTCACCTACTTTCACGCTTCTCACGCCTCTAGACATAACCGGTCGCATCCCACGAGGGGACAGCCCCCCACCTTCGGGGCGGGCGCGACAGCTCCTTTCCCGCCTTGGTTCGCTACTTTGAGCCTTTTACCCTATTTTATTTCATTTTCTTTTAAAACGGTCGCCGACCCACGAGGGGACCGCCCCCCATTCTTTGGGGTGGGCGCGACAGCTGGCGACTCTGCTGGGGACTATCTTAAGAGGACTCAGGCCGTCACTTTGGTGGTTTTCATTCTAAAGGGGCATTTATTTTACTAATGACTCTATACTTCTATAATTCTTTTGTAGGTTATAAACTTGTTTGCACAGGTACCTGCGACTCATAAAAGAAACAGCAAGGCCAATGCCATACTGAAACTACAAGGCCAATGTCGTACTTTACCGCTATACACACTACACACTTGCATCAAGCATGACATAACCCGTTTCTGAAACTGAAACCTTTTAAGATTAGATAGGAGGATCAGTAAGTGGCATGGCCGTTGCGGTAGTACCGTCGGTACCAGCACCGAAAGTTCCTCCGCTCGAAACCACCAATCTGAAAAGGTGTTACGGCACCGGAGGTTTGAAGGTTCGGGAACCAGACCTAAATAAGTCTACATTAGATGTCAACCTCTCCACATAGTCACATTCTGCACGTGTGCATTCAAAACTTTTCAAAAATACGAAACGGAGCCGATAGGCTATCCGATTCTTTTCTATCATCCCCTTATATAAACCAAGGGTGGAAAAACTTTTCAAAAAACATAATACAGCGCCGTTAGGCTGTCCAATTCTTTTCCATCCTTCCCATATATAAACTGGGGACGGAAAACGTTTTAAAAACAACAAACGGAGCCGAGGAGCTACCAGATCCTTCTCTGTCTTCCCCCTGTGCTTTTACAAACAAGGAAAAAAAAAACTTTTCAAACTCAAAACGGCACCGAAAGGCTGCGCATCCTTACTCATCATATCCTTACATTTTAACAAGGATGGATACACTCTCTCAAATTCATAAAACGGCGCCGGAAGGCTACCCGATTCTTCTTTATCTTCCCCTTGCACCTGTATATAGACCAGGGTTGGATAAACTTAAAAAAAAAAAAAAAACTCATAAACGGCGCCGGAAGGCTGCCAGACTTTTTCAAAGCTCATTCTCACCTTTCAAAAACACAAATAAAACTCCCCAAGGACAAATCCACTTTTCAAAGACATTTGGTGACGCCGAAAGGCTATCCAGATGCATCTCATACCTTGGGAATACACATTATACTGAGGCAGTACTCTCTCATCTCTAACGAGTCACTGGGAGAAGAATCCCCGTTTCTTTTCTTTGAAGCGGCTTACTAACTTTATGTCTACCTCTACTTCTTCTGACCTCCGTTGCAGGTACCATTTTTTATAGAGGTCAACATGGGAAGCTTCTACACGCTCAGCCTACTCCCTGTATCACCGACTTCTCCACGGATTGAGAAAATCTGAATGGACAACCAGTCCAAACAGCTCTGATTTTCAAATCCAACTTCCAAATCCAAACATTTAGCCTGAGCAGGGCAGATGACAAAATCCGCGGAGGTCAAATCCGAGCAGTACCAGCGCATTCGCGATTGTTCGAACCTTCAAGCCGCTGAACCAATAGGCCTACTTCTACCCATATACATCCACAAGCTCTGTCCATGCCCAAGATGACTCTCGTAAGAGACCCAATACTCGGCCCACTGTCTTGAAACATTACTCCTCATCATCTGCCATACAGGGGCAGTTTCTCCATACTATTGAATTTATGCTTTGTCTGCTTTGCATAAGCGCATACTTTCAAACGAAAAACAAAAACAAAACTCATTCTTTGCATCATTCAATAACTGTCATCTGCTCTCATTCCTTAAATCTCATGAGTATGTTGGATATGACTATCTTTCTACTTGTTGAATACGAATTAGACATTGTACTAGACGTCCGGACGTAACAAAGCTATGTTCGATTCTACTTGAAAGTATGATCAACACAAGGTCATGCCGAGAAACGACTCAAGTTCACAAATCGGCCATTTCATCCTCTGACGATGCTCACATCTTAACAAGAATCAGGTGACAAAAGCATACTTCTCTATGACAGCTTGATGTCATCTGAGGACACAAGAACGGAGCGGACATCCGACGGGCATTCAAGAACAGTCCTTGGTCCATTCTCAGGATCATGACATACATAGACTAGGGCAATCTTTGCCCCCCACATCTCAGCAAAAGAGGTCATCACGATCACTGCTGGCCCACATGGGGCCCCTCAATCCTGGTCAGGAAAGTATATACTCATTCTCAGGATCTCTAACTTCAGTGACGCATATATGTGATCTCTGAACCCGACTCGACTTGTGTCAAAAGGATTAGAGGCAATCATTTCAGCTATCTATACACTACTTTCCCTCGTTAGCCCACTTGAGCCATACGATGATTTCTTTTCAAATTTAAACCCCTGAGGATCACCCCCTATACTGGGGCAATGCCAAAAAGGAAAAAGGAAAAAGAAAGAGAAAGCAAACAAAAAGAGAACTCAATGCAAAGCTGGAGCACATCCACAAAAGATACGATTTGACTCGGATACATACTTCAAACTGGGGCAATTCTCCCCAGTACATACTTTACTCATCGATAACATACCCCACACTAGATTGGGATGAAGACGAAAACAAAAACAAAAAAAAAAGAACAAAATCAAGGAAAGAAACAGGGCATAAGGTGATCTCAGGAGTCTCAACCGACTTTTCAAAATAAACTTTGAGCCTTCATGCGATCCTTTTATTTCTCAACCCATAACCCTGGCCTACGTTACAACCCAGTAAAGTCCACTTTGATTGACACAGGCCTTGTTGGGTTCTCTAAATCACATACCTGCATCATTCCAAACGACGGGAGTGCCACATACTTTCAAATCCCAGGATACACTGAAGTGCAATAATCACATAACCGGATTCGGTGAAAACCCGTGAGGGCGCCGAAGGTAAAAATGGTTTCAGAGAGAAGGAAAGCTCGAGAGAAATCAAATACTGAAAAACTAGGTCCTTCTGAAGGACGATCACTGGAGTACTGAGCCCACACAATCAAAATACTTTGTCTTCTAGTACTCAACAGGCGATAAGACATTCAATATCCACTAACTCATGAGAATTCTTTCACAGATGATAGATTCATGCATCATACTCTTGTAAAATACGTATACTTAGCATGACATAACTTTCAAAATGCATTCATATCTTTCAGCATAGCAGACAATGCATACTTTTATAGCAGGGGCAACTGGTTTCGACAATCCTCTCAAATAGCCCAAAAGCTCACCACTAACTGAGCCACGATATCAACCCTCGCTCAGACTCGCCAACTTCACATTGATCCATCTGCTCGGATCCACATATCAAACCGGTCTTCTCCTATGTAGATTGTCAAAAAAATCTATCCCTCGCTCAGGACTAACCATTCACGCTCGAATCAGGATTAGGTATGAGACCACCAACGGCGTCCTGTCTACTATCCACTTCCAGCATCAGGTATAAGACCCTCCAGCGGTATCCTATTCATTACTCGGCATCAGAATTCGTCATCGGAATCGGGAATGAATCCGTCAAGAGGCATCCCGTTCACAATCTCACTACCGGGAATGAGTCCGTCAAGAGGCTTCCCAATCACATCTTCAAGCTTAGGAGTGAGTCCGTCAAGTGGCATCCTATTCACACTATCAATCACTAGAATCAGGAGTGAGTCCGTCAAGTGGCATCCTATTCACACTATCAACCACTGGAATCGGGAGTAAGCCCGTCAAGAGGCGTCCTATTCACATTATCTGTCACCGAAATCAGGAATACGGCCATCAAGAGGCATCCACATCATCTATTACTGGAATCAGGAGTAAGTCTGTCAAGTGGCATCCTATTCACAACCGCACTACCAGGAAACGAGTCCGTCAGAGACATCCTGTTCACATATCTCGATCACCAGGAATTGAATCCGTCAGAGAAATCTTGTTATTCTCGATCGTCGAGTATAAGCCCGTCAAGGGGCATCCCGTTCATAACTTTAACAAACAAGCAAGGATGTCAAGTGGCATCCCAATCAATCATCAGAATCAAAAGTGAGTCCGTCAAGGGGCATCCTATTCACGTCATCATTTATCATTCAATATCAGGAGTGAGTCCATCAAGTGGCGTCCTGTTCATATCACCTACCATCAGGTATAAGTCCATCAACGGTATCCAACTTACATCGGCATCAAGCATCAGGTATTTCTCTTACCCTCTTGCACTCTATAGTAATCACGCGCATTGCATTTTGCTATCCCCACATTTTCACGGCGATCACGCATACCGCATTTTGCTAATTTCATCACTCTTCACAGCAATCACGCCTCACGTGGCATTTTGCTCTCGAATCGTCATAGAAATCACGCCTCACGTGGCATTTTACTCTCTCATACTCCCAGCGGTCACGCGTATCGCATTCTGTTGGACCTTATCTCCACGGCAATTATCCGTATCGGACTTTGCTATTCTCGTCTCTTATATTCAAGGCAATCACGCGAATCGCATTTTGCCACTCTATAACTTCACAGCAATAATGCCCCATGTGTCATTTTGCCTCTCTTATCTCAAACTCTTTATAGCAATCACGCCTTACTCGGCTTTTTGCTCTCTCATCTCTTCAACAGTCACGCGCATCGCATTCTGTTAGACCTTATCTCCATGGCAATTACCCGTATCGGACTTTGCTATTCTCGTCTCTTATATTTAAGGCAATCACGCGAATCGCATTTTGTCACTCTATAACTTCACAGCAATCACGCCCCGACGCGGCATTTTGCTCTCTTATTTCACAGCGATTACGCCCCACGTGGCATTTCGCTATCTCACACACAGCAATCACGCCCCGACGTGGCATTTTGCTCTCTCGTCTCACACTTTTCATCACTCTTATTCTATCGTAGTATGAACTACGCTCGGTCTGATTCTCCCGACGGGAGATACGTAGGCAGCTTTAAGAGCTCGACCATACCCTCACTTGACTACTTGTTTTGTTAGAGTTTGAGATTACGCGGTTATGCACTTCTTGACTACACCATCCCTCTTCTACTCGATTCTCATGTGAATCTCCAACAGAGTCGTTCACCCTTTCTGGTAACGCTCTCAATCCCCAGCGGAGCTATTTGCCTACTCTGGTAGGTACTCATATTCACTTGCCCACATTGGCATCTCATACTCACTTGCCTATGATGGCATTTCACATTCACTCGCCTATGTTGGCACCTCATACTCACTTGCCTACAATGGCATTTCACATTCACTTGCCTACATTGGCACCTCATACTCACTTTGCCTACGATGGTATTTCACATTCACTCGCCTACGTGGGCACCTGATCATACTCACTTGCCTACGATGGCATTTCACATTCACTCGCCTACATACCTCATACTCACTTGCCTACTTTGGCATTTCACATTCACTCACCAACGTTGGCACCTCATACCCACTTGCCTACTCTGGCACGTCTTTTTACTTATTCTCATCCCTTAAACGAAAAGGGTCAAAATGGGTCATCTTGTTTCTTTGTCACGATTTGCTTCGCAAAACATGACAAAGAGGGGCAGCTGTAGACACCCCATTTTGACCTACCAAAAAAAGAAATAATTGTTACAAGGGGGCCCACTGGGTACGCAAATCGAGGAAGAAAAAGGTAGAGTCCTAATCAGAATATCCGGAGGTCAAATCAAATGTCAAATCAAGTTGTTGTCAATTTGAATACCCACCAGCATGGTTTCAAAAGCATGTCGGGTCAGCCGTAGACGCCCGTTTTTTTTTCCCACCTACAAAGAGGTGGACAGATAAGGCACATCGAATCCGATGGGTAGGAAGAGCTTATAAATACAAGGTCCCTAGACTTCGAATCGTCAAAATCGAACCACGGGCGAAGAAGTACAAATTGTTTAAAGTTTGGACAAATCTGCTATTTGCCAGAGAGGGATCAGGATTACTTTTTTAGCTTTTAGGATATCAGAACAAACATCTTTCATGACAGAATGGAAGTGCGTGACATTACCGAGGACTTCCTAAAATTTCATCTCAATTGAACACCGGATCTGGAAAAAGTACTTTATCAGGCGTAGAAATCAAACGGAAAAATTCTATTTCATCGCCAGAGAACTTCAGAAGGTTTAAAATTGATGCCAAAAAATCATATTTATCAAGATGAAGAGCCTTCGAAAATTTCGTTGCCATCAAACGAAGAAAGTTGCAAAACTGCGATAAGGTCACTCACAGGCGCGTCAATTTATACTGATAAATCATCAGAAAGCCTTAGTCTTCGAGATCAAATCGGCTGTGACATTTTCGATCTGGATTAAAGTACTTTTCACATCGAGACGGAGAAATCCCTAAAATTTCATCTCAGTCTGATATCGGATTCCGAAAAAAGTGCAGTTTAATTAACGGATTTGTCAAGACAGATGCTTAATACGAGTCATATAGTGTTTCAAGAATTTCATTTTTGCACTAATATTTCGCGTTTGTCGAGAGGACCACGGAAGTCCAAGTTTTCGTCGCACTGCCTTCCAGAAAATTCGAAAGCGCGGCGCTTGTACAGATATCTAGATATTTTCTTTGCTTAGCGACTAAGTAATCCAGATTTGAGCCAATCGCGCCATAGGAGTCACTTTTTGATTTGAGAAAAATACTCCTCGCATTAAAATAAAGGGATCCATGTAATTTCGTCTCATTCCGACACCGGATTCTGGACAGTTCACCTCGATTGTCGCGTTCTGGCATAACTGGTGCCGAATGTGGGTCACACAATGTTTTAAAAATCCGATTCCGACTTCAAAATTCTATGTTAGTCGAGAGGACCACGGAAGTCCAATTTTTCGTCGCACTGCCTTCCAAAAAAATCAAAAGCGCGGCGCTTGTACATATATCTAGATATTTTCTTTGCTTAGCGACTAAGTAATCCAGATTTGAGCCAATCGCGCCATAGGAGTCACTTTCTGACTGGAGAAAAATACTCCTCACATTAAAATAAAGGGATCCATGTGATTTCGTCTCATTCCGACACCGAATTTTGAAAAGTGCACATCGATTGGCGTGTTTTGTCATAACTGGTGCCGAATATGGGCCAAACAACGTTTTAAAAATCCAATTCCGACTTCAAAATTCTATGTTAGTCGCGAGTACCCAGCGGTCCAATTTTCAACCACGTAGCTACCCGAAAAATCCCGTAGAACGCGGCGCACACACACAATATCTAGATATTTTATTACTTTATTATTATTATTTTTTTAATTACTTTTTTTTTTTTTTTTTTTTAATCAAAAATTTTCCTATAAATACAAGGCCCCCCCATTCTAAAAAATTCACCAATTCACTCTCCCCCTTAGGCTTTGTTTGGGAATCCTTAACCCTTTTTCTCTCCTAAGCCCTGTTTGGCTACATTAGCCAAATAAAATCCAAACTTCATCATAAGTACCTCTAATCTCATACATACAGTATATGTACGGGTACTATTCATATATACGGTATACATACGGATACTATTCATACATACAGTATACATACGGGTACTATTCATATATACGGTACTATTCATACATACGGATACTATTCATACATACAGTATACGTACGAAAACTGACTCTTCCGGCCCTTCCGGACCCAACCATGACGTCTATTTAAGTCGATTTTGTGTCGAAATACGACTTAGGCCTCTGATGTTGTCAGAATCAAGATATAAAAGTATTCTTTACTTTTCAAGGGATTTGCAGTGTGGAAGTAAAGGTCGAACCCACAGAGATTGATTACTACAGCTTTTAATTTTAAAACCTAAGTCTAATTGTAACACCCGTACCCGGAGAACGGGTTAATTATTTGTGATAATATGCATTAATTAATATAATTAGTGTATAAAATGGATTAAGGGGAGGCTTGGACTCGCCCAAGTAAAAAGTGTTCAGAGAGGGACACTAGTTGGAAAAGTCCCCAGAGAGGTGGGACAGGTATTGAAATTTAACCCATTGAAGGGTAAATTGGTAATTTGCATTTTAAGTGATTAAATGCATTTTTATGTGATTACATGGATATTTGCTAAGTTGCTTTCATATTACATGTTGATATGTGTTAGCATTAGTTTTGACACCCAAGTAAGGGTATAAATGAAAAAGATGTAAAATTAGTAGGTGCGATAGCAATTTCACAAAATATGTGGGACCCACGTTGGGACCCATACGAAACTTAGACAAACCCTCATTAGATAATTGGGTAGTTAATGGAATGTTTGGGGATCTCATAATAAGAACTTAAGAAATTTCGGGGGTGTAAACGGAAATAATGAGTATTGAGGTGAAGACACCTCATCTACACATGCAATATGTGTCAAAACAGAGAGTTAATACTCTCAATCTGCTGGAATTAATCCAGAGAAAACAGAGAGAGCACCGAGAGAAGACGTAAAACGTCACCGACGCCGAATTCTCGCCGTTCCGTTGCCGTCGTTCGTCGGATTCACAAATCGAAACCACTTTTGGACTCGTGGAGGTAAGACGGTCGTTTCTATACCTTCAATTTCTGTTTTACTCGCTGTAATTTTGGTAGCTTACGCCAATCGGTGACCGAGGTTGCCGAATTTGTATAGGAATTACTCCGGGGGAAAGAATTGGGCAAGAATTACTAAGGAATTCTGCATAATTAGCTTGATTTGGGGTATAAGCTGTGGGTGAGGTGAGTTTTCTAGCCTAAAAATGATTGTGTTTAAGGTGGTCAATGAATCCTTGTATAACTTTGGTTGTTGATATCATGTTTAGAAGTTACTATATTGGTGGATTGTGAATTTCATATCAATTTTGTGAAAACCATATGTTGATGCATGTTTATATGCTTATATGTCTATGTGGTAGTCAATGAGCACCGGGAAAATGGTTCATTGTTGGGAGTAATAAGGGTGGTGAAGAGGAAGAATCCGAGAAATACGGAAGTCCAAGGAATAGAAGTGGCCACGGGACCAAGGGAGGTCTTCGGGTCTGAATGAATCATTAAACCGGTGACTCGGCGACTACAAATATGATTTATATGTTGATTGTTGCATTGCACATGTTAAACATTCAGTCATGCTTAGAATGCTCACTAAGCAAATTGCTTAAGAAAACCGTTTTCCTATTTCTGTTGTGGTACATAACAACCACCACAGGTACGGAGCGATATCCGGAGAGAAGGTGACGTGCTCGGGAATGGGGAGGAGAATTAGAGCTTGTAAATATGTTTTTAAACTTGTGTTATATGTAACTAGTGGCTTAAGGTTCTCGACTTGAGGCTTGAAGTCTTGACTTGTGAATGGGAGAGATGGGGAGAGATGGGAGAGATGGGGGAGATTGAGCCTCATGCTTGTAAATTTCTTTTGAAACTTGTAAAATGATGTAAAGTATGGTGTCTTTTATGTTAATGTTCATATTTAAGTTGTTGGAAGTGAACTTGGGTCACAACCATGTATTTTGGAGAGTTGGAGGTAAATTTGAGAACATATGTGTAATCTCTCTCGTTTTGTTCTAGTAGGGTGCAAGTAATGGATTTGACCATCTCGGCAAGTCCGGGTGTGTCATTAGTGTCTTGGACATGTTTCTTTAGTGTTTATAATGTTAGTTATGACTTTGAGTTGAATTCCAACAAGCTTCATGTATTTTGGATAAGAATTGAGAATTTAAGTTGAAAAGTTTGTTGTATTTCAAATGAAATGAGTTCATGGTTGATTTGATCAAATTGTGAATATGATTTTATGATCCATGCTTAATTTGAGTTTAAACATGTTTAGAAATGCGTTGGGATTGTTTTTCCAAAGTTTCATAATGTTTCCATGTGATTTGGTTGTGTTTTGGTAAGTTAAAACTTGTTTTGACAGCAAACAAAATTTGGCAGTAGATTTGTGAAGGGGATCGATCCGCGGTTTGTGAAGGGATCGATCCGCCCTTCCAAGGGGACATTCTGCGGGAGACTAATATAAATGGATCGATCCGCCCATTATGAAGGGATCGATCCGCCTTGTATTTTTCCCCAGCATGTCCATTTTTACGGAAACATGCATAACTTCTTCTAGAAAACTCGGTTTCGCGTGCCGTTTGTTGCGTTGGAACCGGGACTCAAAATTCTAACTTTTGGTATAAAAATTTTACATACTTTATAAATGACCATTTTGCCCTTGGGGCCTATTTTTGTAACAACAGAGTTGTTTAATGGGGTTAAACACATGTGTTTCTTAGTAATTCGTATATTTCTTTACAAATTAATGTGATTGGGA
Source organism: Hydrangea macrophylla (assembly GCA_033977485.1). NCBI lineage: Eukaryota > Viridiplantae > Streptophyta > Magnoliopsida > Cornales > Hydrangeaceae > Hydrangea > Hydrangea macrophylla. The sequence goes on along the minus strand of CM066982.1, from coordinate 113,117,411 downwards.
GCTTGTAGCATTGTTACACGTGTCCTAATCCGCACGAGGCGGGTTGGGGTGTGACACTAATTAATTAAGAAAAACGGATTTGAATTGGATTTAGTTAAACTAATAACAATTAAAAGTAAATCTAAACTATGAAAGCAATTAAAGTTGTTTTAATAAATATGTGAAGGGAACCTAGGATTACAAATCCACCACTAGCTTCATAATAGGAATATTTATGAATTACTTTAGCCTATTACGTTGGATGAATATGGGGAATTGTAGCTACAAGCCCAATTCCTCCGACAAGAAGATAATCATGGTTCAAGCACCAACATAATCCATCTTCGGGTAGCACGAATTATCTCACACTAAACTAGGGTTGTGATCTAATCCATCTAACCTAGGCATGGACTATTCGGATACTTGATAGCACGAATCAATAAAGCACCATCACATGTAAACAATCTAAACAAGCACAGCAAGAATAGATCGTTGAGCACATCACAGTCAAAATAGATCTAAGACAAGAATAAATTCTGAAAGCAATGATTTAATCAATAGTAGTACGATTTATTTATAAAAATCCTCTAAACATGTGACTGTCATCCATACACAATAAAACTAAAATAAAATCATAAATAAAACCCTATTACTCATCTAGGGCTTCATTGAAACCCTAGATCAATGATCTAGCCGTCCATGGGAGTAGAGATCGGATTATTTCTGCAACGCTTCTCGGATTTCTTTCATCCTTTCTCAACAAACATCGACTGAACTTCAATAGTCGCCTCTGCACAGGTAACATACTAAAACTCATACTCTTAGTAGTGCGACCTCCCTATAAATCCACTGGTTGGATATTCCGCCTTTACTGCTTTATTTACTTACTGTTGTACATACTTATTATATATAACAAATCTATGAACTTATCAATTACTTCACGACTACTTTCAAATCACTTTCACTGGGCACCGACCCGTACTTCCGGTAGAACTTTTCTAAACCATAGGGCACCGACCCGTACTTCCGGCACTTTTTCAAAGCACTGGGCATTGACCCTTATTTTCAAAACACTTTCTCACTCACATGGGCGCCGACCCTTACTTTCAAAATACTTTCTCACTCACATGGGCACCGACCCTTACTTCCGGCACTTTTTTACAAAACTGGGTACCGACCCCTACTTCCGGTACACTTTTTCATTTACAGGACACCGACCCTTACTTTTAGCACATAAAACAAAAAGACGAAAAAATTCATAAAAACAAAAAATACAAAAAAACTTATCGCACGGTCGATCTACTCCGACTTTTACTCAAAACACTATCTCATAACTCACTACTTTTTCAAGGTTAAAGTCTAGAACTACACCGTACAGATTAAAATTCCTAGCTACACCGACTTTATTCAAAACACTATTTTACCCACTAACGGTCTAGATCGACCAAAATGCCCATACACTTATACACAGCACAGAACTACGTACGGCCTGATTCTCGTGTTGAGATACGTATGCAACCCTCACTTGGGTGCGGCCATAACTATATACTTTCAAACTATCTCGTATCGAGATACATAAATTGGTAACTGCGTGTCATGATGCTCGCGTTGTATATATATTCTACTATTTCTTACTTACGCCCCATTACTATGAAAACCACTAAAATCGGCAACCGTGTGTCACGGATGCTCGAGGGTGCCTAACACCTTCCCTCGGCATAATCGAGTCCCCGAACCCACTTCAAGAACTCTGGTCTCGCATGACTATTCGAGTCACACTTTTAAAGGGCCTTACTTTTCCAAAACGTTTTCCAAAAGTTAAAGATGATCGTGTCGATTGTCTTTGCAGGGATCCTAACTCCCGAATAAATGTTAGGTGGCGACTCTGAACTCTTACTTGGCCCTACTCCCACTTTTCACACACCTCACCTACTTTCACGCTTCTCACGCCTCTAGACATAACCGGTCGCATCCCACGAGGGGACAACCCCCCACCTTCGGGGTGGGCGCGACAGCTCCTTTCCCGCCTTGGTTCGCTGCTTTGAGCCTTTTACCCTATTTTATTTCATTTTCTTTTAAAACGGTCGCCGACCCACGAGGGGACCGCCCCCCATTCTTTGGGGTGGGCGCGACACTATTCTTGTTTGGACTAGTACTGTGTGGTGTGGAAGATAGTGACATTGACCAGTCATTCCCTATGGACCCATAAAGGAAATTTATTTTTCTCTATTTATGCTGTTCTGGGGTGTGACATTACCCCCAGACGGAATTGCACTAAACCCCCCTTTGACCCACATAACACCAAAACATGCTCATATAAACATTTGTATGTGCATTCATCGCATTTTCATGTGCATAATTAACGGGCATACATAATACAGAAATTCGCCCGAATCCAAAATATCAATTTCAATGGTTAAAACATGGAATATCCTATAATTCATAGGCTTAGAGTTCATACCTCGTGCGATTTCCTTATAACTTTGAAGAATGAACTAGGAGATCGATTAAACGTCGGATTTCGAATTTCAAGCGATTCCTACAAGTTACACGCGTTTACCCCAAAATTCTAACATTGGGACATTTATAAAAATCTAACCAAACATGGCCTAATATATATCAAAACGTAGGTCTTACCTCCACGGGTTCAAATCTCGAATTTGGAGAAAAACATACGGAAGAAAGGTCGTCAAACGGCGCTGCAAAGCCTGTAGCAACCAATCTCCTTTCTCTCTCCTCTATCAAGATATTATATAGGTTTTTGTATCAAATGACAAAATCATCCTCTTTTATTTATTGGCAACTTCCCGGAATTTACGTTTACCTCCACGTGAGTTTCTTAAACTTCTAGTTAACTCCTGAAACGTCGCACACGTCCATTTTATGACTTCACGAGTGAAAGTTATAATTTTAGAAGTTTTCGACTAAGTCCCGTTTGGGTCCAAAATCACGCCCGAAAAACTAAATTCCGTGGAAATCTCTATACAACCTACCTTTTATATGACGTATTACTCACGTTCTCACCACAGTTCTCAAAATGATATCTAACGGTGTCAAGATTATCAGAATTTTACTCTACACCGGTAAATTTACTATTCACGAAATACCAGATAAGTCAAATAACATTTAAATCACATAAATGTCATTTACTTATGCCAATGCAAAATGAACCATTATGTTCCCGTGTCTTCATTGACACCTTTTACCGTTGACTCACAGTCAACCTCAACCTCATTATCAACTAACATCAATAAATTCATTCATAAATTCAATTATGCAAGATAAAAATTATAAATTTTTGGTATGGGTGGTGTGACAATTCTCCCCTCCAAAAAGGAAGTTTGTCCCCAAACTTATACCTCATACGTCGAACATGTACGGATACTCATTCCTCATTTCTTGCTCACTTTGCCACCTAGCTTCCTCAACTGAATGACTATGCCATAACACTTTCACCATTGGAATCGTCTTAGTTCTCAAGACTTGGTCCTTCCTGTCTAGTATCTCTACCGAATGTTCTATGTAACTCAAGTTCTCTTGAATCTGTAACAGTTCTGGTACCATGATCTTACTCGTATCTGACATACATCGTCTCAACATCAATACGTGAAACACACTGTGCACATGTTCCAACTCTGTTGATAAGGCTAAACGGTAAGCCACTGGCCTTACCCTCTCTAGGATCTCAAAAGGTCCTACGAATCACAGGTTAAGCTTTCCCCGTTTCCCAAATTGAACAATGCCTTTCGAAGGCGATACTCGCAAGTATAGAAAGTCTCCTACCTCGAATGTCATCGATCGTCGTTTCGAGTCCGCATAACTCTTATAACAACTCTGAGCTACATTAAGTCGCTCCTGAATCAATCTCACATTCTCGGTGGTCATCTGCACCATGTCATGTCCTAACAATCTTCTTTCTCCAACCTCGGTCCAACAAACCGGTGATCGACACTTTCGCCCATACAACGCTTCATACGGTACCATTCCAATACTTGACTAGAACCCATTGTTATATGCGAATTCAATTAATGGCAAGTGCTTCTCCCAGTCGCTCCCAAAGTCTAGGACACAAAGTCTCAACATGCCTTCCAAGGTCTGAATCGTCCGCTCTGACTGACCATCGGTCTGAGGATGAAATGCGGTACTGAAACTCAACTTTGTACCCATAGCTTCTTGCAAACTACCCCAAAACCTCGACGTAAAGCTACTATCTCGATCCGACACAATCACTGCTGGAACCCCGTGTAGCCTCACAATCTCTTTCACAAGGTTAAAACTCGTTTGTAGGCCTTTAGCCGAAACAAGGTTAAAACTCGTCTATAGGACTTTTATTACAAATTTCCCCACACATGGAGGGTTTTCTCATATCAAAACTTGGAAGTCCCCCACATGGAGATCTTCCCTTTTTAAATTCCAAAAGCCCCACACAAGGAGGTCCTTTTCCGAAAATCATTTGTGTGACATGTTCATGTCTTTGCATGAAAATGACAATATCCAATAACCATGTCTATGAATTGTAAAGTAACATAATAACAATTATGTTTCTCAATAATATATCATTAACTCATAAATTTCAAAGAACTAGGACATCAACATACTCAAGCTTTCAATTCAAGAGCATTAAACATATAGACATATTTTCACTACTATGGCAACTAACCATACTTGTAACTTGGAAACTTAACATTTAAGGCTCCAGTAGCATATAAGGTTTGCGATTTAACACATAGGCACATAGATCATATAAGGAACATAAGTTCTAAACCTAGACTTTAAAATTAACCAAGTAAATCTCAAAGAAAACATGTAGTATCCTAGATTTACACCAGTTTACATACAATACATAGTATTAGAGAGTTATAAAGGAACTACAAACTTGGGAAATTCTCAACTTGTCAAAAACATGAACTGAGGGTGTCCAAGTGTGCTCCTCACCACAAGGATCATCATTAGTACTGGAGGTTTTGGCCGAAAACCACCCCAGCTAGATGATATCACCTCTTGAAGCTTAAAACCCATAGAAGCTTAGATTCCATAGCAACTAGAGAGAGGGAGAGGGAGAGAGAGAGAGAGAGAGAGAGAGAGAGAGAAAGTTGTGAGTTATGAGAAAATATCTCCAACTCCTCATATATATATATATATATACTAAGTGGAAAAGCACCACTCTCAAAGCACGTGGTACAACTCACAAAAACGGTTATATCTCACTAACTGTACCAGTTACGACAAAACTTAAAATACTGAAAGTGATTTATTTTGTCATACGCTCCTATCAGTTTAAAAATAATATTTTCAAAATTCTGGTCAAGACTTACAAAATTGGTAAAAATTACCAAAATGCCCCTGTGCCCAAATTTAAAAATTTTTCCACACGAGGTTTCACTAATCAAATAATGATGTCAGCACTTCACGATTAGTTCTAGATTAATCCTAGAATTAAAATATAGGTTATTACAAAATTAACACAATTCCATGATTCTTATAAATCTAAAAGAGTAACTAAAAAAATCTTAAAACATAAAATTTAGTTTCTTACTAGGATTCCGAGAATGCACCGTGCAATGAAGTGGTGTGTTGCTCTTGGTCCACCCAACAATCAAAATGTTGTACACCACATTAAAGAAGATTGACTCTTCATGTGCCTTCTTCTTTTCTTCTCGATAAATAGCATGCTTGACTTTATCAATCATAGAATTCTACATATCATACACAAGGTGAAGGCAAGGTTTATCAGTGCCTGCAACTCTCAACATCTCATAAATAGGATCAGTGAATGATATGATATAGTTAATCTTATCCTACCATGCATCATTAACGATTTCTTATTTCACAAACTGTGCCTTCCCCTCATCATCCTCTCTATACAATGACCACTGCTCACTAATGACCATTTTTTGGAGGCCTTTTTTAAATAAGCTTAAATCTTTTAAGCATTACAATTACCGAGGTAAAACGAGTATCTGCAATTGCAATCATCTTCAACTTCACATGCTTGTTAAAAAATGAGAGTCTTATTGAATGGTCCATGATGAATTTTTTTTTCATGTTAGCATTCCCGACAATAGTTGTTATCTAATGGCATTCCTCAATGCTTTCTTATTTGCCTCTGTATGCTTTACAGCATAAATATTTTTAAGAGCAAGATTGAGGGTGTGAATAACACATGGTGTCCAAAAGATATGGGGGTATTGGGCTTCAAAAGGTAAATCGGCCATCCGACAAACTGGAACATTATCAGTAATAACTTAAATAAGATTTGAGGGTCCAACCTCTACAACAGTTTTGACGATCAAATCTGCAATAAAATGCTTATCCTTATATTCCTATTCGCAATTGACCGCCTTTAAAAACATTGGCCCACCTTTTGACATTGCTATAAAGTTTATAAGTGGCCTCCTTTGGGGCATCCATCCATCCATTGATGACAAGAATTATCCCTTTAGTCTACTATGTGTTTCTAACCAGTTCCAACAACCTATCAACATTGTCCCTTCCCTTATCTACCAATGTTGTCCTCGACAAGTTGTATCCCAGAGGTACAAACTTTCCATCTTACTTTTGCAAGCACTAGTGAATGCTTTTACGTAATGAGGATTTCTTGCCAAGTTAAATGGAAGGCCACTTGTGTAAAACATCCTAGCAATGAGGATTTTCCTTTGCAACTCTTCTCTAGACACAACACTAAAAGACTTCTCAATTGCCGAATTGCCTACGGCCTTTTGTTAGGCTCAAACCCTCTTGTCTAAATAAACCAATCATAGAACTTGTATCCAAAGTTGGTTGTGAGTTGTTTCGGGTAGTTGGCAAAGGGACTTCCATGGACATAGAATGTTTCATCCTTAACTCTACTTCATCCTGCAATCTCATTATATCTTGAAATTGTTGATCGGTTATTTTAGTACATTTATCTATCCCTTGATGCTGTTTTTTTTTTAGCAAATGAGCCTTTACTCTAGAATAGGAACCTTTGAATTTACTCCCACAAAAGTACACTCGAATGTGATATTTTCCCACCCCCGACGACCTTAGGAAGTTTGACTACATTCCTCCAAAGACGTTTATTTGGATCATCGTCACCTTGGTTATCACCACGATTGACCGTAGTTGAACCAAACACATGCCCTGAATTGGACGAATGATAACTCATACTTACACAATATCAATTATCAAGTTTAAAAATTACTCACTAGCCACTAGGCCACTACTACTTGGCACTGTATATAATAATAAAAAAAAACTTTACCTACAACTTAATCAAATAAACAATGAATCCAATCACCAATATATATAATGATGTAACAATCCACTACTACTTCTTGGCATTGAAATAGTTTAAAAATTTGTATCCAAAATTTAATCAGTTAAACAATGAGTCTAATTGCCTAATATAAACTAAAAATGTAACAATTAACACTTTTCAGTTTTCACTTACACCAATTAACAAAGAAAAGCCAAAATGTCCACAGGACCACAATTCAAGTCATTATCTCACCATTTTATTCAACAACACTTCAACATCATATTCAAGAGTGAAGAAAGTCAAGTGACCGTTATCATTTATCAACAATTCAAACATTCAAGAGAGCTGCGACTGTGACAAAGAAAAAAAACTGGGGTGTAACTGTCACAGCCCGATCCCACAATAGCGGAATCGAAGCCCATGGTACGCCACCGAGGCTCTTCCTACTCATTTCAAAGTTGTAGCAGCGGAAAATAAACTTTAAAGATAACAACGAGTAGTCGCTCTTTTGAAACAATACATACGAAGTCAGTAAAATCTGTATAAATTTGAAAACATAATTATATTTTGAAACGAATGAATTTATATTCAAAGGGGTCCCAAAGGTGCCCTAAGAACCAATCAAAACATTTAAATAAGTTACGGAAGGGGTATAAAAAGTTTTCATGCAAGGGTCATTTCGACCGGTCGAGATGCCCCTTTCGACCGGTCGGATGACCCTCGGCAATAATCCTTCACAACAGAGGGCACTTAGACCGGTTGAACTCTCCCTTTCGACCGGTCGAATGACCCTCTGACAGCAATCCTTCTTGCAGTAGGAGTTTGCCTAAGATCAAGCGACCCTACGACCTCAACCGATCTCAACATTAAATCAAGGCATGAAGTTGACAAGCAAACATTTTAAAACGTGCGCTCCAGGTTCGTATACATAATACTTAACCCACCCAAACCATGTTCTCTAAGTTAAAACAAAATGAAGTTCTAGCTACACGGAAGTGATCCTTACAACACTTAGAAGTATAAAACATATACAAGGATATCATCCATTCCTATTACAAGTCTCTTGACTAAACCAATGAAATAGACGCTTCGATTACAAAACTACGATATAAACATCTATGAGTCGCCTTCTAAGTGAACTCCCAACATCTCGCGATCACTTTTTCGATTCCTCGCCAGTGTTCATACCTGCAATGGTTATTTGAATAACCACACATACTTTGATTTGTTTAAGCTAACGCTTAACGAATAAATCAACATATGCACATGAGTGATAAACATGATTGCATTCATATCTCTACATTTCATACTAGTCGCGGGAGACTCACGTGCACATTCCAGACTCCCAATCCGCGACTCCTCGCCAATAAGTTCACGCGAAAGGGTAAGACCCACGATTCTTCTCTTCAATAGTGCGATCTTAATGCCTATATCGGCTCCACAAAATGGCTTAGTGACCACGTGTGTAATAACCTGCATTTTCATTTTATTAATCTGTACATTGCATTGTCATACTTAAAATCAAATTTCATTTTCTGCTCTTATTTTTAATTTAATTTTAATTCTTATGTGTGAACTTTATTTCTTGACTGATCTTATAACTAAAATTCTTTGGGGTCAAATTGTAATTTTTACAAAAGTTAGTAATACCTGTGTGGATTTCAAAATCTGTATTTCAAAACGGTGGAAATATTTCCTTTTTGACTCAAACAGTATTTTTATAAAACCAGAAAACCAGTTCTTACAGTAAAATGAATTTTCTGTATTTTTATGACGAACACCGCGTCACGAAAATACCAGTTTATGTGCTAAACTTCCACAGATTTTGGAAGTGATATAAAGTTTGACATGACTCATGCTTTATTTCTATTAATGGCAAGTGATCATTGGCTAAGGCAATGTTTGGGAATGTTTAACTTATACGTGTAATTGTTGTGCCATAAGCTAATTACCCAAACAAACATACTTGACCTCTACATGCCTATACATGGCCTTTGGATCAGTTGTAGAGTTGTTATACACTGTGATACGTATGTATTTAGTTATAGAAACTCATGTTTAGGCTGTGCATTCTTTAGTTATCTTAACTAAATTAGAATTAAGAGTAATGGTAGAGTAAACTTGAAACAACTTGGGCACCAAGTTGTAGTTTTACTATTTATAACTCACACTCTCATTCACAAGCTGCACAATTGCCATTACAAAACTGAATTTCAGAGCATTAGAGAGAAACACAGAGAGTTAGTTTATAGAGAGAGAAGCTCAAGACTTCCATAGCCAAGTTTGTCATATATTTCTAAATTGGATTCTTTCTCAACAATTCTCTGCTCCATTAATCTCAGTGAGTATTATCAACTCACTTTGAATGTAATATATGCTTATTTACTGTTAGTATAACTTGTTTGATAATACACCATTGTTGATCATACGTTTGAAATTTCATAGCTTGAAATCAAGATCTTCAAACCTTAATCTAAATCCGTTTTCAGAGTTGAATATCAAAGATTACAGTATGTATTGACTATGGTTAAAGTTTTAGAGCCTAATTTATTCACATGAGAAAGTATATTAGAAATCAAATTTTCACAACTTTTAGTTTTTCGTAAAATTCTAGAGTTATAGATTGATTTGTGTAAAATTGATTATGGAATCATAATCCTTGTGAAAAACCGAAGAGAATCATATATTATATGTCCTATATACTTTAGAATTGCAAAATGGGTCAATTTGGACCCCTTAAGCTGAAACAGAGCAGTTTCTGCGGAGAAGATGAAGCCTCAGCTTCATCTCGCGCCACGATCGCGCGCGCGAGAATCGCGCGAGCGGCCAGCGCGAGCGACCCCTCGTGCGAGCGATCCGCGCGCGCGATCTTTGCTTCCCCAGGCAGACAGAAGAGTTTTTTTTATATATAAATGGAATTTAGGCAGATCGCGCGAGCGAGGGTCGCGCGAGAATCCCTTCGCGCGAGCGATCCGCGCGCGCGACCTTGGCTGTTTCAGGAAGATGGAAAGTTTATATATAAATGAAAATTCGGCATATCGCGCGAGCGACCCGTCGCGCGAGCGACCCGCGCGCGCGAAGTCAGGCAGTTTCTGTTTTTGTCTGTTTTCTGTTAAGGGACTGTTTGGTTCAACCTTTTAGTACTGTTAAGGTTCTGTTTGGGATATTTAGTTAATCAGAACTCTATTAGTTATATTTGAATTGATTAAGGAAATGAATTGCAAGTATTAATCCCCGTACGCGTGTTATTCGTTTAATTCAGCATTTTGCTTATGTTTAAGTGTATATCATTCATGTGGGGTCAGTGGTACATGCATGTGGGTGTCAGTCAGTGTGGAAAGAGTATGAGTTTGAGTTTGTGGTTGTGTTTATGGTTGTGGTCGTGGTTGTGATTGAGATTGAGATTGTGGTTGTGGTTGTGGTTGTGGTTGAGATTGCGGAGAGGGTGTGGATACCGGCATTTGGGCCCACTTTTGTTTTTTTTTTAAAACAAATTTTCAAATTTCAAAGAGTCGCCACTTAATTTTTAAAAGGAAAAATTAATAAACCATTTCAAAAGGAAACTGATCTTTTAAAAAACCAGAGATTAACTAGGTCCGGGGATTATGGAATGAGAGAGGAAGGAGCCCATCGGACTAAAACACCCTCTCTCATCCTATCTTGCGATAGGCCTCTACTCAACATCCTTTTAATCAAATTTAATAATCTAAGCATGCCCTCAACTAATACATATATATACATATACATCACAAAAGCATGTCCAAAGGGTGTAAAATTGCAATTGACAAATATCATTCAAAAGCCACATAATTCAGATAGCAAGCGATATGATATGCAATAGAGAACAAGTGAACTTACCCGGGATCCAGCAGCGATAGTAAACGTGCAATGCATGCGAACAAAAGAAAATCCTAAAAAAGAAAAGTCTCTAATCACATATACACATAAGACAAAGCCTAATTCTAAGGTGTCGCGCATTAAGTCGAAAAGTCAATGAAATCAAGAAATTAAGATAAACTAAAGAGGAGTTCTAGAAATCGTACCTTAATAGCGCTACAAAACAAAGGGTTAGCCCACATGATGTGCAAAATATGATGTAAAAAAATGACAATCCTAAATTTCTAGCTTATATCTATCTAATGTAATTAAATCCAAAACAAATAAGTCTTAATTACAAGTGTCGAATCATATAGATGAATATGTACATGGACAAGGATAAACTATGAAATACTCTTAAACTTTGAATTCAAGCTCAACTAATCATTATTAAAGCATGGTTTAAGCCCTAGATCATAGAAAAGTCATTTAGACCCTTATTTACAAAGTAAGTCAAATGTGTCATAAAAATCTGAAAATTGCAGAGAGCAGACCAGAACTTAAAAGAAATAAAAAACATATCTCCCATGGTTTGATCTTGATGATTTTTGGACTCAATATGCCTCTGTAGGTCTAGTTTTCAAATCAAAAAGAAAATCAAAGTTCCAACGGTCGGATCTCCGGGAATATAAAAAATACTAGACATCACTCAGCACTTTACAACCTCCTGTCCAGAATTCTTGCACGATTTATTAAAAATAGTAAAAAAATCCGAATTGCTTTGTTCTTTTTAGGGTGACTTCCTAACACATTACAATTCATAGAAAAAATTATTTGGAGTCACAAACACTTTATTAGAACTCTGATTTAATTATTTCAAAAGAGTGTCACTGTTCTGAAACTACTCTGAAATTCTGGGCAGATTGCATTTGTGACACAAAACTCATGATCAAACCATCCTAAACATGAGACCACCTTAAAGCAAAAATTACAGTGGTAGAATATCATGTTATTGACACTTTCCCGTTGGTTTCACTTGATTTCAACGGTTAGATTTCGAACTAAAAATCTTTGATCAAAAACAGTTTGTGGATTCACTGTTTTTATTTTGCTAGTTCAACTTTTATTTGGTAACTCCAACTATTAAACCATGAAGTTGAGTTGAACCAAACCATTTCTCTTACCATTTGATGGCCATTAGAGACTATAAACCTTTATTCTTCATAGATTTCTGTTTACACCCTAAAATATAAAAATATATTTTTATATTCATGACCGGTTATTTTTTATACAAGTGGCAAATTAACTGCAATAGTGGGGAAGTTATCTTGTAGTGGGGTACCAACTTAGTGGAAAAGTGGCCAACAACTTAGTGGGGAAGTGGACAACTTAGTGGAGGAGTTATTTTCAGCACCCCTATATATACACAATGTCATGCAACATCCAAAGGGGCTTACACACAGCCACAGCCCTCTGCGGCTATAAACAGTCGGACAACTATTTTGTATTGCTGCTTACTGGTCTTTATCTTCTTTCACTTTCTTGCTTCCAGCCGTGTACTAGCCCATTTGTCCTTTTCTTTGTTACCTTTCCAGATTTGCTTTCTGTTTATGGTGTACTTTGAGTTTCAAATTGTGACCGGGCGTGCCAAATTGTTTTGGCTAAAAATTAAATATGTGACCGGGCGTGCCAGGGACTTTGTACGAAGACCCAAACGTGTAACCAAAACTATCCCTATGTGTTGTTTGAGAGAGATCAAGCAATTGTTGGGAAGTAGGGATGACCCTTCCCTTTAGATTCAACCACTCTGATGCGAGTAATTTGATTGAGTGATGAAAATGAAGGACAAGAATAAAGATTAATCAAAAACGTAGCACTCAATAACAGAAATATATTGAAATTCAAAGTGGATCTTGATGGCATTTACAAAAGGTGTCTAGTACTTCAACAGACTAAAACTAAAGCAAAAGGAAAAAGTAGTGTTTAACATTAATGAGAAGGAAAGCAACGTGTGGAGCTTGAAATGTAGAAAAGAAAACAAAGCTGCAGTGTTGGGAGTACTGCTTTTAAGCCGCAGGGGCTGGTTGGGCGTGTGTAGCCTCCCTCAAATGTTGCATGGTATTGCATGGTATTGTGTATATATATGGTATTGTGTTATGTAAGTGGAAAGTTAATTAACTACACTAGTGGAGAAGTTGCAAAACAATGGTGACCGAACTCGGTCATACCCAATTGACCGAGTTCCTGGCGGCCTGAGGAATAATGCCAATTTTGTTGGCTGCCATGTGCTTATCTTTCTTCAATTCTTTAGTAAATGAGATGGTTGGCTCCATAAAGTCAAAAGAAAATGAAAGAAATTTAACTTGGTCAGAGTGATGGTGTATAATTCTTACACGTGGCAAGGCTACAAATATCATGGGTAGTTATTCCATGCTAGTGGGGAAGTTACCAATTTAGTGGGTGGTGGTTAACTAGTAGTGGAGAATTTGCAATAGTGGGGAGATCATGGTAGGGGAGTTATTTTCAGCACCCCTATATATACACAATACCATGCAACATTTGAGGGAGGCTACACACGCCCAACCAGCCCCTGCGGCTTAAAAGCAGTACTCCCAACACTGCAGCTTTGTTTTCTGTTCTACATTTCAAGCTCCACACGTTGCTTTCCTTCTCATTAATGTTAAACACTACTTTTTCCTTTTGCTTTAGTTTTAGTCTGTTGAAGTACTAGACACCTTTTGTAAATGCCATCAAGATCCACTTTGAATTTCAATATATTTCTGTTATTGAGTGCTACGGTTTTGATTAATCTTTATTCTTGTCCTTCATTTTCATCACTCAATCAAATTACTCGCATCAGAGTGGTTGAATCTAAAGGGAAGGGTCATCCCTACTTCCCAACAATTGCTTGATCTCTCTCAAACAACACATAGGGATAGTTTTGGTTACACGTTTGGGTCTTCGTACAAAGTCCCTGGCACGCCCGGTCACATATTTAATTTTTAGCCAAAACAATTTCAAATGAAATATGGATAGACTTCATGAAATCTATAAGAGAAGGAATCTAAACCATGGAGATGGGTTTAGACTCAAAACTACCTTCTCCTACCATTTGATGGTCATTGGAGAGGGAGACATGACTATGACCCATGAGTCCTAAAGGAATATAGAAGGGATTCCTCAAGACATCAAACTTAGAAGACCCAACTCATGAGTATGGACTTGGATCCTTCTTATGAAGTGGTGATCAAACTTTGACTCCTATGTGAGGCACAAACCTACATAGGATTCAAAAAGGTCATGCTCAAGAGATCAAAAGAGACATTGAAGATCTCCAAGACCTTCAAGAGAAGAATATAAACAAGAAAGTGGAAGAAAGTAATATGGAAACAAAAGAAACTCCTAAGTTTACTTGATAAACAAAGAAATAGTGAAAGATTTTAGGATTAGAGATTTTAAGAGAAGAAAGAAAAAAACCAATAATCTATGGTTAGAGGATCACCTCCAAATTATCCTCAAAGTTTTCTTTTCTTTGAAGATCTTCCAAGCTCTTCTCTCTAATTCTCTAAACACTCTCTTTTCTCTCTAAAAGATGTTGGTGTAATGGAAGTATTTTTGCCTATGCTCTCTCTCCCAATATGTTTCTTGGTGTTCTTCTTGGTCTCCCCTCTTTTAGGAAGATCCCTTCTCTTTTATAAGCAAAATTACCAGGTATTTTTGGTGAATTTCGGAGCAAAAAACAGGTGTAATTCCCTTATTTGTTGGTACAATGTGTACTTTCTGAAATTATGCAGACTGCTGTCCAGCGCGGCAGTCCAGATACTGACGCGGCAGTCCGTGACTGCCGCTGCGGCACTTAATGAATGCCGTTGCGGCACTTCATGACTGCCGCGCGGCATTCATCAAATGTCGCGACAATTAATGGATTGCCGCATTTTTGTCAGTCTTACTTTATCAGTTTTTGTTCTTATTCGCATGCGCATACGTATTGCTCTGCAAAATACAGACTTTAAAAGCGAACGGCAGTCAGAAATCTGTGGCGGCACTCGGTGAACGCCGGAACGGCACTCTCTGACTGCCGCGCGGCACTCAGGGAGTGCCGCGGCAGTCTGCCGTGTGCCGTTTTTTGGCTAAGGTTCTCCTTTTAGGTCTTTTCTCTTTTTGAAACAAATTATTTTTGAATATCTTTTCCAAAAATTGTGTTTTGTACCTGAATTCTCCTAAATACCTGGTATTTCCCTCTTTCTGTGAAATTTTATCGCGTTTTGGAGAACTTTTTGAAGAGCTTGGAATACTTCGAATTTTTCGGTCATTGTCATCATTGGACGTGGAGGTGACGCTCTCCTAAATTCGACGGTCGGTCAAAATTGGGGTGTCTACAGAGGGTATCTTTGAAATGCGACGGTGGCAAATATGGACACTCCCTGACGCCCATGGAAGCGTTAAAGTGTGTGAAGCCGAACTTGGACATTCCCTGGCACCCATGGTAGTGCTAAAGTGTGGCCTACGGACACTCCCTGATACTCGAGTCTGGATACTGCGTGAGGGGTTGCCCCGGTATTTGCATGGCGGTTAGGGTATTCAAAGTGTGAGGCATTGGAGTGCCCTGGTACCCCGGACCAAAGTGTGAGGCAAACTGGACACTCCCTGGCGCCCCGTTGCTAAAGTGTGGCTATCTTAGTGTTTCAAAGATACCAGGAGTAAGATAGTGGGTTGTTGGGTTTTGTCGAGAGAAAAGAGTCGGTCAGATGAGATGGTGCATCGTTCTCATACACGGTCACATATGTGTGAATTTATCTTTTAAATAATGTTGTGGTGGTTTTCTAAACAAGCTCTTTATCTTAAATATAAACTTGTGAATTTTTAATGGGAATTGGAAAAATGGTAAATGAGTATGTTTTACATTTAAAGTTATGTTTTTAATACTCACCAGCTTGACGACGTTGATGCGTCCTGGACATTCGTGTTCAGGCTTTTCAAGTTATAACCAGGAGGAATCATACGACTATGCTAATTGAGAATGCTGCTTTTGGAATGAGAGAAACTGTTTATGCTCTAAGTTTTATGTTTAAGTTTTAAACTGTTTTGTTTTAAGGATGACTGTAATAGACACTAAGTTATTGTTTTGTTTCAAGGCGGTCTGTGCCTTTAGAAGACCCCGTGCTGTAATATGTAATAAGTTAGAAAATTTTTATAAGCCTTGATTGCTCTGCTCTGATTATTATGTTTTGTTGTTCGACGTTTGGGACGGAATCGATCCTTCAAACTGTCGCGACCTACGGGTCCATAAAGGAAATTAAACGCTTTCCTTATTTATGCTACGTCGGGGCGTGACTACGTGCTCCTTCTGACCCAAATAAGCAACTCAACATGCTCAAATACATATCAACCCAATATAAACTATACAATATATCTTTATGAATTAACACATGCTATTCAAACATAACATGAATACACGCCAAGCAATCATTCCATAATACAAAGTTGAATCACTCACCTCCGAATAACGCTCCTATAATTAAAACTGAAGAAAACTCGTGCACAAAGAACGTGCAGAAGTCCGTCTAGTACAATTCCTATTGATCAGAAATTCAATTATCAACTTTTATGAAAAATTCTAGAAAATAACTTTTTGGAAAACTTAGCCAAACAGGCCCTAGTGGGTATCAAAACAAAGCCCTTACCTCAAGGAGTTTAATGTGAAATCTTGAAGAAAATAAACGGGCAGAAGGTCGTCGTTTGGCGTCGAGAAGCTCGAAGCTCTTGAATCTTCCTATGGCCCCCTTTTTGGAATTTAGGTTAAGACTTATAAAATTTATGAAAGTCATCTCTAACTATATATAGGCAATATTTTCCAAAATTGTGTTTACCTCCCCACGAGTTTTCAAAACTCCTAATCAGTCTCTGTAACTTTCTACACAGCTAATTCATAGCTTTACGAGTGAAACCTCAGAATTATAAAAGTTTCCGACTAAGTTCCGTTTGGTTGCTAAAACGCAAATTCTTATATGACTTTTTTCGAAGTTGCTAATTAGCCTACCAAATTTATAGTATGTTAATTCATTCTCAATAGGATACTAAAACTAACAACAGATATAAATTCTAAACTAATAATAATACAGATATTGAAATACACAGGTAAACATTTATTCTCAGATAAACATTTAAGGTGGTCCACAGTGACCGTCCCATACTCGGAGAGACGTCACAACAACAAATCCTCAATCTCTATAATCTCAGAGGGTTCTCCAATACAGATACCCAAATCGACCTGTGAGTCTAAACTCACTCAAACATGTGTCATAAAACACGCTACACCACATTATCATGCATGACAATGCAATGAAATGCAATAACACAAATACGGGTGTCATAGTAACACCCGTACTCGGGAAAAAGGTCTAATTATTATTTAAATATGCATGAGTTATTATGATTAGTGTATATCATAGATCAAGGAAAACTTGGACTCGCCCGAGGAAAAAGTGTTCCGTAAGGAACACAATTAGAAAGTTCCTAGTGAGGTGGGACATGTATTGAAGTGGACCCAGTGACGGGCCCCGATGATATAATTTGCTTTTTAAATGTTTAAATGCATTTTATATGGCTAAATGAGTATATGTTTAAATGCTTTCATACTAAGTATTGTTATATGTGTTAGCTTTGGTACCAGTTTGGGGTACCCAAATAGGGGCATAACTGAAAAAAGTGCATAATTGGTAAGTACGATAACAACATCATGAAATATTTATGACCACGTTTGGGACCCATACGGGACTTTGACAAACACCCATTTAGATAATTGGGTAGTTAATGGAACGTTTGGGGGTTTTATAATTGAAGTTAGAAACTTTAGGGGAGCTAAATGTAATTAAAAGTCATGAGTCATGACTTGAGTTGCCTATAGAGAGACAAGTGTCTCCCTTGTTTTAAACAAAAGAAAATAGTTAGAGAGAGAGAGTGTGTGTGTGGCGTCGAGAGTAAGAGAGAGAGAGAGAGAGAGAGAGAGAGAGAGAGAGAGAGAGAGAGAGAGCTCCGACAACGTTTTCGCCATTCCGTCGCTGTTGTTCGTCCAGTTCGTGAACCAAAGTCATATTTGGACTCATGGAGGTAAGACGATCATTTCTGTATCTTTTTATTTACGTTTTAATCGTTGGATTTTGATACTCTAATCTAATTAGTGACACGCGATTTACCGAAAACGTGTAGGAGTTACTCCAGAGTAGGAATTGAGCTAAGATTTGGATAAATTCTGCATTTTCTAACTTAAGTTGGGTAGAATTCTATTAAGTTGAGTTTTCTAATTTAAGCTTTGATATGGTTCATGTTATGTGCTTCAATTGCTAGTTGGATATATATGAATTCTGGATTTAGTAATTAAATTCATGTCAAAGTTTGGGAATATCATGTTAATTATGTGAAAAATTGACATGTTTATGTGGCTATGTGCTTATGTGTGTTATGTGGTCAATGAATAGTTGGGAGTAATGGTTCATTGTGGTGAAATAAAGGAGAAAAAGGAGAAGAAACCGTTTTGGAATGGTAATCCAAGGAACAGAAGTGATCGCGGGGCCACGGGAAAGGTCATCGGGTTTGAGTGAACCATTAACCCAATTATTCAGCGATTACGTATGCTTATGTGCTTTTAAATTGTTGCATTATACATGCCATGTCATTAAAGCACGTTAGTTAATTCACTAAGTGTAATGCTTATGAAAACCATTTTTCTATTTCTGTTGTGGTACATAACAATCACTGTAGGTTCGGAGCAAGGCTCAGAAAAGAAGTGACGTGTGCATTGAGAATAAAGAATTGGGACTGAGCTGCTTTGTTCATTAACTAGTTAAGTGCAAAATGTGGTTTTGGGATTTCTAGAAGCTTTTGTATGTTAATTTGGGATAGAACTTGTAAAATTGCACTATTGTAATAGGTCTAATTCGTGGGATCTAAACTTTGCTAGCCATGTAAATCATGACTCGAGGCTAATTTTGTAACTTGGGAATGTATAACTACGTTTATGATGTTTAAAATAAGCTCTGGGGAATGTTTGAGTTCAAGGTGTGTGTTTTAAAAATCTATTTAGAATTGCCTATTAGTTGCTGCGGAGTGTGCTGCTATTGCAAACCAGTCGACTGATCGGGCGTGCAATCTACTGGATCATCTCTTTTACAGGTTAAGCTCTCTACAATTTGCATTTCCAGTCGACGGAACCAAAGTTCAAAACCGGACCTCTACAAGTTCAGTCGACCAGACCAGGGAATCCTAAAAAAATGAGCTCTCTATATCTTGCATTTCCAGTCGACCAGACTCCCGACCAGCCGACTGGATTCGCCATTTAACAAAACAGTTGTTTTATCATTAATCTGATTGGTATTTCTTAAAACACGTTAATAATTGGTGATTTTGAGTGGATAATCCTTTGTTACACTGTCCTAAACCGCACATAGCGGGTTGGGGTGTGACTTAGGGTTTCGATATTCATACCTGAGGACTGTGACTATGACATGTTAAGTAAGAGAAGGGTGGCTTCACTGGAGATGAGGCTTTACCGACTGTGACTGTCCAGTAGCTTGCAGGGCTGCGACTATTAGGTCGAGTTGCTTCGTAGAGGAGTCGCTTCGTTTGTGTGAGAAAGACGTGAAAAGTGAAAAGTGAAAATGGGTTTTTATGATTTTATCCCTCTATCCTTCTTTTAGTTTTAATTTCTTTTTTAATGAAAAAAAATGAATTCAAGTTTTCCGTGTCCCGTGCGTGCATGTCTTCACGTGTTGAGTGGTCAAAACACAATTATAAAGAGTTGGACACATTTTCGCTGTGTCGTAAGCGTGTCCGCGCCTGACACCAGTACGCTTCAATTTTTGAAGTGTCGGTGCTTCATAGCCTAGCACTCTTTGCCCTTTAATTGGTGTCCTTCTTTTCTCTCTTATTTTTCCCTTTCTTATTATTTAACTAGTTATTCTTCCATTTCTCTCTCTTGCCCACTTGAATACATATGGACTTAGCTAAATATAGCCCAACACCTCCTACTAGGCCACCTACTAGATTAGGTAATATTAGCTAGCACCTTGATTAGGCTAATTAATCATCAGTAAACTAATGAATCCCAATTAAGCTAATTAATCTTTGTAGGTAATGGTTAACAACTCATATAGTTTGACCAACACATGTAAACAACGACTCCACATGTATTCAATGCTGTCACCAAGTGATGGGCCCCGCTATAACCAAAAATACCAATCCGCATGTCTACCCATCGATGAACCCACTCAGAGTAACTATCCCGAAGCCCACTTCACAGTAACCACTTGGAAGACCCACTTCAGAATGCCCACAAAGCAGGGCCCACCTCAGTAGAGCCCACTATGAAACTCCACGATTGAAAAATGCCAGCCCCAAGCAGCTCACTCCAAAGCCCACCCAGAGTAGTCACCCGAGGCCCACTACGATTGAGTCCACCCAAACAAAGCAAAGTTGGCCCATTCCACTATTGCCCTCTCCACTATCTACACCACCGACCAATGGACATGTGGACATTGTTTAAGCCATCGATCACTAATCAAAGCTGGCTATCTCTTGGAATGACCATTGGTATCATCGATTGGCCATGACATCGAATAACCACTCACCACGAAATTTACCATCGTTATAGAATCGACCATCGCTTGTAGCCACCACTCACCCTCAAACGTAGCTTACAACGGATCTCTCATCCACACCCCCTCATGAACATTTCAGTACACACAAGCACACACTTACACATGGATTCCCCACCCTTGGTCACGAAGCAGTACTAATGGTGGCCATATCCGTTGGGAACTCTAGAAGGCATGGCTGGGTGGCTAGAACCAACGACATTTCCCTACCTGAACGCCTCACAGGCAAGCTAGGGTTGGTCCCAAAGAGAAAGAGAGACACGTGACCACCAGTCACGTGCCCTGCCCTTCCAGCCCCATGACCAATTAGAGAAGCCCATAGCCATAAAGACCAGATGTAACCATTAACTCTCCCACCTTGCCCAGCCACTTCAACCTCGCTGAGTATCCTGCAAGCCAATAACATCACCTCGAATAAATCCAACGCTTAACCTTCTGCACCAATAAAAGCCATCGCTACACAATATTGAGTCATCACTCCCAGTGATAATACATTTTGACGAACCAATGAGAAAAGACCTCAATATTTTCCCTCGCTTAAACCTTGGAACCAATAAGAGAACCTTGTTTGCCCCTTCGCTGCATTTTCTGCACCTTTTCTCTCCCTTTGACCAACCAATGGCATCAGTTGGTCATCAGACGACAATATGACAATACCTCGTCTCGCCTTCCCAATATACTGCCTTGTCCACATCCCCATTTAATGACCCCAACTACCTCAAACAGACGAGCCACTCTAAAGACGCCAACTCAACTACTGCCAACTGCGCTAAGAACCTCACAAACCCCCTATAAATACCAACCTCATTCAATACATCCAATAACCCAAGCTCAACCTAGAGTTTAAGGTTTAACCCAGCCTTAAGCTTCGATTCTAAGCACTTAAGAAATTCGTCACCTTCTCCAAAATTCCCAAAAAAATACAACTCTCAGCCACTACTCAACCCTCCCCTACCCCTCTTTTAGCCACACAATAGCTCCTTTCCGTACACCAGTCTCCAACCGATAATCAACGCTCTACTACTTTCTCTCTCTTATTTGGGACTACTCTGGTTCTCACTCGAGCCATACACTCTCCAAGTCCCACCATCGTTGGTTTTTAACATATAGTTATTTATTATCATTATTATTATTTTACAAAACTCTTACTGTTACTTTTTAACTCGTTGCTCCACTTGATACTAGCCAGCTTACGTGCCTCATATACCATACACATCAGATAAAGAACTCACACAATCTTCATTGGAAAACTTCTGCCAAATTATAGAGATCAAGTCTCCTAAATTACACTTTCATCTACTATATTTCTTACTAATTACACAATAGCTCCTCTAATTCTTGTGAATTGATAATTGGGATATTAGGTCATAGGCCCCTTAAAATTAAGTATTTTAGCAAAAAAAAAAACCCACATTTTTTGCAGTTTCGTGAAAAGTCCCTCGCTACTTTTCGTATTTGGTGAAAAGCCCCTCCATTCACAGATAATATTACATTATTTGTGAACTTTAAATCATCATAACTCCCTCATTTTTTGGCCTTTTTGGGTGATTTTTTTTTTTTTGAAATCATGTATTTTTCTGAGATCTACGCAATGGACTTGAAAGTTGTACAAAAAAAAAGTAATTTGGAACTTCGTTTTTCATTTTTATCTTTCAGATATATAATATTATCTGTTGACACTAACATATAATATTATCTGTTAACTTTAAACTACATAACTTTCTCAATTCTTGGGCTTTTCGGTGATTTTTTTTTTATTTCATGTATTTCTTTGAGATCTATGCAATAGGCATGAAAATTTTATGAAAAATGTTAAGTTGTAGCCTAATTTTAAGGTTTTACAAATAACATTATTTGTATCTGTGTGTCTAACAGATAATATTTTTTGTTAACTTTAAACTACCATAACTTTATCAATTCTTGGGTTTTTTAGGTGATTTTTTTTTTATTTCATGTTTTTTTTTTATTAAGATCTATGCATCTATGATGCCAATTGTACGAAAGATATATGTTTTTATTATATGTATGCGAAAAATACAATTTTTCATATTTGTTTAATGTTTAGTTTTTTTTTTGTCCCTGTATTTCATGGTCAATATTCAACTCGTTTGATGGATCTCATTTTGCTGATTTCAAAACATCAAATTTTACGAAAAACGGACTTGCATAACAAAAGTTATAGCAATTTGAGTGTAAAAGGGCCTAATGCGATAAAAAAAACTAGCATGCGTTTTAGCTTTGAAGAGTTTTATTTTAGGGGGCTATGGCCGAAGCTCCCTTGATAATTCATCTACTAGTTATGAGAATGTATTCTTTTACTCCTATCATTTATGACATTGTCTAACAATTCAACATTTAACATCAAATATGTATCAAATGCAAGGCATCAAATAATTCCAAGTCTTTCAAAATATGTAAATGCCGAATAAATTGTCATGTATAACACATAACAAGATATTATCAATTCTTATTTTATTCCTCCACATTTCCCATATCCATTTCAATATGGATTCTTTATTTCTTTCCTTGTGTCTTGTGTCTTGAAAAGGACATCTCTCTCCGTCCGCTTCCATCACTTGATATTAAGATCAAGTATGTAAATCACATAAATATTCATGTCATTATCATATTAAGTACATTAAAATGTCATAATCACATGTCAAAATATTGAGATATTACAGATGGTTTTCAAATTTATGTGACTTTCAACTAGAAAATGAAGAGATAAGTTATTTTTATAGGCCCAAAATCATTTTTTTCTAAAAACTGGGTTAGGGTAGTTTGGTTATAGTTTAATGAGCTCAAAATTATTTTGTTAGTTTCATTGATGGTCAAGAAATAGAATGATGGATTTGTTATGATTAATAAAAGCTCAAGAAGAAGTGTTGTTCTTCAAATTTGAAATTATAAGTATTATCGGGTCATACCTTAGGGATGATAAATGATATTAACCTTGTAATTAAATTAGTATCATAAAAAAAAAACTAGGAAGACATGAAAGTGATTTTAAGCGTTGTTTTTAGACTAATAAATATATGGCTTAATTATAAAATATACCCCTGAAGTTTGGCCTTTGTCTCATTTAGGTTTTGTAGTTACAATTGTGTCAATTTGATCCTTGAAGGTTTTAAACAGAAGCAATATGGTTCAGATGTCCTTTTCTGTAAGAAAAAAATTGACGAAATTCACCCACTGTTATGCACAATTACACTAATAAATAGGTGGGAAGATTGGTAGTGTTCTTTTTTGCGCCTAAAAAGTGTGACAATACATAACATGTGAGTAAATTCAGTCAACATCTCTCGCAGAATTGGACATTTGGACGTAATTGCTTCTATTTAAAACTTCAGACCAAATTGATATAATTGAAACTACAGGGACTAAACAAAATTAAGACAAAATTTCAAGGGTATGTTTTGTATTTAACCCTAAATATAAAGGTTTTTCAGCAGTTTAGTACTAGTAAATAACCAAGACTCAAAAGAGAACGCGGCCTTGATCGGGCACAACTGTGAGTCGGAGTTTGTAGATAATTAATGGGCGATAACAGGAAGCTTCTTAAGGACGTGTTTGGCGAGTCGTCGGAGAGCGAAGACGACCACGACGACCCACAAAATCAACAACTTCAGTTCCTAGATTTAGACAACGGAAGACGATCTCAGTTGGCCTCTGAGATTAATCGTAGTTGGGAACGGGTCACCCGAATTAATGGGCTGTGGCTTTGCAGAGACTTTCTCTCTCCCGCCCAACAATCTTTTCTGCTCTCGGCAATAGAAAACGGTGCTTTCACCTCTCTCTCTCTCTATTTAGACTTGAATTTAGCGGTTATGTAATACTGATGATATATATATATATATATACAGGTGCGGGATCCCGCACCAGGATTTGCGGGCTTTTTCGTGGCCGTTGGATCCAAACGGCCACGAAAGAAGTCCGCACCTTTGTCTGTTGCAGGATCCCGCACCAGAAGCTTCCCATATATATATATATATATATATTTACTTTTGGGAATGAATTACATGTTCATATCTATTTGAAATCATTAAAATTTCATTTGTCCTGGTTTGTGTAATGGAATTGTTTTGTTTACTTCTACTTGGTTTTGTTGGGTATTTTGTTTTGTTTTTTTGTTTTTTTGTGCTGAAAAAAGAGGTAATGTTTCTGTCCCCGGATGGACACATCCAGTATTGAAACATTTCATATGTTTTCGTTATTGTAACCAAATTTCTGACTCATTGAGTAACAATATGATGTTGGGATTTTTCTATATATATGTATATATACATATGTATGTAAATTTATCACCTGGTTTAGTTAAGAGGTTTATAGAGATCAAATGGGGAAGGAATTATCCAATTGGGTAGTGTTTTTTTATACTATCATCAAAATTATATATGACTTTTCTATTATTAAGTGCATTACTCATTGTTTCCTTATCTGGTCTAGTTGGTTCACTCTTTCACTTTTCGTTTTCCCCACTTTGTTATCCTTAGGTAAGGTAGGTTATGCTTTCTTCTGCTACGCTCCAATTTTTTTTTTTTTTTTTTAAACAAGGTTTGAATTACATCAAGAAAGACACAGGATTGATGAGGATGAATGTTGGAAGCAAATGTGGTTTCAATGTGCTCATAAACAATTTGACAGAAGTTGGATTGGTGTAATTATAAATTGAAGTTACTAGTTGAAGTCACATAATAATCACGTGACACAGGCATCCCTACCATGATATAGTAGTGACTCAGTGCGTGCTTGGTAACCAATTATTTGAGATTATTGACAAAAGTTGAGTCCAGTTGGCAACAAACTTTTTTACATCTTTTTCCCGAAAAAAAGAAGAGATTAATTTAAAACCTCAGCAAATTAAAGTTTTTTTTTTTTTGAAAAAGCTGAAAATTTTATAATTTCCAAAGCAATACGGCAATACCAAACACTAAACGGCTTTTAAAAAAAAAAAAATCTCTTCATAAAAACCTCTTGTTTCCACAGAGATCCCAAATGGGCTCTTAGTCCAACAAATGTAGTGTCCGTTGTCTAAAATGGATCTCACATGACAAAGGCGGCCCTTTGAGTACAATGAGTAGCCATATGATGTTGGGATTTCCCTGTGTATTTATCATTTGGCTTAGTTTAGAGGCTTATAGAGATCGGTACTTCTATGATTCTATCTCTCACGCCTACTTAGAGGGAAATTATCATTTATAGTCACCCAAGTAGCATTGGACATTTTCTCAATTGTACACAATCTTCACCTTTCCTTGTATTAATAAGAACTGAAAGCACGGACTGTTGCTTTATACGTTTTCCTACGCTGCTACACATGGTTAGAGAAGTTCATAATTAGTAGTCTGATACTAAATTTCATTCTTCTAAGTCACTAATCTGATATACCTAAATGTTTACAAGAATGTAGTTATTTTACCTTATAGATTGCTTCTTTTGAATCATGATTCCTCTAGGAAAGAGAAAAATTAACTTTCTGAATCTAGTTTCATCTGTGTTGCACTCTCATACATGTTCTTAAATTTGTACTTTGTGGTTGCAGAAGGATGGTTTACTGAAGCCTCTCACAATCAGGTTCTATACAACCTAATTTAACATGTTATATTTGGTGGTGATAAAGAGAAAGCATTTACTTTTAGTGTGGAGGGAATATCTACTTGAGTATTGTAGATACTATTATCGAAAATATATTTGAGCTATGCACGTTTTATGGTGCATTAGACCAACTCCAACCCACCACCCAATTCCAATGCCAATTCCATTATTTGAGATGACCGACCAAACATGGCACTCCTACACATTGCCTGCCAAAGTTTGGCTTCATGGCATGTCGTGCCATATTTGGCACAATCCATTTCTGCCACACCATCACTTTAGTCAACATTTCACCACTTTCCCTGCTTTTCTTCTCAAATTATGCATCCCAAATGTTTCCCAAATACATATGGTGGTGGACCACTTGATTTTTATTGAAGGATATTGAAGTGGTCCCATCATTGCCACATGTATTTGGGGGAGCATTAGGGATGCAAAATTTGGGAAGCATAGCATTATCATTTTGAGCACCAACAGCTACTTTGCTTCAGCGGATACATTTAGTCTATGTTACCCGGACCCTTTATAATTCATGGAGTACCCGTACCCGACGCGACACCTGGATAAGGGGACTTCTCTTTCCGATCCTTCAAAACAATGTAAAATCTTTAAAATTGGACGAACCCGACACCCGTAACCGAGTCTATACCCGACACCCGTACCCGAGTCTATACCCGACACCCGTACCCGAGTCCGGGTAACATAGCATTTAGTAAATGACCATTTTGTCCTTAACGCTACTTTGGAAGATAAATGGTAGTTGAGCCAAAATGTAGCATTTGAAATGGCATGTGGCATTGGAACAGAAATGTCAAAATATAGCATTTGACAATGTAGCTATGCCAAAAAATAGCATTGGCATGCTGAAAATGGCATGTTGCAATGGAGTTGCTCTTACTCATTTATTTCATTCCTCTGTCAAGCTAGCTCACCCTTCACGCCTCTTTTCCTTTTCCTTTTTTACCCTTTATTCTCCTTCGGATGATAGCTGTGGAATAAAAAATTTGGTTTTGATATGCTCATAAACAAATTGGTAGAAGCAGGGTTTGCGTAGTTAGACACTGAAGTTACTCCTTGAGTTTGTGTGGTTGCATGACAAAGGCAGTCCTATATGGTATTGCAGCTACTTCGTCCAGCAAATGAACCGTCTAGTACTAAAATGATTTAAAGGCACACACTTTACCCAAGTATCCTATGGTCACACAACAGCACAATATACCCTGCAGGCAGTTCTATGTAAGTTTTTAGTTTGTCTTGGATTAGGCTTCTTCAGTGAGGTTTCAAAATCGTGGATACTATTCATTTCAGGCTATGAGGTTTGGAGATCTTCCGGCATGGGCAACTAACCTTTCTAAGTCCATTCGTGAAGTGGTGCATTTTTCTGAACTTGTGGATATTGCAACTTGTGATGATGATGAAGATGCCTACTTTTTCCCATCGGATTTATTGTGGAGAGAGCCTCTCTTTGATCAACTTATTGTGAACGTATACCAACCAGCTGAGGTGAGATATCATTTTTAGAGATTTAGGTGCATGTCTTTAAATGAAACCACTTTCTCATATTTCCTTCATAATCTACTGTAATTTGACTTTCTAAGTTGTGCACAACAGATACCATTTCCTCTGCTCTGCGAGTACACAATGTTAATACATATATGTGTATATACATACACACATGCTTATGGGTTCCATCGAAATCAAGCTTTAGTGATTGCATTGCATGCATAACTATCCATGCTTGGCTGAATTTTTAAGATCATCATTTGATGCAGATTAGGAGCGGATACAGTAGATGTGCGTCAATTTATTTTTGTTTCATTGTTTGTAGCTCTATGGATAACAAAGCAATATTTCAGGAATAAGCAGAAAATAGTAAACACATGGTGAAACCTTTTCTTGGTTCTTCCTAATAAGAATAAGGAATAAAGATGGAACACCTGTGAGAAATATGTGAAAAAACTGGGGAGTGGAAATTATTTAGCAAGAGATTTGATAATAAAGAGATGGAAAAATAACTTTCTTTTACTTTGAGTGGTTGAGGGTGCACGACGTTGAAACAATACAGCCTGCAAGTTTCACTATCTATACTAAGCTTGTGGGAACCAAAGTTATGTTGGTTTGACAAAGAACCAGTTTTAAGACAGACGTGCAAGAGTTGAACACTCCCCAAACACTTGAATTTATAGAACTTGTTTGCTTATGAACCACAGACCGGATCTTTGCTTGGTGTCTTGATGATGTGCAGGGGATCACTGCACATGTGGACCTTATGCGTTTTGAAGATGGAATTGCCATTCTCTCTCTAGAGTCAGCATGTGTTATGCATTTCTCTCCAGTTGAAGATGAAGTCAGTGATAGTGGAAATGAATCAAAAAGGGATGATTCACCATTGGTCAAGATTCCTGTGTATTTGACCCCAGGGTCTCTGGTCTTGATGTGGGGTGAAGCTCGTTACGTATGGAAGCATGAGATAAATCGGAATCCTGGGTTTCAGAAGTGGGAAAGCCAAGATATTGAACAGCAAAAGAGAACCTCCATTACACTCAGAAAGCTTTGCCAGACTCGGTAGAGTGTGGACATACACGTTACCTCTCTCTCTCTCTCTCTCTCTCTCTCTCTCTCTCTCTCTTAGGGCCTTTTAGATTTTCTGTGACATTTGCGTTTAGGCAGAACAAAAGGTCTAATCACATGAACAACATCAAACTTGGAAAAAAAAAAAAAAATTTAGAATCCAAATATGCTTCCTACGTCATGTTCGGTCATTCGGGTTGAAGCATCTCTAGATATATTTCAGCCAAAATGTGCTTTTAGAGCTGCTTAAAATTTTAAAAAGACTTCATATATGCGTTTTGAATTCACATTGTCCCAAAATGTGCATTTGGAAAATAATTTCAGAGCCAGCCACACTGTTGTTTCACACACGGGGACGCGCGCGTGTGTTTATTTTGGATAGGAAGTGCAATGGGTGAGCCATGCAGTAGAGAATGTGACTAAATTTGGGCTCTCCAAGAAGTAGAATTTGGTGCTGTTTGTACTTCGATCATTTAAGACGTTCATTATTGGCTAACCTAATATTGATTCAGATGAACTTGGTTTACATAATTTGGAAAATCCTGGTGTATTTCAGAGACTTGAAAGTGAATTGTTTTTAGGGAAAACGAACTACACACTAGTGACTAGTGGGGGTAAGAACATTTCAAGTTTTATATTTCGTATGGTAATATTTCTTTCCTTTTTTCTTTTTTTCTTTTTTTCAGTAATTTGTACTATTATTTTCTTATCCTTGATCAATTTTTCATTGGACACTGATCACAATGATGTAGTGCAACTACGTAACTTCTTTATGGCCAGTAATATTTGTAATTTGTCAACTTCCCTTGGTTGCCAATAAATAGGAGAATTTCTATGGTATGACAAATAAAATTGGATACAAAAAATCGGATACAGTGTTTTGTTACCTTAGCAAAATCACTTTTGGGATACAAAATTTGAAATCTTGGATACAATATTTTACAACTTTGCTATAGTAATTTTGCTTAGCAACAAAGTCAGAAGTACTAAGTATCATAGAATTTTCCCAATAAATAACCTCGGAATTAGAGAAATGATTACAGAAGTTAGAGGTCTGGCTTGTCTAACGAAGGAGCAGTACCAAACATACTTGTATTGCATAATTTGTATGCCATTGTCTGACAAATAAATTTACTAACTGTATAAATAAAAGATCTATAAATGGTCAGCTTGATAACTTTAAAATACATAAATGAGTAATACTTGGGCACACTCAAAGACACAATTTTTAAGACACAACCCAAGAGATGTGTCTATATCTACCCTCTGTCATTGTAGGATACAGTGTCCCAAAAATTGTGTCTTTGGGTGTGTCCGAATCTTTACTCTAAATAATTAGACTTCACACTTCCATAGTCTACATTCAATGTTACTGTCCCTCAGTTTAAAGGGGTGAGAATTAGAGAGAGACATAATATTTATAAAATACAAAAAAATCTACATTCAATGTTACTGTTCCTCAGGCTCAGTTTAAAAGGGGGAAAATTAGAGAAAAAGACATACGGAGTAATATTTATAAAATAAAAAAATATATCATTAAAGAAAAAAATTTTAAAAAAAAGATTCGTACAAAAATATTAAGTAAAATTTCACTGGAACTCGACATTTGAAAGATTTTTTAACAAACTAATAATCAAATTAAACTTTAAACACTTGACGGTTACTTCTAATATTTCGCCCAAATTTCTAATTTTGAAATTGATTAAATTCACGTAACCCTTACATTAATGGTTAGAAAAAAGTAAAAAGTAAAAAAAAAAAAAAAAAAAAAAGAGAGAGAAAAATAGGAAGAACCACCACCACCATCAAGAACATGTTAACACGAATCACACCCCCGCAATAGCTATTATTCCTTTTTTTATTTTATTTTTTTGACAACGCTGAAGCCCTTATTTAATGTAAGCACACGTATGGGGTCCTAATTTACAAAACATGTCACTAGTACAATACATGTAAAATAACCACGACGTTACACATTCTTCTAGAGATATATAAGCTTAAGATTTACAATCGCCAAAAAACCAGCCCAAGCCAAACACAACATGACCAACTTTCCAGCCAACGGATTCACGTCCCGAAAGATCCGACAACACTCCGCCAGTGCTGCAAACATCGACAAACAAACAACCAACCCGACCCACGTAGATCCGGTCCCAAACACAATCGGGACCCAAGCCAGGCTTAAAGCTAGATGGGCCAAGTACAGGGCCAACGCTGCGGGCTTACGATGAAACCCACCGTCGGCCCAAACAAGCCATGCCGATAGGCCCATCAGGATCGTCGAGACCATGCAAGTAAAGTGAAGGACCCACACGTTTGGAAACCAAAAGGGTTTTTCTAACTTGCTGTAGCTGTGACTCAAACCAAACAGGGCGATGTTCGCGAGTGTGAGAGAGAGAGGGATTGTAACTGCGATGGCCAATGATCGGACGCCACGTTTGGCCATGGCCATGCTCTTCTGTTTTTTTGTTTTACTTTTGCTGTTGTTGTTGTTGTTGTTGTTCTTCATTGTATCGGTGTCGGTGTCTTCTTTGGTACGCTGTTTGATGTCCTGGGACGCCATGAATTTTGATTTTTTTTTTTTTTTTTTTTTGACACTCGGGAGTTAAGAGAGTTGGATAGAGAGAGAACAAATACAGAGGCAGAGGAGAGAGAGAGAGAGAGAGAGAGAGAGAGCGTTGTAGAGTAATTTTAGGCGGGGGCTGCTTTTAAAGGTGAACCGTGTTTTTCTTTGTTTGGGGATTGTAGGTGAAGGAGTACTGAAACGTGGCCGAACGAGGTGGTGAGTAGTGGACGTCACTTGTACGCGTGGCCCGGCGTGGGAGTGTTCTGCCGACGTGAATTTTCTGGATGCATTATCACTATTATGTAGAAGTTGAAAAGTGTATTATTTGATAAGTAATGAGATTTGCACTTATCTATATCTATATAAAAATAACGAAAATTCTTTTTTTATATAGATGGTCTCTGTTTCCATTATTAAACCTACATTCTTTTTTGTATCACGATCCAAACGCCCAAAATAGAGATTCTCTCTTTAATAAAAAGAGAAGACACCCTCTTTATAGCCTGATTGATAAAAATAAATCATTAATGTGACATTTATCTTTGCACAATATAAAATGACACCCCTTTCTCTCTATATATATTTCTCTCTTTCCTATTTTACTTTTTCAAAATTCAAAATAACACCCCATCTCTCTTTTATTTTTTTATTTTCTCTTTTCACTATTTTCACTTAGGGGTGGCCATGGGCTGGGCCGGGCCGGGTTTGCACTCTATACTAAGGGTAAGTACCTTTGCCCAAGCTCGGGCCTACAATTGGTTGCCCAAGTCCGACCCGACAGCAACCACTAAAATCCCAAGCACGGCCTGCGGGGTGGCCTATTGCTATTTTTTATTTTTAAAAACTTGAACTAAAAAAAATTAAAAATTACCATAAATAATGTTTAGGATGATTATTAAGACACATTATTCACAAAAATGCAATTAAAACTCTTGTGATAATACATATACATTGAATATCTGATGTAAAATTATATTAATTTATATATTATATAATAGAAAATACAAAAAAATAAATATATTTTACTAATAGTCGGGCCAGACCGGGCCAAAGCGGGCCTCATTTGCTTTTGTCCAAGCCCGGCCCTAAAATTAATCGGGCCTAAAATTGATTGCCCAAGCCCGCTTGAACGGGCCAATATCTTTGCCCAAGCCCAAAAAAATTAGGGTCGGGCTGGACGGGCCAAGCGGGGCCACGGGCCATTTGGCCACCCCTATTTTCACTTTCAACATCTCTCCTCTCACTCTCAAAGCTCCACCGCACCACAAAGTTTTGGTTTGTTTTGGTAGTGTAATTTACTTAGAAGTGTCGAATACACGTTGAGAACTGTGAATAGTAGTCTGATGTGACATTTATCTTCAACCAATAAACTCCTCCCTCTTTTCTTTTTCCTATTTTGTCTTTTGGGAATTCAAAATAACACCCCCTTTCTCTTTTTATATCTATCTCTTTTCTATTTTATCTCTTTACTATTTTCACTTTCAACCTCTCTCTTCTCACTCTTACTCTCCAAGCTCAAAGTTGGCACCACAAAGCTTGATAAGATTTGATTTGGTAAGGTAATTTACTTAGAATTGCTGAAGACACGTTGAGAACCGTGAATAGTACCTGATGTGACATTTGTCTTCAACCAATAAACTTCTCCCTCTTTCCCACTCAACATCATTTAAATTTATAATTACAAAAAAAAAAAACCACTGCAGCTATCAGCGAATTGAGAAGTGCCGAGGGCACGTTGTTTGATAAGGTAATTTACCGAGAAGTATCGAAGGCACATTAAGTTTGTTATTGGTTGAATGCCAGTATAGTTGAAATTATTTTGTAGTGCCTTTAGGCATGGGGCATACCCCTAGTAATAACTTTAGGCAGTGAACTTGTAGTATTATTTTATAGTAATAACTTGGGATCTTCCATGATATATTGTGATGGTTTTGATTGTATCATGTGTGCCAATTTGTTGTCAAAATATTGTAACTTTGGTCCTAAAATATTACGACTAGGTCCATATATTTTATAACTTTGAATACCACTTTACTTTTTTAAGTTAGAAGTGAACTAGTCCTACAAATTCAAATGTCAAGAAGAACAACTTAGCCTTGGACAAATTCACGTACAATCTATCTCTCCTTCACTTGGTCACTACCGTAAAATGAGTATCACACACTACACGGCATTCGGACGTGGTTCTCAAACTTCCAGACAATTTTTCTTTTACATGGTGGTTAACCGTTGGGATCTCCCTAATATAGTCACTTGTAGATTTTTTTTTTTTTTTGGTGTGTATGTGTGTGTATTTTTTTTAACATACATAGTTTTTTTTTCCCTTGTAGCACTTTCAGGGATTATTTGTAGGGGTGAAAATGGTTCGGTTCGGTTCAATGCGATTTTTAATCAAACCGATCAGTTTCAATTTCGGTTCGATTCAGTTTAGTGTAAATTTTAAGTTTGATTCGATTTTTACACTGTATGAAAATTTTGAAAACCGACCGAACAAAACTGATCGGTTCGGTCGATTTTGTTACACCCCTAATTATTTGGGTAATCTGCTCCCATGTCGCAATTAGTTAAATTACCTTGTGATTCTGTCACGCCCCGGAACAGCAAAAATAGAGAAAAATAAATTTCCTTCCAAGTCCATAGGGAATGATGGGTGAATGTCACTAATTATCCATACCACACGGTACTAGTCCAACTAAAATCAACAAGAACAATAAACAACTGTAGATATTATAACAATTTTATCTATTACAATATCAGAGTAATCCTCAGGATCACAACAGGTCTGGAGACAACATATGCCCAAGTACCCGTTACAAAAGCTCAACAGAAATAACATAGATATAAACTAGATAAAACTTCTTCATCTCTAGCTGGCGTAAGGATATTCGTCAGCGTAGTAATCTTCCCCGGCATAATCATCAGTAGTGGGGCCACCCTCTGCATAATCTAACTCAGGGTAGTAGTATAACACATGTATTTGTGTTATTATATTTCATTACATTGTCATGCATGATAATGTGATGTCTTGTGCATGTTGGCACATGTGTGAGTGAGTTTTGACTCACAAGTTGATTTGGGTGTCTGTGTAAGAGAAACTTTTGAGACGGTGTTGAATGAGTGCTTTGATGATGTGAAGTCTCTTCGAGTATGAGGCGTTCATTGTGGAATACCTAAAATGTTTATTTGGAAATAAATGTTTACTTGTTTATTTCACTATTTGTATTATTTTTTGGTTTAGAATTTATTTATGTTGTTAATTTTAGTATCCTTGTAAGGACGAATTAACGCGCTACTAAATTGGTAGGCTAATTAGGAATTTCGTAAAATCATGTGAGACTGCGTTTTAGACTTTTAGCAACCAAACGGAACTTAGTCGAAAACTTTTATAATTTTTAGTTTTCACTCGTGAAGCTATGAATTAGCTATGTAGGAAGTTTTGGAGGATAATTAGGAGTTTCGAAAACTCGTGGGGAGGTAAACAAAATTTCTGGAAGTGTTGCATATATGTAGATAGAGATGACTTTGAGTTTTTCTTTATAAACTTTTAACCTAAGTTTCAAGAGGAGGCCAAAAGAGATATTTTAGTACTTCGATCTTCACGATGCCAAACGACGAACTTCTGTCCGTCAGTTTTTCACCAAATTTCGTATTTGAACTCTTTGAGGTAAGGTCGTCGTTTCGATACCTATTAGAACTTGTTTGGCTAAGTTTTCTGAAAACTCATTTTCTAGAATTTTCCAAAAAAGTTAATAATCGGACTTTTGATCGATTGGAATTGTACTAGACAGTCTTCTACACGATCTTTGTGCTTGGATTTTCATTGGAACGAAGTTTAGAGACGTTTATCGGAGGTGAGTGATTCAACTATGTGTTTTGGAATGATTTCTTGACATGTATTCATGTTTTGTATAAAAAGCATGTGTTAATTTATAGATATATATTATGTAGTTCATATTGATCGATTATATTGATAAGTAGGCCCAATAGC